>CM053143.1:136578828-137828828 GCA_028571685.1 Heterohyrax brucei
TTCATGTTATTTTTGGTATATTATTTTTTTCTAATGAAAAATTTTAAGGTATTTCATATATATACATGCTTATAACAAATTTATTTGTTTTACAGAGAAACCACATTCAGAAAACCTCCAAACATACCCACAAGATGGGATCATGAAGTCAAGGAAGCAAAGTGAGTGACTCCAACAGTGGAGGGGTGAATGGTGGCGGTTACATGGATCCCGTGATTAAACCATTACTTTGGATCAAGTCCAAGACCATTTGATTTGCTCTTCAAGCTTAATGGTTTTCAAGTTTCTGTCATTACACAACTAGGAACAGAGACATTTATTTAATCCCTGCCCAGCTAATGAAGAAGAGTTGAAATTCTCCCGCAGTTGGGTCATAAACATTTCAGCAAGAACAGAAAGTTTAATTGTCTCAGGTAACATTGACAAAAATATTCCAATCCTTTAATGTCAGTGTGGGAAGCAGCTAGTAGTTTAATAGCAAGTTTCATACTCAAAGCACAGAGAACTATTGTGGAGTCAAAATGTTGATTTTGGAATTTTGTTGTCAGCTTCTCTCAAAGTATTTTCTCTTCAAATCCATTGACATTCAACCTGTTTTAAAAATTTGCTTAGATTATGCTTGAAATGTATGATTAAAATTAACCAATTGTTTCTCATCTACTGTGTCTTGCACAGAAAAGCAAGGTGTCAGTTCAAATACTCTTCTTCAATTTCTTTTTCAGGTAGCAGAAAAATGGCCTGTCATTTGTTTCTTTTTACCAAATAAAGGCTGAATTTAAACATGCACTTTCTGCTCTCCTGTGGATAGTCTCTTAGTTATCTAGGGCTGCTATGACAGAAATACCCCAAGTAGATGGCTTTAAAGTGAGGAATTTTATTTTGGCAGGGTCCAGTAGGTACAAGTCCAAATTCAGGGCATCAGCCTACAGTGGGAATCTTTCTCTGTTGGCTCTGGAGGAAAGTTCTTGTTGTCAATCTTCCCCTGGAATGGGAAGTTCTGAGACACAAGGACCCTGGGTGCTTTTCAAAAGGATGTGCTCTGCTCCCGGTACTGCTTCTTGGTGTTATGAAGGCCTCAACTCTCTATTTGCTTCCTTTACCTTTTGTCTCTTGTAGAACAAAGGTAGTGCAAACAACACTTAGGGAAACTCCCTTAGTAAGTGTGTTACAATTCCAAGCTAATCCTCTTTAAAATCATCTAATCTGTTATCTACAGGCAGAGATTAGGTGACAGTTTAGGAAAATCACAAAATGGAGTCCAACCACACAATATTGGGAATCATGGCCCCATCAAACTGCTATACCTAGTTTTTGTAGGACACAATTCAATCCATGCCAGATATACCCAAAAAACTAAACGCAGTGCCATCAAGTTTATTCTGACTCATAGTGATCCCACCTTATAAGTAGAACTACCCCACAGAGTTTCCAAAGAGCACTTGGTGAATCTGAACTACTGACTTTTTGGTTAGCAATTGTGGCATTTAACTACTATGCCACCAGGGTTTCCGATAGAATGTAGAAATGTGAACAGAAAAATCTCCCAGTCCTGCTTCATCCTGACTCGTTCCTGATCATGATTCTCACATTTGTTCCGAGCAACAGGCAGTGCAGCAAATGCCTAAGATTCCAAGAGAATTCCTGGATGTAGAGGAACTCTTAATTCTACTCCACAAATTGTGGAATTAAAATTATCCTAGCCCAATCAGATTTTTAGCCTCTGTACTCTCATTTTAAAACATGGGTTATGCTTCCTTCCCCACCTAATAAACCCAGTGAGTCTCCATAACTAACAGAAATCCAGATAACTCATACATTGGTGCCACAATGAGGCTGTACAGCATCCGTGTAAAATTCTGAACAACAGATTCATATCATCCTTTAGATTGGTCTACTATTTCCAGTTCTGAAATAGTAAATCTCTTGTTTGTTCTGACTGTTGGCTTTTCCTTAAAAAACAAAAACCAAACCACCTGCCACTGAGTCAATTCTGACTCACCGTGACTCTCTAAGAGAGTGGAACTGCCCATGGGTTTCCAAGAAGCAACAGATAGATTTGAACTGCCAGCCTACTAGTTACCAGCCCAACTTTTAACCACTGTGCCATCGGATTTTTACCTAGAAGTGGTAAAAATCAAACTGTGTAATTTGAATTTTTAGTTATAAACTCATCTTGACTGAAAGTTGTCTTTGATGGGACTTTCTCATGAGCTCTGAGTAATGGAAATGTCTCTACAGACCCCTGAGCTTTTCAAGAGTCCTGACCAGTTTTTACATTAATTTGTTGATTTCTATGCTTAAGGGTCCTGCAGCACCTAATCAAACCTACTCATAGAGATCCTGTAAGATTTCCTGAAATCCACATGGAAGTAGACTGCCTCATCTTTCCTCTGTGGAGCTGCTGGTAGTTTCAAATGATGGGCCTTTTGGTGAGCAGTAGATCTCTCTAACCACTGTGCAACCAGAGCGCCTATGTAGCACATAACCAAAAAACCAAACTCACTACCATTGAGTCGATACCAACTCATAGCAACCCCACAGGTAGTGTAAACTCAGTCCTGGACTTTAGGTGATTTTTCTGTTTAATACCCAGCGTCTCCGATGGAAGGCAAGCTGCCCCAGCTACTTCCCACGTTCAGCAGGTACAGGTTTTCTGGGTGATGATTTATGAACACAGCAGCTATCTATATTCCAAGATACATTCAGAAGCTGAATTCCAGTTCTCCTCTTCAACATGGGAGAGGATCATCACATTTTCTGTCCCCAGCCTAATCTCCAGGGTTCAGGCCTGAGCCTAAAATCCACTCAAAATGCTTTTGAATGGAAAGTGAGTTATAAGAAATGTGAACCTAAAATGAACAATAAAAAGGACTTTACTTGCTTTTAAATTTATATTTGATGTGATATGTAAACTTGAGCTTGTAGGAGAGGCTACTTCTCACCCTATATCCCTATAAATGATGCTATGAGGTTATTTTTCACTTGAATACATAATAAATATTTATATAGATAAGAACAAAGCCTATTCAGAGCAAAACTGAAGTTTGTAAGTAGAGGGGCCTTCCCATTCTTGATGAAGTAGAAGTCAGGAAGTCCAGTGATGAACTGGACAAAACTGATCTTGGAGCCTGACAAGCCTAGCTTCAGATCCTGTGCCTGACACTTGTCCGGTGTGTGACCTTGGAGTAGTCACTTAACCTTTCTAAGCCTTAGTTACTTTTCTACAACAAGCCTAATAATGATCATCCTTCAGCAAACGCACAAGTATTTCATTAAATTATATAAAGTGCAGTGGGAACTGCATTGCACACAGGATACACACAGTTAATGTACGTGACTTCATCAATATCTTAGAAACTCTATAAGGCAGTTCTACTCTGTTCTATAGGGTCTCTATGAGTTGGAATCAACTCAGTAGCAGTGAGTTTGAGTCATCTAGTTAAAATAGATAGGTACCATATCACGAATAGACAGATCAGTGTTTTAGAAAGGAGGATCCTGAAACCAGTGTAAAAACTGTGACACTACGGGATATGACAAAGGCAGCATTTTGGGTCAAAGAAGAGAAGAATTTTTCAATGAATGGTTCTGAGAAACCTGGCTAGCCATCTGGAGAAAAGCAAAGCTATGTCTTTAGTAAATTTTTTAGCATAAAAACAAATTCCAAATGGAGAAAAGTGGCAACCTAAAAAGTGAAACTCTTAAATCACTAGAGAAATAAGTGTTGGAAAAAATAACAAATTTCAGAGTGAAAAAGGAAATAAAACCCTGAATTCACAAGAGTAATAAATGATTAAAAAATATGCATGGAAAAAAACCTTTCAACAATATTTAAAAAACCAGAAATAATTGCAACATTTATGACAGCCTAAAAAGCTCTGTACTTCTTATAAGAACTTTTACAATACCACTAAAGAAACTATAAACAACATAAAAAAGAAAAAAGTAGACATAAACAGGCAGCTCACAGAAAAAACTTTTAAACATTAGAAGAGATAGTTGACTTCATTCATCGTTAAAGAAGTGCAAGTAAAAACAAGATGTTATTTTTCATCCACTACATTGGCTAAAAGTTGTATTTAGGACAACAAAAACTTGAATTTTTTTTTTAAGGACAGAAAGAAGAAATGCTACTGAGTAGATTCTGACTCCTGCAGACCCTGCAGGGTTTCCAAGACAGTACATCTCTACTGAAGTAGACTGCCACATCTTTCTCTTGAGAAGCCACTAGTGGTTACAAACCATCAACCTTTCAGTTAGCAGTCGGCTTGCTTTAACCTCTATGGCACCAGGCCTCCTTCTTACCATGTGGACATTTCTCTTGCAAGATAAATTTTCTAGTTTACTCAAAATAATCAAACTTTCCAGAACTAAAGATAAGCCAAGCCAGCCAAGTGCCGTCGATAAGGAGACACTTTTAAAACTGGCTAGGAATGAACAAAAAAACATGATCTACAAAGTAGAGTCAGTAAGACTATGCTTGAACTGCTCAGGATAAACCATACGGGCAAGAAGGCAATGGGATGGTATACACAAAGCCTTGAAGGACAAATATTACCAGCCAAGGATTATATTTCCAGCAAAGCTATCTCTCAAATATGATGGTGACGTTATTAGGACACATCCAGATAAATAGAAACTTAAGGAATCTGTGGAAACCAAACAAAAATTACAAGAAACATTAAAGGGAGCCCTTTGGTTAGAAAATCAATAACGTCAGGTAACAACTCAAGAACTGAGTGCAGAACAGAGCAACCAGATATCAACCCAGATAGAGAAATCACAAAAATAAATCAAAGGCAAACACTGAAAATAAGGAAACAGAGATGTCATTATGTAAACATTACAACAAAAAAAACAGGAACTTAAAAAATGTCATAGATCATTCATATGGAGAGGCAGTCAAGGTGATATAAAGAAACTAAAGACTGGTTTAAATTTAGAAAAGTAGGAGTAAATATTAAGGTAACCACAAAGAAAACTATCAGTCCTATATATCAAAACAAAACCAAGAAAAACATGAAGTCTCGGCAAATACAAACCATGAAAAATGAAAAAGTTGAAAAGAAAACACATAGATAAAAATGACTTAGCACAGAAAATTAAGTGGAACAAAGACATTGTGTACAATACATGAAAAAAAATCAAAACAACAGCACTAAACTGATATCTATCAATATTATGCTGAATGTAAATGGATTAAATGCACCAACAAAGAGAGAGAGAGTGGTAGACTGAATTTAAAAAAAAGATCCATCTATATACTGTCTACAGAAGGGAGATACATCTTAGACATAAAGACTCAAACTAAAACTCAAAGGATGGAAAAGAATATATGAAGCAATCAACATTAAAAGAACAGCAGGAGTGGCAATATTAATTTCTGATGAAACAGGCTTTGAAGTAAAATCTAACACACTGGATAAGAAAAGACACTACATAATGATTAAAAACTCACTATTCCATATGAAATATTGATGTGCTCAATAACAAGTCTCCAAATTAGATAAAACAAACTCTAACTGCATCAAAAACAGAAATTGACAGCTCCACAATAATAGTAGCAGACTTCAGCTTACCACTTTTAGTGAAGGAAAAACATCTGCAAAAAAGCTCAGTGATGTCACAGAAAATCTATATGACACAATCAACCAACTTGACCTCATAGAAATATAAAGAACACTCCACCCAACAATGACCAAGTACACTTTCTTTTACAGTACACAAGGGACATTCTTCAGAATAGATCACATATTAGGCCATAATGCAAGCCTTAACAAAATTCAAAACATAGAAATATTAAAAAGCATCTTTTCAGGTCATAAAGCTATAAATGTAGAAACCAGTATCATAAAAGCCAGCCAGCCAAGTGCCATTGAGTCGAATCAGACTCAGCAAGGAAGAAAAAAAAGAATCAAACACATGGAAACAGAACAATACCTTGTTCAAAACCAAGTGGGTTATAGAAGAAATCAAGGATGGATCAAAGAAATTCATAGAATTAAATGAGAATGAAAACACATCCTACCAGAACGATTGGGACAGAAGAAAAGTAGTGCTCAGAGGTCAATTTAGCCCAATAAATGCGCACATCAAAAAGAAGACATAGCTGAAATCAAAGCATTAATACCACAACTCGAATGACAAAGAACAGCAAAAGAAGACCTAGGTACCAGAAGAAAGCAAATAATAAAAATTAGAGTAGAACTAAATGATTTAGGGAAAAGAAAAAACAATTGAAATAGTTAAGAAGACCCAAAGCTGATTTCTTGTTTACTTATTTGTCTATCTGTCTCACTATCGATTTATTTATTTATTGTGATTGAGTGAAGATGTGCAATCCAGTTTACATTTGCATGTCCGCCTATGTGTAGCTCCTACTGCTCTCCTTGCCCAGTGACAGCACACTCCTCTTTTCTGTTCTATACATGTCATATCCTTTTAACAATCTCCTGTCCCCTATTCTACACTATTTATTGGTGAAAGTTTCAACACACAAGCAGGACTTAACAGTATTAAATATTTATGCACTCAGTACTACAGCATCTAAATATGTAGAACAAACACTGACTACATTAAAAAAAATGAGATAGACCCCTTCACAATAATAGTGAGAGATTTCAACACCCCACTTTCAGTATTTGACAGATCTTCTAGAAAAAAGCTCAATAAAGACACAGAAGATCATATTGCAACAATTAACCAACTAGACCTCTTCAACATATACAGAACCTTCTATCCATCAGCAGATAATTATACCTTCTTCTCCAGTGCACATGGAACATTTTCCAGAATAGACCATTTGTTAGGATATAAAGCAAATCTCAACAAAATCCACACGCTTGAATCACTACAAAGCATCTTCTCAGACCATAAAGCTATAAAAGTGGAAATCAATAGCAGAAAAAACATAGACAGAAATTGGAACTCATGGATTTCTTAAGAAGATCAATGAAGCTGACAAACCACTGGCCAAACTGACAAAAGAAGAATAGAAAGGGAAGCAAATAACTCAAATAAGAAATGAGATGGTCAATATCACAACAGACCCAACTGAAATTTAAAAAAATCAAAA
Source organism: Heterohyrax brucei (assembly GCA_028571685.1). Taxonomy (NCBI): domain Eukaryota; kingdom Metazoa; phylum Chordata; class Mammalia; order Hyracoidea; family Procaviidae; genus Heterohyrax; species Heterohyrax brucei. The sequence continues at coordinate 136,585,904 of CM053143.1, forward strand.
CAGAATACTATGAAAATTGTACTCCAACAAATTTGAAAACCTAGAAGAAATGGACAGATTTCTAGAAACACACAACTTAACGACCACAGAGGTAGAACAACAAAACAAACCCATCATGAAAGGAGAGATTAAAAAGGCAGTTTAAAAACTTCTAACCAAAAAAAGCTCTTGCTCTGACAGCAGCACTGGAAAAGTCTACCAAACTTTTAGAGAAGACTTAACATCATTCTTACTCAAGGTATTACAGAGCTTAGAAAAGGATGAAATACTGGAAATTCATTCTATGAACTAGCATAAAGGCCAAAACCAGGTAAAGACAGCACAAAAAAGGAAAATTACGGACCAATATCTCTCACGAACTCACATGCAAAAGTCCTCAACAAAATTCCAGCCAACAGAATTCAACAACATATCAAAAGAATAATTTATCAGGATGAAATAGGATTCATAGCAGGGATGCAGGGATGGTTCAGCATTAGAGAAACAATCCATGTAATCAACCACATAAATAAAACAAATACAAGAGCCACTTGATTTTATCAATTGATGTAGAAAAGACATTTGACAAAGTCTAACACTCACTCATGTCAAAAACTCTCAGCAAAATAGGAATAGAAGGAAAGTCCTCAACATAATAAAGGACATTTGTACAAAGTCAATGGCCAACATCACCCTAAACGTAGATATTCTGAAATCATCCCCCTGGAGAATGGGAACCAGACAAAGTTGCCCTTTGCCACCACTATCATCCATCAACATGAGGGAGGTCCTAGCCTGAGCAATCAGACAAGATAAAAAAATAAGGGACATCCAAATTGGTAAGAAAGAAGTAAAAGTGTCTTTATTTGCAGATGATATGATCTTGTATACAGAAAACTCTAAAGAATTCACAAAAAAACTACTGGAACTAATAGAATAGTTCAGCAAAGTTTCAAAATACAAGATAAATGTACAAAAATCAGTTGGATGCCTCTACTCCAACAAAGAGAACATCAAAGAAGAAATCACCAAATCAATAACATTTATAAAAAGCCCCCAAGAAGATAAAATAAGGAATAAATCTAACCAAGATGCAAAAGACCTATACAAAGAAAATTACAAGACACTACTGCAAAGAATCCAAAAGAGAAACATGTAAGTGGAGAAATCTCCCTTGCTCATGGATAGGAAGAGTCAACATCACGAAAATGTCTATTGTGCCCAAAGCCATCCATAGATAAAATGCAATTCCAATACAGATTCTAATGGATGAATAAATCACAGACTACATATGACAAAGAAAGAAGTTATAGATAAACAAAGCTCTACTGTAGAAGAAGAATAAATTTGGAGCCCTCATACTACCTGACTTCAGAAACTATTGCATTGCCACAGTAGTCAAAACAGCCTGGTACTGGTACAAAAACAGATATATAAACCAATGAAACAGAATTCAGAATACAGACATAAAGTCATCCACTTATTTGTGGCTGGTATTTGACAAAGGCTCCAATTCTGCAAACTTGGGAAAAGGCAGTCTCTTTAACAAATGGTGTTGGCAAAACTAGATATCCATCTGCAAAAAAATGAAACAAGGCCCACATCTTGCACCATGGATAAGAACTAACTCAAAATGAATAAAAAACCTGAATATAAGATATGAAACAATAAAGATCATGGTAGAAAAAATACAGACAATGCTGCAAGCCCAGTACACAGCATAAACAGAACATAGAACTTTAATAACAATGTACAAACAGCATAAAATAGGTAACTGGAAACTCTTCAAAAGCCAAAGATCTCACTGATAGAGTGAAAAGACAACCTAACCTAAAGGCTGGGAAAAAATGTTGAATTTGACAAATTCTATCAGCATCTAATTTATAAAATCTACAACATACTGCAAAACCTCAACAACAAAAAGACAAATAACCCAGTTAAAAAATTAGCAAAGGATATGAACAGACACTTCATCAAAGAGACATTCAGGTAGCTAACAAATACATGGAGAAATGCTCACACTCTACCCATTAGAGAAATTCAAACAAAACTACAATCACATACCATCTCACCCCCACAAGGATTTTATTAATCCAGATAACAATAATAATAATATTAAATGTTGGAGACGCTGTGGAGAGACTGGAACATTTCTACACTGCTGGTGGGAATGTAAAAATGGTACAACTACATTGGAAATAGATTTGCTGCTTTCTTAAAAAAACAGAATTAGAAATACCATATCATCCAGCAAGCCCACTTCTTGGAATGTATCCTAGAGAAATAAGGACTGTCACACAAATAGATGGACACCAATGATTATTGCAGTGCTGTCTACAATAACAAAAAGATGGAATCAACCTATGTGTCCATCAACGGATGAATGGATAAACATAGTATATTCAGACAATGGAATATTATGCAATGATAAAGAACAATGATGAACTTGGGAAACATCTCAATACATGAAGGAAACTGGAGGGCATTATGCTAAGTGAAATTAGTTACAAAAGGACTCATTGTATGAGGTCATTATTATAAGGACTCAAGAAAAGGTTTAAACACAGAAGAAAATAGTCTCTGTTGATTACAAGGTTGGGGAAGAAAGGAGAGGGGTATTCATTAATTAGATAGTAAATAATAATTAAACTGTATAAAGGGAGGGATAACACATAGTAAAGAAGTCAGTACTAGATAAAACCAAAAACTAAGAAGTTTCCTAAGTATACCCAACACAAGGACAGAGTAGTAGGGACATGGATCTGGGACTATGGTTTCAGTAGATATCTATTATGTCAATTGACATAACAAAAATTTTTAAGAAAATTTTCTGCACTCCACTTTGGAGAGTGGCATTTGGGGTCTTAAAAGTTGACAAGTGGCTGTCTGAGAAGCATCAACTGGTCCCAATGTACCTGGAGCAGAGAGAAATGAAGGACATCAAAGACATCAGGAAAATATGAGCCCTAGAGACAGAAAGGGCCATATAATCCAGAGACTATATCAGCATGAGACCAGAAGCACTAGATGGTACCCTAACAGGGAAAGTAACATACAGTCCCTGATGTAGTGGGAGTAAAATGGGTGTGCACAACTAGAACTCTATGAGAGAGACCAGACTTGATGGTCCAACAGATTGGAGGGTCCCCAGAAAATACAGCCTCCAGACTCTTTGTTAGCCTGTAACTGAAACAACTCCCGAGTCAACTCCTCAAAGATTGGACTGGAAGACCTAAAATGACACTGGCGAAGAGTGTGTTTCCTGGCTTGAGCAGATTGGGCAGCTTCTGTTCTGAGGCAAAATGAGAGGCAGAGCAGGACAGGAGCTGATTGAATGCACACAGGAAATACAGAAATACAGGGTGGAAAGGAGAAGTGTGCTGTTACAGGATGGGGAGAGCAGCTAGGGACGTAACAGTGTGTGTGAGGTTTTGTATCACAAATTAACTTGGATTGTAAACTTTCACTGAGGGCACAAAAAAACTGTCTTTTAAAAGATGGATCGACATGGCGGCAGCAGTGATGGGCTCAAGTGTAGCAACGATTTTGAGGATGTCGCAGGACCGGCTAGTGTTTTCTTTGGTTGTTGATAGGGTCACTATGAACCGGAACTGACTGGATGGCACCTAACAGTAGGAACTTCCTTTTGGTTATATTTTATCTTTGCAAAGCGAGGTTCCCAGCGTTGCTGTGATCAACAGCAAGATCATGAAAAGAGGCATGAAACAGGAAATGAAGGTGGTGGCTTCCAACGTTTGAAGAGTCATGTGGTGCTCAACAGGTGTACACTTCCCTGTGCTAAGTGATTGCAAATGTTTAAAGATGAACTATAAACACTACTTTGGGGGGACGGAAAGAGGAGATTTCACTGGAAAGCAGACAAGAATCATCTTAGGGGGAAGGAAGGATGAAACAAAACACAAGGGAAGTCAGCAAAACCAAAAGTTAAACCGCTTCCTGAACAAAGCCAAGCACTTAACAGGGTAGCTGATGCAAGGGTGGAGACCACGGCTTCAGGAGACATCAAGGTCAACTGTCACAACAAAGCTTATTAGGAAAATGTTCTGCATCCTACTTTAAAAATATTATTTTTTCTTTCAATTTATGCCTTTTATCTTTGCAAATGGGTACACAGTGTTGGGGCAGAGTCTCATGTTTTTGCACACCTTGCAAGCAAAGGCACTGACTGCCTTTGCTCCAGACTATTTTTTCAACAATGTCTGTGCAGCTAATAGCCTTGGAAGGCAGAGCTCCTTGGAGTAAAGAGCGAATCTGTTCACTGCCCAATATAAAACCGATGATGTCTCCTGCCAGGAAAAAGACCCGATAGGCTTACTGACTATTATAAAATGGTCAGATTATGAAAGCTTAGAAAGATGATTCAAGTTCTTTGTTGTAAGGTAACCTATTATGTGTGCAGATGTCACATAGGTCTCTTGATATAACCTCATAAGAACTGGGGCTCAGGAAACTGAAGCAAAATCAAATGATGACAACCTGTTATTGCTTTTGCTCTGAGTAAGAAAGTCTTTCATCTCTGAGCCAGGAATTTCATATCTTCTGCCAGCATCTATGGAACTGTGGCAGGCTAGCTTTGGGGCTTACCAAAAAAAAACAACATCTAGACAGTTCTAATGCAGGGCAGTTCCACGTGTTTCAGAGTAGAACTGAGCTCTGCAGCATTTTCAACAGTTGTGATCTTTCAGAATTAGATTGCCAGGTTTTCTTCCAAAGATCCTCTGGGTGGTGGGAACTGCCACTGTTTTGTTTAGCAGCTGAGTACTTAACCATGTACACTACACAGGGACTTCATGTGAGCTTACAAGCAGCAGATCTCATACCTTTCACTGTTATAGACACTGAGTTGTTAGGACCTAAGTATTTATTAAGTTGTTTTGACCATGCTACTTACCAAACAGAACTGTTAGGTATTTCTTTTGGCTCTGGGGGAAGTTGTGATATGAGTACTGAGACACTGTGGATGACATGAACTGAAAAGTTTGTGAATCTGTGGCTCAGTGCCTTGTTTCATATGCATGTTTGAAGGTGAGACATGTCATTTCCCAGTTGGCAGGGAGAAGGAAAGGGAGAACCAAGACAGTTGTAATTTTTTAAAAGCAAAACCCAGGCACAAGCTACGCATACCTTTCTCCCATTCACATCCCACAGCTAAACTTAGTCACGTTGTCACAATCAGCAACATAGGAAACTGGGAAGAGTTATCGCTAATCAAGTTGGCAGTTCCCTATGTTGCTGATTGTGACAGTGTGACTAATGCCTAGCTGACATTTCCCTTGGTAATCTCGGCAGTTTTCTTCCTTCCTTACCCTCTCTTACAGGTGCTATATTCTTTTCCTCAAATATGTGTTTGAATTCTAACCATTGTAGTTATATATGTAATCCCTTTGGGGAATAGAGTTTTAATTGCTATGTTAATTAGATCATACCCAAGTAATGTGGGTTCTAAACCTAATCATTCTGACTTACAAAAAGAGCAGATTAGGTGCACAGACGTACACACAGGGAGTGGGGAGGAGAGAGGGACATCCCTGCCACGTGAGTATTCTCTACAAGCCAGGCTCCAAGCGAACATCCTGGACTCCAAGGAAGAAATCCATACAGCTGAGACCGTAATTTGGACTTCTAGCCTCAGAACCCTGAGAAAATAGATGTCCTTTCTTTAAAGATATCCACAGTGGTATTCCTACTATAGCATCACTAGGAAACTAAGAAGGAGCTCTGGGGCACAATGGGTAAGTGTTCTGCTGCTACTGGAAAGTTTGGCGGTTCAAACCCACCCAGCAAGTCCATGGAAACCCTGGTGACGTAGCAGTAAAGTGCTACAGCTGCTCATCAAAGGTTGCCAGTTCAAATCCACCAGGCATCTCTAGGAAACTCAATGGGACGGTCACTGTAGGTCATTATAGGTCAGAATAGATCTGACAGCAGCGGGTTTCCCTGTCCCTTGCCAGCAACTTCTCAGGAAAAAGACCTGTCCATCTGATCCCGTAAAGATAACTACATAGAAATTCCTGTGAGCGGTTCTGCTTTGTTATATGGTGTTGCTCTGAGTCAAAATTGATTAGACGGCACCTAACAACAAAAGGAAACTAAGACCTCCTCTTATGGCATCCTACCCTAAACTCAGTGGCCTGGGTGCCGTTATTGAGAATCTTTTCACTGGCCGACTTAGGGATACTTGGGTTCTTGTCATGGATGACAGGTCCTGGGATCTGCAATGTGCAGTCTTGGTCTTAGCACTCTTGGTGAAGTATGGAACAGTGAGTAGGGTGAAGACACCCTACTCCAGTTTACAGCAGAAGTTAATAAACCCTTTCTGCAGTAGCTACAGACAAGGTAGATTCAGGCTTTCATGAGCTTGACACTTACACAATTGGGGGGCCTTTTCTAAGAGAAGGAGAGCCCTGGTGCCAAAGTGGTTAAACACCAGGCTGCTAACCAAAAGGTCAGTGGTTTAAACTCACCAGCTGCTCTGCAAAAGAGAGATGTGGCAATCTGTTTCCATAAAGATTACAGCCTTGGAAACCCTAAGTGGCAGTTCCCCTTTGTCCTATAAGGTGGCTATGTGTCAGAATTGACTTGACAGCAATGAGTTTGGGTTTCTTGGTTTTGGCTTTCAGAGGAAGGGCATAGAATTACAAATACAAAATTAGGTATGAGTAAAGAACCTAAAATAAACTTTTATCTAGAAGGAGAAGAGAAATACTAGCAATTTTCAAATGTAAAAACCTGTGACAAATACCACCAAATCCAGAAAAAAATTACAGTATTTTTACTCATTTAGCCACCCAAAACTTTTTGGCATGACCAATTATTCTGATACACACACACACACACATACATGTGTGTGTGTGTGTGTATATATACAAAAGTAACCTGAATTGGAGACATACAGAAGAGAAATTTTAAAATTCTTGCTGTGTTGTGCTATACTGTAAAATTTTGTAATCAAATTACTCTATGCCTTATACTTACATTTATTTATTAATGGGTATGTGAACACTTGTTTCTTCAGTGCATTTCTGTATCTGGCAATTTTTTGTGCCTTTTTCATCTGGAACCAACAGACTTTGTCAGCACAAGGAGCATCAGATATGCTAAGAGGTGATCTGACATGACATGATGCGTAAGACACGTGACTTCACATACAGACATGCTTGCTGATGGAAATACTGCTGCATGTTTATGCCCATAAACACAGCCATAAACACAGGAACTAGGATCAGTTCTATTTTGGAGGGTCTCATAAAAAAATAAAAAAATACATAGTGCAGTTATAATTGTGTATATTCTACTATCAAGTATATCCCTCATAGCAGCAACTTTTAATTTTAACTGACACACGTGGGAATCAAATCCTCCACTTAAAATTCTATACATTTAACACATGGAAGAAGATTTCACAGACTAGCTTTTGGCTCCATATATTTCAAATCTTATTTCTCTTCCATTATTTATAATATTTTGGGGACTGGGTACCATGCAACACACTCACACATGTTCATGTTAGGACACCAGGTAAGTTGTCACATTGAGGAGAAAGGGGGACAGAAGTATTTCTGGGGGCCATTCCCACTCCAAGAGGCAAAGTGATAGTCTCACTAAACATGGAAGTGAGTGAAAACCACACAAGTATATGGCACTAAATCCAAACATGTATGCTCAACTCAACTTTACCTTAGCCAGATACCAAAAATGTCTACTGTGATTCATCACTAAATAGAAGAAAAGTGTTGATGAGAAAGTTTGAAAGATATGGTGATCTTTAACCAAGTGTTGCTAAATGATCTTCATTTTCCATACTTTTTAAAAACATATGACCATGTGAACATGTTGTTTGGGCTGCCTGTAGGGTCTTCGGTAAGAAAGATGCCAGTGACAAACCCTAAACCTTACAACCATTTAGCTTCTCCTGGCTACAGTTCTATCTTAAATGAAACAAAACAAAAAGCAAGATCTTCAAAAACCCAAGTATTATTTTGAGGTATTTTATACCTTACAGAACTTTCATACTCATTATTATATTTGATTCACAGAACAATCTTATAGGTAGGTCTTTAAGGCAGATACTAAAGTCTGGGGAAGTAAGATGAATTGCTCCAGGTAAGCAATACTTCCTGAATTCAAAATTAAAGTTCTCTGACTTAAGAATTCATGCCCTTTTTACAATACAAAAAATTTTGCATGACATTTATTAACTACTCAGTAAATACTTGTGGAAAAATGTAAGAAAAACAGAGCAGGAGCCAGTAACATTTTAACAAATCAAGGAAAGATAATCTTTCAGTGGAAGGAAAAACCTGGCCAGAATCTCCCCCAGCCAGATGTTCCCTATGTTTCTTCCAGACGTCAACATGTTTTCCTTGCCCATTGGCCATTCCAAGTTTATAGGAAACAGCCACAGGCAATTACACCGTAAAATACTTCTGAGTCCACATGCTGTCATAAAAATTTCCATTTTTCTGGGTGATAGGTGGGGAACGTGTAGGGTGTAGGGCAGTGCGGAGCATATGGGTGAGCCTTAATTAGCGTTAATTGAGGCTTCAATAAATGACGAAGATACACCTAGATAGACTTCTGATGAATGTGTCATTCACCAGTTGAATGCTCAGTGCTTAATTTTAGTTGTTTGGTGGCAGCAAGCAAGAAAACAAACCTGTACTTTTAACTTAAAGATCAGCTGGCCTAATATTTATTCCAGATGTAGTGAAATTGGTGACACACTTTCAAGCTTTTCTTCCATTTTGTCTAGACTCAAACAGGAGGAAGCTTTTGTAGCTGAGTTCTTACACCTTAAAATATAAGAGGGGATGGAAACTTAATAAAGTTGACTTAACTTGCCCAGTCCATTCGGGAGGAAACCCTGGTGGTGTAGTGGGTTAAGTGCTACCTCTGCTAACCAAAAGGTCGGCATTTCAAATCCTCCAGGCGCTCCTTGGAAACTCTAGGGGGCAGTTCTACTCTGACCTCTAGGGTCATCATGAGTCGGACTCGACTTGATGACAATGGGTTTAGTACATTCAGGAGTCTCATGGGTCTCTGGAGTTTCTGACAGTTCAATTTCTACCCTTTAGCAGGAGGACAGAGAAGGATTTATTTTAAAAGTAGGGCTCAACAGTGTGCTCTTTCAGGACCTACTCATATGGGACCAGGACTCCTGGTGGCACAGTGGTTATGAGCTCAGCTGCTGGCCAAAAGGTTGGCAGTTCAAATCCACCAGTTGGTCCTTAAAAACCCCGTGCAGCATTTCTTTTCTGTCCTATGTGGTCATTATAAGTCATAATCAACTCAACAGCAATGGGCTTTTTATGAGATCAAATTGACAACAGCAAATGGAAAGATTAGAGAAGAATCTTAGAAGGTGGTGAGTTTACATTAATAGGGGAGGAACAATTCAGAAAAAGGAGGTGACAGTGGTTGTACAACTTGAAGAAAGTAACCAATCTCACCTAATTTTACACATCAAAATCACGGAGTTGAAGTTACGCATGTTCTGCTGTGAATATTCTCAATAGTGACAACAAAAAATGTTTTTGAAAAATAGAGCTCAAATTAACTTTGAAAGGTAATTTGGAGAATTGAATAGTTGAATAGAAGAGCAGAAAGATCTTGTCTAATGACGTGTGGTCTGTTCAGAATCATTTCCATCTACGTCTAAACTTTGAGTGGCTTTCTATTGTCCTTAGGAGAAAAGCCAGACACGCCTGACTGTAGCCTACCAGTCCCCATACGTCTGATCTCTTTGCTATCTCTCACTCACTGTGAACCAGTTTTACTGATGGCCCTTCCGGTCCTCACACATGCTAGCCCCTTTCTGTCTTACAGTATTTGTACTTGCTTTCCCCTGACTGTTTATATATTTGGCTTACTATCTCTGAAGTTTCAACTTAGATTCACTTTCTCAGCATGCCTTTCTCTAACTGCCCCTTCTAAGGTAGCACGTAACTCCTCCATTCTGCCATCCTTACCTGCCGTCGTCTCTAGCATCTACCACAATCTATAATGTTCTTGTCTCTGTAGTTGTTTCTTTGCTTATTGTCTGCCTTCTCCACTAGACTGGAAGTGCCTAAGGATGGAAGACTCATTTCTCTCATTTTGGTAGCATTTCCCTGCTCCTCTCATGATGTCTGACCATGGTAGACAATTAATAAATAGTTTTTGAAGAAAGAGTGAAAAAATGGTTTCCCTGAGGGGTTATGTCTGTTCTTTTTTGCAGAAGATTTGCCTGAGGTATGTATATTCTGCAGTGTATATGAGATAGGACAATTAAGTCTGCGAACTTAGTTATTCTAGGTGCTACACACCTTATTGCTGAATATCACTATGGTCACTTTTGAAGTACTCCTCTTGGGAAGCTATGTGCTGATTCAAGCACCTAGTCTACCCTTCAAAGCAATTTTGAAACTCTTTCTAGAAGGACTATTGGACTCAGTGACAAGATGGCAAGTTCACAAACTGATTTATACAATTGTTTATGGTGAAGTTTTTAGCCAGTAAATGAATAACTGTAGTGGAATGCCTTCCTTACTCACCTGATCAGGCCCCCACTGACTTTTTCTTTACCCAAAAATGAAGGAATTATTGAAAGGAAAACATTTTGATGACATTCAGGACATCAAGGGTAATATGATGACAGCTCTGATGGTCATTCATTCCAGGAAAAGAGTTCCAAAATTGCCTTGAAGAGTGGACTAGGTGCTGGTTTCAGTGCATAGTTTCCCAAAGGGAGTGCTTTGAAGGTGATTGTAGTGATATTCAGTGATGAGATATGTAGCAGTTTTTTCTATGATGAGTTCACAAATTTAAAATATATTTCCAACAAAAACACTCAACAGAGTAGTTTTCATACTCTCAACATCTTTCTTTGTCTTTCTACCTTAGGCTAAACCTTCCATCCTTCAGGATTTGAAGACCGAACAAAGGCTTGATCTAGGTCTCTTTGAGACCTCTCTCCTGGCACACTGAAGGTGTGGAAAGAGCAGATGGTTTTGCAGCTGGTGAGACAACCCATTTCCCTAAGGGTGTGACCTCTCTCAGATTGGGCAAGATGTGCCCTTGGAGCTTGCTGAGACATGCTTCTCCTATAACAGAGGCACTGTTCAGGCTTGACAGGCAGAGATTTGGGAGGATGGCTGTCGGGAGTGTTCATGGGAGATGACTAACAGGCTCAGAAGAGATATACATGAAAAAACAAAACTCACATTAGGAGCCAGCCTAGTGCTAGAAAATTCCACTTTGAGTGAAATCCTGAAAGTTAAATGCCAAGATAGTTGGAAAAAACAGAAAAATCTCCAGCTAAGAATATGTTTTCCACTGGAGCACATTCCACCTGTGTTAACTTCTTCAGGCCCTGCCACAAGGTCATTGCTTGCTCTGCCCATCAAGAGTAGTCAGTTCAGGTGGAAAAAGGAGGGGAAAGTAGCGTAAAGGTAGCAATACCATAGCCAAGCAGGAAGGCGTACTGTGGAAACTCTTCTGATTCTAAAGGGTCTGCAGTCCCTTGGGGTGTTCTGTGGATCCTTCATCCCAGTGAGACAGAGGATGTTATAAGAGGGAGAACCATGGCCTGACGGTCAAGGGTCCTATGTTCCAGTCCCAGCAATCCCAGCTGTGCCACTCATGTTGCCAGGTGACCTTGGACCAGTCACTTCACCTTGAAACCCAGGTTCATCATCCATAGAATGAGAAATTGAACTTTCATTAACCATCAGATCTTTGAAGGAAATGTTTCAAAAGGTCCTATAGGCAAAATACATTAGAGTGGAGTACTCCCGAAGCAGTAGGCTAAATAGCCTAACACTCAACTCTGTGGAACAAATTTAAAACTGGATAAGACATTCTCTAAGTCTTCTTTGAAACACAAGGGTGACGCAAATGGTTAATGCCCTTGGCTGGAAACCAAAAGGTTGGAGCTTTGAGTCCACCAGAGGTACCTTATAAGAAAGACCTGGCAATCTGTTTCTGAAAAAATTAGCCATTGAAAACTCTATAGAGCACATGGGATTGCCGTGAGTCAGAGCTGATGCAACTGAGTGGATTTGTTTGTTTGTTTGTTTTTTCTCCTTCATATGTCAAGGGTCTATTATGCTATATTAACGTGATGTATTTTTTGTGCTGTGGAGGTCTGCATGTTGATGTGATGCTGGAAGCTACGCCACTGTTTTCAAACACCAGTGGGATCATACATGGTATACAGGTTTTAGCTGAGCTTTTAGACTAAGACAGACTAGGAAGAAGGACCTGGTGGTCTACTTCTGAAAAGAAATGGCCACCGAAAACCTCATGAATATCAGTGGAACATCGTCTGATACAGTGCCAGGAGGTAAGCCCATAAAGTTGGAAGGCACTTCAAAGACAAGTAGGGAAGAGCTGCCTCTTCAAAGTAAAGTTGACTGAAGAAATAGCTGCAAACATTCATTAATTATCAGGTTGTGAAATACACAAAGTATGAATCTAGGAAAATTAGAAATTGTCAGCAATGAAATGGAACCCATAAATATTGATATACTAGGAATTAGTGAACATTTAAGGACTGGTACTGGCCATTTTGAGATGGACAGTCATATGGTCTACTCTGCTGGGAAAGACAACTTGAATGGTGTTGCCATTCATTTTAAAAAAGAACTTTTCAAAGATTTATCCTGAATTACAATGCTGTCAGTGATACTATTCATACATGTACAAGAAAAATCAGTTAATATGACTATTATTCAAACTTATGCACCACCACTAAGGCCCAAGATAAAGAACTTAAAATTTTTTACCAACTTCTGTAGTGTGAAACTGATCACATGTGCAATCAAGATGTGTTGGCAAATGCTGGTGATTGAAATGCAAAAGGTGGAAACAAGGAAGGATCAGTAGTTGAAAAATATGGCCTTGGTTATAGAGATGATGTGGAGATTTCATGATAGAATTTTGCAAGACCAATGACTTCTTCATGAATAATACCTGTTTTCCACCAACATAAATGGTTACTATGCACATGGACCTAGTCAGATGAAATGCAGAGAAATCAAATCAACTGTATCTGTGGAAAGAGACAATAGAAAAGCTCATGAGGGCAGATGCCAACTGCAAAACATACCATCAGTTGCTTATATGCAATTACAAGTTGAAGCTGAAGAAAATTAGAACAACTCCAAGAGAGCCAAGGTACAACCTTGAGTATACCTACCTGAGCTTAGAAATTGTCTCAAATATAGATTTGATACATCGAACAGTAATGATCAAAGACCAGCTGAGTTGTGAAATGACATCTAGGACACCACACACGAAAAAAACAAGTCATTAAAAAGACATTAAAGAAAGAAAAGAACAAAATGTATGTCAGAGGAGACTCTGAAAGCTGCCCTTGACTGTCGAGTAGCTAAAGCAAAAGGAAGAAATGGTGAAGTAAAAGTGCTCAACAGAAGATTTCAAAAGACAGCTTGAGAGGACAAAGTACCACAGTGACATGCGCAAAGTCTTGGAGTCTGAAAAGCAAAAGAGAAAAACGTGTTTGTATTCCTCAAACTTAAGAACTGACAGAAAAATTCAAACATCAAGTTGCAATATCAAATGGCTCAGGAAGCATTGAAAAGAAAGACAAAATACACTGAGTCATTACATAAAAAAGAAAATGGCCAACATTCAATCATTTCAGAGATAACATATGATCAGGAATCGATGGTACTGAAAGAAGCTAACAAGCTGCATTGAAGGCACCAATGAATAACAAGGTGACAGGAATTAGAATACCAAAAGAGATGTTTCAACAAATGGATGTAAGTGTTGGAAATGCTGTGCTAAGCTATTTGGAAGACAGCTACCTGGTCAAATGACTGGAAGAGATTCATATTTATACCTGTTCCAAAGAAAAATGATTCAGCAAAATGTGTAATTTGTCAAATAATTTCAGTAATGTCACTTGCAAGTAAAATTTTGCTGAAGATCATTCAGAAGCAGCAGTAGCCATACATCAACACAGAAATGGCTGAAAGCAGAGGATACCAGAAAGATATTTACCTGTATTTTGTTGACTATGCAAAGGTATTTGACTGTGTAGATCATAACAAATTACGCATATCATTGTGAAGAACGGGAATTCCATAATACTTAACTGTGCTCATAAGGAACCTATACATGAATCCAGAGGTGGTCAGACAGAACAAGTGTACATTGCATGATTTAAGGTCAGTAAGGCAGGTCAGGGCTGCAGCCTTTCACCATGTTTCTTTACTCTGTATGCTGAGCAAATATTCTGAGAGCTAGACTATATGAAAACCAGGGCATCAGGATTGAAGGAAGACTCCTTAACAACCTGCGATAGGCAGATGACACAACCTTGCTTTCCGAAAGTGAAGAGGGCTTGAGGCACTTAGTATTGAAGATCAAAGACCACAGCCTTCAGTACGGCTTACACCTCAACATAAAGAAAACAAAAATCCTCACAACTGGACCAATAAGCAACATCACGATAAATGGAGAAAAGATTGAGGTTGCCAAGAATTTCATTTTACTTGTATCCATAATCAATGCTCATGGAAGCAGCAGTCAAGAAATTAGGAGAAACATTGCACTGGACAAATGCTGTGAAAGGCCTCTTTAAAGTTTTGAAAAGCAAAGAAAACTAAGGTGCACCTGACCCAAGCCCTGATGTTTTTTCAATGGTATCATATGCATGTGAAAGCTAGACAGTCTTAGTAAGAAAGAAAGAAGAAAAATTGATGCCTTTGATTTGTGGTGTTGATGTATATCATGGACTGCCAAAAGAAGGAACAGATAGGTCTGTCTTGGAAGAAGTGTAACCACGGTGCTTCTTAGAAGCAAAGATAGTGAAACTTCGTGATACATACTTCGGATATGTTGTCACAAAGGGTCAGTCTCTGGAGAAGCACATCATCCTTGGTAAAACAGAAGGTCAGGAAAAAAGAGAAAGAAAAAAAGACCCTCAGTGAGATGAATTGACATAGTGACCGCAACAATGTGCTCAACCTTAACAACAACTGTAGGTATGGTGCAAGACCAGGCAGTGTTTTGTTCTGTTGTACGTAAGGTCGCTATAAGTTGCAACCAACTCTGTTGCACCTGACAATGACAATAGGAGTCATTGGTAAGATGAAGTAAGGAAACGAATGTGAAGCACTTTATCCAGGACTTGCACAGAATAAGCTATCAGTAAATGGCAGCTACTCTTACTGACGTATTTCCAAGTTGCCAGTACTACGTCTGCCTTGTTCATCTCTTTATTCTCAGCATGTAGCAAAATGTCTGGCTCATAGTCGACGCTGAATGGATATTAGTAGGCTTGAATTGGATGAAACTGTTTTTCCTGTCTGACATGTCCTGTGCCACATTCTCTCTGACAGTGACTGGTGACAGAGTTGAAAAGCATGAGGTCAGGCTAGTTAAAGGTGTTGCTCACTAAGTAAGTCACACTCATGGGCTTTGATAAAATTTAAGCTGTGCAATACACATGATCGTGACCACCTAGGTCAAGGGCCTCTCCCTGCTTTCCCTCACGTCTTCTCTCTTAAAGCAATGTATGTCTCCCCATCTCTACTTATTCCATCAAAAGTGTTTGCTCAATCAGGACATGAGAGATTATTAGCCCTGTAAATTTCATTCCAGTTCAAGTGCTACTTATTGGGAGCCCTAGTGGCACAGTGGTTAAGTGTATGACTGCTAACCAAAGGGCACTCTTCAAATCCACAAGCTGCTCCTTGGAAGCTCTGTGGAGCAATTGTACTCTGTCCATGAGTGGGAATGGACTCAATAGCCATACGTTTGGTTTGGTTTTCTACTTACTGTTTAACATACACATACTTAAGGCTCTTTGCTGGACACTGTAGGAAATTCAAAGTTGAGCAAGAAAATGTCTGCTGTCTCAAAGAAAGTGCTTGCTAGTAAATGGGTAGTCTATACATATGGTGGAAACCCTGATTGCATAGTAGTTAAGTGCTAAGTCTGCTAACCAAACATCAGCAGTTCGAATTTACCAAATGCTCCTTGGAAACTCTATGAGACAGTTCTACTCTGACTCATAGGGTTGCTATGTGTTGGAATCGACTCAATGGCAGTGGATTTGGTTTTGGTGTGGGTATATACATATGGTACAATCAGTTAATGAACTCAACTGCTAACCAAAATGTGGAAGGTTGGAGTCCACTCAGAGGCAACTTGAAAGAAAGGCCTGGCAATTTACTTTTAGTGGACTCCAACTGCTGACCTTTTGGTTAGCAGACATAGCACTTAACCACTATACTGCCAGGGTTTCCTTTGACAAATAAGCCATTGAAAACCCTTGAAGGACAGCTTTACTTTGACATACATGGGGTCTTCATAAGTTCAAGTCAACTAGTGATTGTGGTGGATATGCATAGTATAGCATAACTAAAACGCCATATAAGAAGACCAAATGAATGAGACAGGAGTGAAATAAGCGAAAGTCATACTCAGTTGCAATTATCTGAAGATTTTTCTCAGGGGTGGTGGTTTTTCACATGATCCTTGACTTTGGTAGATGGAGGGTCACGCAAGAGAAAAATCAAAATATTAGAAGTGGGAATAATGATGGGAGTATGATACATGAAGGCAGAAAGTATTTGGCAATCAGTAATTCAATTCTTTTAGATGTATCACTTGCTATGTCTAGAAAGAAGGCTTTGAGGGTCTTGAAGATCTAGATGAGAAGTTGATAGGGGAGAAGCAGATTTTGAGCAGGGCAGTGATGTGGCCAGATTGGCATTCACAAAGAGTGAACTGGCAGCTTTATGAAACTGATTGGGGTGGAGGCAGAAAGGAGAATGATGATTTAGGGGACAGGTGAAATGGTTCAGGGCAGAAATGATAATTTAGGCAATAGAAAAGTGCCATGGATTGAATTGTTTCCCCCCCCAAAATACATACAGCCATGTGGCTAGGTCATGATTCCTGGTATTTTGTGATTGTCCTCCATTTTGTGGTTTTTCTATGCTGTATGGTAAGGATTAGGGTGGCACTGTAAATCCCTTATAAGATCATACTCCTGCTACACTGTAAAGGGAGTTTCCCTGGAGTATGGCTTGCCCCACCCTTAATCCTTTCATCCTACAAGAGATAAAAGGAAAGAGAAGCAAGCAGGAGAATTAGGAACTTCACATCATCAAGAAAGCAGCACTGGGAGAAGAACGTGTCCTTCAGACCAGAGGTTCCTGAGCCAAGACGCTCTCTGGACAAAGACTGACGCAATACTGGGTTTTCCTCCAGAGCCGACAAGGAGTAAGACTTCCCCTGGAGTGGATGTCCTGAATCTGGACTTGTAACCTACTGGACTGTGTGAGAATAAACATTCCTTTGTTTAAGCCATCCACTCTGTGGTATTTCTGTTAGAGCAGCACTAGTGGACTAAAACAAAAAGGAAAGGAAGAACCCATTGGAGAGGTTTCGCGAAAGTACATAACACAGGGTTTAAGAGTCACTTCCCTTATTTTCCACTGCCCGTCTACTAGCTTGTTGTACTGTGGTGGTTTGTGTATACTTATGGTGCTGGAAGTTATGCCGCTGGCATTTTAAATAGTGGGCAGGTTCCAGAGGAGCTACCAGACTCACACAGATTAGGAAGAAAGGCCTGGAGATCTATCTCCAAAAATTAACCAACAAAAACCTTACGGATCACAACAAAACATTGTCCGACTTCTTTGCTTCAGATGGGCCACCAGGAAGGATCAATCGCTGGAGGAGGACATAATGTTTGGTGAAGCACAGGGCAAATGTCTTAGTCATCCAGTGCTGTTATAAAAGAAAAACCGTAAGTGGATGGCATTAACAAAGGGAAGTTTATTCTGTCACCATCTGGCAGGCTACAAAGCCGTATTCAGGGTGTCGGCTCCAGAGGACCACACTCTGTTGGTTCTGGAGGAAAGTCCTTGTGTTATATCAGTCTTTTTCCAGTTTGGAAGTATCTCAGTGCAGGGTCCTCAGGTCTGAAGGATGCATTCTGCTCCCAGTGCTGTTTTCTTGATGGTGTGAGGTCTCCAACTCTTTGCTTGCTTCCCTTTCCTTTTGTCCTTTGTAGGATAAAAGACAAGGCAAGCCAAACCCCAGGGAAATTCCCTTTACAGTGGATCAGGGATGTGATTTAAGTAAGGGTATTACAGTCTCCCCTTATTCTTGCTAACACAATCCAGTCTTGCCCTATTAACCACAGGCAGAGATTAGGATTTACTACATAATCACAAAATACACAAAATTAGACAATCATAAAATCACAGATCAGCCAAATTGCTACAAATATTTTTGGGGTGTCATAATTTAGCCCGTGACAGTAAGGGTGAGGGACACCTTAAGTGAGATAGATTGGTACAACAGCTTGAACATGCCAACAATCATGAGGATGGCACAGGACTGAGCAACATTTCGTTCTGTTGTACACAGTTTGGCATGAGTCGAAGTCAGCTCAACAGTAGCTATCTATGTCTATGTCTCATTTTACTTTGACAGCAATTGCTCATCTTTCCCAAATGAGGCTTGGAAACAAAGTGTGAACCCTTGGGTTTGTTGGTTGGCAGGTAGGCTCAGACAGCTGGAAACACCTCTCATTCTTTCTGGTTCCCCATTTGCTTTACTCCCATTCACAGATTGAGAAGAAACACCTAGATGCAGTATCTGAGAAGAAAAGTTTCATGTCTGCCTCAGACCCTCAGTTCTGCAGAGACTGCTTTGCAGCATCATCTGTGACAATAGGACACAGCACCATCATCATACATCTTTTGGAATGTGACAAGAACAGGAAGTTCCTGTTCCATCGTCCTTTCTCATCACCACATACCCACCCCTACCAGCTAAAGAGAGTAATTTCTTCATTTGTTTGGCTTCTTCCTCTCCACTAGTCTCTAAGGAAAATTGTCTTTGCTGAGTGTATGTTCTTCTTATAACGCAGAAATGAGTAGAGATAAATCAGACCAGACAGGGGGGAAGGGGTAAAATTTTTGATTGCTTGGTCTATTCTAGGACTACTCATTACTCTGTAAACCCCCAAACCAAATTCAGTGCCTTGGAGTCAGTCTCGACGCATGGTGACCCTATAGGACAGAGTAGAAACTGCCCTATAGAGTTTCCAAGGAGCACTGTAGATTCAAACTGTCAACCTTTTAGTTCACAGCTGTAGCACTTAACCATTACACCACCAGGGTTCCCATTACTCCATAGCACTCAGATAATGGGCCAAGTAGGCATGATACTAAAGAATGAAACCGAAAGGCCAAGTCAATCTGTATAACACCAGTACCGCGTGATTATCCACTGTTATTATCTGATGTCATTATCCTATGCATTGTAAATTCTATCTCTAGGATGATGATTAGATGGGATTATCAGCAGTTGTGTTAATGAGATGTGACTCAGTCTACAAGGTTAGATTTTTGTCTTGAACCAATCTCTTTTGCAACATAAAAGAAAGAAGTGAACAGAGAGACATGGCAACTTCATACCACCAAGAAACAAGAGCCGGGAGAAGAATGCATCCTTTGGGACCAGAGATTTCTGTGTTGAGAAGCTCCTAGACTAAGGAAAGATTAATAACAAGAATCTTCCTCAACAACTAAAAGAGAGCTGATGCCCTGAATTTAGACTTCTGTCCTACTGGACTGTGAGGGAATAAACTTCTGCTTGTTGAAGAGATCCACTTGTGATTTATTTATTTATTTATTTTTACTAACAACACTAGATAACTAAGGCAGAAGGATATACCATGGAAAAAACTAGGGGAGGAGAAAATGTTAAAATAGTCTGGGCTGAGTTTCAGGTAATATTTGAAAGGGACACTTGTCAAGTGAAAGGCTCTGGGATCTAAAACATGTTCCTGTTGGGTATGGACTGAATCTCTTAGAGTGCTAATAAAATTGAATTCATTTTGGTTACTTATTTTTTTTTTTTTAAATTATGGTAAAAGAATTCCCAACAAAACATTCACCAATTCTACAATTTCTACATATATAATCCAGTAATGCTGATTACATTCATCATGTTATGCAATAATTCTAAACAGCCTTTTCCAAATCGTTTCACTACTATTAGCACAAATTCAATGCCTCCTAAGCAAAAATTCCTTCTTTCCCCATCCTTCCCACACGTGGTGACTGCTAATAATTTTTGGTTTCTATCTGTTTATTTCAGAAACCCTGGTGGCGTAGTGGGTTAAGTGCTATGTTTGGTAACCAAGAGGTTGGCAGTTCAAAGCTGCCAGGAACTCCTTGGAAACTCTATGGGTCAGTTCTACTTTGACCTCTAAGGTCACTATGAGTCAGAGCCAATTCAACAGCACTGCATTTTTTTGCATTATTTGTTTATTTCATGTGAGATCATGTGGTATCAGTTCATTCATGTCAGCTATATTTTTAATTTTTTATTTTAATGTTGCACCCTGCCAAGACTGGACAATGTGGTTCTTCAGCTTATGTTTTAGTTATAGAATAGTGTTGTAGTTAACTGCAAAATGTCTAGAGCTAAGCTCTTTGGTTTCAAATCCCATTTCTACCACTTAATAGCTGTGCGACATTTGGGAAGATAGTGATTTCCCTGTGACCCTGTTGCTTTGTCTGAAAAATGAGTTAATAAGGGTACCCACTTCACAATGATGTTATATTAAGTGAGTTAATGTTTGTAAAGTTCATATAAAGCTCATGTAGATGCCCTTCAACAAACAAATGGTTAAACAAACTGTGGCATATTCATACAACGGAATACTACGGAATGATAAGAAACAACGATGGCTTAGAGTAATACCTGTCAACAAGGGACCATCTAGAGAAAACTATGCTGAGTGAAATTAACCAGACACAAAAGGACAAATTTTGTACGAAACCATTATTACAAAGGCACAACTGACCATTTAAGCACAGTAGAAATCAATATTTGATGGTTACAAGGTGGGGGAGGCAGGGAGGGAGATGGGTTTTTTTCAAATTAAATAGTGGTTAGGATTAGGGATGGATATAGGATGTGATGGCGTGCACTAGAAGTGGGGTAGCCGTAACTACTCAACCTCAAAACAAAATTGTCCCCTCAGTTTAGGTCACCTCTTTGGAAGAAGAGAGAAATAGGGTCTGGGATCTGGGGCCACACTCTCAGGGGACATCCAGACTAATTGGCATACCCAAGGTTTTTCTGTCTCCCTCTCTAAAGGTATCGTTCCACATACCACCTGGGTGAGTGGTGATTAGGGTCTTAAGAGCTAGCAAGCTGCCATCTAAATAGCACCAAATGGTCCCAATCCATCTGGACCTGGAGCAAACGGAGGACATCGACGACGGGAGAAAAACATGACTGCACCAGATGGAAGGGTCCATATGAACCATAGTCTACTTCAGCAAGGGACCAGAAGAACTAGACGGTGCCCAGCCACCACCAATGACAGCCTGGATGGGATACACAAAACGGAGCTCCGGACACAGCGGGTGATAGAGTGGAGGGCAGAGCTAAAACTCTACAGAAAGACCACACTTAATGGTCCTTCCGAACCAAGAGCCCCTGGGGAGCGTGGCCCCTGGACTCTCTCACCCCAAACTGTATCCAGCACTGGGGCCGGCTCCCCAGACAAAGACTGACACGGACCATACAAAACACAGAGTGATACAGAAGGTGAACAAACCTTTAGAAGTGTACATGGGTTTTTCTGAAGGACACTTTGCTGGAGCTGAGTTGACTGGGTGAGGAGTGCCAGACCTTTATCAAAAGGTCACAGAAAGTTCTGAATCAAAAGGGAAGCATGCTGTCACATGGGTGTGGCAGGTAGGGGGTGGGCAGCTAGACTAGAATAGAGGTGAAAGTTCTGGGTGTCATATGGCAACATGATATAGACTGTAAAATTGTTCTTAATTCACAATAAAAAGAATAAAAATAAAAATAAAGCTCATGTAATGCCTGGCACATTATTAGCACTATATAAACACTGGCTATTATTAGTACAAGAAAATTTAAGGTCATGAAGCTTTTCTGCCTTGGTTCAGCCAAGATGGTGAAGCCTACTGTCTGAGAAGAATTATCCTTAGCAAAGCAGGTCTTAAGTTTGGGGAGAGAATGGAAGTTTTAGGCATTTGTGGTAGACAGACTTCTAAAAGGGACCCCAATCATTTGTTCCACCTAATATTCATGTCCTTGTATAATCTACTCCCTTCGAGTGTGAGCTGGACCGGGTAACTTGGTTGCTATAAATAGAAAATAGCAAAGATGATGGGATGTCCCTTCCACGATTAGGTAGCAAAAAGTTGTGACTTCTGTCTCGTTAACTCTCTGTCATGCTGGCTTTGATAAAGTATGCTGCCATGTTGAAAAGGTCCACACACGGAAAAGTGAGGGCAGCCTCTTGCCAATAGCCTGCAAGGAATTGAAACCCTCAAGAAATTTAGGCTTTCAATGTACAACCCATGAGGAACTGAACCCTGCCATCAACTACTGATGAGCTGGCAACTGATCCTGTCTCACATGAACCTTGATTGCAGACTCACAAAAGACCCTGAAGCAGATATCCTGCCAAGCAGTGCTCAGATCCTTGACCCACAGAAAGTGAGACAGTAGAGGTGTGTTGTTTTAAACCACCATGCTTTGGAGTGATTAGTTAGACGGCAATAGACGACTAACACTGCAGTTTAACAAAGTAGGAGTTTGGGAAGTGAGTTAAGGAAGGAGGTCCAGCTCTAGGTCATTAGGGTAAAATGGCAGTAGGTTTGTGGATGAAAAACCATGATTAAATCCTCGGAACTCACAGGAGCGTGGTAGTTCCCTGGTAGAATTCTCACCTGGCCTGCAGGAGGTGGGGTTTGATTCCTGGCCAATGCACCTCACCTGTAGCCACCACCTGTCTAGTGGTAGAGGCTTGCCTGTTGCTGTAGAGCGAGACAGCTATCAGCACTAGGACTAGGAATAAAGATAGGGTGATCCACTTCCCAGCACCAGCCAATGAAATCCCCCATTGATCTCAACAATCCAATCCACAGCCGATCACGAGGAAGGCGCAGGACCGGTCACAGTTTCATTGTGTTGGGCCTGGGGTCACCATGAATCAAACGGGCTTTAAAGCAGTTAAC
Organism: Heterohyrax brucei; assembly: GCA_028571685.1. Taxonomy (NCBI): domain Eukaryota; kingdom Metazoa; phylum Chordata; class Mammalia; order Hyracoidea; family Procaviidae; genus Heterohyrax; species Heterohyrax brucei. The sequence continues at coordinate 136,608,949 of CM053143.1, forward strand.
AACAGCAATTGCCCTCTGAATTACCTTTATTGCAGCTTTTTTTCACACTTTGTTTACCTTCAGTTTTTCCATGTCAGCTTTTACTACTTGCCTGTTAGCTCCTTGAAGAAAGAAAGCTCTTGAGAGGTTTCTCATTAATTCTAGTACTTGGCCTTCAGAAGGCACCTAGTGAATGTTTGCTGAATGAGTAAGTAAATGAGTGAAAAAAACAAATAGGCTGGCCTATGCAGGGCTGAGTCTACAGCTGTGGAGCCAAATGGGCTAAGCCATGGTAAGGCCTAGAAAAGAGAATGGGAAATGGTGCTATTCTGCACTTTCAGGGCCTAGAGCTTGGACAGGGGCTCATTGTTTTATACAGATACAGATGCCACAAGCCTTCTAAAGTAAGGAAGCCAGTCCCTAAGTTAAAAATCCCTTGCATTTAAAACCATGTTCTGGAGCCTATAAAATACAGTATGAAAATACCATTTCTCAACCTGTTGTAGCATGTTTTCTTTCCAGCACTAGAAAGCATCTAGTTCCTCAGCTGAGAACCAAATGAATTTGTGGGCTTGGTTTCAGGGACCTTGTTGAAAGAAAAATGCTCATCCTATTCAGCATGTAGGTTTAAGATGGCCCTTACTGTGACTGAGAGAAGAAAATAGACTTAATGTGGGACTAGCTGACATTCACTGACCATCTCACTCCCGCTCAGGGCTGTATATCCTTGATAATCCTCCTTTCTCCCCTACCCCAACCACCCAAATCCCAAGCGTATTTATTTCTTGACTTCAAAGTGCTCAACCCACTCATGCCTGGCCCCACACTACCCATCCAGTCCAATGTCCTGCTTCTCCCCAGAGTGCCTTTTCCAGGGGGAAAAGATACATGCTGGTTTTGTGAGCTGATATCAAATTGTAAAGTGAAATGTAAAGAGACTAGACCACGATGAATGAGTAGTTACGCACAGCAAGACATGCTGACTTTTGTTGTGTCTATTTCAGTGAGAAACTTCTACCTAGAGATTAAGATAAATTGTCAGTCCTTGGTTTGTCTGTTGATTCTCTTATACCTACTCTAAAGCGTGGTCCATTTCTACAGGGAAGTACTCACCTTCACGTGGTATGGCAGAAATTCTCCCAGTCTTTGTTGCTTTTTTTGCCAGGGTATTTGATTTAGCAACAGTAATCAAAGCTCAGAAACCCTGTTCGTTTTAATGGTTAACAGCTGCTGCTGACCAAAAGCTTGGCAGTTTCAAGCCACCAGGTGCTCCTTGGAAACCCTATTGGGCAGTTCTACTCTGTCACACGGGGTCACTACAAATCACAACCAGTTCAACAGCAGTGGGTTGGTTTTTTGGTTTTTTCGTTTGTTCAGCTGAAGCTAGTATATTTCACAGTAACAAATAAGCCCTGACATACTAGTGCCTTAATACAACCAAGTTTGCTCCTCACCTACACAGGTCTGATGTGGGTTGACCTACTTTGTGAGATAGTATCCTTCACGCAGACTCAAAGATACTATGACTACAACCTAATGGCAAGAGAGGCTGTGCAAGGTAGCAGCACTGTCACAAACAATTTGGTGCTCCACATCACAGACCCTCAGCTCAGCTACATTCCCAGTGGAAACTTGTACCAATCCAGACACTACTTTCACCGACAGGATCTCTCCTCCACTTGAGTTAGCCTGTCCTTCTGTCCCAGGGCATTCTACAACACCCTACAGTCTTGATCAGCCCATAGGTAAGCACACGTAGACATGCAGGAGAGTTACGTTCCTCCCAACAACTTTCAACCACTGGATGATGAAACTAGTGGATAAATTCTCCAGCCTTTTAGGTGGAGTTCTTACAGGCATTTTTGTCGCTTTCACACTTCTCTGCATTACACACCTTCCTCCCTCACGTCTGCTTCCTGTAATCCTCATTGAATCAACTACCTATACTACATACTTTTCTCAGACTCTGCTGCTGAGTAAACTCATAGTAAGAGATCACCGAAAGTCTTTGGAGCACTAATTGCACTCAGACAGCAGACTGCAGAGTCTTGTTACCTTAAGGAAAGGCTTGGAGATGGGAGAGCCTGCTGCAGAATTACAAGTCCTCAAGTGGTTTGCAGAGCTCTTGGGAGAGGCAACAGCACCAGAATGTATCTTTGTTTTGCCTCCTTCCTTTGTGGACACACCTTGGATTTTACTCCAAGGTTGTTTCCAATTCCTATTTGTTATTTTACTGGTTTATGTTGCAGCATACTTTTGCCAAGAGGGCTGGGCTTCATTTGTTTTGTAAAGGGCAATGGCATGTTATAATTTTGTTTCTTTTCTAGTTTGATAATGTGATTGTGTGGCTTTGAATTTTACACAAGATTATACCATCACTTCATTCTCAATCTGTGGCAAATGTGGTTGACACATATACTTATTACCAGGGCAATATACAACCTTGATGCTGCATGCATCAAAGATAATTCAGATCACATAAGTATCTGATGCGTAAATTTAGATCTGACCAAGTTGGTAATGGTTACATAAGATTTATTTCTCGGTAGGGGCTTCAGGATTTCTCTAATAAAAAGTAATACTTATAAATCCACAGAGATAGAAAGTACACTAGCAGTTATCAGGGAATGAAGGAGCAGGGAACTGGGCATGGAGTTTCTTATTAGGGTATGGAAATATTATTAAATTAGACAGTAGTGATGGTTTTAAGGAGCCCTGGTGGTGCAGTTGTTAAACTGCTAACCAAAAGACCAAGAGTTCACATCTACCAGCTACACCTTGGAAGCCCAATGGGGCAGTTCTACTCTGTCCTATAGGGTTGTTATGCATCAGAATTGACTTCAAGGCAAAGGATTTTAATGATTGTAAAGCACTATGGATATACTATAGCCCATTGAAATGAACACTTTAAAATGGTGAAGTTTTGCTCTGCAAATTGAATCTCTATAATACTTTTTTAAAAAGTGAATGCCTGTCAACGTGTACTTAGCATGTATTCAGTCCCTGTGCTAGACTCCAGTATCCATTGTCACTAATCTTCACAGTGCCCTGGCAGGGTGGCTGTCCTGCTCTCTCCTCACAGACAGGGAAGCCTCAAGTTCAGGAAGCCTCCATGACATCAAGGGCCTAAGTCACACAGTAAGTGTATTAACGAAGTGAAGACTTGAATACAGAGCCAGTTGGCTCCAGAGTTCTTGTTCTTTCTTCTATATGTCTTACTGGTATATCTCCAGGAAGAAGGTAAAGGGGTGTTCAGCAAATGAATCATAAAATCAGAGAGTCAGAATTGGAAGGAAACTCAGAGGTCACCTAGTTCACCCTTATAGACGTTAACAGTGAATCCTTCCTGCAGAGGTGCAGTTAGGCTCAAGGACCAGGCAAAGGAGTCTGGGGGGGAAGAGTGGCAGAGTTGAAGCCGGGCTGGGTCCATGTCTTACACGTGGGTGGTAAAGGAGGGGAGTCTGCTTCCCCTGTATTTTCCACAGTATTAGTTTGTGTGTGTAAGCATATGTATATAAGGTCTGACAATTAAGTTCATGAACTCATCCTAGAAAAAGTGCTGAATATCACTACAGTCACCTTCAAAGTTCTCCCCTTGGGAAGCTATGCCCCAATGCCAGCACCTAGTCTACCCTTCAAAGCTATTTTGGTACTCTGTCTCTTTTTCTGGAATGGTCATCAGAGCTGTTGTTACCTTAGCCTTGATGACCTGAATGTCATCAAAATGTCTTCCTTTCAATATTTCCTTTATCTTTGGGTAAAGAAAAAAGTCACTGGGGGCCAGATCAGGTGAGTAGGAGTGTGTTCCAATACAGTTATTTGTTTACTGGCTAAAAACTCCCTCACAGGCAGAGCCATGTGAGTTAGCTGACTGTCGTGATGCAAGAGCCATGAGCTGTCAGTGAACAGTTCAGGTCGTTCTCGTCTAACTCTTTCACTCAGCCTTTGCAGCACTTGGTTTCATGTGTATGGGTATGTGTATATGTATGTGTATGTGTATGTGTATGTGTGTGTGTGTGTGTATGTGTATAATGTGCCACTAATTTGATGTTAACCTAGTGCAGTATACAAATCTCAGAATATTGAAGAAAATTTTGAAAATGGATAATTCTGGAGGGGCTAAGCATTCTAAATGGAAACTATTTTAAAGTTACCATGGTTAAAATAGTACATAATAACACTGGAAGAAAAAGGCAACACCATGGACCCATGTAGGACATAGTCTCACTCATTCTCTTCGTGTAGTCTCCTACCCTTCTGCCGACTTCCTTAGCTGCTTCTGTACACAGATCTGTTTGTTCAATCTTATGGAAATCGGAAGTTGCCGACTCCTCTGCTTTCTCTTCATCTCTTGTCTTCACATCCAGCCCAAACCAGCACAGCCTCATTGTTTCAGCCGCTCAGCAAATTCCTGACCCACACATTCAGCTACCTTGCCCCATTTGCCTTCTGTTACACCCTGTGGTAAATAAATAAACACATAAACACGATCTAACAACTGGAGAGGGCAACAAAGAGGACTTCCAGGATGCTGGGTACACAGGCTCCTTGTGAGCTCATAAAGTGATACATTTATGACGCACACACACTTCTGTACAGATGTTATACTTCGATAAAAAAAAATAAACTATGAAGACAGTAAGTAACTACAACAATCTTCTTTATCTGAACCCACACCTGTGCTGCTCAGTGCTGCCAGAGCAAACCTGTAAGCTCGCTGACGGGTGGCTGCGTGCCTACCTTCTGGGCCCTTCTGTTGCCCAGTTGTCCTTCCCTTCCACATTTCTCTAGGAAGGGCTTTTTCTTGCTCCTCATGGGGCTACTGCAAACATTGTCTTCTCTTCTCCACACTCATTTTGCTAGGGCACTTCCTTCTTCATTCTCACCCAGTGACCTGGCCTCCAATGTGGCAGTGAAAAAGATGCCCTCAGTAGGGGACTCTGATATCTGGCCATCCCTCCTGTACACACGTCCCACTTTCTTCTTCCTTCTGGTTAAAATGGAAGTGTTTGGTCTCTTCCTGTCAAGATTCACCTTGTGCTCTGGGGCCCATCTCTTCCGGATTCCAAAAAGATCTTAACTCTACTGCAATCTCAAGCTTATTAATAAATTTGTGCTTCCCGTTGTTAAACAGAAAAATTTCACCAATCCCTTTTCACTTAATACATTCCCTAAAGATTCTCAACATTTTCTCTAGCAAGATGTGTTCTTGTGCTCTTTGGAGAAACCCTGTAAACTCTCTGTGTCCCCACCAGCTAAGGGTTTGTTGAGCACCACTTTGGGCATGTTACAGATTGAATTGTGTCCTCCCCAAAATCTGAGTGGCAATCTGGTTGGGCCATGATTCCCAAAACTGTGTGATTACCCTCCATTTTGTGATTTTCCTATGCTGCAAATCCTAATCTATGCCTGTGGTTAATAGACTGGATTATGTTAGAGAGATGAGGATTAGTAACACCCTTACTAAGGGAGTTTCTCTGGGTGTGGTCACACCACATTTTATCCTTTCAGAGATATTGGAAGCAAGCAGAGAGTTGGGGACCTCATACCATCAAGAAAGCAGCACTGTGAGCAAAGAGCATCCTTCAGACCTGAGATTGCTGCCCTGAGATGCTCCCAGACCACAGGAAGACTAATGCAATACCAGGACCTTCCTTCAGAGTCCACAGAGACAGTGTGCTCCCCTGGAACTGGTCCCCTGAGTCCAAACTTCTAGCCTACTGGACCGTGTGTGAATAAACTTTTCTTTGGTAAAGTTATCTACTTGTGATATTTCTGTTAGACCAATATCAGATGACTAAGACAGGTAATTTCTCCCATGGAAACATTAGATTTATGGGGTGTATTGTTTTCAGACTGTGATGGGGTAAGATAACAAGCCCTTGTGCTGCCACTTCCTGTCACCTGTTTCCTGCCTGCTCTTCAGGAGACCGAGCATTTTGCTTTGTTGTGTCAGGGAAAAAGATCACTCAGCAGAATACAGATAACAAAGCAGGAAAACTATTGGCTTTAGAGTTTCAAAATCACAGTCTTCAGGGCAAAATCAAAGAATTAGGAAGACTATCAAAGAATTAGACTTCCTGCTCCAGGCTAGATAAAGATTCTGTGGCCTGAGGAGTGACTAAAGAGTTAGAGGGGAAAGGCAAAAACCCAGATCGAATGCTTTGCCAGTGATTTGATTCTGACTTAGGAAACCCTGTGGGGCATCTCTATTCTGTCATATAGGGTTGCTATGAGGTGGAAGCTACTCAACAGCATAAACAACAGCCTTGGCTATAAAAATGGCAGTTCCTGTTCATCAAATGCTACTGCAGAAGAAAGGCCTGGCAATCTACTTCTGAAAAATCAGCCACTGAAAATACAGATAGTGTCTGACTTACAGTAGGGCTCCATTCTGACAACCCTGTTATGAATTGGTTCTTATGTAAGTTGAATCTCTTCTCTCTGCCTTTTTTTTGTAATTTTTGGTATTATCGCCTTTCATTATCAGTATCTTCATAAATCCAATCTTTGTTTTTCTTTGTGAGTGAACATCTAAGAATTTTGCTATGATATTTTATGTAGTACACATTATACAGTAAGATATGTGGTTGTTGCTAGGTGTCTTAGAGTTGGTTCTCGCTTATAGCCACACTATGAATGACAGAAAAAACACTGCTTGGTCCTCTGCCATCCTCACAATCATTCTCATGTTTGATCCCATTGTTGCAGCCACTGTGGCAAACCATCTCACTGAGGGTCTGCCTCTTTTTTGTTGACCCTCTACTTTACCCTCCTACATTGTCCTCCTCTAGGTCTGTCCCCTCCCGGTCCCAAAGTATGTGAAATAAAGTCCTGCCATCCTTGCTTCTAAGGAACATTCTAGTTGGCTGTAATTATTTCAGAAAACTCTGGTGATAGCAGTTAAGTGCTACAGCTGCTAATCAAAAGTTCAAATCCTCCAGATGCTCCTTTGAAATGCTATGGGACAGTTCTATTCTCCCTACAGGATTTCTTTAGGTTGGATTGATTTGACGACAATGGGCTTGGGTTTTTTTGCAGTTTGTTTGTTCATTTGTTTTTGGTATTTCTTCCAAGACATTTGTTCATTCTTCTGGAAGTCCAGGGTGTATTCAACAATCTTTGTCAATAGTATAATTCAAGGACACTAGTTTCTCTCTGGTCTTTCTTATTCATTCTACAGCTTTCACACTCATATGAAGTGGCTGGCATGGGTCAGGCACAACTTAGTCTTCAAGGTGATGTTTTTGCTTTTCAACACTTTAAAGAGATCTTTTGCAGCAGATTTGCCCTATATAAACATCTTTCGGTTTCTTGATTGGTGCTTCTACAGGTGCTGATTGTAGGTACAAGTAACATGAAATCCTTGACAACTTCTATCCTATCTTGCCCTGTTTAGTATGATGTTGCTTATTGATCCAGTTACGAGCACTTTTATTTTCTTCATGTTGAGGTCTAATTCACACTGAAGGCTGGTAGTCTTTTTATCAGTAAGTGCTTCAAGTCCTCTTCATTTTTAACAAGCCACATTGTGTCATCTGCACATCACAGGTTGTTAAAAAGTCTTCCTCCAATCTTAATATCCTGTTCTTCTCTGTATTGTCCAGCTTTTTGAATTATTTCCTAGCATACAGACTGAATAAGTACAGTGAATAAATAGAAACATGATTTATATCTTTGACATTACACTAATTACTGTCTCCTTATTCTATTTGAACAGCTGCCTCTTTGCCTGTATATAAGATCTACATGAGCAAAATTAAGGGTTCTGGAATTCCCAGTTATACATAATTTGTTATGCTGAATGCCTTTGTGTAGCCAATAAAACACAGGAAAACATCTGGTATTCTCTACTTCCAGCTGAGATCTGTCTGAACTCAGTGATGATGTCCTTGGTTCTACACATACGTGCACAGAAAGAGAGAGAGAGAGAGACAGAGAGACAGAGAGAGGGAGATTTATGTCGAGGAGATGGCTCTTGCAGCTGTAGAGGCTAGGAAGTGCAAAGTTTGTGGGTCAGGAGTCAGGCTGGAGGCTTCTCCCGACGCATATAGCTGCAAGAGCTGAAGAAGTCAGGATCAGTAGGTTAGATGGTGGGCTACTGGTTCACAGGCTTCAGAGGCTGATGAATTCAAGATCAGCAGGTAACATGGCAGGCTGATGGCTCAGGTTCCAAGAACTAGAGGTCAGATGATGACAAACCAGATGCAGGATCCAGAGCAGAGCAAAAGCCAGCAAGCTTTGCCTGAAAGTCCATATATTTTGGAAGCAGGCTACACCCACAGGGAAACTTCCTTTTCAACTGATTGGCTGCTCACAGTAGAACTCATCTTGGAGGATTACATTGCATCAGATCTCATCATGGAGGGGACTACATCATTATATAACTGCCAAACTACATCATAACTGCCAAATCATTGAGAACTATGGTCCACCCAAGTTGATGCATAACCTTAACCGACACATATACCATACTGTTTTAGGAAATAAAGCAGTGAACAAAGCAGTAAGTAAATAAAATAGTACAGTATGAGGCACCCCTGTCTCTCTGCCTGATTTCTTTTTTATATCTCAAGAGCTTGCCTTAAAACACAATCCAAGCTTGTAGATTCAATCCCATCTCATACAACCAGAAAAGCAGCACCAGGAGCAGAACATACCACTTGGACCTAGGGTCCCTGTGCCTGAGAAGCTCTTTGACCAAGGGAAGATTGAGGACAAGGATCTTCCTCCAGAACCAACAGAGAGAAAACCTTCTCTTGGAGCTGATGCCCTCAATTTGGACTGCTAGCCTACTTTACTGTGGGGAAATACATTTCTCTTTGTTAATGCCATCCACTTGTGCTATTTTCTGTTATAGCAGGATTAGATGACTAAGGCAGGAGATATTAATTTTGTCTACCACGGTAGATTGGAGCAATGGAGCAATGATCAATCTAGCTGTTCTGTTGAGAACACTTGAAGGTGGTGGGAGAGGCAGAGTAGACAAAAGAAGAAACAGGGAAACGGGTGCAGAGGCTGAAGCAATAATTCAAGGAAGGCACGATGGCGGCTTGGACCATAGAAGGGGCTACAGACGAGAGAGACAACATTGGATACTGTGATGGTCAGTTCTTGTGTTAACTAGCTAAGGTACAGGAGTCCCAGGTAGTACAAAAGGTTAACATACGTGATGGCTAAAATGTTGGAGGTTTGAGTCTACCCAGAGGTACATCAGAAGGAAGGCATGGAGATCTCTTTATAAAAGACAAGTCATTGGAAACTCTACAGGGCACGGTTCTACTCTAACACATGTGGGGTCACAGTGAGTCAGAATAAACTCAAAAGCTACTAATCTGATTACACTATACGGACTGCCAAGTAAGTTCATGAACTCATCCTTGATATTCACCTTGATATTCACCTCATTGGTGAATATCACTATACTCACCTTCGAAGTACTCACCTTGGGAGGCGGTGCACTGACGCCAGCACCTAGTCCACCCTTCCAAGCAGTTTTGGAACTCTTTTTCTGAAATAGTCATCCAAGCTGTTGATGTCCTTGATATCCTGAATGTCATCCAGATGTCTTTCTTTCAATATTTCCTTTATCTTCAGGTAAAGAAAAAATCACTGGGGGCCAGATCAGGTGAGTTGAGAGGATGTTCCAATACAGTTATTTGTTTACTGGCTAAAAAGTCCCTCACTGACAACTTGTGAACTTGCCACTGTGCCACCACATGTAATGGCTTTTCCAGACTTAATTATTGGACCTCATATAGCTCCCTAGTTACACACTGATCTGGGTATTGCTGTGAAGATATTTTGTATAAATGATTAAAATCTGTTGACTTTAAGTAAAGTCATATTAAATACATCCTCTGGATGGGATGGATTCAGTTTGTCGAAAGGCCTTAAAACCAGACCCGAGGCTTCCATGAAAGAAGAAATTCCACCATAGAAGCTTTACGTCATGCCTGAAAGCTTCAGCCTACTTTACAGATTTAGGGCTTGCCCAGCCAGTCTCCACAATCACGTAAGGCAATTTCTTGCAATCGATCTCTTAATATATAACCCCTACTGGTTCCGTTTCTCTAGCTGAACATTTATGAATACAGATACACAAAGCCTTTGAATTTAGAGCCAGTAGGATGGGCAGGTGGATGCAGTGGGAGGTGAGAAAGAGAGGAGTCAAGGAGGATTCCAAAGTGCTTGCCCTGAGCTGCTAGAAGTGTGGCTCAGTTTTATCCTTTTAAGGTCAGAATAACTCTAACATGAAAACTGCCTAAAAGATCCCTCAACCTCCCACTCCACCTCAAAGGGAGCTCCTTCCAGAGTAGTAAATATGTCCAGATGGGAGCAGGAGAGCAAGTTGAAGGGGTGTGGAAAGAAGACCTCCAACCCAATGGAGAAAAACAGGAAATAAAATCACTGCTGTACTCCGCATCACTCATCCAGGAATATCATGGTTTTCTGTTTTGTTCTGGAATCCTCAGGAAAGCCAGAGCAGATCTTTTTTTTTTACTGTGAATCCTAATCCCCTGCTGGTCTGCATGCTGTGGGAACAAGCTAGCCAGATTCTGAGCCAAAAGCAAGCCAGGAGAGCTGAATGGAGACTCTATGATCAAATGTTGCCCTGTGGGCTTCTTTGTGAGTGTGGGTGAAGGAACAGGGTGTGCTTCAAAGCAGAGATTAGAGATTGCTGTTGTTGTTTTCTTAATCTTCCTGGAAGGCAGAAAAGAAAAAGGAGAAAAGGAAAGAACAGCATTGATTTGTCATTTGTACTGCTCTGATTAACACAGTAGTTGGGGCCCTGATCCCTCTCCAGACCTCCTGACCGGGAACTGAATAAAATTTAAGAAATGAAAGGAACTTTTCCACAAGTCTTGCAACACAGATGCTGAGGTGGCAGAGCTGTCTCATACCCAGTCCCACAGACAGAAGCCTCCAAGTTCTTCCAGTTCCCAGCAACCTGGGGTCCTATCAAGGCAAGACTTAGCTACAGATCTGCTCATCACACAGCATCTGAAACTTCCACCCCTAGGAGGGAGTGGTGGGCTGCTCAGTTTCCAGCCTCATCATTGCCCAGACAGACATTTCAGGGGTTCACACAATGAGCAAATTAGCAGAGTACTTTTAATCTGAAGAGATGCAAATATTGTGCTTCTTTGATCTCATACAAATGGCAAAACGTTTCATACCAGGAAGTCCTTTTTCAAACCAGCTGACTTCTAGTAAGTTCTTTCTCTATCTCTTGAGTTTATCTTGAACCCCAGTTAGAAGTCAGAACCAAATATTCCTGCCCAGGGAAGTGTCAACTCCTTGTTTTTCCTTCAAAAACTAAGTCTTCAAGTTTCAAGCAGACTTCAAAGAGTTTCTAGAGAGTTTTACCTTCCTGTGCCACCTGGAATCCTCACTGCAGAGGCAGTAGCAGATGAAGTCCTCAGGACCTCTGATTCGTACTGTAAAGAAACCAAAATATTTCTGTCCCATCTCCTTCTGCCTTTGATCTCTACAGGAAGAAAAAAACTTGCAGAAGGAGTCTGACTTGGAAAAAAGACACGTGTTACACAAGATTTTTGTGAGGATTAAATAAGATTACTTGGACCAGAGTATTTTAGAAGCTGCCAGGGGCTATCACATGAGATTTAAAGAAGACTGGCTGAAAACCAAGCTAGATTGACAAGCACAAGGCAGACATAAGATACTGGAACAGTCTCTGCAGTGTCCAGAGAGTGATAGCCAGACAGGGATGAAAAACACTGGGTCGATGGGAAAAGGAATTCTCCAAGAGAAGCAGTCAAGAAGAGAGTCTTGATCTACCGAATGAAGCTGAAGAGGGAGAGAAAAGGCAAGCGAAGAAATAGAAAATCAGTGATGTAAGAGACTTGTGGGGTTTTCCCCTTCCTATTCCCTAGGGCTGCAGATGTTTACCACCACTCACCTGTCGGTCTCTCATACTATGGTGGCTTGAGTGGTGCTTCATGCTGCAAGACATGCCACCAATATTTCAAATGCTAGCCAAGTTATCCACAGAGGACAGGTTTCAGTGGTGCTTCTAGATTGTCAGACTAAGAAAGAAAGGCCTGGTGATTTCCTTCCCAAAATCAGCAAATGAAAACCCTATAAATCACAGTATACTGTCCAGGTTTTCAACTTGCTCACTCTGGATGTATCATCAGGATAGACTGGTTGCTGTTTGACAAAGCGGAGGACCAGTGAAGGTGAGGGAAGCCCTCCAACAAGATAGATTGGGATGATGGCCACGACCATGGGCTCAAACATACCAATGACTATGGAGACGATCCAGCACTGGGCAATGTTTTACTCTGTTACACAGAGAGTTGCCATGAGTCACAGCCAGTTGAGTGGCAGCTAACAACGCTAGGATAAATGTTTGAGGGACATACTCAGTGTATGACCTCATCAGAGGGCATATCCCAGAGACTTGTAAGAATGCCAACTTTGAGGAGTCCTTGATACCTCTGCCTCAGTACATGGGGTGACAGACATCCAGGAGGGAGATTGGGCAGTGTAGAAAGTTTTGGTTTCTACATGATGTTTCCAGATGAAATGTTTATTATGTTGTGTTAGTTAAACTTCTTTGCTGGTATACGTGCTAACAAGAGGGCTGGGCTGGCCGTATTTATCCCACAGTTCAGCTATTCATAGAAATATTTGGCAAAGAAAAATGTGGATGAGAAATATAACAGCAAATTACCTTGGAAACTTGCAGAAAGGTGCATTCCTAGGGAGAACAATAATAATGGCTAATGAGCATTGATTGACGACTATGTGCTAGGCATTGTTCTAAGCACTTTGTATGTATTAACTCATTTCATCCTTGGTATGATCTATGAGGTAGGATGATCATTTTCTCTATTTATGGAAGAGAAAAGTGAGGCACAGAGAAGTTAAGTAATTTTCCCAAGGTCACACAGCAAGTAAAGCTAAGTTTCTAACCCAGACTGTCCAGCTACAAAATCTTTCATTCAGTGGATGCCTCCATTAGAAAATCGGGCTTCTTAGAGTGTTAAAGGGTAATAACATGATAGCAAGGTCAAGACACATTTGTGTCTTGATGGCCTATAAAAAAAGGCCACTAAAAGGTAGCAAATTATAGTTTAGAATGCTTTTGGCCACTGCATCAGTAAGAAGGCTTTTGGCTGCAAATAACAGAATAAGTAACAAAAGCAGCGATAAAGGGCATTTATTATTTTATATAGCAAGAAATCTGGATTTAGGAGGTTTTACGGTTGGGCTCATGGGGTCATCAAAGATCTGGGTATTTTATATCTTTTGGCTCTGCCTTCCCTGGTGTAGCAACTATGTCTCCCTCATGGTAACAATAGGGCTGTGGTAATTCCAGTCATTACTTGTCAACAAGATTACGTTCAGTGAAGAACCACCAGAACCCCACCAGATGTCACAGGTCAACTGGACAAAACTGGGTCTCAAACTTATGCTCTGGCCACAAGGGGAGCTCAGAATGTGAGTAGCTAGAATTCTCTGCTCCACAGAGTACAAACTTCACCAGCAATCAAGAAGGTGGAATGAGAAGTGTAGTTGAGACAACCAACAGTGTTATATACAGCCACCGGTTTGACTATCTACTTACTATTTTATTTTTTCCTTGTCTTTCCTTGTAAGATATAGGTCACAGAAGATAAAGCAGAGCTATGATTTTAATATAGATTTCTGAATCCTAACAAAGTATCCATAGCCAGCTCCAGGTATGTTTCTGACCTGAGACAGGGCCTAAGCTTAACACAGCCTGAAGCATTCACTTCTGAGGCTAACGGCATGATTCTCTGCATATAACATGCCAACAGTGAAACTCCACCCGATGCCACTGTTCCCAGGGCATTGCCCATAGTGTCATCTATGGCCCTAAGTTGTTCCTACTTTTCCCTCCTAGATACTGATTTAAAAGGCAACTTGTTTCTTTCTCTCTCTTCTGTCGATCTCATATGCTTCTATGCACTCTAGAGAGAGAGCTGACTAAAGTGGGAAAGACATAAACTCTTACTACAATTTTTGTAATACTAGAAATACATTAATGGCCACCAGAGAGACGTGCAGCTCTTTCCAGCTCCAGTATGGCGTGAATCTGCCCATTAGGAATAAGTTCAGCTGCAAAAGAGACACTAAAGAGAGTTTAAACAAAACTGGGTGTGCTTTCCTCTCATGTGAGAGGCCTGATTTGAGCAATTCAGAGCTGATAAGGGGTCTTTGGGTGGCACAAGCAATCGAGCACTCAAGTACCAGCTGAAAAGCTGACAATTTGAATGCACCCAGAGATGCCTCAGAAGGCAAGCCTAGTGATCTGTTTCTGACAGGTAATATAGCCTTGAAGACCCTAAGGAGTGGTTCTGACTTTAAACACATGAGATTACCATGAGTCATAACAACTAACAACAACCAGGAAGTTCCCCAGCTACGAGGTCTGCCAAGTAAGTCCGTGAACTCATCTTAGAAAAAGTGCTACAGACCTCTTTGCTGAGGTCAAAGTACTCGCCTTGGAAAGCTGTGTACTGATGCCAGTGCCTAGTCCATTATTCCAAGCAATTTTGCAACTCTGTTTCTGGAATTGCCATTAAAGCTCTTGCCCTGTTACCCTTGATGTCCTGAATGTCATCAAAATGTCTTTCTTTCAATACTTTATCTTCAGGTAAAGAAAAAAGTCATTGGGGGCCAGATCAGGTGAGTAGGGAGGGTATTCCAATACGTTATTTGTTCACTGGCTAAAAGCTCACGAACTTTGCACCGTGCTATTGTGCACAATGGCCATTCCAGAAAGAGTTTCAAAATTACTTTGAAGGGTAGACTGGGTGCTGGCATCAGTGCATGGCTTCTCTAGGAGACTACTCCGAAGGCGACTGTGGTGATATTCAGCAGTGAGATATGTAGCATTTAGAACAATTGTTTGTGGAATTAATTGTTAGACCTTGTATTGACCATAGTCTACTTCTGATTCCAGCTTTGTTACTGTGTCACTGTCCGTGAAGTCACTTCAGCCATCACATCTTCACTCCAAGCAGTAGGATGCATAAAGGGGAGGTGATGAGCAAAGAGCATATCTCACCTATCATTTGAGAAAGTTTCCTGGGAGCAGCTACCCAGCACTGCCAAATATCACTGGCCAGAGCTCAGACATATGGCCACCTCTTGCGGCAAGGGCAGCTGGAAAATAGCATGTTGATTTACAGCAGCTAGTGGAGTCTTCACTCTATGGTAGGAGTCTAAGAACTACTGCCCGGGGCCAAAATCCAGCCCACTGCCTATTTTTGTTAATAAAGATTTTTGGAATATAGCCGCACTCATTTGTCAGCATATTGTCTATGGATGCTTTCACTCTATACCACAGATGCAGATGAGGACACTGAGAGGTTTGGTAGTAGTACAGTGCTGTCATTAGACAGGTGATTTCTAAGCCCCTGATTCTCATGACCAGGCTATTCCACCACCTCCCTGTGTCAGATCCCTCCTGCCATCGTGTTTCTCTACCTCTCTTTCTGTAAAGCGTTCACAAAGTATGGGAAAGCAAAGCATACAGAAATGGATAGCTGATTCACAATATAAGGTTTATGTAAGAGTTAAGCACCAAACAAGCGGTACAGATAAGTGAGATCATTCAGAAGAGGGAGAGGTTGCAGTGGATGGGGTGGGCAGAGAAGACATCACAGAGGGTCCTGGGCCAAGTTGGTATGATGGGTATACAGGATTTAGAAGTCAGGAGGAGGGTGTGCCAGCCATGGGAAATGGAGTAGATAAAGGCCTGGTGGTGGGAAGGGACATGGCAAGATGAAGGAATATTGAGGAAACAGTGAAATCACGGGATTCTTCTAGGGGAGTCCTGAGAGCAGTTTAGCGACAAAGAGTGGAATTAGATTAAGGAGGAGCTTCACTACTGATCTAAAAGTCTCAGCTGTACTTAGTGGGCATTAGGTAGTCCATGGCGGGTTTCAAATAGTGACTTCATGTGATGGAAGCAGTTTCTTCAGAGGCCTAATGTAGAGGTTGTGGGAGGGATGACTTAACTGTACGGAGACTGGGAGTCTAGTTTAGAGGCTTTTCAAATGATCCAGATATGAGGTCATGAGAACTTGAAATGTCCTGTTGGCACAAGGAATAGATGGAAGGGAAGGGATGTGAGATAGCACTGAAGCAGAAATGAGGGCACTTGGAGATGAAATCCGGGACCGAGAGAAAGGGAGAGGTCAGGGAAGACAGCCAGGTTTCGAGCCTGGGCCACGGGAGAATATTGTTATAACAGAAGCAGAGGAATCAGAACTGTAGTTGCCAACCGTCCTCTGAGAGGTCTCTGTACCCACTGACCATTTCCATTTATTCGCCATTCCCCCAAAGTACCTGAGAACAGCTGGCAGCTGTCTCCTTTACTGCAAAGTGCTACTTCCATCAGAGTAGAATCTGGGACAGAAAAAAGCACGAACTTTCAGTCAAAGAGATCAGCGTTTAATTCTACTCTGTCAGCCATGGAGTCCCTGGGTGGGGCAAATGGTTAACAAGCTTGAGTGCTAAACTGAAAAGTTGGTGATTTGAACGCATCCAGAGGTACCTTGGGAGACAGACTGGAAAGGCCACAGCTTGTAAACCCTATGGAGCAGTTCTACTCTGTACAGACTGAGTCGCTGTAAGTCTAAATCAACCTGACTGCAACTAACAACAACAATTGTCCTTGGCAAGTATTCCTGGTCAACCTGTAGATAAAACAAATTATAATTTTTAAGGATATTTTCAGTGTTGTGTATTAAAACTCCATTGCTGTAGCAACCCTATAGGATAGTGTAGCATTGCCCCACAGAGTTGCCAATACTGTAGTCTTTACAGAAGCAGATTGCAACATCTTTCTCACGAAGTGGGTTTCAACTGCCAATCTTTTGGTTAGCAGCTGAGAACTTAACCTCTGTGCCATCGGGCTCTATTATAGTGGTTTCTAAAATGTACTTTATTATTTATAGCATGTTTAAATTATTATGTTTTTAAATTTGAGTTAGCTTGTAATAAGTCAGATTCCACTCAATGGCACTTGGCTGGCTGTAATAAAAGACTTTAAATAAAATTATTAGGCTATGGATAAAGAGTACAAATTACAAAGGAGACAAAGAAAAAATTGTGGTTGTCAATGATTTCATTTTCCTTGGATCGACAATCAATGTTCATGGAAGCAGCAGTCAAGAAATCAAAAGATGCATTGCACAGGGTAAATCTGCTGCAAAAAGACCTCTTTAAAGTATTGAAAAGCAAAGAAGTCACTTTAAAAACTAATGTGCACTTGACCCAAGAGCCATGGTATTTTTAGTTGCAACGAATAAGGAACACAGAAAAAGAAATGATGCCTTTAAACTGTGGTGCTAGAGAAGAATATTGACTATACCATGGACCGCCAAAAGAAAAATGAACCTGTCTTGGAAGTACAACCAGAGTGTTCCTTAGAGGTAAGATGGCGAGACTACATCTTACATACTCTGGAAATTTCATCAGGAAGGACCAATCCCCAGAAAAAGACACCATGCTTGGTAAAGTAGAGGGTCAGCAAAAAAGTAGAGACTCTCAACAAGCTGGATTGAGACAGTGGCTGCGACAACAGACTCAAGAATAACAGCGAATGTGAGCATGGCACAGCACCAAACAGTGTATCTTCTGTTATACTAAGGTTACTATAAGTTGGAACCAATTAGACAGCACCTAACACCACAACACCGTGGAAAGGAGAGTGAAGAAAAGAGATAGTTATACCTGAAAATCTGAACTAAGAACAGTGAGTGAAACTTAGCAATATATTTGGCTCTGAGATCCCTAGTGACCCAGATGAGATGAGAAATAAGATGAGTTTCCTAGTAGTGATTATGAAAATAGAGTTGCATGCTTAATCTACATTTTAGGTGTACCGAACCAAGATTGGTGTGATGACAGGCAAATGAAAAGCCTCAACCTACATTCTTCCTTAGAAAGTTATGTGCTTCATATGCTACTGCACATAAGTATCACATAATCAAAGCAAAACCCACCTCACTAGCTATGCTTCTGCCAAGTGAAAAGCCAATCACATGTATCAGAGTAGAACCATAGGATTTTCCAGTGGCTGATTTTTTGGAACTAGACCACCAGGCCTTTCTTCTGAGGTGCCACTGGGTGGACTTGAACCTCCAGCTGTCTGGTTAGCAGCTAAAGACTGCGACCGTTTGTACCACCCAGGAACTTCTCACTCAGGAATAGGACCAGCCAATTATATGCAGTTGTCTCTCTCTGGAGAAAAGATGAGACTGCAAATTCTAAAGGAAATTACAGTGTTTCCCAGTCTTTCTGAGGAAGCAGCCATGCAAGATGTCTGGGAGTTTTTCTCCTCTCACATTACCAAAGTTAAAAAAGGTCCTTGAAGGTTGCTATTATTGCTCATTACAGTAAGACTAGATCAGAGAATTTCAAGAGGCTTGTCTCTAATAGGGAAATTCTGGTGGCGTAGTGATTAAGTGCAACACCTGTTAACCAGTAAGCTGGCAATTTGAGTCCACCAGACGTTCCTTGGAAACTCTATGGAGCAGTTCTCCTCTGTGCTATAGAACCACTATGAGTCGGAATCAACTGAACGGCAGTGGGTTTGGGTTTTTTGGTCACTAACAGATCTCTGGTGGCACAGTCGTTAGAGCATGCAACTACTAACTGAAAAGTTCAGGAATTCAAACTCATCGGCTGTTCTCCAGGAGAAAGATGTGGCAGTCAGCTTCAGTAAAGATTTACAGCCTTGGAAACCAAATGGGGCAGTTCTACTCTGTCCTATAGGGTCACTAGGAGTCAGAATTAATGATGGAAATGGGTGTTCTGTTTCGTTTCTAATAGATTTTATCGTCAAGAAAAATCAAGTTTTCTATACTATAAGGAATAACTCCCACATCTTTTACATTGTTGTTCAACTGACCTGAATTACCCCAACTTCACCATTCTGTAGGTACTAACGAGATTGTACTGAGATGCCCACCTACTAACTCGAGGTTTCATATCCTAAAGGTTTGTCTTAAGATTTTTGCAAGATTACAGGAGGTGTTTTACAACTACCAACAGCAAACCCAAGGCGTTGGTGGTTCAGTGGTACCACGCTTACCTTCCACGCGGGAGACCTTGGCCAATGCACGTCCTGTACGGCTACCACCTATCTGGCAGGGGAGCTCGTGTGTTGCTCTGAGGCCTGACAGGTTTCACCTGAGATTCCAGCCTAAGACAGACCGGGGAAGAAAGCCTGTGTTCTACCCTGAAACTCAGTCAGTGAAATCCCTATGGATCATAACAGTCTAATCTGCAACCAATCCTGTGGGTGGCTCAGGACTGGGCAGTGTTCTCTCCTGTTGGGCACGGGGTCACCAAGAGTTGGGGACTGACTGGATGATAACAGCAACAGTAACAAGTCTGTTCCTGGTGGGATTCTGCTGAGCACCATCCCTGTTTGTTGGGCACCTGCTAACATCTGCCTTTGTGGTGATCCACCCTTTTCCTGCAATGACTGCTCAGCCAAGGAGAAAGTGAGCCTTTGGCTCCTGACAGAAGAGGAATGGGGTATGGGCCACAAGAGCCTGTCCCTGGGTTTCCGTAAGACAAAGCATTGCTTCAGAAACTGACAGTTCCCTCAATTTTGTTCTTTTGACTTCAATTCCCTTTGCTAAAAATGGAAAACATTCTCATATCTCACAAAGATATAGTGGGAGCTGGTTATGCAATGATCAAACAATACTTTGAAGACAACAAATGCGAGATAAGTGCTAAGGTAGAAAAGCAAAGACGGGGTTTCCCCAACGGGGCAGCTGGATGACCTTGTTATCTTCACTTCACATTCAAAGGAAATACATTTTAAAGTGTCAGTATACACTGAGAGAGAACAATCTCAAAACCCCAAAGGTGATAAATCACTCTTTCAATCTCTTTAACAAACTAGGTTGCTACATAGGTGAACCCCAAGTTATAAAGGAGATGAAGTCTTGAAAAGCCCTATGCAACTTGAAATTATGTAACTAGGGGCAATAGGCTTATAGAAAATTTGGAAAAGGATGGGGCCCCATAACCAACATGTAATAAGTACATTTTTAATAAAGGGACCTCTAATCCTAAAATGGTGACCAAGTAGGGGAAGTGATTAAGCACTTGACTACTAGACATAAATGTTGATAGTTCAAACCTACTCAGAGGTGACTCGGAAGATAGGTCTGGCTGTCTGCTTCTGGAAGCTCACAGCCTTGAAAACTCTACAGAGCAGTTCTGCTGTGTCCACATGGGATCACCATGAGTCAGAATGGAACCAGATGGCAACTAACAACAATCTTAACTTAAACTAATGGAATTAATTACCTTAGTTAAAACCTTTACTTAAAACTTAAAGAAGGTATTAAACAGATGAGAGAAAATTTCAAGTTCTGTGAAAAGGAGCAAGCAAATATGAAATTTTAAATTTTTACCTGCAACTGAGCCCTGTTCCATTATTGATACTCAGAAACCACACTTTAAAAAAAATTAATTAAAAAGCTCCTTCTTTCAGAAAATAGGACAAATTCTATGCAAGTGTTCCAGTCTGAAGAACCATAGGTAATGTAGGGAAAGGATGGAAGTAGCTGATGTAAGGTTCTTCAATATTCATTCAGCTAATTTAGAAATTCTTTGGGGATAACATATTTTCCTAAGACATAAATATTTTCTTAAAAGACTATGATCTTGAGAAATTTATACACATGTTGTGTTGTATTTTCTAAAGGTGGCTACAATGATGCACCCCCATTATACACTGCTCTTTTAGGACCTTCGGTCATGAATTGAATTGTGTCCCCCTAAAAATGTATGTAGCAATTTGGATACTCTATGATTCCTAGTATTGAATTGTGTCCCCCTAAAAACATATGTAGCAATTGGCTACTCTATGATTGCCAGTATTGTGTGATCCTCCTATATGCCGTAAACTCTGCCTCTATGATATCAACGAGGAAGGGTGGCGCAGTTGTGCTGGTGGGTCAGGACTCATTGTGGAACACTGTACTGTGCCTTGAGGCCATCTCTTGGGATATAAATGAAAAGGAAGCAGGCAGAGAGAATTGGGGACCTCGTGCCATCAAGAAAGCGTCAGCCCCAGGAACGGAGCACATTGTTTGGAAAGGACTGGGGGCTCCTGTACCTCAGAAGCTCCCAGTCCAGGGGAAGATTGATGATAAAGATCTCCCGCCAGAGCCCATGGGGAAAGCCTGACCCTGGGTTGATGCCCTGAATTTGAACTCGTAGCCCACTAGACTGTGACAGCATAAATTTCTATTTGTTAAAGCCATCTACTTGTGATATTTCTGTTATAGCAGGACTAGATGACTAAGAAGTTTTCTAATTTCTTTCTCTTTGAATTTAGATGGGAAATGGAATTCTGAAACATAGCTCTTCTAGAACCTTCTAATTCTGTTTCTTTTGAATCTAGATGGGCATGTAACTTACTCTTAACTAACAAGTGGTAGAAGTGATGCCATGTGACTTCTGAGGCCAGATCATCAAACTTGACACAAAAAGGATAGAAGGCACAGAAAAAAAGATGAGTTGGTGAGCTGGAAACATTTACTTCACAGATTTCTCCAGAGTCTGGTGGGACTTTTGATTGCTACTAAAAGTCATCAGTGTTGGTAATCTGCCCTGTCATTAAATTAAGAGTAGACATAAGGACATAAAGGATAGAACTTTCAGGCTAAAATCACTAATCACTGTAACGTCTGTGTAAATCAGTATATTCCAGATCAGAGAGTCCTTTTTTCTTTCCACACACCAAAGTGTTCTAATTCTGCACAACTGTGTCATCAATTGCCATGGACACAAGCAAGTTAGTTACGTTTGGTGCCAGATCCTTACCTTTGCAGCTTTGCAGTGTTTGAAGTCTTCTATGTCCACGTGGAATCTGGCACTAATTCTAATGATTCTTACTTCATTTGTGGCAGGGGAAGAAAGGGCCAAGACGCTACAAGTGTTTGCTCTTGCCCTTGGCCTTGCTAAATAACCCCCAGCCCTTGACATCTTCCCAGTGCAGCCCCATCCTGTCCTTCACGTTGAAATAGCTCTGCTCAGTTATGAAGGATCATTTCCCCCAGTCCAATCCTTCCGCTCAGAAAACCCTGGCTCCCTTTGACACCTTCATGTTCCAAATACTCCCTGTCTGCCTGTGGCTTGTTTTCTATGGTGTCTTTGATTAGAGCCTTTTTCTATTATGGCATTTGAATAAATAATGTGCCCGATCTTTTATTATCAGAGTTCTTGCCTGCTGCCTCTAGTCTCCAAGACAGCCCTCAGCCTTCACTGCCAGGGATTAAGATGCCTGTGAGACCACACTTCTACTGCAAGTGCCTTGCCAGAAATTTCTTTGAAAACATCGACTTTTTGTCCTTTTTGCAGCCAAGGAACAGTAGTTACCGGGAAACAGTCATCAGAAACATGGCTATTAGTTAAAATCTGTACAAAAAATAGCTGAAGAGCAGCAAAGAAGCTGAAAAGGCTCCCTAATTCCTTATTTGTGACTTGCAAGACGTAGTTGATAAAAGCGACTTCGGCAAACAAGCAGCTGCTTCTGCCATTTCTACTTAATCAGATAAGCACAGAGCTGAGAAAGTTCTTAACCAGCTCCTTTCAGCATTAGCCTGGGCCCACAAAACTTTCTGAAGGGTGTTCCAGAACCCTCAAGAACTGTCCCCACGGTTACCCTTAGAAAAGTGAAAACGTACTTTTCCAGAGAGGAGTCATCTTCTGCTCCTTCAAAACAGAGGCAGAAAGATGTGCTTTTTGCCACTTGGCCCTTTTTTTTCTTCCTGGACAATTTTGGGTGCATTATCAGTGAGAAGAAGAGGGACAGCTACCGGTCACGGGACATTCAGGGGTCCTAAAGATAGCTCTCTGACTCTTCAAAGCACCATACACAGATGTTAATCGTTGTCTTCACTTCAGAGATACAAAATCAAGGCATGAAGTGGCTCAATTAGCCTTTAAATGAATTGAGAAGCTGAGGACATTAGTGAAGGCTGGACCTGAATCTAGATGTCGTCAAGTTGATGCCCATTAATGGTGACCCCACAGGCTTCAGAACAGAGCTGTGCTCCACACGGTGCTCAGTGGCTGTCACCTTTCAGAATGGATAAATAAAAGAACCCAAATCCGTTGCCATCAAGTCAATTCTGACTCACAACAGCTCTATAGGACAGAGTAAAAACTACCTCTGTAGAGTTTCCAAAGAGTGTCTGGTGGATTCAAACTGCCAGTCTTTTGGTTAGCAGCAGCAGCCCTTAACCATCACCCTACCAGTGTTTCCTAACAGGCAGGTCTTTGTCTGAATAATCTCTCGGTAGATTTGCTTAACCTTTTGTGTACCCAGGCACTCCCAAAACAGGACAGTTCCTAGTAAACCAGGGTGGTTAGTCAGTCACCTTAGACTTTAACCAGATCTAAGTTGCCTCCACAGCCTTTTGTCGGGCCTCTGCAGCCACCCTGAATGGTGCCACCTGGAGATCCAGCCTGGGGCAGACATGGCCTTCACAGCCAGCACCATAAAGTACACAGAGTCCATTTCCCTCTGAGTCAGAGAACGAAGTCAGGGGTGACAGTGTGGCAAGATCTACTTGGGACACCTCGTCCTCTTACAGATGGCTCAGAACTCACTGGAAGGCCGAGTTTGAGAGGAAGCTTTCCAGGAAGTTGAAAGCGAGACCCAGGAGTGCACATCACCATCTATGTAATATGCCACATCGGAAGACATTTTACAAGGGACCTTAAATTATGACCTTAAATCACCTCCAAGGCCAGGTCACAGATACCCGTAGAGAGGAGGCAGGGTTTTGCTGAAACACACAACACAGAACTTAACTGGATTACTTAGCAAATTTGACCATAGCATTTTTTTGCAAAAAGCGGAAATCAGAACTTTTCTTCCTACCTCCGACCTTCCTTCCCTCTCTCTCTCTCCTTCCCTCCTCCCTTCCTTTCTTCTTTCTTTCCTTTTTTCTTCTGGCTTTCTCTTCTAGGACACCTCCCTGCACTACAGTGGAAGGCAGGGTACTGACCAAATGTCAAGGGTTGTAGCTGGAGCAGAGTCCTGATGCGCCCTCTCCCACCTCACTGTGCCGATATTGTTCCTCTAGTTACTGGATCCTGAGAGGTCTTGGGAGTTTCCAAGGAGGGCCAAGTTGCAGCGGGAGGACTCCAGAGGCTTAGGGAGTGACTAGTCACCAACGGTACACGGTGTTTCAATGTTATCACAGCTGGTGAAGTTGTTACCTGTGCGTTCAGACTTACTCTCAACCCTAAGGGAAGGTAGTCATCTTGAGCAACCCCAAGAGTACTCTGGGACCCCCCTCCATCCACCTCCTCCTGACACTACTTAGAAGACAAATAGTTAAAACAGGAGGAACGTTAGAGAAACCATCTAATTCAACTTCCTGCTTATACGGAGTAGGGCACAGAGGCACGGAGAGGAGACGCGAGCTTCCCGCAGTCACAGCGTGAGTCTGCCGTCTTTCATCTGGGGTGCAGAAGGCGAGAGGAAGAAAAAGGTGTCTAGCTTCCTATCAGACTGTTTCTCTCCCTTTATTTTACCCATGATTTTAGCCTAAATTATTTTCAACTCTTTTTTTCTCGAGTCCCTGGGTGGTGCAGACTGATAATGTGTTCAACTACTGACCAAGAAGTTGGAAGTTCAAATCCATCTAGAGGCAAATCAGAAGAAAGGTCTGGTGATCTCCTTCCAAAATATCAGCCACTGAAAGCCCTACGGAGTATAGTTCTGCTCTGACACACATGGGACCACCATGAATCTGAGTCAACTAGAGGACAGCTGGTTTATTTTTCTTCTCCACTCTACCAAGCATACAGGTTCTTTTTGGGGAGGGGGGAGCTTTACTTTCACACTTTGCATTTTTGTTAGCTTAACTGACTCAATGGCACTTGACTAATCCTCTTTTCCACTTTCTCTCTTCACTCAGGTGAAATCATTCACAGAAGTCAAGTGTCAAGGTAGAACTCGGGACATGGGGTACCTTGTGGGTAGAGCTGGGACCAAGAGCCCTGTCTGCTCTTCCTTCCTCCCAGGGCTTCAGGAGACAGGGCTAGAAAGGCCTGCAACAGCCACGCTGTGTAGTGGCTAAGAGCACTGACTGTGGAACCAGATAGCATGGGTTTGCCTCTCAGCAAGGTTTTTACCACAAAAATTTTGTTTTTCCCACCTACCCACCCCATGCTTTCTAAACTCACAGGGCCCATCCCTGAACTTTCAGGGCCACATGAAACGGGTGTGGGGACTCTCTGTCCTGATCGTGAATGTTAGGGGATTACAGTCAGGCCAGGGTGGCCCCAACTAGCAGCATCATGGGAAAGGCATCATCTCCACCCCTCCGGAGAATGTCAACATGTTTCTCAGGCAGAGCACACCAGCAGCAACAGAACCTTCATGCTGAAGTAGAGAAATAAGGCATTCATGGCCAAAGAAAGGTGCCTCATCCTTTCCTCCTTCCACAGTCAGGGTAATGCCACCTATTACCAAGAGCCCTGATCCCTGTGACCAACAACATGAGTGGGATCATGGAGGAAAACAAAGTTTATGACCTCCCTGTGGTTCATTAGGACCTCGACTAAATTAAATGGAATGAGAACAAACTGTGGTTCTTACAAAGAAGAGCAAGCCCTATGTGGGCCACACCCAAATGGAACAGGCTTACCCAGAAACCTTTCTGTCATGGTGCCATGG
The DNA here is from genome assembly GCA_028571685.1 of Heterohyrax brucei. Classification (NCBI taxonomy): domain Eukaryota; kingdom Metazoa; phylum Chordata; class Mammalia; order Hyracoidea; family Procaviidae; genus Heterohyrax; species Heterohyrax brucei. The sequence continues at coordinate 136,634,660 of CM053143.1, forward strand.
CATCTTGAGTCTCAGTCATCAACTGATTTAGGACTCCATAGAAAAACAAATGGATTATGTAAGATGATAGAAGATACGCTTTGCCTGAAACAGAGACAGTCTGCTGAAAGAATGACTCAATACATATTAAGTAGACAGCAAACTACGAAGAAAACACAGTATGATTGTATTTTAACTTCAAATTCCTCATCATGAGAGAACTTGTGAAACCCTTGGCTAGAAAAGACCAAGGGAAGCATCTCCATCCTTGGCCAGCTGGCATCACTTTCATTGTCTTGTTTCTTTGTCACCTGGTGATCTTCTTCTGCCTTCCACACTTGTTCCACATCCCAGCGAGGCTGGATCAGGAAGGGCACTCTGGGAGTCAGAACTTCCATTCTGGCCACACAGAACTCTCCATCTCTCTGTCTGCAAGTTCATTCCTTGGGAGCAGAACTTTCAGTAAGTATGTTTCTGCACTCTGGCTATCCTTTACCCAATTTGTATTTGTACAGGTCAGATTTGGGCCAGTAGAAAGTTGATGCCCTTTGCTGTGAACATGGTAAAATGCCTTTAGTAGATCTCTCTTCCCAGGAATGTCTTTTCTCTTTGTGTGTACTGTTATTTGGCTATCCATGCTCCCTACTCACCAAACTGCCCTCTGAAACTCACTGCTGAGGGACCACTAGCTTTTGGCAGGAAGAGAATGGTTTCCCCCACTGCTGATGTATCGTTGCCTTCTATGTAGCTCTACAAAACAGCACTGTTTGCTGCCGAACCTTGGATTTTTGAGTTTAATTATTTTTTGCTTGCCACACATTAAATGTCACAAAGATGACTGATGGTAGGAAAATCTGGTTTCTTCTTACATTTATTCATAGTTGTTGTTGTTAGGTGCTGTCAAGTTGGTTCTAGCTCACTGAGACCTTCTGTACAACAGAATGAAATGTTGCTGGGCCTTGATTCATTTTCATGATGGAAACCCTGGTGGTGTAGTGGTTAAGTGCTATGTCTGCTAACCTAAAGGTCAACAGTTCAATTACACTAGGCATGCTCCTTAGAAATTCTGTGGGGCAGTTCTGCTCTGTCTATAGGGTCGCTGTGAATTGGAATCAAGTCAAAGGCAGTGGCTTTGGCTTTTGGGGAAGCATGTTTGTGTCCACTGTTTTAGCTATTGTGTCACTCCATCTTATTGAGGCTTTCCCTCGTTATTGCTGACCCTGCACTGTGAGTAGCATTCGACTCGACGGCACTTGGCTTGGCGTACTGTATCAAACATGATGTCCCTTTTTAGGGATTGGTCTTTCCTGAAAATATGTTCAAAGTCAGTCAGCCAACTTCTCACCATTCTCACATCTAAGGAGCATTCTGTGTATTTCTTCTAAGATTGATCTGTTCATTGTTCTGGCAGTCCCTGGTCTATTCAATATTCTTTGCCACCACCACAATTCAAATGCATCAATTCTTTTTCTCTCTTCCTTTTTCATTGTTCGGCTTTAACATGTTCTATAAAGCCATTGAAAACACCATGGCTTGGATTAGGGATACCCTAGTCATTAAGGTGACATCTTTGCTTTTTAATACTTTAAAGAGATCTTTTGCAGCAGATTTGCCCAACACAATATGTCCTTTGATTCTTTGACTCCCACTTCACTGGATTTTGACTGTTGATCCAAGTGGAGTGAAATCCTTGACAATCTAATTTTTTTCATTTATCATGGTATTGTCTATTGGTCCAATTGTGAGTATTTTTGTTTTCTTCAGACATAATCGTACTGAAAGGTGTAGCCTTTGTTATGTATCAGTAAGTTCTTCAAGTAATTGTCATCTTCAGCTAGCAAGGTTGTGTCATCTTCATATCACGGGTCATTAATAAGTCTTTCTGTAATCCAGACACTATGTTTTTTTTCACATAGTCCAGTTTCTCTGAAGTCTGTTAGCAACTGATGGAGAGATTTTCCTTTCTTATTAAAAGAGAGATATGAAGGTGAAAATGCATGTTCTTTCCTACCTGCCTTTGGATGTTTTTGTTAAAAGATGTCATGCATAGAGCCACTGTAGCCGACTTGCCACCATAAGGGAAAGTACCACTGTCATACTGAAGACTATAAAATGAAAGATAGGAGGAAAAAAAGAGAAAAACCTAGGTTATTGGTGACATCATTGCACAGAGAATAACCTGGAACTACCTACCTGTGGAGTTCTTAAGTGATACAGCAATTGCTCTTGTGGTTTCAGTCACTTTCAGTCTTATTTCTATGACTTTGTGGTTGTGTGCCATTGAGTCAGTTTTGATTCATAATGATTCCCTAGGACAAAGTGGAACTTCCCAATAGGGTTTTCTAGGCTGTAATACTTATGGAAGCAGATTGTCAGGTCTTTTACCCATGGAGTCACTGATGGGTTAGAACTCCCAACATTTTGGTTGGAAGTCAAGTGCTTAACCGTTGAACCACCAGGGCTTCTTACCTCTATGATGCACCAAAAAAAGAGAAATAGCTGTAAGCCAACACATTATCCAAGAACAAAGGAAATGTTTCCTGATGAAGATGAGACTCTGCTGATGCCTGACCCTCTGATCATTGAGTTGCAAAGCCTCTGAAAGAATTTAGAGACTGAGTAAATTTCACATATTTATTGAACATCCAGTGTGCTAGGCACTAGAATTACAAGAATGAACAAAGAAGACAACATCACTGTTGTTATGTAAAACATATTCTGAAAGAAAGAAGATAAACAAATAAACAAATACAAGTAAGTGGAAACATTTTCAGGTAACTTTCTGAATATTGGTTCAAATCAGTGCTGAATATAAACCCGAACTCTGGACTCTGGTAGCTCTGGATTTAAATTCCATCTGTACCACTTATTGTGGCAAAATCATTTATTCTTTCAGATAGTTTCTTCACCTCTAAAATGAAGATAATGAAAATTTAACTCATGTCTATTGTAAGGATAAAATAAGCAAGTTAACTTTCTGTAAAGTGCTTTACATAGATCCTGGTACACAGTCTCTCTGGATTGTAGACCACCATCATTGCCCTGAAAATCTGCTCAAGGCGCTGTGGGTATTAAAAGATGAACAAGATACAGACTGTTTTAGTCAGCTGGTGCTGCTCTAACAGAAATATCATGAATGAATGGCCTTAAAAAAGTGAAGTTTATTCTTACACAGGCTACTAGGCTGTAAGTCCAAATTCAGGATATCTGCTCCAAGGGGGAGGCTTTCCCTCTTTGTCAGCTCTGGAGAAAGATCTTTGTGTTATACCAGTCTTCAGTTAGGGAATATCTTGATGCAGGAACCTCAGGTCTGAATGCTATACTCCCAGTGCTGCTTTCTTGATGGCATGAGGTTCCCAATTCTCTGCTTGCTTCCACTTCCTTTTATCTCTTGTAGGATAAACTGATGAAAGGTGGTGCAAGCCACATTCCAGGGAAACTCTTTACCTTGGAGCAGGGAGGTGATATTAGAAAGGATTTTATAGTACCATCCTAATCCTCTTTAACATAAATCTAGTCTATTAACCACAGGCAGAGATTAGGATCCTAAAACATTAGGATTTACAGAATCAGAAAATCACAAAATGGAAGACAACTGCAAAATACTGGAAATGATGGCCTAGACAAATGGCTACACACATTTTGGAGAGGACACACAGTTCAATCCATGACAAAGACACTACATTTAAGAAATCCGGGAGGCAAGAATCCAGATACTGTCGTAGAAGCTAGTCAATGAATTAGGCAGGAAACAAAAGAATTCCTCTGGTAACCAAGGTTGGGGTAGACAAGGCCCCCTGTCTTGCCTTTTCTCTCACACATGTTTTATAACATTACTCCCTTTTCTGAGAGATAAAGAAATATTCTAAGCAATTGCTGCTCTTCTTTCACATACAACCCCTGTTCCCAAGAGAATCAAGAGGTCTTTTTCTTTCTCCAGCGAAGTGAAAAATTCCGCAGTATGTGTATCTCGGTGGCACTTACCAGTCTGCGCTATATTCCAGCAAATACACACAGATATTGCCATGAATGATCTCATCAAACCCTGTCTCCCTTCCTTCAACCCTCAAAGTCATACCCTCTTAATGTGTTTAACCGTTGCCATTGACCATGAAGGGCCGTATCTAACACAACAAAGATAAACATCGGCTAAGCCGGTCCCCACACCCACGCACACATTCTCAGTTCCGCTGATGGTCACACAGAGTCACTGATCTCGCTCTCACGCTGTGAGTGCATCTTCCCACAGTCTTACTCACATGTTGGCTTTTGATTCGAGCACCAGCGAGGAACCTTCAGCTCCTATAGGAATTTTCTGATGAGGGAAGAGGAGGGTGGAGGCAGGAGCAAGAAATTAAAAGAGTTGTTGAAAGGAGACTTAAAATTGTATTATCCTATCCTCAACCTTCTCTGTAACTGTCCTTTCTTTGTACCTTTTGTGCCTGAAAGAAACCAACTTTTCATTAATTGGGCAGTGGTCCAAGCTTTTAGCTCGGCTTCCTGCCCACAGAGCTGTGAAATTGACCACACCAGGTTGAAAGCTTTGAAGGAGGCAACATCTAACTGGGAATCCGTTCAACATAAGGACGTCAGAGTGAGAGTCCAGGGTGCTCCTTTTATCTTTCCCTTCTGTTGTCTACAACCTGTCATGCAGTCTCAGTAAAGCACAGTTTTACTTGGTTAAGAAAGAGGGTAGAGATGAGAAGGTAGTGATGAGAAAGTTCCAGGCGACTCTTAGAAGTCACCGCCTCCCTATCAAACCTGAATAACCTGGAGAGATGTAATCTCTGCATACTTTCGGTCGTGTTGGTCCTGCCCACACTGCAGGTTTTTCAGGTCCTTGCTTGAGTGTGCACTTCCGAGCGTAAACAGCCACGCTGTCAACAGCCTGCGTCAGCCAAGCCCGCTATTTAAACAGGCGGGCAGGCAAGAGCGCTGCTTCCAGACCCAGGCTTGCCCTTGACACAGCTAGGTAAGTAACTTTCAGTTAACCTCACGTGCAGAAGAATGAGCTTGGATAGAAAGGAGACCAAGATGCTGTCAATAACTAGATTTGCTCTCTGGTTGGAAAAAGGCAAAGGTGAAAAGGGGAGTAAAAACTAAAAGATGGTCTCCAAGCAAGCAGCCAGGGAACGCGCGCTGCTCAGTGTAAGGTCTCCAGCTGGTGCAAACTGACACGGGGTTGTGGCAGAATTTGGAGCAAGAGGGAGTCCCTGTCAGCTTTTGGCCAGCAGGTGGGATGTTTTTCTTGCTGTCTCCTATTTCTGAAGGACTTTTTGCAACTAACACCTGAGTGGCCATGCATCTGATTTTATCACCTAGAAGCTGGTGATTTATTGCTTTTCTATATCCTGCCCTTTTATCTAAAAAAACAGACATAATATCACTTGCAAACGTCTGTTGTGCTCCATGGGGTGGGAGGAAAAGAGGTCTGTCTGGGCTGAACAGACATAACTCAACTGTGAATTTGCAGCCTTTTTATTATTTCTGGTTGTTTTACTACTTATTATCTACAACAGTGAAAACACTGATTTTGTTTAAGATGAAAGGGAATTTCTGTGTTCTGGGGCTTATGAGGAAATGCGCGTTTGTGATATTTGAGCATGATAGCGTCCCGGGTAAACTGTTAAGCAAAGTGGTGTAAGAGTCACTGATTTAAGAACCACAATCCACTGTGGAGTTTAGATGAGACAGTCTTAAGAGAAAAGGAATGCAAAAAGTTCCCTTCAAGTAGTACTGCTACTGGAGAGACCTGCCTTGTATTTAGCTAAGTAAACCAAAGGCAAACCCACTGTTGTTGAGTGGCTTCTGACTCATAGCAATGCTATAGGACAGAGTAGAACTGCCCCATAGAGTTTCCAGGGAGCACCTGGTGGATTTAAACTGCCAACTGTTTGGTTAGCAGACATAGCACTTAAGCAGTATGCCAGCGGGGTTTCCATTTAGTTAAGTAGGGTTAAGTAAAAGCAAAGGTAAAAAGAGAATAAAGGAAGGTACTGAGAAGGAGGGAAGGAGCAGGAAGGAGGACAATGGTGGTGAGTAGATGGCAGAGGCTTTATAAACAGACATCACATCCATAAAATGCACACAGGGTTATAATGGGGAATAGAGCATTATGTTAACTCAGTTCAACTTTTGGGGTCCAGTAACCTTGACCTAAAGAAATGAATCTGGAGAAAGCAGCCAAGGGTCTTCTCCCAGGTAACACCTTCCACCTTCTACACATACACACCTTGAAGTTCACCTCTTGGACCCTTAGGAATCCAAAAGTCCTAAATTAAGGACTGTGGTTTAAGCTGATGCATCATTATTAATATAAATACATTTTTATCTGAGCGGATGCTAAGTGAGGAACCTAAAGAGAAGTTGTGGAGGCTAAATCTCTTACCATGGCAGCCACCTTACTCCTATCAAGCTAAAGCTCAGCTACAGGGTCATCAAGTCTGATGTCAATCAAGCAAATAATGATTAAAGAGCTTCTCTGGGCAAAGACAAATTGGCGAGGGGACAGGGAAGTAGAAAAACAGAGAAAAGAAGTAGAAGGTGGCTCCGATTCTCCAAAAAATTCGAAATTTAAAGGGCAAAGACAGAACTAAGCATAGTATAAGAAAGGCTGAAAGTTTGAGTCCACCTAGAAGCTCCCCATGTAAAAAATGTAGATATCTGCTTCTGAAAAATCAGCCACTAAAAATTCCGTGGAGTACAGGTCTACTTCCCTGTACGTGGGGTCACCAGGAGTCAAAACTGACTCAGCAGCAACTGCTCTGGTTTGGGTAAGAAATCACATACTGTATGATTCCATTTGGATAATGAGATAGAAAATGCAAATGAACCTCTAGTAACAGACAAGAGAACATAGCTGTCTGGGTAGAGACACTGTGCTGGAGGGCAGTGGCAGGGTGCAGAGGACCCCAGTGTCACAGGAATTTCTCATATGTCAAAACTTATTAAGTTGTACCTGTTAAATGCTCAGTTTATTATATGTCAATTATATCCCAGCAAACAGCACTTGAATAATTCTAAAATAATTAACAGCATATTTAAAAATCAGGTTATGCAATGTGCTGTAAATTAAAGATGAGTACTTTCTGGGGAATATTAAATGAGTAGAGTAGGAACAAGATAGGATTCTCTATTGAACCAGAAGGGTCCCTAGAGAGCCTTTAACCTGGTGTTTGACAGACCTGGAGACCTTTGAAAAAAAACACCAGTAACTGGGCCCCACTCCAGATGAGTTCACTCTGAATTTCTGGGTGCACCATCTTGCTTTGGTTTGGTTTGGTTTTAACCTCCAAAAGTGATGACTGCAGAACGGCCCTGGCTGAGCATTGGGCTACTGACCCAAAGGGTTGGTGGTATGAGCCCCCCAAGCCTCCCTCGGGGAGAAAGACACAGTAGTCTGCTTCTGCAAAGATTACAGTCTTGGACACACTGTAAGACAGTTCCTTTATGTACTGTAGAGTCACTGTGAGTTGGAATTGGAAACTCTGGTGACATAATGGTTAAGTGCTGTGTCTCCCAACCAAAAGGTTGGCAGTTCTAATCCACTAGACACTCTTTGGAAACTCTATGAGGCAATTCTACTCTGCCCTATAGGGTGGCTATGAGCCAGAATCGACTCCGTAGCAGTGAGTATGAGTCAGAATTGGAAATTCTGGTGACGTAGTGGTTAAATGCTGTCTGCTAACCAAAGGTTGACAGTTCAAATCGATGGGTGCTCTTTGGAAACCCGAGGGTAAGTTCTACTCTGTTCTGTAGAGTCACTGAGGCCGAATTGACTTGATAGCAATGGGTATGACTCCAAATCAACTTGTTGGCGACAGGTTTGATTTTTTTAAGGTAATTCTAGTGTGCAGCAAGAATTTTGGGAATCAGTGAAACCCAAAGCCCTCATTTGACAGATGAGCACACCAAGGTCCAGAGACAGGGTGATTTCTGGCTCTTGCCCTGTGGCCACCAAGCCTTAGGGAAGGGAGCCCAGGGAACACAGAACAGTTGCTTGGAGCAAGAAGTACCCCAAGACTGTTACTTCTGGGTCTCCAAAACCAACCTTCCAGTTCTTGTCAGAATAGGGTATCTGTGGGGTCTCGAGTGAGTTCTTGGATCCTGGACGTGCTTCAAGGTGGCACGCTAGAGAATTGCTCAGACAACTCAGAGGTGCCACATTTGAGGATCATGTTAACTCAGGAGCAGTGATGATGAGAAGAGATATTTCAGAACTGAAGCTTTTTTTGTTGCCTGCATAATATTTGGTATAAGCAACAGGATTAAAATTACTGAAAAGAATCAGAGGAGACACACCAAGCACTCTGCCAAGAGTGTTCTTTCAGGAAATATCATGACTTCTTGGCACTGCTTGGCACTGAGATTGGCTAACTTGATGCCGCAGGGTCTTCATGATTTCCAGGCCAGCCCCAGGGAAGATTCTGAGTAGGTGAAGTTTGTCTTTGTGACTTCTACTCTGCCTATCTGCCAGTCACCTCCTTCTGGGCACTGGTGTGAGTGTGGAGTGAGTGTGGGACCACAGAGCTTCATCGGCTGCGCCCTGGCCATGCTTTGGATGGGTTCTTACCTCCCCTCCAATCCAAAGGTGCCGTGTTCTGGGTCTCACTCCCCCAAGCTCTGCTTCTTAATCTCTGAAGGACTAATTAAAGTTATGGTGTTAATAGACAATAATAGGTTAATGAGTTGCTCACCTCCCTGGGATATTAAATAGGTTCTAGCAAGATAATGTCTATGGGAATTCTTTGAAATGTTACCCAAATATGAACACCATTTGAGCTTTAGAATGGGGCAATCAGGAGAATCGATGTTTTAAGCAAACTATGTCATCCTTTCTGGCCAGAATTCCATGCAACTTGCTGGAGAAAATATACCAGAATTGAGGGTTTTCAGTGTAACTTCTCAGTTCTCATCCTGCAGGCCACTGTAGGCCCTAGTAGAGTTTTTTTTCTGAATTAGCTGATTCTTTGGCTCCTTTCACTTACTGTTCTGAAAAACATAGCTTACTTAGCACAGCTACCATGGAGATAGTTGTTGGGCACTATCGATTTTTAGTACATAGCAACCTTGTATGACAGAGAAGAACTGACCTATTGGGTTTTCTTGTCTATAGTCTTTGAGGAAGTAGATCACCAGATATTTTTCCTGTGGAGCCAATGGGTGAGTTTCAATCAAGAGCCTTTCAGTTAGAAGCTGAGTGCTTAATGGTTGCACCACCAGGATTCCTTCAGTGGAGATAAAATATCAGGAAATTCTGCTCACCAGGCTTTGTAAATATTTCCTGGTTCCTTCCCAGGAGCAGAAGGTTGACAAGGACTGAGTGGCCTGTCCAGCCTTTGTGGTGGGGGCCTCCTCCCTAGGTCCTGCAGCCTGGGGTGAGGGAACCCCTCAGTCCCTGTGAGGGACTGTAGGCTGATGACAGCCCTTTTTCCCTTTCAAAAATCTGCCATCTCTGCAGCTCTAGACAGTGAATTGGAGCTCCATAGGTTATGTTCTGGAAACCCTGGTGACATAGTGTTTAATTGCTGCCAACCAAAAGGTCAGCAGTTTGAACCTGCCAGATGCTCCTTGGAAACTCTGTGGGGCCGTTCTCCTCTGACCTATAGGTTCACTATGAGTTGGAATCAATCGACGGCTGTGGGGTTTTTTTTTGTTTGTTTTTTTTTGGTTTATGGTATGTTCTGCCTTTGAAGTGCTACATGGTGGGTGTGTGATTGACCTCTCTTCCTAGGGAGCAGAGCCTCCAGGCCACAGGGAGCCCAAGGCAGCAGGGCAGCGAGCTGGCACAGCAGTTGGCATAGCCTTCACTGGTGTGCGCAACAGTGAGAAGGGGAAGTCAGGTATTGGCAGGTGAAGGTGAGCACTGGTAGACTCAGGTTCTGGGAAAGGAGAAAAGGTCATTGTCATCAGGGCCGCCAAGGCTGCCTCTGTTCCACGGTAAGGAAGTCACGTGTTTCTTCTCCCTGCCAGTCAGAGCTTCTGAGGCACTTTCTGAAGACATCTGCTCTGCTAATAAAGTAGATTCATATACATGTGACAGCATTTTTTCCTTCCTTGGATAACTTTTCTTTGAACATTTCCCCCCTCACCGTTGCTGCCAAGTTCTCTCGGTGCCGAACAGCTTGGATCAAAGTGTCACTTGCACCTTTTAAAAAAATGTGTCATGATCTAGCCAAGATTAGTTTTTCTTGCTGTTATTGTTTAGCTTCCTCAAACTCTTAAAAAGCCAAGTGCATAGGGAGTATTGAAAGGGATATGCAGAAATGAACTTGCTGGCAGGAGGGTGGCCTGGGGCCCAGAGTGGTTTACAAACCCTGACCCTGTCCGTTTGAGAGCTGCCACCTGAGGCTCCTGGGGCAGCCCCCTACCACGTGTCCTGGGCCACAGCCCTTCCGTCCATACATCTGCACATCATGGTATGGAACAGGTTTGACAGGGATGGAGTCTCCTGACTCAGGGGGTGCATTCCAGGCTACCCCTGCTTTCACTACCCAGATATGGATTTACGGGTTCCAGTGCCGTTGGCTCTGAACAACCGTGATATTTGTGCCATGTGCGTACATGACCAAGCAGGGATAAGTCAGGCTGTCCTTTTTATTGGTGGGGAAAGTGGCTTCACCTGTCTTATAGCAGTATGCCAATACTCTACCATAGAACTTTCTGGTGTAGACAAGTCCTGGCAGAAGACAAACCAGCCAAGGAAGCAGAGTAGAGGTCTGGTGGTCAGGAACCTGGGTTTCATTTTCAGCTCTAACTCAGTTGTGCTAGAATTTGATTGCAAGAAGGAACTCTAAAAATTTGTTATCCCGGTAGGATTTTTAGTAGCATCTCTTAGTCTCAAAAACACCTGGTCTGAGTAGTAAGTGACATGATCACCCTATGAATGCAATGGTGCTCTCATGATGCAATGGTTAATTGCTCAGCCTCTGACCAAAGGGCTGGCTACCCAGTGGGAGGTCTGCTTCTGTAAAGATTACAGCCAAGAAATCCCTGTGGAGCAGTTCTACTGTGTCACACGGGGAATTGCTACGAGTTGAAATCTACTCTGTGGCACCCAACAGCAACACAGATACAATAGGTGAGAGTATTGAGAGTTAAGTGACATGCCTAGAATCTTAGCATTAGGTGGTCGCTAAGCTGGCTTTGCAACTAAAGTCTCCTCACGCTCTTTCTAGTCTCCTTGTAAAGCCTTTTATCCCACTGTGTCTTAGTCACCTGGTACTGCTCTAACAGAAATACCACAAGTGGATGGCTTTAATAAAGAAAAGTTTATTCTTGCAAGTGCAGTAGGCTGAAAGTCCACATTCAGGTTGCCAGTTCCAAGTAAATTTACTCTTGCTCTGTTGGCTTCAGAGGAAAGTCCTTGTGTTTCGTTAGTCTTCCTTTGGTCTGGGAACATTTTGGCACAGGAACCTCAGGTCCAAAGGATGCGCTCTGCTTTCAACACCACTTTCTTGGTGGTGTGAGGCTCGACAATTAAGTCTACAAACTTAATTATTCTAAGTGCTACATACCTTACTGCTAAATATCACTGTGGTCACCTTTGAAGTATCCCCATTGGGAAGCTATGCACTGACACCAATGCCTAGTCCACTCTTCAGAGCAATTTTGGAACTCCTTCTGGAAAGGCCATTGCACACAGTGGCGTGGTTCCAGGTTCACAAACTTAATTGTATAGCTGTCTGTGAGGGAGTTTTTAGCCAGTAAACAAATAATTGTATTGGAACACCCTCCTCACTCACCTGATCGGGCCACCAATCACTTTTTTCTTCACCCAAAGATTAAGAAAATATTGAAACGAAGACATTTTGTTGACATTCAGGACATCAAGGGGTAATACATCAACAGTTCTAGTGGCCATTCCGGAAAACGAGTTCCAGAATTGCTTCAAAGTGTAGACTAGGCATTGGTGTCAGTGCACAGTTTCCCAGTGGGAGTACTTTGAAGGTGACCATAGTGATATTCAGCAATGAGGTACGTAGCCATTTTTCTAGGATGAGTTTGTGAACTCACATGAGGTCTCTGAATCTCTACTTGCTTCCCTTTCCTTTATATCCCAAGAGATGGCCTCAAGGCACAATACCGTCTTATACACTGAGTCCTGCTTCACCAACACAACTGCTGCCTGTCATCCTTCATTAATATCATAGAGGGAGGATTTACAACATATAGGAATACTACACAATATTAGGAATCAAGGCCCAGCCAAATTGTTACCCACCTTTTTCAGGGGACACAATTCAACCCATGACACCCTGTGATTCAGGTGCTGTGGGAAACATTGCATCGTACTGTCCAGACTGAGAGATGGTTCATCTATCTTTAGCATAAATGTTGAGAGTTCACAGAATTATTCATCACAAGGTCAAGTCACTATATTGCTGTCTTAGGCTCTTGTTAGCTTGTGGAATGTTTGAGCAGTGACAGAAAATCTTTCAAAATACAAAAGTTCCTTTGCATGTGTCTCAATATAATTTTGGAGTCCCTGGGTGGTACCAATGGATAATGCACGCTGGTGCTAACCAAAAAGTTATGAATTTGAGTCTACCTAGAGATGCCTATGAAGAAAGGCCTGGCACCCCACTTCTGAAAAAGCAGCACTTGAAAACCCTACGGAGTACAGTTCTTCTCTGACACATATGGGGTCACCATGAGTCAAAGTTGACTCCATGACAACTGGCTTACACAATTTTTTCTAACTCACTTCTGGTGGTTGTGATGAAATGTAACTGAATGTGAACACTTGCCAGATTGTTATGAATTACTCCCAGGAAAAGACTGAGCCACCCTGTCCTTGTAGGTTAACAAAAGAAAACCCAAGGCAGACATCGATCAGGTCTAATCTCTCAGTGTTTGTAGGCAGGAAACCAACTGTAGTCATACTAGAAGATGGATCCTGATAGAAGCTTCCTGGAACTCTTAAGTCTGGGAAAAATCTGCCTGGATAGTCTTTGCTGATGTGTTTTCATGTCCCTCCTGCCTGGTTGCTAACTAAGGAAATTTACATCAACCATCTTCACTAGTTCTTATAGCCTCATAAGACAAACAAACAAACCCAATGCCATTGAGTCGAATGTGACTCATAGCAACTTGGTAGGACAGAGGAGAACTGCTCCATAGTTTCCAAGGAGTGCCTGGTAGATTTGAACTGCCAACCTTCTGGTAAGGAGACATAGCACTTAACCACTATGCTGCTGGGGTTTCCTGTAGCCGTTTCTAAAATTTGTAGTCTACTGTGCAGAGTAGTAAAATGTATTTTATAAAAAACAAAACAAAACTTTAATTCAGCAATTTATGCCCCAGAAAATGTCTATCATTTTATTATTTGTTCTTCACACTTTTACTGGGAAGTAGCACATCATCCTTTGGAGATGGCTAAGACTAGGATTTACGAAGCCCCGAAGGAAGAAAATGTGACGCCACCCTCTAAGCCCTCCCACCTCCCCCTTCATTAGCACATTATATCCAGTTCAAGGCTCCACAATGTACAAGTCCTTGGAACTAGTTCAGAAACCCTGGTGGCATAGTGGGTTAAGTGCTATGTCTCCTAACCAAAGCTCCTTGGAAACTCTATGGAGCAGTGCTACTCTGACCTATAGGGTCGCCATGAGTCAGAATCGACTTGACAGCACTGGGTTTGGGTGGAACTAGTTCAAAGAAAAGTCTCCAGAGAAAGTAAAAGCCACTAGTTGACATTGTGTCATCTCCAATTCATGGAGATTCCCTGCATATTAGAGTAGAACTGTGCTCTGTAGAATTTTTTTTTCTTTTAATTTATTATGATTGAGTGAAAATGTACAATCCAGTTAAATTTGCATGCCTGTCTATGTGCAGCTTCCACTACTCTCCCTGCGTGGTGACAGCACACTCCTCCAATCTGTTCTATACATGTCATATTCTAACAATCTCCTGTCCCCTCCTTTCCACCCTGTCCCCCAGCTTCCAGTAAGAGGCCAGCAGGAGGACATCCTATAGACGCATAAAACTCGCATAAAACTATAAAGTGCACACACCATATGGTCACTCTGTGTCACCTAGTCCAATCCATTCCTGTCCAAAGAGTTGACCTCCATTATGATTTATGGATAGGGGCAGCATCAGGAGCAGGGGCCATGCTCCCAGGGGAACCTCGAGGCCCCTGGACCATCAATTGCAGTCTTTTAGTGGAGTTCTCAGGGTGCACCCCTTTCTGTTCTCATCTTGCCAACGAGACTCACCTTTGTCAGCCCCCATGGCTATCACTGGTGGTGGCTGGGCACTATCTGGTTCCTCTGGTCACAGGTCGATGTAGTCACCCACTCACGTGGGTCTCTTGGTCTTCTAGGTTCTCTTTCCCCCATGTCATTTTGGCCCTTGGCGATCGTCTAGTAGAATTTTTTTTTCTGCCACTTTCATATTTTACTTTTTCTTTATGATTGAGTGAAAATATACAATCCCATATAAATTTGCATACCTGCCTATGAGCGGCTTCCACTGTTCTCCCTGCCCGGTGATAGCACACTCCTCCTCTCATGTTCTGTACATGTCAGATCCTCCTAACAATCTCCTATCTCCTCCTTTCCACCTTCTCCCTGGTGTCCAGTAAGAGGTCAGCTGGATGACATCCTATAGATACATAGAACCATAAAGTGCACACATGATATGGTCGGTCTGTGTCACCAAGTCCAATCCATTTCTGTCTAAAGAGTTGATCTCCATTATGACTTATGCAGTCTCGTAGAATTTTTAATACAGACTTTTCAGAAGTAGATCACTGGACCCTTCTTCAAAGGTGCCTCTGGGTGGACTCAGATCTCCAACTTTTTGCTTAGCTGTGGAGTACATTAACTAGTTGCACCACTGGAGACTCGCCAGTATGAGTTTAAAACAGTAAAACCAGTTATAAGGAGAAGCAAAAGGACCTGATGTTATTCAACTTGGACAACAGAAGGCTAAAAAGCCATTTAATGATGACATCTGAAAGCATAGGAGGTAGTCATGGACATCAGTGACCTCGTTGTCCATTGGGGGAAATTCACCTCGTCCTTTGAGGGGAAAAACCAAGGCCAGAGATTGGAGACTACACCGTGAAGGATTTTAAGTGAGTGATGACGTATTCTCTCATTGTACAAAAAAATATGATGGAAAGAAGTACACAGGCAAGCACTAAAAAAATAGGGGAGTCCATCTTTCTTTTGATTTTTTAGGTTTTTTTACCTTTATCCTTCTCTGTCTTGCTCTTTCTCTATCTCAACACTATATTTTGTTAAGATCTACCTGTTACTGATTATATCCCTAATGCATTACTCCTAGCTGCTTATCATTATTAATGTATTAGTCCTAGCTGCTTATTAATAGTCCATTTTATATACATACATATATGCACATTTCACTTATTTAATCCTTCAGTGTTAGACATTTCTGCTGCCTTCAGTTCTCACAAATGGTGTGCGATGTGCTCTCCTGCCCTTTAGATCTGGCCGGTGGGAGACGGGCAAGGAAAAAGGACAGGCTGGATGGCCTACATTTTCTTTAAGCGATATGGAATACTGAGTTGTGACTAACAAAATGGGGACAATGATATCACAAGTTCTGATCTAGTATTTCAGGCATCTAGAAGCTTCTCCAAGTTCCTTTATAAGACATCAAGTGACTGGAATAATATTCTGGAACTTAAAAGAGTGACCTCCATGATTTCCCCTTTTGGATATTACTTTCTGAAAGTGAGGCCTGTCAGTTCTAGAAGTATTTCATTTCTTCGTATTGGTCATTGACTGCCTGGAGGAAGTACATCAAATGTTCTATGAAATCTAGTTAGTCATGAGGTTGAGTGAAGTTTCTAAAATGTTTTACCATAATCTTAATGATTGTCAAACTGGATGTCTTTGAGTGGCCCAGTATTACATCCTGAGTCCCTGAGAAAACTGGATTAGAACCCTAATAATGGTACCTTTTATTTATATAGTGTTTTATAATTTACAGTACATTCATAAACATGCTCCATCTCACTGAGAACTTACAACTACCCTGTGAGAAAGATGGGTAGGATTCTAGCCTGTACTGTAGGTGAAGAAATGGAGGTCCAGAGAGATTTAGTTACCCCCAGTCACTTGGAGAATAGTGCTAGAGCCAGAAAGAGAGTAACAGATCTTCTGAAGCTGCAGTCTCTCTCTGCCACCTCCTGATGCCTCCTGCTCAGAGAAGTGATCTGCCATGGAGCCAGTGTTCTTCCTTAGCTGGACTTGACGGTGTATCTGTCCTACTCAGTTGTTTCTGATGTGAATAAGTGGGCCAAAGCCACACAGCCTCTGTTTGTTCCATTATCTGAACACCTGTTCATAAAAACAACACAATTAGGGAAAACGTAAGGCCCATATAACTGAGTAGCATGGCAACAAGCAGCAGCGCGGCTGGACTTTGACATAAATGGGAGCTTTGCAAAGCGGCAGGTGTGCGTTACACTGTTAGTTATTGTAGTCATAAAATAAAAATGGCAGTTGGAGCATAAAATATAATAAATGACCAAATTATATTTGTGCAAAGACATCATTCCATTCTCTCAAAGAGTCTTTTCATAAAGAAAAATCAACCTGAAGTTGTCATGCTGCTCGCAGTAGGCAGGTCGTAATGGAAACCCCGTGGAGGAGCAGCCTAGCATGCGTGTGTAACGCACACAGGTCCTTAACTACTGTCCCTTACCTATGTAATTTGGGCTTGGCAAAAATAACACTTAGCACACATTTGTTGTAAAATAAATCATGATGTAATACCCCCAGAATTACAGATGTACAACCCTTTTCAGAGTCAAGTAGAAATTCTAATTGTTTAACACTCTAAAGTGACAGGTGGCTACGGAGCAATACGATCCTCCTGTCCACTTGATACTCAATTATCTGTGTATGGCACATCCATGTCAGACTTTTACATACCAAATTGACTTCCCTCATCTGCATTTAAGCTTTTGAGCTTCTTTCTTTCTCTGTACAACAAACACATACACCTTTCTACCTTGTTGTCTGTTAGTCTAATTAATGCTGACCTAAACAAACACATATAGTCAGCTAAATGGGTACACAGAAATTAATAACATATTTCCAAAAGAAACCATTACCACTAAGTCTATTCTGACTTCTAGTGACCCTGTAGGACAGAGTAGAACAGCCCCACAGAGTGTCCAAGAAGCGCCTGGTGGATTCAAACTGCCAACCTTTTGGTTAGCAGCAATAGCACTTAATCACTACATCCCCAGGATTTGCTATTCCACAACACAGAGTATTTATTAGCTGCCATCTTGAATTATGCATGACGTTTTTCCTCTCCATGAGCCATAGAGAAATTGATCTTTTAATTACTTGTCTCTATGCTTAGGATTGAAAGTTTCTCTCTAAACTTAATGATTCTCCTTAGAAAATGTGGAGGTGATTCTTCCCCACAGTAGAAATCTATTTGTCTAATCTTGGGCACAGTAGTGGAGTCCCTAGTGGGTACCAACTGCTAAGTGGCTCATCTGCTAACTGAAATATTACAAGTTTAAGTCCATCCAGAGATGCCTTGGAAGAAACCCCTGGTGATCTACTTATAAAAAATCAGCCATTGAAAACCCCGTGGAGCACAGTTCTCCTCTGACACATATGGAGCTGCCAAGAGTTGGAATCAAATCAACGGCAGCTTGTGTTGTGTGTTTGTGTTGGCAAAATAGAGATTAGATCAATGAAGATATTTGATAATTCAATTGATTTCATAGGTCTCACCACCCCTCTGCTGCATTCTCTGGTTTGAAAAGCTCTGGGAATATGGCTGTGCCCTCTAGAAATCTCTAGGGCAGCCTGTCTTTGTTCTGCTGTTTATATCTAATCATGGGACTGAACTCCGAGATGTATGGTAACAGATAGTCACACTTACTAAGCATCATTGGAACCATGCTAACAATACCCAAACCAGGCAGAGACCCAAGCATGACTCATCCTGCCACATAAGTGTCTACCCTACATGTTCAAATGACAATAAAACTGAAAGGTCAGGAAATTTGAAGCTATAGTGGATCCTCTTCCCGTTCACCACAGAGCTGCACCAGTCTGCTTTCTTACGGGGAAGAAGCTGCCTTCTGGTCACAATAGTTGGGAGTTAGGTTCTCTCCTCTAAACATTCTAACTAATCTGCATCTGGCTGACCAGAAAGAGCAGTTAAGTGCAACAGGAGCATTTTTGCTATTCCCTACCTAACTGAGAAAGAGCCCTGGTGGCGCAGTGGTTGAGTGCTCAGCTGCTACAGTTCAAACCCACTAGCTACTCCAAGTGAGAAGGATGTGACAGTCTATTATCATGAGGATTTGCAGCCTTGAGAGCCCTATGGGGCAGTTTTGCCCAATTCTATAGGGTTGGAAAGAGTGAGAATTGCCACTGTGGCAATGTATTGGTGGGTCCTAAGCACTTGGCTTGGCAATTGAGAAATGTAGCATTTGATGTATGATAAAGGGGTCAGACATCCAAAGCTGATTGATGCCTATTGTCCTGGCATAATTATTAAGGATGCTTCTTTTACTCTGAAGTGTTCCAGGCTGGATAGCAAACTATATGATCACTTTAATTTAACAAGTGGTCAAGCCTTAGTATTTAAAAACAAAAAACTGGTACATAATATTTCACAGACTCTTCAATAGTCCTTTGAGGTAGGAACTAGGCCAAATTGCTCAGCAAATCAGAGACAACACCCAGAAAAAAGCCTTTGTACCCCTATTGTCAGGCCAGTGACATCAGCCACCTGTCGATGAGGAATAATATGAGGATCATTTAAACCTGAGGTCAGTCTGATCATTAACATTTTGAAAACATCTCAGAGGTTACCTGGTCCAGCATCTTCTTTTTTCTGGACTAAGATATGACAACACTTTTGGAAATCTGTATGTTGTCTTAGTATTCTAAGTTATTTCATATGCATAGTTTCTTTGGAATGCAACTGGAGTTAAGCAGTCAAGGAGGGGAGTTTTTAACTATATTTTACACATAAGAGAACTACATTTCAAAGAGATTAAATGACTCAGCCAAAGTCATGTGACTTTTAAGAAGGGGAGTTAAAATTGAAATTCATATCTGATTCCTTATGTAAGGTTATATCAGTTTAACATTTTTCTTATTAATAAGGATCTAAAATGTATTCCCTATATATAATTCTCTGTAACTGATGCTATATATTCAAAAGCACCTCACTCCTCAAACCCCTTACCTTCAAGTCAATTTCTACTCATAGCAACCTTATAGGACCCAGGAGGACAAGATAGAATGCCCCATAGGGTTTCCAAGGCATGGCTGGTGGAAACCAATTGCCATCCTTTCAGGTCAGCAGCCAAATACTTAACCGCTGCACCACCAGGGACCCTCACCTTATTTCTACAACTCTTTCTCAGCTGGTCAGCAGCTATGTTGCTCTGGTCTGACCATGCCACTTGGTGACTGGGTCTTGGAATGTGAGTAACACAATCTTTCCTATCCCTTCCCCAAGGTGCAAATGTTAATCTCAAGGCTGATGATTCTAATTTACCCAGCAGTAGCACAAAGGAAAACCCTGGCAATCTGCTTCTGTTAAGATGAAGGCAAGAACACCCTATGGAGCAATTCTACTCTACAATGCACAGGCTGGCCATGAGTAGGAATCAACTTGTTGGCAACTATTAACAACACCCCTTCTTGTTTCTTGTGTGGAAGGATGGGTGGGGTGGGAGGAATCCATTTAAAGTAATCTCTGGCTTTTTCTCTTTTGTTCACAATTCACAACGTCGTTAATCATATCTCAGAGAATGTACTCATATCAACATTCCCCTTTTTTCTTTGAAGCATCTGCTCTTGAAATAAGGAAACAGTCTCTTATTAAAGTTTACTAGGATTATTTTTTCTTTTCTTTTGCAAATACATGGCACTTCCGTTACACCCTCTTCTACCTACAGTTTCTAATATTGTTTCTAAGAAAACTTTTCTGCTTTCATAACCATTGCCATAGGGAAGACCTTTGGGAAAACTAACAATTCACAAAATGGAGATCTCTTCTAAGGAGGTTGTAGAAATGAGATTATCTCCTTCGTTCACTCATTGATTTCTAAGAAAGTAGACTTCATACATTACTTATTTCACAGCATAACATAGAAGAACATAACAAAGAAGACTAATGCTTCACTCTTCTCTTCCACCATTTTCTCATGTTTCCACAAGACTCCGGATTCTCTGAGTTGTGCTAATAGCCCAACTAATAGTGAAAAGATCTCATGTGTTATACAAAGAATTTTAAGTCTGGGGTAAATGACTGAATAATTCATTGCTGAAAATCATTTATACACACTCTCCTCTCCAATAACATTTGATCATATCTTAGTGTTTTCTGTAAGTGCCTGTAAAAAGTCTGGACCACTGAAGGACTTGTTCCAACAACAGCTTTGGGAGGTTCCTTAATCAACTCAACAGAAGTCTATATATCTAGGGATTAAGTAGCAACAATAGTCACTAAGATCCAACTAGGCTGGTTGAAGTCAACCTTCCCATTCTTTTGGATGCTGTCAAATTTTCTTATTTGAGACTGTGTTATTCACATAATGTCATCCTCCAATTATGTCTGCACCAATTAAACAAGAAAGTTAGGGAAGACAAAGCAGCATGGCTGTTGGCATTAACTGAAATCACTGGGTAATCCATTTAGCTGGGTCAGAGGCATGTCTGGTCACAGGATTGAGAATCAAGCCACAGGGATGGAGACACTGCTCCCAGACTAGTCCCATCCCACAGAGCATCTAAGCCACAGACCCTGGACACTGCCTCTCTCCTGTCCCAGGTGATACCACCCAGCTTTACTGCCTCTTTTCCCACAACCACTCATCAGAGCTCTTCTATCTACACAGCTAAGAGCAAATATGGTGTGGTCATTAGGAAGATGGACACAGAAACCAGGCTTTTAGGTGTAAATCTTCGCTTTGTCACTTACTGTAACTGTGATCTTAGAAAAGTTGTATAAATCTCCTTGGGAAAGGTATACAAGTCTCCATCTGTTGCCACACATGTAAAATCAAGACCCTAAAAGTACCTACCATACAGCTAATCAAATGAGTTAACCCACCTGAAGCACTTCCAACAATGTCTGGTGCAAGTAATAACTCAATACGTTTGTTATTTATTGAGATTTCTACATGTAATTCAAAAACAAGAAGCAACTTTGGGTTGCTTGGAATAGTGATGACCAAGGATATCAGAAGGTGAGAAAATTATTTTCTCTAATTTTATGTTCTGGTTCTGAACATGGCTAAAACCCTAGTTGTTGAACATACGGAATAGCCTTCTCCTAAGTTATGTCTTAAATCAAGTCCTTCCAAATGCCACCGATTCCAACAGACATCTAATGAGCACCTATTATGAACCAGACACTTGTAATGAATGCTGGAGAGACATAAATTCATGAGAGATGACACACCTTCCCACACCCTCCATCATAGGACAGCATATAATTTAGTCAGCAAGACAGGCCTGTGAACAATCTACTTTAGAACTTTTCAGTTTGGTTATTTTATTCTCATAGGGCAAGACAACTTTGAAAAATCTGTTCACCAAGTCATAGAATATTTGTTTCTGCTTGTTATCAAATTTCTCATTGCGTATCTACTGTCTTGTTAATGCCTCCTCATTAATAAATGAGAGGAAAGGAGAAATTGGAGAGTGGTGCTGGAGGGTTAACAGAAAAAAAAAAAAAAACACATTATTTTAGGGATAATACCAACAACTAAGATCAACTAATGCACATTGTATAAGCACTTCACGGAAAACACACTTAAGATAGACATCCCACCCCCCCCCCCTTTTGAGATATTCCATACAAAGATATATCCTATGGTGAAACAGCACATACAGCATTGGATTAAAAAAAGTTCTGATTCCAACCAATGTGGTTTGTCATTCCAGAAAGATAAAAAAGAAACTGTCATTCAGAAAGAAGGAAATTTACAAACTGTTCTTACCAGTTTGCCATCCAAGAAATTTCCTATTGAACTCCCACTTCACAACCCTTTAAAGAACAGTGTCTTCCATAAGTGCAATACTTCACAGTTTATAAGCATTTTCCCTGTAATAATATCGTATGAATTTCATGACAAATCTGTGAGCTGGGAAAAGCATGCATTCTTAGTATTCCCTTTCTTCCCATCAGAGAAATGGAGACTCAGCAAAGCTGAATAACATTTCAAATGATTCATGGTCAGGATTTCTAATTATTTGACCTTTCAATTTCATTACCTTAATTTTGCTCTCTATGCTGCTGGGTTCCCTGGAACACAGAGGAAAGCTAACCTAAAGAGAACCTGGGAAGTAATGTACTGAGTTAACAATTACATAGAGCATTTATGAAAGCACATGTCAAATACACAAAACCTTGTAGAAGTCAGTAATGCTTCACATTTTTTAAACCTCAAGTTACCAGCCCTGCAGTTAGTTCTAGAGTAGGGGTGAAATGTGAAAAACCAAACCTGATGATACCTTTGCCTGACAAAGCATGTGGAAATAAGAGGTGTGTTTGTTGGTATAGTCACCAACGACCAGTTGGAACGGTATGAATTCAAATACTGGTTGGCATTTCAATCTTTTTGCCTTCTTCACTTCCAGTGCAGCATGTTCTAGGAGAACAACATGCTTACTGAATTGGCAGGTTGTTCTGTAACTGTTATACTGAGTCAGACATTAAAGATCTCCCTCTCCGTGTTCTTACTGAGCAAACCTTAACAAACCTTCCCAAATTATCTTTGTTTCAGTTTTCTCATCTGTAAAATGAAATCAGAGCAAAACTCAAAACGAGAGAGTCCGTTACTGTTATTACCCTTGTTTCAAGAAGACACTGGGGCTTTCCAAAGGAATGTGTCCAAAGGTGTGCGAGAAGGCTAAGCAGCAGCTTAAAGAATGAAGCTGCAGAGACCACAGAAGGTTAGCAGTGACCTAGTCCACCGTAGGGAAGATTGGTGGCCCAAAGTCCATTCTTCACTAAAGTGGCCAACTGTGAAATTAGACCTCAAAGATCCAAATATATGATTACTATCTTAGAATTGCTGACATCATTAGTAAATAAGGAGAATATAGTTGGAGGTATAAGTCAATCTTGATGCTCATGAAATCACATGAGCTGCCTCTACTGCTGCAGTCAGAATAAAAGGTAGACTTCTGAGTATTCAGTGATGCAGCAGGCACATCCTGTAAAATAGCATGGATAATTTTATGTATTTTGGAGCCCTGTTATTTGGATGTATATGTCTTTCTGGTAGATTTGCCCTTTAATCACCATATAATGCATTTCCTTATCTTTTATGGTAGACTTTGCCTTAAAGTCTATTTTATCAGAGACTAATATTGCCACTCTTGCTCTTTTTGGTTGTTTGTTTGGTATGTTTTCTTGTGTCCTTTGAGATTTTGTTTGTTTGCATCTTTGTATCTAAGATGTATCTCTTTTAGACAGTATATTGATGGAATACAGTCTTTAATTCATTCTACCATTCTCTGTCTCTGTACTAGGGCATTTAAGCCATTTACATTTGGTGTGATTATAGATAGGTATGAGTTTACTGCTAACATTTTGTTTGTCCTTTTTTTTGTACTGTTGATGATTTCTTTGTTTTGTTTAATTTTATGCACTGAGTTCTTTTTCTTGTTGAATTTTCTTTACATTTTTTTCAATGTTGATTTTAAGCTTACTGAGTATGCTTTTCTTCTTTATTTTGGTGAGTGAATTTGTTAACTTTCTATGTGGTTACCTTGAAATTTAACTTTATCTTTCTAAGTTTAAAGCAATGTTTTATTTCTTGGTACCACCTTCACTTCCTCTCCGTATGAAAGTTCTATAACCACATTGTTTATTCATGTTTTTGTTTTGACATTGTTGTAATTTACGAATTGACTCCTCTAGTTCCTTGTTTTCAGTCTTTTAGTTGTGTTTTATTCTTGAGGTTTTTTTTTTGTTTTTTTTTTTTAAATCTGGGTTAGTATCTGGCTGATGCTGTCCTGTGCCCTAATCTCAGTTTGTTGTAAGAATACATTTTTCCACCATAGTTTTGCAGGACATCTAGGCCAACGGGCTTAACAGAGTATAAAAAACATGTTCTGCATCCTACTTTGGATAGTGGTGCCACTCTTAAAAACTTCCAAGCATCTATCTAACATATACCAATTGGTCCCATCCCACTTGGAGCAAAGGAGAATGAAGAATACCAAAGACACAGGGAAATAACAGCCCAGAGGGCTAAAGGACCAAATGAACCAGAGATACTGTCAGCCTGAGACCAGGAAGACCTAGATGGTACCCAGCTACCAACAATGACCACCACCCTGACAGAAATACAATAGAGAATCTTTGACAGAGCAGCAAAAAATGTGGAGCCAAACTGAAATTCACATAAACAGACCAGACTTAACGGTTTGACAGAGACTGGAGGGCCCCCAAAACAATGACCGCCAGATAGTCTGTTAACACAGAAGTAAAACCATTTCCAAAGCCCATTTCTCAGACGAAGATTGGATAATATAAAACAAAAAAATAATACAGGTGAGGAATATGCTTCTTAGTTCAATCAGATATATAAGAGCAAATGGGCAGCTCCTGTCCAAAAGCAGGATGAGAAGGAGGGAAGGGACAGGAACTGACCAAATAGACAGGAAACCTGGGGTGCAAAGAGGAAGTGTACTGTCACATAGTGGGGACTGCAGCTAATGTCACAAAACAATATGTTTATAAACTTGGAGGAATGAGAAATTAACTTGAGCTATAAAGTTTCACTTAGCACGTGTGCACGCACGTGTGCACTCACACACACACAGCACACATCTTTTAAGGGATTTTAAAAAAATTATGGATTTTTTAAAGCAGAAAAGTTCTCGTCTCTCTTGATAATTCATAATTTTATACACATTTCTCCACTTCTGATGATATATACAGATTAATGATATAGTTATAATTTTTTATTTCAATGTGTGTTTTTCAAAGCTCTTTCCCTTAAAACTCTCTTAACTTACCATCTATTCAGGGGTTGAGATCATACACAGCATCAGAGTTAGAAGATACTGTGACTACATCCCTATAGGCAGAATCTAAACATTTATAGTTAGTGCTAACATAGTAGAGGCAGATCAATATTTCACTCCTAATTTCTAGGAAGTCCCTGGATGATGCAAATGATTAAGCACTCAGCTACTAAAAGTGTGGTAGTTTAAATCCAGCCAGAGGTGCCTTGGAAGAAAGTCCTAGCAATCTATTTCTAAAAGATCACAGCCACTGAAAACCCTATGAAGCTTGGTTCTATCTTATACACACTAAGTCACCATGAATTGGAATCAACTCAACGGCAACTGTGTTGGCTTTGCTTTTTTAAGTTGCCTGAGAAACTGACAGCTTGAATGATCCACACAGCCCTAGACCCTGCTCCAGAGTAGTCCAACTTTTCTTGAAGAAGGGACCAGGCATCATGTTTCTCACTTAGGAAAGCATGAAATGCTTTAGAAAGTTCATAGTGTATATAAATGAAAAACAGACTAAAGAAAATGGGGAGAAGGACTTAAGAACTATTCATTTGCTTTTTCTACCTTTTGGCCAGCTCAGCAGGGGACTTTGTGTTTGAGGCAAATATCTGAGAGTATCTGTCACTGAGAACCTTTTTCTCTTGTTTGGTGTTAGCAGCATTACAAAAAGGTCAGAATAGCTTGGAGGAGGAAAAGATAGTCAGCGTGAGCCCAGAGCAATTTTTGCAGGTAACTGGATTAGAGTAATATCTTCAAACTAGTTCATCATCTAGACAGCTACTTTACAAGTAAAGTATCTGTAAGATTAGGCAACAGAAATGAAGCCATCAGGTTGACATAACTGTCTACCCAGGAATTAGAATCAATTTAGTATAAAAGCCAGCAGTTTTCAATTAACATCTTGAAAGGTTTATGCATTGTCTTCTGCCAACCACAGAAGCACAATACAACCACAGGACAAATTATCCTTTTCATGCTTCATAAGATATTAATAACTGGAGCAACAATAAAACTTGTGCTGAGATTAAAGTTTAAGTAGCTTTTCTTTTTCCTTTTCTTTTCTTTTCAAGTTCTTTTCATCTGAAGTTGTTTAGAATTTCTTCAGAGAAACTTCTCCACTGTTTCCTTGCTGGAAATAGTTGACAAATTTTATCAGGCCAAGGTTACAGGGAGATTTGGTTTATACACTTCCTTTAAAAAGGAGACAGAGAAGAAACAAAGTGGTCCTGCATGAAACAAAACCCAGACTATTGCTATCAAGTTGATTCTCATTCATAGTGACCCTACAGGACAGAGTAGAACAGCCCCATACTTTCCAATGAGCACCTGGTAGATTGGAACTGCCGACACTTTAGTTAGCAGCTGTAGCACTAAACCACTGTTGTTGTTAGATACCGTCAAGTCAGTTCCAACTCATAGTGACCCTATGCATAACAGAACAAAACACTATCTGGTCCTGTGTATACCCACAAGCATTTTTTACGCTGAAGTCTATTATTGCTGCCACTGTGCCAATCCATCTCATTGAGGGCCTTTCTCTTTTTCACTGACTCTCTACTTTGCCAATCATGATGGCCTTCTCCAGGGATTGATCCCTCCTGACAACATGTCCAAAATTACCTGAGACACTATCTTACCATCTTTGCTCCCAAGAGCACTCTGGTTGTACTTCTTCCAGGACAGATCTGTTTGTTCTTTTGGCAGTCCGTGGTTCATTCAGTATTCCTCCCCCAATACCACAACGCAAAGACATCAATTGTTCTGTCTTCCTTATTCATTGTCTAGCTTTCGCATGCATTTATGATGTGACTGAAAATATCATGGCTCGAATCAGGTGCACCTTGGTCTTCAAGGTGACATGTTTACTTTTCAACACTTTAAAGAGGTTTTTTGCAGTAGATTTTCCCAATGCAAAGTGTCTTTGGATTTCTTGACTGCTGCTGCCATGGGCACTGACTGTGGAGCCATGTGAAATGAAATCCTTGACAACCTCCATCCTTTCTCCATTTATGACAATGTTGCTTACTGGTCCAGTTATAAGGATGTTGAGGATGTTTTCTTGATGTTGAGGTGCAATCCATACTGAAGGCTGTGGTCTTTGATCTTCATCAGTGGTTCAAATCCTCTTTACTTTCAGGAAGCAAGGTTGTGTCATCTGCATAATGCAGGTGGTTGATGAGTCTTCCTCCAATCCTGATGCCTTGTTCTTCTTCATATAGTCCTTGGATCATTTTCCTGGCGTATAGATTGAAAAGGTATGGTGAAAGGATACAACCCTGATGCACACCTTTCCTGGCTTTAAACCATGCAGTATCCCCTTCTTCTGTTCAAACAACTGCCTCACGATCCATGTACAGATTCCTCATGAGCACAATTAAGTGTTCTGCAATTTGTATTTTCTGCAGTTACCCATATTTGTTATGATCCACACAGTCAAATACTTGTTCATAGTCAATGAAACACAGGTAAACATCTTTCTGATATTCCCTGATTTCAGCCATGGTATCTCTGATTCCACAGCCTCTTCTGAATCCAACTTGAATTTCTGGCAGCTCTCTGTCAATATACTGTGTAATGATCTTTAACAAAATTTTACTTGCATATGATATTAATGATATTATTCCATAATTTCCACATTTCATTGAATCACCTTTCTTGGCATAGACAAGTGAGCACTTCTAGCGCTGTTTGCTGAAATATCTCAGCTGATACTCCATCAATTCCTGAAGTCTTGTTTCTTGCCAGTGCTTTTAGTGCAGCTTGGACTTCTTCCTTCAGTACCATCAGTTCCTGATCGTATGCTACCTCTTGAAATGGTTGAACATCAATCAATTCTTTTTGGTACAATGACTTTGTGTATCCCTTCTACATCCTTTTGATGCTTCCTGAGTCATTTAACATTTTCCCTGTAGAATCCTTCGCTATTGAAACTAGAGGCTTGAATTTTTAATTCAGTTCTTTCAGCTTGAGAAATATATAGTGAGTTCTTCTCACTTGGTTTTGTATCTCTAGGTCTTTGCTCATAGCATTATAATACTTTGTCTTCTTGAGCCATCCTTTGAAATTTGTTCACTTCTTTTATTTCATCATTTCTTTCTGTTGCTTTAGCTACTCAGTGTTTAAGAGGAAGTTTCAGAGTTTCTTCTGACATACAATTTGTTCTCTTCTTGGTTTATTATCTTTTTATTACTTTGTTAATACTTTTTATTGCTTTGTTCGTGTGTGATGTCTTCGATGCCATTCCACAACTCGCCTGGTCTTCTGTCATTTGTGTTCAATGAATCAAATCTGTTCTTGACATGGCCTCTAAACTCAGGTGGGATATACTCTAAGTTGTACTCTCTCTTGTGAACTAGTTTTAATTTTCTTCAGTTTCAATAACCATATGCCACAAAAAAGCAGAGCTGAAATAACAGACTGAGCTTTGTAGAGAAATAAGAGGTAGATATCTATAAAGCTTAGATGTTTCACCCTCATTTCTAGAAATCAGGTTGTTTGTTTGATGTACTCGGGAGAAGCAGATGCTTTCAGACGGTCCTTCCACAAATTTCCTTAGCAGCCAACCAAGACCAATGGCTCTCATCCAACTAATTCAAGGAGTACTTTAAAGTAAACCAAGACCTCCCACATGAAACCTCACACCAAAACTTGTAATAGGAGCCACAGAAATCTGAGCAACAAAATGCAGTTGATTAGATGTAAGGACATTAGTTACAAAAGAGCACTTAAATGATGACCCCCCCCCCACAAAGACATGTCTAACAATCCTGAATCTGGGACCAGTTTAGAAATCTGTACACTTGACTAATATTTCTGAAGGACTGGAAACTCTACAAAGAAGTAAAGTTTTTCATGGATGACACAACATAACTGTGAAAACAGAATCAGATGGAAGCTTTCTAAGTCAATAAATAAAATCAGAGTGATTACACCAATGTGCACTGATGCATGATTCACAATAGCCGAAAGGTAGAAACAACCTAAATGTCCATCAACAGGTGAATGGATACACAAGATGTGGTATACACAAACAATGGAATATTTCTCAGCCAGAAAGAGAAATGAAGTTCTGATACATGCTACAACATGGATGGACCTTGAAAACACTGTGAGTGAATAGGCTAGACACAACAGGACGAGAACTGTATGATTCCACTTATGTGAAATTTCTAGAATAGGCAAATGCATAGAGATAAATGTATCAGTGGTTACCTGGGGCGAGAAGGAGGGAGAATGTTAATTTAGGTGGCACCAAGTAACTGTTAATGGTGGTAGGGTAACTTGGAAAAGGGTGGTGGTGATGGTTACATAAGATGATGAACATAATCAATGTCACTGAATGCATATGTAAAATTGGTTGGACTGGCAAATGTTTCAGATACACTTTCGGCAGCTCAGTGGAGTGTGATAACTTCCCAGACACAAACCACATCAGAACTACTCAGTATTGTGCTGGATGATTTTGTAATTGTTTGGTAGAACAACAAACCAACACGATTCCTAGAGTTAGGCTGTCTTTTACTGTCAGCAGCAAGTCCTGGTCTGCAGGTACCAAATCCACAGCCAAGAACATCTCAAAGACTCAAACTTCCTACGAATAATGCATCTTGAATTGGGGAGAGGGGGAGGAGGGATACAGGTCTGCCAGTTTACTTTGCTCCCTTCACAAGTTACTAAATGTCTAAGACATCTAGTAGGATGTCTCCCGATACCCTCGAGAGCAATGAGTGCTCTAGGTTAAAGGGATATGAGAGACCTTGAAGCTTGTGATGGGCCCATTCTCCTGACGTGATAGTAAATTTTAGTGCAATCATGGGGCAAGTCCAAGATTAAAAGACGGTGAATGTTGCCATCTCTCTTAGGAATCCGCATCTAGGGCAGCATCTAATGAGGTGGGTCATCTACTGTATACTGTGCAACAGTTACCTGACCCTGCTAGGGATGAACGGCTGCAGGTTGACTGGAGACCTAGACTCTCCGCTTCACTAAAAAGAAGCGTGTGCCTGGAGGTGGCAGCGGTGGGGGTAGAGTTTTGGACCCAGCGGTGGTGGAGGAAATTGCAGACTGCAGAGAACCCACCCAAGCCCTCCTCAGCCTTAGGAACTGCAGGAGTAAGTTACCTCTTTGCTCCATCTCTGTAAGATGGAGAGATTTAAAACTTAAGCCTGCACTTCTGTACTTTAAGAAGTAACATCTGCCGGGTGGGTAGTGTCTTTGCAGGAAGCGTGGGTCGCACAGCCCTGCCTAGCGAGGGCTCGCAAGTGCTAAACCACTGAATAGGCAGAACTACGTGTACCTGTGAGGAGTACCCGCCGCTTACCCCGGGGGTCCCTCACCATCGCAAACTGTCAAGTCAGCCCCCAGGACTGACTTCCTCCACGGGAGGAAGGGTGTACGCTATTTTTCGAAATCATTCTTCTTCCTTAGAGCCGAGGGCGCGCTGCGTCATCTTCCTCCCGGGTATCTCAGGCTCAGCCCAAAGACCCGGGGAAGGCTGCGGCTCCAATTCCTAGAGCTCACAAGCAGGACCACTTAAGGCTCGCCCCCGAAAGGGTGACCCCTGGAAGGGCAGCTAGTGCAGCCCCCGACGCAGCTGCTGGTCTTCAAGTGGCAGAGGACGTGAGCAAAGAGGGCCAGCCGGCGGGCTCAGGGTGCGCCCAGGCTGTGGCTGTCCCACGCGGTCGGGCTCCGGTCCCTCCTCGCGCCCCGCCCCCTCGCCGGTCGCCTAGCTCACGGCCGCCGCTGCTTCTTCGCCCTCAGCTGCGTAGGGACCATGTCGGCGGAGACTGCCAACGGCCCCACCGAGGACCAGGTGGAGATCCTGGAGTACAACTTTAACAAGGTCAACAAGCACCCGGACCCCACCACGCTGTGCCTCATCGCGGCCGAGGCCGGCCTTTCCGAGGAGGAGACTCTGGTGAGCACGAACTGCACCCCAAACCCCAACCGCAACCCTGGCCAGATCCGTGCAGCCGCGCCTACCGCCCTCACCCGCCGGCTGTGCAGGGTTCCAGCTAGCCCTCGCCCCCACCCTGACCCCCGGCTCGCTGCCTTTAACCCTGGTACAGCATCGCTTCCCCTTGCGCAGTCCTCCCCCCGACCCACCCCGGAGCCCAAGACCCCGCGTCTCTCCCACCGCCGCATCCCAGCCTCCTCGCTTCCATCCACCCAACCCTTGGTATTTCTCCCAGGAGGTGCTTAAAAGCTACTTGCACCCTTCTTTCACTTTGCTTTCCAACCTTCCCCTCCAACCCGAGATGAACATTGTCTCCTCCCTCCGGGCCGGGCGCCGCGTCTCTGCTCATTCTTATCCCTTTCCCGGCTTCAGAATCTACTCCGGGCTGCGAGCTAGACCTTCCGAGAGCGGCCCCGGAGCTCTCTGCGCCCATCGCCATTAGTCCGCTGTCGGCGGGAAGGGTAGAGCTGGAAGGGATCTTGGAGATCACCTATAAGATCAGTCTTCAGGTTTGGCAAACGAGGAAACTGAGACCCCGAGGGAGTGGAGGAAGGAGGTATTACGCAGCCAGGAGGGCGCAGATCGTGAGCTGCAGCATGCGTCTCCAGCTTTTCCCAACACATCAGGCCATAGCTGTCTTTTAGCCACAGAGCTACAGTTGCACATAGCCAGGGAGATTTGGTTCAGGTTTTTAAAAATTCCTCAGCACTAAGGTTCAAAGTCTTCTAGAATTTCTGAAAAGATACAGCGGATAGGAAGCAGCCGATATGGCAGCAGATACCTCCTCCCCACCGTATGATACCAAGGTCCTGAGGGAAGTTGCGGAACAAATTCTGAAACCTCATCTGCAGGACCCCTTAAGGCGGGTCCTGGGAAGGGTGACCGCGGAAGGGACGGCCAGCACAGGCCCGGCCGCAGTGGGCTCTTTAACTATTTTTTCACCTCCCGCGTTATCCTGAAAACTGTTTGTGGAAGGGAATACCACACTGCCGGTGATTGTTATCTCTCCAGGTGCGGAGTTGGGCTCCCGCTGCCTTTTTTTTTTTTTTTTTTTAACTCTGTCAATACTCTGACTGCTATTTTCCCTTCAGTCATGGAAAGACAATTAGTTATGCATGATAATATTACTTGGAGCTGATCTAACTTCTCTTCCAAGAGATCCTAAATCACTTTGCACCTGTAGTCTCAACTCAAAAGCAGAGACGTTGTCTCTCTTCCCATTATATAGATGGAGTATCAGGTATCCGGTCCACTCCTGACCATAAACCATACTCCGGAGAGGCTTCCAAACTTGTAGTAACGGCTGCTCTAGAGGACCCAGGAGGAGCGCTGGTGGCGCCACAGTTAAGTGCTGCTAACCAAAAGGTTGGCTGTCCCTTGGTAGCTCTGCAGCTGCTGTAGATTTGCTCTGTTAAGACTTATAGCCTAGAAAACTCCATGGGGCAGTTTTCTTCTGTCACATGGGTTCACTATGAGTTGGAATCAACAGGATGGCACCACCAACAACAGTAGACCCAGAACCAAGACTCTCAAGGCCAAGCCCGAAGTGATTTTTCTAATCAAACCAGACCATAGCTAATTGCCCATAACTAATCTTGTCATTTATAGATCAAATAGAAAGGCAAATCTGTTTTGTGCAAATGGACCGCTGCCTGGTTCGCCAGAACAGAACTAATGGAAGGTGCTTCAGGTAACACCAGTCTAACAGCTCCTGTTTCTTTGAACCCCCTGAGGAAGCAGCCTGCTCAAGTTTTATCATTTAAAAATCCCCTACTGTGTTTAGAAAAGAGGAGGGATCACAGAGAGAATAACTTTTAAAACAAGGCTGTGTGTTTACTGTGGGCATACCACCAGCAAAGGGTTTTGCACCTTCCCAGCCTCTGATTCTCCGGTACCTGTAAAGCAAAATAATCCTATTGACCTTTCTAAGGGGTAATACTTGCCAAGGCAGTGTTCCAGGTACAGTCCAAGGATTAACTCGTTTATTCCGCGCAATAAAGGTAGGTACTATTAGCCCAACTGTACAGACAAGGGTAGAACTTGCAGGGGTAGAATTCTCCCTTTCCTTAGAAGACCGAGGTTGGATCCCCGGCTAATGTCAGTGGCCGCTGTGCATCTGCTATGATGCTGAACAGATTTCAGTGGAACTTCCAGACTAAGACAGACTAGGAAGAAAGGGTTGGTAATCAACTTCTGAAAATCAGCCAGTGGAAACCCTCTGGATCATGATAGTCCAGCCCACAACCCATCATGGAAATGGTGCTGGATTGGGCAGTGTTTCCTTTATGGTTACATTTCAAAAGAGTTGACTCTCACTTCTTTGAGGAAACATTCTTGATTTATGTGCTTTTCAGAGATGAGAAAGAACTTACAAGTGTTCTAAAGTAAAAACTGGAGAAAAGGGTGTAGGTAGGGATCTCATCCTTATTTTTATTTTATTTAGCATTACAGGAATCCATAAGTGGCTGAATCACTAAAATGCTTAACCCCTAACTAACTAGAAGGTTGGTAGTTGGAACCCATCTAGAGACTTTTCAGATGAAAAGTCTTAGCTGCTGAAAGGTTGCACCCTAGAACACACAATGGAGCACGTCTGCTCTGTACACATGGGTTCTCCCTAAATCGGAACTGACTCAATAGCAGCTGTTTTTTGCTTTTTTGTGTGCGTGCTCTTAAAGGGACGGGAAGAAAGGAGGGTGCCTGCTTATTTCTGTGCTTGGGTCAGTGATTCAGACCTCTCTGCACAGGAGGCTCACTGGCCTCACCCAGGCAATCCCTCCCCTATTTCTCCTTTTCTGCCAGGATCAAGGAAACCTTGATGGTGTGCTAGGACTGCTAACCAGAAGGTCAGAAGCCCAGCAGTTCAGATCCACTAGGCATTCCTTGGAAACTCTATAGGGCAGTTCTACTCTGTCCGGCAGGGTCACTATGAGTCCAAATCAGCTTGGTGGCAAGGTTTTTTGTTTGTTTGTTTTGTTTTTTTTACTATGATCAGATGAACACATTGTGGACCCAGCTCTGACATGAAGCCTCATCATTTAAATCCCCTGCTGTATTTAGACAAGAGGAGTGATCAGACAGATAGGAACTTACCTTTCCAAAACAAGTCTGTGGGTATGCTGTGGGTACGGTACCAAGAGGTCTAGTCCATTCCAGTGCAGAGGTGAGTCAGTCCCAGAGCAGGGCCCTGGCTTCCTCTTCCTGGCCCAGAGGCCTACACATAGGGTAATGTCACCTATCTCCTCCCTTCTTTTGCATGGCTCTGCTTGCCCTTCTCCCTTCCAACCTAGAACTTCAGGGAAGCATCTGAGACCCCAGAGCTGAGAGAAAGGTGACACTGAGCAAATTCAGGGGAAGAAACTTCCTAAGCACCCCAGACTGCCTTTGGTTAGTCAGCCCATCTGGATGGACCTACATCCCAACCCTTCTACCCACTTGTGTACCGGTGGGTGAGAAGAGGCCTCTTCTTTATTCTTCTTAAGCAACATTTGCATTTTTAAAAAGTATCTTCTAAAAGGACCAAAAAAAAAAAAGTGTCTTCTGGAGATAGAAAGCTCACAAATGAACTTTCAGGTATTGCTAAAATTATTTTTATTTATTGTTATTGCTGTTAAGTGCTGTCAAGTCAGTTTCAACTCATGGAGACCCTATACACGACAGAACAAATTTTTACTTAGAACAGGCCTCATAAACAGTAAAAAGAAAAAAGTAAAAAGTTACTATAGAGTCATTTCACACTCATGGCAATCCCTTGTGTGTCAGAGTAGAACAGGACACTCCTTACCGTTTTCGCTGGCTGTGACCTTTCAGAAGCAGACCACCACAACTTTATTCTGAGGTGCTTCTTGGTGAAATTGAACTGCCAACCTTCAGCTTAGTAGCTGAACCAAAACCAAACTCACTGCTGTTGAGTGAACCTATAGGACAGTAGAACTAACTGCCCTATATGGTTTCCAAGGAGTGACTGGTAGATTTGAACAGCCAGCATTTTGGTTAGCAGCCAGAGCTCTCAACCACTCTGCCAGAAGGGATCTAGGGACTCCTAGCAAGCCTAAACAAAAACCAAAACACCAAACCCACTGCTGTCGAGTCGATTCTGACTTATAGCAACCCTATAGGCACAGTATAACTCCTCTGAAGAGTTTCCAAGGCACACCTGGTAGATTTGAACTGCAGACTTTTTGGTTAGCAGATGAAGCACTTAACCACTCCACCACCAGGGTTTCCATAGGGAGGCTTTAAGTAAGTCCACAGAGGCTGTGGTCTGCGTTGCCTGTCTACAATGTCTGACACTGACACCACTTCTGTTTTTATTCTTATTAGTGTTGCTCCTTTCCACAGTGAAGGGTTACCAAAGCGAAAACAGTATTTATC
Organism: Heterohyrax brucei; assembly: GCA_028571685.1. Lineage (NCBI taxonomy): Eukaryota > Metazoa > Chordata > Mammalia > Hyracoidea > Procaviidae > Heterohyrax > Heterohyrax brucei. The sequence continues at coordinate 136,669,973 of CM053143.1, forward strand.
TCATGTGTCTGATTTTTCACCCACTTCAATACCACCCACCTCCAGAAAGCAACCACGTTCTTTATTTTCCTAGAACAAAAAATACTTGAGTAGAAGAAAAATAAGCATGAGATGCTCTCATGAGCTGGTGAAGTAGAGCTGAATCACATTGCTGATACTGTGTCAGGGTCCAGAGGGAATTTGAGGTTGAAGCACTCTGACTTGGGACCTCTGCCAGACTCATCATAAGTCTCATGGGATACAATCCTGTGCTTCCCAGAGCAAAGGGAAGGGTGCTCTAACTGAAATAACTTTTTAAGTTGCATTTACTGGAAGCCTAGACTGGTTTTTTTTCTCATGGCAATAATCTCACCATCTCCTACATTTAAATTAAGTGAAACTTTGCAGAATAACAGCCCCTGTGTCTTTTATTATTTTGAAGGCAGTGTTAAAAGGCACTGGGAAAGGCTCTTCCATGGGCCTCCTGGGAGCCTGGGATGATCTGATGTTTTATTTTAACACTAATTGAAGATCAGTGTAGCTGGCATTGATTCTTAGAGAGGTTTCCAGTATTTTTTGTCTCCTCTTGGTGTCCTAGGCCTTTTCCCAGAGCTTGGTGGTTTTAGCTATTTGGTTGTTTTATCAAGTAGAATAAAGACCTTTAAAGGTCTCCCTTTGAGAAAAGGATGAAATATTACTATCTTCCTTGTTTACTGTAGCTGTACCAGAAATACTACAAGTGGATGGCTTTAACAAACAGAAACTTATTTTCTCACAATTTAGAGGTCGGAAGTCCAAATTCAGGGTGCAGGTCTAGGGGAAGGCTTCCTCCCTGTGTTTACTCTGGAGAAAGATTCTTACCTCTTTGAGCTTCTGCTCTTGATGGGTCTTCTTATTGCTCCCCCCGCCACCCCTACTCCCACTCCCCCCCACCTCCCCACTGCGATGGCTTCCCCCACCTCTGCAGGGCTCTGGAGAAGATTCTTGTCTCTGACCTTCTGCTCTTGAGAGATCTTTTATGTGTCTTTCCTCATCTCTGCATGCTTGTTTAATTTCTCTTACATCTCAAAAGAGATGGACTTAAGACATACCCTACACTAATCCTGTCTCTTTAATATAACAAAGAAAACCTATTTCCAAATGGAATTGTAACTACAGATAAAAAACCCGATTGCAGTCAGGTCAATTCAGGCTCACAGCAACACCACAGGACAGAGTAAAACTGCCTCACAGAGTTTCTAAGGGGCAAGTGGGGGACTCGAGCTGCTGATCCTTTAGTTAGAAGCCATAGCACATAACCACTCTGCCACCAGAGACTTATGATTTACAGCATGTATTCTGGGGAGACAAATTCAGCCCTTAACGGTTAGTTTGTAGAGAAAAAGACAGAAGCAACGTTATTTTCTCCAACCTCTCCCCATCACAGTGTCTAATTATCATCCTTCCCTCTGAGCAAATAAGTCTCCATCAGTGGGTAAGGGTAATGAGGGTGTTCGTTTAGAAGCAAGCATGGATGAATGCCGTTGCAGGGGATGAACGATGACTGAAACACAGAGGAGAAGGATAACGGCAGGTGGAAGATTGGTGCTGATGTGAGTGAGATGTGATGCCTGTCAGCTCTGTACGCAAGGGGGGGCGGTGTAGCACAGGACGGACAAGAGAGGTACTGACTAGTTTTTGTTGAAGAGCAGTTGGCTTGCTAAATTACTCTCAGGTTTTTTTTTTAAAACTGCAGAAAATTGTTGAGCTTTCATTGAACCTCCTTCCATCCCCTAGTGTTAGGCCTTGAATTTTAACCATTTGGATGCTAACTCAGAGAGGCAAAAGAGCTCTTTTTTCTGTAATCATACATTAATATTCCACTCCATTATGCAGGATAAACATGTGGGTGGCGTTTCTGAATGAGGCCAGCTCAGCCGTTTGCTCTTTAATGAAGCCTGATAGTAAATGAGGTTTTCCTCTTCCAGGTTTTAATTAGTCAGCCCTTAAAACCCTGCCATTTATTCGGCTATAGTAACTGGAAATCCAATTTAATCAGACCTTGCAGGCTTAAAATCCCCACAAAACTACATGATAAATGAAACTGGAGCTGTGCTGTCTCATCCCAGAATTTGAAGTTAACTAAACCTACTGAATTCCAGAAAATGTGCCTATCTCAGGCGGTAGAATTTTGGTCTGACATCAAAGTTATGTGACCCCTTCCTTTTTCTGAAGGTTGGTGATCCTTCCTTGCTCCACAAAAAAAAACCTAATTTTCATCAACTTGGTTTCGATTCATGGCAACCCCACGTATGTCTGAGTAAAACTGCATTCCATAGGATTTTCCTGGCTGCGACCTCTCAGAAGCAGTTGAGTGCTTCACTGTGTGTGCCACCTAGGGACTCTAACCAAATCCATTGCCATCACATTGATTCCAAGTCATAACAACCCTGTGGAAAAGTAGAACTGCCCGCCTAGAGTTTCCAAGGAGCACCTGGTGGATTCGAACTGCTGACCTTTTGGTTAGCAGTGATAGCACTTAACCACTATGCCACCAGAGTCTCGTGGGGACTCTAGGAAGAGTAAAATATGGCACCTGGAGAGCAGCACCAAAGAAAAGGCTGGCCTACTAGCAGCCTGCTACTGCTGATTTATATTACTTTTCTTTGCTGTTAGCATATAATAAAAGGGTGAATAAGACAGCTGAGCTTAGGGGGAAAGTTGTGTAGGCATGGTCCCATGCCATCAGCTGGCTTAGCACTGGTGCAAAGCCTGAACCAAAGCTGTGGATTCTCACTCGCTGTCTAGCTCTGCAAGCCTGGATCCTTAGAGGCACTTCTCTCTGTGGTTCTCTTTCTCTGATCTTGGGCTTATGCTGAACTTCCCTTTAGCTCCCTGGGTCTCTGAAGAGGTGAGAGTTTTCCAGTATGCCCTAGAGCCCCTCCCACTTGTGCTTAGATTAAAACTCACATCTGGACAGGCATCAACAGTTGCCATCACGTTGATTCCACCCATATGTGTTAGACTCAAACTCTGCCCCACAGGCTTTTTCAATGACTGATTTTTCTGAAGTAGATTGTCAGGCCTCTGTTTTGAGGTACTTCTGGTGGACTCAGACCTCTAAGCTTTCATTTGCCAGGTGAGCACGTTAACCATTTGCACTACCCAGAGACTCCAGACAGGCACTGGCCTGGGCTAGGACATGCGCTCTTGGAGACACCTCTCACCAAACTGTCTCTATTAGCACATCCCAGGTCTGGCCTCTCACAGCTGTGTGCTTTTGGCTTCCTTTCTGCCTCCTCATGTCATTGTCCCTACAAGAGGCGAATTTTAGAAACCTAGAAGGGACAATAAGACCCGTTAAGCTTACCTCTTCATTGGTTAAAGTAGGCTTTCCTGTTGTCAGGACACGGACTGCAGAGCCATGGCGGTCAGCTACCCAAGCAGCTCGCCTGTTCACAACAGTGTGATGTGTAAATATCATCCTCTGTGTACATCATGATGTGTGAAAATTTGGGAGGCACAAAAGGAGAGGAGAGCTTGGGGGCCACAACTTCCTGTTGCATTTTCGAAACCAGTCCCTCCACTGTGGATGAGTGCATGCTGCTTCTACCTCCTCTCTGGTCTGTCCTCAAATTTTGTTTCTTAAAAATCCCATTTCTTCCTTGTCTTAGTCATCTAGTGTTGCTCTAACAGAAATATCACAAGTGGAGGGCTTCAACCAACAGAAGCTTTTTCTCTTGTAGTCTATGATGCTAGAAGTTCAGACTCAGGGTGTCTGCTCCAAGGGAAGCCTTTCTCTCTGTGTCAGCTGTGGGGGAAGGTCCTTGTCATCAGTCTTCCCCTGAACTAGGAGCTTCTTAGCACAGGGACACTGGGTCCAAATCTTGGTGGTTTAAGTTTCCCATGTCTCTCTGCCCACTTTTCTATATTTTGAAAGAGTTTGGGATTTAAGATACAACTTAATCTTGTAGAAGGATCCTACCTCATTAACGTAAGTGTCTCTAGTCCTGCCTCACTAACATCATAGAGGTAAGATTTACAATGCGTAGGAAAATCACATCAGATAACAGAATGGTGGACCGTCACACAAATGTCCTAGCCAAATTGACAAACATTTTGGAGGGACACAATTGAATCCACAATACCCCTTGACTGGCCTAGTCTAGACCCCAGCTCTCTTCCCCAGCATGGATCTCCTCAGTTACTTCTCTGAAGTAACCAAAACCAAACCGCTTACCAAAAACCAAACCCACTGTTGTCAAGTCAATTTTGAGTCATAGCAATCCTATAGAACAGAGTAGAACTGCTCTATAGAGTTTCCAGGAAATGCCTAGCAGATTCAAACTGCCAGCCTTTTGGTTAGCATACACAGCACCTAACCACTGTGCCAGTAGGGTTTCCATAGTAACAGTAGCTACCAACTTATCAAGAAAATACCACACTGTCTTCTGACATAAACGTAGTTTAGCCTTCACATCGTGCTAAGTCTAGAAGCTCCCTATTTGGAACCCTCCGTGAACATATCGTCACTTTGGTAAGGTGTGAACATTAGGTCACTCAGAGCTGGTAGGCCCACTGTGTCTTCTCCAGCTGCTCAGTGGTCCTGAAGCAGGAGAGACTGGACTAGCCTGCTGCATCCTAGATGGAGTGCCCTGAGATTGTCCACTGCTCAGCTGACCATTTGTTTTGTTCAGCAAACAGTGAGTGCTTCTAATGAGCCCTTGGTGACATCAGCACACGTAGATGTGTCTGGGGCATCAAAGAAATACTTCAGTTTCTTTTATTCACTCAGCTAACAACAATGAATCCCTAATTATTAAACTCTTGGTACAATGATGGTAAGATGAATATGGTCTTTGTTTACATAGATCTTACATTTTGGAAGGGAAAGTAGATTAAAAACAAGTGAATATACAAGTAAATAAAGTAACTACAAATACTGAATATTCTGTGAGGATAACAAGGTACTAAAGTAAAGAATAAGGAAGGAATGTGGAACCCACTTTAGATACCATGTTCCAGAAAAACTTCCTCAAGAAAATGTATGTTTAAGCTGAGAGCTGAGGATGAGAGGGACATTATTAAATTACAAATAAAGATAGAACTTCCTAAACAAAGGAAACAGCATGTGCAAAGGTCCTGAGGCAAGAAAGGTGTCAACATCCTCATGGACTCATCTCTTGTTCTCTTCCCTTCCAGTTGTGCCACAAAGTTTTCCTTTTGGAAAGGGAATATATATTGCAGTTTTTCCATATAAGACAGGTAATTTTTCGTATTTTCCCCCTTCAGAAATGGTTCAAGGAGCGCCTGGCCCAGTGGCGGCGATCAGAAGGCCTGCCCTCAGAGTGCAGATCTGTTACAGACTAATCCAGAGAGTGGGCACTGGCGGCTTCGCTTCATGAAAGCCATCTGCAGTTTCTCTCCTCTGTGTAACCAAACTGTTTTGGTTTCTCACTGTAGTGTTGTGTGTTTCATTGTTGACTGTCCCGCTATTTAACACAATGATGTGTTTTTTAATGTATATAAATAGAAAAGAACATTGGAAAGCAAACATTACAACTTCTGTGTAAAGCAATGACTGGGACAGTGGTGTGGCTTGTGGTTCATTTTGAGTCGTGATGACAGATGGTGTGAAAACCACTCAAGTGTGCTTCTGACCATCAGCTCCCAGGAGGGGTTTGACTGTCCCATCCACTTCAAGAACCCAAGACCTGTGTTGAGCATGACTGAGAGGAGGAAACAATTTCTTCTAAACCTACTTCCCTAAATTGTTTGCCTCCTGTGTCATTTAAATACATTAATGATTGAGTGAGAATACACAGGAATCTTTGAGTCATTTGAATTTCATAGTGCAGTTTCATGGATTATAGCTGTATTTGCTTGGAAAGAACTCAGATAAGCTACAAAACAGAAACTTCAAAAAATGGCCAAAAAAGCAAGTAACTAAAAAAAAATCCAGTCTTGTATTTACCTTATTTAAACGCATTTGTTAAATTTATTTTGCAGAATAAAGTGAACTGCTTTTTGTCTCTGAAATGGCATCCTTAATAAAACCTTTGTTGAAAATGTGTTGTTTTCTGCAGATTTTTTTTATTGTGGTGTGTGTGTGTTTGTATGTATGCAAATATATAAAAGAATTGATGCCTTGAATTTTGATGTTGGTGAAGAATATTGAATATACTATGAACTGCCAGAGGAATAAACAACTCTATCTTAGAAGAATTATAGCCAGAATACTCCTTACAAATGATGATGGTGGGAGTTGGTCTCACATACTTTGGACATGGTGTCAGGAGGGATCAGTCCCTGGAAAGGATGTCATGCTGGGTAAAAGCCAAAGCCAAGTGCCGTCGAGTCGGATCCTAAAGGGGCACTGAAAAAAGAGGAAGACCCTTGATGAGAGGTACTGACACAGTGGCTGTATCATTGGGCTGAAGCACAGCAACAGTTGTGAGGATGGCACAGCAGTGGGCAATGTTTTCTTCTGTTGTATGTAAGGTCACTATGAGTTGGAACCAGCTTGACAGCACCAAATGACACTATCATAGGATATTAAAAGTCTTAATATGTAGTCTATCAGTCAATTACATCTTTGACTATAAGAAACAGAAACCAGATTACAGTAGAATAACCAAATAAGCTTTATTGTCTGTTTCATTCATTTATTCATGGATTTTTATTCTTAAATAAGACTTTAGAAGTCTTATGTAAGTAGTCTAGGGCTATCAAGAGCATCTCCCTAATGCTGTCAAGGACTTAGAACCCAGTTGCTATTGACTTGCTTCTGACTTATGGTGATCCCGTCTGTGTCAGAGCAGATCTGGGTTTTCAGTGGCTGATTTTTTTAAAAGCAGATTGTCAGGCTTTTCTTCCAAGGTGTCTCTCGGTAGATTTGAACCTTTAACAGTTTGGCTAGCAGCCAAGTACATTAACTGTCTGCACCACCCAGGACCTTCCACCAAGGACTTCGGGTCATTCTTCTTACTCTGCCGTCCTTCGTGTGTGGCTCTTGTGCTCACAGGCACAGAGGGGATGCTCTGGCACTGAGTCTGCCTTCCAAGCACAAAAGGGAGGATGAACAGAAAGGGAAATGCCAGCTCAGACCCTCTTCTTTGAAAAGATTTCCTGAAAACCTGTACCCAGCAACTTCCACTGGCAGCTTATTGACCGGAAGTGGGTCACAAGGTCACCCTCAGCTGCAAGAAGTCTGGAAAGCTGATTTGAACATAATTATGGCTCAGTTAGCAAGGAAGAAGGAGAGGATGGACATTGCCTTAGCCACCAACCACTGCAATGGCAAATGTCGGCCAGCCTAGCCTGGAATGACTTGGTGTAGGCTTCTGAAACTGTACTTACAATGTGGGTGCAGTCCTTCCAGGTATTTACAGTGCAGGGCCTAAAATAAGAAACACGATTATTTCAAATACGAATGCTTGCAGGCTCCTATTAAACATCCTTGGCAAGCTTCCTCTACCTTAAAGCATTTCTTCTGTCAACAAATACAAAAGGAACAGGGTCTGACAGGACTCCTGTTTGGCATATTTCCCTGTACTTTCTGGAGGGAAAAAGAGTGAGGGGGCAAAGAACATGAACACATAATAAATTGCTGGCACATAGAGAGGCGAACACATAATAAATTGCTGGCACACAGAGAGGCTTTTTTCTTTTCTTTTTTTTTTTAACATTTCAAAGTCCTTTCACAGCTACCAGCTAACAGGAAGAAGCAAGTGCTGTGGGTAAAGCAGATGCAGGGGGAGTGCAGTAATTTTCCCATGTGAGATGTCTCAGATACCTAGTGCTGCTGTAACAGAAATCACCACAAGAAGGTAGCTTTAAAGAACAGAAATAGACTTCCTCACAGTTCAGGAAGCTAGAATTCCAAATGCAAGATACCAACCATCGGGGAAGGCTCTCCCCCCATCAGCTTGAGGAAAGATGCTGGTCTCAGTGTCCAAGGCCCTGGTGGCGTCCATGGCTTGATTCCTTGCTGGCCTTCGTGTGGCATCTGCCTTCTTGTCTGTACTTGTTTCTGTGTCCAATCCACTCTTTTTATAACTGGGAAGTGATTTCACTTAGGACACACCCTATAGTGATACAGCTTTGTTAATGTAACAAAGAAAACTATATTCCCAAACTGGACTACAGGTATAGAGCTTAGAATTCCAATATATGTTTGGGGGGACACAATTCAATCCACAATATCAGGCAATGAGGGAGATACCAAGCTAGCTCTAAGACGCAGGTCAAAGGTCTTTCCAGCACACCACCACTTCCAAAGACCTGATCCAAGAACAATCCAGAACCAGAAGAGTTAACCAGCTGGGCAGAGTGTCCTTTCAACCCCAGGGCCAGAAGCACTATCTATGGCAGAAGGATCATGTCTTGTGCTTATCTGGACCCCAGAATTTACAGTCCTTGAATGGTATGTGCTGGGTAGGAAGGAGGACTCAGTGTCCTTCTGAAGGCAAATATGTTACCAACACTAACCTTGAGTTTGCTTTTTTAAAAAATTCATTGTAAAGCAAAGATAACAACAAGAAAGCACTTTTTAAATAACGATAATGATTACTATTGCTACAAATTTCTAAAGAGGACAGAGCAATGTTCATTTTGAAGCCTGACTGCAGTCTTAATGAAGACCCAGAGTGTAAATTTTATTATCAAGAGTCTTATCTGGGTGCCCTAGATCAGACACCAAATTGTTAACACTCATCCCAGGCTGAGGAATACCCTGCTCAATCCCCTCCAACCTTCACCTTGGATCCTATTTGTTTTTACAAACACTATGGGTTGTCCACTGGACCTATAGTCATCCCCTTAAAGATGCTGCACAAGCTGAGTAAAGTGAATACTCTCTTCTCCATCCTTCCTTGAGGGGATGGTGGTCATGTGACATAGTCTGGCCAATGAGACTTGGATTGAAGACTAGGTAGGGAAAGGAGGCTCCTGGCAAGGTTTTCATAGTTCCTGATAAAAGATACGAATGCAACAAGCCCAGTTTCTTTCTCGTTTTTTGCCTTTGAATCAGTTTAACTTGTCAACTGTAGAAATAAACAACAAAAACATACAATGAAGCCAAAAGCCCATAAAAGTTACCCGTGACTCTGTCACCCAGAGATAACTTCTTATTAACCTTAATATTCTGGTCAAAAATTTCTGGTGGCTTAGTGGTTAAAAGCTATAGCTAACAAAAAGGGCCCCAGTTTGAATCCAGCAGATGCTCCTTGGAAATAGTAAGAGGCAGTTCTATTCTGTCCTATAGGGTCACCATGAGTAGTATTTCACTTGAGTGCAACAGATTTGGAGGGTTTTATTTAAGTCACCATAGTGGAGCAGGGGCATGTCTCCTCTGTGCATAAACACACATGGACCAAGAGAAGAAACTTACCATTTTAGAAGCTAGTTGCTCTAAGAGAATGGAAGAATTTCTCCTAAGTAGAAAATTCACTTTTGTTTAGAAAAACATCCTGATGAGCCACCACCTACCGCTACTCTACCCCCACCCCTACCTACCTCCCAGGTAAAAGAGACTGTAGGAAGTAAGACTAGAAAGAGAAAGAAAGAACTCAGTGGCTGTGCATAGTACAGTAGCTGTAATTTAGGACTATGTCCCAGGGAAACTCAGGAAGGAGAACATTTGGGATCTCGGGGCCTTTGGAAACCCTGGTGGCGGAGTGGTTAAGTGCTATGTCTGCTAACCAAAAGGTTGTCAGTTCAGATCAGCCAGGTGCTCCTTGGAAACTCTATGGACCAGTTCTACTCTGTAGTAAAGGGTTGCTATGAGTGGGAATCAACTCAACAACAGTGGGTTTGGGTTTTGGGGTTTGAGCTCTTACAGACAGGGAAGAATGGAACTGAATGATCTAGTGGGGGAAGCAGGTCCCACAACACATCAGTGGACCCAGAAGACAACCTGGTGGGGTTGGCTCAGGAACTTTTAAGTGTCAAATATTCTATTTTGAACTAACATTTTTGTACAATGCTGAAAAGCTCTGTAACTGAAGATGACCTTATCTTGGTGGCATATTGGAAAATGGAGGAGCAGCTGTGTGAGCCCTGCTTATGGCAGGCAGACCTTGTGGGAGGTTTGCTTTGGTTCACTCTCTTCTGGTAGCAGCGTCTTTAACACTTGGGGAACTCTTCCTGCTTCACAAGCTCCTGGAGAACAGGTATCATTACCCACTGCCGTGGAGTGAATTTTGACTCATAACAACCCTATAAGACAGAGTGGAACTGGCCTACAGAGTTTCTAAGAAGTACCTGATGGGTTTGAACTGCTGACTTTTTGGTTAGCAGCAGTAGTTGTAAACCACCACATCACCAGGACTTCCAGATGAGGTCCTGGAGAACAGGTAATCACAGTGCTCAATATTCTCCCCACAGTGGTGGTTCAGTGGTACAACTCTCACCTTTCATGTGGGAGACCCAGGTTCAGTTTCCAGTCAACATCTCATGTACAATCAGCAATTATCAGTAGAAGTTCATCTGTTTCCATGAAACTAAGAAGATTTTTGGAGCTTCCAAAGTAAGAAAGGGCTAGCAATTTACTTCCACAATTCAGCTAATGAAAACTCTATAGATCAAAACAGTCCTATCTGCAACTGCTCATGGGGATGGTGCCAGTCCAGGTAGCACTCTATTCCATTATGCACGGAGTTGTGCTGAGTCAGGGGCCAACTCAGCATAGACTAACAGTCATAGGGTTACCACATGGCCTAGGCTAGCCAATTCCAAGACAACGTCCCTATGCTCGTAGGGACTGAACCAATGTATAGCCATGCTAGTGACCTCAACTGGGTCCTTCACCAGAATTCCCTGTACTGGATATGGGAGTAGTTCTCTTACTGTCTTCTTAAGAGTATAAGAGAATTGTGAGGATAGAAGCCTGAGGATGCAGGCAACCATCTATCTAGACCTGTGATGGGAGATACCAAAATCAGGCAGAGAAGAAAAGAGACAGAGAGCATCCTGAGAGCCTTGTTCTCACACTTGCATTAAGTTATCCCAGCCTTCCCAGCTGCGTGAACTAGTGAATTCCTTTCTTGATGTATATCCATCATTTGCAGCAAAACAGTCCTGACTAATAACAGGGTAAAGAAAGGAAAAGTGCAGGGTAGAAGAAACGTCAGTCGTCAGGGTGATTAAGAATCTAGGAGAAGCAAGAAATTCAGAGCAGCAGGTAATCAGTACATAGTTCAAGAAACCTTGGAAATACTGGGTATGTACTAGTGCTCAGTCAGAGGGGATTTGAAAAAAATATTTCACATATTGAAAGAAAAGATGCCCACTGACAACTAAATAACTTATGGATGTCAGAATTACTTTTTTTAAAAAAAAAATAAACGAAAATGTATTGTAGGTATGTTTTTGTCACACTCTTGGGGACACTTTGGTACTCTCTCCCAGCCCTTGCCCTCTTGATGTATAAATCTTGTTCCACATATTCCACTATCCACTGCAAGGTCATTAAAAAAACATTGTAACAACAATTTCAAATCTACCACAGCCAAACTCTTTGCTGAAGTGGCTAGCAATAATAATGGTAATAATTCAAATAACTTGAAGTTTCACATTCTGTTCCCATGATGGAAGGTCTATGAGGTAGCAAAGTAGACACAAGTCAGGCAGAGATCTGGGACATTAGCCACTGCTTATATTGGCAAGGCAGGGGAATAAGATTTTTTGGTTTTATGAAGCTCGATGCTGTGGTGTTGTATTCTATATAAACAACTACAGGAACGAAGTTGTGAAGGTTTCTAAAGACCCTCTCCCTTCACCTGCACTATCCCGGTTGTCCTATTACAAATATTTAAGTGGTATACTAGGAATGTGCCCCTTTAAACATAAATTTCAATATGGATTTTTATGAGTTAACCACTCAAACTCAGAAAGACCTAAGAAACATTGGACTGATTTTCAATTTATATAACTCATCCAACTACTTTAAGGCAATGACAAACTGAATCATCCTTTGAGATCCTAATTAGCAATGCAGAAGGATTTTCTTTCTCCTTCTTCCAGATAGAATTTAAAGAAAGGTCCCTTGCCCCACTCCTTTTTCAAAAAGCTTCTTGTATGGGAATTTGACATTCTGTGGGAATGAAGAAGGCAAGTTTCTGGGGGTAGTGATCCCCAAGGATGAGAATCCTCAGAGTCACAGGAATTATGATCTAGAAGCAGAGAATTTTTGCAAGGTAAAGAAAGTGCATTAATGTCTAGGAAGCAGAGTGGTTGTGGATATTTATGTGACCAGAAGGGGAGCTGAGGTAGAGAATTCTGAGCATCTTCTTAGCCATTCTCCCTTTCTTCCTATAGTAATGAAATTTTCCAAGTCTTAACTAGGGAGACAGCTGCCCACCTGAAGACAAAATTTTCTCAAGTGTCTTGTAGCTAAATTTCTTACACAACTTCCAAGACGCCTCGAACAATTCTTACCTCCTGGTGTTCACACCTTTTCACAGCCCTCTCCCTCCACCCCAACCCTGGCACACATACACACTGTGTATCTGTGCAGCTGGTAAAATACAGCAGAAATGATGGTGCTCCACTTCTGAGGTTGGATTCAAAAAGGTACTGCTGCTTCTGTCTTGGCTGGGCTCTCCCCTCCCCTCCCACACACTCAATTTCTGGGATTACTTGCTCTGAGGGAAGCAGCAACTGCCCTGTGAAGCAGCCCTGAAGAGTTCCACAAAGCAAGCAACAGAACTCTGCCAACAACCATGGATAAGTGAGCTTTGATGTGCATCCTCCAGCCTCTGTCGAGTCTTCAGATGATTACATTCCCTGAACCAGAAACACCCAGCTAATCTGCTTCTGAAACTGTGTGAGATCTTTTAAAAATTAAGTTTATAAGCTTTGGGGTAACTTGTACACCACAACAGGTAACTAAACATTTAATGTGGCCATGTAAATTTTGGCCACCGGGATGTGAGAGGAAGTGATAGGTGCCACTTCCAAGTCTCGCCCCTAAAGAGAGTAAGCATGTCCTCTTTCTTTCTCCTTCCCACTTCCCAGGAGCTAGAATGCAACCACGGGAGTGAGTCATCTTAAGAATATTTGGACAACAGCGACACTTTAGGATTTGGGGGGAAAAATAGAGAAAGAGCCTCAGTCTCTGTTATTAGTCAGGAACTATGAGATTTAGCTGAACCAGCAAACAAACTCCAATCTCAGTGGCTTAAAAGCAATGGTTTATTTCTCACTCCCACAAGTCTGCTGCAGCTCTGGGCAAATTTTCAAGATATCTGTCCTTCGTAGGATGCTTCAGTGTATACATCCATACCAACAATGCTCCCATTAATCTCAATGGGAGGGAAAGAGAGCACAAGATAGCCCTGTACTGACAACTAAATACTTTTATGACATACATCACACTCATTCACCTGTCATTGGCCAAAGTAAGTTACATGACCAAATCTAACCTCAAGGGGACAGAGAAGTACAATCCTTCCTTATTTCTAGAGGAAGAAACATCAAAAAAAAATTTTCAGCGAAACTAATATCTACCAAAGTATTGTACGCCATCAAGTTGTCAAACCAGCCCTAGGCTTCTATCTAGGCAGTTACCTGATAGAGAGATAATTTCTATCATAATTAAGTTGCAGAGTTGGGGAGTTTCCTATCATAGAGCTTGGCCTGTATCATAAGCAGCGATGTCGTGCATACGGCTATTAAAGAATGGATTTGAGACCTGTCTACCTACTGGTTGGTTCTAAAGTCATTGGCAAGGAAAAGCAAAGGCGCAGATAGTTTCTAGTTACCTTTCCAGATTAAGTCTCTGTCCTTTTCTACTCCATTCATGCACAGGGAGGGTGATGTTTGCACATCACATCAATTAGTCACCCTTCTGAGTTTTGGTTGAGTTTAGCCAGTGAGAGGTTCTAATATAAAGATCAGAGGATAAGAAGAGAAAAATTTCAGAGTATTTATTCCCTGTGTCTGTTTGTCTGTCTATCTGTCTGTCTAGAATCATAGTTTGGCCCATGGCTAGGTTTTTCTACCAAAGGCTGTACTCCCTATTAGAAGGCCCTTTTCTTAGCTACAACTTTTACCAGCTTCTAGTAATCTCTTCCTCCCATTGACCTGTTCTAAGTGTAGGAGTAGTGACTTGTTAGCTCCAGTACTTCACTATCCTGTAATACTCTTCACACCTTTGTAGAATCCCTTCACTAGCTGCTCTTTAATTATCACTGTTATCTATTTCCTGCCAGTACCCCAGTCAATACAATATTTCTTCAAATTCGAGCTATCAGGTAAAACAACCAATGACGTAAGAAATGAGCAGAATGCACATTCCAAAAGAATTATCTTTTATAGCAACACTATAATGAATCAAACCAAACATGGATAAGGACCCAAATCTCATAGTCTTCAAACTGCCAACCTTTTGGTTAACAGCTGTAGCTCTTAACTGCTATGCCACCTGAGTTTTCTTAGGAAACTTTTATTTGGCATTGTTGTAGCTAGGAGAGAAACTCTAAATGGTTAACCAAAAGGTCGATAGTTCAGATCTACCAGGCACTCCTTCAAAACTCTATGGCACAATTCTACTCTGTCCTATAGGGTGGCTATGAGTCAGAATCAGCTTCATGGTGCTGGGTTTGGTTTGGATTGGTCCCTGAGTGAAGCCAAGTGGTATCTGGAATGTAGGTGACTCAAGGCCAAATAACTGTAGTCAAAAGCTATTTGACTTACTTATTCCAAAATTAAAGCTTACTCCCAAATATCTCCATTATTCATTTCAAATATCACTGATTTACCAGCTTGATTCTTTTGCTGGAGCTCCACTGAGTTCAGCCAGGAAGCTCTGAATTACAGCATGGATTCTGCCAAGTTTATGTTTGAACAAGGTTCAAAGACATGTCCAAAAATCTCAAAGGCCACAAAAAGTATAGCTCACAGACTAATTTATTCCATGGTGGAAGAAAAGACGAAAGGAAGGGAAAAATCTGCCTATCAAGCAGAGAGAGAGAGAGAGAGAGAGTGATTCTGTAACTCCTACATTACCAGTGGTACCTGTATCACCCACTTAGTTTTCAGCCTCTGGGGTTTGTTGAGCATCTGCTTTTCCCCTGACAGTGTGTGCTGCTGCCAGGTTGGGCCTTTTAGGACCATCTGAGACCAAAGAAATGAACATGTGCTGCAAATTACTGTTTTACAGGGGATTGTATGAGATGATCCTGAGTCAATTATTTTTTAGGTAAAAGAGTGATTTTGAGGTTTTTTGTTTTTTTAAAGTGGCACACGTAGGTAACTCTAGGTTCTGGAGGTAGAATTAGGTATACACATACAACTATGTACCACTATATTCTGAAGGCATGGTTGTGGAAGGTGGCAAGAAAAAAAAAATCCATAGTACCTACAGAAAATTCAGACACACTCAATGATTCAGCATGCTTCTGTTAATAAAACACATGGTATCAACCAAAAATTCAAAACAGAAAATAATTGGGTATAGAAAGGGTTAAAAGAAGATTTCCTCTTCTACTTTTTTTTCTAAGGCAAAAACCTTGTTTTGGCATTGTTCTCCATGGGGTACACATGTTAGGGGACCTAGGGACAAATAACCTTGCCCAGGGGATAGCTTCCAGGCATCTAAACATATCAGCCCCCAGAGGCAGATCTGCAGCTACCAAAAAGGGAGGCAAAAGCTCATGGAAAATGATTTTGCCCACCAAGAAATCCAGGATGGAAATTTCTCTATGCTCCAACAGCAGAGATAGAAAGAAAATTTTAAATGTCAGATTCTTCATCTACTTACAGAAACATTTAGCCATTCTAAGACAAAACAAATAATACCAACAAAATCATACATATTTGTTAGGATGCTCTTGGCTGCAAGTGACTGAATATACACACAAAAGTGGCTTGTCTGGTTTTCTGTCATTCATACAACCAAAGTAAATGATTCCAGCTTTGGTTAATCAAGTAGCCACATGGGCCAGAGCTCTGAGCTGTGGCTTCTGGGATTCTCTTCTCTTCCTGCTGTTGTCTGAAGATGATTGCTCTGGATCCAAGAATCAGGAATATTGTGGACTGAATTATATCCCCTCAAAATGTGTGTTGAAGTCCTACCTCCTAAACTCTGTACATGTAAATCTGACCCTGCTTGGAAATAAGGGGTTTCTTTTGTTTCTTTAAAGAGGTTGTATCAGAGTAGGGTGGGTCCTAAACCTAATCCTATCTTTTTAAATAAATATATATTATATATTGTATATTGTATATTATACATTACACATTAATTCTATTCTATTCTATTATCATATTATATTGTATTGTATTGCACTGCATTGTATTGTATATGGAAACCCTAGTGGCATAGTGGTTAAGTGCTATGGCTGCTAACCAAAACGTCAGCAGTTCAAATCCTCCAGGTACTCCTTGGAAACTCTATGGGCAGTTCTACTCTGACCTATAGGGTCACTGTGAGTCAAAATTGATTCGTCAGCACTGGGTTTGGGATTATGTTATATATTGTATATTATATACTTAATGTTATATATTGTATATTATATACCATATATCATACATTATATATTACACATTGTATTATACTATGTATTGTCTATTATCTATTTATATTTATATGATGGTGCTTTAAGTGAATATTTACAATCCAAGTCAATGTGTCATACAAAACCTTACAGGCACTGCTATGTAATTCTAGCTGCTCTTCCCATCGTATGACAGCACACTCCTCCTTTTACCCTGCATTTCCTGTGTTCACTCAACCATGTACTGTCTCCCTCTGCTCTCTCATTTGCCTCCCAACAGGAGCAACCCAGTTAGCCTCATGTACCTATTTAAGCAATGGAAACTTGGTGGCATAGTGGTTGAGTGCTACATCTGCTAACCAGAAGGTCAGCCATTCAAATCCTCCAGGTGCTCCTTGGCAACTCACTATGAGTTGGAATCTACTTGATGGCAGCGGCTTTGGCTTCATCTACTGAAGCCAAGAAGCACACTCTTCACGTGTATCATTTTGTGTTTTATAGTCCAATCCAATCTTTATCTGAAAAGCTGACTTCAGAAATGTTTTCACTTCTGGGCTAGCAGAGAGTTGGGGGCCATGTCTTACAGGGACCCTCCAGTCCATCAGACCGTTGAGTCTGGTGTTTTTAATGGTAAATCTAATCACTTCTAAACGGTGTCTTATAAAAAGAGCAGATGAAACACAAACACAGACACACAGGGAAAAAAAGATAAAGGACAGAGAGATGCAAACACAAACCCAGGAAAGCCAAGGACTACAGCAGCTAATAGAAGTGGAAAGAAACAAAGAACTTTCTCCTACAGTTAATGCCTACCTTCAGAAGTCCAGCATCCTGAACTGTAAGAAAATAAATTTCTGTTCTCTGAAGTCACCCACTTGTTGTATTCTTGGTATTGCAGTACTGGGTAACTAAGACAACACTCCACTTGACGTCATCCAGATGCAGCAAGGAAAACCCTCGGCTTTTTCTTCAGGTTTCTTTCATTCTTACTTTCCCAGGGAGGAAAAACCCTTTCCCAGATCCCCATACATCTTCTTTTTTTTTTTTTTTTTTTTTGACTTTTTTTAAATTTATTTAACATGACTAAGTGAAAATGTACATTCCTGTATAAATTTACATGCCCACCTACAAGCAGCTTCCACTGCTCTCCCTGTCCGGTGACAGCACACTATTCCTCTCTGCTCCATACAGGTCTCATCTTCCCAACAGCTTCCTTTCCCCTCCTCTCCACCCACTCTCCTTCCTCCAGCCAGAGGTCCGCAGGATGATATCCTATAGATGTACAGAACCATAAAGTGCTTCCAATATATGGTCACTCTGCCTTGCCAAGTCCAATCCATTCCTGTCCAAAGAGTGGACCTTCTTTATAATTTATGGGTAAGGGCAGCATCAGGGCTGGGGGCCATGCTCTCAGGGGAACCTCGAAACCGCTGGACCATCAATTGAGGTCTTTTAGTGGAGATCTCAGGATGCACCCCCTTTTATTCTTGTGTTGCCAGTGAGACTCCTCTCTGTGAGCTCCATTGTGGCTATCGCTCGTGGTGGCCGGGCACCATCCAGTTCTTCGGTCCCAAGTCGATGTAGGCAGCTACTCTTGTGGGTCTCTCTGTCTTCTAGGTTGTCTTTACCGCATGTCATTTTGGTCCTCAGTGAGCATCCATTCCTGCTGAGTTGGGACCATTTGCTGTGTCTTCGGATGGCAGCTTGGCAGCTTTTAAGACCCCAGATGCCACTCACCAATGTGGGGTGCAGAGAGCTCTCTTAGCAAAACACTAGTTGTGCCAATTGGCCTCGATTTCACCTAAGAGCATGGTCCCCTGCCCCCTGCCCCAGCTACTCTATCCTTGCAATATTGGGTTAAGCTGGAAGGAGTACTCAAGTTATGCTGAAGTCCACTTAATGTTGTTCTTGTTTCTAATGTGTGCTATCACCGCTTTCTCCCAACCAGATTTCTAGCAACTATCTAAACTAAGCCCTCACCCCACTCACCCTCCCTCCCTCCCCTCCCTTGCAGCTGTCAAAGAGTCCTTTCTTCTATACACAAGTCTGTTTTTGAGATTTTATCGTAGAGGTCTTACGTAATATTTGTCCTTTTGTCACTGACTACTTTCACTCAACATAATGTCTTCCAGCTGAAATCAGGTTAGGAGATATTTCCTGGAATCATCATTATTCTTTATCATTGCCTAGTGCTCCATTGAGCAATAATTTATATGAGGGCTGACAATTAAGTTTGTGAACTGAATTGTTCTAAGTGCTACACACCTCATTGTTGAATATCACTATGGTTACCTTTGAAGTCCTTCCCTTAGGAAGCTATCCACTGATGCCAGCACCTATTCCAGACTTCAAAGTAATTTTGGAACTCTTTTTGGAATGGCAATTGTACATGGTGGCAAGGTGGCAAGTTCGTGAACTTAATTGTATAGTTGTCTGTGAGGGAGTTTTTAGACAGTAAACAAATAACTGTATTGGAACAGCCTGCCTACTCACCCGATCTGGCCCCCAGTGATTTTTTCTTTACCTGGAGATAAAAGAAATATCGAAAGGAAGACATTTTGATGATGTTCAGGGCATCAAGGGTAATACGATGAGATGACAGTTTTGATGGCCATTCCAAAAAAAAAAAGAGTTCCAAAATTGCTTTGAAGGGTGGACTAGGCACTAGCATTGGTGCACAGCTTCCCAAGGGGAGTACTTTGAAGAGCCCATAGTGAGGCACGTAGCACTTTTTCTAGGATGAGTTCGCAAACTTAATTGGCAGTGTTCATATAATGAAATACCACACAGTGATAATAGAAAACCTGTTAAATACTTATAACAATGTAGATGAACTTAAAAAAACATTGATGCTGAGCAAAAGAAGCCATATACAAACAAATTTACGCTGTATGTGTCCATTCATGTCTTTCAAGATGAGGCCAGCACTAATCTGCAGTGATGTAGTGATACAAATCAGAACAGAGGTTACCACCAGACAGCAGGAAAGAGCTACTGACTTAGAATGGGTCTGAGAAAACTGTCTAGGAAGATGGAGATATCCTAAATCTTGAGATGGCTAGTGTTTTCAAAGGTGCATATACGTAAAAATTTCATAGGGCTATAAACTAAGTTTGTGCATCTTATTTGGTTCTAGACAGATGGCAGGCTTCCGCAGCTCTCAGGAGGCAGGTCTGCATGCCCATGCTTGCCACCTGACTGCCCTTGCTGGTCGAGGCCTCCTCGTCTCCACTGCCTTCTGCAGTGTTTCTGTTCTTACTAGCCTAGTTCTCAACCTCTGCACAAATTGATACGGCTCTTTAATTCCTCCTAATTCATACACTCTTCCTTTATGTGGGTGACACAGAAGGTTCCCTGAGGCATAAACTTCCTGCAGTTTCCAGTCTCTGTTCAGCCCACTTCTAGGGTTTTCTGACAGTGGTACTGCTGTGAGTGGCCCCCAAGTTGATCGCCAGGTGTTGGCCCCCACAGCCTCCACCAGGGGCGCAAAGGGTAGGCCACTCTGCAGAACTGTGCAGGCTTCACCTTGGCCTAGCCTGCAGTACCTGTCACTGCGCTTTTCTTTGCGACTTTTTTCCTTCCTAAGTGAACCTTTGTGTTCTTTATTACTGTTTTTGAAATGTCTAATTTCTATTTCTTCACTCTGGCTCCTGGGATGAATGACCAAAACCTAAGGTTAACTCTTTACCCAGGGGCTTTAACAAAGGCCACTGTGGTTTGGGACACAGGCCCTGTGAGGTACTGTGATGTGGCAGCCAAAGTGACCCAGCGAGCTGCTAGCAAAGAAGAATTCCAAACACCAAAGGCTAAGATTCAGGAAAGCCAAGACTGAAGACAGCTAATAAACTAGAGCATGACAGCTTGCTGCTCAATACAAAAGAGACATTGCCAAAGTTTCAGTGTAAAAGTCCTCTGTGTGCTTTAGTTTTTCCCTCCAAACTTCACAAATTATCCAATCCAGATTTTTCAGAGCAGAGGTGCCAACAAATTTTGGGCAGAATTCTACTTTTATTCCAAAGTGGAACAAATGATTCTCTGCCCGGAGTTGAAACACAGCAAATTCAATATGAAAATAAGCTGTAAAGCATAAACCGTCCCCTCTTTAAATTGCTGAGTATTCTGTTGTTGTTTTGTTAGTTGCCATTGATTCCGACCCCGTGTGTACCAGAGCAGAATTGTTCCACAGGATTTTGGGGGCTGTGATCTCAATGGAAGCAGACTGTCAGATCTTTTCTCCCATGGGACTACTGGAAAGGTTCTAACCACCAATCTTTTAGGTTAGCTGTCAAGTGCAAACCGTTTGTGCCTCCTAGGGAACGTTCTGTGTCACCCACAGGAAGCAAGAGTGGGGGAATTAGAGGGAATTAAAGAGCCATATCAACTTGTGCAGTGGTTGAGAACTCAGCTGTTAAATGACAGGTGAGCAGTTTGAATCTACCAGCCACTCCTTGGAAACTACAGGGCAGTTTTATTCTGTTCTGCAAGGTATCCATAATCCAGAATTGACTCGTCCACAACAGAGTTGGTTTTGGTTTTTAATCAACTTGGAAACAGAATCTGTAGTTGAGGACACATAGCTCTCTTTTACTCAATTACTATTTCTCTATTCCTATTAACCAAAAAAACTAAACTCATTGCTGTGGACTTGATTCCAACACACAGTGAACCTGTGGGACAGAGCAGAACTGCTTCATAGAAATTTTCAAGGAGTGCCTGGTGGATCTGAACTGCCAACCCAACCTTTTGATTAGCAGACACAGCACTTATCCACCAGGGTTTCCCAATTACTGTTAATGAAAAGAAAATAGGAAGAGAGAGTGGCCACTTCTCGAGTGAACCCACCCTGCTAAGGAACCCTAATCCTCTAAATCAGTGATTCTCCACCTGGCATAGTGGTTAAGTGCTACAGCTACTAACCAAAAGGTTGGCAGTTCAAGCCCATGAAGTGCTCCTTGGAAACCCTATGGGGCAGTTCTACTGTCTTATAGGGCTGCTATGAGTTGGTGTTGACTGGATGGCAATGGATTTGGTTTTGGGGAGGTCAACCTTGGCTGCACACTGGAATTACAGGCGGAGCTTTACAGAACACTACGGTCTGGATTCCAGGTGTGGTCTGGGCATCAAGATTTCTTTAAATCTCCCATGCAATTTTAATGTGCAGTAAGGCTGAACCATTGCTCTAGGTCCTACGACTTAGACCCAGCATGATGATCAGTTGTGGACTGCTGTGACCCATAGAAATTTCACTGGTTCATTTTTGAAGAAATAGATTTCTAGGTCTTTCTTCCTACTTCATCTTAGTTTAGAAGTTACGATAAAATCTTTTCAGCTTCATAGCAACACATGAGCCTCCAGTGACAGACAGGTCATGGCAGTGCATGAGGTGCATTGGCTGGGAAGAGAATCCGGGTCTCCCACATGGACAGGAGAGCTCTACCACTGAAACACATCGCTTTGTCTATGCAGTTAGATGAGTCTAAATAAGGATAATAATGAGGGAAATCGCCTTATACTTTCTGGAGAAAAAGTCACAGATCTCACACATATGCCAGCCAGAGGGTTATTTTTGCTCCAACGAGCTGAGCAGCTAGCTATCTAGCTGTCAGAGAGAGCCTTTGGTATTCCTGCTCTAGCCAACACAGTCATTCCTTTCATCTTCTCTCATAAGAAATTCACTGCATTGTCTAGTACTGGTACAAAATGCTTATTCCATAAAAGCGCATGAGTGTCTGGTCTGACAATAAGAACGGGTTTCTGCCTTCGCTGTACAATCACTTCATATTACATTTCCTTAATGCTTGAGGGAAAGTGGAAAATATTTGAATTTTCTTTCTCTGATAGGTTTCCACCCTACAAAGGTCGTAGCTTTCAAAAGTAAGGGGAATGAACCTTTGTATATGAATAACATATGCAACCAAATCATATTTTGAAACACTAAGTGTAATTCTTCCCTTTTCTCTCTGGAGGACTCCTTCTCTTTCTCCCATCCCAGCATGCCCTGAGCTCATTGCCTCAAGGTAAGGATGTAGCAAGAAAGAAAGCAAGTAGAGACTTTAAGTTGTTTTGCTCATGTTCCCAAAGCTTAAGCCTTTACAGAATTCTAGGGGTGGGGCATTGTGAAGGAGATTAGAGAGAAAAGAATCCCTGTCATCCCTGGACTTGAAAGGGTTTTCTACCAGTGGGAGTAATGAGGCAAAATGAGACATCCTGGGTTCTAGCAGAAAGAATCTTTGCCTATTCAGTTTGGCAGCACTGGGATTAGTAAGAAAAAGAAACTCCAGGGACGAAATGACTGTGTCTGGGCAGATAGGCTCTTTGGCAGCCTCATCCCAGTCACAGCAGAAAAGCAGCAGAGAGCTGGAAGATCTGAAGACATGGGTACTGCGTCTTAGCAGAAACCTGTGAGGACCAAACCCCCAAGACTCTTCCCTATGTCCCCACCACCACCATTCCACATCATCTTGGCCCTTTTGAGAATCCTGTACCCATAAAGACATGAGGTTAATTTTTCTACCCACTGAGTAGAATAAGGCTCACAGTCTGTTTTAGAGAATGAAGCCACATATTTCACAGACCTGAGTTTGTGCCCATAATTCAAGACAGAGAAGGTGGTGAGTGGCAAGAGGAGAAGTGTGCATGTGGTATCAAGGCTGGAAGAGACTGGGGCCTCTTTGAAGAGAGTGTACTTGAATTATGGATTGGATACTTCTATCTCAGGGAGGGAGTTAAGATTTTGTTCACTGCCTAAGCAAAAGTAGTCTGTTTTGATGAAGGCTCAGTATGGTATTTCTGACAACAAGACACACACAATAAAACTCTTTGTTGAACAACTTCCTATATGTTTGTTGATGTGATGAGAACTGCTAAGATACAGTGTTTACTTAATAAACCAACTGAGGGAGATTTAGAACTTTTCCTATAAAGGGTGGAATTCCTTCCTCTGAATTGACTTAATGCTCATCATATTCAACAACATAAGAAAGCTTATTTCGGCCACGTGTGCAAAGCATCTTATTGCTCTCGTCTTGAAAAGTGAACAATGCACCTTTTTATTTAAAGAACTGAAAGCATGTTTTAGCCTGATTTAGATTGGATGAGTCAAGATTTCCAGAGTGTATTATGCAGCAGCCTCTCCTCTTCGAATTTGCTTTGATCATTCACGCAAATAACCTTGGAGAAAATGAGACTCCAATGAAGGTAAGCACCACTTACATCAAATTAAATTAACTGCAGTAGTATATGCATGCTACAGACTTTGTGAATTCTAATTGTTTCCAGGTGTTCATCAGGGTTGCACCGTTTAATGATACTTATTCAATGTATATGTTGTTGTTAGGAGCCATTGGGTTGGTTCCAACTCACAACAATGATATTATAAACAACAGAACAAAAAACTGTCTGGTCCTGTGCCATCATAATCCTTGTTACACTCAAGCCCACTGTTGTAGCCACTGCGTCAATCCATCTCGTTGAAGGTCTTCACTTTTTGTGCCGACCCTCTACTTGACTAAGCATGGTGTCTTTCTCTAGGGTCTGACAGATTCGTTTGTTCTTCTGGCAGTCTACGGTATATTCAATATTTTTTGTCAACACCCTAATTCAAAGGTGTCAGTTCTTCTAGGGTCTAGTTTTCACATGTATATCAGACAACTAAAAACATCACAGCTTGGCTCAGGCAAACCTTAGTCTTCAAGGTGACAAGTTTGCTTTTCAGCACTTTATGGTGTCTATTTAAATCTGCATGCGGAGCAAATAACCAAAGAAGCTAGGTTACATGAAGAAGAATGCGCCATCAGATGGGTGGAAGACCCATTAACAACCTTCAATATGCGGATAACACAACCTTGCTTACCATAAGTGAAGACAATTTGAAGCACTTATTGATGAAAATCAGAGACCTCAGGCTTCAGTATGGATTACTCTGTAACATAAAGAAAACAAAAATTCTCATGACTGGACCAATAAGCTATGTCATGGTAAATGGAAACAAGACTGATGTTGTCAAGGATTTCATTTCACTTGGATCACCATCAACGCCTATGGAAGCAGCAGTTAGGAGATCAAAATGCATATTGCATTGGGCAAATCTGCTGCAAAAGAACTCTTTAAAGTGTTAAAAAGTAAAGATGCCACTTTGAGGACTAAGGCACACCTGACACCAGCCATATTTTCAATTGCTTCATATATGTGAGAAAGTTACACAGTCAGTAAAGAAGAATGAAGTTACGTGTTTAAGTAATAGTGTTGGCCAAGGATGTTCAATATGCCATGGACTACCAGAAGGAACAAGTTGACTTTAGGAGAAATACAGTCAGAGTAACCCTTGGAAGCAAGGACGGAGAGACTTTATCTCGTGTACTTTGAATACATTATCAGGAGGGCTCAGTTCCTCGAGAAGACATCATGCTGGGTAAAGCAGTTGCTGTTAGGTGCCATCAAATCACTCCCAACTCACAGCAACCCTACGTACAACAAAGCATAAACTGCCCATCCTGCACCATCTTTATAATCCTTATTATGCTTGAGCCTGTTGCTGCTGTCTTGCTCTTTTTCACTGACCCTCCTGCTTTACCATGCATAATGTCTTTCTCCAGGTGCTGCTTCTTCCTGATAACATGTCCAAAGTATGTGAGCCGTAGTCTTGCCATCAGTCGGGGATTGAATTGTGTGCTCCTAAAATATTTGTCAATTTGGCTGGGTCATGATTCCCAGTATTGTGTGATTGTCTACCTTTTGTCATGTGATGTGATTTTCCTATGTATTGTAAATTCTTCTCTAAGACGTTGATAAGACGAGATTAGCGCAGTTATGTTAATAAGGCAGGCTTTGAGACATGGGGATCTCATACCACCAAGAAAGCAGTGCTGGGAGCAGAACGAGTTCTTTGGACTCAGGGTTCCTGGGAGGAGATGCTCCCTGATTGAATGAAGATTGATGACAAGGACCTTCCTTCACAGCCAACAGAGAGAAAGTCTTCCCCATAGCTCGTGCTCTGATTTTGAACTACTAGCCTACTAGATGGAAACCTAGCAGTGGTTAAGTGCCATGGCTGCTAACTAAAAGGTTGGCAGTTTGAATCTACCAGGTGCTCCTTGGAAACTCTATGGGGTAGTTCTACTCTGACATATAGGGTCACAAGGAGTTAAAATCAACTCAACGGCAATGGCCAGCCTACTAGACTGTGAGAACAAACCTCTCTTTGTTAAACACTTCTAGCTGTGGTATGTTTATTACAGCAGCACTAGATCATAAAGACACCACCCTTTCTTCTAAGGAGCATTCTGGTTGTACTTCTGAGACAGATCTGTTCATTCTTTTATCAGTCCATGGTATACCTGGTATTCTTCTCTCACGTCACAATTTAAAGGTGTCAGTTCTTCAGTCTTCCTTGTTCATTGGTCACCTTCTGCATCAGTATGTGGTGATTGAGAACAATCCTCAAAAGTGAGGGGTTTTGTCCAGCTTTAGCCCATGGCTTGGGTTAGGTGCACCTTAGTCTTCAGGGTGACGTCTTTGCTTTCAAACACATTAAAGAGATCTTTTTGTAGCGGATTTGTCTAATGCAATGTGTCTTTAGAATTCTTGACTTCTGCTTCCACAAGCATTGATTGTGGATCCAAGTAAAATGAAATCCTTAACAACCCCAGTCTTTACCCCATTTACCCTGATGGTACTTATTAGTTCAGTTGTGAGGATTTTGCTTTGTTTATGTTCAGGTGTAATGTACACTGAAGGCTGTGGTCTTTGATCTTTATCAGTAAGTGTTTCAAGTCCTCTTGACTTCCAGCAAACAAGGTAAAATTGAAGGTCAGTGACATAGAGGACAATCATTGACCAAATGGATTGACACAGTGGCTGCAATGATGGCCTCAGACAACAATGATGCGAAGGTGGTGCAGGACTGAGCAGTGTTCCCTCTGCTATACACGGGGTCACTATGAGTGGGAACTGACTCACTAGCACCTGACAACAACAAATTGTTTCCAATCAACATTATTTCCTATAGACATTTTCATGAATAAGCAGAATCCATACACTGACCATCTCTAATTTTACCATAACTTTTAAGGATGAATTATTATCTTAGTTGTCTAGTGCTGCTATAATAGAAGAACCACAAGTAGGTGGCTGTAACAAATCAAAATATATTTCATCACATTTTAGGAGGATAGAAGTCCAAATTCATGGTGCCACTCTAGCAGAGGCTTTCTGTCGGCTTTGAAGAAGGTCCTTTCCTCTTTGAGCTTCTGTTCCTGGACTGTCTTCATGTGGCTTGGCATCCTTCTTCTCCCATCTTTGTTTCTTTAGCTTGCTTGTCTAATCTCTTTTATATCTTAAAAAGGGATTGAATCAAGACACACCCTACACTAATCCCATCTTGTTAACATAGCCATTCCCAACTAGCATTCTAACCACAGATACAGCATTTGGAATTTACAAAGCATATTTTCACGGGACACAATTCAATCTGTAACATTTACAGTTGCCATGATCTTGTACAATGGGTTGCTCTGTAAGTAGGAAATGTGTTAAGTTCTGTATAAAAAGTTGTCATTGAACTGCAATTTGACTCTTCACTTGTGACCTGAACGATGTCCAGTTTTTGTCTATTCTTTTCATCCATCTTCTGTCCATTTACCTTCTTTTCAACAAAGGGTCTGTTTCAATTTAAGGAACAAGTTCCTAAAGTTCTCTCATAACTCAAAACATACTTTCTCAGTGGAACAAATGATATATGTTCCTGGAATACACAGATATATAACCATTTGAAACATACTTTAGTGTTGCTTTAAATTTTTTTTGATTAGTTTAAATTTTTCCCATAGAACTATCTCCTCAATTAGTAACACAGTATTACTTTGGTTCTTTGGCCTTATTCATACAATTTTATCATTTCTAACTTTTATTCTGGATTTTTTTACTTAGAATTCATTTTTGGAGGCTCTATTTTTAGCAACAACATCACTTAAAAGATACTGTGTTGGGGAAAGTTTACTAAAAACAAAATCTACTTCCAACCCAGGAAAACTCTGTACAAAAATAGAAGAGAAAGAAAAGTTTTATTATTGAGTAAACATTACACCAGAATAGGATGTATTATAGGGAATTTGCTAAAGAGATTGCAAATACAGAAAGGAATTTGGCCTTTATATAAACCGAAACTAAACCCACTGTTGTCAATTCCAACTCTTAGCGACCCTGTAGATGGAGTAGAACTGTTCCACTGATTTTTTAAGGAGTACCTGGTGAATTTGAACTGCTGACCTTCTGGTTAGCAGCTGTAGCATTAACCACTACACCACCAGGGTTTCTTTATATAGTTAGGTGAATACAACCAACTACATTCAACTTTTCGTGATACAATTGCTGGTTTTCTAACATCTGTTTGGTGGAGCACCTGCAGTGATGCTTGTCTTCTTCCAGAAAACCAGGCATCAGGGATGTAATCTCCTTTGATGGTTACAATTCAAAAGAGGAAACATATTTAATTTACATTCTTCTCAAAGAGACAGAGAAAGTTGCAAGTTGTCTGAAGTGATAACTTCTGCAAGGGGAGGAGGGAAGTCTCTTTCCTTGTCTTCAACAGGCACAATTAAGACCTCTCATTTTCCATTCACATTTGCTATTATGAAGGAGTCCTGGTTGCACCGCAGCTAAGCGCTTGGCTGAGAACTGAAAGGACAGTGGTTCAACTCATCTGCTGACCAATGGGAAAAACGTGTGGCAATCTGCTTCTGTAAAGATGAAATTGTTGTTGCTGTCCAGTGGGTCGTACAAATCATACAGGACCGAGTAAAACTGTCTTTGTAGGCTTTCCAAGGCTGTAATCTTGTCAGAAGCTTATTACCCACTCTTTTTCCCATGAAGTGGCTTGTGGGTTCGAACCAGAAACCTTTCAGTTAGCAGCCAAGTGCTTAACCACTGCACCACCATGGCTCCTTTCCTTATAAGAATACAGCCTTGTGAACCCTATAGGGCAGTTCTGTTCTACTGTGCCATATAGGGTCTCTACAAATTGGAATAGAATAAACAATTGTTATTTTGTTTTTGTTTTTATTTGTCCCTACAAGTGTTACAGGATTTGTCCTTACAAGCTGCTTAAGGCAGCAAAATTTTCCACCATGTAGGAAACTCTGTCTTAGTCTGAATTACATGCATTTTATAAACACTACAAGTTTGTTTTGCTTTTTTTAAGTTGCAATTGATATTATCTTATTATCAAGTCGTTGCTGTTGTTAGATGCCACCGAGCTGTTCTGACTCATAGCGACCCTAGGCACAACAGAATGGAACACTGCCCGTCTTGCACCACATCGACAGTGGTTCTCATGCTTAGGTGCATTGTTGTGGCCCCTGTGTCAATCCACCCGTCGAGGGTACTCCTTGTTTTCCCTGACCTTCCACTCAACCAAGCACGATGTCCTTCCCCAGGGACTGATCTTTCCTGGCAACATGTCCAAAGTATGTAAAATGCAGTCTTGCCATCTTTGCTTCCAAGGAGCATACTGGTTGTACTTCTTCCAGAACAGATCTGTTTGTTCTTTTTGTGGTCCATGGTCCATTCAACATTCTTCTCCAATACCACAATTGAAATCAAGATAGGAAGAGAATTTTCCTTTTGTTATATAATTTTCCTTTTGTTATATAACTTGTGGGTTCTTGTTTCAGCCTGAAAACTCCCAAGGTGCTAGACCTTAGCAACTACTCTAAAGCAGTTCCATCCTGGCTACATAAGAATCATTTGGATTCCTGGACTCCAACTTGACTTCTCTTGAGGAGTTACTCTGTTTATTTTCTCACGGTCTAGTAGACTAAATGCTAAGTTCAGGGACCAGCTCCAAGGGAAGGTTTTCTCTCTTGGTCAGCTCTGGGGTAAGGTCCTTATACTCAATCTTTCCCTTGATCTAGGAATTTCTGAACATAGGGACCCTGGGTCCAAACCATGTGCTATGCTCCAAGTTTTGCTGTCTTGGTGGTAGGAGGTCATCCCCACACCCCTACTCCCTGCTCGCTTGTCTCTTTTATATCTCAAAAGAGATTGACTCAAGATACAACCTAATCCTGTCGATTGAGTCCTGCCTCATTAATATCATAGAGGTAGGATTTACAACACATAGGAAAAGCACATCCGATGACAAAATGTTGGACAATCATGGCCTAGCCAAACTGACACACATTTTTGGAGCTACAATTCAATTCACAGCAAGAGGGGAAAGTGTCTTAATAGCCTGATTCACTAGACTGAGAACTGGAAATTCAGGACTTCTGGACCTGGCAAGACTGTCACCTGGCAAGACTGTCACAGTGTCTTGCACGGAATCAGGCGTGCACATGGCCTTTTCAGATCAGCTTCAAGATATGTGGTGCTGTTTTTTCTAAAGGGTTCTTGGTCATTGCTGGATTGATTCCAACACACAGTGACTCCATGGTACACAGAGTAGAACTTTTCCATAGAGTTTTCAAGGCTATGACCTTCTGGAAGCAGACCACCAGGCTTGTCTTCCAGGGTGGCTCTGGATGGGTTTGAACTGCCAACCTTCCAGTAGTAGTAAAGTACTTAGCTGTTTTTGTCATTAAGGACTGCTCCTGAAGCTTTAATAAAGTTTATATTCTAAGCTCCCAGGCTCCTCAATCTCAGATCTCCTTTTTTCAGTCTCTTACATTTTTTCTTTTTCTCCGTATCAAATTTTGCTCTCTGGAAAGGATTTTATAACTCCTCCTTACTGAGTTCTAATTGCCTGGTAAGGTTTCATGACTTACTCTTCCTGCCTGTTGGCATTTTAAAAAAGGATAAAGCCTTCTTATTATGTGCTGTCGAGTTGATTACAACTAATAGCGACCCTAGATGATGGCAGAACTATCCCATAGAGTTTCCTACGCTGTAATATATACGGATGCAGATCACTGGAAATTTTTCTCCCAAGGAGACACCGATGGGTTTGAACTGCCGACTTTTGGGTGAGTGCTGAGCCCTCATTGCACCATCAGAGCCCCTTCAGATAAAGCCATAGGTTATGGGGAGCAATTCTGGGAGTGAATTTTTATGGATTAGTGATCTGGAAGGAGCAATGGGGGTTGGACAGGAAAATAATTGTCTTAGTCATCTGGTGCTGCTCTAACAGAAATACCACAAGTTGATGGTTTTAACAAAGAGAAATTTATTTTCTCAGAACAAAAGCAGGCTAAAAATTCAAATTCAGGGAGTCAGCTTCAGGAGAAGTCTTTCTCCATTGGCTTGGGAGCAAGGTGCTTGTTGTCAATCTGCCCCTGGACTGGGTGCTTCTGAGGCACAGGGTCCCCAGATTCAAAGGACACGCTCTGCTCCTGGCACTGCTTTCTTGGTAGTATGAGGTCCCCAAGTCTCTGCTTGCTCCCCTTTCCTTTACGTATGAAGAGATTGCCTCAAGGCGCAGCATGCTCTTATAGACTGAGTCCCGGCCACCTGTCCTCCCTCATTAACATCAGAGAGGCAGGGTTTACAACATAAAGAAACATCACGCAATACCGAGAACTGTAGCCCAGCCAAATTGCTATACACATTTTGGAGAGACACAATTCAGTCTGTGACAATAACAGTATTGGTAACAGTTACAGAGTGTGTCCCCTGTGCCAGCTTGCCCTTAGAGCCCTTCATCCACTGTGTTATCTAAACTTCACAAGAAGCCTGGAGGTAAATTTGGAGAACGTGAACCTAAACCATCTATACTTACACAGCTCGCCGTCCATATTACATGGCTGTTTATTCAACTTCCTTCCTCTAGATGACTTAGGAAAATCTTGCACAGAAAGACAAAGTTGCAAATCATTGCTTTTGTTATTGTCCTGGAAGGTCTCCACTAATCTCATCAACAAGGCTCACCATGTTTTGCTGTTGTCTACCCACCCCTTGCCCAATCCTAATCATGCCTCCCTGCATTAAAAGACTCATTTTAAATCAGAACCCCCCCCCCAAACCTAATAAACATCCTACTTTTGCCGTCTGGTTAACAAATGCTTCTAAGACCCTCAAGGTGGAGATCCCCCTTACTGCAATAAGCAATAAACTTGGCTTTGCTGTATTAGCAAGCCATTTGCTGGTGTTTTGAAGAGCTAACATTTCTCAGGATTATCCTTGCCTCCATTTCTCAGGTGAGGAAACTAAGACCCAGAGAGGTTAGTTAATTAAAGACACAGCTAGTAAGTGGTGGATCCACAGCCTAAATTCTGCCAGTCTGATTCTAGAATGCATCCTCCTTGTCACATCTCTACACAGCTTCCTCGTGCATTTGGAATCATGCAATATGGACAATCACTTATTCTTTCTCCACCATTGGTTAACTGTGTGTTAATCCCAGAGAAGCTGAACCCTACCACGGCTCCCCGACTTGGACTGTGCTTCAAGCTTACTGAAGCCAGGTCACCGGTGCTTTCAAACTGTCTAAGCCCTAGGGCGCTAATGCCTGCATAAATCACTGATCAAAGAGAGATGTGTTACCTGGCCATTGTTACTGCTTTCTCTGGTGTGTGTACACCTGCATGGGTCACAGTCACCCTCACTCTGTCCAGACAGCAGCTCCCCTCCCACACTGAAGTCTTTTTCCTCCCCTGCTCCCCACGGCCACATTTTACCCTCCCCAGCCTTATGCCTGCCCTGTCTTGAAATCTACTCTAGGATGCCCAGTATTTTGGAAAACCTAGCAGACCACGCCTAGGCAACAACAGGCAGGCAGGCAGGCAGATGCATGCTGGTAACAGGTCAGGGGCCCTCCCAGATGGAAAAGACAAATCCACACAAATATGAGACAAGGAATGTCTCCCGGCTCCCCTTTCCTACTGCCTGTGGTACATCTCTGCTGGCAAGGAAGCCCATGCACCAGGACCCGCTCTGGAAGGAGGAGGAAAGAAAGTCAGAGGGGAGACTCAGGCTTTCAGTGACTGAGTCAGCCTCAAATCCTCGAAATTCTTATGGTCTCCTATGGGTCCGTTAGGTCCAATTCACAAGGGGCTGGTTCACATAAGTTGTTATGGATACTAAAACACTAACTGAAGAAGTGTTTATCTGTTCATTTACCAGACCAAAGCCAAGGACATGCTCAAAAGCCTGCGGAAATCAGCAGCTGCATTTAGAACCGCTCCCCTTGCCCCACTGGCCCAAGGCTTTTCCCTGACATCAGCTGTTCCACCGGCTAAATATCTGTTTCAGCCGATTACTGCTAAATAACAAACCAACTTTAAACAGTTCTGTGGGTTAGTTCTGCGGCTCTGCTGAGTGTCTTGCCTGCCTGCCTTGCCAGCTACGGGCTGGGCTTAACAGGGAGATCCGGAGAGGTGGCCCCGTCTCTCCAAGTGTTACCTGGCTATGAGTTGCTCCTTAAGTAGCCTGGGTTTTAGTTCTTCTTCTTTGTGCGTGGGGGTAGGGGTGGGGGGTGTGAGTAGGGGATATACATGTATTAAAACTGCTGTCATTACAACATTCTGCACATGTGCAGTTTATTGACATTAACTTACATTCAGAGCCGGGGCTTCTCCTCAGAGCACTTCAGAACAGCATTCTAAGGGCATAAAAGAAGAAATTATGAAGTTGTTTCAGGCCTGGGATTGGAAATCACACAACATCATTTCTACCACATTCTCTATAGCAAGTCACAGACCAGACAAGATTAAAGGAACAGGGAATTACATTCTTGATGGCAGGACTGTATTTTTATTGGGACCACAGGGAGTATCTCCAAAGAACATAAACTATTTTACCTAGAAATCATGTGGAAAGCTTATTAATAGCCACTGATAATAATGAGGAAACCCTAGTGGCGTAGTGGGTTAAGTGCTGTATCTGTTAACCAAAAGGTTGGCAGTTCAAATCCTCCTGGCACTCCTTGGAAACTCTACGGGGCAGTTGTACCCTGTCCTACAGGGTCACTATGACTCGGACCAGACTCGATGACAGTGTTTTGTTTTCTTTTTTAAATAACAATGATGTTAAAAAAAAAATAGTGTTCCAAATACTGCGTTAACTTGTTCACGATAATTATCTGTCAGAAACTTGGTGAGGCAGGTGTTAGAGACAAACATATTGTCTCCCATTGTTCCTGCTTCCACGTGAGCAGGTAGAACATTCTAAAGCAGAATGTTTGGCCTCTTGCCACCATCAGCCTCCAACCATCCCTTCCAATGGAAGAAAGAGTGATTCATCTGCTGGTGAGTCTTGGAAGAAGACTGTTTCTTCATTCTTGGCAGCTGAGAGTGTGTAGGCAGAGGGCATTCTAGTTGGCTCAGGAGTGGGTATAGGGGCTCAACTCAGTACAGGGTGGTGGAGGTGTTAAGTGTTGTTGGCTCATTTCTGACTCATAGCAACCCTACATACAACAGAACGAAACACTGTCCAGACCTGTATCAGTCTCACAAACTTGAGATTATGCTTGAGCTCGTCGTTGCAGCCACTGTGCCAATCCGTCTTGTGGAGGATCATCCTCTTTCACTGACTGTCTACTTTACCAAGCATGATGTCCTTCTCCAGGGATTTATCCCTCCTAATAATATGTCCAAACTATGTAAAACATCATCTTATCATCCTTGCATCTAAAAAGCATTCTGATCATATTTCTTCCAGGAGAGATTTATTTGTCCTTTTGGTATTCCATTGTACATTGGATATTCTTTGCCAACACAATTCAAAGGCATTAATTCTTTGGTCATCCTCATTCCTCAGCCGGTTTTCCCATATACATGAGGTAGCTGAAAACACCATGGCTTGTGTCAGGGACACTTTAGGATTCAAGGTGATACCTTTGCTTTTTAACACTTTAAAGAAGTCTTTTAAAGCAGACTTGCCCAACGCAATGTGTCTTTTTCTTGACTGCTGCTTGCATGGGTGCTGATGTGGATTCAAGTAAAATGAAATCCTTGAGCACTTCAATCTTTTCTCCATTTATCACACTGCTTATTGGTTCTGCTGTGTTGCTTCTTGCTATCTTTATGTGAACATATAATCCATACCAAAGGCTATAGTCTTTGATCTTCATCAGTAAATACTTCAAATCCTCAAATTTTCAGCAAGGTTGTGTCATCTGCGTAACACAGGCTGTTAATGAGTCTTCCTGTAATCCTAATGCCTCATTCTTTATCATATAGTCCAGCTTCTGAAATTATTTTCTCAGCATTCAGATTGAATAGATATAGTGAAAGGATACAGCCTTGACACACACCTCTCCTGACTTTAAACCACTTAGTATCCCCTTGTTCTATCTGAACAACTGCCTCTTGAGCTACGAACAGGTTCCTCATGAGCACAACTAAGTGTTCTATAATTCCCATTCTTTGCTATATTATCCATAATTTGTTGTGGTCCGCATAGTTGAATGCCTCAGCACAGACAATAAAATACAGGTAAACATCTTTCTATTATTTTCAGCTTTCAATCAGAATCCATCTAAAATCAGCGATTTGAGTATGGTGATCTGTATATTCCTTCCATCTGCTTTTGATGCTTCCCATATCATTCACGATGTTCCTTGTAGAGTCCTCAGTATTACAACTTGAAGCTTGAATTTTTGCTTCCGTTCTTTCAGTTTAAATGTGCTCTTCCTTTTTAGTTTTATAACTCCAGGTTTTTGCACATGTCATTGTAATGCTTTACTTGTCTTCTGGAGTCACCCTTGGAAATCTTCTGTTCAGCTGTTTTATTTCACCACTCCTTCCTTTTGCTTCAGCTATTCTACTTTCAAAAGCAGATTCCAGGTCTCTGCTGACATTAGTATTGGTCTTTTCACTTTTTTCTACTTAATGACTTTTTGCTTTCTTTCAATATGATGTCTTTGATGTCACTTCGCAGCTCATCTGGTGTCTAGCATTAGAGTTCATTGTGTTGAATCTGTTCTTGAGATAACCTCTAAACTCAGGTAGGATATACTCACAGTCATCCTTTGGTTTTCATGGATTTGTTCTAATTTTCTCCAGTTTTAACCTGAACTTGCATAGGAACAACTGATGGTCTGTTTCACAGTCAGCCCCATCCTTATTTTAACTGATGATACTGAGCTTTTCTATTGCCTCTTTCCACAGATGTAGTGATTTCATTCCTGTGTATACTATCTGGTGAGGTTCACATGTATAGTTAGTCACCTACTGTGTTGGTAAAAGGAGGTATTTGCCACGAAGTTGTTGGTCTTGTAAAATTCTATCATGTGATCTCTGGCATCATGTCTATCACCAAGGACATATTTTCCAACTACTGATCTTTCATCTTTGTGTCCAACTTTCTCATTCCAATCACCAATAATTATCAATGCATTCTGACTGAAGATTTGATTAATTTCAGATTACAGAAGCTGGCAAGTCTTCAATTTCTTCATCTTTGTCATTAGTGTTTGGTGCATAAATTTATATGATAGTCATATTAACTGGTCTTCCTGATAGGTTTATGAATATTATCCAATCTCTGACAGCACTGTACTTCAGGATAGATCTTGAAATATTCTTCTTGATGATGAATGTAACAGCATTCCTCTTCAAATTTGTCATTTCTGGCATAGAAATGGTTGTCCAACTCTAAATGGCTACTACCAGTCCATTTCAGTTCACTAATGTATAGTACATCCATCTTCACATATTCCATTTCACTTTTGATAATTCCAATTTTTATAGATTTATACTTCATACAGTCCAGGTTCTGGGTAGTAAAGCAATTCAGGGTAGCAAAGCTGTTTAGTCCCACCAAAGTCCCAGTCTCCAGACAGCTTGCTCAGTTTGTAAAGAAGTAATTTTAAAGTCCATCTACCTAACTTCTGGATCTCTCAATTGTTTCAGAACTAAGAGAAGTAAGAACCAAAACCCTGAGGTGGAGTTGACTCCTTCTCATGGCAACCCTGTAAGACAGAGTAAAGTGGCCCCCTAAGTTTTCCGAGGAGTGACTAGTGGATTTGAACTGCTGACCTTTTGGTTAGCTGCTGAATGGTTAACCACTGTACCACCAGGGTTCCAGACAGGGAGAAGGAGGTGTCATTTAATGAACTCTTTCAAATCTCACCAGCAAATACAATTACTAGCTTTTTTGTTGAAAAGTTGGGTAATTTGTGCAAGGTTGCACGGCTAAGACTCGGTGAAGCCCTGCTCGGGAACAGTTTCCTTGACTGCAAGCAGAACTCTCTTCACTCCTCCCTCCTTGACTGCAGGAAGCCACATTCATGTTACCATTTTCCTTCCTTCAGCCATAGCTAGTTAGCAAACAATTCTTTAACACTTTCTCTCTTCCCATTTGTTCTTCATATTGAAAAAACAAACAAACAAAAAAAAAAAAACTGTTACCATTGGGTCAGTGTTTGCTGACTCAGTGGCAACTCCCTGTCTGACTAGAATTGTGCTCCACGGTGTTTTTAGTGGCTGGCTTTTGGAAGTAGATCACCAGGTATTTCTTCTGAAGCACATTTAAATAAATTCAAACCTCCAACCTTCAATCTCTAAACTTTAACAACTGTCTGTACCACACCCAGGACTCTTACTGTTCACATAACTACCGTTTGCCAAGCCTGAGGGTATATTGTGTGTTAAGCATTTATAACCCAGAAGCTAACTTAGGAACCCTGACTTTTGAGGATTCCATTAAAATTCATTTGGTGCTCACTCTCTAATAAGTGTGCCAAAAGTCTTGAATTCCTCTACTCTCTCTGGATTTGAAGTGGGGGGGGGGGGTACCAGTTTACCTTATTTCACGTTTCCTAGTGGTTTGTGACTCCAAAATCCTACTTCCATCAAATTATTCAGAACCCTGTGTAGGTTATTTCTCTTCTATGGCATTACCTGCCATAGAATGCAAACACTTTGCCTCAATTTTCCCCTGAAACAGCATTTACAGCAAACATTTGGGCGTGCAATTTGAGTGAAGGTGCACACTGTTGGAGTTCTGCATTGCTCAGGCCCCCAAGTTTCTGCTCATATTTGTAATTGTGCATCCTCACTAGCTGCTACTCCTCTGTTTTCATATGTTAACTTAATTGTATAAAACTTCAAATGCACATACTAGAAGGGAGAATATTACAATGAGCCCTATCATTCCACCACTTAGTTTCAACAGTCACTAACTGCTTTAGTCAGCTAGTGCTGCTCTAACAGCGATACCACCAGTGGATGACTTTAACAAAGGAAAGTTTATTCTTAGGCAGTCCCATAGGCTGCAAGCCCAAATTCAGGATGTCTACTCCAGGGGAAGTCTTTCCCCCTTGTTGGCTCTAGAGGAAAGTCCAATGTTGCA
This sequence comes from Heterohyrax brucei, assembly GCA_028571685.1. Classification (NCBI taxonomy): domain Eukaryota; kingdom Metazoa; phylum Chordata; class Mammalia; order Hyracoidea; family Procaviidae; genus Heterohyrax; species Heterohyrax brucei. The sequence goes on from CM053143.1 coordinate 136,707,652, forward strand.
TCAGTCTTTGTTCAGGTAGCACCTTGGCATAGGAAACTCAGGTCTGAAGGACACACTCTTCTCCTGGTGCTGTTTTTCTGGTGGTGTCAGGTTCTCAAATCTCTCTGCAAGATTTTTCCCTTTATAGCTAAGAGACTGCCTCCAGGCACTGAAAACAACCTTATGTTGAATCCTGCTGTACCAATACAACTGCCCTTATTAACATTATAGAGGCAGGAATTCCAACAGGGAGTAACATCAGACAATACCAAGAATTATGGCACAGCCAAACTGTCACAGACTTTTCTAGTTAATTTATTACAGTAAATGAATAAAATTTCTAACATCTATTGAGCCAAGTGCCGTCGAGTCTATCTCATATATAATAAACCTTCGCTACCCACCCCCCCGGCCTTGTAGCCATCGAAGTTATTTTCTTCTGTAGATAATTTTATTTTTAAGTCCTTGTAACCGGGGTCTCATACAGTATGTGTCCTTTTGACACTGACTGATTTCATTCAGCGTGGTATTTTCCAGTTGAAACCATGTTATGAGATGTTTCCTAAAATCTACATTATTTTTTATCATAGCATTGTGTTCCACTGAGTATATGTACCATAGTTTGTTTATCCATTCATCTGTTGATGGGCCCCGAGTTGATTCCATCCTTTAGCTATTGTGGACTGTGCTGCAATAAACATTTGTGTACATGTGTCTGTTGGTATTACAGCCTTTGTCTCTGAAGGATACATTCCAAGAGTGGAATTACTGAATCAAGTGGTATATCTTTTTAAGGAAGGTATAAGCTTTTTAAGGAAGCACCAGATTGCTTTCCAAAGAGGTCGTACCAATTTTCAGTCCCACCAGCAGTGTAGGAGAGTTCCAATCTCTCTACAGCTTCTCCAGCATTTGTTATTTTGCGTTTTTTGGATCATGCCCAATCTTGTTAGAGTGAGATGAGATCTCATTGTAGTTTTGATTTGGATTTCTCTGATAGCTAATGATCGTGAGCATATTCTCATGTGTCTTTTGGCTGCCTGGATACCCTTTCTTGTGAAGTGTCTGCCCATCTCCTTTGCCTTTTGCTTAAATGGGTTATTTACTTTTTTCTTGTTGATGTTTTGCAAAACCTTGTCAATTATGGAGACCAAACATTGGTCCAACATGTAGTTGCCAAATACTTTTTCCTATTCTGTAAGTGGTCTTTTAACTCTTTTGATAAAGTCTTTGGATGAGTAAAAGTGTTTGATTCTTAGTAGTTCCCATTTATCTATTTTGTCTTCTATTAATCTTTGTTAGATTTTGAAATCTGTCTAACCTGTGTATTAGAACATCCATCATTGATCCTATTTTTTTCTTGCATGATTTTTATCTTTTTAGGTTTGATATTTAGGTCTTTGATCCATTTAGAGTTAGTTTTTGTGTAAAGTGTGAGACATGGGTGTTGTTTCAGTTTTTTTGCAATGGATATCCAATTTTGCCAACACCATTTGCTAAAGAGACTGTTTTTACCCCGGTTTACAATCTTAGGGCCTTTGTTGAAAATCAACTGTTCATAAGAGGATAGTGGCAGCTCTGGGATCTCCATTCTATTCCATTGGTCTATATGTCTCTTTTTTGTACCAGTACCAGGCTGTTTTGACTACTGTGGCAGTGTGATAGGTTCTAAGGTTGGGTATAGTGTGAGGCTTACCATTGTTTTCTTCTTCTTCAGTAGTACTTTACTAAGCTGGGGTTTCTTTCCATTTCAGAAAAGTTGGTGATATGTTTCTCCATCTCATTAAAAAGTGATGCTGGAATTTGTATTGGGATTGCATTGTATAAGTAGATCGCTTTAGGTAAAATGGACATCTTCACAGTGTAAAGTCTTCCTAATCGTGAGCAGGGTAGGTTTCTCCAACTTTGTAAGTCTTTTTTGGTTTCTTGCAGTAAGGCCTTGTAGTTCTCTCTGTATAGGTCTCTTATTTCTCTAGTTAGATTTATTCCTAGATATTTTCTCTTCTTGGGGGCTATAGTAAGTTGTAATGATTTGGTGATTTCTTCTTTAATGAACTCCTTGTGGTATAAAGGAACCCTACTGCTTTATTTATGTTAATCTTGTATCCCAATACTTTGCTGAACACCTCTATTAGTTCCAGTAGTTTACTTATGGATTCCTTAGGATTCTCTGTATATACAATCATATCATCTGCTAATAGAAGATTTTTACAGATTTTTTAGGGAACACATTCAATCCATGACACCATCTACAGCCAATCTTGTTTCATCTATACACTCGTCCACTCTCCTGTTCAGATTATTGTGAAGCACACTTCAGATACCATTTCATCTATAAATTGTTCTGTCCTAGTCATGTAGTGCTGCTATAATAGAAATAGCACAAGTGGATGGCTTTGTCACAGAGTTTATTTCCTCACAGTAAACTAGGCCAAACATCCAAATTCAGGGTGTGAACTCCAGAGGAAGTCTTTCTCCCTGAGCTTCTCTTCAATCTTTCCCCATACTAGGAGCTTCTCTCCATGGGAACACCAGGTACAGGGAACGTGTTCTGCTCCTAGCATTACATTCTTTAGCAGTATGAGGTGTCCACACTCCAGGGAAATGCTCTTTATGTTGGCTCGGAGATGCGATCTTCATACAGATGTTACAATCCCATCCTAATCCTCTTGACATAAAATTACAATCACAAAAAGGAGGACAACCACATGATAGTGGGAGTCATGGCCCCAAGCTGATATATATTTCGGGGGTGCACAATTCAATCCATGAAAGTTTCCTTAGGCCTATCTAAAAGAATTGTTTTTAAAAATATAACCAGCATACCAACAGCACTTCCAAACATAATTAATAGCAATTCTTCATAATCTCCTCCTCTCTCAGCCACGAGCTTTAATCACCATGTAACAGAGAAGGCTCATACATTTCTATCTTTAACAGATCTCATTTCTTGGTTGATTCCAACTTCTGACAACCCGCTATGTGTCAGACAAGAACTTGCTGCACAGAATTTTCAGTGGCTGATTCTTCAGAAGTACATCACCAGCCGTTTCTTATAAGGTGCCTCTTGGTGGACTTGAACCTCCAACCTTTCAGGTAGCAGCCAACTGCATTAACTGTTTACAATATGCAGTAGCTCCTTCTGAGATACAGAAACATACAGTAACTGCCTACCAGACCAGGGTCAACTTCCCCTCAGTGCCTGGGGTCTGCAATATATTCAGGTGCTCACAAAAAAGTCTTATTTCTTTTAAAATAAACCTTTAGGTAAAAAAGAAAAAAATCATATGGTATTAGTGTACTCATCTGTATACAGAGAAGTTATAACACGTAATTTTAATGTTTACCATCTATACATAAAGAACCTGGTGGGACAACGGTTAAGCACCTGGCTGATAACCCACAAGTGGCTCTGGAGGGAGCAAGGCCTTGAGTTCTGCTCTTGTAAACACCCATACCCACTGCTGTTGAGTGGAGTATGACTCATAGCGACCCTAGAGGACACAGTAGAACTGCCCCCTAGAGTTCCCAGGGAGCGCCTCGTAGATTTGAACTGCTGATCTTTTGGTTAGCAGATGTAGCACTTAACCCACTATACCACCAGAGTATTACAGCCTAAAAAACCTTATGGAGAGTTTTACCTTGTCACATGAGGTCACTATGAGTTATAATGGACTTGATGGCACCAGAAAACAACATACGTAATACATATTGTTAACTGAGTTTGGGAAATGCTACATACCTCACAACTAAATATCACTACAGTCATCTTCAAAATACTCCCCTTGGGAAGCAATGCAATGATGTCTGTGCCTGGTCCACTTTCAAGCAATTTTTGCACTCCTTTTCTGGAGTGGCCATTAGAGCTGTCATATTACTGTTGATGACCAGAATCTCATCCAAATGTCTTCATTTCAATGTTTCCTATATCTTTGACTAAAGAAAAATGTCATTACGGGCTGCAATCAGTTGAGCAGGGAAGGTGTTCCAATGCAGTTATTTGTTTACTGGCTAAAAACTCCCTCACAGACAACTCTAAAATTAAGTTCCCAAACTTGTCACATTGCTACCACATACAATGGTCATTCCAGAAAGAGTTTCAAAATTCATTTGAATGGTAGACTATGTTCCGGTATCGATGGATAGCTTCCCACGGGGAGTACTTCAAAGGTGACCATAGAGATATTCAGCAACAAGATATGTAGCACTTACAACAAGTAAGTTTACAGACTTAACTGTCAGACCTCGTAAATATAGTTGCTATTGCTATGGAGGAAAAGACACAGACGAGCAAAAGCACCAAGGCTCCATGACAGTCATAACGTATGACGCGTACATAATGCGTAACTGACATCTCTTTTTACCTATCTCAAAGGAATCCTCTGATTCAAATAAGCAAATCGGAATGTAGGCATCTCCAGTCCCCTCTTCTGGTCCTCCCCACATATTCCCTACATCAGCGAAGGGCTCATCAGTGTGAAAATAAGTGGAGACTACCCAAGTGAAAACAGACTATTTATTCAAATTTTGCTATAGTGAGGGAGTCAGCTACAATGACTTGAACTTAGAAAAGACTCAAAGGCAGGTATGGGAGAAGGAAAGCTTGATAGTGGTTTTTTAAAAAAGAAGGTCTCAGATTGGAGGTGGTTGGCATGGCAAAGCCAGAGGCAGGCTAAGTGGACATGGGGTGTTCTGCATCTTTGGTTTGGGGGACCTTACTTGACTTTCTCTGGTTGGTTCTGAGTACAAAGCAAGGCAAAAATAGAGAAACTGGCAGTCATTGACCAAGTCCTGACTGTTGTGGGGCAATTGCTGCAGAGGTTGTGGTTTGGCTTCTGGGCTGGTTGCTGCAAAAGTTATGGGTCAGAGTTCTATTTTTAGAGATGGTCTGGCTGTTGTCAGCTTGTATGTTCAGTCTCTCACTAGCCTATTGCATAAGCCCAAACCCCAGAAACCATCTTTCATACTTCCCTCCCCTCTCTGACATATCCAATCCATCACTAAGTCCTATAAATCTACCCCTTCCCAAATATCTCTCAAGTCTGTCAGCTGTTTCTGTCTCCATTACCACAACACAAACTATTTTCCTCTTTCATCTACTCTACTAAACAGCCTCCTAATTTAGGCTATCTCCCTCCACTGCCCTCCTCAATCTACTGGCACAGTTATTTTTTTCTTCGGAAACACCATTTCTGTGCTTAATTTCCTTCAGTGGCTTCCCACAGGACAAAGACTGGATCTTTAGCACGGCCTCCCATGCCCTGCATGGTCTGGCTTCTGTCCTCAGCCTCTTTCAGCTTGTGAGAGAAACTGGTCCTCTTTCAGTTACTGGCTTATCTTCCCACCTGCCTCAGTGGATTTCTTGGAAAGCTTTGGGCAGCTCTAGAATCAAAGGAATAGTGGAAGGATCAGAGTAGGAGCCAGCACAGCTCCAGGGATACAGAGCCAAATAAACAAACCAATTGCCATTAAGTCCATTCTGACTCACAGCAACCCTGTAAGACCAAAGTGCACTACTCCGAAGAGTTTATTTACAGTGAGTACCTGATGGACTTGAACTGCTGACCTTTTGGTTAGCAGCCACAGCTCTCAACCACTACATCACCAAGACTTCTTGGGATACAGTTAGCACGAGCAAAATGAAGTCTTATCAGGCAACCTATGATAGGACATATTAGCTCCAATGTTCCCTTCACTCCTGCATCACCCATCTTAAAACCTCCAATCCTAGAGACGGCAATTAAATATCACTGGCTCACTTGGGTTACACAACCCTTAATCAGCACACTTTAAATAAAGTCCAATAAAGTTTTAAACCAGGAAACGGAGTCAATATGGCAGACTAAACATATGTCTCCCTAAATCCCTTTGGAAACGAAGGCCTGAATTGATGATTAAATGGAGACTTCTAGACACCTGGTGAGCCCTTGGACATGGCATAGGGCTGTCTATTTGGTCTACATATCACTGAGCGGGAAGCTTCTTCTCTTTCACTGACCCCAACCCTTGTTGAGTCCCAGCTCTCGAGGACTGAAGGTAAATCACCATTTTGGCATTTTTTTCCTCTGTCTTGTCCAGTGGGAGGGGCTGGGGTGACTGGCGGCAAGACTCAGACGTGCTGCTGATGAGATCAGTGAGCAGAGTCACCAAGCTTTGGAAGCCTGGGCTTGGAGTCTGTGTAGCTCAGTGCCTCTGACCTCACTCTCTCTCAAAATCTCTGAATCTCTGCCATTGAATAGCCTTTTCCGAGGCCTACAGAGGAGTTTGTATGGGATGCCATCTGGAGGCCTCACCTGGACCTAATTCCCAGGCTGGGAGGCAGTGCCTGCCCAGAGAGAGCTTTTCCGGCAGTAAAGCAGTCTTTGATATAGAGGTGCTTACTTTGTCAGCTGGGAAGACAGACTTGCACACCTGAAAATCTGACCAATAGAGAAATAATTGTGGTACATCCAGATGGGTTCTCTTCCAGTCTTTACTGTCTCGTATTATAGGGTCAGCTGACAGCTCCCCAGTGACTCTGTAAGTGGGGCTGTGTCTTAGCGATTCAGGAGGTGCAGTCTGCTACCCCAGAGATTCCACTGAGCTAAATCACAAGGGTACATAGAAGTGTCTGGTGATCAACTTCCTTTTCAGACTGAGCTTATGATCCTGTTAAAGTAGCACTGTGGAAACAAAACAACCTCCTGATGCCCAAAAAGCAACTTTGGACCAGAACATTAGAAAGAATTCACCTATGGCTTCAGAATATAGATATCCAAGATGTGTATCAAACACCACTCAGTATAGATCCACCCCCCAAAAGACTCAGAGACATATTATAATCAAGCTGAGCAAAATAAAACACAAGCAGAAACTCCAGCAGGGAGGCAGCATTTTGCACAGTGTTGGCTGGGGCTGGGGCCTAGCGGCAGAGGCTGTGGACTGTGGGCATTTTGGCACTCTTGGCCTCTCTTTCCGCCAAGATCCTGGCCCTGGCCAGCTGGCAAGCTTGTGTGGGAGGCCATCTTGTTTTGCTGGGAGGCGGGGTCATCCATACAGATGTCTCAACTGGACCTAATTCCTGGGCTGGGAGGCAGTGCCTACCCAGAAGAAATTGTTTTTCCAGCAGAAAAGCAGAATTCTACACAATATCGCCTACAGCTGGGGCCTGACAGCAGAGTAAAAAGTAGCCTTTCTGTATTTTGAACTAGTTTATAACATCTGGGGTCAATATAGAGGTGCTTACTTTGCCAGCTGGAAAGAGGGACGTATACACCTGAAAAGCTGACTGACTTTGGAAGTTGTCAAATACTTTTTACTTTTCAGGTTAAGAAGGCCTAGAGAAACAACTGTGTCCATCTTCACAGAATCTCTCCCAGCCTCTATTGACCCACATGAAGCCCCAAAAGCAACAAACATTGGAGAAGATGGTAATCCAGCAATTACCCATGGCATCAGAAAGCCCCCAAAAGAAACCACCTCAGAAGTTCCCAGACAAAGGAGCTTTTCTGAAACTATCAGGAGGTGAATACAAAAGGATTATATATAGAGCTCTTCTAGGCTTTATACAAAATGCAGCACAGCAAAACAAAAAATTAAGCAAGCTGTTTGATCTGATGGAATATCAGTACTCAGAAATCCAACAGACCAAGAACAAAATCAAAGACATAGAAACTTCAATTCAAAGCCAAGAAAACAGAATGGAACAAATGGAAAAGACAATTTCTGATTTGGAAGACAGAGCTACTGACTCCAGGATCTAAGAGGGGCAATCAGAAAAAAGAAACAAGAAAAATGAAGAAGCATGTGGGACTCTATTAAAAAGAACAATTTACGATTAATTGGAGTTCCTAAACAGGGCGAGACACCTGAGAACACAGAGAGTATTGTGGCTGAGCTGCTGACTGAAAACTTTCCAGAAATTATGAAAGAAGAGAATATAGATATCCAAGATGTGTATCAAATGCCACTCAATATAGATCCCCCCCAAAGCCTCAGAGACATATTATAATCAAGCTGAGCAAAATAAAACCTAAGCAGAAACTCTTAAAGGCAGCAAGACTCAAGCCAAAGCTAACATTCAGAGGAAAACTCTGTAGGCTTTTGTTGGATTTCTCAGTAGAAATGATGCTGGCATGGAGACAGTGGCATGACATATTCAAAGCCTTGAAGGAGAACTTCCAACCAAAAATTATATATCCTGCAAAACTATCTTTCAAATATCAAAATGAAATTTAGACATTTTCAGATAAACAGAAACTCAGAGACTTTGTAGAAACCAAACCAAAGCTACAAGAAATACTGAAAGAATCTCTTGGCTTTGAAGAACAAAGCCACTAACTTTAAATTTTAGAAGGACACATTATCCAGAATCCTACTCAGTTAGGGAAGGCTCCAAACACAATCAAAGCTATAATTGTGAAAGAAACTATCTAGTGATCATATCACGTAAACTAGGTTATCATCATATTAAAAAGAGGGATGTACTACAGTCATTATAGTCCTTCCAGATGGAGAGGAAGTTGACAAGACTGGTAACAATCAAAATTGGGTTTATATATACTTTATTAAGTGAGATCATAGGAGCAGCCATAAAGTATAATAAAAATGCAACGTACCATATCAAGAAACGTAATACAGGAGTCTCAACAACCACAAAACCAACCCTGAAAAAAGTGAGAAATCAACTCACAAAGAAGGTCGTGGAACAGATTAATAAGAACAACAGAGAAAACATCAACACAAAAATAAACATATCACAATGGCAGCAGTGATTACATTAAATGTGAATGGACTGAATGCTCCAATAAAGAGACATCGAGCGACATCTTGGATCAAAAGGCATGACCCATCTATATGTCACCTACAAGAAACTCACCTTAGACTTAAAGATAGGAATAAACTTAAAATTAAAGGATGGAAGAATATATATCAAGCTAACAATGAACAAAGAAGAGCAGGGGTGGCAATTCTAATCTCAGATAAAATCAATTTTAATGTAAAATCCACCATCATGGACAAGGATGGGCACTATTTATTGCTGAAAGATTCAGTACACAAGCAGGACTTAACAATATTAAATATTTATGCACCTAGTATTATAGCACCTAAATACATCAAAGAAACACTGACTACACTCAAAAAGGAGACAGATCACTTCACAATAATAATAGGAGTCTTCAACACTCCTTTCTCAATATTGGACAGATTGTCTAGAAAACAGCTCAATAAAGACACAGAAGACCTTTTTGCCACAATTAACCAACTAAACCTCATCAACATATACAGAACTTTCAATCCATCAGCAGACAACTACACCTTCTTTTGTAGTGCACATGGAACATTCTCCAGAATAGACCATGTGTTAGGACATAAAGCAATTCTCAGCAAAATCCCTACCATTGAATTAATGCAAAGCATATTCTCAGATCATAAAGCCATAAAAGTCTAAATCAACAGCAGAAAAAACATAGATAGAAAGTGGAATTCATGGAAACTGAACAATACTTTGCTCAAAAACCCATGGGTTATAGAAGAAATCAAAGATAAAATAAAGAAAATTATGGATTCCAAGAGAACGAAAACACTTCCTACCAGAACCTATGGGATACAGCCAAAGCAGTGCTCAGAGGTCAGTTTGTCTCCATAAATACACATATCTGGAAGGAAGAAAGAAATGAAATCAAAGAACTGACCCTACAGCTTGAACAAGTAGAGAGAGAACAACAGAGGAACCCCTCAGGACCAGAAGAAAACACATCATAAAGATTAGAGCAGAACTAAACAAATTCGAGGATAGAAGAGCAATTGAAAAAATTGAAAAGACCCAAAGCTGGCTTTTTGAAAAGATCAACAAAATTCGCAAACCATTGGCTAAACTTACTAAAGAACATATCAAAAAAATAATCCATCATGACCAAGTTGGATTCCTACCAGGGATGCAAGGCTGGTACAAAGACAGATAGATCAGTGGAACACAATTGAGACACCAGAGATGACATCATCTGCCTAAGAACAGTTGGTATTTGAAAAACGTCCTAAAACATTAAAATGGGGTAAAAACAATCTCTTCAACAAATGGTGCTGGCAAAATTGGATATCCATCTGCACTAAATTAAAACAAGACTCATATCTTACTCCTTATACAAAAACCAACTCAAACTGGATAAAAGATGTAAGTATCAAATCTAAAAAGATAAAGCTGATCCAAGAGAAAGTAGGAACAACAACGGAAGGTTTAATACACAGTGTATACAGGCTTCAAAATCTGTCAAACAAATCACAATCATCAGAAGAGAAAATAGATGAATAGGAACTAAGAATCAATCACTTTGGCTCATCCAAAGACTTCATTAATAGAATTAAAAGGCCACTTACAGAATGGGAAAAAATATTTGGCAACAGTGTCTCAGACCGACACCAAAATACCAATAAGAAAACGACAAATCATCCAATGAAGCGATGGGCAAAGAAGATGGACAGACACTTATCTAAAGAGGAGATCCAGGCAGCCCCAAAACACACATGGACATGCTCACGATCATTAGCTATAAAAGAAATTCAAATCACAATGTCAGTAAGATACCATCTCACCCCAACAAGGTTGGCCATGATCCAAAAAACTCAAAACAACAAATGCTGGAGAGGCTGTGGGGTGATTGGAACTCTCCTATACTGTTGGTAGGATTGCAAAATGGTGCAACCTCTTTGGAAAGCAAATCTGGTGCTTCCTTAAAAAATGGATATAGTTATACCATTTGACCCAGTAATTCCACTGCTTGGAATACATCCTACAGAATCAAGGCCATTCACACCAACTGATACATACACACGAATGTTCATTGCATCATAGTCCACAATAGCAAAAAGATGGAATCAGCCAAGATGCCTAACAACAGAGGAATGGATAGGTAAACTACGGTATATATACTCCATGGAACACCATGCAATGATAAAGAACAACGATGATAGCAGGAAACATCTCTTAACCTGGTTTCAACTGGAGAACATTATGCTGAGTGAAAGTAGTCAGCAACAAAAGGACAAATATTGTATGAGACCCCTGCAATAAGAACTTAAAAACAGACTCACGCATAGAAAAAAGACTCTTTGACAGCTGCAAGAGTGGGGAGGTAGGGAGGGTGAGGGGGGTGGGTTTAGATTAGATAGTTAATAGAAATTTGGTTGGGTGAAATCGGTGACAGCACACACTAGAAAGAAGATTAATAATAACTGGACTACAACACAATTTGAGTACTCCTCCCGTCTTAACCCAATATTGCAAGGACAGAGTAGCTGGGGCGGGGGGCTGCTGACTATGCTCTTAGGTGAAATCGAGGCCAATTGGCACAGCTAGCATTTTGCTAATGAGGACTCTCTGCAACCCTCAGTGGTGAGTGGTGTCTGGGATCTTAAAAGCTGCCAAGCTGCCATCTGAGGGTACAGCAAATTGTCCCAATTCAATAGGAACAGATGATCACCAAGGACAAGAATGATATGGGGAAAAGAGAACCCAGAAGACAGACAGACCCATGTGAGTGGGTGTCTACACTGACTCATGACCAGAGGAACCAGATGGTGCCCGGCCACCACCAGTGATAGCCACGGTGGAGCTCACAAAGTTGAGTCTCACTGGCAACAACAGAATAAATAGGGTTGCACCCTGAGATCTCCAGTAGAATACCACAACTGATGGTCCAGGGGCTTCGGGGTTCCCCTGGGAGCATGGCCCCTGGCCCTGATGCTGCCCCTGTTCATAAATCACAGTGAAGGTCAATTTTTTGGACAGCAATGGATTGGACTTGGCGACACAGAGTGACTATATCTTGTGGGAATTTTATGGTTCTATGCATCTATAGGACATCATCCTGCTCACCTCTTGCCAGAGGAAGGGGAGTGAGTAGAGAGGAGGGGATAGGAGACTGTTGGGAGGATAGGACATGTATGGAGCAGAGAGGAGGGCTGTGCTGTCACTGGGCAGGGAGGGCAGTGGGAGCTACATATAGGTATGCATGCAGATTTATATGGGAATGTACATTTTCAAGCAATATTAATAAAAAAAAAATGAACCTATCATGACCAAGTTGGATTCATACCAAGAATGCAAGGCTTGTTCAACATCAGAAAAACATTAATGTGATCAACCACATAAATAACACAAAAGACAAGAATCATCTGATTTTGTCTACTGATGCAGAAAAGGTATTTGGTAAAGTCCAACACCCATTCATGCTGAAAACTCTCAGCAAAACAGGAATAAACAGCAAAATCCTTAATGCAATAAGGGCCATTTATACAAAGCCAACTGCCTACATCGTCCTGAATGGAAAGAGACTGAAACAATTCCCCCTGAGAATGGGAACTAGACAACGATGCCCACTCTCACTTCTTCTCTTCAACATTGTACTAGAAGTTTTAGCCAGAGCAATTAAACAAGACCAAGAAAGAAAGAGCATCTTCATTGACAAAGAAGAAGTAAAAATCTCCCTATTTGCAGATGATGTGATTGTATATGCAGAGAATCCTAAAGAATCCATAAGTAAACTACTTAAACTGATAGAAGAGTTCAGCAAGTGTCAGGATACAAGATAAACATAAGCAAATCAGTCAGATTCCTTTATACCAACAATGAGATTATTAAGAAAGAAATCACTAAGTCAATACCATTTACTACAGCCACCAAGAAGATAAAATACCTAAGCATAAATCTAACCAGAGAAATAGAAGACCTTTTCAAAGAGAACTACAATACCTTACTACCAGAAACTAAGAGAGACTTACATAAATGGAGAAACCTACCATGCTCATGGATAGGGAGACTTAACATTGTGAAAATATCTATTTTACCTAAAGCAGTTTACTTATATAATGCAATCCCAATACAGATTTCTGTGACATTTTTTAATGAGATGGACAAATCACCAACTTTGTTTGGAAAAGGAACAAATCCCAGATAAGCAAAACACTTCTGAAGAAGAAGAATACACTAAGAGGCCTTTCACTACCTGACTTTAGAACCTATTATACTGCCATTGTGGTCAAAATAGCCTGGTACTGGTACAAAAAGAGACAGATAGATCAATGGAACAGAATTGAGACCCCAGAGATGACACCATCCTCCTATGAACAGTTGATAGTCTACAAAGGCCCTAAGACATTAACCTGGGGCAAAAGCAACCTCTTCAGCAAATGGTGCTGGCAAAATTGGATATCCATCTTCAGTAAACTGAAACAATACCCATATCTTACACCTTATACAAAAACCAACTCAAACTGGATAAAAGACTTAAATATCAAACCTAAAACGATCAAGCTCATTCAAGAAAAATTAGGATCAATAATGGAAGTTTTAATAACAACGTAGACAGACTTCAAAATCTGCCAAACCACAATCAACAGAAGAGAAAATAGATAAATGGGAACTGCACAATTAGAATCAAACACTTTGGCTCATCCAAAGACTTTATCAATAGAATTAAAAGACCACCTACAGAATGGGAAAAAATATTTGGTAACTCTATCTCAGACCAATGCCAAAATACCAATAAGAAAAAGATAAATCATCCAATTAAGTGATGGGCAAAGGAGATGGACAGACACTTTTCTAAAGAAGAGGAGATCCAGGCAGCCAAAAAGCACATGCGGACATGCACGCGATCATTAGCTATCAAAGAAATTCAAATCAAAACGACAATAAGATACCATCTCACCCCAACAAGGTTGGCCATGATCCAAAAAACACAAAACAACAAACGCTGGAGAGGCTGTGGGGTGATTGGAACTCTCCTACAATGTTGGTGGGACTGCAAAATGGTGCAACCTCTTTGGAAAACAATCTGGTGCATCCTTAAAAAGACGGAAATAGGTATACCATTTGACCCAGTAATTCCACTGCTTGGACTATATCCTGCAGAATAAAGGCATTCACACAAACTGATACATAAACATGAATGTTTATTGCAGCACAGTCCACAATAGCAAAAAGGTGGAACCAACCCAGATGCCCAACAACAGAGGAATGGATAAGTAAACTATGGTATATATACTCAATGGTATACTACGCAATGATAAAGAATAATGATGACTTTAGGAAACATCTTATAACCTGGTTTCAACTGGAGGACATTATGTTGAGTGAAAGTAGTCAGTGACAAAAGGACAAACATTGTATGAGACCTCTACAATAAGAACTTAAAAACAGACTCATGTATAGAAGAAAAGACTCTTTGACAGCTGCAAGGATGGGGAGGGAGGGAGGAAAAAGTGGGGTATAGATTAGATAGTTGATAGAAATTTGACTGGGTGAAATCGGTGACAGAATACATTAGAAAGAAGATCAATTTTAACTGGACTTCAACATAACATGATTACTCCTCCCATCTTAACCCAATATTGCAAGGACAGAGTAGCTTGGGCAGGGGCTGGGGACCATGCTCTCTGGTGAAATTGAGGCCAATCTGCACAATTAGCATTTTGCTAAGAGAATCTTCTGACCTGAAACTGGCGAGTGGCATCTGTGGTCTTAAAAGCTGCCAAGCTGCCATCTGCGGTACACCAAATGGTCCCAACTCATTAGAAATGGATGATCATTGAGCACCAAAATGACATGGGGGAAAGAGAACCCAGAAGATAGAGAGATCCAAGTGAGGGGTTGACTACATCGACATGTGACCAGATGAACCACATGGTGCCTGGCCACCACCAGTGATAGCTGTGATGGGGCTGACAAAGTTGAGTCTCACAGGCAACAGGAAAATAAAAATGGGGGCACCCTGAGACCGCCACTAAAAGACTGCAATTGATGGTCCAGGGGCCTCGGAGTTCCCCTGGGAGCATGGCTCCTGGCCCTAATGCTGCCCCTGTCCATAAATCATAATGGAGGTAAACTCTTCAGACAGAAATGGATTGGACTTGGTGACACAGAGGGACCATACCCTGTGTGCACTTTATGGTTCTATTTATCTATAGGATGTCATCCAGCTGACCTCTTACTGGAAGCAGGGGAGAGGGTGGAGAAGAGGGGATAGGAGATTGTTAGGAGGATATGAGATGTACAGAACAGAGAAGAGGAATGTGCTGTCACCGGGCACATTCATTGGGAACCACTCATTGGCAGGTATGCAAATTTATATGGGATTGTATATTCTCACTCAATCATAATAAAAATTAAGTAAATGAATAAGAAATTCAAATCCAAACGACAATGAGATACCATTGCACTCCAACAAGGTTGGCTATGATCCAAAAAATGCAAAACAACAAATGCTGGATATGCTGTGGAGAAATCGGAACTCTCTTACACTGTTGGTAGGATTGCAAAATGGTGCAACCTCTTTGGAAAGCAGTGTGGTGCTTCCTTAAAAAGCTGGATCTAGATATACCATTTAACCCAGTAATTCCGCTGCTCAGAATATAGCCTACAGAATCAAGGCCATTCACACCAACTGATACATGCACACGAATGTTCATCGCAGCACAGTCCACAATAGCAAAAAGTTGGAATCAACCCAGATGCTCAACAACAGAAGAATGGATGGAAAAACTTTGGTGTATATACTCCATGGAGTACTATACACTGATAAAGAACAGTGATGATAGCAGGAAACATCTCTCAATTTGGTCACAACTGGAGGACATTATGTTGAGTGAAACTAGTCAGCGACAGAAGGACAAATATTATATGAGACCCCCACGATAAAAACTTAAAAGCATACTCATACATAATAGAAAAGACATTTTGGCTACAAGGGTGGGGAAGGTGGGAAGCCGGAAAGGCAAGGGGCGAGGGTTTAGATTAGATAGTTGTTAGAAATTCGGTAGGGTGAAATTGGTGACAATAAACATTAGTAAGAAGATCAGTATTAACGGGACTTCAACACAACTCGTGTACTCCTCCTCTCTTAATCCAGTATTGTAAGCACAGAGTATGCACACTTTAATTTTTTTTTATTTAATCAAAAAAAAAAAAAAAAGAAGAAATGGCTTAATGGTAACTGGGTAAGGTCCACGGTAGTGCAAATGAGCTGATCTATTCTGATAACCTAAAAGTTGGCAGGACAACCCCACCTAGCAGCACTGCAGAAGAAAAATCTGGTGATCTGCTTTCATAAAGATTAGAGCCAAGAAAACCCTATGGATCAGTTCTTCTCTGTAACACATGGAATTGCCATGAGTCAGAACTGACTTGAGGGCAAAAAGTTTGTTTTTTATTCCATGGCTTGCCTGAACAATAACCCTGGCACTTAACTGTACTGGAATCATTAATGCAAACTTCAATTACAAAAAAAAAAAAAAAAAAGGAAAGCTTTAAACCAAAGGGATAAATACCCAAAAGGAAACTGGGAGTTCTTACTGGGAGGAGGAGGAATAGATGCAGGATGGCCAAAAAAAAAAAAAAAAGGCAAATATCCACTAAAGACAAGTGCTTTCCACTACCTGGAAATGTTTTCCTCTCTTCCCCACTTAGGTAGTTAACCTTACTTAATATTCAGATCCCAGTTTAACTGCCCTTTCATTAGGAAAGTCTTCAGATTAAACAGTGTCTCAACAAAGGTATGTTGAGTCCTATTCCCTCCCAAGGACTTGGGAATGTAACCTTTTTTGGAAATTGGGTCTTTGCATGTAATCAAGTTAAGATGTGGTCATGCTGGATCATGACGGGTCCTGAGTGTATAATTGCTTTCGTAAGAATCAGCATAGAACTAATTCCTATGAGGCAGAGGCTAAGGATGTCTCAAATGTCTAACTTCTACAAATGGCCGTATCACTCCATCATCTCTCTGACCAACTCCTCCTCCTCCCCCCAGAACTCTTCCTGCAGTGTTTCACAGAACTCACAGACCATGCTTAAAATGACAAGGACTGTTAGGCAAGCAACACGTTACAACTGAGGGATGGGATCAACTTGGAAGGAACAGGAAAAACTCCATATACAGTTCTTTAATCATGACAGCTTCTTCTCTGTCGCTGCCTCTGGGCCCTGCTCAAGCAGGTGTTACATCTCATGCTGATCTCCTGGTTGCTGCCATCACATGCCACTGTCACTCCTGCTGGTACCACACCATCTCTCACTGTCTTTAGTGTCACAGTTCCTTCTTCTCTGTGTGTATGTCTTTCTCTAAAATCTCCATCAGGGAAGCTGGTTGTATAGCAAGCTTCTCATCAATTTCAAGGCATGCCCTCCACCTCCAATGAAACAACAGATTGATCTCCTACAAGGCTTTCGTGTACCTTATTTGCATCAGCAGACTGTCCAACACCTGCAAGGGTCCCATAGACGTTATTTGCATAGTCCCAACTAGTCATTTAAGGCAAGTTACAAGACCATGGCTAGAGAGGCTATATAAAAGCAATTGAGGCCTCAGTACTTAGTTCCTGGTGTCCTTATATAAAAAGGGAAATTTGGATACAGACATACAGGAAAGAAAGCCATGTGACAATAGAGGCAGACATTGGAGTGATGCATCAGTAAGTTAAGGACTGCTGGCAACCACCAAAAGCTCAAGAGGTAAGGAAATGTTCTTTCCTAGAGCCTTTGGAGGGAGCATGGCCCCGATGACACCTTGATTTTGGCCTTACCTTCTAGAACTGTGAAAGAATAAATGTCTATTTTTTTTAAGCCACCCAGTTTGAGGTTCTTTGTTACCGTAGTCCTAGGAAACCAATACACCATTCCTCACTTTCCCAAGAGACTGAAAATTCTCTATTCTGTTTTTTCACAGCACTGTATTCTTTTACCCTTCATAGTACTTTTCACTGTGGTAAATTTACATTTATTTGTGACAGTTTGAATTTCATCTACCTCTCTCAGTAGGCTAAACAGTCCACTGAAAGCAGAGCTTTTGTCTGCACCACTCACTCTAGTATTTCTAGTGTCAAGCATAGTACCTGACACAGCAAAGACAATCAATAGACATTCATTTGATGCATAAATAAAGCCATAAGGATACTTCTCTTCCCATTGATATGCATTATACCTTGCCCCCTTAGAAGGCAAAACCAGCTAGAATGCTCACACTTTTTTCCTTCAATTGACACTTTATCACTTACATTTTCTTCTTTTATCTTTAAAACAGTGTAGCAAGAATTTACTTTATACCTGAGGAAATTGAGGCAGAGAGTTAGGAAATTTTTTCAAGATACCTAGTAAAAATCTACACGAGTTACAAACTCACGTCTGTTTGACGAGAAAACTCAACTGTAAGGCTGCCATGCGGGTCCAGCAGTGGAAACACTCTCATGAGAACAGGCCTTTCACAAAGGATCTCTGTCCACCCTCCCCAGAACAGAAGAGGAGATGAGAAGATGTGTTTGCTGAAGAACCCTGTCATGGATTGAATTGTGTCCCCACAAAAAATCTGTGTAGCAATTCGTCTAGGCCAGTGATACCCAGTATTGTGTGATTCTCCTCTATTTTGTGATCTTGCTATGCTGTAAATCCTAATCTCTGCCTGCTGGTTAATCCCAATCCACTGTTGCAGAGTTGTGTCCAACTCATAGCAACCCTAGAGGTCAGAGTAGAACTGCCACATAGAGTTTCCAAGGAGTACCTGGCAGATTTGAACTGCCAACCTTTTGGTTAGCAAACGTAGCATTTAACCCACTATGCCACCAGGGTTTCCAGTGTTAGTTAATAGATAGGATAGTGTTAAAGAGAATTAGAGTGAGACTGTAAAACCCTTCCTAAGTCACCTCTTTGATGCAATGTAAAGACAGTTACCCTGGAGTGTGCCTTGCACCAGCTTTTATCTTTTCATCCGACAAGAGATAAAAGCACAGAGAAGCAGCAGAAAGTTGAGAACCTCATACCATCAAGAAAGCAGCAGCCGGAGTAGAGCACCACCTTCAGACCTGAGGTTCCTGTGCCAAGATACTCCCTGATACTGACTGATGCAACACAAGGTCCTTCCTCCAGAGACAACAAAGAAGGAAATCCTTCCCCTCAAGCAGATGCCCTTAACTCGGACTTCTAACCTACTGGACTGTGTAAGAACAAGCTTTTCTTTGCTAATGCCATCTACTCGTGGTACCAGATAACTAAAACAAGACTCAGCTATTACTTCATGGATGTGAAATGTCCAGGATGCTATAAAGTCATCCTGGTCTTTAGCACAAAGAGTAGTTTCGTGTTTTGTCTGCTCCACTGTCCTCTGACTGCCAGAAGAATATGCTTTCAGATAGAAACAGCACTAAATGCACCTCAAATCAAGATGAGTGGGAAACCATCTCGTTAAACACATTTTGAATGCCAGCCAAGTGCCATCGAGTTGGATCCGACTCATGGTGACACTAGGGGCTAGAGTAGAACATTTTGAATACTTAAAAAAATAGAAATCTAATGGGTTATAGAGGAAACCAAGGATGAATTAAAGAAATTCATGGATTCCAATGAGAACGAAAACACTTCCTACCAGAACCTATGGGATACAGCCAAAGCAGTGCTCAGAGGTCTGTTTATCTCCATAAATGCACACATCTGGAAGGAAGAAAGAAACCAAATCAAGGAACTAACCCTACAGCTTGAACAAGTAGAAAGAGAACAACAGAGGAACCCCTCAGTCACCAGAAGAAACAAGATCATAAAGATTAGAGCAGAGCTAAATGAATTAGAGAATAGAAAAACAATTGAAAAAATTGAAAAGACCAAAAGCTGGTTTTTTGAGAAGATCAACAAAATTGACAAACCACTGGCTAAACTTACTAAAGAAAAGCAGGAAACAAATAACCCAAATTAGAAATGAGAGGGGAGTTGTCACCACAGATGCAACAGAAATCAAAAGTATCATAACAGAATACTATGAAAGACTGTACTCTAACAAATTTGAAAACTTAGGGGAAATGGACCAATTCCTTGACTCATACCACCTACCCAAATTATCACAACGTGAAGCAGAACAACTTAATAAATCCATCACAAAGGAAGAGATTGAAAAGGTCATCAAAACACTGCCAACCAAGAAAAGTCTGGGTCCAGATGGCTTCACTGCAGAATTCTACCAAGCATTTAGAGAAGAGTTATCTCCAATACTACCGAAACTATTTCACAGTATAGAAAGGGATGGAATACTCCCAAACTCATTCTATGAAGCCAGCATAACACTGATACCCAAGCCAGGGAAAGACCAACAAAGAAAGAGAACTACAGACCAATACCACTCATGAATCTAGATGCAAAAATCTTCAACAAAATTCTTGCCAATAGAATACAACAACATATCAAGAAAATAATCCATCATGACCAAGTGGGATTCATACCAGGGATGCAAGGCTGGTTCAACATCAGAAAAAAAATTAATGTGATTAACCACATAAATAACACAAAAGACAAGGATCACCTGATTTTGTCCATTGATGCAGAAAAGGCATTTGATAAAGTCCAACACGCATTCATGCTAAAAACTCTTAGCAAAATGGGCATAGATGGCAAATTCCTCAACACAATAAGGGCCATTTATACAAAGCCAATTGCCCACGTCATCCTGAATGGAGAGAGACTGAAAGACTTTCCCTTAAGATCAGGAACTAGACAAGGATGCCCACTCTCACCTCTTCTATTCAACATTGTGCTAGAAGTTTTAGCCAGAGCAATTAGACAAGACCAAGAAATAAAGGGCATCTGCACTGGCAAAGAGGAAGTTAAAATCTCCCTGTTTGCAGATGATATGACTGTATATGCAGAGAATCCCAAGGAATCTATAAGTAAGCTACTCAAACTGATAGAAGAGTTCAGCAAAGTCTAAGGATACAAGATAAACATAAGTAAATCAGTAGGATTCCTTTATATCAGCAATGAGACTGTCAAGGAAGAAATTATGAAATCAATACCATTTACGATAGCCCCTAAGAAGATAAAGTACCTAGGAATTAATCTAACCAGAGAAATAACAGACCTTTACAAAGAGAACTACAAGCCCTTACTGCAAGAAACTAAGAGAGACTTAGATAAATGGAAAAACCTACCCTGCTCATGGATAGGAAGACTTAACATTGTGAAAATGTCTATTTTACCCAAAGCAATCTATTTATATAATGCAATCCCAATAGAAGTTCCAGTGACATTTTTTAATGAGATGGAGAAACAAATCACCAATTTTGTTTGGAAAGGGAAGAAGCCCCAGCTAAGCAAGGTACTACACTAAAGAAGAAGAACACACTGGGAGGCCTCTCATTACCTGACTTTAGAACATATTACACTGCCACAGTGGTCAAAACAGCCTGGTACTGGTATAAGGACAGATCGATCACTGGAACAGAATTGAGACCCCACAGATGACACCATCTACCTATGAACATCTGATATTCAACAAAGGCCCTAAGACATTAAACTGGGGTAAAAACAGTGTCTTCAACAAATGGTGCTGGCAAAATTGGATACCCATCTGCGAGAAACTGAAACAAGACCCATATCTTACACCTTATACAAAAACCAACTCCAACTGGATAAAAGACCTAAATATCAAACCTAAAACGATAACACTCATCCAAGAAAAGGTAGGAACAACAATGGAAGTTTTAATACACAATATGGACAGACTTCAAAATCTGTCAAACAAACCACAATCATCAGAAGAGAAAATAGATAAATGGGATCTATTAAGAATTAAACACTTTTGCTCATCTGAAGACTTTATTAATAGAATTAAAAGAACACCTACAGAATGGGAAAAAATATTTGGAAACTCTATGTCAGACCGATGCCTGATTTCCGTAATCTATAAGATACTACAAAATATCAACAAGAAGAAGATAAACCATCCAATTAAGTGATGGGCAAAGGAGATGGACAGACATTTCACTAAAGAAGAGATCCAGGCAGCCAAAACACACATGCGGACATGTTCACGATCTTTAGTTATTAAAGAAATTCAAATCAAGATGATAATGAGATACCATCTCACCTCAACAAGGTCGGCCATGATCCAAGAAACACAAAACAACAAATGCTGGAGAGGCTGTGGAGAAAGTGGAACCCTCCTACACTGTTGGTGGGGTTGCAAAATGGTCCAGCCTCTTTGGAAAGCAATCTGGCGCTTCCTTAAAAAAATGGATATTGATATACCATTTGACCCAGTAATTCCATTCTTGGAATATATCCTACAGAATCAAGGCCTTTCACACCAATGGACACATGCACCAGAATGTTTATCGCAGCACAGTCCACGATACAAAAAGACGGAATCAACCCAGATGCCCAACAACAGAAGAATGGATAGGTAAACTATGGTATACATACTCAATGGAGCACTACACAATGATAAAGAACAATGATGACTTCAGGAAACATCTCATGACCTGGTTTCAACTGGAAGACATTATGTTGAGTGAAAGTAGTCAGTGACAAAAGGACAAATATTGCGTAAGACCTCTACGATAAAATCTCAAAAACAGACTTGTGTATAGGAGAAAAGACTCTTTGACAGCTGCAAGCGAGGGGAGGGAGGGAGGCAGGGGGCAGGGTTTAGATTAGATAGTTGCTAGGTATCTGGTTGGGTGAAATCGGTGATAGCACACATTAGAAACAAGAACAATCTTAAGTGGACTTAAACATAACACGAGTACTCTTTCCATCTTAACCCAATATTGCGAGGATAGAGTAGCTGGGGCAGGGGGTGGGGGACCATGCTCTTAGGTGAAAGTGAGGCCAATTGGCACAACTAGCGTTTTGCTAAGAGGGCTTTCTGCACCCCACGTTGGCGAGTGGCGTCTGGGGTCTTAAAGCTACCAAGCTGCCATCTGAGGGCAGAGCAAATGGTCCCAACTCAGCAGGAACGGATGCTCACCAAGGACCAAAATGACATGGGGGAAAGACAACCCAGAAGACAAAGAGACCCACATCAGTGGGTGCCTACACTGACGTGCGATGGGAAGAACCAGATGGTGCCTGGCCACCACCAGTGATAGCCGCGATGGAGCTCACTAAGTTGAGTCTCACTGGCAACACAAGAATAAAAGGGGTGCACCCTGAGATCCCCACTAAAAGACCTCAATTGATGGTCCAGTGGTTTCGGGGTTCCCCTTGGAGCATGGCCCCTCGCCCTGATGCTGCCCTTGCCCATAAACCATAACGAAGGTCCACACTTCGGACAGGAATGGATTGGACTTGGCGATGCAGCGACCATATATTGGATGCACTTTATGGTTCTACACATCTATAGGATGTCATCCTGCTGACCTCTGGCTGGAGGAAGCAGAATGGGTGGAGAGGAGGGAAAAAAGAGACTGTTGGGAGAACGAGACATATATGGAGCAGAGAGGAATAATGTGCTGTCACCGGGCAGGGAGAGCAGTGGAAGCTGCATGTAGGTGGGTATGTAAGTTTATACGGGAATGTACATTTTCACTCAGTTATATTAAATAAAAAAATAAAAAATAAAAATCTCTTACGAGTGTATATATACAGACACCCTGGTGGCAGAGTGGTTAAATGCTAGCGCTGCTAACCAAAAGATCAGCAGTTTGAATCCACCAAGCACTCTCTGGAAACTCTATGGGGAAGTTCTATTCTGTCCTATAGGGTCACCAAGAGTTGGAATCGATTCAGCGGCAGTGGGTTTTTCAAATATGTGGAGGGAGAGAGAGAAAGAAAGATTTATTTCAAAGGAGTGGCTCATGGCGAGGCTGGCAAGTTCAAAATTCCTAAGCCTGGCAGCAGGGCGGAGACTCCTGCTGGTTCATAGGATTGCAGGGGATTGGCAAATCTAAAATGTATAGGTAAGGCTGCAGACTGGAAAATTCTGAGGCTTGCATCCAAAGATCCATAGGTCAAACAGCAGGAAGAGTGTATAGTTGAAAGACAGCACATTCTTTTTTATTTTTTATTATACTTTCGTTGAACAGCAAACCAGTTTCACTAGTACGTGTACTGTTTCATGACACTAGTACACATGTTGTTTTACAACACTGGTTAACAACCCACAACATGAGAACACTTTCCCTTCTCAACCTTGGGTTCCCCATTACCAGATTTCCTGTCCCCTCCTACCTTCTAGTCCTTGCCCCTGGGCTGGTGTGTCCTGTTAATTTCTTTTTTATTGACCTGTCCAATCTCTAGCTGAAGGGTGACCCTCAAGAGTGGTTTCATTACTGAGCTGAAAGGGTGTCCAGGTATCTCTCCAAGGAGAGAGTAAATAAGTAAACAAAATAAAATAAAAAATCAAGACAAATGCAGTTTGTTGGAGAATCATAATGCTTAACAAAAATCTTGCTTTTCTGGTTATTCATGATAAGCAGTACTGAGCATGAGCTAAGGAACAGAGAAGTGATCATTTATGGTTAGCCTGTTCTCTAAATTTCATGTACAGATTATAAAAAGCATTCATTTCATCCAAAAAGCCTTCACCATTTCAGTGTTATGTCTATGTAATGAAGGGTGGTCAGCAAAGTAACAGAAAGAATGGTCTCATTTCGCAGAACATACTTAGGTAGGATGGAGGAACGTGGATCTTACTGGGAAATGAAAAGTCAACCCTGCAATTAATTACAAGGAGGAGTCTTTCTTCAGATCAGCCCTAGCAATGAGACAGCCAAGCTGCTTGCAAGGAAATGGTAAGGATTGCCCTTTTATTGCTCGACAGAATTTCAAAACCTGCTACAGGCATGTTTACAGGTAACAGCAGCAATTTTATATGATGGTTACAGCAGTTTTCTCTGGAGGTCTCATCCTTGTTTATTTGATTTATTTTTTTCATGGCAGTGGAAGTGACAGTACCAGAGAAGGAAACTAAGTCACCTGCTACGTATTCTAGAAACATAACTAGGCAAGTGGTGTGGTTTTCTGCATTTAACGCTTAAGAGGTTCTGCCAGCTCCCGGATTCTTGGAGAACATTGTGCCTTCAACGCAGCTGGCTTGACTTTAAAGACATCTGGATCGTAATATACAATTCGCACAGGACTCCTGAAATG
Organism: Heterohyrax brucei; assembly: GCA_028571685.1. NCBI lineage: Eukaryota > Metazoa > Chordata > Mammalia > Hyracoidea > Procaviidae > Heterohyrax > Heterohyrax brucei. Next base: position 136,732,508 of record CM053143.1, read on the forward strand.
AAGGGGGGAAAGGAATTCAACCTGAAACAAGGTAAACAGAAAAGGGAAATAACATTTCTCAAGCATCCACTATGTGTTGTTATTGTTAGCTGCCATCGAGTTGACTTCCACTCATGGCAACCCTATGTGTTAGGCACTATGATATTATCTCACTTTAATTTGCATGAGCACCTTATGAAATAGGCATGACCCCTACTATACAGACAAGGAAATGAAGGATCAGAGAAGTTAAAAGAAAGGTTTATGGTCAAATTCACATTTGCCTATCTATTAGATTCTAAAGTCCATCCACATTATTTCAACAGAAAATGACCCCTAGAAATTTCTCAGTAATCCAACAATGTTAAAAAAAAAGTTCTGAATCTTTTATTTCATAAGGACTAACATCTTTCTTTTTCCTTGAGCTCAAGACATTTGCAAATTTCTCAGTCTCTCCTAGGCTCTCCTACTGATGCTTAAACAGGGAGATCAACTATTTGCCGTTAAGGAACAAAACGAATTGAGGTCTTCCCAAAAGTAAACACGAGTTAGAAGCAGTTTCCTCTTTGTTAGATAGGTTTGCTTACTTTCTTATGTATTTGAATTAAGACATACATTTCCGTGATGAAAACCCATTGAGAAAATACAAAAGCCTATTTAGCAAAAAATAATATTCCTCCCATGTTAGTTCACTAGGCCACCAATGGCAGCCATTCTTATTAGTTCCTTCCTTATTCTTCTGAGATATTTTAGGCATATGTAAACATATATTTGGTGCATATGTGTTTTTTTCTTATACAAACTGTATTATGTGCTCTGTCCTGCAACTTGTTTCACTTAACAATATATGTTACAAACAGTTCCAATTCCATACCTTACAGCTGTCTCTAGAGTGAGGTATATGATCACTTTGCAAAAAGCAATGGTTCTTTTGTGCCATCCAACACCTTAGGCTAATGAATAGGGGCTGAACAGACCAAGAGAGACCACATGGCAGCCCAGTGTTGACTAAGCATGATGTAAACTATCACGGCCATGTGATGAGGCTGATAACGCCCTGAGCCCTAAGGCTCAGATGAGCTTCCTTGTTGGTGGCCATACAAGAGAAAGTAGTGGGCTTCTCTTTGGGACATGGAGGCTCTACACCATTAACGTTCCCAGAACTTGCCCTACGCATATCTTCATTTGTATCCCTTTGGATATAGTAAAGTTGTAAATGTGGTATATTCTTCATGAGATTCTGTAAGTTGTCACAGTGAATTTATAAACTCATAGGTGCAGTGAAAGCCAACAGGGGCTGGTGTCTGCCTATTTAGAAGTCTGAAAGAAGATGTCATTCTTTCTAACATGTGATCTTTAACCCAGCTTTGGATAGCCAGTGTCAGAGAGAGAGGTATCATACGATAGCTCAAGATGAGGACCGAGAATTTGGCAGATGAGGACTGGATACAGTCCCACATTTTGGGGATTGGATTTATGCTTACTCTTACCACATGGTTAGTAATGAAGGTGGGATTTGCCCATCGTACCTTTTGTTTAGTACATTCTCACAGATCTAGTTTCAATAGCAAGTCCACTAAATCTTGAATTGTAGCTTTATATTTGTGGTAAGAAGATCATAGATTTGTCATAATAAATGCAACAAAGAAGTAAGATATTTTAATTTTTTAAAATATTTCTACAATTCTTTTCATTGGCCTTATTAGGTCTTTCTCTCACTAATATCCTCAACCTCCCTTGTCCCACTTTAGTGTTAAATTGACATACCTTGTGCTTGGATTAGCTAGCTCCAGAATTCTGGGAGAAATTTGGGAATGGGTTGCAGCATAAGACACTGGCCAGCAGACATCACGGAGTGGTAAATAATCTTGATGAAGAGGCTTGCTCTGAGCTAGAGCTGTTATTCGAGGGCTAGCTTTAGCTTGTAAGGCAGCAGTAGGTATCTACAGTGGAAAAAAGACACCCCAAAGTATATCCCAAATTGCACCAGTTCCTCTATCTCTACTGCTACTTCCCTAATCAAGTCACCATCATTTCCCTCCTGGATCACAAAAGGACAAATACTGTATGAGACCACTTTTATAAAAACACATGAAAATGTTTCTACACAGAAACAAATAATCTTTGATGGTTATGAGGTGGTAGATAAGTGGTAACTTTGGTGCAATGTAAGGCAATATACAATACTGGGAAAGTGAGTACAACTTGACCAGCGCAAAGTCTTAGAAGCTTCACAAAGACATACAAATGCCCTAGGAGACCAAGCTACTGGGCTGAAGGCTGGGAATCATGGTCTTGGAACATCTAGCTCAATTGGCATAATGTAGTCTACAAAGTGAAGAGGTCAGAAGATCAAGGACCAGAAACTTTGGTATGGATTAAACCTAACATAAAGAAAACAAAAATCCTCAAAACTGAACCAATAAGCAACATGTGGAAAAGACATTGAAGTTACCAAGAATTTCATTTTACTTGTACCCTCAATCAATGCCCCCATGGAAGCAGCAGTCAAGAAATCATAAGATGCATTGCAATGGGCAAATTTGCTGCAAAAGACCTCTTTAAAGTATCAAAAAGCAAAGATGTCATGTTGAAGACTAAGGTGCACATGACCCAAGCTATCATATTTTGAATTACCTCATATGCATGTGCAAGCTGGACAATGAATAAGGAAAATACTTTTGCAATATGGTGTTGGTGAATAATATTGAACATACCATGGACCACTAGAGAAATGAACAAATCTGTCTTCAAAGAAAAGACATGCAGTCAAAATGTTCATTAGAAGCATCTCACATGCTTTGAATGTGTTTGAAAGTCCCTGGAGAAGGACATCATGCTTGAATAGCAGAGGCTCAGTCAGAGACCCTCAACAGGACAGAATAACACAGTGGCTGCAACAACAGGCTCAGATGTAACAACAATTTCAAGGATGGTTCGGGACCAATCAATGTTTCCTTCTGTTGCACATAGGGTCACTAGGAGTCTCAAGTGACTCGAGGGCACCTAACAGTGTAACAGTCTATAAAGGAGATATTCTACATCCAAATGTGGTGCATAGCAACTGGGTTTTAAAAGCCCATAAGCAACCGTCTAAGACATAGTCTGAAGAAGCGTGTCTCAAGTGGGTGCTCTAGAGATGCAAAACCAGCGAAGCACACAAATATATACAGACAGATACACTTATCCAGTAAACAGCTCACACAACTGTAGAGGCTGAAATGAGCCATGTCCTGGATCAGAATAGAGGCCTCATGCAGTTGTTGAATCTGGTGAAACCAAGGTTGGCAGGTTGGACCGCAGGGTTCCCACTCACAAGCTGTGAAGGTCTATGAATCCCAAGATGGCAGAAAAGACTGCAAGGTTTTTCCCGATTTCATGTAGCTGCAGGGGCTGTTGAACCCAAGATAGATACACAGGTTGGAGAAAAGACTCTTACTGGCAGGCTGTGAAGACTGATGAATCCCAAGATTGCAGGTAGGCTGCTAGGTCACATCCCAAAAACCAGAGATCAGGAGTCAAGGGAGCGGCAGCTACTGGATCTACAACAAGCCAAAAATAAACCTTGGCAAGGTAAGCACAAAGAAAGAAGGTCACAGAAGGTAGAGAGATGAAGGCTGAAGTGACGGGAGAGCCACCACGGGTCCTAGTCCTACCAATACCACTCAGCAGATTCCATCATGGGGTGATGACATTATACAACTACCAAAACACTGCCATAGCCAAGTTGACATACAATCTTAATTATAGTTGTCCATCCCTTGTCAACTTGGCATCTCTATACATCTCTCCATATCATAATCTTTTAGTCAACACAATTAGGCTGAAACCCAAGCTCCCCTCTCCAACCATTCCCTGAATGGCTCGAGTCAAAATGTCTCATTCACCAGCTATTCTGGAAATTCCATTCAAATGAGACTAGCTGCCTGGGCCGACTAGCTACCACTTCTTCCCCATAGGCTCAATTAGATCTCTTCTCACCTCACTCCACTGAAACAACACCCCTCTATGTTAATTAAGCAACTCTAATCGTCCACAACCCCATTGGCTACTTTTCACGGGCACTCTCCTCATTGCCACAGGTGCCGTCCTCAGTGCTGTCCTCAGCAAGGTCCACTGTCACCCTCAATCCTCGAGCCAGTGCGCGGTTCTACAGACTCCCATCCGAAAACTCTGTAAAGCCGCCCGGGACGCAAAGAAACTCTTCCTTTTTCTTTCTTTTCTTCTTTCTGGCTTTTCTTCTACTACATGATTTCGATTAAATGAAACCCACTGCATCCAAAAATCTCTAACAGTCATACTTGTGTCTAACCAATACCACGCTAGCCCCATTTATATCTGACATTTTACAAGGACAACAAAAATATGTCATGCAAACATACAAAGCAGACATAATCATCACAATTACAGTCCTCATTTCTGAAGCTGATCACGTGGCTATAACTGGTATTGAGAATTACCTTCTTCCACCATGCGTTCATACTCCCTTTGCCCTCAGCAAGTACCTCAGCTGGTCATGGCTCTTTGCTTAGTGGAGTGACCCAAACTGTCATTCCTGAAGGGTCCAGGCCACTAGTGGTCATGTGGGAATTGGGTTGGTGTAGTTTTCCACTGACTTTAGTCTCAGGACATGGTAGTACTAAGAGGTGCCCTAGGGATCTCCTGCATTCCAGACATCCTCTTTACTTCATTATGTAGTGTCAGTCAGATTTCCTCTTAGTAATTGGGATCAATCACACCAGCCAGTATTATAACTTCTTTCTTTGCCTGTTGATTCAGAGGCCTAAGGATTCCAAAGTGGCTTTGGTGGCATTCTTAGCTACCAGTTCAACGGAATCGGTCATGTGTCTCAAGGTGGGAGTACTCCTCCTTTGGAACCGAGACCTCTAGACCAGCAGAGCATAAGGTCACGGGGACAAGAAGCAAAAGTCTTGCAAGTGGGTCACTAGGAGGAACAGTGAATGGTGCCACACACATTTCCCCCCCTAGAGTTCTGTACCGATGAATCCTGGCTATGGGAGAAACAGCACCATATATTAGACACTGGTTTAGAGCATATACAACTTCCTGAAGAACACTGCCCCAACTCTGCAAAGTATTGCCACTTAGCTGACACTGTAGTGTCTTTTGGAGGCCATTCCACCATTCTCTCAAGCCAGCTGTCTCAGGATGATGGGGAACATGGTAAGACCTGTGAATGCCATGAGTATGGGCCCACAGCCACACTTCATTTGCTGTGAAGTGAGCTCTTCGATCAAACACAATGCTGTGTGGGATGCCATGACAGTGGATAAGGCATTCTGTAAGTCCACGGATGGTAGTTTGGGCAGAAGCAGGGCATGCAAGGAAGGTAAATCCATATCCAGAGTAAATGACTATTTCAGTAAGGACAAAGAATTGCCCTTTCTATGTTGGAAGTGAGCAATCTAATCAACTTGCTGAAATTCTGCTGGCTGATCACCTCAAGTGATGGTTCTGTATTGAAGACTCAGTGCTGGTGTCTAATACTGGCTGATTGAGCATTTGGCAGTAGCTATAGCCAAGTCAGCCTTGGGAAGTGGAAGTCCATGTCGCTGCACTCATGCATAACCCCCATCCCTGACACTACGGCAACTTTGTTCATGAAGCCATTGAGCAATGACAGGAGTACCTGGGGAAAGAGCTGGTTTCCACAGAATGCATCATTCTATCTACTTGATTGTTAAACTTACCTTCTGCTGAGGTCACCCTTTGGTAAGCATTCACATAAGACATAAGTATCTTCACTTCTTTGGTCCAGTCAGAGAGGTCTATTCACAAACATCTTCCCCATAAGTCCTTGTCTGCAATTTTCTAATCATGCTCCTTCCAAGTCCCTTACCATCCAACCAAGCCATTGGCCACAGCCACTGAATCAGCATTCAATCACACATCTGTCCATTTCGCCTTCCAGGTAAAGTGAACAGCCAGGTGCACTGCTCAATGTTCCATCTATTGGGAGGATTTTCTTTCACCACTGTCCTTCGGGGAGGTCCCAGAAAAAGGCTATTATTGCTGCCATGGTCCATTTTTGAGCAGTGCCTGCATCACACAGAACTAGGTTTGAGTTTTCTCTTCTTCTGTCAACTGGTCATAAGAACACCCCATGAAGCCACAGGTGCAGACTGGGAGATGGAAGGTAATGTGACAGGAGTGGGAATTTGGGCTACTTCCTCATGCAACTTACTTGTGCCCTCAAGTGCTGCACAGACCCAATCCATTTAATGATGGAGTGCTGCTGTGCACATCAACTTTATGATTCTGTGGGTCGGACAATACCAAGTTCATAATGGGCAGCTAAGGCCACATGATGATGTAGTATCCCTTGGTCAAGTGTTCAGTCTCTACTAAGGCCCAGTAACAAGGCAAAAGCTGTTTCGCAAAAGGAGAAGAGTTAGCTACAGAGGATGACAGTGCTCTGTTCCAAAATCCTAAGGGTCTGTGCTGTGATTCACCAACAGGGGCCTGCAAAGATTCCAAACAGCATCTGTACCTGCCATGAAGACCTAATACACAAGGGAAAGATTAATCCAAAGGACTAATGGGCCATAACTAGCACAATGTCCACCAGACTGAGCCCAGAACAACTAGATGGTGCTCAGTTACCTGTGGCCTGGATCACAATAGAGGATCTCAGGCAGAGCAGGAAAAAAGTATAAAACCAAATTCAAACTCACACACAAAAAAGATCAGTCTTGCTGGTCTGAAAAACATTGGTGAAACCCCAGGAATATTGTTCCCAGGCACCTTTTTTCCTCAGTACTGAAGTCACTCCTGAAGTTCACCTTCATCCAAAGATTAAACAGGTCTTCTATAAGGTGGTTAAGTGCTACAGCTGCTATTCAAAAGGTTGGTAGTGTGAATCCACTAGGTGCTCCTTGGAAACTCTATGGGGCAGTTCTTCCCTGTCCTATAGGGTTGTTATGAGTTACAATCAACTCTGTAGCAATGGGTTTGGTTTAGTTTCACTTGGTTTAGTGCAAACAAAATAAAATAAAAAAACAAACCCACTGCTGTCAAGTTGATCCTGACTCATACTGACCGTATAGGACAGAGTAGAATTGCCCCATGGAGTTTCCAAAGAGCACCTTGAGGATGTGAATTTCCAACCTTTTGATTAGTAGCCATAGCACTTACCCACTACGCCACTGGTTTCCTGGTTTAGTAGAGGGCCAAAAATAACACACATGAGGGATGTACTTTACATTTCAATCATGTATATAAGACTAATGGACATATAAGCCCAAAAGCAAAGACCAGAAGACAGAAAGCGACATGAAAACTGATCAGATGGCAACAAGGATACTTGGGTCGCAAAAGTCAAAGTGTAGTCATATCATGGGGTTGTCAACCAGTGTTGCAAAACAATGTGCATATTAACTATTTAATGAGAAACTAACTTGCTCTGTAAATTTCCACCTAAATCACACACATACACACACACAAAGAATTTGCACCTTCTACGCAGAAAAACAGAGACTAAGTCCCCACCGGTATACTTGATACACAGCTACTGAACATCTCTCAGTAGTGGCCTGCATGTTGCTGTCATGCTGAAGAGGTTTCCACAGAACTTCCAGACTAAAATGTGCCAGGAGGAAAAGCCTGACAGTTACTTTTAACACCAGCCAACGAAAACCCTATAGATCACAGTAGTTGAATGCACAGCTGTCATGGACCGAATTGTATCTCCCCCCAAAAACGTGTGTAGCAATTTGGCTGGACCATGATTCCCAGAATTTTGTGGTTGCCCTTGATTTTGTGATTTTCTTATGCTGTAAATCCAAATCTCTGCTTGTGCTTAACAGGGCAAGACTGGATTATGCTAAAGAGGATTAGGGTGAGACTGTACCACCCTTATTAAGGTCACCTCCCTGATTCCTTGTAAAGGGACTTTCCCTGGGATACAGCATGTACTACATTTTATCCTTTTATCTTACAACAGATAAAAGGAATAGGAACAAGCAGAGAGCTGGGAACCTCATAACGTGAAGAAAACAGTGCTGGGAGGAAAACACATCTATTGGACCTGAAGTTCCTGTGCTAAGATACTCCCAGACCAAGGAAAGATTGCCATATCACAAGGACCTTCCTCCAGAGCCAACAGAGAGATAGAGAGCCTTCTGCTGGAGCTGATGCCCTGAATTCAGACTTGTAGCCTATGAGACTGAGATTCCTTTTTGTTGACGCCATCCATTTGTGGTGTTTCTATTACAGCAGCAGTAGGTAACCACGAAAACAACTGACCAGGAAGCATTTCATTTGGTTGCACACGGAGTCACCCTGAGTCAAAGGCTAGCTCCTGTGCTCACTCATAAGTACTTTTGAAAGCCTGACTCAGATCATATCAGTCTCACACTGAAATCTTCCTGAAGCTTCCTGTTTTACAAAAAATACCAGTTAGATGCCTTCTTATGGCCTACAAGGGCCTGCATGATCTGGTTGCTGCCTCTCTTCTCTGATCTCATCTTCCTGCTCTCCTCACCTTGATCAGCATGGTTGCAGCCATAGAGGAGATTCCTCTGGCCCAACTTTTTAGACATCAGAGTCATTGCACTTCCTAGGCCTGCCTGGAAACTTTTAGCATGACTCCTCCTCCTTATTCAAGTCTCTATCCAAACATCAAACACTCAAAGAGCTCTTCACTGACCATCCAACATAAATCAGCTTTTCTAATTACCATCTTCTACAAGACTTATTTTATCTTCTTTGTAGCTCTTATAATACCTGAATTAATTCATTAATATTTTTGTTTATATGTTTCTTGTTTGTTTCTTCCCGTAAGAATGTAAGTTGTTTGAGGGAAATACTTCTATGCCAAAATCTAAAATAGGTTTTGGTAGATAATAGGTGCCAAACAAATATGTATTGATTGACCACTTCACACTTCTTACTTTGAAAATCATGTCTTCCAAATTATCTCTCCATTATATGACTTTATTTGTGAGATATGAAGGATGACATTTAGCTGCTATCCGTAGTCATCTAGCACTGCTATAACAGAAACACCACAAGTGGATGACTTTAACAAAGAGAAATTTATTTTCTCACAGAAAAGTAAGCCAAACATTGAAATTCAACACATCACCTCCAGGGGAAATCTTTCTCTGTTGGTTCCAGAGGACAGTTCTTGTCACCCATCTTCCCCAGACTAGTGGCCTCGGAAGGCCAGTGACCCTGGGTCTAAAGGATGCATCTTCTCCAGGCATTGCTTCTTTCCTAGTGGTATGAAGTTCCCCACTGTCTGTTTGCTTCCTTTTCCTTTACATCCCAAGAGATTGCCTCAAGGCACAATATAATCTTACAGATTGAGTCCTGTCTAACTAACCCAACCACTGCCCATCCTTTCTCAGTAACACCATAGAGGCAGGATTTACAACATACAGGAACATCACATAATATCCAGAATCATGGCTCAGCCAAATGGCTACACACCATTTTTGGTGGTGGACAAAATTCAACTCATGACACTTTCATTCAAAAGAATGGTGAAGGATTAACAGCACTCAGTGGCCATGAGAGTGTTCTGTACTGCACTGGCACAGATTTGTTTCGGGTTCTAAGAGTATGACTATCTATACTCATATCACTTTTTTCTTAAAACTTTCAATTTTCCAGAAATTAAGAAAGGATGCCTACATTTCCTGTTTTACATGCCAAATAAATTAATAAATTGATTTGGGAGGGAGGGAGGGGGAAGGTCACAAGGCCAGACACTTTAGTAAGCCCAAGACACTCTCTTAAGCATCTTGATTACCAGCCTGATTTTCTTTCCTAATTTCTCCTCAAAATCTTTATTTGCATATCAGATCCTCAGGTTTCCACCATTACTCAGAATCCTTTAGCATTTCACAGATGGAAGATGATGTTGGTCTCATCTCCTGTGACAATATGATCATTGGATGTGTACTGGAGTCCAGCTGGCATAGGACACCAAGTTGGTACCACAATTAACAAGAGGGAGTGTCAAGGAAGAAGCAGATGGAGGGAATCATCAAATGTACTGGATTCTGTGCTGTGTGCCTTACCTACATTGCTCATCACAGAAGACCTTGAGAGAAAACTTTATCACCACTCTCCCCTTGCTCACCTTGCTCCAGCTAACTGTACTCTCATTCCAGCTTTACGACTTTGTCACATGTTCTTTGTTTACTGGAATGTTTTTCTACATGTCTGATTCTTCATCATTCAGGTTCCAGCTTAAATGTCCCTTTTTTTAGAGATGCTTCACCAACTATGATGTGCAAGTAGCTTATTCCATACCACCACCCACAATCACACTTGTTTCCTATTTTACGTTCTTCATTGTTTTTATGAGTGTCATTGAGTTGATTTTAACACACAGGGATTCCATGTAACAGAGTAGAATTTCCCCGTAGGGTTTTCTGGGTATAATCATTATGGGAGCAGCTTGCCAGTTCTTTCTCCTGCTTAGCTGCTGCATGGGTTTGAATTGACAATCTTTGGGTTAGCAACTGGATGTTTAATCATTGTACCACCAGGGTTCCTAAGATTTTTCATTGCACTTTATTTTATCTCAAGCTATCTCCTCTGATGGCGTATTTACTGTTTATGTCCCTTTACCAACACAGACCTCCATGGAAACAGTGCCCAGCACAGAGCAGACCTTTGAAGTCTGTTGAATGACTGAAGCTTGGGAAGGTTATCCCTGTTCCAGCATCATAAATACAGCAGTAGCGGTGAGGCTGATTTGAATCTAGCTCTTACTAACTCCAAAGCCCATGGTCTTTGTCTTCTACCCCGCCCCTTCTCTGTTATCATCCAGCTAGGTCTTCCTTCCAGCTATAGACCACTCTTTCTTCGCCAGAGATTTTGGGTAATGCCCTGTAGGAGGAAAGGAACGTGCTAGGAGTAAGCAGAAAGTAAGCCCGAGGATACAAACGCAGGATGTCTTACAGGACGGATGGGCACTTCACTTTTTTCTCTCTCGTAGCACAGACCCTCTAACTTGATCCTTGGATGGGCAAGGTCTATAATCCTTGGAGTCGCAACAGCACTCAGAGTAGAAATTGAAATCCTTGTTTCAACCTAAGAGAGAAAAAGAAAATACCTGTGAGTATTAAACAATGGATACTGCCTAGGTCAATGTTACAAAGTACGGGCTAACCGGTGGACTAGATTTCTTAGGAAACCAATAGAAAGCATGAGAATCTTGCAGTAACTTACTATCAAAACGGAAGGATTAATTCTGTCTTTCTCAAACTAGGTTTATATGGATTCCAACTCAGCTCTTCAGAAATTTAACTGCAAAATGACTACAGAGGAAGAAACAGGCAATGTATTGGCTTAGTCATAAATGGCAATGTTGATTTTTGTAGTGATAGACTCAGTCAGGAGGGAAAAATCTGAGCACTGAGACAAGGAAGCAAGGAGCAGTTCTTGCGTAGGATAGATAAATATACATACAGTCATGTACATGCATAAATACAGTCATGCACACACATGTGCACATGCACACACACACACATACACACATATACACCACACCAGAAACTACAAAGCTTCTAGAGGAAAGTAATAGGAGAATACCATTACAACCTGGGATAGACCGTAGGCAAAGATTTTTTAGTCAGGACATCAAAAGCATTAACAACGAGAGAAAATAAACTGACAAACTAAGCATCAAATTGAAATACTATTCTTTAATCCAAAACCACCACTGAGAAAATTAAGCCACATACTGGGAAAAAAACATTTGTAAATACATAGCCCTGGCAGAGGACAGGTGAAAAGATAACTTTACCCCCAAATTTTGGTCTCTGTTCTTGGGTCCTGAGTGATAACTTCTAAAATCTTGGAAATTCCTTAGTGACTGAAGTCTTTAAGGGCTACAGATCAAACCTCACAAGTTATGCTAATGAAGTGACTTAGAAAGACCCACCTGGTGATATCAGCTGACCTCAAGGGAGGGGACATGATCCTATCAATCATGATGATGTCATGAGGCCCCAATAAAGGTCTGGAGACTGAAGCTCTATGGGATTCCTAGTTGGTAACACAATATCGGACCATTAAGTCTGCAAGCTTAACTGTTATAAGTGCTACATACCTCACTGGTGAATATCAGTATTGTCATCTTCAAAGTACTCCCCTTGGGAAGCTATGCACCTATGCCAGTGTCTAGTCCACCCTTCAAAGCAAATTTGGAACTTGTCATGGATTGAACTGTGTCCCCTCAGAAACATGTATAGAAATTTGGCTGGACTAGGATTCCCTGTATACTATGATTGTGCTCCATTTTGTAATTTTCCTATGCTGTATGTTACAGAATTGGGGTGGGACTGTAAATCCCCATAAGATCACTGCCTTACTCTACTGTAAAGGGAGTTTTCCTGGAGTATAGCTTGTACCACCCTTTATTTTTTTATAGTACAAGAGATAAAAGGAAAGGGAAACAAGTAGAGAACTGGGAACCTTACACTATCAAGAAAGCAGCACCAGGAGCAGAACATCCTTTAGACCTGAGGTTCCTCGGCCAAGATGCTCCCTGAATAAAGCCTGATGCAACACTGAACATTCCTCCAGAGCCAGCAAGGGAGAAGGACTTTCCCTGGAGCAAACATCCTGAATTTGGACTTGTAGCCTGCCGGACTGTGTAAGAATAAACTTTTCTTTGTTAAAGGTATCCATTCTGTGGTAATTCTGTTAGAGCAGTACTAGATGACTAAAACAGAACTCTTTTTGAAATGGCCATTGTGCCTGGGTAACACAGTGGCAAGTTTGTGAACTTAACTGTGTAGTTGTCTTTGAGGGAGTTTTTAGCCAGCAAAGAAATAACTATATTCAAACACCTTCCCTACTCACCTGATCTGGTCCCCCGATGACTTTTTTCTTTACCCAAAGATAAAGGAAATATTGAAAGGAAGACAGTTTGATGACATTCAGGACATCAAGGATAATATGACAACAGTTCTGATGGCCATTTCAGAAAGAGTTCCAAAATTGTTTCAGAGGGTGGACCAGGTGTAGGCATTGATGCATATCTTCCCAAGGGGCATACATAGAAGGTCTGTAGTGATACTCAGCAACAACACATGTAGCACTTTCTCTACGATGAGTTTGCGAACTAAATAGGCAGTCCTCATACACAAAGCCACCAGAGGTCGGAGCTGACTTAATAGCAGCTAACAAAAGCCAGCAACAAGGTTGGCAAGAGTACAGTGAAAAAGGCAGCCCAAATAATGCAAGTGAATATGTAAGTCCAAATTACTTTGGGAGGAACATATTTTGAAATTTTACATGAGTCACTTCAAAAATATCCTTGATGCAATAATTTTACTGCTTGAATTTTTAGTCTCAGAAAATAATCAGAGATTGAAAATGACGGGAGGGAGAAACATATTGGTAGAGTGGCCTCATATATTGGGAAAGCAAGCAAGACAAAAACTATGTGAGATATCCAAAGTCCCAGTGGATACTCAAAGGTATCTGTTAATTATAAAATATGAGGGTTAAAAGTTAACAATATTAAAAATCCAAATAGGTTGGTTACACTGGGTAGGGGTTGTTGTAGACATCGGTAAGTAGACAGAATCACAGATATGGGTTAAGTGAACTATGAGACCAATCTCTTTTTAAGTTTTGTAGGCTCTCAGAAAGTTACTACAAAAGTGGACACAGTAAGACAGACACAGAGGTGAAAAGATTTGCTTCAGGTCATCCATCCAAAGTCCCTGGCAGCTCTGTACATGTCTTCTCCTCTCAACGATCTCCTATCCTGCCCTCTGGAAACACTATAGGGCTGCTGTACTCTGTCTTATAGGGTTGCTATGAGTTGGCACTGACTCCATGGCAACGGGTTTTAAGTTTGGGAATGGTTTAGTATACAGCAACAGATAATCAGATCACAATTTTAAGGATGGATTCTGTGTATTGGTTCTAGGTTTTCTGGATTTTGTTTCCTGAGTTGATTAGATTTAAAGGTATTAACAATCCTGTTGCCAGTGGTAAAAAGATACTCGGAGTCCACGACATAACCAAAGACTAGACAAGTTGTGGGGTGACATCAAACACCATAAAACTGTAGCATCATTAAAAAGACAGGAAAGAAGCAGGAACAAAGTAGCAGGCCTCATTATTCCTGACCTTAAAACTTACTATGCTGCCACAGTAGTCAATCAATACAGAAAAGATGTTAGACAAAATCCAATACCCATTTCCGATTAAAAAAAAAAAAAACTCTCAGCAAAGTAGGAATAGAAGAGAAATTCCTTGGCCTAATAGAGGGGAGCTGTACAAACACAATAGCCAACATCATTTTCAACTGAGAAAAACTGAACACATTCTCTCTGAGAATGGCAACGAGATAATGACACTTTTATTTACCACTTCCACTTAACACTGTACTGGACATCTTAGCTAAGGCAGTAAAGTAAATATAAGAAATAAAGAGTGTCTAGATTGGAAAATCAGAAGTAGAGCTATCCCTATTTGCAGATTATATGATCCTATACAGAGAGAACCCAAAAGATTCCACAGTAAAACTACTGGAACTAACAGAACATTTCAGCAGAGTAGCAGGATATAAGATAAACATACAAAACTCAGTTGGATTCCGATACACCAATAAAGAGAATTACCAAAAGGAAATCAGGAAAGCAGTACCATTTATGCTAGCCCCTAAAAAGTAAAATGTTTAGGAATACATCTAGCCAGGAACATAAAAGACTTATACAAAAAAACTACAAGAAACCAAAAGAGACCTGCATAAATTGAAATAATCAGCATGATCAGTGATAGGAAGATTCAGCAAAAATGTCAGTTCTACCCAAAATGATCTATAGATATACAATCCTGATCCAAATACCAGTAGCATTTTTTAATGAGATGGAAAAACAATCTCTAACTTTACATGGAAAGAGGCTCTAGATAAGTAAAGTATTACGGAAAACAGAAGAACAAAGAAGGAGGCCTCATACTACCTAATCTCAAAACCTTCTATCCAGCCATGGCAGGCAAAACAGCCTGGTGCTCGTATAATGACAGATACATAGATCATTGGAACAGAATCCAGAACTTAGAAGTAAATTCCTTCACTTATGGCCAGCTGATCATTGACACAGCCCCAAAGTCCATCAATAGGGGAAAAGACAATCTCTTTAACAAGTGGTACTGGCAAAACTGGATGTCCATCTGTAACACAAAAATGCAACAAGACCTATACTTCACATTATACACAAAACTAATGTAAAATGGATCAAAGACCTAAGTATAAAACCTAAAATGACAATGACCATGAAAGAAAAAATAGGAACAAAGTTAAACCTGCTGCCACTCAGAGCAACTCTATAGGACAGAGTAGAAATTCCCTGTAGAGTTTCCAAAGACAGAGTAGAGCTTCCCTGTCCGGTTTCCAAGGAGTGGCTAATGGATTCAAACTGCCAACCCCTTGCTTAGATTATATGAGCTCTTAACTACTGTGCCACTAGGCTAGACAAGGTTAGAGGCAACGTCCTAATATACAGCACAAATAGGATACAAACCATAACCAACAATGCCCAAGTACTGGAAGATAAACTAGATAATTGGGAGTTTCTAAAAATTAAATACTCATGTTCTTCAGAAGTATTCAAAAAAAAAGCAAAGAGAATGTACAGACTTGGGAAAAAATATTTGGCTATAACATATCTGACAAAGATCTAATCTCCTGAATCTATAAGATACTGCAACACCTCAACAATGAAAAGACAAATAATCCAATTTAGAGATGGCCCCTGAGTCTTTGAGTTGGGGGAACAGGGATGTAATGTCAAGATTTCTCCTAGGTTAGGCACAATTTCTGTACTTGCATAGGTGCTATTTTCTGTAGACATAACCCTGATTCCACAAAATAGGACAGTGTTTTGTTCCACTGTACATAGTGTCACTGAGAGTCAGAATGGACTCCACACAGCCTACCTACAATAGCAGCAATCCATGGCACACAGCTACAAAACGGAAAGAAAGGCTTTGAATGGCCAGGCAGTTACAGCCAGAGAACATTTTAGTGAAAATAAGGAGTACCTGCTGTTGGTTCGTTGTTTCTAAGTGCACTGGAAGACTTAAAGAAAGTGATCAGTTTAGTACTGTAAAGCTCCATCTCAAGGTCCAGTTAATGGATCAGAAAGCTTCTATGCTTGCCCTAAAAAAAAAGTCTTTTATAGTCATAGGGTTGAAAAATCAAACTCAAAATCTAATTCTATGAGTGGCTGAATTATACTACAAAGTGAATTCCAAATTTGTCTGATCTTACGTCTGTAACATACATATACATAAACCAATGGAACAGAATCAGTTAGGGCAATGAGTGGGAAGGAACAGGATCTTAAAAACTGGTATGAAGCTACTTGGGCAGATTTCAGTGAAGTTGGGAACTTTAAACCTTTAAATACTGCTGAACTTTCCTTACCATTGGAATCAGCCATTTCTCCCCTATCTGAAGCAGTTAGAGTCTCCTGTTGCTAGTAGCAAAAAAAGACACTTGTAGTCCATGGCATGCAGACAAAACAGAAGAAAAGGCTTTGAATGAGCAAGCAGCTGTTGCCTTTGCCTAACCAAACCAAACCAAACTGGCTGCCGTCAAGTCAATTCCACCTCATAACAAGCAACCCAACAGGACAGAGTAGAACTGCTCCACAGAGTTTCCAAGGAGCACATGGCAGATTAGAAATGCCAACTTTTTGGTTAGCAGATACAGCACTCAGCCATTACACCAAAAGTGTTTCCTGGCTTTCCCTACCTCCCCTGAAGGCCTTTTCACAGAACTGTTGATCTTCCTTGGACACAGTCTTACTACCTCAAGTTGCTTCTAGATCTACACCAGACCCGAGTCCCAGGCAGGAACAGCCTTCCACAGAATTCTCCATTAGCTCCCACAATTACTTTAGCGCTACCAAAAAAAACTTGTTGCCACTGAGTTAATTCTGATTCATACTGACCCTAAAGAACAGAGTAAAACTGTTCTGTAGAGTTTCCAAGGAACAGCTGGTAGATTTGAACTGCTAACTATTTGGTTAGCAGCTGAGCTTTCAACTGCTGCACCAGGTCTCTGCTTAAGGTCTAATCACTATAATAAATCCTTTTTCTGTTTCACTCATAGTAGCTCTGCTTCTCTAATCAAATCCTAACTGATATATTAGCTCTCAGAGAGGTAGTCTGAAAAATTCATTATTTTGATGAGAGAGGAAAATAAACATGAAAGAATAGGAAAATATGTAAAAATTAACAGGGTAACATGTTACAAAGTGGACTGGAAGCAGTTTCTTTCACTCGGGCTCACTTACATCTTTTGGAGGCCGATAGTTTGGGTCTGCACGTTTGGCTACAGAGAGTCTCACTACCCAGGGAGAAGCTTCAGGGATTTGAGAAGGATCTTTTCTGCTTTCACTGACGGGCCTGTATACAAGTGGAAAAATGAAATATTATAACCATTGGATGGAAGAAAATAGCCACACTTTTCATTGCTCTAATCCGCTTTCAATCAGTAATATTTATTGTTTCTATCTCAGAAGCATCTTTTCCTATAATCACATCTGCTCTTACCATTAGATTGGTGTTTATCAAAATGTTTTTTACCATGATCAACAATAAGAGGTACATTTTATGTTGTGACATGGTGTATGGTATGTGTGTACATGTATGTATGTATCAAAAACAAAATTATCAAAAAACAATAGTTACCCTATTCTGATTTTTAAAAATTTAATTTCATATCATGAAAGAAACTGATTGCAAGCCACTAAACTGATTCCATGACTCAACTGACAGTTCATGACCAGCAGTATGAAAAGTATCTCACTTTCTACCAAAATCTCATATTAAAATCCTGAGGTAAAAATTTCAGCTACCACCAAGAATCACTCCATGATGGCCAATCACTTCTTCAGTGCAATCTGAGATCAGGCTAGCCATAACTCCCAGTCATTTGGCCAGTTTTCACAGGCTGCTCCCTACATATTCCTGTCACTGATCAAACCCCACCAATTAACCAACAAGCTTAACATGGAAAAAGGTTTTCCCAAATGGGTGTATGATTACGCTTTAAGGAGTGCCTTTTAGATTGTCTTTATTTTAATTGAGATATAATTCACATACCATAAAAATCCACTCTTTTAAAGTGTACACTTCAGCGGTTTTTCGGATATTCACAAAATTGTGTAACCATCACCACAATCTAATTCCAGAACATTTCATCAACCAGAAAGAAACCACACACGTATTAGCTAGTCACTCTCTCATTTCTCCCTGTGCTGCCCCTCACAAATAGCTCATTTACTTCAGGGGCTTGTGGATTTCCTTACTCTAGAAATTTTAAGTAAGTTAAATCATACAATATGTGGTCTTTTGTGTCGGGATTCTTTCACTTAGTATACTGCTTGCAAAGTTCATATATTAGTATTTCATCCCTTTTATGGGTAAGATTTCACTGTATGGATACAGCACATTTTGTTTATCCGTTTACCCACTGATGGAAATTTGGGTTGTTTCCAACCATTGTGAGGTCACTGACCATTAAGTTCACAAACTTGCCACCAGTGCATTTGTTTGGCAGTACCGTATGACTTGGTGAGGTTTCATAACCTTTTATATCAGTGTCTCACAGTTGTGTTCGTGCTGACATGTGGCGGTGTCTTGTTGTGGGGCATTCAATATTGTTGTTGTGTGTTTTCATGTGCCTTCACGAGAATGCCAGACCTTGAATTGTAACAACAAACAAACATTAAATTTCTTGTTAAACTTGGCAAGAGTGGAAGTGAAATAAGGCATACATTAGTCCAAGTTTATGGGGATAATGTCATGCAGAAAACAGCAGTGTATAAACAGATTAAACATTTTTCTGAAGGGACAGAAAGTGTCACCTAGGAAGGAAGGTTACAGTAGCCTGTAACAAGTAGAACTGACAAAAACATCGCAAAAAAAAAAAAATTCATTGAGTTGTGCGTCAAAATTGGCAACTGATGGTGACAAGCATAGCAGACCAAGTAAACACCAGTATAGAAACAGGAAAGTCTCAACTGCAATTCTTGGCATGAGAAAGATGTATGGCAAAAATGGTCCCAAAGAAGTCCACTGATGAACAAAAGCAAAAGACAGTCAAACTTTGCCAAGACCTTTAGGAGAAGCAAGATGATGTTTTGGACCTTGATATCACTGGTGATGAAACATGGATGTACCGATATGACCCTGAAACAAAGCATCAAAGTGCACGATGGAAGTCAGGCAATTCTCCAGAACCAAAATATCAGCTCCATCAGTCCAAATCAAGAGTCACAATGATATTGCTAACTTTTTTGGATATTAGAGGGATTGTTCATTACAAACTTGTACCACCTGGACAAGCAGTTCACCAAGTTTGGTATTTGGAAGTGCTGAAAAGGCTATGTGAAAAAAGTTAGATGAAAACGACCTGAACTTTTCACCAACAACTCAGGGCCCTGTGTCATGACAATGCACCAGCTCACACAATGCATTCTGTGAGAGAGTATTTAGCCAGTAAACAAATAATTCTATTGGAATATATGCCCTGCTCACCTTATTGGCCCCCAATGACTTTTTTCTTTACTCAAAGATCAAGGAAATATTGAAAGGAAGACATTTTGATGACATTCAGGACATCAAGGGTAATACAACAACAACTCTGATGGCCATTCCAGAAAAAGAGTTCCATAATTGCTTTGAAGGGTGGACTAGGTGCTGGCATCAGTGTACAGCTTCCTAACAGGAGTACTTCTAAGATGATTTCAGTGATACTTAACAATGAGGTATATAGCACTTTTTCTAGGATGAGTTTGCAAACTTAATTGGCAGCCCTCATATGAATAATGCTGCAAGGAATATTTGTGTGCAAAATTTTGTGTGGACATACATTTTCAGTTCTCTTCGACAGATACTTAGAAGTGGAATTTCTCAGTCATATGATAACTCAAAGTTTAACATTTCAAGGAATGGCCACAGCAGCTGCACCATATGACACTCCCATCAGCAATGTATGAGTGTTCCAGTTTCTCTATACTTCACCAACACATTTTCCACGTGTGTCTGTGTATGTGCATATCTTCTCATCTTAGTAGATGTGAAGTGGTATTACATTGTAGTTTTAATTTGCATTTCTTAGAACTCTTGACGTTGAGCACTTTTAATGTGCTTGTTGGCCATTTATCCTTTGTGTTTCAGTCAGCTAGTGCTGCTCTAACAAAAATATGACAAAATGGATTGTTTTAAAAAGAAGAGTTTATTCTGACACAACCCAGTATGCTACAAGTCTGAATTCAGGGTGCCCACTCCAGGGGAAGACTTTCGCTCTGTCAGCTGTAGAGGAAAGTCCTCATGTTGTATCAGCCTTTGGTCAGGGAGTATCTTGGTGCAGGAACTTTGGGTCTAAAGGACACACCTTCTCCTGGTACTGCTTTCTTGACAGTATGAAGTTCCCAACTCTGCTTGCTTCCCTTTCCTTTTATTCCTTATAGGATAAAAAGATAAAAGGTGGTGCAAACCACACTCCAAGGAAACTCCAATGGAGCAAGGAGGTGACCCTAGGAAGGGATTTATAGCCTCACCCTAATCCTCTCTAACATAATCTGCTCTGTTAATCATAGGTAGAGATTAGGATTTACAGCATAAGAAAATCACAAAATGGAGGGCAATCACAGGATACAGGGAATCCCGGCCCAGCCAATTCGCTCCACATATTTTTGGGTGTACACAATTGAATCCATGACACTTAGAGAAATGTCCATTCGAGTCCTTTTTATTTTAAAAATTGGGTTATTTTTCCTATATTGCAAAGTCTCACAAATTCTTTAGATATACTCTGAATTCTAGTCCTTTATCAAATATATAGAACCCTGGTGGCATAGTGGGTTAAGTGCTATGTCTGCTAACCAAAAGGATGGCAGTTCAAATCCACCAGGTGCTCCTCGGAAACTCTATGGAGCAGTTCCACTCTGATCTCTAGGGGTGCTAGGAGTGAGACCCGACTCGACAGCAGTGGATTTTTAGTGGCTCAGTAGTTAAGAAATCAGCTGCTAACCAATTCTGTTTCTTCTTGTGTCAATTTAAGTAGTTTGCATCTTTCTAGGAATTTGTCTGCTACATCTAGATTAGCTAATTTCTGAGCCTTACATAATAGTACTCCCTTATGGTTATTTTTATTTGTAAGCCATAGGAGTGTCCTCTCTTTAGTTTCTAAATATACTAATTTGAGTTTCTCTTTTTTTCCTCGGTCAGTCTACCTAAGGCTTTACCAGTTTTATTGATCTTTGAAAAAAACCTATTTAGTTTTACTGCTTTTCTCTATTATTTTTAAAAATTTATTCCATCTTATTTGTTTTCCCCTCAATTCTTATTTATCCCTTTCCTTCTACTTGTTTTGGTTACTTTCTTCTTTTTTCAATTTTCTTAAAATAAAAGATTTGATTGTTGCCTTAGTCATCTGGTGCTGCTATAACAGAAATACCACAAGTGGATGGGTTTAACAAAGAGAAATTTTATTTTATCATAGTCCAGCAGGCCAAGAGTCCAAATTCAAGGTGTCAGATCCAGGAAAAGGCTTTCTCTGCTGGCTGTAGAGGAAGGTCTTTGTCATTAATCTTCCCCTGGACAGGTAGCTTCTGGTACGTAGAGACCCTGGGTCTTTTCCAAGGGATGCTCTCCACTTCTGGCACTATTTCTTGGTAGTAAGAGGTCCTCAAATCTGTCTGCTAGCTTCTTTCTTTTATGTCTCAAGAGACTTTCTTAAGGCACAATATAATCTTATACATTGATTCATGCCCCACCAACTCAACTGTGGCCCATCCTTCCTCATTAACATCATACAGGCAGGGTTTACAGAATACAGGAACATCCTACAGCACTGGGAATCATGGCCTAGTAAAAATACTACACACATTTTGAGAGAACATAATTCAGTCCACAACAACTGTAATTTGAGATCTTTCTTCTTTTTTTTTATTATGGTTGAGTGAAAATGTATATTCTCATAAATCTGCATGCCCGCCTATATGCAGCTCCCACTGCTTTCCCTACCCGGTAACAGTACACTCTTCTTCTCCACTCCATACATGTATTATCCTCCCAACCATCTGCTATCCCTTGCTCTCCACTGACTCCTCTGCCTCCAATAAGAGGTCAGCAGGATGACATCTTATAGGTGCATAGAACCATAAAGTGCACACATGATATGGTCACTCTGTGTCACCAAGTCCAATCCATTCCAAGAGTTGACCTCCATTATGACTTATGGACAAGGACAGCATCAGGGCCACAGGCCATGCTCCCAGGGGAACTCTGAGGTCCCTGGACCATCAACTGTGGTCTTTTAGTGGAGATCTCAGGGTATACCCCTTTTTATTCTTGCGTTGCCAGTGAGACTGAACTTTGAGAGCTCCATCACCGCTAGTTCTTCTGGTCACAAGTTTATGTAGTCACCCATTCACGTGGGTCTGTCTGTTTTCTGGGTTCACTTTCTCCCATGTCATTTTGGTCCTTTATGATCATCTGTTCCTGCTGAGTTGGGACCATTTGCTGTACCCTTGGATGGCAGTTTGGCAGCTTTAAAACCCCAGATGCCACGCACCAATGTGGGGTGCAGAAGGCTCTCTTAGCAAAACACTAGTTGTGTCAATTTGGCCTCGAATTCCCCTGAGAGCATGATCCCTGGTTCCCTGTCCCAGCTACTCTGTCCATTCAATATTGGGTTAAGATGGGAGGAGTAATCATGTTATATTGAAGTCCACTTAAAAATGTTCTTGTTTCTAATGTATGCTGTCCCAGATTTCACCCAAGCAAATTTCTATCAACTATCTAACCCTAACTCTCCCCCTCCCCTCCCTCCCTCCTCAACCTTGCAGCCATCAAAGAGTCTTTTCTTCTATGCATAAGTTTGTTTTTAAGTTTTTAACGTAGGGGTCTCATATAATATTTGTCCTATCACTCAGCATAATGTCCTCCAATTCAAACCAGGTTGTAAGATGTTTCCTAAAATCATCATTGTTCTTTATTGTTGCATAGTGTTCCATTGAGTATAGATACCAAGTTTACCTATCCATTTCTCAGTTGTTAGGCATCTGGGTTGATCCCATCTTTCTGCTATTGTGGTTGATCGCATCTTTTTGCTATTATTGCTGTGCTGCAATAAACATTCGTGTGCATGTATCAGTTGGTGTGAATGGCCTTGATACTGTAGGATATATTCCAAGCAGTGGAATTACTGGGTTAAATGGTATATCTAGATCCAGCTTTTTAAGGAAGCAACACACTGCTTTCCAAAGAGGTTGCACCATTTTGCAATCCTACCAACAGTGTGAGAGAGTTCCAATTTCTCCACAGCTTATCCAGCATTTGTGGTTTTGTGTTTTTTGGATTATGGCCAACCTTGTTGGGTTGAGATGGTATCTCGTTGCTTGGATTTCAATTTCTTTATTAGCTAATGATGGTGAGCATGTCTGCTGTGTTTTTGGGCTGCCTGGATCTCCTCTTTAGAGAAGTGTCTGTCCATCGCCTTTGTCCATGACTTAATTGGATGATTTATCTTTTTCTTATTGATATTTTGTACTACCGTCTAGATGATGGCGATCAGGCGTCAGTCTGACATATTGTTGCCAAATATTTTTTCCCATTCTGTAGGTGGCCTTTTAATTCTATTAATAAAGTCTTTGGATGAGCAAAAGTGTTTGATTCTTAATAGTTCCCATTCATCTATTTTCTCTTCTGTTGATTGTGGTTTGTTTCACAGATTTTGAAGTCTGTCTACGCTGTGTATTAAAACTTCCAATGTTGCTCCTACATTTTCTTGGATGAGCTTTATTGTTTTAGATTTGATATTTAGGTCTTTTATTCAGTTTGAGTTGGCTTTTGTATAAGGTGTAAGATCTTGTTTCAATTTATTGCAGATGGATATTCAATTTTGCCAGCATTATTTGTTTAAGAGATTGTTTTAACCTCAGTTTAATGTCTTAGGGCCTTTGTTGAATATCAACTGTCCAAAGGCAGATGGTCGGCCATTCAAATCCACTAGGCACTCCTTGAATACTCTGGGGGTCAGTTCTACCCTGGCCCTTAAGGTTGTCATAAGTCGGATCTGACTCAATGGCACTTGGCTTGGCTATAGGCAGATGGTGTCATGGCTGGGGTCTGATTTCTGTTCCATTGATCGATCTGTCTGTTTTTGTACCAGTGCCAAGCTGTTTTGACCACTGTGGCAGTGTAATAGGTTGGGAAGTCAGGTAATGAGAGGCCTCCCAATGTGTTCTTCTTCTTTAGTAGTACTTTACTTACCCAGGACTTCTTCCCTTTCCAAACAAAGTTGGTGATTTGTTTCTCCATCTCATTAAAAAATGATGCTGGAACTTGTATTGGGATTGTATTATATAAGTAGATTGCTTTGGGTAAAACAGACATTTTCACAACGTAAAGTCTTCCTATCCATGAGCACAGTGGGTTTCTCCACTTATCTAATGGAGAAGAAGGTGTAGTTGTCTGCTGATGGGTAGAAAGTTCCGTATATACTGATGAGGTTTAGTTGGTTAATTGTGGCAAGAAGGTCTTCTGTATCTTCACTGAGCTTTTTTCTAGATGATCTGTCCAATTTCTGTCAGCAGCTCAGCAACAATACTCTCTGTGTTCTCAGGCGTCTTACCCTATTCAGGAACTCCAATTAATTGTAGATTTTTCCTCTTAATAGAGTCCCACATGTTTTTTAATACTTCTTCATTTTTCTTTTTTCTGATTTCTCCTCATAGATGCTGGAGTCAGT
Organism: Heterohyrax brucei; assembly: GCA_028571685.1. Classification (NCBI taxonomy): domain Eukaryota; kingdom Metazoa; phylum Chordata; class Mammalia; order Hyracoidea; family Procaviidae; genus Heterohyrax; species Heterohyrax brucei. Next base: position 136,757,256 of record CM053143.1, read on the forward strand.
AGCTCTGTCTTCCAAGTGAGAAATTCTCTTTTCCATTTGTTCCATTCTGTTTTCTTGGCTTTTAATATAAGTTTCTATCTCTTTGATTTTGTTATTGATCTGTTGGATTTCAGAGTACTGGTGTTCCATCAGATTGAACAGCTTGCTTAATTTTTCATTTTGTTGTGCTGCATTTTGTGTAAGGTCTAGCAAGGCTCTATATGTAATCCTTTTGTATTTACCTTCCAGTAGTTTCAGAAAGGTTTCTTTGGGAAGTTCTTTGGTTGTTTCTTTTAACGCCCCTCTGAAGCTATCGGTGATTTCTTAGTTATGCTGTTCTCCAGAGTTTGTTGCTTTGGGGACATCATGTGAGTCAATAAAGGCTGGGAGAGATGCTGTGAGAATGGACTGCAGTTGTTTCTCTAGGCCATCTTAAAATGAAAGGTAAAAGGTATCTGACAACTTCCAAAGTCAGTCAGGTTTTCAGCTGTGTACAGGTCCCTCTTCACAGGTGCCAAAGTAAACACCTCTATACCCAATCCCAGATGTTATAAAGTAGTCCAAAATACAGAAAGGCTACTACCCTGCTCGCTTGTGCTGTCAGGCCCAAGCTGTAGGTGACACTGTGTAAAATACTGCTTTTCTTCTGGAAAAGGGCTGTCCTCCAGGGAGCCGTTGCCTCCTAGCCTAGAAATTAGGTCTAGCAGAGGCCTCTGCCTCCTGGTGGAACAAGATGGCATCCTGCAGAAGCTCTCCGCCTGCCTCAGTATGGGCTACTCAATGGTGGAGGCAGAAAGAGAGGCCAAAGATGACGAGATGCACAGGGCCCAAAGCCAGGCTCTCACAATGTGGCAATTTTACCTACCAATTCCACCAGCTGTGTGTCTGAGATTAGCTACTACTCAAGTCCTAGCTCCGCCCACTGGTTAAGATAGAGAAAAAAACATTAAAATGGTGACTTACCTTTGGTCCATGAAAGCCAGCACTCGACCAAGAGCAGAGGATGGCAAAAGATGGGAGATTTTCTGTTCAGTGGTATGAAGTCCAAATTAGCAGCACTATACTGTGTCCTAGGGCTCACTAGGTGTCCAGAAGGCTCTGTTTAATTACCAGTTAAGGTCTTGGTTTCCAGAGGGATCTAAGGAGACATGTGTTTAGTCTGCCATCTTGACTCCACCTTCCCCTTTCTTCTTTTCTAATACAGACATTTACGACTATGAATTTCCCTCTAAACACTGCATCCCACAAATTTTGATGTGTCTTGTTTATATTTTTATTTATCTCAAAATATCTTCTTATTTCCTTTAGGATTATTTCTTTGACTCATTGGTTGTTTAGGAGTGCATAGTTTCACAAATTTTTGAATTTCCGAAGTTCCTTCTGCTATTGGTTTCTATTTTCATTTCACTGTGATCACAGAACATACTTTGTATGATTCCAATCCATTTAAGTCTGTTAAGCTTGTTTTATGACTTCATATATGGTTTATCCTGGAGAATGTTCTATGTATACTAGAGAAGAATATATATTCTGCTACTGTCAGTAGAGTGTTTCACAGTCACAGTGGAATACGAAGACTGCCAATTAAGTTCACAAACTCATCCTAGAAAAAGTGCTACGTACTCATTGCTGAATATCACTATGGTCACCTTCAAAGTACTCCCCTTGGGAAGCTATGCACTGAAGCCAGCACCTAGTCCACCCTTCAAAGCAATTTCAAAACTCTTTTTCTGGAATGCCATCAGAGCTATCCTTGTAGTACCCTTGATGTCCTGAATGTCATTGCTTTCAATATTTCCTTTATCTTCGGATAAAAAAAAAGTCACTGGGGGTCAGATCAGGTAGTCAGGAGGGTGTTCCAATACAGTTATTTGTTTACTGGCTACAAATTCTCTCACAGACAACTAGATAATTAAGTTCATGAACTTGTCACTACACACTGTGCACAATCGCCATTCCAGAAAGAATTCCAAACTTGGTCTGAAGGGTGGACTAGGTGCTGGCATCAGTGCATAGCTTTCCAAGAGGAGTACTTCGAAGATGACCATAGTGTTACTCAGCAGTGAGGTGTGTAGAACTTAGAACAATTAAGTTTATGGCTTAACTGTCAGATCTCATATTATTCAACCATATAAAAGAATGAAATATTTATGTAAGTTACAACACAGATGAACCTTGAAAATAACATACTAAGCAATATAAGCCAGACACTAAAGGACAAATATAATTCCATGTATATGAAATATACAGATAGGCAAATTCATGGAGACAGAAAGTAGATTAGAAGTTACCAGGGGCCAAGGGAGGAGGGGAAAGGGAAAAGTTACTGTTTAATGTGTACAGACTTTCTTTTGGGGGAGATGAAAAAATTTTGGAAATAGACATTGGTTACGGTTGCACAGCACTGAGAATGTAATTAATGCCACTGAATTGTACACTTACAAATGGTTAAAATGGCAGTTTATATTATATATATAGATATTTGTTACGGGTTGAATTGTGTCTCCCAAAATATCTGTTGAGTTGGCTAGGTCGTGACTCCAGGTATTGTGTGATTGTCCGCAATTTTGCTGTCTGATGTGATTTTCCTTTGTGTGGTAATTCCTACCTCTATGATGTTAATGAGGTGGGGTTATTGGCAGTTATGTTAATGAGGCAGGACTCAATCTACAAGATTATGTTGTGTTTTAAGCCAATTTCCTCTGAGATATAAAAGAGAAAAGCAAACAGAGAGGTGGGGGTGAGGTGGGGGGTGATGCCTCATACTACCAAGAACAAGAGCCAGGAAAACAGCATGTCCTTTGGACCTGGTGTCCCTGCATGAGAAGCTCCTCTACCGGGGATAACTGATGACAGCGATATTCCCCTAGAGCTGACAGAAAGAAAAAGCCTTTCTTGAAGTTAGTACCCTGAATTCAGACTTCTGGCCCACTAGACTGAGAAAACAAATTTCTGTATGTTAAAACTACACTCATCGTATTCCTGTTATAGCAGTATTAGATAACTAAGATATATTTTACCACAATAAGTAAACAAACAACAAAAAAATTGCAACTTTTCCCTAGCCCCTGCTCCCATCAACAACTGAGCTTTGTTTTTTTCTGTAGCACTTATCACTTAACATATTATATATTTTTATGTGTTTATTTTGTTTGTTGTCTTTTTCCTCCCACCAAAATGAAAGCTCCCTGAGGCTGGAGATTTCTTACTAATTTTCTTCATTGCTAAACGCTAACACTTACTAGTATGTTGTTGTCCTTAGGTGCCATCTAGTTGGTTCTGACATATAATGACCTTATGTATAACAGAATAAAAGGGTGTCCAGCCCTGTGCCATCCTTACAATTAGTGCTATGTTTGAATCCATTGTTGAAACTACTGTGTCAGTTCATCTTGTTAAGGAGTTTCTCTTTTGCTGATCATCTATTTTACCGTGCATGATGCCTTTCTCCAAGGCTTGCTCCCTCCTGATAACATGTCCAAAGTATGTGAGACAAAGTCTTGCCATATTCACTTCTAAGGAACATTCTGGCTGCATTTCTTCCAAGACAGATGTGTTCATTCTTCTGGCAGTCCATGATATATTCAACATTCTTCACCAATGCATAATTCAAATATATCAATTCTTTTTCAGCCTTCCTAATTTATTGCCCAGCTTTTGTATGCATAGGGAGCAACTGAAAATACCACAGTTTGAGTCAAGTGCACCTTAGTCCTCAAAGTGACGTTTTTAGTTTTTCAATACTTCAAAGAGGTCCTTTGTAGCAGATTCATCCAGTGCAATCATCAGCTGATTTCCTGGCTGTTGCTTCAAAGGGCATTGCTTGTGGATCCAAATAAAGGGAAATCCTTGACAACTTCAGTATTTTCTCAGTTTATCATGATGTTGCTTATGTCTAGCTGTGAGCATTTCTGTTTCTTCATACTGAGGTGTAACATATACTGAAGGCTGTAGTCTAATCTTCACTAGTAAATTTTCAAGTCCTCTTCACTGTGGAGACCTGCATATTGCAGGTTTTTAATGATTGTTTCTCCAATTCTGATACTGTATTCTTCTTCATATAGTCCATCTTCTTGGATTATTTGTTCAAAATACAGGTTAAGTATGTATGGTGAAAGAATGCAAATAAAATCTATGTACCTCATTTTATTTTTCCATTCATCTGGTGATGGACTCTTGGGTTGTTTCTACCTCTTGGCTACGATGAGTAATCCTGCAGTGAACACTGGTGTGCAAGTATCTGTTTGGGTCTCTACATCTAAGCCTTTTGGTACATATCTCGGAGTGGAATTATTGGATTCCTGAGAGGCCAGAGTAGAACCCAGAAACAGGCCCACACAAACATGGCTAGATGACTTTCAACATATTACAAAAATAACTCAGTGGAGAAAGTATGTTCTTTCTAACAATCAGAGCCAACTGTTAGGCCAATAATAATAACACTGACCTAAATCTCATACAATGTATAAAACATTAACTCAAAACTTTTAGAAAAAAATGTAGAAGATTTCTATGACTTGGGGTTAAATAAAGCATTTTTAAACATGACACAAAAGCATGATCCACACAAGGAAAAAATGGTTAATTGGACTACATTAAAATTAAAAGCTTAAAAAAATTAAATCATAAAATACACTATTAAGAGGATGATAAGACAAGCAATAGACTGGAGGAAATATTTTCAGATCTCACATTCAGCAGAGAATTCATATCTAGAATACATAAAGAACTGTCAGAAAACAAAAGCAAGAAAGCAAGTAACACAATTTAAGAATGGGCAGAAGAATTTTACAAACACTTCGCCAAAGAGATTGACAGACAAAAAATATACACAGGAAAGTTGCTCAATGTCATTACTTATAATTGAAATGCAAATTAAAACTATGACGAGATAGCATTATACAGCTATTAACCCACAGCCCTTAAGTCAATTCTGTCTCTGACTCTACAGGACGGAGTAGAATCACGTCATAGGGTTTCCAAAGAGTGGCTGGTGGATTCAAATTGCCAACCTCTTGATTAGCAATCAGGGCTAAAATACAAAATAGTGAGGATCAGAGCAACTGGACCACCAGCATGACTGGTAAGAATATAAAATGGTACCACCACTCTGAAAAGCGTCTGGAAATTTCTTAAAAAGTTAAGCATAAACAACCCTATTTCTGGCTATTTACGTTAGAGAAATGAACACTGATGTTGATATAAACATCTATACACGAATGCTTATAGAAACTGTATTCACAATTGCCAAGTAAACAACTCAAATGTCTTTCCTTGTACAAATAGATAAAGAAACTGTGGGTACACCCAATGGAATGCTACTCAGAAATTAAAGGATACATTCTGTATGATTACCTTTATACAACATTCTCCAAAAGACTCTGCATAACACAGTCATTTGATCTTTTGTTTTGCCTTGTTTTATTTTGTTAGCTTAATTGCTATGGCTTTCTAAGACACATCTTTTGGATAAAAATGTTATTTGACCTAGAGCTATTACATCTTAGAAGAACTCTTTATTTATATAAAACTGGTTCGAATGTTTGGAATGTCACATAAGCTTGACACAGCGTTTCTAAATAACCACTGATACATAGCAGTCAGGAAGTGAAATATTTATGTTTCTGCATGGTTAGGGATTTCTGGGCAAATTTTACTGGACCCTGAGTCAACAGACAAGCTTTGGAAATAAGATCTAGAAAGCAATATAACCCCAGCTAGCAAATCCTAAACTCCTTGTTGTGGGAATCTTCCTACTGCAGACATTTCTTTACATTCCAAAGGCTAAGAAATCAGGACCCTTTCCCTTCTCTTTCTAAAGAGGTTTAGTTTATACTAGCAGCCAGATGGAGGATAACTGTGCTACAGCTGTTAACTGTAAGGCCAGCACTTTGAATCTGCCATCTGCTCCTCACATATCCTAAGGAGCAGTTCTCCTTTGTCTCGTAGGGTCGTTATGAATCAGAATCAACTTGACAGCAAAAGGTTTTGCCTACAGTGCACTCTGGTGTATGTAAAGTGACATCTGGCTCTTGTATTGCCTCAGATGGGGAAATTGGGATGTAGAGGAATCGGTACAGTAACTGCTATAACTAAGTAATAAGTAATTTGTCTTTGCCCCAGAAGCCTTGTCTCTACTTTCAGAACAACATGAACAAACATAGGTATTTAAAACTCACCAGCAGTATTTAAAATTGATATATAAATGGCCCAAGACATTGACATGGGAACTTACCTGAAAGGGCAACTTGTGTTAGAACCATTGTAACATAGTATGGGATTGTGTCAACCTTCCATTTACATTATTGAAGGTATTATTTGGAAGAAAAGAATTTTCAAGTGCTTGTATTTTCCCATTACTTCATTAGAGTGGGAAACCTGGTGGCATAGTGGTTAAGTGTTACGTCTGCTAACCAAAAGATCAGCACTTTGAATTGCCAGGTGCTCCTTGGAAACTCTACAGAGCAGTTCTACACTGCCCTATAGGGTTGCTATGAGTTGGAATTGACTCGATGGCACTGGATTTGGATTTTTTGGTCCACTAGAGTAGGCTTGTTAGCAATATTGTTATTCCCTTATCCATCCCTCTCTACTTATGAAGAACTGGTTTATTTGATGGGTAAAGCATGAAAGCCTCATGACCATTTATCCATATTCCTCTATAGTTTGGGGTTAAGGAACTGAAGGTCACCATTCCCCTGAAGTCTGCCCTTCTCTCCTTTGGAGCCTAATGTCTTCAGTGTACACAAGTTCTTTCCTCTGCTCCAGCTGACAAATGGTAAAGGAATACTTTGGGGCAAGATTTGAAGACCCTATGACTAGGTGTCAATCCAGTTTGGGGAAGGGGTATTAGAAAGCACAGGGTGGTCACAGATTCCAGTGACATGGCCCAGTGCACCTCTACCAGCAACATTGTTCTTATTTTAACCCCTGATTTCTGTATCTATTTTTAAACTCAGAGAATAAAGAGGCATGAATAATTATTACCTTTAAATCCTGTTCTATACTCTTCTAATGTCAAATGACAGGTTTCTCAGTACATAGAAACAACAACTCTTGAAATTCATATGCATAGTTATAGATACAGGCAAAGTGAACCTATATTTTATCTATAGGTTTAAAAACAATCACCCAGAATACATCTCCAAACAAGAGCTGTAAACCAGGAATAAAGAAAAAGGGAACACATTAGCTAAAGTACATGTCACACAGTTCAAGTTCATATGTTACATTCATTGGACAGCCCCTTGTGTCTTTGCCAAGTGCCGTCAAGTCAGATAAATACTTATTTACTTTTTTCTTCCACACAGTTCTAAATACTTAGTCATCTGTTCCTAGTGCATAGATTAAAAAAATAAAAAACCCAAACCAGTTACCACTGAGTCAATTCCAACACAGAAGGACCCTAAAGGGCAAACTATAATTGCCCCACAGGGTCTCCATTGCAGACCTTTATGGATAGCAGCTGAGGCCTTAACCACTGCACCCAGGGTGCAAAAAAAAGCTGGTTAGAGACTGTTAGCTATGAGAAGACAATATCTCATAATTCAAAAGCACACAATCAGACTATATAGCCCAGTGAGATTGTCATGGTTTGAATTGTGTCCCCCCAAAAATGTGTGCAGCCATGTGGCTGGGATATGGTTCCCAGTATCTTGGAAATGTCCTCCATTGTGTGGTTTCGCTAACCTGTATGTTAAAGGATTAGGGTGGGGCTGTGAATTCCTGCTATGGGGGAAGTTTCCCTGGAGTATGGCTTGCCCCACCCTTAATGCTTTTAGCTTTCAAGGAATAAAAGGAAAAAGAACCAAGGACAATTTGAGAACCTCGCTACCATCAAGCAAGCAGCACCGGGAGCAGAGCCTGTCGTTCAGACCAGAGGTTCTTGCGTTAGGACGCTCCCTGAACAAAGACTGATGCAATACCGGACTTTCCTCCAGAGCCGTCAAGGGGAAAGTCTTTCCCTGGAGCGGACACCCTGAATATGGACTTACAACCTACCGAACTGTGTAAGAATAAATCTTTCTTTGTTAAAGCCATCCACTCTGTGGGATTTCTGTTAGAGCAGCCCTAGCTGACTAAAACAGAGATTTTGCTTTCTATTTAAGTACCTCCTGATAGGTTTTCTATTTAAAGTATTATACAATAATTAATATTCTTAAAAAAGATCTTGAGCCAATGGCAAAGGTCATATATATTTTCAGCAGCAGAACAGACTGTTTAGCAAAGCAGGGAAACATATTTTTAAAACTACAAAAAGCTTCACCACTCAAGCAGGCTTCATGTATATGAAACATCAGATACGGGTCTCTCAAAAAGTAATGACAGACAAAGGAAGTATTCCTCTATTTACAAACATAGATATGTAATTGAAATAGGAGGAAAGCTTTAGGTACCCGTATTTTAAAAAGGAAAGTTAAAATAGACAGCCAGAAATTAATTGTTTTTGTAAAACTGACTTGTCTTTTCCGGCCCTGGCAGGAAGTCACACATTAACTGCCAGGGGCTACGGGAATAATGTCTTTGCAATATTCAGAACATTTTAGAAACATCAGAACAAATGGGAGACTCCAGGCACCGGTTGGGACACCTCTGGTTCAGATGGCATCCGAAACCAGTCTGGATCCCTGCTTCTGATGCATATCCTAAAAAGACTCCTGAGGCCCCCAAACAGACACCTCTCTTCACCCCTAATAAATCACATTGTTTCCCCAGTCCCTTATATATAGCCAAAACTTAACTGATGACTTTTTGGCAGGATCTTGAAGGAGAGAGTCCTCCCTGCTCCCTGCGTCTGCTAGTATACAGTAATAAACTTCTTTTTGATAACTCACCCTGATGCCTGTCTCAGAGTCTTTTGGGGGCAGGTAACAAGAATCTGGGAGTTTTGTCTGATAACATAACTACCCAATTTACACACATGTAGTAAGCAAATTAGCAGATTTTGTGGAATTGATAAATTAATAAACAAATGAAGAAACTGTGTAGGAGGAATTGGGCATCCTTTCACTGGATTCCGAGATAGAAGACTCAGACATCCAGTCCAACCTTTCTCTGAATGCAGGAATGTTTCTTAAAGTTCCTGGAAAGTCATCAACTCAACCTCTGCTTGAATACATTCAGAGACTGGGGTGGAGACTGGGGGTTCAGTTGTGTAGATAAGTATTCTCATTAGTAGATAGCTAGTCAGGAAGATTTTCCTACACATAGTTGACATCTTCTGCCCCATAAATTACTTGGTCCATTTCTAGTGCTAGGATCAAAGTAATTTCACTTCTACCTCCTCTTCCTCTTTCAGATATGAACCCTCTAAACTTCTAAACACAGCTGTCACAGGTTCCCTGGCCCTTTTTCTAAGTTAAACATGTCATTTTTCTTAACTATTTTCCTTGAAATATAGTTTCCAGAAGCCTCAAGATCTCATTCATCTTCCTTTGAGTATTCTCAAATTTATTATCCATTCTGAAGGTATAACATCTGTAACTGGACACAACACTCCTAACATGTTGTGGGTAATGTAGCACACAGTGGAGCTATCACCTTCTCATAATTGTATACTATACTCACAATAACATGGTCCAACATTGATTTGCTTTTCTACTAACCACATCACAGTGTCAAGTCAGATACAGAAAGTGTCAACTAAGCTTTCCTTTTAAATACAAGGAGAAACTTAGCATTCAAGGCAAAAGGAAGAACACCTGCAAAGCCACAGAGAAATAAACAACATAAGGTTCTACAAACTGCAAAACCCTGTGATATCATTTGCATATTTCCTAATTGGCTGCAACTGTAAGATCCAGAGTGAATTTCAGCTTCACCACAAGTTAAGTCAAATATAATTATTGATGATGATCTTCTGCTTAATTATAATTGTGGCAATTACTTTCTTAACAGATGCTTTAAAACATAAATTGACTTTTAGTTTACAAAAGGATATACACTAAAAAAAAAAAAAAAAAATATTGTGACATTTAACCAAATCAAGCTATCAAAATTCTCAAGATACCCTACCTATTCCTTAAATAGTCTTCCATGTATCTCTTGGGCTGTGCCAATTTCTGGATCCTTTTAGAGGGCTGGCTTAGCAGTGCAGGATCAGGGGTCTCCCAGATTCCAGACTGTCTCCCACTGCTGTAGTAGTACAGGGACCTGCAAATTGGAGGTGATAAAAGAAGTGCATGAGATAAGCATGAATTCAAACTATTACATAATCTTCCAACTTTGATCTCCATTCCTATGGGAGCAGGTATGACTGTTTACCTCTACAATGCCAGGCTGTTTTTCCTGTGAGCAAAAATTAATTGCTTTACACATGTTTACAGATGTTAATAATAAGGAACCCGAGGCCCAGTTTGACATAGCAATTAAGTTCTTGCAAATACTCTTAAGCTAGGTCACAGTTTAATGTAAAGGATATAACCATCGTTAATTCCCCTTGTTTCCTGAGAGAGATAGCTCTTGGAATTCCATGAATCACTAAGGTAACTTTTATCATTTTAAAACCTTCAGATTATATGTAAAAATATGTGCAAATGAAAAGGGATCCCCTCTTCCCCTTCCAGGCCAGGGAAACAGAGCAACCATAAGACCCCTAACCTGCTCAGCACAAAGCCCCCTACTATAGGCAGATAACTGTGCCTGCTCCAGTCACCCCTATGTAGCCCTGCCCGAGGGCCTGGACCACACACTCAGTGATTGGTGACCTGAGCTGAAGCCACACCTAAAAAGTAAGTGGACTTCTGGGCTCACACACTTACAAGGAAGCCTAATTACCCAGTGACAGGACGTGAGAGCTTCAAATATACCAATAGCCAAAGCAGCTCAAGTACTCAGCCTATTTGGGCATATCAAAACAAAACAAAAATATTGGACACAGTAAGAAAACAGACAATAAATAAAGACGAGGTCCGACAGCTAAGTTTGGGAACTTAATTGTCCTAAGCACTTCATACCCCAGTGCTGAATCACTAAGCAATATCAGGTTACCTTTGAAGTATTCCCCTTGGGAAGCTATGCACTGACACTAGCACCTAGGCCACCCTTCAAAGCAATTTTGGAACTCTTTCTGGAATGGCCATTGTGCATGGTGGCACTGTAGCAAGTTCACAAACTTAATTGTATAGTCGTCTGTGAGGGCGTTTTTAGCCAGTAAACAAATAACTATCAGAACACCTTCCCTACTCACCTGATCTGGCTCCCAGTGACTTTTTTCTTTCCCTGAAGATAAAGGAATTATTGAAAGGAAGACATTTTGATAACATTGAGGACATCAAGGCTAATAAGACAATAGCTCTAATAGCCATTCCAGAAAAAGAGTTCCAAAATTTCTCTGAAGGGTGGGCTAGGTGAGGCTCGGTGCATATCTTCCCAAGGGGAGTACTTTGAAGGTGACCATAGTGATATCCAGCCATGAGGTATGTGGCACTTCTTCTAGGATGAGTTTGTGAACTTAACTGGCAGTGCTCATATGATCAGGAACCAATGAGACTGAAGGAAGAAGTCCAAGCTATACTGAAGGCATTAGTGTAAAGCAAGGATTCAGAAACTGACAGAATATCCACTGAGATGTGTCAGCAAATGAATACAGCACTAGAAGTGCTCACATATCTAAGACAAGAAATGTGGATTCCAAAAAATAAAAGAAATGTGGATGTCAGCTACCTGACCAACCTCCTGGAAAAGATCCACATTTTTGCCTATTTTCAAGACAGGTTATCCAACCAAATGCAGAAATTATCGAACACTACCATTAATATTACATGCAAGCACAATTTTGCTGAAGATCATTTAAAAGCAGCTGCAGCAGTATATCAACAGGCAACTGCCAGAAATTCAAGCCAGATTTAGAAGAGGACATGGATCCAGAGATATCACGGCTTATGTCAGATAGATCCTGGCTGAAAGCAGGGAATACCAGAAAGATGTTTACCTATGTTTTATTGACTATGCACAGCCATTCAGCTGTGTGGATCATAACAAACAGTATTTCAAATAATGGGAATTCCAGAATACTTAATTGTGCTGATAAGGAATCTGTATACAGATCAAGAGGCAGTCATTTGAACAGAACAAGGGGATACTGTCTGGCTTAAAGTCAGGAAGGTATGTGTCAGTGCTGTATCCTTTCACCATACCTATTCAGTCTGAATCCTGAGCAAATAATCCCCAAAGGTAGACCATATGCCCAAGAACAGGGCATCAGGATTTGAGGAGGACTCATTAACAACCTGTGTTACGCAGATGACACAATCTTGCTTGCTGAAGGTGAAGAGAACGTGAAGAACTTACTGATGAAGACCAAAGATCATAGCCTTAGTATGGATTATACCTCAACACACAGAAAACAGAAATCCTCACAACTGGACCAATAAGCAACATCATGATAAATGAGAAAAGACTGAGGTTGTCATGGATTTAATTTTGCTTGGATTCATAATCAATACCTAGCAGCAGCCAAGCAATCAAAAGACCCATCGTACTGGGCAAATATGCTGCAAAGGACTAAAGTGAGCCTGACTCAGCCATGGTGTTTTCAATCACCTCATATGCATGCAAAAGCTGGACAATGAATAAGGAAGACTGCAGAAGAGTTTTCATCTTTAAATTATGGTACTGTTGAAGAATATTGAATATACTATGGACTGTCAAAAGAACAAACAAATCTGTGTGGGAAGAAGTGCAACCAGAATGCTCCTTCAAAAAAAGGATGGCAAGACTACATCTCACGTACTTTAGACACATTATCAGGTGGGATCAACGAGATGTGCTGACATAGTGGCTGCAAGAACGGTCTCAAACATAACAACAGTTTTGAGAATGGAGCAGGACTGAGCAGCATTTCATTCTATTATACATAGGGTTGCTATGAGTCAGAACCAACTCAACAGAACCAAGCAACAACATATCCATGCAAAAGCTGGGAAGAATAAGGAAGAACAAAAAAGATGCATTTGAACTACAGTATTGATGATCAAAGAAGAATTGATGTATTTGACCTATGGTGTTGGTGAAGAATATTGAATATGCTATGGACTTCCAGAAGAATGAACAAATCTGTCTTGGAAGAAATACAGCTAAAATGCTCCTTAGAACAAGGATACTGAGACTTTGTCTCATGTACTTCGGACAGGTTATCAGGAAGCACCAGTCTCTGCAGAAGGACATCATGCTTGGTAAAGCAGATGGTCAGTGATAAAGAAGATCTTCAATGAGATGGACTGATACAGTGGCTACAACAACGGGTTCAAACATAGCAATGACTGTAAGAATGATGTAAGACTAGGCAGTGTTTTGTTCTGTTGTACATAGGGTTGCTATGAGTCTGAATCAACTCAACAGCACCTAACAACAACTATCCATACAAAAGAGCTCTGGCGGTGCTGTGGCAAAGCACTAGACTACTAACTGAAAGTCCAGCAGTTCAAATTCACCTTTCATTCCAGGCAAGAAAGATGTGGCAGACTGTTTCGGTAAAGACAACAGTCTTAGATACCCTATGGGATAGTTCTACTCTGTCCTATAGGGTCACTATGCAGGAGCAGATGATCTACATGCTTACTTTGATTACTAGATCATCTATACATCTATAGTGGACAATTTCATATTTTTTCATTACATCAAAGTTTTTGCTGTTAGGTATGGCTGATACCTGCCTCTTTCCCAAATCCACAGAAGCTTTCTACAAAATCAAAGCCTTTTCTCAAATTTACAGTCCTAACAACTTCACAAAGATGTAATGAAACTCATCATCAAATTTGTCACTACAGATTAGTAAGTAAGCACAAGTAAGCCCATGCTTTCTTTGCTTGCTGGGTAATATGTCCTTGACTATAAGCTGGAATCAAATTGACGACAACAGGTTGTTTTTTTTGTTTGTTTTGGTATTATCTACGTGGGATCAAATTGACAACAGCCACTGGAAAGATTAGCCAGAAAGCTTAGAGGACAGTAAGCTTAAATTAATGGTGTAAGAATAATTCAGAAAAGCGCGGGAATGAGAGCACAACTTGAATTTAATCAGTGTCAATGAACTGTACATGTAGAAATTGTTGAGCTGAAGTACATTTTATTGTATATGTTTTCAACAGTACCAAAAACATAAAATAACTTATTTTTAAAAAAGAATTAATGCCTTCTGTGGAATTCCTTGATAGTTCCTTAAAGAGGTATTTTTTTATAAACATTTTATTGTGGTTTGAGTGAAAGTTTACAGAGCAAATTAGTTTTCTATTTAACTATTTACACATGTTTTGCTTTGTGAAATTACTTGCAACTGCCTCCATGTGACAGCACTGTATTCACTTCTTCCTTGAATTCCCTATTTCCATTTGCCCATCTTTCCTGCACCTTTGTGTCTTTTGAACTTTGTTCTGGGGCAGATGTTACCCTTTTGATCTCATATGGTTGACCCTCTGAGGAGCACATTCCTTATGGGTGTTACTGTTCATTTTATAGGTCCATCATTGTTTGGCTGAAAGATGGTCTCTGGGAGTGGGTTCAGTTTCATGTTTGAAGGGCATCTAAAGGCCATAGTCTCGGGGGTTCCACCAGCATGGTCTTTTTTCATGAATTTCAATTTTGCTCTACATTTAAATTTCCAAATTCAAATTTCATGAATTTGAATTTTGTTCTACAACCTTCTACTGTGATCCCAATCAGAAAGGTAGGTATTTGTAGCTGGGCACCATCTAGTTCTTTGAGTAAAATGCATTTTCTTAGCACTCTAATTTTATTAAGAAGTCAAAACATTATATTTTAAGTCTGTAATAGCCAAGTATTAGATTTTTCTCTGGAAATTTTTGCTGTGGCCTCAGATTGAAAACAAACATTGAATCCCTAATCAAAAGCCATTTCTAGCAATTGCTCAAGTTACACTTTGAGATAAAAGGGCTTGGCTGTGAGATCAGTTTCCTTGTGTATTCCTGATAAAGTAACCCAGTAACACAAACACTAACCTGTTAGGTATGTATCGATGGGAGACTTTCTTAGGCTGGGCAAGGTGCTGAAGTCTTTTGCTCAGCTGAGCCTTCAAAGCACACTGGGAAACAGGGCGAATAGGATCTTGATTTCCCCAGAAGAGTTTTCTGTTAAAAAGTAGAAGAATATAATAGTGAAAAATTCATTGCTAATGAGCATGCTAGAAATGGCTCTTGATTCCTTCTATCCTAATTTTATTTCCCCACAAGAACTATCTCAATTACAGAATTTTACAGTATTCAGTCATCGGGAATGGAAAAACCATTCACAGAAGTTAAAATAGGGATGTTTTATCTAATGTCCTAAAAAAAAAAAAAAGGTGACCAAAACAGAACCCATTAGAAATAGTTCTGTTTCTGTCATCATGTAATCAGCATTGTAATTTCTCAGTCAGGTAAGGCATAAAATGAACATGACAAAATATATACTGTGCTCCGCTTTGTGTGAAACTTCATACCTGATGGTCAGAAAACAAAACAGTAACAGAGCAACATTAATAATTATCATTCACAGAGTACTTAAACAAATTATCATCAAGTTGACTCCAACTCATGGTGATCCTATACATGTTAGAGTAGAACTATGCTCACAGGATTTTCTTATTTTCTGTCGTCTCCTGCCCTGCCATGCCATAGAAGTTTCAAAGACTGCTTTCTCAGACACAGAATGCCAGGTCTTTCTTCTGAAGCACCTTTGGGTGGGCTGAAATGTCCAACTTTTCAGCTAGCAGGCAAGCACGTTAATGATTTGTACCGCCAAACCCTGTGTTCCAGTACTTTACAGACATCAGTTCATTTCATCCTCTCAACAGCCCTGTAAAGTAGGTATGACTACTGTGCAGTGGGTGAACAGAGGATGAGAAGTCATTCCAGGATTAATCTGAAAAGGCTTCATGTAAGAAAGGAAAAGTCACAGACTGAGTAAAAGACGAGCAACATTCTGTGTTGGGTTAATGGTAGAAAAAACAATAAACTCATTTCTGTTTAGTTGATTCTGACTCATAGCGACCCTATAGGACAGAGCAGAACTGCTCCATAGACTTTCCACAGATAAGAACATACAGATAAGAACAAGACGTTTGGGCTAAAACAGAAAATCACGCTGGGAAGTGATTAACTAACATTATTGGAATATGTAGGAAAGGTGGAAGAAGGCCTTGAAGGCCTGGTCAAGAAGTAAGAAAATGGTGCCACAGTAAGCTGACTTTCCTCATAACTGAACTTGCCAACTAACTGAGCCTATCCCTTTAGGAGATCCCAGTTCTGTTACATTTTTAACTTTATCTACATTCTGGGTATAATCTTTTCTTCTCTGCTTTTTCAGTATCATCCAGAATCATTACGAATTAGTTAACATCACCACCACCACATTCTGCTGATTCTATTTCCTAAATATTTCTAAAATCTGTCCATTTCTCCTCATTCTGTTGTTAGCTCTCTTGTCTCAACCCCACCAACTCCATACTGCTTCCAGGAAGATCTTTCTAAATGCAAATCTGATCATGTCATCCCTTGTTTAAGATTAAGACACTTCAAAGATTTCTATTGTTTTTAGAATGAAGACCAAAGGTCCTCCACAATTTTGACACAGAATATCTGCCTTCCTAGCCCAGACTGTACTGTGACTTAATCGTTGGAGACTTCCCCTTACATGGTGTACTGTACATAATCACCAAAACCAAACCCACTGCCATTGAGTGCACTGAGATGTTGTGACCCTAGAGGTCAGAGTAGAACTGCTCCACAGAGTTTCCAAAGAGCATATGGCAGATCTGAACTGCTGACTTTTTGGTCAGCAGACATAGCACTTAATTACTACGCCACCAGGGTTTCCACACAACAGGCATTCAATAATGGTTTCGTAAATAAAAGAACAAGTGGTGGAAACTGGAGATCCTCCTGATGGTGACGTGGAACAGAAATTAGAAAGGAGGGAAGGACCACAGAGTAAAGGCAGAGGTGTAGGTAACATGTGACAAGAGCTATGGCAGGGAGAATGGCTACAGGAAAGACAGTAAATGTGCTCTCTAAAGAAAAGAGTCATGGGATGGAATGAGTACAGCTTGACCAAAGTAAATTATGCCACCAAGAAGCACACAAAAGGATATTTGTGTTAAAGAATATGATGCATATAATCCGGCAACAGTATCAACAATAACCAAAAACTGAGTGCATGTCACATATGTAGGTGTATAAGCATATATGTACACAGACAGATACAGGTGAATCCCTACATACACAGATAGAAGTATCTATATGTATATACTGCTACGTATGTGAACTTACATATGTTCACAGAGTACCCAGTTACTGATACTTCTCAAGCACAATCAAACACCTTGGGAGATTGATTTTCTGGGTTTGAAAGCTTAGGACTTTTTAGTTCACAGGACAACTCAGTCAACCAGCATAACGTAGTCCATAAAGTTCATGCTCTATATCCTGGGCAAGATGACTAGCGTCTGTAGTCTTAAAAGCTTGTGAGCAGCTGTCTGAGATATAACTATTGGTTTCTACTCAACAGGAGCCAAAAAGAAAGACGGAAACCAAAGTCTCAGAGAAGAAACTAGTCTACAGGGCTAATGGTCTACAGGAGACACAGCCTCATCTACCCTGAGACAAGAAAAACTAGACAGTGCCAAGCTACAACTACCAACTGTTCTGATCAGGGCCACATTGGATGGAGCCTTATAGAATGATAGAAAAACATAGAACAGAACTCAAGTTCTTTAAAAGTCCAGACTTTTCACGTTGAGACTAGAGGACTTCCTGAAACTATCACCCTGTGTTACCCTTTAAACCTTAAACTACAACTATCCCTTGAGGTCCCCTTCTAGCAAAATAACTGACTGATGCACAGAATTAAGAATATTACCTGTCAATACAATGCTCTAGTAACATACCATCAATAGGAGACCAAAAGGTCAACAAGGATGATGAGCAGATGTGATGGTTAAGATTGTGTGTCACTTTGGATTAGGCCAAGATTTTCAACAGCTGTATAATGCTGTGGTCACTGCTGGTAAGGAACGTGCTGTGGGATCATCTGGCGCAAGCCCTGTGGTGGCTCATCACACCCTCAGCCCTCATCTCACTATCTTCCACTGCCTATTTTCTGTCTGCTCACCTTGCCAAGGTTTTGGCTTTTTGCTGAACCAAAAGCTGCTGCTCTCTTTGTCTTCTTATATCTGGTTCTTGGGACTTGAACTAGTAGCTCTTGGGAGTCATTGATCGTCACAGCCTGCAAGTAAGTGTCCTGTTCCCTAACGTGCTGATTCTGGGTGTGCCAACCCTGCAGCTATGTGAATTAGCAGGAACCTTGCAGTCTTGCTCACCGTCTTGGGATTCGTCAGCCTTCACCACCTGTGATCTAGAACTCTAATCTCTGAGCGGTTGACCTTGGGTTTGCCAGCTCCTGCAGCTGCGTGAGGCCTGTATTCCCACCTAGCACTTAGGATGTTTTAACTTCTACAATCACATGAGCCATTTCCTTTAAATAAATCTTTTTCTATATGTATTTATATGAGTGACAGGTTTTGCTTTCCTAGAGAACCCAGCCTAAGACAAAAGATAAGCAGACAAGAAAACTAGAGTACGGGAAACAAAACCAGAACACAATTAAAGAGAACGTAGATACGTTGCAAAAAACATAGCTAACATCACTGAACAGTTTGTGTAAAAAATCTCAAAGAAGAACCTAATTTGCTACGCAAACTTCCACTGAAGAAACCATAAAATGCTATTTTTATAAAACAGTAGTGAGTAAGAGGTAAGAGCATCATGTAATGGAAGCAGGGCTTTGAAACAAACTGGTCTGAAGCCCTGCAAGGAAGTTACGGATAGGGAGATTTTTAAGACAAGACGGTTGTAGTTGGTTGACGTATGGTCCCCCCACAAAAGATAGAGTCAGGTCCTAATCCCCATCCCTATGAATCTGGAAATAAGGTCTTTACCAATGTAATCAATGTAAAGTTAAGATGAGGTTATACTGGATTAGAATGTGTTTGAAATCCAGTGGAGAGGGAGCTTGAATACAGAGTGAGAAGACAGACGCAAACATTGAAGTTTTGCTGCTACTGAACACCTGAGGCCACTAGAATCTGTGCTACCCAGTGAGTGACTCCTTGTCTTAAGACAGGCCTTTGTTATTTATCTGCTGTATGATTATAATATCCTCCCATCAATTTTTCTGCCTCTGATTCTATGTGCCATCAGACAGGCTGTTCCTTTCTAAAAGTGGCAGTTTGTGATACAATGAGAAATAAATGGGATTTGTGGGCAACAGATACAGATTCAAATGAAAGTTTCATTAGCTGAAGGTGGGGTGAACTTGAGTAACGTACTTAACTTTTCTGAACTCAGTTATCCTATCACATCATTTCTTGAATTTTCTACTGGTTTTAAATAGGGACGGGATGAGAAGGCAGTATTCTGAGATTACTGACAATTTTACCAGCATTCGTTAACACACTCCCATCAAGGTGTGTGTTTCCTGAATGTATGAATATGTGTATCCACTGAGGAGCTCTGTTTCTGGCAAAAAAATCTAGATGTGGTTTTTCAGCCTGACCAATCACCTGTGATAAAATAAATTAAAAAAACAACACATTGTCATCAAGTCAATTTCCAACTTACAGGGACCCTATACAGCAGAGTAGAATTGCCCCCATAGAGTTTCCAAGAAGCACCTGGCAGGTTCAAAGTGCTGACATTTTTTGCTAGCAGTCATAGCACTTAACCACTATTCCACCAGACTTTCCACTGCCTGTAACAGACAAGTATAAATTTTGCCTGGTAGGCCTCGAGAAAAACTGTCCTCTCCAGCCAGGCTTGGTACACAGTAAGTGCAGTTACAATCCCTGAAGGGAGTTGTAGTCAAGGACTCAGACCCCACCCCAGCCAAGCTCTTTGGCAAATCTGCATTCCTAGCCCTTCAGGAGGCCTCTTTATCAGAGACCTTCCTCCAGATGCCTTCTTTAGGCATCCCTGCTGAAATCTCCTTATCTGAGAGGAGGAAGCTTGAAGAGAATACTTGACCCTATTCTAACACAGTTCTCAGTTCTTTTCCACTACTAGACTTCCCCTCTCTCTCCTGTCCATAAAACTGCAGAAGCTTTTTGTTTGAAAGTCTCCCCACAGTGAGAAAGGCCCTCACAAGTGCACTAACCCAGCTGACTGTCAGGGCACCGTGTATCCTTTCTGAGGAACTATGGAACAAGATGAGTCATTGTCTTCTCTGGGTTTAATCTCTTGCTTATCATCCTATCACTAAAAATAAAATCCATCGTCACTGAGTCCATTCTGACCTTATAACACAGGGTAGAACTGCCCCACAGAGTTTCCAAAGAGCATGTGGTGGATTCAAACTGCCGACCTCTTGCTTAGGAGCCATAGCACTGAACCACTACACCACCAGAGTTTCCAATAAATGCTTAAATGTGACTCTTACTTTCATTATGGCTTCTTGTGTTCATCAGCTACCACTCTGACACCTGCAGCTCACTTCAGCTCTCTCTACTCAGCTCAACTCCTTGATACCCAACCACAAAAAAGAGTGAGTTTAAAGTATATCGTGTTTTTAATCTTCAAAGACAGGCTTTAAAACTCCAGGCTTTACTCAGGAGTCATAGGAGAAAAAGGGAGTTCTGTGACGAACTGAAGGTCCAGCCCACTAGATACCCAGAGGAGGGGTGTACACTGGGCAGAGGCTTAGAGAAGGAAGAACCAGGTTGTACAGGCAGCAAAACTGGACCTGGAGGATAGACATAGGATTGCATCCTGGTACAGTGGATCTCCAACTTTGCTGCCTATTAAGAATTATCTGAGGAGCTTTTAAGACTCTGGAAGCCCAGGCTGCATGCCAGATCAATTAAACTAAATTTTCTGGAGAAAGAACTTACGCATAGACTTTCATAAAGCTGCCCAGGTGACTCCGATGTGCAGATAAGTTTGATAACAACTAGCCTAGGGTTAGCTTCCACTGTGCTGACTCAACTAAGTCACAATATTGGTTAAGTCAAGTCAGACGAGCAGGCAGGTGGATACACTTGGAATACAGGTTTAATGACATTTAAGAATAATGCTTATCTTTTAATGAACTTCTCATAACTGGGCCAATAAGCAATATCATGATAAGCATAGAAAAGAGTAAGGTTGTCAAGGATATCATTTACTTGGATCCACAATCAACACACGTGGAAGTCACAGTCAAGAACTCAAAGGACGCATTGCATCGGGAGTATCTGCTGCAAGAGGCCTCTTCAAAATGTTGAAAAGCAAAGACGCCACCTTAAAGACTTAGGTGCGCCTGACCCAAGCTATAGTACTTTCAATTATATCACATGCATGTGAAAGCTGATGACAAGTAAGGAAGTCCAAAATGTTGATACTTGTGTTTGCAAAAAATATTGAATATACCATGGATGGCTGAAAGAAGCAACAAATCTGTCTTGGGAGAGGTAAAACCAGAGTGCTCCTTAGAAGCAGAGCTGGAGAAACTACGTCTTACATACTTTGGACATATCAGGAGGGATCACTCCCTGGAGGACATCATGCTTGGGAGAGAGTCAGTGAAAAAGAGGAAGACCCTCAACCAGATGGAATGACACAATGGTTGCAACAACGGGCTTAAGAATAACAGTGACTGTGAGTATTGTTCTGTTCTGTTGTATACAGGGTCTGGGCAGGACTGGGCATTGTTTTGTTTTGTTGTACACAGGGTCACTATGAGTTGGAACTAATCAGATAATACCCAACAACAAAAACAATTTAATGACATGAATATAATCATCACAAACAAGACTATATAACATTTCCTTACCTATCTGGGGTCCCCCATTGTTTTTTAGGCTTAGCAAGATCACAGATTCTTTTCCTAGAAAAAGAACTAACAAATATCAAGTGATTAATTCAAAGAGAATGCTGAGGCAGATATGGTTATAGTAGATGACTCCTATTCAGACAAACCCCATTGAGGCAACAATAAACAATGCAATACTTGATGTGATTCAAAAGGTGCTGAAAGGCCCAAAGTAAGTAGCTAAAAATACTATGTTCTTAAAATTCACACTGCTAGAATCATTAATGTAGTAATAATAAAATCAAGACAATAAGTATTCCATAAAATTAAGAGTATACTGTCTACAGAGGACCCCAAGTAAATGAACACTTGCTAAGTGAGAAAAATCCTCAATAAGCATATTAAGTTGGTCTATATAGAGATGGTTAGATGACTCAAGATTCTAAGAACATTGTACAGATAAATTTAAACAAAGTGTGGCTTTGGTAAAACTGTGTTAGAATCAGTTCTAACTCTGCATGACCCCATGTACAACAGAATGAAATGTTGCACCATCCTCACAATCATTACTATATCTGAGTTGATCGTTTCTGTCACTGTGTCCATCCATCTCATTGAGGGTCTTCCTGGTTTGTGTAACCCTCTACTAAGAATGATGTCCTTCTCCAGGAACTGGTCCCTCCTATAATTATCCAGAGTACATGAGATAAAGTTTTACCATCCTCACATCTATGGAGAATTCTTGTTATACTTCTTCCGAGACAATCTGTTTGTTCTTCGGCAGTCTATGGTATATTCAACATTCTTTGTCAACACAATAATTCAACTGCATCAATTTTTTGATCTTCCTTATTTGTTTCCCAGCTTTCACATGAATATGAAGCTAATGAAAACTCCATGTCTTGGGTGAAGTACACTTTAGTCCTGAAAGTGATGCCATCGCTTTTGAACATTTTTAAGAGGACTTTTGTAGCAGATATGCTTGATGAAATACATTATTTGGTTTCTTAACTTCGCTGCCATGGGTGCTGATTGTGGATTCAAGTAAAATGAAATCCTTGACAACTTCAGTCTTTTCTGTGTTTATTATGATATTGCTTATTGATCTGGTTGTGAGGATTTTTGTTTTCTTTATGTTGACATGTAATCCATATTAAAGGCTATGGTCTTCGATCTTTGTCAGCGAGTGTTTCAAGTCTTCCTCACCTTCAGCAAGCAAGTTGTACTGTCTGCATAGCCTAGGTTGTTAACAAGTCTTCTTCCAATCCCATGCATCGTTCTTCTTCATGTAGTCCATCTTCTTGAATTATTTGCTCAGTATACAGATGGAATAAGTATGGTAAAAAGATATGGCCCTGATGCACACCTTTCCAGATGTTAAACCACACATGTCCATTTGTTCTATTTAAAGGACTGACTCTAGGTCTATGTACAGGTCCCTCATGAGCACAAGGTTCTGGAATTTCCATTCTTTGCAGTGTTACCCATAATTTGTTATGATCCACAGTCAAATGCCCTTGCACAGTCCATAAAGCACAAGTAAACATCTTTAGTTATTCTCTGCTTTCAGGCAAGATCCATCTGACAGCAGTAGTGATATTTCTCATTCCACATCCTCTTCTGAATTCAGCTTGACTGTCCAGCAGTTTCCCGTCAATGTACTGTTGCAATCATCTTTGAAATATCTTCAGCAAATTTTACATGAGTGTGATATTAATGATATTGTTTGATAATTTCCACACTGTTAGATCACCTTTCTTTGGAATGGGTGCAAGTATGGGTCTCTTCCAGTTGGTTGGCCAGATAGCTGTCTTTCAAATTTTTGACCTAAACAAGTGAGCACTTCCAGTATTGCATCCATTTGTTGAAACATCTCAACTGGTATTTTGTCAATTTCTGAAGCCTTGCTTGTCACAATGACTTCAGTGCAGCTTGGATTTCTTCCTTCAGTACCATTTGTTTGTGATCTTATGTTACCTCATGAAATGATTAAACATGGATTTTTGTTGTTGTTGGTAATATGGTGACCCTGTGTATTCCCTGCGTCTTGTTTTCATGCTTCCTGCATTATTCAATGTTTTGCCCAGTACTGAAACTCAAGGCCTGAATTTTTTTTCTCAGTTCTTTCAGCTTGAGAAATGCAGAGCATGTACTTTCCTTTTGGTTTTCTAATTCCAGGTCTTTGCACATTTCATTGTAACTAGTTTGTCTTCTCAAGTCGTCCCTTGAAAACTTCTGTTCAGCTCTTTTTACTTCATTTTTTCTTCCATTTGCTTCATCCACCTACATTCAAAAGCAAGTTCCAGAGTTTCTTCTGACATCTATTTTGGTTCTTTCTTTCCCATGTTTTGAATGATTTTTTGCTTTTTCCATTTATGACGTCCATGTATGATGTATTTGATGTCATCCCACAACTCTGCCTTGTCTTCAGTCATTAGTGTTCAGTGCATAAATGCTCTCCAAATTCAAGTGGTATATACTCAAGGTCATACTTTAGCTTTTATGGGCTTATTTTAATTTTCTTCTGCTTCAACTGAATTTTCATATGAACAAAAGCATGAAACAGACAAAAATATACTTTTGGTTCCATTCAACCCCCTTTTTCTCCCACTGGCTCTTTTGAGCCTTCTCAGATTATATCATGTGTGGCAGAGACAGTTTGGGTCCAAGTATCCATGTCTCCTTCTACATTTCCCAGCCTCCCCTGCAGTTGTTTGGAGCCAAGTTGGTAGTTATGGCCAACTTCAGCAGAAGAGTGTATTACTTCCACAGAAAGGCACTGAAGAGCTAGTGTGCCTCTCTCTCTTTCCCTGTTGCAGTCACCTTGGAAGCCATATTTTAGATGACATGGGTATAGGATGGAGGAGGGCCAGCTAACTCACACTGGACTATGGCCTGAAGGAAAAATTAACTTCTACTGTACTTATTGAGACTGAGTGTTTGAGATTTTCATAGTCTGTTACTGCAACATAGCTTATCCTATGGAGGCTAATAAATCATTTGTGTTACTGTAGCTCATATTATAACTATCTATGACTTGGGTGGAGTTTGAAAGGTCCAATAAATAACAACTCATTTTGCCCGTTACAATTAGGAGCTAACCAAAAAATAGACACAAGAGTGGGACAAATAGAATAACAATACTCTCATTATTGATAAAATCATACTGCAGAGAGTAGATCAGATCCCTGATACCGCTAAACTGAAATTGTCCCCCCAAACTGCAAGCCTCCCTCCGTAGCGGACAGGCCTGCAGTAGAACAGAAATCAGATCGGAAAGATCCTGCTGTCTAGAGAGGAAGGTCCCAAATAGAGAGGACTCAGAAGTGAGCTGTTATTTCTCTCAAAGAAATCAGATGCCACTGTCACCTACTGGAGAGTCTAATTAAGAGGTGAGGCAAGAAGCCAAGAGAATTACCCAACGGAAGTGTATCCATGTAGAAAAGGCAGATGATAGGTAAAAGTATTCCCCTGACATTTGCCTTAGTACTTTAATGTCCTCTAAACTCTGTTAGAACAAGCCCTGATCCTGGTAGCAGATGGGATTGTGTCCCTGACACAGCACTTGTGAAAAACATGGCCTTTCTAATTAAACAGTGATTGATACTCCATGAAGCTCCTCTGAGAAAGTGGGGAGGAGTCACAGAGGGATTAACCGAGAGTAACCCAACTGTAACACCCAGGAGGAAAGTGGTCCTGAGAATAATCATCCCAAAATCAAAAGTGAGAAGGTAGAAAGGGGAAGGAAAACCAAACGAATGGAAAAGGGGAACTCGGAATGGCACTTGGAAGAATGCTGACACACTGCAGGGATTGTAACCAATGTCATGGAACAATTTTCATATAAACTATTGATTGGGAAACTAATTGACTCTGTAAACATTCACCTGAAGCACAACCAAATGTTAAAAAAAAAAAAGCAATTCTGAAGGTTGCACCTTTATAAAACTAGGCCTTCCACTGTGAAGAACAAGCAAACATGCTTCAATCAGACTATTTCCATGTCACTGTGCGTCTCATTCACTGGTGTTGTCCCTCCACCTACAGTAATTTGTTTGACTTTTTCATCCTTGTTTTAGCTGTTCTGTGGAAGTCACACAAATAAATATTTCACATGCACAACAGGACCATAGCATTAACAATGGAACAATGTGGAACAATGTCTCCCTGAGCCTAATGTGGAGTACAGTAATAATCAGCAAGAGGTCCTAAAGGAAGGTCAGTCTTGGAAACACAGGCCAGCTGGTGCAACAATTCTTCTCATCTAAGAGATTACTATTCTAGCACAACCTTGGAAATTCTGGGTTTTATTACATCTGCTAACCAAAAGGTCAGCAGTTTGAATCCGCCAGGCACTCCTTGAAAACTCTGTGGGCCAATTCTACCCTGACCTCTAGGGTCACTATGAGTCAGACCTGACTCTACGACAGTGGGTTTTTTTATTATGATAAAACAAAGCATCATTTTCTTCTGTTACTTAAGTCTCTGAACTCTAATTTATTCACTCAAACAATGTGTTGAACACCTTCTACATATCAAGTACTGTTCTAGGCTTAGGGGTACATTGGTGAATAAAATGGACACAAATCCCTGCCCTCGAGGGGTTATTCAAGACAGAAAGACAATAAATAAAATAAACAT
Source organism: Heterohyrax brucei (assembly GCA_028571685.1). Classification (NCBI taxonomy): domain Eukaryota; kingdom Metazoa; phylum Chordata; class Mammalia; order Hyracoidea; family Procaviidae; genus Heterohyrax; species Heterohyrax brucei. The sequence goes on from CM053143.1 coordinate 136,783,653, forward strand.
GTTGTTGCTAGGTGCCGTTGAGTTGATTCCAACTCATAACAACCCTGTGAACAACAGAATGAAAAACTGCCTGGTCTTACAGCATGTCCATAATTGTTTTTATGCTAAGCCCACTATTGCAGCCACTGTGTCAACCCATCTCCTCAAGGGTCTTCCTCTTTTTCACTGACCCTCTACTCTACCAGCGTGATGTCCTTCTCTAGGGACTCATCTTTCCTGACAACATGTCCAAAATATGTAAGATGCAGTCTTGCCATCTTTGCTTCCTAGGAACACTCTGGTTGTACTTCTTCCAGAACAGATCTGTTCGTTCACATTGTGGTCCATGGTACATTCAACATTCTTCTCCAACACCACAATTCAAAGGCATCAGTTCCTCTTCTGTCTTCTTTGTTCATTTGCCCAAAATAAATGTACAATATGTTGGTAAGAGTTATAAAGGAAAATAAAATATGTAAGGGTGTGAGGAGTGTGTGGCAAGGAGAGTATTACAATTTTTAAAAGGATCGTCAAAGAAAGCCTTACTAATCAGGTTATATTTGAATAATGACCAGCTATGCATAGTTTCAGGAAAGATCATTCCATGCAGTCATAATTTCAAGTGCAATGGCCCCGAGGCAGAGTCTATACATTAGAGAAACATCAAGGAGACTAGTGTGGGTAGCTTCATCTATAAATGAAGGTAACTGTATCTACTTGAAAAGGCTGTGTGCACCTAGCACATTCCAACCATGGAATGGGTATCCAACATGTCACCTCTTTTTTCCATTTTCACTTGCAGCACCTACTTCATATGCAGTAAGAGCATAGTAAATACTGGTTCAGTTGAACTCAATCTATTTATCTGTTTAAAACATAAACTTAGTCTAAGTATTCCATAAAGGAGAAATCATTGGAGCTATCAAGCCAGATCAAGCAGTGCGTTTAAGATAGTTCAGGATGCTCACCGAGGACCAAAATGACACGGGGTAAAGACAACACACAAGATAGAGACACCCACATGAGTGGGTGCCTACATCGACTTGGGACCAGAAGAACTGGCGATAGCCACGATGGAGCTCACTAAGTTAAGTCTCACTGGCAACACAAGAATAAAAAGGGGTACACTCTGGGATCCTCACTAAAAGACCTCAATTGATGGTCCAGCGGTTTCAGGGTTCCCCTGGGAGCACAGCCCCTGGCCCTGATGCTGCCCTTGTCCATAAATCACAACGAAGGTCCACTCTTCAGACAGGAATGGGTTGGACTTGGCGATGCAGAGTGACCATATATTGGATGCACTTTATGGTTCTATACATCTATAGGATGTCATCCTGCTGACCTCTGGCTGGAGGAAGGAGAGTGGGTGGAGAGGAGAGGAAAAGAGACTGTTGGGAGAATGAGACATGTATGGAGCAGAGGGGAATAGTGTGCTGTCACCAGGCAGGGAGAGTAGTGGAAGCTGCATATAGGTGGGCATGTAAATTTATACGGGAATGTACATTTTCACTCAGTCATACTAAATAAATAAATAAATATTTTAAAAAATTAAAAAAGGAAAAAAAAAGATAGTTCAAATTATTTTACTGCTCAAAGAGAGGCTTCTAGATAAAATACAGACTTAAAGATAATACCCCACCTTTGTCCCAGCTGCTTGGACCCTTTTTTCCCCAGTATCTCATGCTCTGTACAGTTCTAACATTTCCTTTCCTATTGCAACTAACCTGACTGTGTTTTGGTCTCTCAGGACTCTGCTCCTTAATTCAAGGTTTCTCAATCTGAAGTTCCCAAATCCCCAGGGTATCTACGGGAGTCCACAACCTTTAGAACATTTCAAAAATCATTAAGGAATCCTGAATTACCCATAGTAATGCTGTAGAGGCTATCCAAAATACCAAATATGTTTCTGAATTATATCATCTCCATATGTTATCTCATGCTGATAGAAAAGTAACATCTCTGTATGTCCTTAATTTTATTTTAATTAATGAATGTTCTGTGAATAAAAAAAAATTTCAAAATATAGGACTGTAGTAGTAAGTATGCATTTTTAACAAAACGTTCTTTGGAGGTGAAAATTTGGGGGCCTATTAGGTAATTCATATGATGCTATTCTCTAGCCATATCCTTTAATATCTATCTAGAAAGGATGATGATATATCCATTACCAGAAAGAAGAACTACATCCTCATTCAACAGAATAATGGCTTTGTGGGAGCTGAGCTCCTTTGGACAGGAGCTCCCAGGCCAGGGGAAGATTGACAACAAGGACTTGCCTCAAGAGTCAGCAGAGAAAGCCTTCCCCTGCAGCTGCAGCTGACACACTGAATTTGGGTTTTTACCCTGTGGGTGGGAGACTGTGACAAAATAAAACTCTTTTAAAAGCCACTTGTGGCATTTCTGTTAAAGCAGCACTGATTGAGTAAAACAATACCTTATTATAGATTAATCTCTATAGGGAAGCTTCTGACTTCTATCATCCCCTCCGAGCCAAGATTTTTCCCTTACCACCTCTTCTTCACCAGTAAAATAATGTTGTTTTTTAAATGCATCATTTTATACAAGACTATTGACAGTTCTCTAGTTTATTCCTGTATATACTTAAATTGTGGCTGTTATTTCCACTGGAAATAATCTTGTTAATACTTGCTAAATCTGTACAGAAGTGTGACTAATACTTCTGCCTTCTCATTCACTTACATGCCTTCTTATTCACTTGTATGTCTTGTGCATTATATCACCTCAGTTCCATCTCCAAGCTGGATATAACTAAGATAATTAATCCTAGCACGGGCTTCCCTTCCCTCTCAGGAACTGTATTACATCACAAGGCCTTGTCATGTTCCTGTGCAGAAACAAAACAAATGTAACCTGAAAGATTTTAGCTCTTGAAGGCTGATTTTTTTTTAATGAGGATTACATTACCATGTCATGTCTTTACCGATGACTAACCTTCTCTAGTTTGCCCATAGCTAAGACAGTTTTTGAAATCCTCAGCTTTCATGAACAGCAATAAATATATATTTATATAGCAACAATTATGGACATTTATAAGGTCTAAATTGATGGCACAATCTAAATTTTCCCTTTCAGTCAGGCTGCTCGTTTAGATTTAACTTCATATTCAGAAAACGTGTTTCTTCATAATTAATTAGACATGGCACATTTGTATTAGAAAGAAGAATGTTTCAGAGGACAGGGATCACAGCAGATAATAGAGATGGCACAGTTTCCCCAGAGAATCAAACTCAGTTCATTGATGAAACAAACAAAATCAAAACACACAAAAAACCAACACTCTCCACAAGCTTTTTTTTTAAGTATAGAAATACTTACCAGGTATGAACAAGTTTCACTGCTACTCAGTCACAGGCATATTTGTTCACTCAGCGCACATCATGTGTTTGAAGTAATGTGGTATTTTGAGTGCAGAAAACAATCCTACCCAGTTAGCAAACAGTCTTAAAAATGTGACCTAATGCTGAATTTCACTTTCTGTCAGTAAAATTGAGCTGATTAAATAAATCTGCCCTATCAACTTTGGAGAATTCTTGTGTGAAATTTTTTTAACTGAAAGCACTGCACAGAAACAAGGTAGTAATAATTACTGAACAAAAGGAGAAGAAAACATCTTTAAAGTAAATATAAAATACAAAATAAGTCTAAAAATACAGTAAATGTAAATAGCTTAAATGATAGCAATAAAAATGAATTGTTTTTTTTTAACTCATCTAGTGAAAGAATGGATAAAAGAAGACTGTTTTCATCTACATGAACCACTGGCATAAACCCTTAGTATTCCTCCTTAACAATGCTGTCCTGTTTCCTCTCCTAACTTCATTTTCCCCAAACTAAGAGTAAACATTTATTTTTCATGGGGTATTTATTTTGTGTGTATATGTCACACACACATTGTTTTCTTTTTTTTTCCCCAACGCCAAAAAAACCAAGCCCAGTGCCACCAATTCTGACTCATAGTGACCCTATAGGACAGAGTAGAACTGCCCCATAGGATTTCCAAGGAGTGCCTGGTGGATTTGAACTGCCAACCTTTTGGTTAGCAGCTGTAGTTACACCAACAGGGTTTCCGCAGAGGATAGTTTCTTAAAATGCTAAAGAAATTTTTTTTTTCTACTTAGATATTGATATGAAGCTTCACAACATCTGTGACATGAGACTGCCAGTACAGAATTGTCAGCCCATAAATATTCAGATCTAGCATGTAATAACAAATCCCTTGCAGTGAACAAGTCAAAGGCTGAATGTAAGGCAAGTTCTCCTAATCTCAATCTTCTTCCCCGCCTCACTTACAATCACTTGATCTCCTTTTTCCCCTTTTCCCACAGGAACTATGATGGACAGGGGCCTGATGACAAAGTAGTAGTAGGGGAATCCTCTCAAAAATCCCAAAACAGACTTTTATTTTAAATGCCCCAGACTGAATGTGCCCTATTCAGCTAGGCTGGGATACCTGATTAGGTCTACTGGAATAGTACTATAGCCACAGTCTTACCATTTCCTTACAGATTTGCCAGAAACAGGATCTGTGAAAAGAAAAATTAGATTCAATCAGAATTAAAGATACAATTTTATAAACATATGTAGAGAAAAAAACTATACCAAACCCTCTGCTGCCATCAACTCCAACTCATGGCAACCTAATGTGTTACAGAGAAGAAACGCTCCGAAGAGTTTTCTTGGCTGTAATCTTTATGGATGCAGTTCACCAGGCCTTTCTTCCGTGGAGCCGTTGGATGGATTAGAACCCGCAACCTTTACATTCCTCTACATTAGTAACCAGTCACAAACCACTTACTTTACCCAGTTCCAGAGGAATGAACTGGGAAAAAAAATAATTCCTTGGGAGAATGGTCAAATTTAGTATTTTAATATAATATAAATCCGATGTAATATTTTATATTTAATATTATAGTATATATAATGCCAGCCAGCCAAGTGCTGTTGAGTCAGATCCAACTCATGGTGACACAATATGTTATATTTAATATTATATATAACATAAACACAATATATTATATTTAATATAATATTATATATAATATTTAATAATATAAAAGAAACAAATTTTGAATTAATAATTAAATTAATATTTGAGTAATAATATTTAATATCTAATTCTAAATATTGAATTAGAGGAAATAACATGAGAATGTCATTTGATTATTGGCTTTTAGTCTTACAAGGTTAATGGCAGTAAAATATACACAGCAAAATATAGATTAAAACATTTAGAATTTAAAACTTTCATGCGTCAAAAATTAAAACTTCAGTGCAAAGTGTGAAAAATATTTGATAAAATATATTAGAGGCTTAAAAACCTTAACATTTGGAGAGTATAAAAGAACAGACAACCCAGAAGAACATGGAATACTAAGGTAGGTGTCAAAAGTTAACTACAGAGGATAAAATTTGACAATTCATAGATGAAGAGACATAAAGGGCTAGTAAACAAAAAAATTCAAACTTGTTGTGATGGTTAATGTTACATGTCAACTTGGCTAGGCTGTGAATCTCAGGGGTTTGAACTGGGTGCTCTTCCATATGTGACACAATGTAATTATTTTCCGTGCTGTAAGCTGACTTGATCGGCTTATCAGTTGAAAGAGGAGTTTTCTTGGGGCTGTGGCCTGCTTCCAGGATATTAATAAATGTTCTAGCAAAGCTTTCTCTTTGACCTCTGCACTCCCCTTGCTACCTAACATGAAGATTTTTTATTTGACAGCTCCTGCAACCCTGCCAGCCAGGTGAAGTCCCCAGCCTGGAGCCAGATCCGTGGATATGAAAATTCCTGGCCCTGTAATTGTATGATCCATTATCTTGAAGTAAATCTCTCTACGTGTATTTATACCTACGTTTCACTGGTTTGTGCCTCTAGAAAATCTAGACCAAGATACTTGCTAATGATTAAAACAATACAAATAAAAAAGATTTTTAAATGATCAAATTAGCAATTAAATTTTGTAAGGCATAATGATGCTGCGAGAGTAACATGCAATGAATACTCTTATGCATTGTTGGTGGGAGTTTAAATTAGTACACTCTGTATGAAAATAATTTGGCAGTATGAATAAGCCATGTTTACACTCATTAATCCAAATCTAGAAATGCAGCCTAAAGAAATAATTCCAAGTGTGAACAAAGATTTATGAACAAAAATGTTTATTGCAGTATCTTTAAAAGTGGAAAACTGAATACATCTGAAATGTTCAGCAAGGAAAAGAAATGGTTAAGCAACTTAAAAATTATGTATAAAAATTTTTAAAGTAATATGGGAAAATGCACATCATGAATTTCTTTCCTAGAAAAATTAAATGGGCTGCTTTCAGGTGTTTGGAGAATCCTCAGCAAAATGACCAGCTCTCAATCATTCTGAAGCAGAGTCCACCAGAGCTCCCAGCTGTCTTTCCAGTGTTTCATTCTGCAACATGTCAGGCTTCTAAGGATCACAGGCATCTGAGGAAAGCTTTCCTGCATTGTTTGTTTCATCCAAGAACAAGAAACAGACTATATGTGTGTGTGTATATATATATATATATATCTTGGAAGAAACAGATAGCAATCTAAAATTTAAAAACCAAGACAATACTGGCCCTGTACTCAATGATGGTATTAAAAAATGAATAACCAGAAATTAGATACCATAGGTATTTTTTTTTTAAGTCAGTAGAAGGTTCAGAAGAAAAAGTCAAGGAGTCTCTTATAGGCAAGAAAAAGGCAAACAGAAAATAAGAGATATAATCAGTCCAAGAGATTCAATATTTGACCAAAAAGAATTCTAGAAAAATAGAAATATTGCAAAGGGAAGAGGGGAAAGCAAGAAGGAAGAAAATTAACATAATGTCCCCAAAGGTGTGATACACTGTACCCGAATTAAAAGGCTACATTAAATGTGGAGCACAATGAACAAGAAGAACTACACAAGGCACACCAACTTCAAAAACCCCAGCTGTAAAAGTCACCTAAAAAGACTCAAAATGGCACTTGACAGCAATAAATGATGCCAAAATACAAAGCCTTCAAACTGAGTAAAAAATTATTTAAAGCCTGGAATTTTATATATAACAAAACAATGAATGTAATAAGCACACATCCCAGACATGGAAAGATACATACGTCTCAACCTCTTCCCATAAACATGTTCTCAGCAAAATAAGGAGATACATAAGAAAGAAGACACAGCAACCAGGAAGCAGTATGTCCACCCACTAAGAGAAGTCCCAGGATGACAGCCACACAGCAGGCCTAGATAGCAACAAACGCAGTTCGGAGCAAGCGACCACGGGGTTCTGGGGGAGATCATCGCCAAGGCAAGAAGTCTGGGAGAGGGGAATGAACTTGACTGAACATTTGACTTTATGGAGATTCGAGAAGAAAAGTTAACATTATGATAAGAAGATTGTGTAATTAAAAAATAGAAACAGAAGCTCTGGAAAAAAATAAAACTATTGGACAAGAAAGAAACTATAGTCACAGTATCATACACAATTACAAGGTTCTGTGGTAAACAACGTGTAGGCAGTTGTAGTAATGTAAATATTGTTTACATAATTATAGATTTGAAGGACAGGAGAGGGGAAAGTGATAGAGCTAAAACTTCACTTACCACTGTAGAAAAAATTAGGATAATATCCAAAATTGATTAACAAATTAAGAAAACAGCAGTTGTGGTTGCACAACTCAATGAGTGCACTCAAAACCATTGAAAGGTATGCCTCAAATGGGTGAGTTGTACAGCATGTGAATTCTACCTCCAAAAAAACAAAAAGCTGTTTAAAAGAAATAGATCATGAAATGGTTTTTAAAAGTTCAAAGTATTTGCTTCTGGGGAGCAGGCCGGGGATGAGAGGAGGGCATAGAACACGTGACCATTGTTTGCTCTGTAAATCTTCTGGTACTGTGTGTGGAGGATATAGAATTTTTTTTGGTGGGACCTGAAACTTACACAGAAACCCTGGTGGCCTAGTGGGTAAGAGCTATTATGGCTGGTAACCAAAGGGTTGGCACTACAAATCCACCAAGAAACTATAGTGCAGTTCTACTCTGTCCTATAGTGGAGCAATGTGTCAGAATCGACTCGATGACGATGGCTTTGTTTTTTGAAACTTATATGATTGTGGCACCTTCTTTAAGAAAATAAACACAAAATTGTGATTTGTAAGCCACGCACGGGTACTTTATTAAAATATAAAATCATTAAAATTAATAAATTGGATTAATTTATGAAGTAGCAGGTAAAAATAAAATTCCAATCCTATACAGTCTTTGTATCATTTCAAGTCTTTTCCTACAGTCTCCTCTTAATTACTCAGTTAAGATTATAATTATTGTGCTTATCAAAATTCCTGGGTTTCTCCACCTCCTCAGTCATTTAAGCAACAATGAGAGTAAAATTGTTTTCTTTAAACTAGGGCTTCACACCAGTTTATTCTGGTTTGAACCCTTCAAGAATTTGCATTCCTGACAAGTTCCCAAGTGGTGCTAATGCTATGATAAGTTAAGAGACCAACACTGAGAACTACCAGCAGAACAGTGATTCTCTAAACTTATTACACATAAGAATAACGTACAGTGATTAAAAATGTTGACTCTGTTTCAGTGTATCTTGAGTGGAAGTCCAAATTCTCAGCAGCTGTTCAAACCAGTAAGAAGTCCTGCTTTGAACTCAGTCCAAGTGATTATCAAAAGTAGACACGATAGCTCATTCCAGAGGAGTGAAATTACCCTCTTACCTGTTTTTACTACCACATCACATGGAGTTCTAACCAGTAAATACAAAAATTATCAAGGATGAGATTAATATTTTACTTGAAACAACATATATTTATTTATATTTCCAAAATATACTGTTTTATTCCAGAGAGGTTAAACAAAATTTAAAAAACACATTGTTGTGAAATGACTAAAGGTGAAATAATGACTATTAATTTATTATAAATTCAGTAATATTGACTTCACTGAACACATATCAACTGAATTTTTTTTTCTTGGCTCCTAAGGACCTGCCATGGATTTAATTATGTCTCCCCAAAAACGTGTGTAGCAATTTGGCTAGGCCATGATTCTTGGTATTGTAGGATATTCCAATATGTGGTAAATCCCATTTGTATGATGTTACTAAGGGAGGATGGGTGGTGGTGATTGTGTTAGTGAGGCAGAACTCAGTCTATAAGACTGTACTGTGCCTTGAGGCAATCTCTTACGATGTAAAAGAAAGGGAAGCCGGTAGAGAATCAGGGACCTCATACCATCAGGAAAGAAGCAGTGCCGCGAGCAGAGTGCGTCCTTTGAACCCAGGGTTCCTGTACCACAGAAGCTCCTAGTCCAGGGAAAGACTGCCAACACGAACTTTCCTCCACAGCCATCAGAGAAAGCCTTCCCCTGGAGCTGATGCCCTCACTTTGGACTTAACAGCCTACTGCAACAGGACAAAATTGCTCTTTGTTAAAGTCATCCACTTGTGGTATTTCTGTTATAGCAGTACTAGGTGACCAAGACAGGACCTAATGAGGATCTGAAGATCTCTTGGTCTTAAAACCTGTGGTTCTGTATTAACAACAATACTGTGGACAGGTATGCTCGGACATAAAACAAACATGGTTCAAACCTCAGTCTTGTTGCTTTTTCTGCCATGAGTGAAAATAATCATTTGACTTTTCTGAGACTTAGTTCCCCCTTCCCAGATTGTTGTTGTTGGGTGCTTTGGCGTCAGTTCCTCCTCACAGCAACCCTGTGCTCAACAGAAGGAAACCCTGCCCCGTCCTGCGGCACCCTCACATTCATTGTTGGGCTCAAACCCGCTGTTGCAGCCTCTCCACCAGCCCAGCTCATTGAGGGTGCTCCTCCTTTTACTGATCTTCTACTTGGCTCAGCACAGTGTCCTTCACTGGGGACTGGTCCCTCCCGACACTGTTACCAGACACCCTGGTGACAAAGACTGACTTGAGGTTCTTGTCCTTTACCTGTCAAGAGTGAGGAGGTAAGGCAAAAGAGTCTTTGCACATGCACAAGGTTTATTAAAGAACTTCAGGTGAAGAGGGGGAGGGGCTGGGTAATGTCAGCCCCATCTCACTGAACAAAGATCTTGTCCAAGTTTCTAAAATTCTGAGGTGGGAAGGGGAATTATGACTTACACGATATACAACAGGAGGGGAAGGTAGGGCCACAGCAGTGAAACGTGCGCACAAGCGGATTTCAAGAGAGTTTCTCTGATGAAGGCTTCTGGCGCTTGTAGCAGGACTTAGGATGTGCTGTTGCGCCTGTGCAGTTTCTTGTTCCCTTGGTTCAATTCCCCGTCCTGACTGTAGCCATCAGTCCAAATTTGGGCTTCTTCCCTGTATCCCCAGAACTGGTTTCACCTGATTTCTCCTGAAAAACAACTCTGAGGAGTTACACACTCACATGAATGACATGTCTCTATGTCCCAGAATGACGTATCTCTATGTCCCATCCTGTACCACCTGTTTGTTTAGGTACTTGCATGAAAGGTGTTTATGAAGTCTCCAGGTTTCCTGTCTCCTATCACTTACGCATAATTTTGCTTGAAAGGCATTAAAATGCAAGGAATTTACAGAGGCCTCCAGACTCCCTGTCTCAATATCCTGTCTAAAGTGCGTAAGATGAAGTCTCCTCATGTTCTCTTCTAAGGTGCATTCTGCCTATACTTTGTTCCAAAACAGATTTGTTCATTCTTCTGCCAGCCTGTGATATATTCAGTGTTCTCCGCCAACACTATAATTCAAAGACATCAGTAGTTCCTCAGTCTTCTTTACTCACTGTTCAGCTTTTGCATGCATGTGAGATGACCGAAAAGTACCATGGCCTGGGTCAGGTGCACCCTGATACTCAAAGTGACGTCTTTGCTTTTTAAAATTTGACAGCGGTCTTTTGCAGCAGATTTGCCTAATGTAGTCAACACTTGATTTCTTGACTGCTGCTTCCATGGAAACTGACTGTGGACCGAAGTAAAATAAAATCCTTGACAAATGCAATCTTTTCTCAGTTTATAATCATGTTGCTTATTGGTCCAGTTACAAGAATTTGGGATATCTTCATGCTGAGGTGAAACCCATACTGAAGGCTATAGTCTTTGATCTTCAGTAAGTGCTTCAAGTCCTCCACTTTCAGCAAGCAGGGTAATGTCATCTGCATAATGAAGGCTGTTAATAAGTCTTCCTCTAATCCTGAGCACCATTCTTCTTTATATAGTCCAGTTTCTCAATTTATTTGTTCAGCATGCTGATTGAAAAACTACGGTGAAAAGATACAACCCAGACACACATCTTTCATGACTTTAAACCATGCAGTATTCCCTTGTTCTGTTCACACAACTGCTTCTTGATCTGTGTACAGATTCCTCATGAACAAAATTAAATGTTCTCAGTGGTAGTTAGAATTATTAATTGCAACTTCAGTATATTAACAGATGTGATAGGGTACATTAGAAATTACAGAATCAACTATTAATTGGGTTCCTATTGTATGCAAGCATGGTGCTAGGTATTGAGAGAACCAAAGATGAGTAAGATACATCTCTCTTCTCAAGAAGTTTACAATCTAATAGCAGACAGGCTAGAAATCTGTGATGGTAAGGATTCATCTTGGATGGACCACGATTCTCCAAGTTTATGTGTGATCACCCCCTGATGTTATCTGCTGTGAGCTGTCAATCCATGGGATTTTCAAGGCTGTGCCTTTTGGAAGAAGATTGTCAGGCTAGTCTTCTGAGCTGCCACTGGATGAGTGTGAAACGCCAAATTTTCACCTAGTAGTGGAGCAGACCCTTTGTGCCACTCAGGGACTCCGAGATTTGTGACAAGTTAGAGGAGAAGAGGAAGCAAGAGGCAGAGCAGAGCACTTCAGGTAGAGGAGAGAGCAAGCACAAAGGTCTGGAAACATGCAACACAGATTGGTCACATTGTTTAAAGACAAGTCAGTGTGAGAAAACCAAAAAAAAAAAAAGCCAAAGCCCTAGCCATGGATTCCAACTCACAGACATCCTACGAGACAAACTAGAATTGCCCCATAGGGTTTCTAAGAAGTGCCTGATGGATGTGAACTGCCAACGTTTTAGCAGTAGCTCTTAACCACGGCCACACCAGGGCAGCAGGTTGTGTGGTGAGGCCAGAGCACGATGTGCCCGGAGGGAGGTGTTGCTTCCATTCTAAGTGCAAAGGGAAGAAGCCACTGAAAGATTGTGAGCAAGGTGATTACAAGCATCTCTCTGCATAAGAGTATCAGAACACTATCGTTGTATTACTCTCTTGCTTGTATTTTAGTGGGCAGCACAAACCATTCAAGCATTTGTCTGCTTCTCCGGCGGTAAGTAGGCCGAGCCGTTATGCTGGAGTTATCTGCGGGGGATGGCTGCCATCTGCTGGAGAAAAGTGTGACTTAAACGCTATTCCTCTCCGATGGTGACTGAGGAGGAGGTGACTATGCAGTAGTTAAGTGCTACGTCTGCTGAATCTGCCAGATGCTCCTTGGAAACTATGGAGCAGTTCTACTCAGTCCTACAGCATTGCTAGGTGTCGGAATCGACTCGACGGCAGTGGGTTTGGTTGACTGAGGGAAGTGCCCACACACTGGGACTCATTGCATGTAGACATCATAAATCATTAATCATGAAATCATAAATCATGAAATACTAAAGTGTAACAATCTCCAGCTTCCCCTCTCCCTTGACTTCTAAAGGATCCATGTTGAGCTGCTCAGTCTCTGGTCCCCTTGCTTGTACAGAACAGGGTATAACTAATCTAATTTACAAAGAAAAAGTAAGCAGCACCTCTCAGAAGAACAAATCTGGCGAGACAGGGGACAGGGTAATCAGAAGGCACGCTGGAGCTTGAGAGAGATAGGAAGGGCATTGAGGGGCAGTGACTGCCATGATGAGAAGACCTGGGGAGAACAATGCCTCAAGAACATTTTATCAGGTTTCACTGTGTGCTCGATGGTTTAAGATACTTTAGTAAAATCTACATTACTTTCCAAGGCTTTCTGAAGTCAAATTCGTGCTTTTACTTATTTATTTTTTAGGTGCACAACTGTTTTGAAGGAACTCTGGTGGGCAGTGGTTAAGAGGGCAGCATTAACCAAAAGGTCGGCAGTTTGAATCCTCTGCCCACTCCCTGGAAACCCTGTGGGGCAGTTCCATTCTGTCCTGTAGGGTTGCCATGAGTCGGAATCAACTCCACAGCAATAGCCTTTTGTTGTTGTTTTGTTCTGACGACGAGTCTTAAGCAATCAAGTTCTATTTGAGTATGAAAGCAGCAATGAAGAAATCAAAAGACATAACACATTGGGAAGATCTGCAAAAGACCTCTTTGAAGTATGGAAAGTCAAGACTTACCCTTGAAGACTAAGGTGTGCCTGACCTAAGCCATGGTGTTTTCAATAGCATCTTATGCATGCAAAAGCTGTAGAATGAAGACAGAAGAAGAATCGAGGCCTTTGAACTGTGGTGTTGGAGAAGAATACTGAATGTAGATCGACTGCCAAAAGAACAAACAGATCTGTTCTGGAAGCAGTACAACCAGAGTGCTCCGTGGAAGACGGTGAGACTGTATCTTACATAGGAGGTCTGACAATTAAGTCAGTGAACTTAAGTGTTCTAACTGCTACTTACGTCATTGCTGAGTATCAGTATGGTCACCTTTGAAGTATTCTCCTTCGGAAGCAAGGCACCAAAGCCAGAGCCTAGTCCACCCTTCAAAGCAATTTTGGAACTCTTTCTGGAATGGCCATTGCACACAGTGACCCTATGGCAAGTTCATGAACTTAATTGTATAGTTGTCTGTGAGGGAGTTTATAGCCAGTAAACAAATTATTGGAACACCCTTCTTGCTCACCTGATCTGGCCCCCAATGACTTTTTTCTTCTTTACCGAAAGACAAAGGAAGTATTAAAAGGAAGACATTTTGATGCCATTCAGGACATCAAGGGTAATACAATGACAGCTCTGATGGCCATTCCAGAAAGAGTTCCAAAACTGCTTTGAAGAGTGGACTAGGCATTGGCATTGGTGCATAGCTTCCTAAGGGGAGTCCTTCCAAGGTGACCGTAGTGATATCCAGCAATCAGGTATGTAGTGCTTTTTCTAGGATGAGTTTGCAAACTTAACTGGCAGTCCTTGTACTTTGGACACGTCATCAGGAGAGATCATTCCCTGGAGAATGACATCATGCTTGGTAGAATGGAGGGTCAGCCCAAAAGGAGAAGACCACCAACAAGATGGATTTATACAGTAGCTGCAACGATGGGCTTAAGCATACAGACAATTGTGGACACGGTGCAGGACAGGGCAGTGTTTCATTCTGTTGTGCATTGGGTCCCTATGAGTCAGCACTGACCCAACAGCACCTAACAACAACATGTAAATGAACAGTAGGACTTTCTGATAGGACATATAATAAGCTATATGATCTGTTGTCACTCTTTGTTCTTCCTTGCTTGCTCCTCTCCCAGGTGCAGCAACCTACTGTGTTCTCCCCACTGCCTCAGCTCAGGGTCATTTGGACAAGACAGGAGGGAATATGGGAAGGAAGTGGCTACAGGTGGGAAGGCCAAGGCAGGCAGAGGCCAAAGTTTTTCACATGGTTAAAAACAAAATGAAGAAATCCTGGGACTCTTGTCAAACTTCTGCTCAAAAAAAGTGTATCACCAAGCTGACTATTAAGTCTAAGAGGTAGACTGTTAAAAAATGCTTATTATTGCTCATGGTAAGATAAATTCATTAAAACATAGTTGAAATAAAGCTAAAATGATAAAGTTGCAGGAAGATAACACAGGGACAAAACTATTGGACCCAATTAAAAAAAAATTATTAAACACAACTATAAATACACAAACAACTGAAGACAAATTAAGTAGCTTGGATCTTCTGAAAATTAAACACTTACGACCATCAAAAGACTTTATCCAAAGGGTAGAAAGATAACCTACAGGCTGGGAGAAAAAAACCTTTAAGAACAATGTATCCCATAAGAGTCTAATCTTTAAAATATATAGAAAACTTCAACAACTCAACAGCAAAAAGACAAACAATCCAATTAAAAAATGGGCAGAGGACATGAATAGACACTTTGCCAAAGAGGACGTAAGAGGACATCCAAATGGCCAACAAACACATTAAAATAGGCTCATGATCATCAGCCATCAAGTCAAATCTGACTCACAGTGACCCAATAGAGTTTCCAAGGCTATAATCTGTATGGAAACAGACTGTCACGTCTTTCTTCTGTGGAGCTGCTGGTGGTTTCAAACCACCTACCTTTTGGTTAGCAGTGAATTGCTGTAACCATTGTGCCATCAGGGCTCCTTTCATTAGCCATTAGAAAGATGCAAATCAAAACTACAATACAATCCATCTCAGTCCTGCAGAAACAACACTGACCAGAAAAAAAGGCAGCAGATGTTGCTGAGGACAAGGGGAGATCAGAACCTTTATCTGGTGGAATTGGAAGATGGTATACCACTATGGAAAATGGTATAGCACTTCTTCAAAAAACTAGAAACACCTTAATGATCCAGCAATCCCACCCCTAGGTGTACACCCTAAGGATCTAGTGAAAGAGCCACTGAGAAACACGCACCTGTGTCCATGGCATCATCATTCACAATGGCAAACCAATGGAAACAACCTAAGCGACAGTCAAGGGCAAAAGGGATAAACAAAATGTGGTACCTACGTAACATAGAATACTACACAGCCATGAAGAATAACAATGAGTCTTCAAAATACAATAACATGGATGAATCTGGAGGACATGATGCTGAGTGAAATAAGTGGATCATGAAAGGACAGATATTACCAGACTTTTCTAAAAGACAAGAATAAGTACAGAGAGATACCAGTACTCATTAATGGTTACCAGGGATGGGGGACAAGAAGAAGGGTAAGCACTCTCAAGACAGTAGACACTTGTTATTTTTGGTGATGGTAAAGTTAGCATCAAATGTGGGTGAAGTGCTTAGAGCGTGACCCAGGTAAATGATGTCTCAAAAAGAGCACAAGAGAAAAGAACGCTTTGCGTAAAGAATATGACAAATATAATTTTGCAAAAACAACTGAAGAGTACATGTGTGGTTAGAATGATTTTTGACCATTTGGTCTAATATAGATGATTTTTTAACAGAGCTATTTACTCATGAGTGCTATTCTTTATTTTATGACTCCATCTGTTATTTTGCTAAAAGGTAGCCTCCAGGAATAATGTCGGTTTAAGGTTTAAAGAGTATTTCAGGGCAATAGTTTCTAAAGCAAAGGTGAGAACACTGGAGCAGGGAACTAGAATGGTAGAAATGGCACAACCAGATGAAATGAATGAGAATGATACTATATTGTGAAAAACGTAACCAGCTGAACAATTTGTGTAGAAATTGTTAAACAGAAGCCCAATTTGCTGTGTGAATTTTCACTTTAAACACAATAAAACATTATTTAGAAAAAACAAAATAAAAGCAATTGACGTACAATTTTCCATTGATCAGGCTCACAAAAAGCCAAAAGTGTGACCACACACTACGCTGATAAGGTTATGGGGAAATGGAGACTTCTACTGCAGGTGGCAGAGCAGAATGTAACAACTTCTATGAATGACATTCTCATGAAATTGAAATTACAAACAATTTTACCCTCCAGCAATCCCACTCCTGGGAATTTATTCCACAGATACACCTCCACATGTACTAAATGACATATATACAGGTCTATCCATTACAACGGAAACCCTGATGGCACAGTGGTTACGTGCGATGTCTGCTAGCCAAAAGGTTGGCAGCTCAAATCCTGCAGGGCCTCCTTGGAAACTATGGGGCAGTTCTACTCTATCTATAGGGTCGCCATGAGTCAGAATCAACTCAGTAGCAGTGGTACCGTAATCCATTACAACATCGTTTGCAACAAGCAACATCCCAGAAATAACCAGGCAGTGGTTAAATAACTAGTGGCACATCTACACAACTGAACACAATACATCTATTTTTAAAAAGAATGAGAAAAATATGAAAAGACATATTGTTGAGTCAAAAAAAGTGAAGAATAGTATAAAGTGTACTACTTTTTGAGTTAGGAAAGGGGTAAACACACAAACACTTGTACAGCATTTTCTTATATTTACATGAAGTTACACAAGAAACAAAGAACAAGCTTCAGACTCTCTTCTGACATCCATTTTGGTCTTTGCTTTCTTTCCTGTCTTTTTAATTACCTCTTGTCTTCTTCATGTATGATGTCCTTGAAGTCATTCCACAATTTGTCTGGTCTTTGGTCGTCACTGTTTGACAAATCAAATCTATTTCCTGAGATGGTCTCTAAATTCAAGCGGGATATTCTCAAGGTCATACTTTGGCTCTTGTGGACTTTTTCTAATTTTCTTCAGTTTCGACTTAAACTTGCACTTGAACAATTGGTGATGTGTTCCACAGTCAGCCCCTTGCCTTGTTCTGACTGATGATACTGATCTTTTCTATTTCTTGCCACAGATGAGTTCGAAAGGAAAAAACAATGAAATACAAGAACTGAACAAGAGATTTCAAAGGGCAGCTAAGCCAAGCCAAGTGCCATCAAGTCGGGTCCTAAAGGGCAGCTAGAGAAGACAAAGTATTATAAAATTATAACAGCACACGCAAAGAGCAAGGCAGGAAATCTCTATGGATTGAACTGTATTTCCCCAAAAATGTGTGTGGCCATTTGGCTAGATCATGATACCCAATATTTTATGATTGTCCTCCGTTTTGTGATTTTCCTATGCTGTGTGTTAAAAAAGATTAGGGTAGAACTGTAAATCCCTTCCTAAGGCCCCTTCCCTGCTCCACTGTAAAGGGAATTTCCCTGGAGTGTGGCTTGTACCACCTTTTATCCTTTCATCTTTCATCTTCGAAGTCAGAAATTCTTTTTTCCATTTGTTCCCTTCCGTTTTCTTGGCTTTGCATGGAAGTTTCTATGTCTTTGATTTTCTTCTTGATCTGTTGCATTTCAGAGTACTGGTGTTCCATCAGATCAAACAGTTTCCTTAATTTTTCATTTTTTTCTGCTGCATTTTGCATAAGGTCTAGAAGGGCTCTGTATATAATCATTTTGTACTCACTTTCTGATGCTTTCATAAAAGTTTCTTCATCTGGAAAACTCCTTGGTTGCTTTGTTTGGGAGCCTTCTGAAGCCATGGGTGATTTCTTATATGCCACAAATGTCTGTTGCTTTTTGGGTCCCACGTGAGTAAGTAGAGGCTGGAAGAGATACTGTGAGGACGGATGGCAGATGTTTCTCTAGGCTGTCTTAGAATGGAAAGCAGAAGGTATCTGACCACTTCCCAAGTCAGTCAGGTTTTCAGGTGCAGAGGTTCCTCTTCTCAACTAGCAAAGTAAGCACCACTATATCCAACCCCAGATGATACAAACTAGTTCAGAATACAGCGATGCTACTGCCCTGTTGGCTTCTGCTGACAGGGCCCAGCCTTAGGTGACACTGTGTAGAGTACTGCTTTTCTGGTAGAAAAGCACTCTCCTGTGGGCAGGCTCTGGCTCCCAAGCTAAGAATTGGGTCCAGCTGCGGCCACCGTATCCAAGATGACGCCCTCCACACAGGCAGCAGACAGAGGGGCAAAAGGTGCTGAGAGGTAGTGATTCCTCTGCTTCTATTGCAGGGCCCCAAACGTAGGTGGCACAGTGTAAATTACTGTTTTTCTGTCGGAGAAGCACTGTCCTGTTTGCAGGCGCTGGCTCCCAGGCTAAGAATTAGGTCCTGCTAAAATCTCCGCACCCAACATGGCGTCCCACACACTGACTGTGAAATTCCATACAAACCCCACTGTGGCAAAGATAAAACGACAGGCCCAGAGTGGCTAGATTAACAGAGTCCTAAGCCTGGCTCTCAAAATATGAGAATTTTGCCTGCCTTTCCCCCCAGCAGCGCATCTGAGTCTAGCTGCTAGGCAAGACCTAGCTCCACCTGCCAGCCAAGACAGAAAAAAAAAAATCAAAATGGAGCATTTACCTTCAGTCCGTGAGAGCCAGGGCTAGCCAGGAGCGGAAGTTGGCGAAAGAGAGGAGGTTTTTTCGCTCAGTGGTATGAAGTCAAAATTTACAGCCCTGTGCCGTGTCCTGGGGTTGATTAGGTGATCAGAAGGCTGTTTGATCATCAGTTCAGGTCTTGGTTTCCAGAGGGATATAGGGAGACGTGTCCTTAGTCGGCCATCTTGACCTCGCCTCCCCCTATCCTTTCATCTTTTGAGAGAGAAAACAAAAGGGAAGCAAGTGGAGAATTGGGAACCTCACACCATCAAGAAAGCAGCACTGGCAGAAGAGCACACCCTTCAGACCTGAGGTACCTGCACCAAGATGTTCCCTGAACACAGGCTGATGCAACACAAGGACTTTCCTCCAGAGCTGACAGAGTGAAAGACCTTCCCTGAAGCAGACCCCTGAAGGCGGACCTGTAACCTACTGCATAAAATGTAAGAATATACTTTTCTTTGCTAAAGCCATCCATTTTGTGGCATTCTGTTAGAGCAGTACCAGACAACTAAAACAAAAAACAAAACGGAAGAACAGACTCAGCATTTCTTAAGCTGAAAGAACTAAAGAAAAACTTCAAGCCTCGAGTTTCAATACTGAAGGATCTACAGGAAAAGTATGAAACAACACAGGAAGCATCAAAAGCAGATGGAAGGAATACACAGAGCCACTATACTAAAAAGAATTGGTCAACGTTCAGCCATTTCAGGAGTTAGCATATAGTCAGGAACTGATGGTATTGAAAGAAGAATTCCAAGCTGCAGTGAGGCATTGGCAAAAACCAAGACTCCAGAAATCAATGCAATATCAATTGACATGTTCAACAAAGGGATGCAGCACTGAAGTGCTCACTCGTCTATACCAAAAAATTTGGTAGATAGCTACCTGGTCGACTGATTGGAAGATATTCATATTTATGCCTATTCCCAAGAAAGGTGATTCAACTGAATATGGAAATTATCAAACAGTATCACCAATATCACACACAGTAAAATTTTGTGGAAGATCATTCAAAAGCAACCACAGCAGTACACTGACAGGGAACTGCCAGAAATTCAAGCTGGATTCAGAAAAGGATGTGGAACAAGGGATAACATACCTGATGTTAAATGGATTCTGGCTGAAAACAGAGAATACCAGAAAGATGTTCACTTGTGTTTTACTGAGTATGCAAAGGCATTCAACAGTATGGATCATAGTTAATCATGGATAGCATTATGAAGAATGGGAATTCCAAAACACTTAATTGTGCTTTTGAGGAACCTGTCCATAAATCAAGAGGTAGTCTTTTGAGCAGAATAAGGGGATAGTTAGGAAAGATATGCATCAGAATTGAATCCTTTCACCATACCTATTCAATCTGTATGCTAAGCAAACAGAGAAGCTGGGTTATACAGGAAGAACAGGGCAGCAGGATTGGAAGAAGGCTCATTAACAACTTGAAATATGCAGATGACACTACCTTCCTTGCTGAAATTGAAGAGGACTTGAAGCACTTACTGATGAAGATCAAAGACCACAGCCTTCACTGGTTGATTACACTCATCATTAAAAAAAAAAAAAAAGAAATCCTCACAATTGGACCAAAAAGCAACATTATGATAAACAGAGAAATGGTTGATGTTGTCAAGGACTTCATTTTAATTGGATCCACAATCAGCACCGCTGGAAGCAGCTGTTAAGAAATCAAAAGATGCATTGCATCAGGCAAATCTGCTGCGAAAGACTTATTAAAAGCGTTGGAAAGCAAACATGTCACCTTGAAGACTAAGCTGTGCCAGATCCAAGCCATAGTGTTCTCCGCTGCCTCATCTGCATGCGAAAACTGGATGCTGAATAACGAAGACCAAATAAGAACGGATGCCTTTGAATTGCGGTGTTTGTGAAGAATATTGAATACACCACCGGCTCCCAAAAGAATGAACGAGTGGAACTACATCTCACATATTTTGATATATTATCAGGAGTAATCAGTCCTTGGAGAATGACATTATGCTTGGTAAAGTAGTGGGCCATCGAAAAAGAGGAAGACCCTCCACAAGGCAGATTGACACAGTGGTGGGGACAAGGAGCTCAAGCATAACAACAATGTGAGGAAGTCACAGAATAAGGTCAGGTTTCATTCTGTTGTACATCGGGTCACCATGAATAGGAACAGACCAGATAGCACCTAACAACAAAAACACAAGAAACTAATAAAAGTGGTTACCTGCTAAAGATTGGATAAAGGTTGGAGGGGGACAGGTAGGAATCAGATACTTCCTTTTATGTCTTTGTATATGTTTTGGTTTGTGAACCACTGAATGTCTTACAAATCTCAAAAAAGTTTTAAATTAAAAAAATAATAATCCATTCAGTGATTTTTCCCTAATACTCCCACACTTCCCTGGGATTGTTTAAATCATTTCTCTAATCCTTTCTAAATCCAGATGAAATATTCCAGGTTAAGTATGAAAGCCACAGAAGGTTTTTATGGCTGTTACTTTTGGAAGCAAACCATAAAGCCTGTCTTCCAAGGCTCCTCTCGGTATGTCTAATGCACCAGTCTCTCAGTTAGTAGTTGAGCACTTAACCATTTGCTTCACCTCTCGGGTTACGTATACACATATATAACTATTTTTAGAGCTCATTCCTACTTGTAGTGCCTCCCATGAATTGAATTGTGTCCCCCCAAAAATGTGTGTAACAATTTGGCTGGACCATGATTCCCAGTTTTGTGGGACTGCCCTCCATTTTGTGATTTTCCTATGCTGTAAATCCTAATAATCTCTGCCTGTGGTTAACGGAGTAGATTATGTTAAAAAGGATTAAGGTGGGACTGTTCCTAAGGTCACCTCCCTGCTCTAATGTAAAAGGAGTTTCCTTGGAGTGTGGCTTACAGCACCTTTTATCCTTTCATCCTGCAAGACATAAAAGGGAAGGGAGACAAGCAGAGAGTTGGGAATCTCATACCATCAAGACAGCAGCACCAGGAGTGGAGCATGTCCTTCGGATCTGAGGTTCCTCTGCAAAGACTCTCCCTGACCAACGACTGACGCAACATAAAGGCTTCCCTCCACAACTGACAGAGGGAAAGCCTTCCCCTGGAGCAGATACTCCAAACACAGACTTGCAGCCTACCAGACTGTAAGAATAAACTTTTCCTTTTCCTTTCTTTTTTTAAAGGCATCCACTTTGTTGTATTCTCTGTTGCAGCAGTACCAGATGACTAAAACAGTGCCCCAGAAGGACAGGGTAGAACTACCCTATGCAGTTTCCCAGGAGTGGCTGGTGGATTTGAACTGCTGACTCTTTGGTTAGCAGCCAAGCTCTCAACCACTATGCCACCAGGGCCCCATGGGATAGAAATATGTGTGAGATTAAATATTAAATGCCTATTTAAAGTGAGTAGCTTTTCTGAGTACTTTGTGTCTTTGTTTCCTTCTTCGTAGCCTTTCTTCCGTAAAAATGTTGTTAGGTGCCATCGAGTTGGTTCTGATTCATGGCCCTATAGAACAGAGCAGAACTGCCCCACAAGGTTCACAAGGAGCAGCTGGTGGACTCAAAGTGCTAATCTTTTAGTTAGCAGCCACTTAACCACTGTGCTATCAGTGCTCCTTTTTCAAAAGAGAGCCCTATTGCTGCCATTTAACTCAGAAAACATGAAGTGACTGTCCTATGCAACTTGCTCAGTCCACTTTATGTCATATGTTACCTTGTAATGCTGTAGATGTGTTCAGTTTTCCTAACCACACTGACAATCCTTCAAGGCTTTACAAAGTCTGACAATCAAGTTAGTGAACTCATCCTAGAAAAAGTGCTGTATACCTCATTGCAGAGTATCACTACAGTCACCTTTGAAGTACTCCCCTTGGAAAGTTAGGCACTAATGCCAGAGCCTAGTCCACCCTTCAAAGCAATTCTGGAACTCTTTTTCAGGAATGGCCATCAGAGAGAGCTGTTGTTCTATTACCATTGATGTCCTGAATGTCATCAAAATGTCTTCCTTTCCATGTTTTGTATATCTTCAGGCAAAGGAAAAAGTCACTGGGAGCCAGATCAGGTAAGTTATTTGTTTACTGGCTGAGAATTCCCTCATAGACAATTAAGTCTGTGAACTTGCCACCTTGCCACTATGCACAACGGTCATTCCAAAACTGCTTTGAAGGGTGCACTAGGCACCGGCGTCAGTGCATAGCTTCCCAAAGGCAGCACTTTGAAGGTGATCGTAGTGATATTCAGCAATGAAGTATGTAGCAGTTAGAACAATTGAGTTTCCTATCGGCTCTCAAATGTCTTATATATCTGTAGCTCAAGGCCTATACCCTGAAAACAGTAGGTGCTCAGTAAAGGCAAACAATGACAATGGTTATGGTGATGATAGTTTAGTAAGGTGGTAGAATGATGGGACCTACTCTATGATATAAATTTTAAAAACTTACACACAACTGATTCCCATATGTCTTAGTTATTTTTGTACCCCTTGGACACAGGAAAGTACCTTAATAGATTCTCAATGAATGTTCGTATGAAACAACATCAAGTCAGCAGAATTGTGGTAATTTATTGACTAAATACCACCTAGTGTTTTCAATATTTAATTACTATGCCACCAGAGTTTCCTATACAAATATACTTGGTGGTTATTGTGCTTCACTAAACTTTCTAAATACAAAGGTTTATTGAATTAACAAAGAGAATCTAGAAAACAAATGGAAAAGATAGGAAGTTTTAAAGTTGTGTTTTGTACAGCAGAGTCTGAAAATGAAAACTCTTTGGAGAAGAGTCTATCAAGCTACATGTGTGGGCTACTTTAGTCAGCATGGAAGGACTATCTGGTAAAGAAATAAGTGATCTGATTCAGTTTTTAGACCACCTACGCCAGCTGCTGTAGCAAAGAGACAGCAGGAAGTCAAAAGTAGAAGCAAGGAGACTACTCTGGAAGGTACTATAGAAATCCAGGTGGGAAATGACCACAATCTGGGCAAGGGTAATAACATCAGAAATGAATGAATTCAGGAAATGTTCTGGAAATAAAACTAAAGAATTTTCATCAGGTGCTTTGGATTTGAGAGTGAGGAAAGAAGAATCTAAAAGAAATCACAGATGTTTTTCAGTTTGAGCAACTTGATACTATTGCTGAGATGGGGAGGACTGAGGAAGCATGAGACTAGAAGGAAAATCAAGACCTCTGTTTAGAATTATATTAAATTTGGGATGCTAGTTATACATTCAAATGGAGATATTCAGTAGGTAGTTTAATATGTGAACATGGGACTCAAGAGAAAGTAGAGTTGCAAGATATGAATTTAAGGGGCAACAACAAAGAGATACTATTGAAAGCCATAAGTATGGATATAGTCACTGCTATGGACTAAACTGTGTTTGTCAACCTGGCTAGGTAACTCCCAGCACCCATTCGGTGATTCCCAGCACTGAACGACTGTTTACCATTTTGTCATCTGATGTGACTTTTCTTTGTGTTGTAAATTCTAATCTCTGCCTATGGTTGATGAGGCAAGATTAGATTATGTTAAAGACCAGTAGGGTGCAATTTAACACCCTTGCTCAGATCACATCGTTGATCCAATGTAAACAGAGTTTCCCCAGGGTGTGGCCTTCACCACCTTTTATCTTACAAGCCATAAAAGGAAAGGAGAGCAAACAGAGTTGAGGACTTCACACCATCAAGAAGCCAGAGCCAGGAGAATAACATGTGCTTTGGACCTGGGGTTCCTGCACTGAGAAGCTCCTAGTCCAGAGCAGAGTTAGCAACAGTGTTACTATTAACCAGACTTAAGAACTACTTGAAAGGATTCATTTTTACAATTTTGTTTCCCTAGAATCACTCCCTGTACCAAATTGTCTTAGGCTGGGTTTTCTAGGGAAGCAAAACCAGTAACACGTGTAGGTACAAGGAAAGATTTATAATATACAGATAGATAGATAGATATAGATATAGGAAACAGCTCATGCAATCACAGAAGCTGAATGTCCCAAGTTCTGGCACAAGCCTCACGTGGCCGGAAGCTGAGGAACCCAAAGTCAGCAGGTCAGAGACCAGAGTTCTAGATCACCGGTTGTGTAGGTCAGTGGATCCCAAATTGGCGGTCGGACGAAGTGGCAGAGGCTGGCAAACCCAGGATCAGCAAGTCAGGGAGCAGGAGCAGCAGAGGCTGGCGAACCCAGGATCGGCAGGTCAGGGAGAAGGACTCTCAAGTGCTAACTGTAAAGACTGATGAGTCCAACAGCTGCTAGTTCAAGTCCCGGAACCAGATGCCGAAAGAAGACAGCAGGAGCTCCTGGCTATGAGAGCAGACTAGCAGTAGTAGCGGAAGGTCCAGAGATGAGAGCCGAGGGGCGGGGATCCACCACAAACCCTGCCCTGCCACTTAATACAGCAGCCAAATACAGAGTAGCCAACTTGACATAATCCTGACCACTACACCAAGGTTTTCAACCAATGCATCTGGATGAATGGTAGCGCCATCTGCTGACAAGCAGAACAACATGGGAATAGCCAGTGTGGGTACACAGTTAAAAGTCCAATCATAGACACTTTAAATTTGACATTCATACCTGATACTCAAAGAAGGATGTTAAACAGACAATTGGTTATAAGACTCTAGAGTTCAAGGGAGAAGGTGAAGCTAGAGATAATTTGGGAAGCTACAACATATAAGAAGTACCTGAACAGTTCAAATTGTTAAACCCTTGACTACTAGCCAAAGGGTGGTGGTTTGAACCCACCCAGAATCACCTCAGAAGACAGGCCTGATGATCTGTTTTCAAAAAATTACAGCTTTGAAAACTCTATGGAGCAGAGACCTATTCTGTATACATGTGGTCACCATGAGATAGAATCAACTTGATGGCAACTAACAACCCCCACCACTACCAGTAGCCTACATAGTTAAAGTCTTGGAACTGATGACATCACCCAGGGAATAAGGAATGTTCTGTAACAATCTGAGAGAACTGAGCCATCAGTCACTTCAACCTTGAGGCCAGGACGAGAAGGATCCAGGAAAGGAAACCGAGTGAGGAATAATCATTGAGGCAGGGCAACAGCCAAGGTAGTTGTACTCCAGGAGTCAAGCAAAGAGGAAGTGAAGTGTCCAATAAGTAAGAGAAGGGCTGAGAAGTAACCAACGAGCACAGCAAGGCAGAGGTCTTTGTGACCTCAGTAAGACCACCTTCAGCTGAGTGGAGGGGACGAAAGCTTAACTCAAGAGAACGAGAAGAGAGGCAGTAATGATAATAACCCATAAACAACTATCGGAATTTTTCTATAAAGAAGAGCAGAGAAACAGAAGTGGTCCCTAGAGGATTATGTGGGGTTTAGGAAGAGTTTGTTTGTTTAAGAAAAAGTTATCCTAATGGGGAACAACACAGGAGGAAGGAGAATACAATAATGCAGGAGAAAGAGGGGCTGATTTTTGGATCAAAAGCCTTGAAGAAGTTACATAAGTTGGGATCCAACACACAGACTGAGAGATTGACCTTTAATAGCAACAAGGACAGTTCATTCATTATTAACAGGAGATGAGACAGATTATATAAACATAGATACAAGTAGTTTGGTAGATTCAGTGGGAGAAAAATATGAAGATCTGTATGATCTCTTCTGTTTTCAGTTAAATACAAAGCAAGGGCATCAGCTGAGAGTGAGGTAGATGGAAGAAATGTAGGCGATTTGAGGAAAAAGCAATGCCCATGTTTTCTCGGATACTTGGAGAATGCATTGACTGGGGAAATTTAGCATGATTGCAAAGCAGCACTGAGAGTTCACTTGAAGTAATAATGTCATAAATTTAAAGATTATTCAGCACATTAGTTAGCTTTTCTTCAGGTCATTACCTGTTTTCCAAGTGCAGTAAACAGGTTTAACCAGGCAAGAATTACAGAGGGAGAGAGAAGCAAGTGAGTTAAGGATATTTGCAAGGAAGTGATTCCATTAGTGGACCATGGTAAGAATACAACTAAAAAGAGACAGAAAGAGGTAAGACAGACATGAGATCTAATTAAAAGACAGCAGGACCAATGGATGGTGGTCCCTTTAGCATGAAGAGTTGAGAGGCGGGTACAAGGAGTGAGCTGGAAAGATAGATGATTAGAATGCTTGAAAAACAGATTTGGGGAATGAGTCGGATCGACTCAACGGCACTTGGCTTGGCATAGTAACTGACATTACCAAGGCTAAGGTAACTG
The DNA here is from genome assembly GCA_028571685.1 of Heterohyrax brucei. Taxonomy (NCBI): domain Eukaryota; kingdom Metazoa; phylum Chordata; class Mammalia; order Hyracoidea; family Procaviidae; genus Heterohyrax; species Heterohyrax brucei. Next base: position 136,810,851 of record CM053143.1, read on the forward strand.
ATGTCTAACATGGGGCTGAGGACAAGATCATTCAAAGTGAGGAAGTCTGAGAACTGAGACAGCCAGGTGGATCACCCATGAGGATACTGATGACAAGCATGAAGACACAGAAGTGCAGCGGCAGAACAGTTTCAGTGAACCGGGGTGGAAGGAAGGAAGAAGGGGAGGAAGCCTAGCCTGGGTTGATTGAGGAGAGAATAAGAGGTGATGAAACGGAGTTAGTGAACACATACAACTCTTATGACAAGTCATGTAGGGAAGGAGAAGAAGAAAATGGTGGTGACTGTGGGTGAGAGGAGCCCTGGTGACACCATAGTTAAGAATTTGACTACTAACCCAAAGGTCAGCAGTTTGAATCTACCAGTCACTCCTTGGAAATCCTGTGGGGCAGTTCTAGTCTGTCCTACAGGGTTTCTGAGTCAGACTGAACAAGACAGCAGGGGGCTTGGTTTTGGGCTTTAAGTAATGGAAAGAGATATTTGAAGAAGTCATGGAGTCAAAAGGTTATCTCCTGATGGAAGATTCTAGAGCTCATAGAACTGATTCATTAGAAAGGGAAAAGCTGGAGCTTCGTAGAAACAAAGTTCTTCACGAGACAAGAATGCAACCCAAACAGCAAGTAGAAGACACTACTTCTCATAGAAAGAGGCATAATTCTTCCCTGAAATATGAGAATAGGCAGATTTCTCAAGTCAGATGCAGGTAAGAATAGATTGGTGGTACAAAAATAAGGAAGTTCATGACTGATGGTTTCTATTTTCTCACATAAAGTTTTCAGCTGGATAAGGGTGGAAGATGTGAGGGACAGTAGAAAAGGCATTTAGCCGTCACCTCATAGATTGGGAATTAATTTACTAGGGGAATAGAGCGGGCTCACCAGACAGTATTGAGTGAACAATTGAGATTTTTAGTCGTGAAACTGAAATAATACCAGTCAATATGATTGTGTGATTTTGTACAGCAAGAGTCAGTTGTTCAGGTGTAAGCAGAGAATTGAGAGATGGGTGAGTTTTAACGAGGATTGGAGTTTAGCCAGAAGTATGGTGGATCTCTGAAAAGCCAATGGAGCGATGAAGGATGTCAATGACCAACTGAAATGACAGACCATTGAATTGCAGCTGGGTAAAGGTGGAATCAGAGGGAATATGATGTAAAAAGTGTTTAGTTAAGGCATTAGAGACCCAACATTGGTGACGAATTGTTTTGGGTGAGGTCATAGGTGAAGGGTCATAAATGAGCAGGTGTGATGTGGTTTAACCCAAGTCCCAGGGAGGACTGAACACAGGAGGAACCACTTACATACTTACGTACTCTTGGAATACTTGTACAACTTGAATGTGATGGCTAATATTTATTGAGTGCTAACTATGTGTCCCCCTTTCCTTAAGATGATGACACAATACAAAAAATAATGGAGATGACGTTCAAAGTGGCAACATTAAGGAACACAACAACTTCAGAGACTTAGAATTAAGAAGAGTTTCAAAAGCTGGTGACAAAGAGTCATCAAGGACAGCTGGAGGATCATCAGCTGCAGAGAGGAGCCAGGAACGAAAGATTCTGTTTGTCTTGTTACTAGGTCCCAATTTCCCATCACAGTCCCTTAGGTTCAAAGAGAGTAACTGCAAAGTAGTAGGTAAATGAAACAGGTGTTATCTTTTCTTTGTAACAAAAACCGAGCTCCTGGAATCAACTTTCCGCCATTAGGATACCCAGTTCTACACAGGGCGGTGCTCAGTGCGTGGGAGGGGCCCCAACACCTACCGCGCGAGGGAGATAGCAGAACCGGTGGCTGGGGATTGACCACCAGGGACGGGGAGGCAGTCACTGCGTCTGGAGGCAACCTGGCTTTGCCAAGCTCCTGGGTCCCGTGGGCTTTGGGAGGTTCAGAGGGCTCTTGGAGCTCCTCCAACTCTTCGCACACGTCTTGCTCGCGTTGCTCTTTCGGCGCCGCAGGCGGCCCGTACGCCACAGACTCCCCGGGCTCCTGGGGTTTCCTGAGCTCCTCCGACTGCTTGGCCGACTTAGATTCCTCGGCTTCCTCCGACTTATCAAGAACTTCGAGGAATCTAAGCACAGGCGTCTCATGAAAGGCCTGGGACTCCATGCACTCTTCTGTCGCTTCATTCCTATCGGTCACCTCCAACTGCGTGGAAGAAACTGGAAAATCTGTGTCCTCCATTCGTGCTCAGATGCGCCCCCCTCGCTGAGGTAAGTCGCGGCGCGATTCACTGTGCGCCGGGTAGGGTAGGAACGCGTGGCCTTCGAGGTTCCCGGTTAGGCCCAGCCCCGCCGCGCTCGCCAGCTGCGCCCCGCCCCTCCCCGCCCCTCCGGGGCCGGGCCCCTCTCCAGCCACGCCCCCGGCCTTTGCGGCCACGCCCCGGCCCGCTGCAGCCACACCCTGCGCCCTCAGCGCGCTTTGTCCCGTTGCCAAGCCGCGCTCCTGGGGCCTCCGGATGGATGCGCGTCAATAGGCAAAGTCGGGCCAGAGAGCCTCCGCGGATGTAATTTGCAGGATCCTGGCCCGTTGCTCCCTGTGCCAAGGGCTAGGACTCCCGGATACTGTCTGCTGCCGAGGTCATAGGCAGAATACACCAGCTTCCTGTCTAGCGACAACATCACTCAGATAAGCGGAGCCGGCGCTTGGCTTGGCTGGCTGGTCATTGTTAGGTTTCAGCAGTTCCTTGGCATAGGCTTTGCGTGCGTCTTCGTCCTCTAATCAGGACGCCGATCTCATGCCCAGTGGAGATTGCCAAAACTGACAATATCTTAAGGCCTTCAATCACTAAAACTGACTTCTATCAATTTCTAGTAAATACACAGCAATAGAAATGGAGGAACGTGCAGGTACAACACGCAGGCGTTTGGTCCAAGTTTAACATTAAGGAGGAACCTCATATTTGGATGTTTTACTCTCACTGCATGAAGTTCTATACACAATCACAAAATGCTAACAGGATTGAAGGAAAAATGCTTTCATCTACAAATGTTTAATCTCGAGCCCCATTACAGATAGCATGTACTTAAGTGTGCTGTAAGTGGTTATTATAAACCTTCTAATTACCTTGTAAACAGTAACTTACGTGTATGTGTGGCTGGGTGAGTGGGAGGGTGGGTGTCTGTGTTAAATCGTGGTGGTGCAGTGGTTGAGAGCTCAGCTGCTAACCAAAACATCAGCAGTCGGAATTCACCAGCTGCTCCTTGGAAACACTGGTGCAGCACTATTGTCTTATAAGGTAGCGGCAACAGGACTCGTTTTCTTTCTTTCTTTCTCTGTTCCTTCCTTTTTTCTTTCTTCCCCTCTCTTTTCTTTCTCATTCTCCCACCCTCTCTCTGTCTTTCTTTCCTTTGTATGCATGCTATCTTTGTGATATCATCTGAATACTAAGTGCCACCATTTTTGTAACCCTGTTTTGGCATCCTCCTTTTTTTTGTCATTTTCTTATCCTACTATTGATAAATGGCCTGGGCTTCTCCGTACCTAAGGAGTGCTTTCAGCTCATGTCCGTGATCTTGGTAACGGGAAGTATAGAGGTGGTGGAGTTTCAGGGATGTTTTTGTTTTCAAAGGAAGGGACTAGAAGAATTAAGGAATATGTCATCTGTCAAATTACATGGCAAACACAAGTAAACCTTTTGCACAGTACTGGATAGTACATGGGCATACTTTGATTCGCAGATGCAAAGAAAAGTTAAAAACATTTTGGAATGTGGATGTGGTCAGGAACAGAATTCAGAGACATGCTTATCTGAGTCAAGAAATCTTCAGACTTGTTTGGATACACATATCTGCAGCACCCTATGGAGATTTAATAAGTATCAAACAAAAACTTGGATAAAGGAGAAATAAAGTTAGTCCCATTACATTTTACATTACCAGTTGCTATGGAATCAATTTTGACTCATGGTAACTCCATGTGCTCCATAGGGTTTTCATGGGGTGATGTTTCAGGAGCCGATCTCTAGGCCTTCCGAGGCGCCTATGGGTGGGTTTGAACCATTAACCTATCAGTTAGCTTGTGTCACCCAGAGACCCCTAAGCTGTCCTCAGGAAGTTTGAATTTAATATGTAATCAAAGAGGAGTTATATAAAATCACCTTAACAAGGCAGAATGGTCCTTAAGTCAGCAAAACTGGCCCACAACTAAATGGAATGCTGCCAATATCCAGAGAATGTGCCAATCCAGGGAATCTTTGGCCCACAGTTAGGAATGCAGAAGGAGAGTGAGAAAGGCTATGTCCATTTAAGAACTGCAGAAGGATGGAAAACCTAAGCCAGCTGACTTTTTCTCCAGCCTTGCTATTGAGATGGACGTGTAGCCTGATGCTCTCACCGATCAACTTTCTCACGTGACCGGGCTTCCCAGGTAAGTCTGCTTACTAGGAGAGATGAAAGTCACATAAATTCATGCTAGTCCATGTCGCAGAAATCAGCTGGCATTGTGCTTTCTTACACCAATCTCATAAATCTAGCATCTTTTCCTGAGACAAATTTAAGAATCAGTCTTGATTCTTTCCCTCATCCTCCTACCTCCAATGCACCAGCAGATTCAGTTAATTCTCCAAATAGATATGTGTGATCCATTCTTTTCTCCTGTCTCCTAACATCATCTCTATCTAAGCCATCATAGTCTCTTACCTGAATTCTGCAATGACCTTCCTACTGGTCTTCCAAATTCTGCTTTGCCCACCCGCAGTGGTGACACTCCAAGCCATTTACACTAAACCCCAAGTGTTATACCACAAAATGCCTTATGACCTTTCTCTCCAGTGTGACCTTAGGCTGCTCTACTCCCTTTATGTTCCCTCTTCTCTGTTCTTCTCCAACGTGTTCCCACTTCATGCTCTTCCTAAACCTGTTCCCACTATCTGTAGCCCCTTTCTTCCACTTGTTACACACTGACCTTTTCATATCCCAAAGGGCTTGGCTTAAATACCACCCACTGAGATAGGTCTTTCCAGTCCACATTGATTAAAGAATGTTACCACCATTATTTTCTATCTTAGCTTGTTGCTTCAACACAACTTGTGATTATTTCGTAATGATGTTTGCTTGTTTTAGTGCATGTCATCCTACTGGAATGTAAACTGCTTAAAGAAACTCTGTCTAATCTAGTCACTGGTGCATTCTAGAGCCAAACACAGTGAATGACTGTGATGGCTTTCATTGTTTCTATTTTCTGGCCCAGTATCCCTTCTCTTTTCTCCTGAAAGCAGAATCCTTCCCTTCTATACCCCCAAACCCACTGCTGTTGAGTCTATTCCAACTCATAGCAACCCTATAGGAAAGAGGGGAGCTGCCCATGGAGTTTCCAAGACATGCCTGATGGATTTGAACTGCCAGTCTTTCGGTTAGCAGCCATAGCACTTAACCACTACACTATCAGGATTTCCCTTCCCCTCTATAGGGAACAAATAACACATGGTTTGAGGAGACTAATTCGGCCCATCCTCCACCCCTCCAGAGGTCTGGGCACTCTGGCACAACAATTAGCTCAGGGACGAACATGTGACTCCAGTGGAGCCAGTCTGTGTCCCTCCATGAGATTTGCTGCAGGGCTGCTGACAGAGAGAGGACCTGTTTTACTCCAGGATCTGACACAGTAAGAACGTTAAAGCTTGGTGCTGACAGCAGCCATTGTCCCATCTTGTAGAAAGAATATGATAATGAAGCAAAGCGAAGGGTAGTCAGGAAGCAGATAGCCTCTTCACCTTTGGACCTCTTACCCAGATTTCTCAGTATTACGAGCCAAAAAGAGTTCAGTTTCTGTCATTTTCAACTGAAAGTTGTTGTTGTTAGGTGCCATCAAGTTGGTTGAGACTCATAGCAACTCTGTGTGCAACAGAACAAAACATTGTCTGGTCCTGCACCATGCCCACAATCACTTGTTATGTTTAAGCCCACTGTTGGAGCCACTGTGTCAATCCATCTTGTTGAGCATGATGTCCTCCAGGGAATGATCCCTCCTGACAGAATGTCCAACGTATGTAAGAAGTAGACCTACCATCCTTGATTCCAAGGAGCACTCTGGTTGTACTTCTTCTAGCACAGACCTGTTCATTCTTTTGGCAATCCACGCTATATTCAATATTCTTCTCCAACACCACAATTCGAAGGCATTCATTCTTCTGTCTTCCTTATTCATTGTCTGGTTTTTGCATGCATATGATGCAATTGAAAATACCCTGGCTTGAGCCAGGCACACCTTAGTCTTCAAGGTGGCATCTTTACTTTTTAACACTTTAAAGAGGTCATTTGCAGCACATTTTCCCAATGAAATGTGTCTTTTGATTTCTTGACTGCAACTTCCATGGGCATTGATTGTGGAACCAAATAAAAAGAAATCTTGACAACCTCAATCCTTTCTCCATTTATCATGATGTTGCTTATTGGTCCAGTTGTGAGTATTTTTGTTTTCTTGATGTTGAGGTGTATTCCTCACTGAAGGCTGTGACCTTTGATCTTCAGTAGTGTTTCAAATCCTCTTCACTTTCAGCAAGCAAGATTATGTCATCTGCAAAATGCAGGTTGTTAATGAGTCTTCCTCCAAACTTGATGCTCCACTCTTCTTCATATTGTCTAGCTTCTTGGATTATTTGCTTGAACAGGTATGGTGAATCCTTAAATAGGTATGGTGAAAGGATACAATTGTGATGCACATCTTTCCTGACTTCAACCATGTAGTATCCCGTTGTTCTATTCAAATGACTGCCTTTTTGATCCATGTACAGATTCATCATAAGTACAATTAAGTGTTCTGGAATTCCCATTCTCTGCAATGTTATCCATAATTTTTTATGATCCACCCAGTCAAATGGCTTTGCATAGTCAATAAAACACAGATAAACATCTTTCTGGTATTCTCTGCTGACAGCCGAGATCTATCTGACATCAGCAATGATGTCTCCGGTTTCACGTCCTCTTCTGAATCCAGCCTGAATTTCTGTCAGTTCCCTGTCAACATACTGCTGCAGCCACTTCTGAATGATCTTTAGCATAAAGTTTTACTGGTATGTGATATTAATGATATTGTTTGATGATTTTCACATTCTGGTGGATCACCTTTGATGGGAATAGGCATGAATATGGATCTCTTCAGGTGGTTGAACTATCTGTCAAATTTCTTGGCATAAATGAGTGAGCACTTTCAGTGCTGCATCCATTTGTTGAAACATCTCAATTGACATTCCATCAATTCCTAGTGTCTTTTTTTGGGGGGGGGGATGCTTTCAGTGTAGCTTTGTCTTCGTCTTTCAGTACCATCTGTTGCTGATTATACACTATGCCTTGAAATGGGGTTGAATGTCAACCAATTCTTTTTGGTATAACAATTCTGTGTATTTCTTCTTTCAATGCTTCCTGAGTTGTTTGATATTTTCCCTGTAAAATCCTTCACTACTTCCACTCAAGCCTTGAATTTTTTCTTCAGTTCTTTCAGTTTGAGAAGTGCAGGGCATATTCTTTCCTTTTGGTTTTCTATTTCCAGCTGTTTGCCTATGTCATAATAATACTTGTCTTCTCCAGCCACCCTTTGAAACCTTCTGTTCATTTCTTTTACTTCACCAGGTCTTCCTTTTGCTTTAGCTACTTGTCATTCAAGAGCAAGTTTCAGAGTATCTTCTGACATCCAATTCGGTCTTTTCTTTCTTTACTCTCTTTTTAATGACCTCTTACTTTTTTCATGAATGACCCATTTGGCTTCATTCCACAACTCACCTGGTCTTCAACTATTAGTGTTCAATACATCATATTTATTCTTGAGATGGTCTCTAAATTCGGATGAGGTACACTCAGGGTTTTACTTTGGCTCTTGTGGACTTTTTTTTTTCTTTTTCTAATTTTCTTCAATTTCAATTTGAACTTGCGTATGAGCAGTTGATGGTCTGTGCTACAGTCAGCACCTGGCCTTGTTTTGACTGATGATAGTGAGCTTTTCTGACATCTTTTTCCACAGATGTAGTCAGTTTGAATCCTATGTGTTCCATCTGGTGAAATCTATGTGTATAGTCACCATTTATGTTGATGAAAAAAGGTATTTGCAATGAAGAAGCTGTTGTCTTGCAAAATCTGTCATGTGATCTCCAGCATTATTTCCATCACTAAATCCATATTTTCCAATCCTCCTCTGTTTCCAAGTTTTGCATTCCAATCACCAGTAATTGTCAATGGATCCTGATTGCATGTTTGATCAATTTTGGACTGCAGAAGCTGGTGGTAATCTTCAATTTCTTCATGTTTGGCTTAGTGGTTGATGTGTAAATTTGAATTAATAGTCATATTAACTGACCTTCCTTGTAGGCATATTGTAACCGTAATATCTTGCAACATGTTTTCTCATTTTCAAAATAGGTAATTGAGAGCTTCACATAACTAATGTTGTAATGATACTCTAAATAATAATGATACTCCAAATAATCAGTGGTTTTTACTGTACCAGCTAATGTGACCTATGCACTGGCCTTTTTCCAAAGAGACACAGAGCCCCCTCAGCTCTTGTGACCTTGGCCTCCCTCCTTTTCTCTGCTCTCCTGAGAAGTGACCTTCAGCCTGGAAAACAGCAGCTAGGAAGGCTGCCTGGCTTTTTTTGTATCCACAACTGTCTTTCCTGTTCCTTATTTCAGTCAGAGTGGACTTGGCATGCTAGTTTCATTAACTGAGTAATTTTTGTGTAAGTTTTGTCTTTGCCTGTTGAAAAGATGCAGATTAGAGTCCAGGTGTCTGCAATACATACCCGTAGTTTAATAAAGAGTTCCTTGTGACTATTTTATGATGTATACAGTTATCCATGGGCTATGTGCTTAAAAATATGATATTCCTTGCTGAAATGGTATATAAACTCTGATGTAAAAATTGTCTTTTGAGACCCCATCCAGAACAGCTTGCATTGCTGTCTATTCCTCTTTCTAACTTTGGTGTATGTTTCATTGGCTCGACTGCTCCAGGGCATGGACCCAGTCGGGTAACAATATGGATATTATGGTATCACTAACAGCATTGTAATTCACGACAGATCTTGAAATGATCTTTTTGGCAATGAGTGTAACACCATTCCTCTTCAAGTCTTCATTTCCAGCATAGAAGACCATATTATTATCTGATTCCAAATGGCCAATACCAGTCCATTTCAGCTCACTAATGCTTGTGATGTCACTGTTTATGCATTCCATTTCATTTTTGATGATTTCCAATTTTCCTAGACTCATACTTTGGACAGTCCACATTCTGATTATTAGTGGATGTTCACAGTTGTTTCTTCTCATTTTGAGTCATGCCACATCAGCAAATGAATGTCTGAAAGGCTTTACTCCATCCATGTCATTAAGGTTGATTCTACTGTGGGAAGGCAGCTCTTCCCAGTCATCTTCTGAGTGCTTTCCAAGCTGGCGGGACTCATGATGGGAGCACAGGATGTTCTTTGGAAAAGACCCAAGGTCCCTGCGCCTCAGAAGCTCCCAGTCCAGGGGAAGACTGACAACAGAGACCTTCCTCCAGCATCAACCGTGGAGCTGATGGGATTGATTTGTTATTCTAGCTTACTAAACTGTGAGAGAATAAATTTCTCATTGCTAAAGCATTATAACAGAACCAGATGACTAAGACAGACAGCATGTGAAGTACACGTATCATCCCTGTTTCATCCACCCCTGACAAGAAGCAATGACAGGCAAGCTGGTATTCAACAGCCATTCAACTGAAGGAAAAACTCCAGCCAGAACCCTTGCTGCCAAATGCAGAATCTAAAATAAGAATGTGAGAAAAAGAAACCTGAACAAGGCAGAGCAAGTCTATATTTCTCCATCCTGGAAGCTTTTGACTTCATCTTTGAATCATGTCTTCAGGAAGACAGGCCATATGGAATCAGAGCTTAACCAAAACCCAGTGCCACTGAGACAATTCCAACTCATAGTGCCCCTATAGGACAGGGTAGAACTGCTCCCTGGAGTTTTCAAGGAGCACCTGGTGGACTTGAACTGCTGACCTGTTGGTTAGCAGACATAGCATGTAACCACTAGGCCACCAGGGCTTCCAACCAGAGTTTAAGACTGGAAATAATCTCTTACCAACATAAGACTGAGACATGGGATGATTAAGTGTCTGCTGGGGCAGTTCATGGCAGTTTGGGGCAGAGCTGAAACCCAAGGTTTACAACAATTTTGAATCACTGTGTGGTTCAGCCTTCACAGGCCAGACAAAACAAGGTCTGACACTGGACACCAGAGCACCTGTTTTGGTCTGATAACTTGAAACACTATCCTGCAGCACTGACTGCAAGAAAGCCAGAGACCTTCAAGGCACCTGCTTCATTGTGTCCTCTCAGATGGACAGTTATTATTTTGCACCCGAATACCTAACTTCAATTACGCTCCCTTTTTACATACCACTAGATAGAGAAGGCTACGTGCTAACATTAAGAAAGGCTGATAGTCTTTACCACCAAATTTTGGCTTTTTATTTTGCCAAAGATTCTAAATTTCAAAGGGGAACCTTCATAGGAAACAAAAAAACTTCTTTTCAAGGCTTTTTTTTTTTTTTAATTCAAGACAAGGCACAGAGGTTAAAAGTTGGGTTTATATTGTGTCTATAGGTAAATAAAGAGACCTTGGTGCTAACGGTCAAAGCACTGGGTTGCTAATTAAAAGGTTGGAAGTTTATTTTATTTTATTTCTTTTGAGGTTAGGAACTATTTTTAATCTTGTTTTGCTGATGAAGATACTGATCAGATACCTTTAAGAGAGGATAAATAATTTTTTCCAAGATCAGACAAAATAGTAGGCCACAGAAATTAAATATTAAGCCAGATAATCTGCCTAGAGTATCCATTCGTTTATACTATTTCTTTTTTTATTCTTTTTTTTTATTATTATGACTGAGTGAAAATGTACATTCCTATATAAATTTACATGCCCACCTTTATGCAGCTTCTACTGCTCTCCCTGCCCGGTGACAGCACACTATTCCTCACTGCTCCATACATGTCTCATCCTCCCAACAGTTTCATTTCCCCTCCTCTCCACCCACTCCCCTTCCTCCAGCCAGAGGTCAGCAGGATGATATCCTATAGATGCATAGAACCATAAAGTGCATCCAATATATGGTCACTCTTCATTGCCAAGTCCAATCCATTCGTGTCCGAAGAGTGGACCTTCATTATGATTTATGGGCAAGAGCAGCATTAGGGCCAGGGGCCACGCTCCCAGGGGAACCCTGAAGATGCTGGACCATCAATTGCAGTCTTTTAGTGGAGATCTTTTATTCTTGTGTTGCCCGTGAGACTCAACTTTGTGAGCTCCCTCGCAGCTGTCACAGGTGGTGGCTGGGCACCATCTGTTTCTTCCAGTCCCAAGTTGATGTAGGCACCCACTCATGTGGGTCTCTCTGTCTTCTGGGATGTCTTTCCCCCATGTAGTTTTTGTCCTCAGTGAGCATCCGTTCCTGCTGAGTTGGGGCCAGGTTGGAAGTTTTGAGTCCAGCCAGAGGCACCTTAGAAGAAAGGCCTGGCAATCTACTTTCAAAAAATTGGCACTGGAAACCCTAAGAACCACAGTTCTACTCTGACACACATAGGGTCACCATGAGTTAGAATGTACATGATGGTAACTGTTTTTTTTTTACTTGGTAGGTAAACATAATTCATTGCTTTTATAAAATACTTTCAGTTACAAAATTATCCACATATAAAAGCAAAAATGTCAGTAAGTTAAAAAACAAATTTCTGTAATCTTATCTGGAGTAACAGGCTCTTAGAAGAGAAGCCTCTCCTAAATCTTGCTAAATGCTGTTAACTTGTATTCTGTGTGGCTTTGGGAATACTTTTTTCCTTCCTCTTAGCTCTATACTGATATTTCTTTCCTTACAGGATTAAACAGAGCTACTTAAAATGTACTGAGCCTTTACTTGAAAATAAAAAGCTTATTAAAATACTTTAATATAAATTTGATGTCATTTAAAAATCACAGATGGAATTAATGCTTGCTAATGTTCATTTGGAAACCCTGGTGTTACAATGGTTAGAGCTAACCAAAGGTTGGCAATTCCAACCCACCAGGCTTTTCTGTCTATAGGGTCACTATGAATGAGAGTGACTCCATGGCAACAATTTTTTTTTTTTTTTAGTGTTCATTTTATTTCTGTTGGTTATCCCCAAATATATCATCTACAAGGATTTTTTAAGTTCAAAACATAAATAGATGTTCTTAATGAACTGATGTTATTTTTGTATATATGTCATGCACTGAGAAAATAGGAAACGGCTTATTTTTTATTTGAAATGGAAACTTTTGGCTTCGAGCCTGACAGCACTCCTGATGACATGCGGATGGTGAGCTGTGTAACAGACTGGGTCCTGGTTACTGCACATCTGCAGCCAGGTGTGCAATCAGGTCTTTGGCATCTTGCATGATGGAGGGTATCTCTGAGCCATTCTCAGTCACTTGGGTTCCAAACAAGAACATCTTTCTGTCATTTCCCACCTCGGATAATGCCAAAGCATCATGGATATCTGTGATATGATATGCTGCTTCAAGATCCTTAACCCAGAATGGAAAAAGAAGAGAAAAAGTTGGTTATTTTGCAATCTTTGCAGAGAGATACTCTCATTTATTTACTCCTAATGGACTCTGTGACCCCTATTAGTATAGCCCCCACAGTCATTTGCATAGAAATGTTTTCATTAGAACGATACCAGCATTTATGAGTTATCATCAAAAAATATTTTCTGGAAAGTTGAATTGGCAAATGTTGTATTACATATAGTTTTACATCATTTTTTATAATGTGTTGTCTGGAATCAAGACAAACCAATATAACTCCTTGATGAATTTTTTATAATGCTAGTCACTCTGTTCCCCGCCCCCCAAGATTATTTTACTATAATCAGTTCTTTCTAATTTATAATATTTTGCACCACATCTTCAGGAGTGGAGGGAGACAGAAAAGGGAACAGAGAGAGAGAATGCATTTAGAAAATGGGGTGGTGGAAGAGGAAGGAAGAGAGGGGAAAAGGGTGAGGGGAAAAGGGTAAGGAGAAAGGAGACAAGAATGAGATGGCAGAGGCTAAAGGGAGGGAAACAACAGTGAGAGGCAGAGAGGTGGCTGTTGTTGGGTTTGAGTTGATTCCAACCCAAGCACTTGACTACGAGCTGAGAAACTGGGAGTTAGAACACATCCAGAGGCATGTGGGAAGACAGTCCTGGTGATCTGTATCGGAAAGGTCATAGCCTGGAAGACCCAACTGAGGAGTCTTTTGTGACACATGGCACCATCCTGAGGCAGAGAGAAGGGATGGAAACTGGAGACAGGAAGTCTATGCTTATGCTGCACACCAGAGTTCAAAACTTGAAGTCAAAACATGCTTCTTTGTCCCTCATATGTCAAGAATTATTTCTGGAAATGATCTCTAGTAATCCATTTCAAAAACATGTAAATACTCAACAGTAGTCTTTCAGTTCTTTGCAAAAGTTTTAGCATTTTGACTTCTAAAACTCATTTATAGTTGGCTTTTTGTTGTTTTATAGTGTTCCCCCCAATTGGAAATAATCTAGTACTGTATCATTTTCTTCCCCCTGTACCAATACAAACCTATCATGTCCTACGACTGCAAGCCTGGTATCTTGCTGGAGTTGTTAACCTCGACAGATGTTATTACTCTCAATATATCCTTAATTTGAGCTTTGCATTTATTTAATCTCAGAACCTGTCTTTTTTTTTTTTTCTTTTTTTTAACTGAGTTAAAAGATGTTTTAACATGTGGATGATGTTGCAGGTTAATAATGTCACAGTGTTGGGGAGGAAGAGAACAGGAGAGGGGGGCATTGTTTGGAAGAGGGATTTCTAGTAATGACAAAGTACCTCAAGTACAAATACTGGGGTTATTCCACACTTACATATTATGTTTTAAAAGAAGTCACTACCCAAAGAGTAAAGAAAGGAAGATGGCTTCCCCCCCAACCATTACATAACAACTTGGACCCATGAATTATCTAAAAGCGTAGATTAAATATCAGGGTCAATAGCTATCAACAATCACAAATGAATCTCAAAGTAAAATATCCAGTGATTAATTAAGTAAAATCTATTAAATGTGACATTAAATGGCTGTTTATCCAAACTGATGAAGCAATACAAACCTCCAAGATAAATCTGAGTATTAAAAATGGAAACCTTCTGTATAAAAAAAGACCCCACAAGTAAAGTACATACAGGATAAGTTACCAGGACATGGAGAAGATATTTGGAATACACCATTACTGTTTGTACTTGTGTGCCCTGCACTCAATTCTGACTCATAAAAAACCAGAACCAAAGTCAAAGTGCTGTTGAGTCAATTCCAACCCCCAGTGACCCTATAAGACACAGCAGAACCAGCCCATAGGGTTTCCAAGGCTGCAATCTTTATGGAAGCAGACTGCCACATCTTTCTCCCACAGAGTGACTGGTGGTTCAAACTGTTGATATATCCCTTAGCAGCCAAACACTGAATCACTATACCACCATAGGAAAAGATTTTCAATTTACTAATAATTAAGGAAATGCACATTAAAATAAGGTGATATCATTCTATTTTACAAGACTAATAAAAAAATTGGAAAATCTGACAATACGATGTATTCACAAGGATGTGGATCTACAGAAACTGTCATATTCTGACAAAGAATAAATTAGTATAACATCTTTGGAAAGCAACTTGGTAATATTTATAAAAGTGACTATGTACAAACTGAAAAACCCAGCAATTCCTCTTTTAGGTATATGCACTTTAGAAATATCTATACATAGCCACAGCAAAAAAGAGAAAGACCTCCAACAAGATGGATTGATACAGTGGCTGCAATGATGGGCATAAGCATAAAAATAATTGTGGGCATGGCACAGGGCTTGGCAGTGTTTTGTTCTGTTGTACACAGGGTTGCTATGAGTTGGAACCGACTCACCAACAATATATATATCCACAAGGAGACACATAGTAGAAGTCTGGTTCATTGCAGTACTGCTTGTCATATTAACAAACTGGAAATCACCCACTGCCCAACAACAGGAAAATGATAAAATTAGTGATATATTTATGTACTGGGATATTATGCAGCAAAAAATCCCCTCAAACCCAGTGTCGTTGGAGTTGATTCTGACTCATAGCAACCATATAGAACAGAGTAGAACTGCTCCATAGACTTTCCAAGGAGCACCTAGCAGATTTGAACTGCAGAACTTTTGGTTAGCAGTCATGGCACTTAACCACTATGCCACCAGGTTTTCCTGTTACAGCAGTTAACTCAAATAAACTAATGCTATGTGACTAAATTCAAAAAAATCTCAAAAACGTGATGTTGAAAAACAAACTGCAAAAGAGTGTGTAGAATACTACATTTTCAGAAAACTTAACAGCATATGAAACAATCCTATATATTGTTTATAAATACAAGTATAAAAATACATAAGGGAATGATAACCACTAAAATGAGGAACAGTGATTGTCAGTGGGGAAGGAGGGAAATGCATTCAGGCAAGGAAGAATACAGAGGGACTTTGATTACATTTAAGATTTTAACTCTGAAGGAAGGAAAGCAGGAAGAGCTGAAGCAAATAGGGCAAAACATTAAGCTTTAACCAAGTGAGATGGTAAGTACATGGGTATAGATTTTATCATCCTCTGTATTTTCTACATACTACAAAGAGTTCATAGGTTTTTTTTGCTCAAAAAATATTAAAAATTTTACATAAAAACTTTTAATTAAAAAAACTATGAGTAACATACATGTACTGTGGTATAAGGTATTTATTATGGTTTATGAAAAACCATACTCAAATGTTCCACATCCATGAATAAGTATAAACTGAATTGAATATATAGCACCTGGTGGAATGTCCAGGTATTAAAGGTACACATTTCCATTCTCCATTGTATTAACAATACAACCTCGGAGTACAGTCTATATTTGTGCCAATGTTTACCTGTTTGTTTGCAAACACAACCAGAGGAAGGATTGGATTTGTTCCAATCAGTCGATGAAGGTGTTTTCTGGCTTCAGGTAATCGGTTGTGATCTGCTGAATCTACCACAAAGATCAGCAGCAATCCGTTGGACAGATATGATTCCCAATAGGAACGGAAAGGTTCGCTGCCTCCAACTACAGAGAAAAGTAGAAGAAAACAATAAAAAGAAATCATAAACAGAAAATAATGAGAATGCTCATGAATTATAAAGAATGTAACCAATGTCATTCAGTAACTTGTGTAGAGATTGTTGAATGGGAATCTAAACTGCGGTGTCAATATTCACCAAAACCACAATATTTTTGCTAAAAATAAATTGTAGGCACATGCACCAAAAAGGCAGGAAGAGCACATCTAGCTCACTTCCATACACTGCTATGGTAGTGTACCCAGTTTTTAGTAGAACCAGAGGATGTTACTAGGGAAACTGTTGATGGGAGTATTTCCCCTCCACAAGTGATTCATTCTTTAGAATCACAAAGGATTGGCATAAATGACATAAATGCAACAAGGGGATGTCTCCTGATCCTGTGACACAGAATAGCCATGTCAGCTGCTCCATGTTTATCAGTTATGGCTACCGAAAATGGAAGAGACTGCTTACTACAAATCAGAGTGGTGAGTTGAAACGTGTCTTTTATGCAAAATATCCATTGATATCATTTGCCCAGTTTTATGTTGTCTTATATATTTGCAGCAATTCTTTAGTCTTTGTGACTTACACTAATTGTTTTATTGGTTATATGTATCATACACATAAATCTCTCATTTTGTGGCATCTTTTGGTGAGCTTCCGCATCTCAGTTGTAACGCCTTTGAATTTATCAATTGTATTTCATGATATTGCTTTTTGCATCCCATTCTTCTCTGTCCTGAAGTCATAAATATATTCTCTACTTCCTTCACAAAGCCTTTTGAACTTGGCTTTAATCCATCTGAAATTGATGTGTCCATTTGTATAGTTTGGGAAATTAGACAACCAATTTTGCTTTTTACTTCTTTCTCCTCCACTGTTTATTGAATAGTCTCTCCTTTCCCCAAAAGACTTTGTTCATTTGATCACTTTGTGTATTCCTGTGTCATTAGCACACAATCTTAATTTTATAGCTTTTTAATAAGTGTCTTAGCTATCTCCTCTGACTCATGGCAACGGCACTTGGCTGGCTTAGCTACCTAGTGCTGCTGTTACAGAAATACCACAAGTAGATGGTATTAACAAACAGTTCATTGTCTCACAATTTAGGAGGCTAGAGAATTCAAATTCAGTTCCAGGAGAAAGCTTTCTCTTTCTGCTTGCTCTGGGGAAAGGTCCTCATCATCAATCTACTTCTAATCTGGGAGCTTCTGAGTGCACAGCCCAAAGGATGTATTCCATTCCCAGCTTTTTTCTTGGTAGTAGGAGGAGCTTCCTCTCTCTGTTTGTTTCCCGCTTAAATATCTCAAAAGAGATTGACTCCAAATACAATGTAATCTTGCCAATTGTGTCCTGCTTCATTGCATAACTGTCTCTAACCCTGCCTCATTAACATTATTTTTTAAAAAAGCCGTACTGGTAGAGTCCATTCGAACTCATAGCAACCCTATAGGGCTTCCAAGGGGCAGCTAGTGGATTGGAACTGCTCACCAATTTCACATGAGCAGCCAAATGCATAACCACTGTGCCACCAGGGCCCTGACATCATAGAGGGTAGGATTTACAACACACAGTTTAATAATATCAGCTCACAAAACGATGGACAACCTCACAATACTGAGAATCACAGACTCGCCAAGCTGACACACATTTGAGGGGGATACAACCCAATTCATGATAATAAACTTGATATTTGACAGATCAAGTCCACCCTTTTTATTTTCTTCAAGAACATCTTGTGTTTTTTTACTTTTTTTGATTTTCTGTGTGAGCTTTTAGCTTGGTGAGTTTTTTATAAAATCCTACAGAGATTTTGATTGGAATTGAATTGTATTTAAACATCAATTTGGGGAGACATTAAATTTTTTTAATGCTACACCTTCCTATTCATGAAAATGTTATCATCACTCTAGTGACATTTAAAAATTTTCTGCACATGGATCAGGCATATTTTTTATTAGACTTATTCCTAGGTATCTTGTAGTTTTCTTTGCTATTGTAAACACTATTTTTTAAGTTACATTTGCTGCTTATTGCTAAATGACAGAAATGTAACTGATCTTTTAATCTTACATAGTCACTTCTTGCTAAGCTTTATCATTTCTCATAAAGCAAAAGGCCTTTTAGATTTTCTTTGAAGGTGATCATATCATACTATTTCTTCTGTCTTATTAATTCATATTCCTTTTATTTCCTTTTCTTGAACTGATGATGTTGAATGGAAGCCCTGATCAAGAGCAGCCTTGTCTTTTGCTAATTTTCCAGGAACTACTTCTAATATTTTATGTTTAGGAATCATGTGTTCTTAAATTTTGGTAGATTAAGGAGTCATCATTTAGTTTTAGCTTATTGAGAATATTTATCATATGTTCGAAATAAATATAGCAAATGCATTTCCTGCTTACACTGAGATATATGTATTTCTGCCTTTAATTGGTAATGTGTTGAATTACATTTATAGATGCTTCCAATGAAAACCTTTCATTCCTGAAGAAATCCAGTTTAGCCATGTTAAATTATCTCCTTTATACATTAACTGGATTTGATTTGCTACTATTTTGTTAGAATTTCTACATCTATATTAATGAATTAGATCTATAATTCACTTTTTTTATACTACCTTTATCTGGGTTTGGTACAGGTTGATATCATACAGTTAAAAAAAACTAATAACTTCCATTTGATTCTGACTTATAGCAATCCTATAGGGCAAAGTAGAACTGTCCCATAGTGTTTCCAATGCTGTAAGCTTCATGGAACCAAACTGCCACATGTTTCTCTTGAGGAGCAGCTGGGGGTTTGAACTGCTGACCTTTTGGGTTGCAGCTGAGAACTTTAACCATTGTATCAGCTGGGCTCATTTCATATAGTTGGTTTGCAAGTGCTCTATTCTCTTCTCTGGGAGACTTTATTTAACAGTAGGATTGACAGAACTCATCTGTAATGCCCCCTGAGCTTAGTATTTTTATTATGTGACAGTTTTTAGCTACCAATTTAACTTCTTTAATAGTTTTTAATTATTCAAGGTTTTTCTTTCTCTTTGAGTTAGGTTTCATAAGATAGCTTTTTGACTTTTCCCCACTTCATCCAGATTTTTCTGTTTTGTTAGTGTAAATTTATTGATATCATCCTCTGAACCTCTGCTCTTTTTTGCTTATGATATTATTTATTTGCATTTTCCAGGTTTTTGTCTGATTCAGTTTCACCAGAGGTTTGTCTATTTTGTATTTTCAAGGAACTAACTTGTGACTAAGGAGTTTTGATATGAAATTGCATCCATGAGCAGTTTTATATTGCATCTTCTATTTTGTATTTTGGAGTTAAGGACATGGCTGCTAACCAAAAGATTAGAGGTTTGAACTCACTGGCCATTTTATGGGAGAAAGATGTGGCAGTAGTCTGTTTCTAAGAAGATTACAACCTTGGAGACCTTGTGGGGCAGTTCTATTCTGTCCTATAGGGTTGCTATGGGTTGAATTTCAGGGCAGTGGGGAACTTTTGACTTTGCTGATTTTTGCTGCTATTTGTTATCAATTCCATTGACCCTGTTCTTTAATATTTCCTTCCTTCTGCTTTGAGAATTTTACTCTATTGCTCTTTTTCTAACTTATATTGTATATTTAACTCATAGATGTTCAGCCATCTTTCTCTCAGACATAAGCATTTAAGGTTATGTTTCTTCTTTTTTTTTTGGTTTTAACAGAAATTTATTTTCTCAAAGTTTAGCAGGCTAGAAGTCTAAATTCAGGGTGCGGGCTCTAGGGGAAGGCTTTCTCTGTTGGCTCTGGGGGAAGGTCTGTGTCTCTTCAGTTTGTTTCCTGGTTCCTGGGATTCTCCACGTGACTTGCGTCAACCTTCCCCCATCTCTGCTTACTGGCTTGTGTGTTTTCTCTCTTCTATATCTCAGATGATAACGGCTTTTTTTTTTTTTTAATTATGACTAAGTGAAAATGTGCATTCCCATATAAATTTACATGCCCACCTGTATGCAGCTTCCACTGCTCTCCCTGCCCGGTGACAGCACACTATTCCTCTCTGCTCCATACATGTCTCAACAACCAAAGTGACATGGGGTAAAGACAACCCAGAAGATAAAGAGACCCACATGAGTGGGTGCCTACTCATAGACTTGGGACTGGAAGAACCGGATGGTGCCTGGCCACCACCAGTGATAGCCGCGATGCAGCTCACTAAGTTGACTCTCACTGGCAACACAAGAATAAAAAGGGTTGCACCCTGAGATCTCCACTAAAAGACTGCAATTGATGGTCTAGCAGCTTCAGGGTTACCTTGAGAGCATGGCCCCTGGCCCTGATGCTGCCCTTGCCCATAAATCATAATGAAGGTCCACTCTTCGGACACGAATGGATTGGACTTGGCGATGCAGAGTGACCATATATTGGATGCACTTCATGGTTCTAGGCATTTATAGGATATCATCCTGCTGACTTCTGGCTGGAATAAGATGAGTGGGTGGAGAGGACGGGAAAGGAGACTGTTGGGAGGTTATGTTTCTTTAAATAAATTCTTTGCTGAATGCCCAAGTTTTGATTGGTAATTTTTACAAAGACAATCAGTCCTGAATATTTTGAATTTTCCATCATAATTTTCTCTTTCACCTATTAGTTATTTAGAAATATGTTTCTAAACCCACTAAAGAGTGGAAAAGAAGAGTGTGCAGTCACATGGTGAGGAGAGCAGATACAGTTGCAGAAAGGCAGGTGCTTGGGATTTTATATGGCAAATTGTCTTGGAAGGTAAACAGTCACTTAATCACAGTAAAAAAAATAGAAAGAAAAATGTTTCTAAACTTCCAAACGTATGCTAAATTTTTCCTTTTTCAAATTTTAACTAATTAAAAAAGTCAGACTGATACTGACAGAAGAGCTGAAAGAACAGTACAAAGAATACGTGTCTCTCTTTCACCTAAATTCTCCACTGTTACCATCTTGCCACAACTGCTCCATCTCTATCTACCTACAATTTTTTTTTTTTGCCAATCCTGTAAAAGTAGCCTGTAGATGCCATGCCATTTCACCGAAATAAACCCATTGCCATCCCATCAATTCTAACTCACAGTGACCCTGTATGAGAGGGTAGAACTGCCCCACATAAAGTTTTCAAGGAACGTCTGGAGGATTTGAACTGCTGACTTTTGGTTAGCAGCTGTAGTACTTAACCACTCTTCCACCAGGGTTTTTAAATTTATCTTTTAGTTATTAACTTCCACCTTCACTGACTTGTATGTTGCTTCTTTGAAATTTGTTAAGACTTACTCTTGGGCCCAGTATGTGGTCAATTTTGGTAAATCTTCCATGTGTGTGCAAGAAGAATGTGTACTCCATCTGGATGAAATTTTATATTGTCCAGTAGATCATCCTTGTTGTGTTCAACATTCATGTATCTGTGCTGAATTTTTGACAAAGACATGTCGGAATATCTCACTCCGATGCTAAGTTTGTCCATTTCTTCCTATAACTTGATTATTTTTTAAATTTGTGTTTTGTATTTTGAGAGTTTTTTTTTCTTTTTTTGGCTTCAGCAACTTGACAGATGAGAAGTCATTTATTAACCAGGGGACTACAGGAAAAGGAAGAGATATGGGGATACATGAAAAATTCTGTGTTAACATTCATGTGGAGATGTATTTTGGATGTATTTGAGTGGTATATATAAATTTAGGAGTCATTACCACATATATATCTTTTAGTGCCATGAGAGTGGATGAGATCATCCAGGGAGAGAAACTCAGGGAAACAGCAATACTTAGATAGGTGATGACTGTAAGATTTCCATACATTAGGGGAGTCTGTGTTGTCATCTGGTTAGAATATGAGGTTTGGAGATCTGTCTATAATCGCATTTGCAGAAGCAGCACACTGTATTTACTTAAATTGCTTGTGGATTTCGGGCTGTGTGAGAGGAGTGAGGCTCATGAGATTATATGAAGAGTGCTCAAGTTTTCCTTCAAGCTTCCTTTATCACCACCACTGCTCAAAGGAGAAAATACAACGGAAAGTTATTTGCTCCATGTTTTACCCTAGTATTAATTAAACTACACACACATTTTAAAAGCCTGATCCAGTGTTTCTGGAAAAATCTCACCCAACATTACTTTTCATAAGGGTCCAGTGTTGACGACATTATATGTGGCTTAAAGATATAACAAAACACAGTTATCATATAACTGCAATGAGAGAGATGGGCTTACTCTCCAAAAATTCCATTTGTTTGTCTTCAGTGTTAATGCACACTGCATTGAAACCTTGGGTAGGTGCCACGCTGTGCTGCACTCTGTTTAAAGCTAGAGAGTGGAGGACACTGGTTTTTCCTGCTCCATCCAAGCCCAGCACTATGATCTGCTTATTTTTCTTCTGCAAAACAAAAGATAAATTGATATACTCATGTTATCAGTAGATTCCAGAAGGGCAGGGTTTTGTTTTCTTTCTTCTTTTGTCTCCTTGAGCACCTGTGGTAAGAACAAATAGTATTCATGAAATTGTCAGCCTGAACAGAGCTTCACAAAAGTTGGATAGGACTAGATTTACAACGATTATCGGAAAAACCAAAACCAACCAAACAAAAAAGCTGAGTTGTTAAGGCTGCTTACGTACAACCAAACACTTCATAGGATTTGGATCCTTGGTTTGCAGGTTTAGGTTCATGGTTTCATGGCATGTTTCAGTTAATTGCCCTCACAATGTGTTGAGTGCTTCTGTTCTACCTCCTAGTTCGCTGTGTAGTGCCTAGAGTTCTAAAAGCTTGCACATGTCTGACCAAGTTACAACAACTGGTCTCTAGTTGACTGCGTGAACAGAGAAAGAAGAAACAGGAACAGGAGGGGCAAATGGAATGTGTGGCTATTTACCTCCATGAACAAGTTCCTCCTCTGCCACCAGACCAGGAAGCCAAAAAACCAAACCCCCTGCCATCGAGTCAATTCTGACTCATAGTGACCCTATAGGTCAGAGTAGAACTTCCCCATAGACTTTCCAGGGAGCACCTGGTGGACCTTAACTGCTGGCCTATTGGTTAGCAGATGTAGCACTTAACCACTACACCACCAGGGCTGAATAATACCCAGCTACCATTACTGAGGAAACTCTACTGGCATAGAAGTTAAGTGCAGTGTCTACTAACTAAAAAGCTGGCAGTTTGAATCTGCCAGGCACTCCTTGGAAACTCTGTGGAGCAGTTCTACTCTGTCCTATAGGATTGCTATGAGTTGGAAACATTTTGATCAAGGCTTCTGTATGAGAATTCTAATCAAACAGGTAATACTACAGAATTTCTAATTTTTATGGACTCCAGACTTTCTGGATCCATGGAAGCTGTATGAGCACCTGAAACTAAGATAATTTGTAAAACTTAAACCAAAAATACTCCTTGAAAGTCTTCTTAAAACCAAGCAATAATTGAGCTTAACTAGTAAAGAATGTCTGCCTTGAGCACTGTGTTCTCTCAAGATCTGTCTATACAGGATCAAATTAATGAGAGCAACTGCAAAGATCAGATAGGAAAGTTAGGGGACAGTGAGTTTACCCTAATGGAGCAACAATGCAGAAAAGGAATGTAAGAACAGTTGCACAATTTGCATAATGCAACCAGTGTCACTGACATGTACATGCAGAAATTGCTGAATCGGAGTATGTTCTGCTGCATATATTCTCAAGAACAACAGAAACTATATATATATATATATATATATATACACACATATATAGACCTAGAACACACTGTTGTTGTTAATGGTGTCATCAAGTCAGCATTAGAATGTTTACCCCATTTCTTTTTCAAATTATTCTACTTGACGGTAATGAAGCCCTTGTCGTGCAGTGGTTAAGACCTCAGCCGCTAACCAAATGTTTAGCAGTTCAAATCCACCAGCTGCTCCTTGGAAATCCTGTGAGGCAGTTCTGCTCTGTCCTGTAAGGTTGCTATGAGTTAAAATCAATGCAGCGGCAACAGATTTGGCTTGAGTTTTGGATATGAAAGTTAGATATTTTAAGGTCTGACCTAATAGACTTGTGTAAAGAGAACATGATTTATGAAGGCTGTTTAGTGAACAACAGAATTCAGTCAAGTCTGTATTTGTTCTGACAGCTATTAAAGCGAATGGTATTTCCATAGGGGTTACCTACCTTCCTCTCTCCCTGCTCCCATCATAGGTAAATGTTATAATGTCATTCTAAAAGCATAAGGAAGAGGGACTTATAAAAGAGACTTTCTATGGGTGGTTTAAAATCACATGCTTCAAAGCAATATGGCATCAAGAAATGACTAGAGGGAAGGGACTGTGTTACCCGACAGTCTTTACCAGTGGTCCTGCTCAGGCTACTCCAATGTATTTCATCAATTGTATTATGCACAATTTTCCCCATATTTTAACATGTCTAAAATTACCATGTCTTACAGTCAACAGTGTTATATTTGAGTTGGCAGCACTTTTTTTCTTTTCCAGAACCAAAACACCAAATCCGTCACCATCGACTTGATTTCAACTTGTGCAAAAGAGTAGAACTCCCCATACGGTTTCCAAGGAGTGCCTGGTAGCCTCAAACTGCCAATCTTTTGGTTAGCAGCTGTTTTAGTCAGCTAGGGCTGCTCTAACAGAAATACCACAGAGTGGATGGCTTTAACAAAGAAAGATTTATTCTTACACAGTCCGGTAGGTTGCAAGTCCATATTCAGGGTGTCCGCTCCAGGGAAAGACTTTCCCCTTGACGGTTCTGGAGGAAAGTCCAGTATTGCATCAGTCATTGTCCAGGGAGTGTCCTAACGCAAGAACCTCTGGTCTGAATGACGCGCTCTGCTCCCGGTGCTGCTTGCTTGATGGTAGCGAGGTTCTCAAATTGTCCTTGGTTCTTTTTCCTTTTATTCCTTGCAAGCTAAAAGCATTAAGGGTGGGGCAAGCCATACTCCAGGGAAACTTCCCCCATAGCAGGAATTCACAGCCCCACCCTAATTCTTTAACATACAGGTTAGCAAAACCACACAATGGAGGACATTTCCAAGATACTGGGAACCATATCCCAGCCACATGGCTGCACACATTTTTGGGGGAACACAATTCAAACCATGACAGCAGCTGAACTCTTAACCATTATGCCACCAAGGTTTCCTTTCAGTGGTGTCTAAAATGACCTCCTGTTGTTAGGTGACTCTATGCACAACAGAATGAAACACTGCCCAGTCCCAGCTGTTGCTATGCTTGAGTCTGTTACTGCAGCCATGGTGTCAATCCATCTTGTTGAAGGTCTTCCTTTGTCATTGACCCTCTACTTTACCAAACGTTATGTCCCTCTCTAGGGAGTGATCCCTCCTGATAACATGTCCTAAGTATGTCAACTGTAATCTCACCATCCTTGCTTCTTATGAGCATTCTGGTTATATTTCTTCCAATACTTATTTGTTCGCTCTTTTGGCAGTCCACAGTATAGTCAATATTCTTCATTAATACTACAATTCAAAGGCATCAATTCTTCTTCAGTCTTCCCTATTCAACGTCCAAGTTTCATATACATATGAGGTGACTGAAAAGACTATGGCTTGAGTTAGGCTCACCTTAGTCCTCAAGGTGACACCTTTGCTTTTTAATGCTTTAAAGAGATCTCTTGCAGGTGATTTGCCCAATGCAATGTGTCTTTTGATTTCTTGACTGCTGCTTCTGTGGGTGTTGAACATAGATGCAAGTAAAATGAAATTCTTGACAGCTTTAATGTTTCCTCCATTTATCATGATGTTGCTTAGTGGTCCAGTTGTGAGGACTTTCAGTTTTTTGTGTGTTGAGGTATAATCCATGCTGAAGGCTGTGGTCTTTGATCTTTATCAGTAAATGCTTCAAGTCCTCTTCACTTTCAGCAAACAAGGTTGTATAATTTGCACAACACAGGCTGTTAATCTGTCTTCCTGAAATCCTGATGCCCTATTCTTCACAAGGTCCAGCTTCTCAGGTTATTTGCTTGGGATACACATTGAATAGATATGGTGAAGGGACATAACCCTGACACACACCTTTCCTGGCATTAAACCAGGCAGTATCCCCTTGTTCTGTTTGAAAGATTGCCTCTTGATCCATGTACAGATTCCTCATGAGCACAGTTATGAGTTCTGGAACTCCCATTCTCTGAAATGTTGTCCATAATTTGTTATAATCCACACAGTTGAATGCCTTAGCACAGTCAGTAAAACACAGGTAAACATCTTTCTGGTATTCTCTGCTTTCAGCCAGGTTCCATCCAACATCATCAATAATATACCTGGTCCCACGTCCTCTTCGAAATCTGTCTTCAATTTCTGGCAGTTCCTTGTGAATATACTGCTGCCGTTGCTTTTGAATGATCTTCCTTTACATGCATGTGATCATAATGATATTGTTTGATAATTTCTGCACTTGGTTGGATCACTTTTCTTGGGAATAGGCATAAATATGGATCTCTTTCAGTTGGTTGCCATGTAGCTGTCTTCCAACTTCTTAGAAGAGTGAGCACTTTCTGTGCTGCATTCATTTGTTGAAACATCTCAACTGCTTTTCTGTCGATCCCCAGGATGCTGTTTTTCACCAGTGCCTTCAGTATAGCTTTGACTTCTTCCTTCAGTATCATCATTTCCTGATCATGTTACCTCCTGAAATGGTTAAACATTAACCAATTCTTTTTGGTATAGTGACTCTTGGGTATTCCTTCCATCTTCTTTTGATGCTTCATGCATCATTTAATACCTATCCCATAGTATCCTTCAGTGTTGCAACTCGAGACTTGAATTTTTTTCTTTAGCTCTCTCAGCTTGAGAAATGCTGAACATACTCTCAAATGACCTCTTAGATCTTATAAAATATCATGATTAGAATCACTCCTTTCTCCCATTCCAAGCAGAGTGCTGCCTCTAAGGCTCTCCTACAGTCATTAATGCTTGAGATTTTACTTCTATATTTCAGTACAATATATATGCTCATGTTTATCATCACTTGAGGCAAGCTGGGATAATTGTAAACCCAATGTTGAGACATGAAATGTGTTATGAACTCACTCTTCTTTGTAAATAGTTTATTCCCTTACTCATAAATGGATCTATGTAGTCTGTGTTTTAGAGATAGCAAATCTTCATTAGTCATGCCAACTGTTTAGAACTAGAAAGCAGCTCTGGGTGTTCCTAGGAGCCAGCCTAGGAACTCCAGGAAGACCGAGTTCATCCAGCTGACTGAAATAAAAGACTGGTTTCTTAAAACTTACTGAACGTTCCCTTTGTGTAACAGTAGGATGTAAACCATGAAAGTCCAGTCATAACAGCCCACACAAAAAAAACCCAAGAGCCAAAGCACAGCCGGCACAAATTCAGGAGTAGTCAAGACCCTTCATCTTCTGATATGGGAAGACTCTTAGGAGAGCCTGTTTGCCAGTAAGGTTCAGGTTCGGGATGGTTTCTAAATGTCAGGTGGTCTGTACGCTAGGGTTTGGTGCTGGACAGAGATAAGGGCAGTAAGCACCATTCCTAGCGTACTTACGAAAACTGTGATCTCTCGTTCCTCACCATTAGACCTAGTAAGAATTAGGACGCCAGATTAGTGCTCGGGGTGAGGGTGGATAGGGGTGGGCAAGAAGGGGCTGGAGGTGGCTGGTTCGGAGTTTGAAATACGCTCCCCTACCCACAGACATAACAGAGGCGCTGTCCGGTCCGAGGGAGAGGGTCTCCGTAGCTGCCGCACCAAGTTGTCTTACCGGTAGGGGCCTCAAGACGCCGTTATTCTTTTTCTCCTCTTTCTCCCTTACTTGTTCCTCCTCTTCCTCTATCCCCTTCCTTTCCGCTTGCCTCTTCTCCTCTTTGTCTTCTTTCCCTTTACTTTTTCTTTCCTTCTTTCCTTTCTCTAGCTCTGTTTCTTTTCCCTTAATTTTTACCTCCGATTCTTTCCTTTTCGCTTTCTCTTTCTCTTCCTTTCTTTTGTCCCTAGTTTCTCCTTTCTCAGTCTCTTTTACCTTCTCTAGGCTCCTCTTCGCCTTCACCTTCTCCATCCCCACCACCTTGGTTTTCTGCTCCATCCCAGGCGCGCCAGCGCGCCAGCGCGCCAGCGCCGCAGCCCTGGGTTCCCACAGGTGTGGCTCTCGCGACGTGCACAAGAGAAGAGACGTAGATCCACGCGGCGTAGGCTGTAGACCACACCCGCAGTCACCACGTCCGCGGCCAGTCCCTTGGCGCGCAAGCTGCGGCCGGGCGTGGTGCGCTCATCGCGGGCTGCTCGAGGTAGGCTTCCCGAGGTGGCCGGGGGAAGAGACGGAGGGGGCCCAGGAGGCTCTACAGAAAGGGTTGAGCCCAGCCAAGGGGGAGCAAGGGAGGCCAGGTCGCAGGAGCTGGTCTTTGCTGCATGAAAAGGGTTCCTAGGCAGTATCTGCTCGCTAAGACGCACTGAACTCCACTCCCTAAGCCCACGCAGCCGAAACGCTTCGTGCGCAGGTCCAAGTTCAAAACACTTGAACAATCTCACTGCTGTGGCTTCTTACCCGAGCCCGCCCAGCCCACGTGTTTCCAACCAGAACCTCTGCAGTGCCACTCCTGAAGACCCAGAGATGAATCCCCGCCTCCCTCCAACAATGACCTCCTCCCTCCAACAATCGCTAGCCTGGCCAGCTTAGTGACGCTGCCATCTTCCTGCCCTCCGCACTTCCCGGCCTGTCCCATGAAAAGCGTCCTCAAGTGTAGAGGCTGCCACCTGGGAAAATTAACAAACGAGTATGAACGACGCGATCGTTTTAAATTACTGTTGGCATCTCGCACTTCCCCCCCAAAATAGAAAAGCCCAGAGGTTCAATTGTCTGCTAGAATCTTGTAAGTATTACACTAAGCAGTCTGCACAAATCTGCTTTTCAAAAGCGGTGTTGTTTCTTCAACTGGTTAAGGGGTGCGTGGACGGTTCCTTTTATTACTTTGTTAAACTGGCCTCTTCAAATTTTAACAAAATTTTAATGTAATAAACTCACTTCATTTCATGAGATCCACATTTGAAATAGGCTCAGAAGGAACAGTGAACCAGTGGCAGGTTCCAGAAGACCTGGGTGAGCCAACTGATTTTAAGGTTATCTGTTTCCAAGTGTCTTGAAAATGCTGTGCTTGATGACTTACAATGCCAACTCAATTTGTTTAATGTATAATCAGGATGAAATTTTCACTGGGCTTTAAACTGGGTTCTCTGATTCCTGACAGATTAGTTCTGTGGCTTTGCTGGAAGAGGCAGGAAGCATTTTAGAACTCCAGTTTTTAAAAAGAAGATTCTTAGATATGCCAAACAGGAAGTCCTCCATACAATGCCAACACCAAAGACACCTTAATTCATATTCATCACTAGAATATTTTATTTCACAATGTGCCACAGTGAATGGATGCATTGATACTGGTTTTTATAAATGAACATACACATACTCTATATATACAGAGTATATATGGTTAGAGATCTGTCCAAAAGAGCACACTTGAGGTAAATATTTATTCTTTGACAATTTTTATTTACTTGAACTGTTTCAGTTGCTTTGCAATGACTGGTTATGACAATGACTGCTGTCAAATTGCATTGAAATTTTCACCAAGATTCTTTCACTTAGTTAACTGAAAATTATCTGTCACAATAGAAATTCAATGGATCCTACATAACAGTAACAATCATTACCATAATGGGATATAAACTCGGAAGGAATATCTCACTCCTACCAAAAGACTGTTTTCTGTAGACCTCAGAAAGTATTATGCCATAATGAATCCTTTATATTTCAAGAGTATTTCTCTAGATGCCACCACAAATTCTGATTATGTGAAACAGAAAGGCAGCACATTTCTTAACCTTCTCTACTACAGTAAAAGAAAGCCTTCCCAAAACTGTTCTAAGCAGCTTCAGTAGTAGATATGTTCAGAGTCAAACACGGCAGTACTTTATTAACAAGGGCAGAGTAATATGATCACAAGGAAATACAAATCTAAACTGAAGGATATGTTGAAGAGCATAAAATGAATACAAGGGTAGGCATCGTAATGTGGCTGTCTTGCAGCAATTCATTGAGAAGTGGTTTGTAAGCAAAGACAGACAAGTACAATGTTTATGCTGTAAGATGACTATAAAATACTTCACTACTTTGAGAAGGCTCATAATGGATGAATGGTCATGAACCCATAAGAAGAAAAAGGGGCCATACAAGTATCTATTAATTAGGCCAAACAGTGCTGTTAGGTCTTAATACTGCCTGGTACTCAACTCTGGTATTGATCTCCTCTCAACTTAGTAAGTCACTGTTCATGTTCTTGATAGGGGCCATTAATATTTTTGATTGACACAGTCCAAACCAATCTGATCTCAGAAGACTGTGTCTAAGAGTCAACTCCTTGCAATGTGGATATTCCTTGAGTTCTTCAGTGGTGCTAAATCAGTATACTGTCACCATAATCTGAGCATTAAGGAGCCCCAATTTATACATATGTAAAAAACATAATGAGAAGTATCCCATATTCCAGCACCACATGACAAATTATTCAAAACATACTTCTGGTTTCCCGAGGTCACTCATTTAATAAAATAAAGATCATCAGTGTATTAATAAGGTCCCTTTTATCCCATATTCCTAAGCAGATATATGGAATGCTTAGATTACTCTAGCTGAAAAAGCAGATCCTGGAAAAACATCTGATAACATGCCTTGTAGGTGGAACTGAAAACAGACCAGATTAGCACACACAGAGAAAGGATCCAACAGATATCCAGGTGGGTAGATGCCCAATTACTCTGAGACCTCAGAATTTGTGCAAAGCTAGATGGTACAAGAAGGCCAAGTCTGACTAGGCATCGAGTTTGAGGAAGATGGTTTTCCCACTTGATGTACAAGAATTTTACGAAAATGTGGGCTAAGGGAGAGAGTATTTCTGTGCTTCTTGCTGTGTACTGTATTCCTAATGCCACTGAGACTAGTTTAAAAATAGCCTGCAATGAGAAGGTTCTGATCACCAACCACCTTTTCCACCTTTCTTCTTTTTCTGTTGTTGTTTCTTTTTTGTTGCCGGAGCCCCTGCAGGTTTCTGGTGTCGCGGGGGTACGATATTACTCGTAGATGCGGATACTGTTGCTGCACTGCCAGGTCGTGGTGAGGTGGGCGGACTGCTCACAGTTTTACTGGCATCCCTGAAATCAACAGATCAGAAAAGTCTGGTCATTCATATATGCAGCAAAGTAAAAGGATCATACATGGCTTTTGCTTTCCTCCTTTAACAATCTCTCATACATATTCTATTTCTTTTAAAGTGGGTTCTCCAACCCTCTATTCACTGTTCTTTTCAATACAATTTTTATAGTTTTAACACTTCAAAAAACATTCATGTGCCACATCCTGATTTTTAAAAAGCTTAAACCCTGAGAAAAAATATATAGCAAAGATATCTCACTGTACTTTTCATACTTCAAGTTTATTAGTAATTCTAAATGTTGAGTCAGTGTCATATTTTCTGACTGACCTCAGCTGGAAAGCAATGACTTACAGTTCAGATGAAGCTCCTGCAGTTGCTCCCTGGGTCCCTTTTCCAATCTGATCCTTCTTTTTACCCTTCTTTCTTCCTCTGTAGTAAGAACGTTCTCGCATTGGTAGCCATCTTTCTGGATCTGGGGTAACTTTCGGGTCATAATTTTTAGGCAGTTTTCCTGTGTAACAATTGGAAAAGAAATCAGAGTTTTATGTCATAAACAAGTGTCTAAGCCTGGGAAATAAAGTTAAAGCTGAAATAAGTCATCCAAGAAAGTTCTATTTGTATAATCTGTCTAAGGCAAAAGACTATCCTCTAAACATGACATCATATTCTGAAGTCATAATGGAAAAGATCTGTTGCTATATTATAAAAATTTTAAAAATTTGTGTTAAGGGAATAAACTTTTAAAAGAAATAATAAACCAAACCAAATTTTCATGCTGTATAACACCCTTATTAACATCCTTAATATATGAAGTTATGAAGTTATTTATTATCAGTGGGCAAATCACTCAAAAAAAGGGGGGGGAAGGGGTTGGGGACATAAGCTATAACCAGAGTAAGCAAGGAAAGATAAAATAGTCATCAAAAATGTAAAAAGACAATCCATCTGCAATAAACTGAATCGAGATCCGTATCTTACACCTTATACAAAAACCAACTCCAACTGGATAAAAGACCTAAATATCAAACCTAAAACAATAAAGCTCATCCAAGAAAAGGTAGGAACAACAATGGAAGTTTTAATACACAATGAGGACAGACTCCAAAATCTGTCACAGAAACCTCAATCAACAGAAGAGAAAATAGATAAATGGGTACTATTAAGAATCAAACACTTTTGCTCATCCAAAGACTTTATTAATAGAATTAAAAGAACACCCACAGAATGGGAAAAAATATTTGGCAACTCTATGTCAGACCGACGCCTGATCTCCATAATCTATAAGATACTACAAAATATCAATAAGAAGAAGATAAACCATCCAATTAAGCGATAGGCAAAGGAGATGGACAGATACTTCACTAAAGAGGAGATCCAGTCAGCCAAAACACACATGCGGACATGTTCACGATCTTTAGTTATTAAAGAAATTCAAATCAAGACGACAATGAGATACCATCTCACCCCAACAAGATTAGCCATGATCCAGAAAACACAAAACAACAAATGCTGGAGAAGCTGTGAAGAAAGTGGAACCCTCCTACACTGTTGGTGGGGTTGCAAAATGGTCTGGCCTCTTTAGAAAGCAATCTGGCGCTTCCTTAAAAACATGGATATCAATATACCATTTGACCCAGTCATTCCACTGGAATATATCCTACAGAATACACACCAACAGACACATGCACCAGAATGTTTATCGCAGCACAGTCCACGATAGCAAAAAGACGGAATCAACCCAGATGCCCAACAACAGAAGAATGGATAGGTAAACTAGGGTACATATACTCAATGGAGCACTACGCAATGATAAAGAATAACGATGATTCCAGGAAACATCTCCTAACCTGGTTTCAACTGGAAGACATTATGTTGAGTGAAAGTAGTCAGTGACAAAAGGACAAATATTGTATAAGACCTCTACAATAAAATCTCAAAAACAGACTTGTGTATAGAAGAAAAGACTCTTTGACAGCTGCAAGGGAGGGGAGGGAGGGTGAGGCCGGGAGGGTTTAGTTTAGATAGTTGCCAGAAATCCGGTAGGGAGAAAGCGGTGACAGCACACATTAGAAACAAGAACAACATTAAGTGGGCTTAGCATAACTTGAATACTCCTTCCATCTTAACCCAATATTGCAAGGATAGAGTAGCTGGGGCAGGGGGCATGGGACCCTGCTCTTAGGCGAAATTGAGGCCAATTAGCACAACTAGCGTTTTACTAAGAGA
This sequence comes from Heterohyrax brucei, assembly GCA_028571685.1. Classification (NCBI taxonomy): domain Eukaryota; kingdom Metazoa; phylum Chordata; class Mammalia; order Hyracoidea; family Procaviidae; genus Heterohyrax; species Heterohyrax brucei. The sequence goes on from CM053143.1 coordinate 136,844,353, forward strand.
GCTCTCTGCACCCTACATTGGTGAGTGGTGTCTGAGGTCTTAAAAGCTGCCAAGCTGCCATCCGAGGACACAGCAAATGGTCCCAACTCAGCAGGAATGGATGCTCACCGAGGACCAAAATGACATGCAGTAAAGACAACCTAGAAGACAAAGAGACCCACAAGAGTGGTGCCTACATCAACTTGGGACAAGAAGAACTGGATGGTGCCCGGCTACCACCAGTGATAGCCACGACGGAGCTCACAGAGAGGAGTCTCACTGGCAATACAAGAATAAAAAGGGGTGCATCCTGAGATCTCCACAAAAAAACCTCAATTGATGGTCCAGTGGTTTCAGAGTTCCCCTGAGAGCATGGCCCCTGGCCCTGATGCTGCCCTTACCCATAAATTATAACGAAGGTCCACTCTTTGGACAGGAATGGACTGGACTTGGCAATGCAGACTGAGCATATATTGGATGCACTTTATGGTTCTATACATCTATAGGATATCATCCTGCTGACTTCTGGCTGGAGGAAGGAGAGTGGGTGGAGAGGAGGGGAAAGGAGGCTGTTGGGAGGATGAGACGTATGGAGCAGAGAGGAATAGTGTGCTGTCACTGGACAGGGAGAGCAGTGGAAGCTGCATATAGGTGGGCATGTAAATTTATACGGGAATGTATATTTTCACTCAGTCATGTTAAATTAAAAAAAAAAAAGTAAAAAGACACCTGACCTCACTAACTAAAAGTGAGTAGGGTGACAACTAAGATAAATAAAACTTGATTTCAATTCATAGCAACCTTACAGGGTTGAACCTTACAGGGCTGAACCTTACAGAGGAGAACTCTGTAACCTGAAAACTCCAATAAAGTTTTGAAGAAGCATGTGGTAGATTCACAGTATCAACTTTTTAGTTAGCAGCCTACAGCTACACCACTGCACCACCAGGGCTCCAATAAGGTAGTATGCAGGAAAAAGGGGTAACTTTGGTAAATGTAGGAAACCCTGGTGGCCTAGTGGTTAAGTGTTACAGCTGCTAACCCAAAGGTAAGCAGTTGAAATCCACCAGATACTCCTTGGAAATTGGGGTAGTTCTACTCTGTTTTGTATGGTTGCTTGGAGTTGGAATTTATAGCAACAGGCTGTGGTTTTTGTTTTTTAATAAATGTTAATACATACATACAATTTGTTAGCATTCTCATCTCCCTTCTATGGATGGAATAGAATGGAAATAATGAGAATGCTAACACACACATACAATTTTGCAACAACAGTAAAAAGAACCAAAATGTATGTGTGTGGGCACACACGTAGATGTGGATGCATGTGTGTGTATACGAAGGCGTATGTTAAGTAAATGCACGCACATGTACAGGTGTATCTGTAGGTAAGTATATACACATTTGTATGTGCTGCAGATATATCCACAGATGTAAGCCACAAAGTTTCGCATTTAAGAATATTCTCTCATGTTCTTTAAACTAGACATTTTTTAACAATGTCTTTAAACAAGACATTTAAATGTGTATCAATAAGAGAAAAAGTAAATTCTAGTGTACCTACATTATACAGCCTGTTAATACAACTAGGTTAAAAATAATAAAGTACATTTATATTTAGTAATTTGGAAACATGTTCCTCACAACAGTCTCCAGTGAACTAAAACTAATAACCACCTATTACTTTTTTGTTTGATTGCAGAAAGAGAATATATGACAATATATGGCTAAAAACTTTTTAAAAATGCTCACCTGGAAACTATGAAAACAGAACAGTAATACTATGGGTTTGCTTCCAGTTACCAGCTGTTCTGTTACACTGTTACTAGTAATTAAATATTTACTGAGTTATTACTGTTTGCCAAGTAGTGTAAAGTAAAGAACTAGTAAGATTTCTAGTTAATGACTGTGGACTTAATGTACACATTAGCTTGTACACCCTTCCAAAACTCCATTAAAATAGCAATGAACACATTAGAACACAGAGTATGAGAAAAGATAATAACAATGAAATTCTGGAAAACAGATGGAGGACTGGTAATAAACTCAGTAGACTTGGGAAACTTGAATCCTAACATAGCAATGGGAAAAACCAGTAAGAAGCCTGATGTATACACCACAAACCTCCCAAGGATTCATGAGCACCAGGGAGTAGCCTAAACCAAGTCTGGTAATTCCATCTGCTGCTGTTATGGATTAAACACAGTCAATGTGTGCATTTCCCTGATTAATGGTCCAGGGCTGGACACATGACCTGTGTTAGCTGGCCCGATCAGATAACGAGAAACTTGTCAAGTGGGAAGAGGCCCTCTTTCTACTTCTGGATGTAAATGACAAGTATGTAGCCCTGACTTTTTCCAACAACCATCTTATAACTGTAATGAAAATTCAGTTTTATGGGCAGCATAACCAAGAGACACGACCTTAATACTAATCTTCCTCTATACTGCCAATTTTACAAATAACGTTAAGTTTTAAATTGGTTGTTTGACTGGAGTCTTACAGTACTTTAATAGTCAAAAGCACCCTAATGTATAGGAGTTTAATTTGTTCCTGGGATTGTTATAAGAGCTTTACATGCAGGATCTGAAATCCTATAAGGTATATGCATTATATTCCATTTTAAACACGAAAAACTCTGCCAAGGTTGTGAAGCAGCATGTCTATAGTCATACAGAGTACTGGACTAAAGATTTGAATTTGGGAAATCAAACTCCAGAGTTTGTACTCTTTAAAGTGGTAACATTAAATGTTATAGCTATAGTGAAGGTAAAAGTTAGTGTTCAGATGCAGTATACATTAAGGTATCTCTATAGGGCTAAAGTCAAGTCAAACTTAGATCATATTAAAAAAAAAATCTAAAATTAAAAAAAAAAAAACTTACCCTTCTTTTTCTTCTTCTTTTTTTTCAAATCTCCCTGGCTACTAGAAGAAGAAAAATCATTACTCTCATTAAAAAACACTTAGAGAGAATTAACTATATGCAAAAGAGTGAGCTGGGCACTTGATCATAAAGACCTTTTAGATTAAATGCCTGCTCACTAAAAACTAACAAACTAGTGGGCTGTTGATTCAGGTTAAACTTACTCAAGCTTCAGATACTGTTTTTGAAAGGTAGTCAAGAGAGGTGACAGTTGTTTACAGCAAACAGACACCACTTACACTGAAAATAATTTAAGTGGCAAATGGACAAGTTGATGTAGGTAAGAAATGTGCAATCTACAGTATTATGTCTGGCAAGACCTTAGACAATAAATTAAACTCTCTTCCAGAAGTACACTTATAGATACAGCACATATAGATATCTCTGGAAGTAATGTAAGACAAGGAACACAGGTGGCTGCAATAAAGGTGTGACCTTTTACTCTGCACTCTTATTTCTTAAATACTGAACCTTGTGAATTCATTAAGTTTTTAAAATAAGTAAATCTTATACCAGCAAAGGAGTGTACTTACTAACTTGGTAAAGTCCAACTCTCCACTCAACCAGAATTAACCTCTAGTATTATAGTGCACATGCTTTCTTTTTCTTTGTACTTCTACCACAGCAGTTCAGAAATAATCTTTTGAAATTGCCGTATTTTTTGTTTCTCACTAAGTGTGCTTTTTTACACGTCTTACATTGTTTCCAGCATGCCTTCTTATACTTAATAAGTCTTGGAGACCTTTCCATGTTACTAAATGGAACATACTGAATCCCCTTTCCCCCATTTAACCTTTTCCTCTCAGAGATGTAGGCAATAAAGTACAAATGAAGAATAAATAAGGGGCTAAGAAATTCTGAAAACCGGGATGCAAAGTAAGCCCTTACAAGGAGGCCCACGTGGCTGCACTGGAGTGAGAGAGTTAAGAGCAGTAAGAGAGAGTCAGAAAGGAAATAAAGAGTTGGCTCTTTGAGATAAAGTAAAAGTGATACACCTCTAGCCAAAGTGATCAGGATCGGTAGACAATCCAAAGGACATGCATAAAATTAAGAAAACATCTCAAAATAACTGATACAAGCTCTGATAACTACAGTGAAAATCTTCAACAGCAAATAAAGACACGAAAAATATATATTCATGTGATATACTTAAACGAGAAGTATAAAACTTTGAACTGCAACTGTAACACTGAACTAAGATGAGATAGCAAAACTTTCTCCCAAGAATTCACTGTGCCAGTTACTCAACTGTGAAAGTTCTCTCAAGGCACTTTAAGAAATATAGTTTCATGTGTCCCCTACACTGTGTCTTCCTAATTTGTCTCTTTACAAATCATACTCCACAGCTACATGTGCATCTCCCAAAGGTTCTCTGCCATTTCTTACTTCTATGTGTTTGCTCTCTTCTCATTACCTCATTCTTCTCTTGCTCAGTTGACACAATCATCTCTTCCACGAAGCCTTTCCTAACATCTCAATGTCCCCAGGAAAAACTGACTACTCCTGTTCCCTCTGGTGTGCTTCCCTACACTCTGCACAATCACAGTATGGACAACCACTATTGCAATTACTATGGAAATACCTGTTTCCTTCTGCTAAAATTAAAATCTCTTGAGGACTTTTCTTTTTGGTCACCACTAACAGAAACCTAACCATACTACTACTTCAGAAGAAACACAACTTTTCAGTCAAAGACTAGCACAAAATAAAACCAAACTAAAACAACAACAACAAGAAACCACTGCCATCAAGTCAATTGTGACTCATGGTGATCCTAAAGGAGACAGTAAAAACTGCTCTAGAATTTCCAAGGAGCACCTGGCGGACATGAACTGCTGACCTCGTAATTAGTAGGCAGAGTGTGTAACCACTATACCACCAAGGTTTCTAACATAAAATACAGAATATGAAAATAAAAATACCTAATAAAAAAGCTTAAAAGTCAGTGTGCTTCTTAAAGACTACTGAAGGAAATTAAAAAAGGAAGACTAAACAAAGGAATTAGAAAGGATGAACTATGTGTTTTTACCAATTACTCAACTCTATTTTACCAATCATTCAATTCTTTTTTTGTAAGATTAAAAAAAAACTGAAAATAGTCTATTAATTTGATTACAAAAATATGTATTATTTGAAAACTGCCTTGAGATCTAGACTGAATTTATTTCTCTCTGGGATTCCTGATAAAGCCTGAAACTGGAATACAATGAAATAATAGCTGGAACACTGTGTCTCTGAGATTCTTATTCCTTAATAAAGTTTTTTCAATTTGCTGTAAGGATGATACTGCTTTCTATCAAAGAGAGTTCATAATAAGTAAATCAATCATATACTGTTGCTGATTTAAAAAAAGGCACTAGAAAAAGAATAGTGAAAAATAATGAAAGCCAAAAAACTGGGAAAATGTTATCTCTTCAGCACTTTATTCCATCTAAGTTAAAAATAAGGTGTTAGGTTTTACTGAGATCGACTGTATTATTTGAGACTGCAATGTCAAAGAACAAGGAGAAAAGGAGAGACTGGCTTGTAAGTTAATGAATCTGGCCAACCTCTCTCCCAATCAGCAAAATAAATCAGCTCAAATGGCTCAGAAACACCAACTGTATATCAGTTATTTACAGGTAAATTATGTAAGTACAGCCAGCAAACAGAACACTATCCATAAGGGGAATGCAGTATGTTGCATTTAACAACATGTAAAGGTCTCTAAGACACATATTAAGTGTAAGAAAGCAAGCTGGAAACAGAATAAGACATGTAAAAGACCATTTGGTAAAAAACAAAAAATACACCAATCTCAAGAAATTATTTCTAAACTTCCTCTGTATAAACACAAAGAAAAAGATCTGAAAGCATATGCACTATCTTACCAGAGGTTATTTCTGGTTGAGTGGTGGGATAACTAAGGTGGACACAGCAGAAGAAAAGGGAAAAGAAACAAAAGTGGACTTGAACTTTATTTATCAGGATTTTTTTTTTGAGAACTGTATCTTTTACTCTTAAATACATTTTTTTAAAAAATACTATTTTGACATCAGCATTAGTTGAGCACTACAAAGAAAAACATTACCCTTGCTCCTTTGCCTGATTATCTCCAGCAGCTTTGCCACCCTTCTTCCGAATATACGTTGCACCAGGAGAATTTTCAAGAGCCTCAACATCTACTTTGAGAGACATACTATCTGATGAGGGCAAGTGTTTACTGAGACTGGGACAGGAGTTCAGGATCATAATACACACATATCTGCCAACATATCTATACCAATAAAAAAAGACAACTTTTTTTAATTGCACTTTAAAGGTTTACAAATTCTCATTAAACAATTAACACACACTGTTTTGTGCCACTAGCAGCCAACAAGATGACATTTTTGATGGCCTTCATTAAAAGCAAAAAAAATTCGATCTTCTAACAAACCAATGAATTATAACATTATATTCATATATACATTATACACATACCTATAAATATATACATATTCTTAGAGGAGAACTTTGAAAAAGTAGTCACAAGAGGTTTAACAATTAAGTCCGTGAACCTAAGTGTTCAAAGTACTACCTACATACCTCATTGCTGAATATTACTACAGTCATCTTCAAAATACTCCCCTTGGGAAGCTAGGCGTTGACACCAGCGCCTAGTCCACCCTTCACAGCTATTTTGGAACTCTTTCTGAAATAGCCACTGTGCATGGTAGCATGGTGGCAAGTTTGCAAACTTAAATGTATAGTTGAGGGAGTTATTTAGCCAGTAAACAAATAACTGTATTAGTACACCCTTCCTACTCACCTGATATGGCTCCCAATGACTTTTTTCTTTACCCGAAGATAAAAGAAATATTGAAAGGAAGACATTTTGATGACATTCAGGACACCAATACTATGACACCTCTGACAGCCATTCCAGAAACAGTTTCAAAATCAGTCTGAAGGCTGGACTAGGCACTGGTGTCAGTGCATAGCTTCCCAAGGGGACTACTTCAAAGGTGACCATAGTGATATTCAGCAATGAGATATGTAGCACTCTTTCTACGATGAGTTCTCAAACTTAACTGGCAACCCTCTTACCTAATCATTTATGAATTCAGTGGGGTACTTTACGGTGGTAGCTTAAGAAAAACTCCATTCCAAAACTACTACCAAGCTTATAAAACACATGCTTACACAGGAAAAGGTTTTTTGTGACTGCTCATCACCCACCCCCACCTCAGTAGCAGCAACACCTGTAATCCAGGTTCAGTTGATCAGGACAGTGAATCCTCTTATCAACACCAGTAATTTCTTCCAATGGGGATATGACTCAAGAGATTTCAACAGGAGTAACACATTAGACTCATGCACAACTACCTCACTCAAATAGTTTCACTACCCTCAACTTGAAACTGGAGGGATACAGTCTGCATGCTAGTTCTGGATACAACTTTTGCTTCTGGAACAAACTGTATCCAAGTTGGACCTATATCTGCATTCACATAGATCAATAAACTTTCCTTTTTGCTTTTACTAAATAGAACAAACTAGGTATTTTCAGAAATAACGGCGTGCTATCTGAAAGCTATCAGAACAACCAAAAGGATACGCTTTTGCTTTTTCAGGATCTACAAGTGAGTAGGCAGAAATAAGCTGTGCCAGGGTATGAATATCTTTTGGATTTTGCCTAAAATAAAAATAAGAAAGTTATCAGACAGTTCTTAAAACTGGAGAAAGCAACATAAAAAAATCAAAATTGCTCCCTCATGTTAAGTAACAGTGGTTAACACTGAGACTTCTACGCATCCACCTTTCAGGGCTTACTTCCACAGCTGTTCTAGGTCACTAATTGCCTCCTTCTTCCGTCCGTATTTGAGTTTGAAGTTTGCAGCTTCTCTTATCAAGGACAAATGAGCAGAAGACTTGGGCTAAGGTTCAAAAGAAGAGGGAGGAAACAAAAAGATTTTACACTAAATACTTAACAAGTCAATAAATTTATATTCATTAGACTCTTTAAATGGACCTAACCATTAACCTTTGATCATAAGTTTTATTGAATGCCTGCAACAACAAAAATGAAATCATACACATAAACAAGCAAGGGGCAGCTACACAAATCAGTAGAAGCAATCACTGACTGATGAAATCTGGAACACAACTCATCTGTATTCAGGCTGACTACAACTAGAAATATGTCCCCGTAATCTAAAACATAAACACAGTACTTTGTGGAACAGTGATGTCTCCACTGTTAATAGTGCAAACAGTATCAATGCCACCAGTGTGTGTGGGTGTTTAACAGAGACAATATGCAATTATACCATGTATTACTCTTCCAACAACTGCTACTACTTATGGGCTCTCCAGCCACGTAAGATGAGCTGTCTTGTATATAATCACCTACTAATACTGTTCTTTTTCTTGAGAATATACAAATACAAGAAGAAGCTGCAGAAAGTTCCACTGTGGAGCAATGATTAAGTGCTAAGCTACTAACTGCAATGTCAGTGGCTTGAAGTCATAGATCTTGCAACGTGTTCCCATAAAAATTACAGCCTAGGAAACCCTACGGGGGTGTTCTACTCTCTTTAGAGGGTCGCTGTTAAGTCAGAATCCACCTGACAGCACACACCACCACCAAGATACTTAAAACAATGAACCTGACAGTCTAATAGGATTCCTTTTTATTCTGTGTTCACTACTGCAGCTCTTCATTTTTACATAAAAATATCCTAACATTTTGTTCCACTGCCTTACCTGATGGTTTTGATACCACTGGATAGCTTGTGTGAAGACCTCAATGGCACTATCAATATCTTCCTCATGGCTGTACATGGTCACTAATGCAGATACCTACCCAGTCAAAAGTACAAATGAATGAATACAATTCCCATTCAATCCTAGAAGAAACCTTTTAACAAACATGAAAAACACGACGAAACGGCAAATAAGGTTACTAGGCTTTCTGCCAGTACACGTAACTCATCATGAAAATACTATTTAAAACGCACAATTTTATTTCTAAAAACACCATGAACAATGGTGTTCTATAAACACAAAGGCAATTATCATAAAATATAACTTTTCTCTAGAGCAGTACTACTCAAAGCACAGTTTACAGTCCAGTGCCAGTCCATAAGCAATTCATTACTAGTCCCTAAAAAGTACAGAAGATGAGGGTAACTGCTTAGAAACCCTTATGGTGGATATTCAAGTATGTGATCACTGAGGTAGACTAATGTGGCTGAACCCTATTGGCGAGATACATGTGGTGTTAGCTACAGAGTCAGTAACCACGCCTGCCTAGTGTGTGTGAAGCACAGGGAGGCCTGTGTGGCTGGGTCGGAGAAAGAGAGTTACGAGCAGTAGGAGTGAGGTCAGAAACGAAATAGAGCTGGATCTCTGAGGAGATCAGTAGAAGTGATAAACCTCTAGCCAGAGTGATCAGGAAAAGAGAAGACACAATTAACTAGCATAAAGAAATAGAGATTCCACAGATAATAGGGAATACTGTAAATAATTCCATGCCAAAACATTGAGCAACCTAGATGTACAAAATAAATTCCTTAAAAGATAACAGAAGGGCAGAAACATTTTGTTTCCAGCTATACATTTTATTTAATTCTAATATACAACTGTAGCCTGGGCCTTAAAATAAATGTTTACTGAACTATTCACATTTATTGAATACCAACTACAACTGGCTGCACCAGAGGGTACAAAAATGTATAAAACAGTAAAGATAAACACACATATCACCACTACAGAATTAGTCTCAACTATGAAACAGATGCTTTTATAACTATACTAATGATCTAAATCTATGGTGCTTCAATAATCGGCAAAAACAAAAGCTGTTGCTCACTATTCTAAATTGGTTTAACTAAAGAAATTACACTGAAGGTATGATATAACAATTTAGGCTAAGCAGGCCGTATGTTATGCAAGGCTGGTTTTTAGTGATAAAGTGAGGTCTCAACAGTACCTGGCACATTTGAATACATGACAAACCAATGCAAAGCAGAGCACAGAATAAAATTTAATGCATGCCATATTGTAACTTATTACTTTAACTACTATTCATAAGTTCAATGGGTATATAAAGAAATGTGTAGAAATTAAAGTGAATACAAAGAAACTACAGCCATCAACTCCATTCCTTTTTAATCCTTGTACTATTTTTATTTATAAACTCACCATGCCTGGTTTATGCTTTAACTCCTCTATGCTTCTCAGTATTAGACAAGCTTTGGAAATGTTACCTGAAAAGATGAAAAACAAATTCAGAATCACACTGAAGAAAGCATATTGTAAAAAAAAATACAAGGACTTCTGCTTCCTCCCCACTGTTAAGTGTCACAAGTGTTGCTCTATTTGTTTAATAGGTGAGGGAATTCAGTTTCACAGAAATAATAGCCCTGCTGAATTTAAGCTCACGAAGAAAGTTAATGGTCGAACTACTACCAGAACAAATCTCAACTCACAGCCTGCTGAGTTCTATTACTCCTTTTTCAGACAGTAACTTGAAGATTGGGGGCTTCCTGAAAGGTCTTGGGATATGTCACTGCAGACACCAGTGGACTGGAAAATCTCCTCCACAGTTAACATTCTGAGTTTCCACTCATGGTAAACCTCAGCAACTTAACAAACCTTCAAAAGTTTCTAAAGAGCAAAACAAATTACTGGCTCTTTTCTAGTAGTTTCAGGATAATAAACCCCTGCAAAAGTAAACTGAAAACTGGAAGAGTAATGAAGATAAACGCGAGGGCAAAGAATATAAGGGTGGAGAGAAGGAGAAAAATGACACACAGGGGAGGCTAAAGAAGTGTGAGAACAGAATAAACGGAGACCTGGAGTGCTTCTCAATCTTGTTTTTATTATCGTTCCACTAACGAACCTTTACAGACTTTCCTCCTAATTGCCTAGCTCACTCAAGGAAACATATACTGTACCTCTGTTTATGTACTATGGCCTTTTGGAAGCCACAAGCCATTACAATGTATTTTTTCCAATCCCTTTCTCTCCCAGACCCAATTATTGGCCCCACTGAGAATGCATAATCTATACCAGGGCTATTTAATGTAACGTTCTGTGATGACGGAAACATCCTTTATCTCTGCAGTCCAATGCCACTGTCAGGGGTCACACGTGGTTACTAAGCTTCCAAAATGTGACCAGTGTAGATGAGGAATGGAGTTTTTAATTCTGTTAACTTAATTTAAATTCAAAACAGCTACTTGTGGCTACTACCATCCCTTGCCATCAAGCCGATTTCAACTCACAGCATCCCTACTGGACAGAGAACTACCTCATAGGATTTCCAAGGAGCACCAGGTGGATTTGAACTGTTGACCTTTTGGTTAACAGCTGCAGCTCTTAACCACATACCACCAGAGTTTCCACTTGTGCCTAGTGGTTACCGTACTAGACAACACGGCTCTAAATAAGAACTCAAAGTCAGTTAAAAAAATGTCAGTTCTTGTTAAATTCCCTAATCTTTTCCCCTCAAAGATGTAGACAATAAAGTAAACACGAAGAATACGGGGGTAAGAAATTCTGAAAACTGAGAGGCAAAGTAAGTACTTACTTCACACACATACCACAAAGTAAGAGACATTTAAGTGTTTTATACATGACATACCTGGGCTTTTGAGTATGTATGGTGTTTTGGAACAAAGGATACCTTTGCATCTAATAACATTCAAGGCATAGACTGAGAATTACTCTAACAACCGAGGCCAACTAATTCTCTATTGTATCTGTTGGAGCTTCACATTTGAAACAACAATAATAATGCTTCACCAAAAAAATCAACGGAGTTAGGTCTGACTCATAGCAACCCTACAGGTCAGAGTAGAACTGTGCCATAGAGTTTCCAAGGAGCACGCGATGAATTTGAACCGCCAACCTTTCGGTTAACAGAGGTAGCACTTAATCCACGACACCAGCAGGATTTCCAATGCTTTACAAGTACACAAAAATTTAAAAATCACAGTGTACAACTACTTTAGAATCATTACAAGCACATGTTTGTATTAAAATTATATTTTAATCATGATCAAAATCATTATTAACAAACCTTGGGAAATCTTCAGTTGTGCCATGGTCAGCTTTATTTCAGGTGCATTTTCTGGATGCTGATCTGAAAATTCCTGAAAATTTTTTAGTTGGGAAGAAAAGAATTACATTTAATTTATACATCTAACAGTATACAATTATTGGTTTCAACTGTTTAAAATTTTAAATACATCATTAAAAGATTCCACTTCTGGTTTCAGACCAAACTCTAACTTAAAACAAAACCTTTAATACCTACTGTGTTTTAAAGGTATGCTCTGAAGATGAGCGGATAATGTCAAGTTACCTGGACTTCACTGTGAAGTAGAATAACACTAATCAACTACATAGAATTTTTCTTTAAAGAAGAGACTCAAATAGTGTCTCCTCAATGATGGTCTCTGCTTGCCAATTTTGCCCCTCAGGATGGTCCTGATTTTATCTCGCCTGACTTTCCAACACAGTCTACAAACAAGAAATTCAAACGTGTAATCTAACAGCTAGTTTGCACTCATAAAAAGCAAGTCAGTATCTCTGGAATTTGGAGATTTGGAGTGGAATTCACTGGTCAACTTATTACTGAAAAATGGGTGACCATGCTCTGGCATGACAAGCCTAAAACAAACCTCTAACTCATCTTAAATGATCTCCAAATGACAAATATTCTTCAGGTTTTGTGGAAAATATTTACACAAAACAACAAAGCCATAATCCAGGAATTAACTACAGCGAAGTGACACACTGGAATTTGTCTAAGTGTACATTATCTAGCAGTTTTCCCATTAAAAGCTTGTAGGTTATTATAGCATAATAGAAATCAAACATGGCTCCAACTGCCTGACACCTCATAAAAGTTTAAGTCATTCCTCTACCTGAAGCAGCTCTATTGCTTTCATATGCTGTTTTTCACGGCAGAGCTGGGCAGCTTGGATTAACACAGGCAGGAGATGCTCAGGACTCTGGGACTGTAAACTGGAGGATATTTTGCGGCATTGTTCTGCCTAAAAGACAATTTTTTCCACAAAGATAAGCTAGTTAAGTAAACATTAAATGATGAAAAGAAGGGTGAAAGAGCTAAGAAGAAGAAATCAAATGGGGAAAACAAAAAAACAAGAATTGCCTAGGTTAAGAAAAGTGGTTTATAGAATCTATTCTGAATTTTTTCTATGGTAAAGTTTTTAATTTACTAAATTTAAGCTGAGCTTTGCATTTAATAAAGGACAAGTTCTAAACACTCATCTGGATGCTCATAATTCAACATTTTGTTTAAAAAACTGAGCCTGTATCAAGAATTAATTGTTTGCTTCAAAACACTAACTTCACCTAAACACATAGGTGTTTCTTGCTCAAGTATTTAAGCATAATTTGACTCAGTTCTGAGTAACAAAATATTATTGCCTCTCACTCAAAAGTTCTCTCGAAAAATATGAAATTAGAAATTAATTAGAATGCACATTAGAACTGACCTCTACAACACCTGTAACTTGATGTAAATACACAAGATGGATCTTAAAGCTATGATCATGATCAGCATTTCTGACTATTCTTGATTTACATTCCAAGCAATGAAAATAATCACGTCATTTAAAGCTACGAATTCTATTATTTTCCTCTTAAAGGCAATCAGTCTCACACCTTTACAAAGAATTAGGTAAGTTACCTGTGAACACAATCTCATATACGACATTCTGAAGAAAAAAAAACATAAACATGCTTAAGAGAAAAGGTCTATAAAAAGTATATACAGATTGGACTTAAGACACCTATTATGTTCAATATGCCATGTTCTCAAAGGTTTTGCCAAGGAACCAGAGGTCAGTTACCTACCTGATTTGTGTACATAGCAAGTAAAGCTTTGTTAAATTCTATAGCTTGTAGTTGTTTCTTGGAAAGCTTGAACTCTACTCCCTCTGCATTGGTTAATTTCACTTTCTTCTTGGAGTCAAAGACGTTTTGGTCCTAATGAAGAAGACAAAATTCATCTAGCATTAAGGGAAATCTCATAAGTCTGTCAACACTTTGAGGCTTCATTATTTTTTCATTTGATTATTTTACACAAACACAGCAAAAGAGCTTACAAGGGCATATGTCAACTTGATTGGGGCACCTAAATTCTTAAGATACACCTAAGCTTTTGTTAGGTTCTTCATTCACAGAAGTGACCCAAACATCTGTCAGTCAAATCGATCAGTGTGTGTTTACATGTGTATCCCACAATCTAATCTTTGAAAGCTTCTTTGTAGTTGCTTTCTACTTACAGGTATAAACGGTTTAGCAAATTAGCTGCTTTGAAGGCAACGAGAAGCTTTTTTGGTATTTCCCACTATTAACTGCTTGTTTTGGGCTTTTTGAAGAAAAATACACAGGAACACCACAAATCTTACAGTGGCAATTAAAACTACACCAGCACTTAGAAATGCAACTGCTACAAACCGTGCCTTTTAGAATTTTGATGACAAATAATTTACTTCTCTTCTACATACTGTCACTATGTAAGCAAACTACTAAGCTTAGAAGTACATTCACATCACTTTAGAATCTACTTATAGCAGAAAATACTCTTGTAACATATCAACTCTTTTTCTTTTCTTAAGGCCCTTCTTCCCAATTAAAGTACAGAGAAGCTCGATCTCTCAAATGTCTACATGGGGAGAGTACGGTGTCACCTGCCCATAATTCCTGTCAAGAATTTTACAAAGTTCCGTACTTCTCAAGGAAAGACAATTAAGCCATACTGCATCCTGAAGACAAACTGGGCGTGTGACGGTCTACTACTGAATGCAATACTACTAAGCATGTCTTCTACCAGTGTAAAGGCAAAAAGTTAGCAAAGAAGAAAAGTTGTATTGTATTTCTGAGTGCAAAGCTACAAACTAATGTGCAATTATTTTTATGTACTATAAGAAACTTGCTTTCATGTAAACAAATCCTCAAGAAATCAAATTCCTAGTTGGTTCTTCTATATCACTACGTTAACATCTCAATTTATCATTAGGCCATCACTGTACTTTGCTATTCAAAAATTTGACTTTTCAAGAGCTTCCATAACTTCTATCAATCAGATCTTTTTTACTAGCCAGCACATATATGCTCTCTAATCTGTTTTCTCACTTTCCCCTACAAGTATTTCTTCGCCTGTATGTCTGCTCACGCTGTTGCTTAACCTTTAAACTACATCCCTTCTTTAAGGGTCAGCTCAAATGTGCCAACCCAGAAATCTTGTCTTTCACCAAATACTGCAATTATAGAATGTACTCACAAAAAATTTAAGCATGCACAATTTTTATTTCAGAATTTGAAATTTTAAGCTATGTGAGGATTTAAGACCATGTTTCTTTCTTTTGCATTACTATATCCAGCACTATTTTGGACAAAATAATCAGAATATCTTTTGAATGAAACAGCTATGACTACATTTAAGATATTTAGTATTTCATAAACTCTCATAAATGTCAGAGGAAAAGACTGGCATTCCAAATAATTCTAAGCATAGACAAGAACATATTGCTCCTAAAGACCTAGATGCCAACATCAATTTTTGGAAAGCTACACTCAGTCAATGGTCTGCCACATCCTATAAATACTAGCCCCTTACCACCATTACCTCACCTCTGGGGACTCTGCATTTCTGCTCTAAGAGGGGTACAGAGGAATAGAAGTAACAAGCTTTCAAATATGAATCCAAGTTCTACTCCTTAATTGGCTGTGACTTTATACAAATTCCTTAATTCCTTTCAGCTTCAGATTATACTGCTGTGTATCAGAGGCAAGGACTGCTACATAAAATTGTAATTATGACACAATAAGATGGTAATGGAAACATCGCATGGCACACCCAGAGAGTTCAAATGCAAATGTCAGATACCTTTTCAGGTTTCCTATTGATTGAGATTTCAAACTGCAACAGGGAACATTTTCCCATCAAACGTTCCAAATATTAGTACGATACTCTTACATTGGGACTACGTGTATACACAGAAGGAAGCCCTGGTGGTGCAGTGGTTAATGCTACATCTGCTAACCAAAAGGTCAGCAGTTCACATCTGCAAGGTGCTCCTTGGCAACTCTCTTGGACAGTTCTACTCTGGCCTACAGGGTTGCCATGAGTCGGAATTGACTCGATGGCAGTGGGTTTGGGTTTGGGGTACACATACAAAAAAGCCAAACCAAATCTGTTGCTGTCAAATCAATTCCAACTCATAGTAACCCCTGGTCAGAGAACTGCCTCAGAGTTCCCCCAGAGTGCCTGGTGGATTTGAACTGCCAACATTTTGGTTAGCAGCTGAGCTTGTTAACCACTGTGCCACACACACTCATAATATTTTACACAGAGTAACAGAGAATGAGAGTGACTGCCTGAGCATATTCCAAGAATAACCTCTGCAAGGAAACATTTTGCATTCAGACTCAGTAGATGAAAACATGATCTAAAACATGCACAAAATTAAAATCTAAAAGTTTATGCAATTTTTTGTTCTAATGAACAAATTCTTCATGTATTATAAACTGGGAGAAGGACAAGATTTTAAGTTCAGGATCTGCATCTACAAAGACTTTATTACTTGACTATATTTTTCAGAATTATCATCAGTATGAGTTAAATAACACTCCACAATGATTTTGCTGTAACTGGACTCTGTCATAGAAACAGAAAGCCTATGCCAGGGCAAAGTCAGAGTAAATCTGCCTTTTTTGTAGGATAGCCAGGAATATGCCATACCTTGTTAATGGTTATGATGTTATTTGCAATTACCGCTAACAATCCCACATCCATTGGCCTGTGAACAACAAGCAATTGTCAAAAAGGCACAAATCATTAAAAAGAAATCTCATCTCCTATAAAGGCAGTTCATTTTCATAACTTACTTTAGTTTTATTATCTGATTGTAGAGTTGCAAAGCCTCCTCTGTACGACCCTGAAGCTGCAGAATATAGGCCATCTGACCATGAATGATGGCCAGTTCTGCCTGGGGGTCTTCCTCAGTCCCATCCTAAGCAAAGAAGAAACATATTTTTTCCATAAATTCTTCAAAATGATCCACACAGTTACCAAGGAGTTCACAGATATGAAAAATATACAGCAATAAACAAGACGTAGAATTTTATCTTATAGTCAGTGCTCTGAAATAATTTAAGACCTGTCACTCAGAGAGGTTAAAATGAGAATGGCAAAAGACACATTCTAGAACATGGCAATAAACTCAGAATTAAAAAAAAATCTAAAAAAAAGTATGCAAGTTTAATTTTTTACAATTATACACCTAAATTTTGGACAAGTAGCTTTCTCATAAGAACATATTTTATAAATGCTTCATTCCCAATTCCATCAAACTGTCAAGATATTAAAAAAAAAAACCCCAAACCACAGAGTGCCTGGCAGGTTTGAACTGCTGAATCTTCTGGTTAGAAGCTGTAAACTACCACTGTAAAGGGAACTTCAAAAGCTTAAGCTAACTCTGTGATTAAAGCAGAAGCTCTCTTAACCACTTTCCAGACTAATACTCATTTTTTTCTAGAAAAAGTTGACTGATGCCTATGGTACAATGAATGCCTAGAAGGCTGTATGTTCTTATACCAGACACCATTCTTGCTGTCACCTGCTGAGTGGATGCTGAAAGAGTTATGTGTTTGTTTCCCAATCTATTTATGCCAGCTGTGTTTTATATGGAAATGATAAAATATTACAGTAAGGAAAAAGCTATGAACATGAAAAGACGTATTTCAATAAAACCCATGATGAATGCTCAGAAAGACTTGGAAAAATCAAGTTTCTAAAGAAATTACTGTTTAATTAGTTGTGAGCCAGAAAATAGTAAAAGAGCTGATAAAAAGTTAACATCTCTAAGGACTCTGATGAAACTGCTCACTGCTGTCTTTAAGACAATGTTCTACTTTATTAAAAACAAAACTAGAAATCATGTTGGATTATTCGGAGTTTACATAAAAAATGTGTATGAAATTTCTATCTGAAATTCTATCTGTCACCTGCTGAGTGGATGCTGAAAGAGTTATGTGTTTGTTTCCCAATCTATTTATGCCAGCTGTGTTTATGACAGATATCATACTGAAAGGCCTTAGGCCTATATTCTAAACTTGGAGAATGATCTATATTTATATTAATTGAAAGGAATATGGTGAGGTATGTACTTTTTTTTTGCATTATTACTTCTCAACCTAATAGATGCCACCAACTAACTGACCAAGGGAGCTTCTACTATATTTTCTATTGAATGGAAATACCTTCTACTCCAAAACGTCAATAAATACTGTAAGGAAGCCTCCTACCAATTTAAAGAGTAAAATTTGGGTTTAACAACAATGGAAGACTTACAGAGTCTTCTGACAGTGAACGGCGGCAAAGATCTGCAGGAGAAAAATTTTAAAATTAACATTGCTCAGTAATTCCCATTTCCTGTAATCACTAAATTCTTGGGCAGAAGATGTGAAGATCGTCTTAACAACACGCAAATTGAAACTTTATCATTCACATCAAATATACTAGAAAAATATTACCAAGTTTTATTTTGCAGCTGATTATTTTATTCCTTTGGCATTTTTCATTCAGTGTCCACGTTATACAAATTTTTAAAATGGCGGTAGAAAGAATTATAAATGCAGTATGTTTGTTACAAAAAGAAAAAAACATCAGGGAAGTACAAAAAGAAAATAATTCTAGCACCTAGAGATAACCATTGCTAGCATTTAAGTTATTCAGTTTTTTCAATGCAAATGCAGAAGCATTTTTGATTGAAAATAGGATATTACACCTAACACTTCTAAACTTTCTTTCCACTTCAAATACTCTGGTTATCTTTTATAGTAGTTACAAAAACGGAAAAAAATCAAACACATTGCCATCACGTAGATTCCGATTCAGTGACCCTACAGACACAGTAGAATTGTCTCATCATTTCTAAGGAACTGCCAACCTCAAGGTTAGCAGCTGTAGCACTTAACCACTATGCCACCCAGGATTTTCATAACAATCACAGATCTACATAATCATTTTTAATGATTGTATGGTTATCTATTTTGTGATTACAGAAAAATGTAGAAATCCTTTAAAAAAACAAATGAAATTTGCAGCTTTGAGTCGATTCTGAGTCACACTGACCTTGTAGGACAAAGTGGAAGTGCCCCATAGGGTTTCCAAGGAGTGCCCAATGGATTCCAACTGCTGACCTTTCAGTTAGCAGCTGTAGTTCTTAACTACTCTGCCACCAGGATTCATGCTTTTCTATATTTTTGTTTATGAACACTCCTTAGATAAACATTTATATAGATATACATGTAAGTTTTTCTAAAAAGTTAAATTTCTAGAAATGGAATTCCAGGATGAAAGGACATGAAAATTTTAAAATTTGCTACTAATAGCCAAGTTACAAAGTCCACTGTAAAGTCTTTATGATTTTACACTCAAACAGCAATGTATAAGAATGTCCTTTCCCCAGCACTAAAGTAAATACTGGGTGTGATCAATAAATTATAGTTCATAAACAATTATTTTCTTTTTATGATGCTCTCTCAATACTGAACAGTAAAAGACACACTGTTGAATCTTTTTCTAAGCCTTATGCTTTACAGCAGTCCCAAGGAAAACTCTGTTTCATGATGAGAGTAGATCTAAGTTCTCTAATAAGTAGGGAAACATGTTAAATGAAGCTTAAATGGTGTTACTGATGTACAACTGTAGTACATGCTAAATGCTCATGACATGGACTGCTGTTACGCACTTGATATGAAATACTTTCTCTAATTTACATTTACCATGTTAACTTGTTCAGACACCTACTCCCCCAAATTCAAGGTCTGGTGCAGTTGAAAATGAACAAGTGAGTTTCTTTAGGATCAGAAAGAAATACAAGAGAAATAGGTCAAAAGCTCAAGAGAAAAGATAGATGACATTTTGAAAAACTGCCTCTACATTAATAACTTCTACTTCATTATTCCAAAAAAGTCAAATGCAACTCTTGGAGATACTATGAAAAGTTACATGTACATTACATTCACATATAATTTTAATAAACTTCCAACCTTCAGCTTTTTGCAGGATTTTCATTGCCTGGTTCAGCTGTCCTTGTCCTATCAGTGCACATGCAGCATTATAACACAATTCATGCGTGCCTTCTTGGAGGCCCAAGTTCTCCTGTCAAGAATCAAAACACCAGTCAAACACTGGACAGAACTATTCTTTGATGCTGTGTGGGTACACAACGATACTCACTGGGACCACTTTCTCCCAATTGCTCTGAGCTGCAACAACTGCTGAAAGGTTTGTTTTTCTTTCCTCATCATAATCATCTTGGGAGTTTCGGACAAGATCTCTGTACACCGCCAAGCATTCATCATAGCGTTCTAACCGGTACAACTGAAAAGAGAAATACCAAGTAAAAATAATCAGGTGAGAAGTTTTTAACTCTACAACCCCAAAGAAATTATTTCTAGAACCATTAAACAGGAACCTAGCTCTGTATAACATTGCCAATCAACTTTTTTTTCTTTCTAATTTTATATTAGTTCTGTGTCCTACTTTCAAAATGCTACTCCCAATCAATCTATCACAGATTTGCGGGCATGATTCAGGTTAGAAGCCATTTTATTATCTACTTTCTTAAAGTCAGGTAAGTGGGTTGTGAAAGAAAATGTTTCTACAGAAATCAATCCTGTTATGCTTAAATCTGACCACTATTAAAAAAGACAAACAGAAAAACTCCATAGCACAGAACAATTAAAAAGCCCCAGTAAACAAGAACAAAGTTAGATGTTAACAAAGCACTTAGGTGTCTCTGAGGAGTACACTACATTTAATTACGCCACTTCCTTTTTTCCAGAACCTAGCTAATAATACACAGGGTAGTCTCATGAATATACCACCTAATTCCTATGTCTCTCATTCACGTCACTCTGAAAGGGCAATGAAAACTGGCTATCTGGGTCAGCTGGCCCTTTACAGACGATAAAGAGATGGGTGCTATTTATCAACCTCAGTGGTAAGATTAACCCTAAAATTTCCTAACCAAATCAAAGCCACTGCCTTCAAAATCAATTCTGACTCAGTGACCCTACACCACAGGACAGCACTGCCCCATCATGTTTTCACGGCTGTAAATCTTTATGGAAACAGACTGTCACATCTTTAACCATGGAGTGTGCGGTGGATTTGAAAAAGTGACTTTTTATTGGCTGAAAGCTTTAACCACCATCACACCAAGGTGTCTTTAACCCAGCTTAAAAGTTTCTTGTAGACTTATAATTCATGAACCTGTCCAAATCTTTCTTCAACCTTGTTGTCCTACTTGTCCATACTACCTCTTAGGAACAACAAATCCAACACAGCATTATCTACCCTAAATTGACCCTTACCTCCCATCTTTAAGAAGACTTTACTAGCTGTACGCTATATAGTTCTTTATTTATATCACTAATAATCTCTTTTTACAATAAGTTCAATTTTATGTCACAAAATACTTTGGAAATAAAACATCTTCAAGGATTTCACGTTAGCCGAACTCATCTGAGTTCTCATTCATTATGATCTTCTCAACTTTATAATTAGAATAAAACACCATATAAATACTAAAAAGCAATACTATTTCAATACTATAAAGCATGTAAGCTCCTTCCAAATGAAAAGTCCAAATTTCATACAGCAGTTCTTCCATTTTCTTCAATTTTATAATTACCCTAAGAAACTGGTTTGATCACTGAACACTACATGCAAATGTTTTTATGTAGATTAAAAAGAGGTAATAGTTTCAAACCTCTGGGAACTGGTTTGGTGGTCAGTTTTGTGGAGCATCCTTGCTCCTTGCTAGAAGTAGTCATGCTCACTCAGGATGACAGTCAACAGGTATTTTAAAGCAGTAATTACCACTTGTCCATAAAGCTCCTTTAGTTTGTCTGTCTGCTGGTTAGTACTTTCTATTGTCTTCAAGGCATTCTCAATTCTGTTCAGCCTGTACTCACAATATGCCTTCTCAAAAGAAAGAGAGTTACTGAAAAAGAAAAAAAAAAAGAAACATGATTTTAAACTAATACTGTATAATACCTGCTATACGCCAGACATATTTCTAAACACCTGACATATTTATTTAAACCTCATAACAAAGATACGCAACTTGATAAAGTAAACGTTAGTGGCTTGTTCACAAATTACACAGGTAGCAAGTGGTAGAAAACATGATATCCATTTCCCTAGCTTGTTCCATGTCTGTTTTTCACGGCTATCCTTAATTAGAATTATTGGCCTTTTAAAACAGAGGAAATCATGAATCAGTTATTAACAACAAATTTTCTTATATACAAGGACAATCTAAAGGTTATTTTAAGTGGATTATTTTAACAGCTTCTTAAATCCACTAATAAAGCATAACACTAACTTTTTTCAAGGAGCAAATGATTAGCAAAGCACCAAAAAATCTTGAGAACACAGGACTCCTAATCAAGCAACTACTAAATGCACAACTTCAAAAACATTACTGAAATTCAGACATTTAAAAATTCACTTAAAGTTACATCAGAAAAGTCTCATTTTGATGTTTTAGGCATAATTCATGAGAAAAAATATTTATCAAAGCAAATGGCCATATTCTTTATTTATGCACATAACATCTGAAAATTTCCATGTCACAAAATGGCCCAAATCTCCTAATACTGAATTTTAGCATCAACATGTTTCACAAAGCAGTCCTGCTTATTCACCTTTTATTTTTTAAATAAAGTTTTAGAATTAGTTTTCAATTTATATTTATAAGACTCAAATACAGAAACAAAAAGGTATACATGAAGGCTATGCTCCGCCTGTGATTGAATCCAGTTTCCTTTTACCCCCAACAAGTAAGTTTTTCATGAATTGTTTCTCGTTCTATTGTTTGTTTCTGCAAATATAGACAATACATATAAAAATCCTTAGTCTCTTCCTATACCAAAAGAAATACTATGTACTGTTTTGCACCTTATAAACTAGTATTCAACTAAACAATGAAATATATTGCAAACTTCATTTCAAAACACATTTCTGTTGAGTGCTAAGCATACCAACAAAAAAAAAAAAATCAAATAGCAACAGCAGTTCACAATGCAGGTTCACATTTCATTAAACAATAAATAAAAAGTAACAATTTAAAAGGGGGGAGAGGGTGAAGCAAACCATATACTCTAAAAACTGCTGAAGAACGCATAACTTGAGTACTCCTTCCATCTTAACTCAATACTGCAAGGATAGAGTAGCTGGGGCGGGGGGTGGGGGACCATGCTCTTAGGCGAATTCCAGGCCAATTGGCACAACTAGCATTTTGCTAAGAGAGCTCTCTGCACCCCACAATGGTGAGTGGCATCTGGGGTCTTAAAAGCTGCCAAGCTGCCATCCGAGGACACAGCAAATGGTCCCAACTCAGCAGGAATGGGATGCTCACTGAGGGCCAAAATGGCATGCGGGAAAGACAACCAAGAAGACAGAGAGACCCACAAGAGTGGGTGCCTACATCGACCTGGGACCGGAAGAACCGGATGGTGCCCGGCCACCACCAGTGATAGCCATGACGGAGCTCACAGAGAGGAGCCTCACTGGCAACACAAGAATAAAAAGAGGTGCATCATGAGATCTCCACTAAAAGACCTCAATTGATGGTCCAGCGGTTTTGGGGTTCCTCTGAGAGCATGGCCCCCGGCCCTGATGCTGCCCGTTCCCATAAATTATAACAAAGGTCCACTCTTTGGACAGGAATGGAATGGACTTGGCAATGCAGAGTAACCATATGTTGGAAGCACTTTATGGTTCTATACATCTGTAGGATATCATCTTGCTGACCTCTGGCTGGAGGAAGGGGAGTGGGTGGAGAGGAGGGGAAAGGAGACTGTTGGGAGGATGAGACATGTATGGAGCAGAGAGGAATAGTGTGCAGTCACCGGACAGGGAGAGCAGTGGAAGCTGCATATGGGGGGCATGTAAATTTACATGTGAATGTACATTTTTACTCAGTTATGTTAAATTAAAAAAAAAAAAACTGCTGAAGAACACACACTGAAAAAGATCCTGGCTTAAAATCATACTCATCTAAATAATTCTGAACAGACATAAGGCACAGAGATTAGGGGAAAATGCTCATACCACCCTGCAGACCTCTATCTACTTTTATGCTATCCACTGATCCACACAGACCCTATGTATTCTGATCTCTGCCTCCCCCCAATTTTTTAAAATTAAACTTCGGCCAAGTTGTTCTTCCTGTGTCCTCCATGAACTCTTCTTAGTTACATTCATATCCTACATCCCTTCACAGTTTACCCCCCTTAATAGTTCAAGGGAATACAGAAGTCAAGAAAATACCTGCAAATACTAAAAAAAGACAAAAACCACTATTGCTCCTTCTAGTTTCAGAAACACTACTGTCAAAATAAAGTGTATCAGTGAATAAACCAAAAACCAAAACCAAACTTGATGCTGCTGAGTCAATTCCAACACACAGCAACCCTGTAGGACAGATGAGAATTGACATATAGAGCTTTCAAAGAGTGCAAGTGGATTTCAACTGCTCACCTTTTGGTCAGCTGCCACAGCACTCAACCACTACGCCATCAGAGTTTCCAATCAGTAAACAGTCGGGTGAAAAAATGGTACAAATGGATATAGACATAATAAAAGTGTTTCTAGTAACTGTATAAACAACTAAATCACTTACTTGGCTAAGACTTTGGTGTGAGTATTGATGACATTCAAGGCTTCCTTGAAACCTCCATTCTGGATAAGGCATACCACTTTACAGTGCAGGGCAGTTACATCATCCTTGTTGATCTGCAGTACTAGAGATCAGTTTTAGGAAAGCCATTTTCACACCTGCTCCCTTTTCACATTTTTACTAATTTTCCCAATCCCCGTCTCAGGACACCAACACTGCCGATATTGAAGTGACTAGTAAAAACATACCAAAAAATGCCCGATCTTCAATTTTAATTTGATATGCTACAATGAGATGTTATAATTTAATAAACTAAATTTTTAATGAGCTAGGATAAAGATTACCAGGACACACGCACCCTCCCCTCGCACCGCACTCCCTCAAATGCAGTGAGAACAGAAAAGCTAGAAAGAAGGCATTTCTCCAGGTTTTTCACCTTGGGAAGCATACTACATATTTCATTACTTCACGTGGAAAGAGAAAAAAGTTCATGTAGAATTCGGATTCAAAAGACTGAGATTTGAAAGCATACTTTTACTAACTGCTTTAAGATCTTGACAAGTCATTAAAAACTGCCAAATCTTAGCATTCTGACCTATGAGTATGAGAACATGTTGTATTTTAGAAGATTATTAAGATTAAATGAGAATACTTCGGGAAAGCCTTATACGCTGTAAAGCATAATACAGATACAACTTATTTTGCTGATGTTCCTAAAACACCATTAAAAACTTTCCTCTTCATTTAAGATAATCAAAGAGGACAATTGGCCAGGTTTCAATGCCAAACAGCTGTTCAGTATGAGACTGACAAAAACAAGACCCCTAGCTCTTGAGCAAGTGCAGGAGTCCAACTCTCAGCCTAAGAATCAAATGAATTTCTACCCGTTAGGAAAGTATATACTAGAGGACAAACTGCCTTTTGCTGATTAAAAAAACTTCTGTTACTAGGTGATAACGTTGGCCGAGATCTATCCAAGGGCTAAAATTAATTCAAGTTTTGTTGTTGTATGGTTCAAATAATTAATAGCAACTTTCCTCAATGTCTTAAATCACTAAAAGTGTGTTGGAAACACAGGTACCATCGTTCATATTAACATAGTACTATGTGGTAGAACAAAACTAGTTATACAGCTTTATAATGGTTGTTACTCTGGTACTGTTTTGAGCAGCCAAACCCCGTCTTGTTCACTCAATTTCAAATCTAACACAGATGTATCTTCAGTAGAAGACTTTAGCAAAACGGCGAGCATTAAAAAGCAAGGCCATATCAGAGTTATGCAGTAAACGTTAAAAGAATATTGACTGTATCTCACACTAAAAAGACAGTAAAACTTAAAATTATCACTTAAAGGTCCAAAATAGGCCAATCTTTCCTTCCGACACTATCCCCAAATGTTGGTGCTATGGCACACATTTTTCTGATGTAATGGCACTGGGGTGATTCTATCTGTAGGAACGACACGCATGACATGTTGATCTGGTCGTATCTGTACCGCTTCCACCTTGTCAGAACTAGCTTCCAAATTACGTGTCCCAGGCAGATTCCTATCCTCGCCGAGGACCAAGAGAGCAAGTTCCCTCAGCATTACTGTCTTGATCTCTCCGTTCAAGAGGAAGGACTAAATGCAGCAATGTGCGATAGTTGCAAAATAAAGCGTGAAAGCAGAAAAAGAATCCAGCGAAAACAGTTTGGAGTAGGCACCCGGGGCTGCGGTCTCTTTAAATTGGTCTCTCTCTCCCCACGAAAGAAAGACGGGAAGTACACGTGGCTCTAAGCAACTAGGGACCCAGGGCGGGCCTGGAGAGGCAGAAGGGCTGCGACCCGAGCCAGCTCGGCGTTCGTGCCGGAGCCGGGAATGGCCAGGGTCGCTCCCCTCCCGTGTCTACCCAGAGTGGTCGCGTGCGTCGGAAAGAGGCCGCGTCCGCCCGGCGGCCCGGGCCCGCCCCATCGCCCGCTCCCGTCCTAACACTCACTCTTGTTGATGGTCTTCAGAGCGCGAGTGAAGTCGCCATTCTGGCCGTAACGATTAATTTCACTCCAGAGCGCAGGCACTGAAACCCCCCCACTGCCGCTGCTCGCCATCTTGCCGGAGGGGCGGGGACGACCTCTGCCCCGGAAGTGGATTTCTGAGGGGCCGGCGCAGAGAAAGAAGGTCGCGTTTGCTTAAGCGTCGCGGGTATTGGGGGAAACTTTTTCGCTTCTTAAGTGTCGGAGGTTGTAATCGTGCACCCTGGTAGCGGACTGACGTGATTGATGTTGTTTCAGAAACATCTGATCAATGCATTCTTCAGACTCTGGGAGGGTCTTGAGAAAAAGTTCACCGAACTGTTGAGCTGAAAGCGGCGTGTTTCCGGGGTAACCGCCACGTGTGAAGCAGTGTTTTGGACTCCGGAGTCAGCGTTCGTGCCGTCTTACGGACTGGGAGATCGATATGTGGAAAATAAATTAATACCAACTGGAAATCATAGGGAGTTACTGGAAAGAAAGAGGCGCGGCTTGTCGTGGTGGTTGGGAATACTTAATAGAGTAATTGGCATCTGGAGGGGTTTTTGAAAGATGATTAAGGGAATTGGGATTCTGGGGAAAGTGGTGGAGGACATTTCTGCGAAGACCCAAAGAGGAGAACTGCCCCTGTAGTGTTTCCAAGGAGGGTTGGTGGCTTCAAACTGCAGGCCTCTGAAGCCGAGAAGAATCCCCAAGTTGGGTGAAAACCCCTTGGCTGCTAAGACTCCAGAGGCAGTAGCAGGCCTGCAAGGGAATGTATTTGGCGATTAGGATGCCCACGTTTAGTTGCTGGTTTTGTGAGTTACTAGATGGCTTACTTTGAACACGTTCTCAGAATCACAGATTTTCCGAATCTAAAATGGGAATAATACAATTTTTACCGATAAAATTCAATTCATGCATCCTGACACATTCGTGTAACACATATATCAAGTGTACCAGAGTTGAGGGACTGGGTACCTGCTGAGTATTTTTGAGAAGGACATACTATCTAATCAGGGACCCAGGATCATGTGACCATTCTAACTCGTGCTACTAGTTTTTTTTCCCTTCCCCCCGCAAGTAAGTTAGCTAACTCCTTTTCATCCTTCAATATTTCTGTGTCTTTCTTGTCCGAGGCTAAAAGTTATTTAAGGAAACGTTTGACCTTGCAGACTAAGCATATCCCCTTCCTATTACATTCTTACAACAGCTGTCTAAGTACTGATAATCATTTAAGACCTGTCTTTCTAGAAGGACTGTAAGTTCTGTAAAGCCAAGGACCCTATCTTGCTCCCTGCAGTATTCCTAATACCATATTTATCTAGCACACGGCCTGGCACTTAATTGATACTCAATTTTTTAACTGAACGGGGTTTTGCGTATTTCCTAACCTGTGAGTTCCTCAAGGGCAGAAACCAAATCCAGCTAATCGTTGACTGGTGGTGCCTGGCACATACCATGTCCAGTAAACATAGTACAACCAGGAGGTAGCTAAAGCTCATGTGAATTCTAGATACAGAAGATAATCCGTGTGAATTAGTAGATATCATGGGAAGAGTTGTGGACTTTATTAGCTGTGGAATTGTCACCAGTTTCAAGGTGATTATGCCTTGATTTCAAAGGGGGTTAAAAGGTTTTCTAGCTTCCATTGGATTCTCCAAGGTGTCTATCGCTCCATTCCTACGCTCACCCCCTCATGTTAAAAACCAGTGAATTAGTATTTATAACTTCAGAACATGGACTTTATATACTTATAGCCTATGAGTGGATTCCAATTCACAGTGACCCTATAACAGCAGAACTGCCTATAGGGTCATCTTTTTGTCCCGAATTGCTGGATTCGAACCTCCAGCCTTTCAGTTAGCAGCTGAGCTCTTGAATACTGCACCACCAGAGTTCCTCTGACTTTATAAAAATCACCTGATGGATTTGAACTGCCAGCCTTTTGGTTAGCAGCCATAGCTCATAACCACTACACCACCAGGGTTTCTTGGCTCTGTATGTAGGGATTGACAATATCTGGTTTGTATGTGAGCCTGATCCCTTATATTCTGTTGTCATCTAGTTGATTCCAATGCATGGTGACTCCATGTGCAACAGATCCTGCACCATCTTCACAGTCATTAGGTATCTTCGGGTCCTTTGCTGTGGTCATTGTCTATTTTCAGTGCCTTTCAACCCAGTGACTTGTTGTCTACCACTTTATCAGATGCTATTCTGTTGTGACCCATAGAGTTTTCACTGGCTAATTTGCAGAAATAAATTGCCAGGCCTTTCTTCCTACTTTTAGTTTAGAAGCCCCACTGAAATCCATCGCCCATAGGGGACCCTGCTGGCATCTGAAATATTGGTGGCACAGCTTCCAGTATTACTGCAACATGCAAGTCACCACAGTATGACAAACTGATGGATACCTTATAGCTTCTTGAAAATCCTCAGAATTTCAAAACGGGTAACACATCTCCCTATTTTCAAGTATTGCTATATATTCTTATGATTCTATTTCTTCTGTCATTCCGTGCAGTTCTTTAGCAAACAGGATATAAACATGTGGACTTAGTCTGCCATTTTTGAAACAGTCTTCCAAACCAGTGGTCCTTTTAAGTATATATCAGATGCCACAGTATTACCCTCAGGATAAAACAAAGTCTAGCATTTAGGGTCGTTTATGATCTGGCCTCTGCTTGTTACCTCCTTACCCCCACAGCTTTATTGTTAGTCACCTCCCAACCCCTTGTATGTTACACTCTGTTGTTGAGTCCATTACAATCTATAGCAGAGTAGCACTGCCCGTTGGGTTTCCAAGGCTATAATCTTTTGGAAGCAGAGAGCAACATCTTTCTGTGGAGGAATAGCTGGTGGGTTTAAACCTTTGACTTTTATCAGCCGAGTGCTCAACCACTATGTCACCAGGGCTGCTGCTTGTATGCTGTGCCCTATGTGTAGTTCCATGATGCCGTATTTCTAGGAATTTATGCATGTATTCATTCAGCAGGAACTGAGTACCTTTTACGAGCCAGTCCCAAGCATTCTCAGTATCAGTTAGATACTGAGATTAAAGACTGACATAATTAGCATGGCAATTCAACTGTTTTGAAACAGTGGCACCACCCAAGGATGTCTTTAAAATAGCCAGGCTGAGGACCTCAGGGCCCTGAGCTTTCAAAGTAAGCTGGGCCAAAGATGGGTAGGAGGGACTATGAGTGCTCCACTGCAGATCATGCTTTATTGGAGCTACGTTATATTCACTGCCCTTTTTTCATATTCTGGCAATTAAACTAGCTGATGCGAACACTGAATTCCAGCCAATTTTTTTGACATATCAATTCGATTCACACTATAGTCTGCCAAACGGGTATCATATAATGAATTCATGTGCCAGGTACTATTTTATATACACTGACATTTAATTCTCATTACCACCTTATAAGGTAGGTGCTGTCAGTGCAAATTTACAAATGAGGAAATAAAGGCACAAATAAATTTGAATGGCTTGTTGAAGGTGAGCCACATCACTCATTTGGACTACATACGTTAGCTTCCCGACCAACCTCCTTGCTTCTCTGATCCATATGACAGCAAGGATGAACCTGTAAACATGTCATTCCATGCCCCTCTTCAAACTTCCCAAAGGTTTTTTTGGTCACACTTCACTGTGGCCTGTAAATCTTGTGTAATCTAGCCTTTTATCAACCCTCCTTCCACTCTCACCCTTGCTCACAATGCTCCAGCCAATACTGGCATTTTACAGGTCCTTCAAAAGCTCCTTTTCACTTCCTGTTCTTTGACTGAAATGCTCTTTTCCCTGTATCTTTGCATGGCTTGCTCTTACACATCACTGCTCTGTCCTTCTGAGACCCCTTCCTTTGATCCTCATCAGTCCTCTTACCTGAATTATTCTTCATACATATTTATCCTTTTTATGGTTTGTCTTCCCCAGGGCTTTGTTCCTGTTCACTGTTACTTTCCTACTACGTGAATAAAACCACAGAGCCCTGGTGGCCCAACGGGTGAGTGCTTAGCTGCTAACAGAACGGTTGGTGGTTCAAACCCATCCAGCTGTATGAGAGAAAGACCTGTAGATGTGCTTCTATAAAAGATTAGTCAAGAACTCTGTGGGGCAGTTCTACTGTGGTGCATATGGTGGCTGAGTGAAACCAGCGAAAATGCTTATGGCATGAATAGATGAAGAAAGCTTTACAGAAGAGCGTATCTTTATTTGATTGCAGTGTTTAAATTTCAAGGAGCATTAAAGCAACAGAAACTCATTACGATACATAATTTCCTGTTTGAAGATTTCCTTTGTGTTAACAAGAAATGACAGACACTGAACGATGGCACACCACCTGGGATTTGCAAGTATTAGGTACTGATAAACTATACAACTGAAGACACATGCACTCTCCTAAGGAATTCATGAAAGCTTAGAAATTGATAATAGTCATTCCTAATGAGTCTAAATACTTAAAATGTCACATGTACTACACAGAAATCTGTGGGGTCCTTGCCAGGGAAGGGGAGAAAATCTGAAAAAGCAGACAGTGGATATTTAGAAACCATAAACTAAAAGTTATAAAGATGTTAAAATCCTTCTTCTTGCCAGCTTAAGATCGAAAATTAAGTAGTACAGACGGATTATAATTCCACAGTCTCTGACAACTAGATATACATTAGAGCATATGGCAGTGAGGGAAATGTGTAAAATTATAGTTTCTGCTTTCATGAAGCTTGTAGTCCAATGGAGAAGGAACTACTCTTGTAGCTATTCTGGCTAGAGGCGATGAGACAGTGAAGCTCTAGTAACAATGAAGATTTTTGTGGTAGAAATGATTCTAAGAACTAAAGATACATATTGCAGCACTGCAGACACTATGAGGAAAGTGAGTTCTCTTAAAGGATATTATTGCTTCAAGCTATAGACCACAGGCAGGCATTAAGGGCATCTGTGAACCCATGGAATCCATCAGTAAATTTTTTTCATGCAATTTTCTTGGGAGAGGGTTCATATCATTCATCTTTCAAAGGCATTTTTGAAGAAAATTTTACATCATCAACTTGAAAAAATGGGTTGAGAATGAGGACTTTCTAAGATCAAGCAAATAACACTGAATTTGACCCTCACTTGGCTTTTGTACAGAGAATGGGGAAACAGGGTGAATTCAACCCAAAGGTCTCCAAGGTTACTTGGAGATTAAAACTGACATGACTTAGTGATGAGTTACTAATATGAAAGATGAGAAAACAGTCAAGGATGAGTTGAGCTTCTGTCTGGGGCCAGTGAGTGTAACCAGAGTTGCAGGTTGGTGGAAGATGAGTAGTTCGGAGCTTCTGAGGTTTGAGTGCCCATGAAATTAAGAATGAAACAGACAACTGAAATGCAGGTCTAGAGACATGGAGCTAGTAGTCAATAATGCTAGCTGTATCTAAGGGTGTTAATAAG
Source organism: Heterohyrax brucei (assembly GCA_028571685.1). Lineage (NCBI taxonomy): Eukaryota > Metazoa > Chordata > Mammalia > Hyracoidea > Procaviidae > Heterohyrax > Heterohyrax brucei. The sequence continues at coordinate 136,876,388 of CM053143.1, forward strand.
CTCATCCAGTCAATATCTGTAAATAAGAGTCGAAAGTAGGAAAGACCAGTACTAAAAGGGAGAGTCTGAAAAGAAATGATTAACAATGAGGCTGCAGTATCATGGTGTCTAGGACAAAGAGTAGTTAGCTGAGTCATACCCCACGGGGATCAGGTAAGGCAGGTCTAAGAGATGCCAGCTTGTTAACGGTTTGTGTAGAAGAGGAGAAAGCGATCACAGTGAAGACCAGAGGTTAAGCATCTTGTAAAGATTTCCTCCGTGACAGAGGTTCTTATCTTTTGGGGGAACACAGCTCCCATTAATGACGATGATACGCCACAATTTAACAACAAACGAACTTATAAAAAACTAAGCATATGTATAGACATTTCCCCAAAGATACAGGAATGCCCAATAAGCACAAGACTCAAAGTCATTAGTTATCCCAGCCCTCCTGGTGCCATGGAGTTGATTCCTACTCACAACCCTGTAGGGTAGAGTAGAACTGTCCCCTAGGGTTTCCAAGGAGCAGCTGGGTGGTCCATTTGGACAGCCTAGCTTTTCGTTAGCAGCCTGAGCTCTTAACCACTGCACCACCAGGGCATCCATTAGGCATTAGGGAAATGCAAATCACAATCATAATGACCCGTCTCATTCCATCCAGTAAGTGGCTGCTGGAAACACTGGTGATGTAGTGGTTAAGTGCTGTGGCTGCTAACCCAGAGGTCAGCAGTTTAAATCCGCTAAGTGCTTCTTGGAAACTCTATGGGCCAGTTCTACTGTGTTCTGTATAGTCTCATTGAATTGGAATCGACTCACTGGCAGTGGGTTTCTTTTTTGGTTTAGGTGGCTGTTACAAAAAGGTCAGAAAATAAGAGGACGTCCAAAACACGGATGAGCCTTGAAAACATTGAGATAATACCATGATGCCACTTACACGAGATATCTAAAAGAGACAAATTCATACAGATAGAAAGTAGAAGGTTACTAGGGAGAGAAGGAGAGTTGTTGCTCAACGTGTGAGGAAAAAAGTTTTTTTTTAATTATGATTGAGTGAAAATGTACAATCCCATACAAATTTGCATGCTTACCTATATGCAGCTCCCACTGCTCTCCCTGCCCGGTAATAGCACACTCCTCCTCTCCATTCTGTATACGTCATATCCTCCTAACAATCTCTTATCCCCTCCTCTCCACTCTCTCCCACGCCTCTAGTAAGAGGTCAGCAGGACAACATCCTATGGATACACAGAACCATAAAGTGTACACACGATATGGTCACTTAGAGGAAAAAAGTTTTTTAAATAGGTGGAGCTGATAGTTTCACATTATGAATTAATGTCTCTCTATACTTAAAAAGGGTTCAAGTGGCAATTTGGTAATATATATTACAGTAAAATTTTTTAAACAATGTAAACATGAACCTTATCAGTTTAAGGGGTTCATGAACATTCTCATCAAAGTACAGAGATCTACCAAATCGTGTGGGCACTTTAAGGTTCTATGCATCCATAAGGATGTCATCCTACTGGCCGAGGAGAGTGAAGAGAGTGGAGAAAAGGGTACAGGTGATTGTTAGGAGGATATGACTTGTCTGGAACAGAGAGGAAGAGTGTGCAGTCACCGGGCAAGGAGAGCAGTAGGAGCTGCACACAAGAGGGCATGTGAATTGAAACCAGATTGTACACTTTCACTCAGTCACAATTAAAAACATAGAACAAACAAACAAAAACAACAAAGTATAGAGATCTACAGGAATCCTTAAGGCTGAATACTATAATGCTGTTGTTAGCTACCACAGAGTCACTGACCCAGGATGAATCCACGTGTTACACTGTAGAACTGCCCCATATGATCTTCTTGGCTGTGATCTATGAAAATAGTTCATCAGGCCTTACATCACAAGAAACAAGAAGCCACTGGGTGGGTTCAACTAGCCAACCTTTGAGGTAGCACAGCGATTTCCAAGCACTAGTTTATGGACTGACGATGAATTGTAATGAACATCTGACTAATGCTCAACAACAACAGCAACAACAACAAAAAAAAAAAACAGCAAATAAGGCCGAATGTTCATAAAGAAGTCTTTATTCTCTGACTACAGCTTTTCCACTTTTTGTGTGGTTTTAATGAGCTGGCACAAGTGTTTGGAACTGGTCTTGGGAAGAAGGAAATCACTGGCCAGCCATGGAATGAATGTATGAGAAACATGATGATCTTGAGACTACTGGGAAGGTGATGTTAAAGCAGAGAAGAGGCCAACAGCGGAAAAAGATCGAGACACAGGATGGCAAAGGTTATAAACTTACGGACTCAATTTTCTTAGCATGTTAAAATCATTCACCTAAAGTACACATTTAATTAGTATGGCAAAAAAATACTCCAGTAGGATCATTTCAGATGACATTGTGCTTTGGCTTAGACTCATCAGTGACCACCTCAGATGATGAAATTAAATACACATGCTCTTTATCTCTGTGACAGCTACTTTAGAAGCCCATCTTGCTAGGTACACTGACTCACTAAGAAACTAATCAACTGGGAGATCCTAATTTCCAAAATGACAGTAGCCTGGTGATTGTTTGTATAGCTAAAATATGCATTAATAGAATTGGAAGAACTTTAAGAAGGCATCTAAAATGCCAATTTACAATTATATTCTTGTCAGTAGCCATCAAGTCAGTGTCCTAATTATGGCGACCCCCATACCAATGGAATTAAACACTGCCTGGTCCTGTCACATCGCAAGTTAAGTAGAAACATAATGACAGAAGTATACTTTCAAAATGCTAATAATGTCCTCTTCTAAGTTCTAAAGTTACTACTTGACCTAAATATCAACTCATGTATTTTGGAAAGTTAAAACAGCTATATCTTAAAGAGTGGTAGGAGTAAGAGTCTTGATTGTGTGGCTTGCAGTGTTGTGAGGCACAGGGTTTCCACTGGCTAACTTTCAGAAGCAGACTGCCAGGAGTTCCCTCCCAGTCTGTCTTAGTCTGGAAGCTCCACTGAAACCTGTCGGTCATCACAGTCACACACAAGCCTCCACTGGATGATAGGCTGTGGCTGCACGTAAGGTCATCAGCTAGGAATTAACTAAACCTGGGTCTCCATAAAGAAGATGACAATCATACTACTGAGCCACCAATATGACCACATAGCTAAATAAAAATCAGCAAAGATAACTCTACTTTTTCCACGAGTAAGCACCATGACATCCATCAGAAAAAGCTTCAGAGAGGTCCTTCTGTGGCTCCCACTGTGCCCTTCCATCTTACTTCACACGTCTCCTGCTAACCCAAGCACTAGCAAGTGGCATAGTGACTAATAACCTCAACTTTTCTTTAAAACAAAATCATCTGTCTTTCTGTGCAACAACCAACTTTCAACCCATTGCCGGCAAGCTGACTGCAACTCACAAAAACCTCATAGTTTCCAAGGCTGTAAATTTTTATAGAAGCAGACTGCCCTTCTTCTCATGGAGCGACTAGCAGGTTTGAACTGCCATCCCTTCAGTTAGCAACTGAACACCTGAACCACTGTGCCACCAAGGCTACTTTGTTTTTCCATCATTAGAGATAACTATAAAATACATATTATTTTCTGAGATCTAACTGCAAATAAAAAAACAGGCCCTTAGAATTTTGTAAAGACCATAAAACAAAAAGACTTACTACTCTTTTAAAGATGCAAAGTTTTAACTTTCTATAACTTACAGGCTCATTTTTAGCTCAAGCAGTAACTTTAGAGTTTGCAAAAGGACATTCATTATAAAATGCATTTAAAAAATAAACTTCATTATATTTTCGACTCAACAATAACCACACAGTGGGTACCAAACCCAAAACCAGTGGATTCCAGTCACAGTAACCTCCTGTATTACAGCAGAGATATGATCAATAGGATTTTCAATGACTGTCATCTTTCAGAAGCAGATCACCATGCCTTTTGCCAGAGCCATCACTCTGTTAGAACTGCCAACCTTTTTGGTTAGTGGTCGAGCACTTAATCACTTGTGCCAACCACGGACTCCTAGACAGTGACGGGTAAGTAAAATGGCTTCATCTTACAATGCCCATACAGTAATTTCACTGTGTATACACATACTCTACCAATCCATTAATCTACAAAACTTTTTACTCATTTTATTTGTTTTCTCATAACAGAATCTTTTCATTTTACATGATTTTTTTCTGCAACTAAATCAGGCATCTAGTGTTTTTCTCATAAAAACAAAATGCAATCAAGATCTTACAAACTGCATTCTCTGATTTTCTTATCAGCCTGCTTCAAGGAAATCCATGTATTTAATATGCTTGCTCGCAGTTTGGCCCATACCAAGTGATTGTTTAATCCAAATATCTGAGCAGCAAACTGAGCTGATCCTTCTGGAGAAAGTATAGTCGAACAGCCAAGACCTAATCAGAAAGGAAAAGACAGAAAATCGAGGTGTCAATATCACGTAGCAAGCATTTTTTTATTCACAGAAGTCCTGCTAGCCATAGATGATAAAATGCTACTATATCATTTCCTGTGTAGTCTGTGGAAGCCAATTCCATCTTTCCTGCTGGAGTGGTAAAGTGATTGCCAAGAGAAAAGAATTACATTTGTCATGAAAAAACATTTTATATACATCATTTATTTCCCCTTCTCAATGAAGCTACTTTCAAAGAAATTTACTTCTCAATTTTTTCTCACACATACTACTCCTTTAAATAACTAGGGAAAGGGAACAGAAGTAAAACAAGGGACAAGATAAGTATTCTTAAGTTTTCAGACAAACGTTTCCTATTTTTTTGATAACCTTCTAGCTACTCCATTGTCTTTGCAATTCAACTATTCTAACATTTTTTAAGTAGTAAAGTCCAACTGAAAGGATAATTTTAAGAAATGTCAGGTTAGAAATACACTCAATAATAATCTAAAAGATAGCTGAATAAGAAAGTAAAGTCCTTTTGGGAGTTGTACTGCTTGGGTGGAGTTTCTTGAGATGGTATTATTATCTGTGTCAACCAAGTCAAGAAATACTATCTTATAAATCCAAAAGCTTCACTTCCCCAACACTGAAATTCACCAGACTACTGGATTCTCATTAGCCACAACTGTTAAGAGGCTAAAGTCAATTTATTAATTTATATTAATAATTTTTGTGGCTGTACCATTTCTTATATGACACTGGCCAACTTCCTTATCTGCCTGATCTATAAGATGGGAGTAACCAGTGACTGTGAGGATAAGTAAGTTAATACAGGTAATTAAGTACTCAACAAATGTCAACCATTATCACTATACTGGGTGAAGTATTCCTATGCCAACTACACCTACGCCTGCTGCCAAGGTGCCCTTCCTGATACCAAGAAAGCTTAGATTACAAAACTATTAGGTTTATATAGTGAGCATGGCATCAGAGAAACAGAAATGAACAGTCTTGAAAAGTTTCACACAGGCCACTGTAAAACTCTTCCTCAAAAGGCTTTCCCCATCTACGTCAACCAGCATAACAAAGTTTATTCAGCAAATGTTCTGCATCCCACTTTGGTGAGTGAACTTTACTGAAAAGACCAGACTTCATGCTCTGACAGGCTGCAGGGTACCTGGAAGACATGGCCCCGGGCTCCCTATTAGAACACAACTGAAATTATTCCCAAAGCCAGCTCCTCACACAAAGACTGAACTGGTCTGTAAAATATAAAATGATAGTGGTGAAGAGTATGCTCCCTGGCTCAAGTAGATACACGTGCAGAGGTGAGACAAGAGCAGAAAGGACCAGGAGCTAACTGAATGGACAACAGCAGTACCTGGTGGAGAGAACTGTGCTGTCACATTGTGGGAAGAGCAACTGAGGTCACATAAAATTGTGTGCGTAAGTTTTTATATGAGAAATGGTCTTGAGTTACACACTTTCACTTAAAGCGCAAGAAAAAAAAAGTTGTCTCTAACTCTAGGAATCACATTCTCTATTCCTCTTCCTTGGACAATGCTAGATAAACACTGCCAAATTTCTGTTTGTCACATCTTCCTTTTTCTAAGTTGTATAGATAATACCTATACCACTCCTACGGCTTAACATTTGGTTATAGCTTCATTTATTAGCTAGATATTTAACTTGAGAAGCTGACATAATCAGATGTCTAGTTAATGACAGATTAAGTGCAACATTTATCTCCGGAATCCTATTAAAACAACAGCAGAGGGTATAAATACAGGCATAAAGCCACTAGGACCAAAGAGATAATAGCAATACAACCCCTTGGGCTCCTCACCCTGGAAGAGTTTTCACATTTTTTGGATAAGGTAGAATAGAGTACTCTGGACTGGGGGGACACCAGGAAGGATTGCGCAGATTAAGTTTACACACATACTGAGATCACCCGCTTCCCCTACTCAGCTTGAAAACATACTCAGTGAAAAGTCAACCACAAGAAGACAAACTTGTATGGCCTCACTTATATAAAAAAACAAGACTCATAAAGGACCTAGAATTAGATAGGCAGAAAGGCCTTGGAGTGCTCAACTAGAACATAAGGAGTAAGGTCCTCAGAAATGTGGTTTTTCAACCTGTAAGTAAAACCAGTTTCAGATACACAAGGTGTCAATGAAATTACCTCCTATATATACTTTTCTCAGGTAGTTAACAAAGAACTATGCTTCAACAAAATAAGAAACCAAGGGAAGACATGATCTAGGAAACAGAGTCAAAATTAGGGAAAGACAGAATGAATCTTCAGGATAACAGTGTAGGGAGGTTCTGAAACATCAGTGGTGCAAGAGGCCTATAGAAGTAAATCCAGACTACAACCGTTCTGTTGCTGTCATGTCAATTCCAGCACATGGAGACTCCTTGAGTCACAAAACAGACCTCCCTTCCATAAAGTTTTCAAAGCTGTGATCTTTTGGATGCAGATCACCAGGCTTATCTTTCAAGCAGGTGTGAACCACCAACCTTTCAGCTGGTAGCCTAGCACTTAACTTCTGCCCCAAACTTAGGACTTCAGAACAAGGAATAGGTCCGATGGCTCAGGTATTGAATGTACTTGACACATAAGCAAGAGCCAGTTCACAGAAGCATGAGGTAAGTCTGGGGTTTAACTGGTAGTAAGTAATAGGCAAATAAAACAACTCTTACTGAAATAATATTGACTCTCATGATTTGCAAAAAATCAGATTACATTGTAGACTATGGTGAACACACACTTCTATTATCTTATGAGATCCTGTTCAATGAGTCAACTGATACGACTTCCTTGTATGCCATTTACTTTGGTCCCCAATTTTTAAAAATTATTTTCTCTACAAAATGTAATCACATTCATTTTTTAAAATTCAATACCCTAAGCGACATTTTCTTCACACACACACAACAAAGTAAAAATCTGAATGTAACTACAGTTTTCACCACCAATTTATAGAAAATATAGGAAGCAGAAGAATAGTAAATATCATCCAGGAATGTAACTCGGCAAATGCAAAAGGTGCAAAAAAAGAAGGGAGGGAAAACTGTTACAATTAAGAGACTTAAGAGGCATGCTAACCAAATGCAATGTCAGAACTGTGTCCGGTCCCTATCTGAACTAAGTGTAAAAAAGAAAACTTGAGCATAACTGCAAATTAAATGATTTACAAAAATTACTATTAATTTTCCCTCAATGTGAAAACAGACCTGAGTCTTTACTGCTTAGAGATGTGTACTTAACTATTTAAGAATGAAATGATTTGTCTAGGATGTTTCAAAGTAATCTGGCAAGAAGGGGCTAAAGGTGCAACAAATTAGTTAATTGCTGAAGGCAGGTAACAAGTACACTGGATTTCATTACACTAGTTTCTACTGCTGTGTGCATATTTGCTGTTGTATAATGAACCAAAGAAACTCGAATCCACACTGTCCACTTGATTCCAATTCAATGACCCTGTAAGTCAGATGAGAAATGCTCTATAGAATTTCCAAGCAGTGACTGGCAGATCTGAACTGCTGACCTTTTGGTTAGCAGCCTCAGTACTTATCCACTACGTCACCAGGGTTTCCTGTATAATGCACAGTTCAAAAAAATTCAATATAACCTACCAGTGGGTAGTCGTAGAGAAGACCACACATCCTGAGCCCCCCAGTCTGGGGTAAGAGGAGGACAGCTGATAACCGGATACGCAGTGTTACCAGACATCACTGGTCCCAAACCATTGCTTCTGCCTGCTACTGCTACAAACACAGTAGGAACACCATCCCCTAAGAAAATGACACATTTACAATTATGCTAAATATGCAAGAGAGATTTAAAGATAGGTTTTAAGCTAAAAAAAAGACCTCTGTGCTTTAACTCCTTGATTTCTTTTTGTAGCCAGACACTCTGGAAAAAACGTAATACATATCATCATTTCATATATATTTAACCCAAGGTCTCTCCTGCCACTTAAATAACAAAATATCTACAATATGGTTTGCCTTCTTCAAGATCTACAGTGTGAGATGCCAGAGTGCTGGTGAGACAATGGCTTGAGTGAAGAATGACACCATCTAAACAGGTGTGTTTCCAGCTGGGTTATCCTTCAGCGAACAAGGTATAGGCAGACCCAGTTAAAAGACTGAAGGGTATTTCTCAAAACACATTTAAGGCAACTTTAATAATATAGTACCCAAACATTTAACTACCTGATACATTTCCTAAGGTCTCTTAAACATTTCATTCTTTAATACAATTTATAAATTAACCTTGTTTCCTAAAGACATTCTTAATGTGGAGTGCAAAATTTAATGTATGTGCATTTTTCTGGTGAAGAGTTCTAGCTTTCACTAGCTTACCAAAGAGGTCTGGGACCTTTCCTTCCTTCATCCAATTTGATAACTACTCTTCTTAAGGAACTAATACTTGCTAAACAGGTTTTCCAGTTGAGAAAAGCACAGGAACATTTTGGTTGTCCCTCCAGGCCTCCATTATTTTAGGTCAATGCTATCCACATCAAGATTGTTTCTTTTATGTTCTATATTCTGAAACCATTCCTTAGAGTTTGATTGCCTCCTAAAAGAGGCTGTATTAGCCTCAGGCTTCCCATAATTGATATGACCTATTTTCTGTTAAGAGTATAGGTTCTCATAAACCTAGTCTTTCAAATCCCTTCTTACTTAAATGTTCAATTCTTTCCCTTCTTCTACAAGCTCCTGTACAGCACTTGAAATCTTTGGAGAGACCATGAAGACCTAACATATCACATCTTTTTCTCCTCAGAAATGTGGCAATGCTCCTTTCAGCATTACTAGTCTGAAACAAAATTTTTTTGGCAAAATCAGGAGAACGTCTTGAAATGCTCTAGTTCTCTGAAACTTACCTTCATACTCAGCTTTAATCCTCAGAGTTTCATCTGGTCCCTTATGGGCAGATGTTACCCGAAGTTCACATGGAATGCCAAAATTTCCACAAGCCTTCTTAATTTTTTCACAGTGACCAAGATCAGAGGTTGAGCCCATCAATACTACAACCCTGCACTGACTTTCTGATTTCAGAAGCAACTGAAAAAGAAAAACATGGACATGAAAAAGAAAAGAGGGATAAACATACGAACGCATGCTATGCCAGCTGGTTTACAGAACTAGTTTACTGTTAAATTACATCTGAACAGAATACTTTCTTAACAGACCAAACTTCAGACAAACAGAACATATGATTTGTTTCAAAACAGTCTCTCTACAGAAAGTGGTATTCATAATTATTATCTAAAGAATAAAATTTTTAATTACATCACTATAATAAAAAGCAAGGAGAAACACTCAAACTTTTACATTAATATTCAGGAAACTATAAATTATTTCATCCTAATATTTTTAGTATATTCTGTTTAGTGGCTTCTTTTTTTCTTTTAAGTTCTTGCTGTTTTTAGTAACTGTCATTCAGCTTTCCTGGAATTACAGTAACACCACCATCATAAACTTTGAAGTGGCATTTTAAAGTCAAATGGCATTGCAGTTTTGAATATGAAGAATCCATCCCATGCTACTGAATCTCCAAGGAGCAGTGGAAAGGCTGGTGACAATGTGAGGTCTTTTTCAGGAGGGAGAGGGAAAAGACAAAGATTCCAGGTTTACCAAACAGGATGTGGGAGGTTTTTTTGGCTGGTTTACAAGTAGGGAGTTCTGGTATACCAGTGAGCACAGTCCAACTGGTACATTTCTTAAAGGTTGCTCCCTTCTTTGAAGACGCTGAAAAAAAGAAAAGCACTATACCCACCTCTATTTTTTTCTGAAACAAAAAGATTTCCCTAGAAGAAAAAGATACCATACTGTATGGATTTGCTACAAAAAGTTTACCTCTACTCTTTCTGCAACCCACTCGAAATTTTTCTTTACCATCTGTAGCCCTTCAGGAGTTACTTCTTTGAGGTCACGGTATGACTAGAAAATGAGATGAAAGGTTTAGTATATAACTTTTTCCTGCTATACAAATCTATATGGTTTGTGACTTTTGGGCAAGGATTATCAAGAGCATGGGTATGTAATACCAGACATGTGAAAACATATCTGAATCTACAAATTCATTTCCTGAATCAGGCTAAAGGAAGTTCAGATAGTGAGATATACACGTATTTTCATTTAATCATGATTGCTTTTCACACTATCGATTACATTTAAGTCTCCTGGAAATTCTTATGTTGAGTCTTGTTTTACTGGTTTTTAATAAGAACCAAAATGAAACTTAATGTCAGAAGTCTAGGGGCTGAGTCCTAGGTCTGCCACTTACTCTCATAATTGTGAAGACACTCTCTCAGAGCTACTTCAGTTTTCAACGAGCAAAATAAGGGTAACAGTTATTGTTATTGTTATGAGTCTATTAAAATAATAGATAAGAAATAGGCTTTGTAATTATAAATTTATTCTTTCCTTCAGGAGACGGAGGAGACAGCTACCTTTAAAAATAAACAATAATCAGTAAATCAGATTCCTATGATAGAGTAACAATTGTTTTCCCTTTTCCGCCAATTCCTCTTTCTTTTCTCTCATAGGCTAATCTGGTAAAGGGCATAAATCTTGAAGCATCACCTGTTTGTCTTTCTGTTGGCTTCGATCTCCTGATGGCCAGAGTCTCCAGGAATCATTATCAATAACATCAGCAAGAACAATTTCTTTGGTGGTTACATCAACACCAAATTCAATCTAGAAGCAAACGATCATCAAAGAAATTTTTTAAAAAACTACACTATTAATGACATTTTTCAGTTACAATCTTTACTTCCAAATCTCCTTTTAACTTGTACCTTCATATCAACCAATGTACAGTTCTGGGGCAACCATGCTTTCTCCAGTATTTCAAAAATAGCCTGCGTGGCATGACTCATGATATCCACTTCAGTCTGGCCAATAGCAAGTCCAGCAAAGCAAAACTTGGCAGCAATTAGCTGTTCCTCAGACCACTGTGGATCATTATTGGCATCATCCTGAGAATTAAATGTAAAAGGTACAATTAATTTAAAACTAAAATCTGAACTTGCCAGGAAAACTAAGGTCTTTTTCTCTTCTGATTTCTGAATTCCTCACACATATTCACTTTCTCTAAAGATTATGGTCTAAAATATTCTGTAATTCAAAGGAATTATCTTTAATTTGTCTACTCTTAGTAGCTACTTTAAAACTCAAAACAGTTACGAGACTATCTTATTCCAGGTCATAAAGTATTTGATAAATTCGCTCCCTTGGTATATATATCATTTTAAATACAACTTAAGATTTTTCTTTTTCCTTAGTGTCATTAAAGATGGTAAGAAGGTCAATAACACATTTCAGTCCACTAAATGTTTTCAAAATGCAATTTTCATAACCTATTGTGAAAATGGCTTGGTGGATGGTGTTTCATGTCCTTTAACTGTGCAAGAGGGGTGTAGAATAAACAAGAGCCCAGCAGTAGTGGGTACTTCCTAGACACAACCGAACACCCCATGACAATGGTTTATAGGGTTTGAGGACTTACGATCATAGTCTCATAGAGAAAACTCAGTCACAGTCTATAAAAACAGTGTTCTACATCCTAGTTTGGTGAGTAGTGGCTGGGGTCTTAAAGCTTGTAAGTTGTCATGTAAGACACAACTACTGGTCTACTTATTTGGTGCTAAAAAAGAAACAAGACAATCAAAGATTTAAGGAAGAAACTAGTCGACAGAATAATCTACATGAACAACTACACGCTCTTTCTTGAGACAAGAGGAACTCAAGGATGCCCAGGTACTTCAGACTGTTCTGATCAGGAACTTAATAGATGCTCCCAGACAGGAGTAAATGAAGAACAAAATCCAAACTCTTAAAAAAGAAGGCCAGACTTACCTGGGCTGGTAGAGACTAAATAAACACTTAAGACCACAGTCCCAAGACAGTCTTTAAACTTAGAACTGAAACCACTCCCAGAAATCATTTTCAGCCAAAAGACAGATTGGCCCATAACATAAATACCACCTGTGAGAACTCTGCTCCTCAAAATGATTGTCTAGATGAAACTAAATGGTAACATCTACCATAGACCAAATAAGGCAAGGGGAGACAGGGAAGCTAGCTTAATGAAAACAAGCACTAAAATGGAATAATGAGAATGCTGACATTCTGTGAAGAGATTACCAATGTTACCGAAGAATGTGCAAAAAAAAAAAAAAATTGTTAAATGACAACCTACTTTCCTGTGTAAGTTTTCACCAAAGATACAATAAAACATTAAAAAAAAAAAGTTCAATGCCCAAAGCTGACTCCTATGAGTTATACACACCTCCACCCTCCAACCCGTTCACCAATTCCGATTCCAGCTGGGGTCCCTCCCACAGCACTTTGTGCTTCTCTGCAGGTTTGAGAATCCATTGCAATGGCCACAGAGCACTCACAGACAATAGCCACCAGTATGGTGTTGTCAGGTAAGTAACAGGTCACAATTCAACATTAGGAAACAATGTTGCATTTCTTGTTCAGCACCCAGGTCCCTGGACCTGGCTGGCCTCTGTCCTGTTTGATCAATCCTTAAAAAATCTTTAGCTCCACCAATAAGTGCCCAAAGGCACCCTACTCCACCAGGAAACCTCCTGCCTGAAGGCACTCAACTTTTTCACTCTGTGATGGGGTGGGTGGTGGTGGTAGTGGGGTGTCAGCAAACCTACTACAGCTGCCTTGCCATGTGGACCAGGAAGCCCACATGTCATCTTGTGCTGGTCTCCTGCTACCCATTCTCTGAAGCTGCTTCTCTCGTCCCTTGCCATCTCCAATGTTAACAACCCTGACTCCTGGGCCAAGGAGATTCCAGTACAGGGCCTCTAGGTCTAAAAGATGTACTCCATTCCTGGCTCTTCTTTCTTGGTAGTAACATGCCCCTTGCTGTCACTAGGATGGCTCATTTTAAGCCGTGGGATGCCAAAACTGACCAATTCTGTCATGAGGTTCCATATACCTTATTTTCCAAGTCCACCCAATCATTTGGTGGGAGTTACAAGACTATGGTGAGAAACGCCACAAAAAATGATTTCTTGGTCCACACCTACTGACCTCATTTTTGCTAAAAACTTAAAAAAGCGTAAGGCTTTAGGGACATTGTTTTAGGTCATAATTTAAGAAACTTCACTTAAAAAAAATCATGAAAACATAAGATATTTTCATCAAGTTCTAAGTACTGCCCCAACTTTATGTGTTAAATTTACCTTTCATGATTCTTGATTGATAATATGGAAATTTCAAGTTATGCAACTCATTGATTAAAACACTATGCTTCTTCAGTATGAGGAACATAAGCCAAAGTGCAAAGAGGAAACTAGTTTCAATAAAGAAATCAACAGAAACTCATAACCACTGACTCTTATTTCATTCTTTATACATTTCTGCTTTCAAGAGGCATTGATATACAACTTTCCTGTATTAGATTTCAATAAGATCCTTTACAGTAGTGTTCATTGGCTAGTTTTAAGTAGTTCATTTTTTAAATCATCTTATTGCAACAAAAAATAGATTTTTGGACAGGTTTTCTTTTAAGAAACTTATTTATCCCTTGTTAACAGAAGCATACACTGTTGACAAAGTGTTGGAATGACATCTGGCAGTATCAGACATTTTAAATATATTTACATCTTTTGGCTTTATTTGCTGATATATTACCATATAAAACAATTACCTTGAAAAACATTTCCACTTTAGGTGGATAAAACTTATATCCTTCCTTGACACCAGGGTTTCTTTTGAGAAAAGAACCAGTTGCTATTCTTCTACAAACCCATTCAATTGGAATCATTTCACACTGGGGTGCGATGAAAGCTGTCTCTCCACTTTTTCTGGTGAAAGCAGTTTTGATACCTACATATTGATGGTAAAATATTACAATTCGTTTAAAAAGGCATATCTGAAATGCAACAAAACTGCCCTTAAAAAAAATAAAAATAAAACCTCTGTGTAGCCAAATATTCTTAAGTGATGAGACCAAAAAGAAATATAACTTTTAATAAAAGGCAAAAGCAGGAAAATAAAATTATCAATATTGCTTTTTCCTGCTTATCAAATCTATTACAAAATTTCCATTCTGAGGTTGCACAGCAAAATATATACTGAATCAGAAAATTGCAGTCCTAGTGTGTCCCTACCATTCATTCCACAAATAATTAGTAGGTAATATCTCCTTGTCACTGAGTATTGAAACTCTGTAAAAGGCACATAATTCTAAATCTGATTTAGCTCCAGGATTCTTAAGATTCAATGGTCCAGTATTACATGATCCACAGAGAATATCAATGTACACAGAGCTATATATTAAATCTGATATTGGCTTAACTTCTAAACAATCTTTTTCTCTTAATGTATAAAGTAGCCTTTAAAAAAGATCTTCAACAGTATCAAAACACAGTGGCCAAACAAAGTATTTTTCCATCTGCTCCCTTCGCTCTTAGACTGTTCCTGGAAAACTATGATGCACAACGGACTTTTAATGTTTGGGACAGAAGTCATTCATTTCATGTGACGGCCTTGGAAAATAACAAACTTTCTAATAATCAATGTCAGGTACTATTTTAAAACACTGTAATTATTTTTTTGTTTGTTTAATACTCACAACACCAACAAAGTAGACAATACTGTGATCATCCAGTGAAACAGACAAGAACGGAGGTATAGCAGCTATGTTAACTAGTACTAGGAGAAGGTTTCTAACCCACACCATCTATATTCCATGAGGAGGCCACCAAACAATTATGCATACTACCTTTCCTAAATGTGTTAGTATACAAACTACAAAGTATGCTACAGAATTAACTGAAGCATGTCCTAGAAACCTTCAAGGGTTTAACATATCTACACTCACCTTCAGTTTGCAATGTGAGTGTTTCCAGTCCCAATCTAATCCTCCAATTTAAATCAACTTTTGCTTATCAGGGAAGGACTGAGCATTCTTTGTACTTGTTATTTACACATAAAAGATGTCTACAATTCTAGACTTCCTACACTATGCTGTTTTACATGTTACCTCACTTAACCTCACAGAATTTCTGAAGTAGATATTATTACATTTAGAGTCCCTGGATGGTGAATATGGAAAATGCACTCAGCTGCTAACCAAAAGTTTGAACTTACCCAGGGGTACCCTGAAGACAGGCTTCTAAAAAATCAACCCCTGAAAACCCTACATGGAGCACATTACTCTGACACACAAGTGGTGCTGCCATGAGCTGAGTCAAATTCAATGGCAACAGGTTTGGTTATCATCACATTTTATGATGGAAAGCAGAAGTGTAAAGGAAGTAATTTCACAATACCAGATCATGTTGCTAACAGGTAACAAGACCTGGGCTTGGCCTGGCTTCACAGTCCTCCTTTTTTAGGTCTGATAATCACTAGACATATTTTCTCATTTGTCTACCCAGTTTACACAACTAGAATCTAATTCTACTGTTCTAACGTCAGGATTCGTAATACATCCCACAAACCATACTGTTTAAAAATTTTTGACAACTTAGATTTTCCTGAATTTCACAGTGTTATGTATCATATCAGAAGTCCTGGTGGTACACTGGTTAAGAGCTATGACTATTAACCAAAAGCTCGCAGTTTGAATTCACCAGGTGCTCCATGGAAACTCTGGGGCAGTTTTACTCTGTCCCATAGGGTCGCTAACAGTTGGAATTGACTGGATGGCAATGAGCTTGGGGTTTTTTTTTTTTTTTTTGATGTGTAAAACCTGGAAAGTATCTTCCAATATTATTTACGAATAAAGTACATTTTAGTTATGTTAAGCATGTCAGGTATCATAGTTTAAACTTAATTATTGTCATACTTTATTTAAAGCAACCAACTGTCCCTGTCCCAGTTAGTTTGGGACGCAGAATTTTTATCTTCTACTACTTAATTGTGTGCACACGCACTGTTGATTTTTTTAATAGTTAATATTTTCAAGGGGTTAATTAAACAACTTTGAAATCTTTTAATGTGGATGGGGGAAGGAAAGAGAAGATTTTAAAATGCAACAGACAACTACATTGTAAAAGAAACCTAATATTAGTTTGATGCTCTCTATATAATCTACTCAGTTATTGGGAAGCTGCCAATCAAGCAGGTCTTGAAATAAAATCCTGTATCCTGTGATTTAGGACATAATATTGGAATCATTATTCTGTGTCCTTGAGCATAAAGAATGTGACCCAGCTGATGCTGGGCCCATAAGTACTCACAAGGACACATCAACTGGGCCCAGACTGTATAAAGACAACAGATAAGATACTCTAGGAAAAGTGTTTTTCACGGAAACTTTCACATAAACCATTCAAACAGAACCCAAAAAGATTTTGCACTCTTATCTATTTATTGGCTCAGCGAGGACTCCCCTGACTGAAACCTGTACCAGCAACTGTTAAGAAAGATGATTCAAAACGTAAGAAAACAGTCTTTGGTCAATCTGTGAAAAGGTGAAGCTTTCAACGGTTTTGCCGAGTAGAACCACTAATACATATTGATGGTTCTGTAATGTTCCTTGGACACGGATATGATAGCACATTTGTCCCTTTTCCCATTCTTGCTTATTCTGTAATATTCCTTGGACTCACAAAGACACGGCAACATGTTTGTCCACTTTCCCGTTTTTATCTGTTTTGTAATACTTCTTTAGACATGGCACTGGCAAAATGCCTGTCCACATCCCATTTTTCGTTTCTGAAAATATACTGAATATACCTTTCCTTTTGGTCTTTTAAACTTCTGATGTTTTTTTCCCCTGCAATACTTGTGACTTACAAACTGTGGCAGAGCCTCTAAATACATTCACTTTTAAAACAGATTTATGACATAGATGACAAAAATGTAAGAAAGGATATGTCCTTTCCCCTTCATTTGTTGCAAATGTCCTGTACACAATGTTCTTCTAATTTTAACTTGGTCTTTTAAATAGACTTTTCCATTGAAAACAGTCTTCATTCTGTGTTAGAGTAGGAGGGTAGCCTGGGGATCTTTGATCTAGTTCAAATCCCTCACTTGAGGAATGGCAGGAAAGAAGATGAGAATGGTTATCTTCAACCACTTTCCAGGGCTTTCAAGTAGAAGAGAGATTTAAAATTCTGTAGTCTCCAAGAAGCAAAACAAAAAATAAGTGTGTAGAAATTATACACAGTAGATTTCAGTTCACTAATTAGAGCTGCCTACAACTAAAATGGGCTTCATTTACAGGGAAATTTCTTAATACCGAAGATGTCTTACACATGAAAAAGTTGCACAGGAGATACAGATAAACTATCTGATACAAACTGGTAAGATTCCTCTTAACGAAACAACACCACTAACTCCAAAACAAGGAAAATGTTACGATGAAGTTTAAGGAGGTTTGGGGTTGGCTTAAAATAATCCCCAAATAGCATGTCATCATCCAAATATTATCGTCCCATCAATGAGACGTGTGTGTGTGTGCGCGCGTGTGTGTGTGTCTCTGCGTCAGAAGTGTCGGGAGCGGGAAGTGAAAAGGGTAGATAGCCACTCACCTGCTTCTTGTAACAACTCAAAAATACAACTGGTAATCTTATTTGAAATTGCAGCTTTGCCTTCCAGGTGATTCCTTCTAGCTGCATTTCCTGCAGTAATCTGGTCCTTGGATTGCAGGAGGACTTTTCCCGGACTATCTAACAATTCATAGACTTCTTTTGTTTTACCCTCATAGAGTTTTTTACCAATTTTCAGCACTGTGGAAATAAAATGAAAATATATTAGATTTTAAGAAGAAATTCCGTGAGGTCTGTATCATTTAGAATAATGTATCAGTGAACTTTCAGCATGCCTAATAATTTTAATAAAAATGTACTTATCTACTTAGAACCTTAAACTTTTCAAAATATTTTTACGCATACCATCACATTTGACTCACAACATTTTATGAAGAATTTTATTATATTTATTATAGGGATTAGAAGCCTAATCATCAAAAAGGCTGAAGTCATGCAGTTAGAAAAAGGCAGGGCTGGTCAAATTCTTCTGGTGTCAAATTCTTTGCCTTTTCCACTATCAACCTACCCCTCTCACAACAGAACTAAAATAGAATTAAAGTACACCAAAATTAAAGTAAATACTCACACACATGCTCACAATACAGTATCTAAATTAGCTTGCTGGAAAAATATTCTGTGTATTTTTCCTGACTTCTGTTTCCCATGAAAAGCAAATGGGGAAAGTTCAGTCAGATAGATTGCTGGATTTCAAGTTAATGGACCACAGGAAGCACCTCTTAGACTCCTTTTCTATTTCTTAATCATGCCCTTACCATTAACCCTTTCTCTTCACTAATGGTTTTAGGATATTGTGAGGAAGTAAGGATAATTTTGATGCAAGTCCTAGGACCTAAAGAAAAGTAAACCCCTGAGTTAGATCAAAAACAAGAGTAGTTTACATACTTACTACCTTCAAAGGGAAAAATTATCCTGCATTTCCCAAAACACGGCTTTACTGTCAGTTTCACCACTGTCTGAGTGTGTTCGTTGCCAAGTACCGGGGATATACCAGAATACATAACCTAGCTTGAATCTCCAAGGGCCTGAGTTTGCAGGAAGCTGATACCAAACAAGACTTCAGAATAAGTGTAACTCAAAAAATATAGTACAATATTACATGTCCATAGCACAGCCACCTAATCTAGTCTAGACATCAGAGAAGAAAGTCTACAAGGGAGTAATGACAGGTGAAGATTCCAAGAATGGTCAAAGTTACCCAGCGGAGGGAAAGGGGTAGGCGGTGGTGGAGAATAAAGACCAGGAGGCGAGAGGACGTGGTAAAACACCGGTAGAAGAGGAACACTAGAGAATCTGGTAAGTTTACACTGCTATGAGACAGAGGAATGGAGGCAACAGGTAAAGGAGCAGAAATGACTAGAACAGTAAGAAGTTAAGACTGAAGACTTGGGCTGAGGTCAGATCACCTGTTAGTAGGAGTAACCATGAAACAAGCTACTTACAATTTGGTTTAACAGTTGCCATCACAGGGCACTAAACTTAGAGACCCTCAAGGAACCTTAATGCCCTGTCACAGACTTATTAACAAGGTTTAAAGGATCTTCAGAATACAGCTTCAGCTTAATACTCCAAACTCACATTCCTCTACTCCCTCCCTACAGCTCCAACAACCTTACTGCATTTGTGTGTCCCCTCTCCAGACCTTTGGACACTCTTCCCTGAGCCTGGAACACTGGCCCTTTCCACTTCATATGCCTATTCATCCTTCAAGACTCACTGAATCACACTGATTTAGAGTTTACCCTAAGAACAACCATGGGGCTTGTAAGCACTGAACTGTATTTCAGAAAGGTGATCATGGCTGCTGTGGAGAAAATGATGTCAGGAAGGGATACATGGATCAAAACTAGAGTCTAGGAGACCAGTTAGGACGCTGCTGTGGCAATACAAGCAAGAAATGACCTGGTCTACAGAAAAAGTAAGGAACACTGATGGTTTAATGCTCACCTAACAGAAAGGTTGGTGGTTCTCTCAAGAAGACTTGGTGATATGCTCTAACAAAGATTATAGCCAATGGAAAGCCATAGGGCAGTTCTGCTCTGTCACACAGAGCTACTGTGAGTCAGAATCAACTGGAAGACCAGCACACAAATAAAAAAACAGAAGCCAGCCAAAGCCAAGTGCTGTCGAGCGGAATCCGACTCATAACAGAAGGTAAACTCATAAAAGGATGAAGCTTCAAGAACGTGGTGATAGAGTGAGCACGGAAGACAAAGGGGCTGAGTTAAGGATGTTACACAGGTTAAAGAAATAAGAAATACGTTGAGGTGAAGCCTCAGCAAAAGAAAATCAATACCTAGTTTTCCCCTCCCTCAAGCTCAGTTCAACCAGTAACTTATTATGCAATTATTAAATAGGGTAAGAATTTCAATTAACTAAGACAAACAACCAAAATGCCTAGTACAACCAGGTAGGTAAATTTAAAGATGGATGAGGAATAGGAACGGCCCACCACAGCCTTAGAAAGTATAGAACTTCCAGAAAAAGGAGTTCAAAAACATTCTAGGTCTGTGATGCCCAATAAGTTAGTTACTAATCATATATTTGACTAAGGTACTTACAAACTCATTGCCGTGGAATCAATTCTGAGCCATAGCAACCCTACAGGACAGAGCAGAACTAGCCTATAGAGTTTCTAAGGAGTGCCTGATGGATTTGAACTGTCAATCTTTTGGTTAGCAGCTGTAGCTCTTAACCATTATGCCACTGGGGTTGCCAACATGACTATGGAACACCTGAAACAGTGGCCATTCAAATGTGTGAATATTACGTTAAGTATAAAATACAGCATTTCAAACACTTGATACAAAAAAATAAAAAGGATACAAAACACCCAATAACTTTCATGACAATTGCATATTAAAATGACTGTATTTTGGGTAGAGATAAATAAAACACATAAAACTCAGTTCACCTGTCTCTTTTTTAAGGATTAGTAGGACACACTGTTCTTGTAAACCCTGGTGGCATAGTAGTTAAGTGCTGTGGCTACTAACCAAAAGGCCTGTAGTTCACATCCACCAGCTGCTCCTTGGAAACTGTATGAGGCAGTTCTACTCTGCTCTATAGGGTTGCTATGAGTCAGAACCAACTCAGTAGCAGCGGGTTTAGTCTGGTTTATACTGTTCTCAGAGAAACAGCAAATAAAAGCAAGTATTAAACTTGGGTGAATTAACCTGACTGGAAATGTGGGCTTAGGATTCAGAACAGGGAAAACTGAAAGGGCTGAAGCAGTATACACGATGTGAATACAAGAGTCTGCAGACTGGATGTTAACAGCTCTTGGATGTCACTGGAAATCCTGGTTGGAACTGTGGTTAAGTGCTACAGCGGCTCACGTTAAAGTTAGTAGTTCAAATCCACCAGGCACTCCTTGGGAAATCTATGGGGCAGTTCTACTCTGTCTGTAGGACTGCTCTTAGTTGGAATCAACTTGATGGCAGCGGGATTGGGTTTTTTTGTTTGTTTGTTTTGGATGTCACCGAACACTTCGGAACAAGTGCCTTTTAAAAACCGTACAAGGGAAAATTAGAAAGAGAAACTTGCCAAAGATACGTAGGCAGAAAACAAATGAAAAAGTAAAGATTTTAGAGATTCTTTCAGTTCATCAGCTATCTGGACTGAAGGAAAAATTCTACTCCAGTGCCTTTTATTTTCCTCAATGCTTCTGTCTTACTGAGTTATTATGTGGTATCATGTGGACCTGTTTGCTGAATCTACACCCTTCAAATCTAAAATTTCTGTATAAAAAAACACAGCAACTAGCCAACAGAAATAGTTTTGCTCACCGTAAATTCAGAAATTAAGTGGTGTGGAATAAGCTAATGTTGTATCAGCATACCATGAACGACTTTCCCTAAGGATCTGACCACTCGAGGACATAATGATTAGTGACAAGCAGACATGACATGAAGAAGCCCTGGAGGCACATCAGTTAAGAGCTCAGCTGCAAACCAAAGGACCAATGGTTCATCAGCCTGCTCCACGGCAGAAAGGCTTGGCAGTCTACTTTATAAATATTTACAGCCTATGGGGCAGTTCTATCCTACAGGATAGCTCTGAGTCGGAATCAACTCCATGGCAACGCTTTAGAATTCTGGGTATACATAATGTAAAGCGAAGCACATAAATTTTTTTGCCTGGGGTCTTGGGATATCCAAAGACACCAGGGCACCAAAGCCTAAAAAAATAAAGATCAAACTACACAAAATCTGGAAAGAAAACATCAAGATTTTTAGAAGGTTCAATTAGCAACTGAAAAACAAGAGTGAACACTAAAGCAGTATAACTGTTCGCCAAGTAAATCTTTTTGATTTCCAGGTACCTTTCCACTCCCTGGAAACGCTGGTGGCATACTGGTTAAGGGCTATGGCTGCTAACTGCACGGTCAGCAGTTCCAAACAGCCAGAGGCTCTCTAGAAACTCAACGGGGCAGTTCTACTCCGTCCTATAGGGGCGCTATGAGTCGGAATCGACTCGACAGCATTGGGTTTGGTTTGGTTTGATAGGGTCGCTATGAATCGGAATCGACTCCACAGCAGTGTGTTTCCACACCCTGACCACTTTTGGGTCCAACCACTCTTTTCCTCCACGCCAGTCAGTACTAGGTTTCGGACAATTCGGAGTCCTCCCGACTTCACGTGGCCCAGGCCCTGCCAGGACAGTGCGCAGGTTCCACTCTAGGTAGCGCCTAGCCACGTGTCCACGCGCTTGGCGGCCTAGGGGAGAACAGGCCGCAGGAAGGCCGGACACTGTCTGATGGCGGGGGTCGGGGACGCAGAGAGGACGGACACCGTCTGCCTGACCGCGGCGGTCGGGGCCGCAGAGCGCCGGCACATGTCTGCGCCAAGCCCGCGAGCTCCACGTCTGGGGCGGCGTGAGCACAGAGAAAAGGTAGCGGGAGATCGGCCTGCGGAGTTGCTAACGAACTCTGACCTCAGTTACTCACCCTCAGTGGTCGCCATTATCTTGATTAGGCTGTGGGCACTAATCGCGCTAGGAAGAGAGGCAAGAATCTGGAAAAAAGGAGAGGACAGCGCCTTTCGATCCGAACTGAGAAGGTACGCACTGCCCACAGACACGCCCCCGTCTCGGGCTCACGTATCCGGGCCCTCCCACTGGCACTCACATCTAGCCCTACGACCGTAGTCCAACAGCTCAAATTTGGGGTAGAGCAACCTAAAGCACCTTCCTGCCGCGCAGGCGCAGCTGTGTTGTCCCGCCTCCGGACCCTCCTCGGAGCCGCTCAGAAAAGGCAAAAGTGGCGCGCACGGGCGAGCCCTTCCCGCTCCATAAGAAGTGCGTGGAAGGCGGCCTTTAGCTGCCGCTACGCAGGTTCATAGGTTGGAGCGTACCAAGTGGGATATGCTGGGGAAAAGCCTGTGAGGAGGACTATGCTAAGCATACATTCTCTGTTAGTAAACCGTTATTTTTCTCACCTCGGCTGTGGCTAGGTAATAACGGAGGTTCCCAAGGGCAGGGAATTGAGGAGTCTAAACACCTTCCCCAGAGGGCTTGCTCCACCCCTTCCGCCTCTGGACCCACCCCGGTGCTTTCCCGTCTGCCTTCGCTCATTGGTGGGTCTCGAGAGGACGGCGCCGGGAAGCGAGGGGCGGTCTAGCCGCTGGGAAGGAAACAGCTATCTGCAGCGTCTGGGGCGTCAGGGCCGAGCAGGCAGCTGGTTGGCGTTTGGACCGCAGTCGCGGCGGCAGGTCCCGCCACGTGCTTTTGGCGGCGGCATGGAGCTAGAGGAGTTGGGGATACGAGAGGAATGTGGTGTGTTCGGGTGCATCGCCTCAGGAGAGTGGCCCACGCAGCTGGATGTGCCGCATGTGATTACCCTGGGACTCGTGGGGCTACAGCACCGGTGAGCAGTGGAGTAGGAGCTGGGGGCAAGAACGTGGGGGTGGCGGCGTATGTGCCTGTACGTCCGCTCAAGTCTTGCGGCAGAAGTTGGCCGCCGCGTACTCGCTCGCTTGAGGGCGGGGGTGGGGAGAGGCCGGACCTCGACTCACTTACCTGGATCTGTACCTTCCAGCGATATTCATCAGGTTGCCAGACATGTTCAAGGGCCTCCTTTTCACTCTGAATTTTTAACCAGCATTACCCTATGACCCCTGGTTATATTTAGGGGTTAGTTCTCTGGTCCGTGCACCTCTCGTGAGCCTGACTCGTATTGTAAGACTTTGACTTGCTTGGACCGGGCCCCTGCCCAACAGTTATCTCCCAAATCCTGGATCGTGATCAAGCTTGTTGGTCGAGATCCTGCAACATTTTGAGGTGTAGGCGCGGGGCCTCCAGTCACCACAAGCTTTTGTTCCACAGGGGCGTAGTTATTGAATCGCCTTGTGGATTTGAAAGGTAGTTATTGGTGTGGGATCTTAGGGATCATACAGTGTAGACCAAGGGAACAGGACTAGTGGTAATAGCAGTGGTGAACCAAAAAGCAAACCCCCTGCCATGGAGTCGACTCGGACTCGCAGAACTGCCCTATAAGAGTATCCAGAGAACGGCTGGGGGATTCTAACGGCTGACTTTTGATGATTAGCGGCCATAGCCCTCAACCGGTACACTATCGAGGTTTCTGAGTAGCAGGTACTAGTAGACAGTATAAATTAACTGAAAATAAACCAACGACGGAGAACAGAGCATCTGGAAAAGATTCGTAGGCAAACGTTTTAGTTAATGAAAACGATGGTAGTAGGCAGGTGCTCCAGATCGTCTTCCTTCTTTAAAAAACGGAAAAGAGGAGTAGTCCTCCTAGGTTAGGACACATTGATTTTGAAAAATGGAATGGGGAGGCGACCTTGACTTTTAAAAGTGACATGGTATCCATAGTCGTTTCCTAAAGAACCTGACCTTAGTAATTCCCTTAAGTTACCGGGTAAGAAATACAAACCTAGGTTTTACATGGTCTCTGAAAGGACAAAATTTCAATAAGGCAGTACAGTACAGTGGCAACTTCTAGAACAGTTAAGGAATTTGCAGTAATACTTAGCTGCATTGTGGGTGCAGCGTATATAAATGCATTCCAAATGATTAGGTTTCCTCACCAAACTTAGGTTAGAAGTAGTCTTTTTGCTGTTTTCAGAATCCAAAATACTTGAATTTGAGCTTCACATTTTGGGTACTCTTTGTTTACTAAGAGTGCAGAATGACTTAAAATCTGGGATGGATCAAAAAGTTGTTTTTTTTGTTTGTTTGCTTGCTTGTTTTAACTTGAATAACGTTAATCTTGGATTAATGGTGGGTTGGCCATAGTAGAGATCTTCTTTTAAGAACATTTCTTTAGACAACACCATATATAACCCCCAAGAGAAATTAAACTTTGGTTCTTTATTGGTCCAGAGCAGTGTCAGTTTGTAGCATCCTTATGGGGGGGTTACTCTAGATGGTTTGTCAAGGGGGAGGAGTGATTTGCACAACCTGGAGATCTTTAGAATTGATGGTGGTCTGTGGAATATCTATGAATATATGAATCTCTTTTTTTCCTTAACTGTATTTGCTTTTTAGTTAAAGTTACTTAAAGTTCTTTTCATTCACATTCTCACCTCCCCTTTAAAATATTCTTGCTGGAAAAAAAATGATTTTTTTTTTTTTTGGAAGTTAGATGTTAGCACTAATTGGAAATCTAGTATTTTAGGAAAATACTTGGTGTAGATGGTTATGGCTTTTTTTCCTCCCCAATGACTGCAACTTTATTTCTAGATACATATTCCTGTTCTCAGCATTTGCTTTTATGTAAAAGAATTACGAGATTAGGTAACACAAAATAAGGATAATAAAGATGATTAAATAGGATGGAAGGAGCCTTGTGATAAGCAGAGTCACCTGGCCGTTTGAACCTACTAGCCACTCCACGGAGAAAAAAACCTGTTGATCTGCCCACATAAAGATTTACACCCTAGGGAAACACCATGGGGGAGCTCTGCTTCATCTTAGAAGCTCACTGTTCATCAAAATCACTTGAAACACAGCATATAGTAACAGTATTAAATAGATTTCTCTGAGGTAAACTGTTTATGTGACTAAACAAGTCTTTGTTAAGAGACTGTGTTGTCTGAAATTGACTGGTATTCTCGGTTTATTTTCAGAAGCTGCCAAGAAACAGTAGCTTCTGGAGAACATATGTACTAATGGGAAACTATTTGTTAAATAAGATTTTTGTAGCCTAAATTCCATAGGCTTCACACAAAATTTTACTCAATTTTTAATTTAGCTGAAGTCTTCACCCTTTGGAAGAATGATTCTGATTAGATGGAGAAGGAAGCTCCCTGATGTCTATAAAATATAATCTGCTGCAACTTTAAGCTGATAGGCAGGGATCAGAGAGACAACTAATATATATATGTATATTTTAAATGGCACTGCATCAAGGAGTGTCAGCTAGGAGCACTGGAAGCCTGCATAAGGTGTTATAGCTTCATGTACAGCAGAGTCAGGTGTATACACTGTACACATTGAGACGTGCTGGTCTGCTGCAGAAGGATCTGTTGGCACACCTTCAACTACATTGACTCAGATGTTTTTACAACAAGGGTTCGTTGCTTTGTTTTGATTCATTTTGTGTGAAGGAATATCTAGCAGCTGGCATTAGAAGATGAAATTCTGTCCCTTTCACATTACTTTTGGGTTTCTTTTTGTAGTAGACCTGATCTAAAAAATTTTGTTTCAGGCAGCAGTAGAATTCCTGAAAGTTTTAGCCATTATGCATTTCGTACAAAAATGTGAAGAGTGTCAACTGTTGACAGTCATACACTAGCATACTTAATCCAAGCGGGTTCATCCATAAATACCTTTTTTTTTTTCAGTAGCTGTTCTGGCTATTTACACATTCTGCCTTCTGTCAGTGAGAAAGCTTAATACTGTCACAGTTTTACCAACTGTTGTCGTGTTAGCTGTCGCTGTGTTTGCATGTTCATGCTTTTCTTTTTTTTTTTTTTTTGGTCCTGAAAACGTCATTTCACTGGTTTGCAGAGTTTTGGACAAACCAGATACCACCCCCTTGAGAAGCAGACATTTTCATCTTTAAACTACGGTGATATGTTCTGGAGAGTAAAATGGCCTGGATACATTTGAAGGCTCCATGAAAGAATTTACTACAAGTTCACATATTTAGCAGATAAATTAGCTAGTCAGCTCTTCCTTAGTTAGGAAATGAGAATATACTGTGCTGTTCTGGATTAAGAATCAGACCCTACAACAGCTGAACATTCCTTTACGTCTTCTAAGTTAAAATTTGAGATTTACCTGAGGAAGCTGGGTCAAATAGTGGTGCTCCTTTTTGCAGAAACTTTCTGTAGAGTCTTTTGGTTCTCTTATGTTTTGAGAAAACTGATTTGCAGAAATATTGGGAACAATCTTCTTGGATACGGAGACTGGTTCTGCATACAGTATATAATGTTATCACTGGAATAATACTCATGAGAGAGATAAAAAGTTATTGTCAGTTTGTTGGAGAACACAGAAGTAGGTTGTCAAACTTGCTTTCACTTGCCAAAGTAAGGCTGGGTATATCTTACTGTATTTTCATTTATTAATAACCATATACATAAAATCTGCATACTGTTTTACTCTTATACCCCCCTTAATCTATACCCTGTGTTTAAATTGGAGTCACGTGGAGCAGCGGTTAAAGGCTACAACTGTTAACCTCAAGGTCAGTCTTTTGAATCTACCAGCTACCCCTTGGTGGCGTAGTGGTAAAATGTTATGGCTGGTAACCAAGAGGCTTGCAGTTTAGATCCACCAGGCGCTCCTTGGGAACTCTGTGGGACAGTTCTGACTTACAGTAAGGTTGATATGAGTTGGAACTGACTCGACAGCACCTAACAACAATAACAGCCACTCCTTGACAACTTTATGAGGCACTTCTGCCCTACCTGTAGGATTACTGAGTTAGGATATACTCAAAGACAGGTTTGATTTGGTTTATATTTAAATCAACTAATTTTAAGTTGAGGAAATGACTTATTTTAAAAGTGCTCTTGATTACTGCTCCAGTCTTTGATTTGTAAAGACTTAATTCAGTAACCTTTGTAATCTTGTAATTTAATGATGTTTGATTTTAAATTGGTTATGTTTTCAATTTTGACCAGACTTCCAATATATCTATTTTTGAGAACTTTATTATTTATTTACTTTAGTCTGAAGCAGAATTGATCTACCCCTAGAAAAGAGAAACCATGGTGGTGTAGTAGTTAAGTGCTGTGTCTGCTAACCAAAACGTCAGCAGTTCAGATCCATGAAGTGCTCCTTGGAAACTATGGGGCATTTCTACTCTGTCCTGTAGGGTTGCAGTAAGTCAGAATCAACTCAAAGGCAACAGGTTTAGGTTTTTAAAAGAATCTCAGTGGTACTGTTTATCATTCTAGTTAATACTAGGAGTATCTGTTGAACAGATCTGTTGTCCAGTCCCAAGTTTCTCAGTAATATTACTTTAATCTTGGGTCTGTTTTCTTTAATCTATCTGGCTGGATATATTTATGATCCTTTTCAGTGCTCAAATTCAGTAGACTGGGATTAATATATTTGTGTATTAGTAGTTGTGTGATGTCAAATTGATTCTGACTGATAGCAACCCCATAGGACAATGTAGAAGTGCTCCAGAAGGTTTCCAAGGCTGTAGTTTTTAGTAAGGCAGTAATGTTGCCCTTTCAGCAGTTGTGGCTTTACAGCAGAATGCTTAACCACTGTGCCACCAGGGCTCCTTTTTGTTTGGTTTACCTGTAGCAATTTCCCTGTTGAGTAGCATAGCCACTAGAAGGCATAGAAAAAAGAGCTTAAGCTAAGGGAGAACTCATCAGATTTGCAGTTTGTGTCCCAAAATGAAAAGATTAGATTTCAGTTCACTGGAGACATTAGGAAAGCTGGGAGGACAGAGAAGAAGGGGAAGATTCCTGCTATTTTCTAGTACTTCATTTAAAAAACATTTGTGAGCATCTGTTGTATACATGCACGGCATTGAGGTGGATACTGGGAGTATTGTACCACACAGGGCATATGGGGTCCCTGCATTCCCAGCAATACAGTTCAGCCAGTTGATTGAAAACACAGACCTCTCTATGCCTCAGCATCCTGATCAATAAATTAGGAATAATGATGGTACCTCCCTCATAGAGTTATGCTTTAAATACTTTAATGTATTTAGTATTTAATAAAGAGTACATAGTACCTATATATGTTGTGTATGTCTTGGCTTATACAATGATGTTTGTACTATGGTACTGGAAATAAGAATATACAAATAACTAAAACTGGGATGAATGCTATGAAAGAAAAGTATGGGATATGGACTGTTTACACCTAATTGCATGGTTACTGTTCATATGACATAGCTACTGATGAATGAACAATCAATAATCATGTTCTTTTCACTCTTTTTTATCTCTTCTGATTCTGATCTGCTGATAGTAAGAGGAGAAAAGAGCACAAATTACATCTTTGTGATTTTGTTGGCAAATAGTTTGTTAGTAGCTAGTTTTCTTTTATTCTGTTTTCCTAAGAGATAAAAGGAGTTGGTTATACTGGTGTTAATTGTTTTACACAACTGAAAAACCCGGTTGCTTTCAAGTTGGTTCTGATCCTTGATGCCAGAATAGTAGAACTATGCTCCATAGGGTTTTCACTGGTTGTGGTCATTCCTGTTTCCTTCTCGTGTGCATCTGGGTAAATTTGAACCACCAACCTTCAGCTGTTAGCTGATTGCCTAAATATCTGTGCTGCCTAGGGAGTCAGATAAGCTGTAAGTTATAGAAAATTACAGCAGGGAGAACCTTATCACTGTAACAGTTTGCCATAATCTACTGTTGGTTTTGTTTCCCACTTGTGTTGCAAAGAATTGTCCATTGAAATAATTCTAGTAGAGCAATAGATACATCTGTACTAAAGTCACATAATTATTATCTTCAGTGTTTGAAATTGGAATGCCAAAAGGGTATTTGCAACAAAAGTAAAAATGAAGGCCTGGTTGGATCAAAAAAGAGGTAGCTTCTCTAGGAAATTCTTTATTTAAAATAAAGTTCTTATTTAAGAAGAACTTCCCAGAGAAGCTCTTTTTTTGATCCAAACTGACCTGCAGTAGAACTGATCATGATAATAACAGAAAAATTTTTGAGTACTCTAAGAGCTTTCCATGTATTAACTCATTTCGATTTCATAACAACCCCATGATGTATATAAATTGTGATCACGTCTGTTTTACAGATCAAAAAACAAGACACAGAGGTTAAGGAACAAAAGTCACAGAACTGGTCTATCTTGGAGCCAGGTAATCTCATTCTGGATTCTGCAGCTTTAATAACATGGATCAGGTGTAGACTAAAAGCAGGTCTGCTTCTTGTTTGTGTCTGGAGATTCATTTGTTAGGACCTTGTGCACTGAGACTAATACAGTTAAACCTTTGAGAGCTGGAACTTGACAAGACTGCCTGGTATTTCAGGGTCTTTCAAGTTTTTTGAGTTTGACAGGGTACAGTCTTATTAATTCTCTGTCACTTGTTTTGGTGGAAAATATTTGACTTTTCCTCCTAACGGGTTTCCGCCTTACACTGTTGTCAGCTCTCACAGGTTTATAGAATATCTGTACTAACAGGGGCAAACCCAGGTTTGATTTCGTGGCCAGTGCCCCTCAGGTGCAGCTGCCACCTGTCAGTGGAGGCTTGCTGCTGGGATGCTGAGCAGGTTTCAGCAGAGCTTCTAGACTAAGATGGACTAAGAGGAAAGACTTGGCCGTCTCCTGGAAACCAGCCATTGAAAACTCTGTGGATTACCATAGTCTGAATCTGTCATGCAAGTAGTCACCAAGAGTTAGGGTAGACTTGACAGAAGCTAACAACAAGAAAAACTGTAATAATTCAACTACCAAAATGGTCAGTAAGTGACTTTGCTTCTTTCTTAGCATTGTTTATACTCTGGGCCTCATCTACCCCAAAGAAATCACTGGACTCTTTGATATATAAAAAGGAAAAGCTCGCCATCCATGCCCCTCCCAATTTATTCCAATTTTTTTTGTAAGTAGCAATGCAGAGTGTCAGAGAAAACATTATTTGCTTCATGCTGATATGAAAATAGGTGAGTATGACTCAGTGTTTCTGGAAATGGTTAACCATCTGAATGACCAGAAATACATGAAATATGCTCAGTATTATTGTCTGCCCTCTCCTCCCCACCGCCCCGCAAAAACCTCATTGCCTTTAAATTGAGTCTGACTCATAGCCACTCTTTAGGGCAGAGTGGGATTGCACCATGGATTTCAAGGAGCAGCTGGTGGATTCAGACTACGGACCTTTAGTTAGCTTTTAACCTCTGTTCCCCCAGGGCTTCTGTAAGTGTAAGGAAGTCAGAATAGTGGTAACCTTTATGACATGATTACGGACTTTAAAAAAACATAGAAACTACACTTGTTACCCGTGAGTCCCTTCCTACTTGTGGTGACCTTGGCTGTAATCTTTACAAAAGCAGATCTACATGCCTTACTTCCAGCAAGCTGGATTGACAGCACCAAACTTTAGGTGAATGTAGCCCAACACAAACTTCTTGTACCACCCGGAGACCACCTGGGGAGTCTTGTTCTTGTGTGCCTTATCGCCTTTTCCAGCTTAGTGAGTTTATAGGACAGAATAGAACTGCTTGATAAGGTTTCCTAGGCTTTCATTTTTGCTGGAATGGATGGCCAGGTGGTAGTGGGTTTGGTCTTTTTTTTGGTTGGCTAGTGGGTTTGACCCACCAACCTTTTAGTTAGCAGCAGACAGCTTAATCATTGTTCTACCAGGGCCCCTGTGGAGGCTTTTGGGCTGCTAGTAATGTTTTTTGTCTTCATTTGGGTGTGTTCCCTTTGTTGAACCCTTCATTTATTTCTCTTTACTCAAAAAACAACTCTATTTGTGTATAAAATGCTAAAACTGGATTACCCTAGAAATTCAGGGAAGTTCAGTGGCTTGCTCTGTGTCCAGGTGTTCTGATTTGCAATCCAGTGCTTTTTTGTTTATATGCTGTCTTTTTTTTTCCCCTTAATGTGCTAATATTACATTATATTACCTTTTCTTGTTCCTGATGGGTGGATTTGGAATTGTAGCGTACTAACTAGGTTGACTTCTGAATTCGGTTTATCACAGACTTGCTATATAACACCCATTACTAACTGCCTTTGGAGAAACCAAAAATCAGCTTCTTAATTTGTAGAGTTTTCATTTTGTTTTTTACATCCTAGTCTTACAGCAATCACTGTAAAGTGCAATTTAAAGTCCCGTATTAAAGGCACAGTTATGCAGACACTATTTGGCACTGGGAAGTTTCTGTAAACTCTAACTTCCCTTCTTAAGTAAGAGCTGTGAGGTAAATCATTTATCAGCCTTCTCTACATTCATAAACAATATGTTTAGTCTAATTTGTCAAGGACAAGAGTAAGCGTCTTTGTTATCAGGAACAAGCAACAGAACATTTTCTCATTCTGGAAACATTTGGCATTTCTCAGGGTCTTACCATCTTCATGAGCTTTTCTCTTGATGTTCAACATTCCTGGGTATTTGGTATGACCTTCAAGTAATTCTTAGAACAAACAAAAAACGTGAGAAAAGATCCATTATATAACATCATTTGAAATGCATTAAAGCATTCAAGTACACTATAAAGGGAGACCATTGAAGCAGTTGGGTAAATAATGAGTTAAAACATAAGAAATTAACTCTGTTATATAATTTGGAAAAAGATTTAAATGATTTAAATTAAATATTTTGCTGGCTTCTTGAGTTATTTGAATATATAGCAGTATTAGGGTTTTGTTTGGGTTTTTTTTCACCAAGTTAAAATGCAAAAGGGAGACTTTATAGATTTTTAAGTGAATTCCAAGATTACCTTGTTTCCATCTGGCAGTTCTGAGAGTTGATTGCCTTAGGATGCAGTCCACTTCATAAAATGTCATTTTCCTCAAGGATTGCCATTTTTCTTTTGTAAAGCTTTGTATTAATATTTTAAATTTTTATGTTTGGTATGATATTGTTTCCATTCTGTATTTTAAACTGCATTAATCTTCTGGCAGTTTCTTCAACTATTTCTTTGCTTCCTCTGGCCCCTTCAAGCATTTGCTTAATTTTTGCATCAGACCAAATGTGTATCAGTGCTGTGACCTCACTGTCACACCAGTGTTTTCCAGCCTCTCTGTTGTTCACTGTTAGGATCCGTAATTGAATTTTAGCATCTTCTAAAGGAACATAATTGCCAGTGAATCAACATGATTTACAGTTATTCAAACTTAAAGATAGATCTTGTATTTTGAAGTTCTGTTAAAATGCCTGAATTATATTCATAATTTCAGCAGTAGGATCAAGCAATTTTTATACATCCATAGTCAAAGGAAATATTAAACATTATAAGGCACAATTAAAATACATTAGTATTATATTATTAGTGTGAATAATTTCATCAGTAGGTAACCTTCATTGGATATTTAGGAATATGGAGAAGCTCAGTGCTTACTGATTTGTTTTAGTAAGAAGTGAAGATAGGTATTTTCCTTCCTCCCCTACTATTTTCTCTACAAACTAAGGTATAATAAGGAAACACCTCGGGTAATACACAAGAGGGCTCTAACCTATAACTGCTTACATGCTATAAATGAAGACATCAGATTTCAAAATAATTTTATAGTTAATAATTTAGACCCTGTACCTGACTCAGTGATAACCTTGTACTGCTGGGGGGGCCACCCACACCTTTTGAGGTAGTACTTACGGTGTCTCCTGCTGTCAGAAAATGAAGAAAAGGACCGATTTAAATTTGCTGTCTATAACATTCTAATTTACTTTTGCAATTGAAGATTGTCCTGGAAAACTAGTATACTGGATTCTAGCATCAGAACTATCCTTGACACCAAGAAAATTTGCCATCTAATCAAATTTAAAATGGCCTTGTGGAGTTCACCTCCTGCAGAATCTTGGAAGTACTCCATTTGAAAAGTCACAAGGCAGTGTGCTCTACTTGGGAGTAGGAGAATATCTTTAGATTCAAGTTAATAACATGTTTGAATGCTGTAGTTTAATGTTGACAGGCCAGCCAGCCAGCCAAGTGTCGTCGAGTCGGATCCGACAGTGGGTTTTTTTTTTTAATTGTGCTTCATGACACGGTTTACAAATTAGTTTCTCATAAAACAGTTAGTACACATATTGTTTTGTGACACTGGTGGCCAGCTCTGTGGCACATCAGCACTCTCCCCTTCTAGACCTTAGATTCACTATTACCAGCTTTCCAGTCTCTCCTGCCTTCTCATTCTTGCCCTGGGCTAGTGTGCCTGTTTAGTCTCATACATGTGGTTGAGCTTCGTCTATTACTGTGTATTTTGTGGGCTTGTCTAATACTAGAGTGAACAGCGCACCTCAGGGGTTACAAAGGGGTGTCCACAGGCCATACTCTTCAGGGTTCCTCCAGTCTCTGTCAGATCAGTGTGTCTGATCTTATTTTGTGAGTTTCAGTTTTGCTCTACATTTTCCTCCTGCTGTGCCTGGCTCCTTCTAATATAATCCCTTTCAGAGCAGTTAGTGGTGGTAGCCAGGCATCACCTAGTTGTGCTGAACTCCGTCTGGCAGAGGCTGTGGTAGTTGCCGTCCATTAGTCTTTTGGACTCCTCTCTGGCTTGCATTTGGTTTTCCTCATTCTCCCGTGCTCCACACAGGATAGAACAGGTAGATGTACCATATATGGCCATTCACAAGCTTTTAAGACTCAAAACACTACTCACCAAAGTAGAATGTAGACCATTTTCTTTATAAGTTATGTTACACCAGTTGAGCTGGACAACCCGAGACCATTGTCTCCAGCTCTCAGCCTAATAACTCAGTCCTTCAGGGAGTTTGGATGTGTATATGAAGCTTCTGTGACATTGCCTTGGTCAGGTTGTACTGACTTCCCTGTAGTATGTGCTATCTTAACCTGTCACCGAAGTTACCACTTATCAATTGTTTATTTAGGGTTTTTCCCTCCCTACCCATGAAGGACTGAGTTTTATAATACGGTCCCATACAATATTTACTCTTTTGTGATTGACTTATTACACTCAGCATAATGCCCTCCAGATTCATCCATGTTGTGAGATGTTTCCCAGACTTAGCATTGTTCAACCAAGTTTTTGTGTATGTCTTATCTTTTGATTCTCATCGTAGCTAAGAGTGATACATAGTGTAAGACTTAGTGGTCTTAGCAAATTTCCCACTAGACATTAACAGTCTGTAGTATTGGTGCAAGAGAATTTCACTAGAGCAAGGAAGACAACCAGAAGGTGATAAACATTTTAGGAAATGAGGATGTTCAGTCTACTAAACATAATATGAATTTATTCTAGTGTGCCAGTGTGTGTATGTAGTATTTACAAGTCATTTGTTCATAACTTGGGAGAAATTGCACCTTATAAGTAAATGGTAGACTTGTGTTACTGAAAATAGTAATGTGGTGAGAGTAACCTTTCATAGCAGTAACACTACCCTGTACTTGGGGACATTTTTTAAAAAAGCAAACTTT
Source organism: Heterohyrax brucei (assembly GCA_028571685.1). Taxonomy (NCBI): domain Eukaryota; kingdom Metazoa; phylum Chordata; class Mammalia; order Hyracoidea; family Procaviidae; genus Heterohyrax; species Heterohyrax brucei. The sequence continues at coordinate 136,911,841 of CM053143.1, forward strand.
TTTTTTCACCAGGTAGTTGGAACAGTAAGGTTGTCGTGCAATTGATTGCGATGATTATTGTAAACTAGAAAAAAATTTTTATTAATAGATCAGTGAGGAAAAAGGTGGTTATAGAGCCCATAAGCATAAAGGTATTTGAAGAGTTATATCAGGATAGGGCCAAAACTTATTAATGACATGTTTGTTCAGTGAGACTGGGGTGAAGTTTAGGTTCCCCAGATAGGGAAATCCCCAAAATAAAGGCAAAACACTGAAAATAGGGGCACAGTTGTCATTATGTAAAAGATGATAACATTGTCACAAAAAAGAGGAATTTAAAAAAATGTACTCATAGATCTTCCATATAGAGAGAAAGAGCTAAGGTGATGTGAAGAATTAAAGACTGATTTGAATTCAGAAAATTAGGAGCAAGTATTAACGTAACCAGAAAAGGAAATTTACAGTCATACACATCAAAATAAAAAAAACAGGAAAAGATTGGAATCTCAGCAAATACAAAACCAACAAGAAGAAGTATGAAAATGATTCAGCAGAGAAAATTAAGTGGAGCAAAGAATTGTCTACAACACACACAAAAAAAGATACCAAAATGACAGCACCAAACTTCTACCTATTAATAATTACACTGAATGTAAATGGATTAAATACACCAATAAAGAAATGGAGAGTGGCTGACTGGATTAAAAAAACCCATGATCCATCTGTATGTTGCCTACAGGAGACACTTTAGACTGAAAAATGAAAAAACTAAAATGCAAAGGATGGAAAAAAACAGCATTCAAAAATAAGTAAGAGTAGCAATATTGATTTCTGATACACTACTTTGAATAAAGAAGGACACTATATAATGATTAAAGGGTCAGTACTGCAGGAGGCATAACCATATTAAATATTTATGCATCCAATGATAGTGCTGCAGGATACGTAACACAGACTCTGTCTGTGTTAAAAAAAACATAGACAGCTGTGCTATGATGGGAGGAGACTTGAACAGACTACTTTTAATGAAGGACAGAACATCCAGAAGGAAGCTCAATAAAAACATAGATCTGAATGCTACAATCAACCAAATTGACCTCATAAACATTTGCTTTTCTAGCATATATAGAACATTCGCCAGATAAGACTACATATTAGACCATAAAGCAAATCTTAATAAAATTCAAAGTATGGAAGTATTATAAGGCATCTTCTCAGACCATAAAGCCATAAAGATAGAAATCATTAACAAACATAAAGGAAAGAAAGTTAGACACCTGGAAACTGACCAGCACCTTGCTCAGAAACTTCTGGGTTATAGAAGAAATCAAGGACAGAATAAAGAAATTCACAGAATCAAATGAGAATGAAAAAACACCCTACCAGAATCTTTGGGACACAGCAAAACAAGTGCTCAGAAGTCACTTGATCTTAAAACACACAGACATACAAAAAAGAAAGGGCCCAAAACAAAGCATTGACCCTACAACTCAAACTAGTAGAAAGGGAACAGCCCTTGGGGAACAGAAATACAAATAAAAATAATAAAAATTAGAGCTGAACTAAATTACAGAAGACAAGAATGTGCGAAAGAGTTAAACAGATCAAAAGCTGGTTTTATGAAAAGGTCAACAAAATTGACAAACCATTGGCGAAACTTACAAGAAAAAACAGGAGAGGAAGCAAAAAACCTGAATAAGAAATGAGATGGGCAATAATCACAACAGACTAAACTGAAATTAAAAAAATAAAAAGATTAAAGATCATTACTGAATCATTACTGATTCTAGATGGAGTCCAAGAATTCACACTGTATACCTGTTTAAGAAGGGTAGCCATAGAACCTTACTTTCACCAATAATTTGCTCTTTCCATTTCTGTAATTTGTAAATATGAACATTATCCAACATAATTACATAATGTTATATAATAATCTCATTTTCTTAATGTGGCACCTCACACAAAAAATAAAGACTTGTTTTTTACCTCTGTCAGGACTTTGTTTTCTGTCTGTATGTCTTAGGTCTTCTGACATGTTGCTAGCAGAGTCATCTTCAGGTGTATCTCCAGCAGTGACTATGAACATAATGGGAGATAAAGTAGCTTGCATTTTTATTCAGTTTCATAATTTAAACTCTTTAATGCACTGTTGTCCATTTTAAAAGTATTGTGATGGTTTGCTTTTTGAGAATTTAAATTTCCCCACCATTAAAAATCTTTTTTATCAGACAGCCGTGATGGGGCACACAATGTTGATTCCCTATGGCATCATGAGAAGAAGAGGGGTGCAGACCACAGCTGAAGGTCTGATGGCCTGGGGGATCCCCTGGGAGTATTGTCCCTAGACTTGCTGTTGTCCCTATCCAGAAAACACAACTGAGGTCAACTCTTTGGATGAAAATGGAGTGGACTTGTAGACAGTTTGACCATATGGTGTGTGTACTTTATGGTTCTGTGCATTTATAGTTTATACTGTTCTACTGATCTCTTTCTAGATGGGAGAAGAGAAGGTGGAGAGGAGGGGACAGGAGATTATTAAGAGGATACAACAAGTATAGAATGATTGAGTAGCCTCTTTAGCAGTTACTGTGTGGATATAATTGTGTCCCTGGTGTTGGACTACTTTCTCAGAAGTCAGTTTACATTTTGATTTTAATGAGCAGTGGTATAGTTCTCCAGTAAGTTAGTTTCTTCTCTTGCCCATCAGTGAAACATTTTGCTCTCTTTCCCTTCCACTTCTCCTCTAGTCTCTCTCTCTGTCTCTCTGTCTCTCTCTCTCTCTCTCTCTCTCTAATACTTGTAAAATTAGCAGTGTACCTTTTAGGCCAGATATTAAAATCTAGAAACCTCTTGGTAGTAGATGTCTTCAATACCATCTTCCCCATTCCTGCCATTTTATGGAGTTAAGTTTAGAAGAGAGACTTGGCTTGGTTCAGGGGTACATAGTGACTGAGTTAGAACTTGAATTTCCTAACTCTGGCATAGAACTCAATTTCTTTCATGCTGTGTGTCTTTGTGTGTATGTATTATACCTTAACCTGGTGGTAATTTGTTTTGAAGAACAGCTTTGTGGTATCCCAGATAATTTACTACTTCTGAAACTCAAGGATTTCGTATTTTTCTTCTGTCTTTCCAATACTTTAACTACAGTTGGTGTCAAAACTTGCTTTAGCTTCTGCTATTTGGTTTGCATATTTGCTTTTTAAAATGGATTTATTTTTAAACCTGATTCTGAAAATCCACTTTTGCTTCCTTAGTGTATCTTTGTGTTGTTATCTCTGTCCTGGAGAAGATCAAATACAGTCAGTACTCCCCTCCCCCCAGTTAGGAAAGTCTGACTCACAATACATATTTGCCCTTGAACATCATGTAAAGTTTGCCATCTTGGAACAATTGAACCAACCCTTACAACAGATTCTTCCCAACAGTTCACCTTCACGTGCTGCATATGCAGCTTTTAAATCACTGAAAAAGCTTTCAGCCTTTTCTTGACACCAAAAAATAAAATAAAACCCATTGTGGTCAAATGGATTCTGACTCATAATGACCCTATAGGAGAGAGTAGTGGTTCCAAGGAGTGCCTGGTAGATTCAAACTGCTGACATTTTGTTTAGCAGCTGTAGCATTTAATCGTTACACTATCAGGGTTTCCATTTCTTGCATCAAAACCAAAAACCAAACGAAAACCACTGCCATTGAATAGATTCCAACTCATAGCAACCCTATGGACACACCAGAGTCAGGCTAAGAAAGAACCTTATGCGCCTGCTTTTACTTCCCCTGCAAATTTTACTTAAAGACAAAGGAACAGATCTCTCTAGGTAACCCGGGGACTACCCATATACATACATTAGGTTTGTTGCCTGATTAATTTGGCTATTAGCTTGCTTAACATTTAATGTAGCCTATTTAACTTAGACTATATTAATCTTGATGTGCTTGTGAACATTTTTATGTGATGAAGCAAGATGCTAGGATAATTTTTCTTCACTTCCTACCTGTCTGGTCCTCTTCTGTTTTTATATGGGTATATTCTGTGACTTGTTCTCCGTTTTGGAATTGCTGTTCTGGTGACTTTCCTGCTTTATTGTGTCTCAGAATAGCATCCAACTCAGTAAAAAATTTCATACACTTAGTTATGCCTAGGTCTTGAGCTGTTCTTACAATCTTGTATTCGTGTTTTAGGTTCTTGTACTTTGTTCTACACTGCTTCCAGTCTCTCTCTATTCCAAATTTCTGAAGCTTGGCAGCAATTTGTTCAAAAATTCTTTTATTTCTCACTGTTCCCTCTAGTTGTTGTTGTATGCTTTTATCAGACCAGATGCTTATGAGAGCTTTGACTTCTGGCGCGGTCCAGTGTTTTCCTCCTTCATTTGCTACGGTTGGAATAACAGTTGGATTATTAAGAGGTTCAATTAGTGATGTTGAGTCACCTGTATGAGACAGAGAAAAAGAGAGATGACATGTACAGGTTACATGCAATGTATAAGATAAGTAATTGGATGGAAGGTTATTAAAGAAAGTTATTTTCTCCATAGGATATGGAATTAACAAGTCATAGCTAAACTTTGGGGAAATTAATTACAGAATGGGAATCTGTTCGTTATCATTACATTCATGATAAAGTTGTGTCTTTAATTAGTCACATTTCGGTAATCCTTTTTTCTCTATTTCTCTTCCATCCCTCTTTATATATGTGGGACATGTATCAGTATATGCTGAAAGTCGAGTGTATAGTTTCATAATGTTTGTTGACAGAGTGTTTAGAAGAGCGTGACAGATGAAATCAAATATGTGTCTCTCACAAAAGAAATGTGAATTAAGGCCCAAACTGATCCTGCTGGCGTTGGTGAGGCATTGTGTTTCAGTGGTAGAGTTCTTGTCTACCATACCAGAGAACTGGGTTTGAGTTCTGGCCAGTACACCCCCTGTACAGTCACCACCTGTCATGGACTGAATTGTGTCCCGCTAAAAATGTGTGTAGTAATTTGACAGGGTCAGGATTCCCTGTGTTCTGTGATTGCCCTCTGTTGTGTGATTTTCTCATGCTGTAAATCATAGTCTCTGCCTGTGGTTCACAGAGTGGATGATGTTAGAGAGTATTAGGTGGGACTGTAAACCTCTTCCTAAGGTCACCTCCCTGCTCCATTGGGGTTTCCCGTAAGTGTGACTTGCACCACCTTTTATCCTACAAGAGATGAAAGGGAAGCAAGCAGTAAGTTGGTAATCTCGTAGCATCAAGAAAGCAGCACTAGGAGAAGAGCGTATCGTTCAGACCTGAGGTTCTTTTGCCAAGATGCTCCCTGAACAAAGACTGATGCAACACAAGGACTTTCTTTCCTCCAAAGCCGACAAGGGGAAAGTCTTCCCCATAGAGCAAACATCCTGAGTTTGGACTTGTAGCCTATCGGACTATGTAAGAATAAACTTGCGTTTGTTAAAACCATCCACTTGGTGGTATTTCTGTTACGGCAGCACTAGATGACTAAAACACCACCCATCTGTCAGTGAAGACTAGTGGGTTGCTATAATGCTGAAGAGGTTTTATCAGAGCTTCTAAACTAAAACAGACTAAGAAGAAAGGCCTGGCAATCTACTTCTGAAAATCAGCCAGTGAAAACCCTGTGGATCTCAGTGGTCCAGTCTGCAGTGCCATGGGGATAGTGAAGAACTCAGCAGCATTTCATTTCATTGTGGATGTAGTTACCACGAATCTGGGTCTGACTCAGTGGTAGTAACAACAATGTGTAATTTTAGCCATTAGATTTCTTACTGTATTTAAAGAGTACAGGCTAAAATTAGAGGACTAATATTTTAAGTAATTTACACTTGTTTAAGAAATCATTTGTTTTAGAAACTTTTTCCTCCCCAGTATATATTGGTAAAAGGAGGGAAACAGATTAATCCTAAGCATTTCTACCAGGTAAAACCCATCTTTTTCCTCAGATTTACAACCAGTCCTGCTTTCTGATTTGAAAGTGGGTCTGTTTTACTATACTGTACCATTCTATATGATATGAATACTGTAAGGTGCTAGTTTTATTACTGTCATGCAGTACCTAGTTGCAGTGGTCTCACATGAGAAACCAAAAGTAAGGGATTCTGGGAGATGTCTTCTTCCTCCTCTGATGCAATAGACATTTTGCCTGGAAAGAGAACAGAGATCCTTTTGAATACAGGAACTAAACAAAATAAAAATTATGTTTACTGGTAATGCTGGTGACAAGCTAGATTTGATCATATTCATGAAGGATTATAGATACCATGTTTTTAACCAAGTGGTATAGAGTGGTTTAAATAAGTATATAGACATCTTATTTTTTTATACCATTAACATGATCTATTTTGATCTTCTACTAGAATTGTTCATTTTGTACATTTTGAGGAAAGAGACAGTTGTGGTTAATTTTTTTAACAAGTTAACATTTTTTTTTAAAAGATGCTTTTTGTGTCCTGGGTCCCTTTAACAAAGTAGGCACTTGATAAATGATGTTGTATTTAATAATGTAATGTTTAAGAGGGATTCTGCAATGAGAGAATTAGTGAGAAAATCATGCTTTATTGGCAAATGTCAAATAGCTTAAGGTTTTAATTAGTAATTGTCATCGATTGAATTGTGTTCCCCCAAAAACATGTGTAGCAATGTGGCTAGGACATGATTCCCAGTTTCTTGTGATTGTCCTCCATTTTGTGATTTTCCTGTGTTGTATGTTAAAGGATTAGGATGGGACTGTAAATCCCTTCGTAGGATCACCTCCCTGCTCCACTGTAAGGGAGTTTTCCCTGGAGTATGGCTTGCCGCACCCTTAATCCTTTCATCCTAGAAGAGACAAAAGGAAAGAGCAGCAAGCAGAGAATTGGGGACCTCACACCACCAAGAAAGCAGCACCGGGAGAAGAGCCTGTCCTTCAGACCTGAGGTTCCTGCGCCAAGACATTCCCTGGACAAAGACTGATGCAATACTTCACTTTCCTCCAGAGCCAACAAGGGGGAAAACCTTCCCCTGGAGCAGAAATCCTGAATTTGGACTTGTAGCCTACTGGACTGTGTAAGAATAAACCTTCCTTTGTTAAAGCCATCCACTCTATGGTATTTCTGTTAGAGCAGCACTAGCTGACTAAAACAGTAATTAATCCATAAATTTATTAGTGTTTCCAGAATTCAATCCAGATGCACTAAGGAAAGTGTTATTGAAAGAGCTGTGCCAGCCTTGGGAAATGGGAGAAGTTCCTCCCTCCCTGACTGACTTCTTTTATGCTTGGAGTATCTTTATATCGTTTTTCATTAAATGAGGTATGGGCTAGTTTTTGAAGTAGTGAAATGAATATAACCCCGTTGTCACTGACTTAATTCCGACTCATAGTGACCCTATTGGGCAGAGTAGAGCTGCCCCATATAGTTTTCAAGGAGTGCCTGGTGGATTCAAGCCACCAGCCTTTTGGTTACTGGCCCTATCAGTTAATCTCCGTGCCACCAGGGTTTTCCAAAGGAGCATTATATTGGACAAAAAGTAGCTTTTCAAAGGATCTCAGCATGTGCTAGGATTGGGAATACAGTTGGCACATGAAGTTGAATCATAACAACTCTGAAGTTACTCACTAAGCAGGATGATGATGTAGTTGTGTGCACTTCGATTGCTCTTTGTAATTTTCTTTTTTATTGTAATTGAGTGAAAGTGTACAATCCAGTTTAAATTTGCATGCCTGCTTATCTGCAGCTCTTTCTGCTTTCCTTGCCCGGTGACAGCGCACTCCTCCTTTGCATTCTGTATATGTCATATCCTCTTAACAATCTCCTGTCCCACCCTCTCCACCCTCTGCACTTCCCTCTAGTAAGAGGCCTGAATTAAAGATTTGTGTGTCTTATTGATCGTATCATCTCCGTGTATGTTTTCCAGGTTTATTTTACTGAATAACAGACATACCACTGTATTTTACATCAGGAGATCAAATGTTGGGTGTGATTTTAATGGCATAAACATTCGTTTCAAATTAGGATTCACAGTTTTATTTATAGTTATTACCATTAAAGAAAAAGGACTGCTGCTCATCATTTTTAAAATTTTGTTTGTGATTTTTCTACTAAACTAGGAAACTAAATGCATGGGAAACACAAAAGCATCACTGTTTGCATATGGCATAATTGTATATTTTTAGGTTCAACATAAAAATTTTTTGAAATTTAAATCAGGTGTTACAATCTCTTGAAGCTAAATTGCAGTTAAGGAATGTTTTGCCTTAAGTTAGGAATATGCATTTGTCTTTGGGAAAATAAAAATCTGAAGTTATGTAAGAATTCTCTTTAGAGCTCTCTGCACCCCACATTGGTGAGTGGCGTCTGGGGTCTTAAAAGCTGCCAAGCTGCCATCCAAGGACACAGCAAATGGTCCCAACTCAGCAGGAACGGATGCTCAACGAGGGCCAAAACGGCATGCGGTAAAGACAACCGAGAAGACAGAGAGACCCACAAGAGTGAGTGCCTACATCGACTTGGGACCGGAAGAACCGGATGGTGCCCAGCCACCACCAGTGATAGCCATGACGGAGCTCACAGAGAGGAGCCTCACTGGCAACACAAGAATAAAAAGAGGTGCATCATGAGATCTCCACTAAAAGACCTCAATTGATGGTCCAGCGGTTTTGGGGTTCCTCTGAGAGCATGGCCCCCTTCCCTGATGCTGCCCTCTCCCATAAATTATAACAAAGGTCCACTCTTTGGACAGGAATGGATTGGACTTGGCAAGGCAGAGTGACCATATATTGGAAGCACTTTATGGTTCTATACATCTATAGGATATCATCTTGCTGACCTCTGGCTGGAGGAAGGGGAGTGGACGGAGAGGAGAGGAAAGGAGACTGTTGGGAGGATGAGACAGGTATGGAGCAGAGAGGAATAGTGTGCTGTCACCAGACAGGGAGAGCAGTGGAAGCTGCATATAGGGGGGCATGTAAATTTACATGTGAATGTACATTTTCACTCAGTTATGTTAAATAAAAATTAAAAAATTAAAAATTAAAAAAAAAAGCTCTTTAGACAGATGTGAGGAAGATACTGATACAATGTTCTGGTCATTTTAATATCTTAGTTTGATTATGAGAATATTAAGGAAAAGCAGGGTTTGCTTTTGAATTATCTGGTTTAGGACTTAGTCTTATTTGGAGCTAAACATACATGTGAGAGTGAAGAACAGGAGCTTTTTATACAGTCCCCTCAGGAACTTTTTGGGGGGAAGGTATTCCAGGTGTGAATCCCTAAATCTCTCTATGCTGTGGAGATTTTAATCTAAACTCTTAAGTCATTACTACTAATATATTTGTATAAAGTTAAGATGAAGGAGGTGGAGTGGAAACTTGGTCACTAAAGAAATGTTTCAGGAACAGTAGGCCAAAGGTTTTCTGAGTTTCAGGGTCATTTACAGTGACTAGGACATGGAGCCTCTAGAGCTGGGCAGAGGTTTATTTGGGTCCTGTTTTCAGGCTACCTGCTGCTTAACAGAGGGGACCAGATACCCTCACTTGCATGAGGTGGATGCTAACAGTGGAAAACACACATTATCTTCTTCCGTTTACCATATACCAACAAAAATTCTGCCCATTCTGCCATAGAAAAACTAGAAAGCCTTATAAATACATCAGACTGGAAGAAAGGAGGGCTTTCTGTCTTAGAAAAGAACTGATAGAGTAAAATCTTAGATTTCTGTAGGTCAAATAAAAATCAGCCAAAATTGTAAAGCCAGAGAGGTCATGCAAATTTCTAAGACCCCAATTAATACAAACAATTTGTAAAAGTGGAGAAAAGTATTTCATATCGCTAGTAATTAAACAAATACAAAATATTTATTAAATTACCAAAGTGGTTATTTCAAAGTTAATTGAACTTGCCCCCCAAACTGAACTTCAGGTAGTCTATCCTGAAGTAATGTTAAATCTGGATTCAAAAGGTATTGATTGCAACATTATTTGTACAAGTTGGACAAAGACTTACACTGGGTATATGCCCCCAAGTAAATATTTTGGATTAAGAATTAATATTTAATCCTCAATTATGATTAATTCTGAGTAAAATATAAATGTTTTTAAAAATGCAAACTAAATGTTAAAATGCTTGTAATTTTATAATTTCAAAAAAAAAGAACCACCACTAGTAGCATTGTGTAAGATGAATAGAAACAAGGCTTAAAACCAGAGATCAGTTAAGAGTCTATGTTAATAGTCCACGTGATACTCAAGGTTATGGGAAATATAGAGGGACTGTAAGTGGGTTGGATTGTATACCAAATGATTTATTATTGATCTGTAAACATGAAGTTCTGCTAAGCCAAATTAACCCAAGTGTAATCTAATCCCAAGTGTAACCTCCTTCTTGCTTGGTACTTTTATTTACCATTTTTATCTGGGTAAGTTATGTTTATCATGGATTCTTATATAATTTGCTTTGTTTTACACACTTGAGTGTGTGTATCTCAGTGCCGTGCACATGGTGCATACAGACGGTGGATGCTACAAAGACTTGAAGTGAACAACTCTATACCTGAAAATAGCATCTGTAATCCTGGGGGCTATGTGACAAATCTCATTACTGCTGTTGATTTTCCCCTTTGCCTGGTGATGAGTGCACCTCTGTAGACCAGAAGCAGATTTCATGTCAGTGATGTTGGGTTTAACAATACAGAAGGTCAAGCACCTTGTTTTGATCTTTAAATCATTTGCTGATTTTATTTTACTTGTGCTTAAATTGAAGTGGGTTTTTCCAAGTTAATAATAAGGAAGTATTTAATCTGTGCTTAGTACTTTAGTCTTTCATTTATAAAATCAGGAAAATAAGAACATTAAATAGAGCTGGAAATTTCTGTATTATTGGGAGTTGTCTTGGATTGTTTGGGAGGGGGCAGGTCTTCTACACTGAAAAAATATTTTCCAAACCCAAATCTTTATTTCAGAAACATTTCAGACATCTTTAAGGAGCAGTTGACATAAGCAGTTAATGTCATTGTAATGTGAGCTTTCTGTGTGTTACAGATTTAAAAACTGATGGTACTAAGCTTTTTAAAATTTTTCTACCCTATGCAAAATAGCATAGCAAGTCATTTTTCTCTACTTTCATATTTCAGGCAGTGTTTATTGTATGGACTTAAAATTTAAAAGTTCTGCATTCTTACAGTTTACTAGTTAAAAACCAAAGAATAGTACTTTTTCTTTTTACCTTCCGTGGTCTCTGGGGCTGTGCTTTGGCTGAGCATTGCCAGGCACCTGCCGCTCTCAGCCTCCTCCGTTAATCGTGGGGCAGGTTCATGCCTCAGGATGGCATCCAAGTCGTGGAAGAACTTCATAGTTTAGAGCCGTCTCCAGAGCTATGGGCATATTTAACTATTCTGTATTCATATTTCAGATTTTTATACTTTGCCCGGCACTGCTTCCAATCTCTGTACACACCTAATGCTTGCAGCGTTTTAGCAATGTAAATAAATAGTCCTTTATTTCTCAGCCTTCCATAAAGTTGTTGTTGTATGTTTTTTTCTGCCCAAACACTCAGCAAAGCTTTAACCTCCTCTTCCGTCCTGTGCTTTCCTGCTCCACTCTCCATATTGAAAGTGACCTGGAAATGATTCACTATTTCCAGCCAAGGTTTTGTTTCCTAGGAAACCAGATGGCTGGTTGTCAATAAACTCCAGAGAGCTAAAGGGATTTCCTTTAACTGGTTCAAACTGCCTGAGGGGAGTAACTTGAGAAACTGCCAAATAAGCGGGCTTTGTGATTAAAGAGGCTTGGACTTAAAAAGGATGCCTAACCTCATTCCTTTCTGCTTTAGGGAAGAATTACCTTTGAGACAAAAGGGAAAGAAAATCACTTTTAGTATTTCTTTTCTTATATACTTTGCTTTGTTTTACTAGAAGGTTGTTGATTTTTAAAATTGTTCTGGAAATGATTAGCAGAGAGTCCGTCTGCCCTGGTGCTTATACTTTATGTATTTTTTTCTCTTGATGTAAATTACCTAGTCTAGCATCAGTAAATTTAAGGACCGTATGATTTCACTAAATAATTTGTTTACGCTCACAGAGACTGCATTATTAAGCGTATCTATTTGTAGCATAGTATTCAATACACTGATAAAATCATTTTCAGTTTGATTTTTTTTAATGTTAACTTTGCAAATACATTTAATACACTGCAGTTTTTCTTGTTGAAATGCTCGAGCAATAATGCGTAATTTTGAAAACATTATTACCAAATAACAAACTGATACAGCAATTTGTTAATATGTATATACATTTCTGGTAGAGTTTAATTTTCATTTCTACCCTGATACATATTCTTTGGAACAAAAGTTTATCAAGAAACATCTAATATATATAGCACTTGTTCAGAATTATCAAAAGTTGTTGAGCAGTTGGCATCGCTGCATTCCCTGGTGGGCAGATCCTCCACATATGTGAGTCTGCCTCCAGCCTGCCTTTATCTTTCTTCTGTGATCATCCCCTAGAACACTAATGTATGAAAGAAGATACAGGATTCGAACACACATGGGACAGGTGCCAAGTCAACCTAGCACTTTTAGAGTCAGCAGGTTTTTTTTTCCTAGTAACAAAAGTTGATGGGTATTTGTTGGAGAAATTCTGAGTGATAATGAAAATAAATTTTGTTCATAATTCCTAGTAGCCAGAACTAAGCATTCTACCTGCTTTTATGTTTGGAGATTTTCATTTACATACACATACTCATCCTACTGAAACCATACATAGAGGTCATATGGAATCATATTGTCTGAGTTGTACTCCTGGCGTTGCTACCTGCTCTCTGTGTGCCTGACAAGTTTCTTAACTTCTGTCAGTGTCTTTTTCTGTAAAATAGGGATGATGATGATGATGATACCTACTTCATAGAGTTGATATGAAGCTCAATTACATGATTTATGTGAAGTATGTGGGATAGTGCCTGGTGTATAAATCCATTGCCATGAAGTGGGACAGCCCCATAGGGTTTCCAGGGAGTGTCTGGTGGATTCAAACTGCCGACTTTTTCACTAGCTGCTGTAGCTGTCTGTAGCTCTTAACCACTGTGTCACCAGGGCTCCTTGACATATAGTTAGAACTATATCAATAATAGCTCAGTAGGACCAGATCATGTGCTGTTAGTGCTAATCATTATTCTCATCGTCAGTAGAAGTGGTGCTGACACTAGTAGCTTTGAAGGTGGTGTCTGACTCAGTTCGTAGATGCTTGTTGAGAAACCCAAAACTGAGAAAACCAAACCCAGTGCCTGTTGAATTGATGCTGACTCATAGCAACCCTGTAGGACAGAGTAAAACTGCCCCCATAGAGTTTCCAAGGAGTGCCTGACAGATTTGAACTGCTCACCTTTTGGTTAGCAGCCATAGCGCTTAACCACTACACCACCAGGGTTTCCTTGTTGAGAAAGGTATGTTTAATCAATTCTTCAAGAAGCTTATCAGTTGGGTGTATTTAACAGTTGGCACATTTTTATGTTCACAGGGGCCAGGAGAGTGCTGGTATTGTGACCAGTGATGGCGGTTCAGTACCAACCTTTAAAACGCATAAGGTACATTTGAGCATTTAAGGAAATTGATCATAGAGATAACAATAGCTAGGTGATAACTAGTATATGGAGGTGGGGCAGGGTTTTAAGAAATAATTTCCAGTTAGAAGTCTTGTTTTTTTGATCAGCCGTTTCAAACTTGCAGTTCTAACGTTTGTCAAGTTAGGATGAATTTCTCAGTGGTAGTTCACTGTCTGGAGCTGACTTAAACAGGTAATTTACTTAAATAAGATGCTTTCATTTTTTAAAATGCAGATTATTTGAGTTTATATTTGACAAATTTTATGTTGAGAACCTGTTTTATAAAAGCTAAGTGCTTCTCATAGTTAGACTGGCCTTTGTAAGACTGTGAGGAGCAGAGAAATTAGTGAAGTGCTTTGTCTGATTTGGGCTTTCTGAAGCAAAGGGCTGGCTTTTATTACTTAATCTCTGTTTTTTTCCTAAGATGTGCTTTTGCTTTGACTTTGTAAGGGAATGGGTCTTATAAATCATGTGTTTACCGAAGACAATTTGAAGAAATTATATATTTCCAATCTTGGAATTGGACACACGAGGTATGCCACTACAGGAAACTGTGAATTAGAAAATTGTCAGCCCTTTGTTGTTGAAACACTTCATGGGAAGATAGCAGTGGCCCATAATGGTGAATTGGTCAACGCTGCCGGCTTAAGGAAGAAGGTAAGTATTTTGGATATGCTGTTTTCATGGTCATGATAGTTAATGAAGATATTGTTGTAAGAATATTTTCTCTTGCCACCTGTTGTCCAGCTGCAGCAAACAGTTGCATTAATGTTGCCTGAAGTGCTTGTTATAATTATAGATGTCACCTCAGATCCTCTGTGTGGGGTGGGGATGGGCTGAGAGGAATGTGTGTGAGAGTCTGCATTTTTTTATGCTCAGAAAGTGATTTAGAGATTTGGTAAAGGTCTATTGTTGATGTTAGAAGCACAGAGATACTAGAGCTGCTGTCTCTTTAACTTTGTCCCTGTGCTGAAAGCATAAGAAAGAATAGATAATCCTTGAAGATGACAGGTATGAGAAAAAAATGTTTTGGGGACAATTACAGAAAACGAAAGACAGCCTGGAAAGGGACTTGTGTTCACAGCATGTTTGTGGGCGCTTTCTTTGTTAGTGATTTCAGTTTTGAGCCTATACCGTCATCATCTCATCTTTCTTTTTTTAATTGTTGTTGTTCCTGATTGCTTGGCATCTTTTATATTCCTTTGACGTCAATGAGTTTTTCGTTTTTTTTTTAATTCCTGGTAGCTTCTTATGTATCCATTTCGCTGTTCATTAGTTGATGTCAAATTTCTTCAGTTTATTAGATTCCACTGATCTTGGTTTGGTAACCTCAGAATCAGGTGGTGTTTAACTCACAGGATGATGACGTGCACCCCACACTATTAACTATTACTTCCTTAGATTCTAGGTCTAGGCATTTCACAGAGGATAGTTACAGAAGTTAAATGATGATGAACTTGTAAGTGGAAGACCCAGAACCCAGTCTTCTGTAC
Organism: Heterohyrax brucei; assembly: GCA_028571685.1. Taxonomy (NCBI): domain Eukaryota; kingdom Metazoa; phylum Chordata; class Mammalia; order Hyracoidea; family Procaviidae; genus Heterohyrax; species Heterohyrax brucei. The sequence goes on from CM053143.1 coordinate 136,926,887, forward strand.
TACTCATTCTTCCATTTCGGGTTCTAGCTTTGGGGTTCTCCCAGAGCTTTGCCTGCCCTCTTCTTAGGTTATGGCATTATAGTGACGATACATTCTTTTCTTCCCTTAAGTGAAAAACTGTTGTGGTTCATTAAAAATTAAGGCAACCCCCAAAGTATAAATATGAAGTAAAAATTACTTTGAGAGAACCACTAAGAGTTCAGCTCAGTCGTTGTCTTACTCGTGATTTGTACACATAATCCTTTACCCATATGCTCAGGTTTACCTCTGCTTTGCCTCCTGAAAATGTTTACTGCGTTCAGTAGTCAGTTTAATTAGCCTGTGCATGTCAGTGTTGATGCTTTTGTGCCAGTCAGTCTTACTCAGAACTTCGTAGCCATCATAGAACACATTGAACCGACATTTATTTCTTCTACGTGTAATTAATTAATACAGTCAGCTCCTTTCTTCACACTATGAGAAACAGCCAGTGAGGTAGGGTAACCACTGTCGTCACTATCACCACCAAACCCAGCTTGAGAGTTACCACTATAGTGTGCCATTCTTTCTTAATGGGAGTCTCTCCTGTTTGTCAGGGTTTTTGAGAGTAGGAAAAGGTAGAACTGTAATCCACATCATTATAGCTCCTTCATTCCTCACCTCCATTCCAAGTCTACATCCTTTCAAACTTTTCAAAAGCTTTCCTATGAAAGGTTCTTTGTTGTTGCTTGAAAACTTTCGAGACTTTCCATTGCCTCCAGTAGTGTTTCTCAGTTATTAGCAGATATTTCCCCTTAGTGGTAGGCAGAATTTTCATAAGCGAGTACCAACAGAAAGCCTAGAGCTTCTCCTCTAATGATTAAACCCTCTTCCTTTCTAAACAGCTTCTGCGTCATGGTGTTGGTCTGTCAACAAGTTCCGATAGTGAAATGATTACCCAATTACTGGCGTATACCCCTCCTCAGGAGAGAGATGACACTCCAGACTGGGTAGCAAGGTAATTGTAATCTGGACTAAACTTGCAGCTCTAGTAATGAGAGGTTAAATTTGAATGTGTTTAGACTTGAAGTTATTCATTCAATTGTTTAATTAATTTCAGGATTAAAAACTTAATGAAGGAGGCGCCCACAGCATACTCCCTGCTTATCATGCACAGAGATGTTATTTATGCAGTAAGAGATCCTTATGGAAATCGTCCTCTATGCATTGGTCGTCTTATTCCAGTATCTGATATAAATGAAAAAGGTAATGACCTTCAGAAGAGATATAACTTCAGAATATTTTCCAGAGGCATTGTACTCTTGACATGCTGAAATTTTTAGGTGTAAGAAGTTTATGGATAAGGAAGGACATATAGATGAGGAAAAGATTTACATTTTCATAAGTATTTCTGAGGATGAGGTGCTTGTCATGTGATTATTGGATGTCCTATTTTTCTGAATTGCCTGTTTGCATTTTTTGTTCAGCTTTTTATTTCTATGATACCATTTTGTTTGATTTTGTTTCTGACTTGTCAGATGATTTATTAAAGCCATGGAATCATGTTAGAAGAAATGTTGAGAGATTACTTACTTTGTCTTTGACACCAGCCCGGTAATAAACTATGTTCTCTTAGTCATAGAAATGGATGTTTTATGAACTTTTTCATCTGTTTGCTGTTTAAAAAGTTTTCTTGAAATAGAGAGCAGCTTTTAAAGTTTCTTAAACTGAATTCGTTGTCCTATGATTTACAGGTAAAGACCCCTCAGAAACAGAAGGATGGGTGGTGTCTTCAGAATCTTGTAGCTTTTTATCTATTGGTGCAATGTAAGTTTCACATTTAGCATGTTAGTTTTTTCCCCATTGGTAGTGGCTTTTCTTTTGATTTTTATGTGGAAGTCTTTTTTTGATGTTAGCAAGGTAGCATTCATGAATACCATTTCTTATATACATTGTGTTCCACAGTTGCAATGATTTTAAAGTCCAGTAAAACCTTCTAATCCTGAAACTGGCATCTTTCTTTCAAAATGCTAGGATATTTTAGAAAGAAAGGATCTATCAATAAGGAAATAGAAAATAGAAAAATGAAAGACAGAATAAAAATGTTCCCATAAGAACACAATGTAGAGTCCCTGATGTAGCACAAGAAAAAGAGGTGTGCAAATTAAGAACCCTATTAAAAGACCAGAATTGATGGTCCAACAGCCTGGAGGGTCCCCTGAGAACATGGCCCCTAGACTGGGGGCTAGCCCAGTACTTGAATCAATATTGAAGCCAACTCTTCAAACAAAGAATGGACTGAATATGGAGTCACAGAGTGATGCATGTGGTGTGTGTACTTTAGGGACAAGTATTGATAGATACCAGAAGAGTGAAAAAGAAGAGTGTGCTGTCACAGGGTGAGGAGGGCAGATAGAATTGCAGAGAGGCAGATATGCAAAATTGACTGGATTGTAAACTTTCACTTAATCACAGTTGAAAAAAAATGTTCACATTAGCCTTTATTCTTTCAAAATCAGTAAAACTTAGGCTCTTTATAAAAATGTAAATGGTAATTTATGGGTAAGAAAAAGATCTATAGAAGTTACTGCTAAAGGCATATTCTCTTTTTTAAAAAAATTTATTGCGCTTTAAGTAGAAGTTTACAGTTGAAGTCAGTTTGTCACACAAAAACTTACACCCTACTGTGTGACCCTCAGTTGGTCTTCCCACACTGTGACAGCTCAGTCCTCCTCTCTACCCTGTATTTTCTCCTCTCCATCCTGTGTTTCCCATATCCATTCAGCCAGGTCCTGTCCCCCTCTGCCATCTCAAATCACCTGTAAACAGGGGCTGCCCAGTTAGTCTCGTGTATCTGCATCAGCCAAGATGCACATGTTTTATAGTTCAGTGTACTCTTCATCTGAAGAGTTGGCTTCGGGAGTGGCCTATTCCTACCCCACCTTTTTTTTTTTTTTTTTTTTAAAGAAAAAGGCCGTCTCTAGACTTTTGTGTTAAACTAGGCCATTTTCTCTCTATAACGGGGTAGGGACTCTGTTTTATAATACTTGTTATTATAAGTCTGAAAGACTAGTTTGTTAAAAGTCTATGTTTAATGCTTTCTTCCAAGATATCACCGTGAAGTCTTGCCTGGAGAAATTGTGAAAATATCCAGACACAATGTCCAAACACTTGATATTGTACCAAGGTCTGGAGGAAATTCAATGGCTTTTTGTATCTTTGAATATGTTTATTTTGCAAGACCAGATAGTATATTTGAAGGTAAGGGAAATTTTTCTTTGACTATTGTTACATTTTTAAAACAAAAATCCTCACAGTTGGATCATGATAAGCAATAGCAGCAACATCATGATAAACCGAGGCAATATTGAAGTTGTCAAGGATTTCCTTTTACTGCGATCCACAGTCAGTGTCTATGGAAGCAGTAGTGAAGAAATCAAACCATATATTGCACTGAGCAAACCTCCTGCAAAAGATGCTGTTTGGAAAAGTGAGGTGCACCTGACCTAAGCCATGGTTTTTTCAGTAGCCTCATATGCATGTGAAAGCTGAACAATGAATCAGGAAGACCAAAGAATTGATACCTCTGAATTACAGTATTGGTGAAGAATATTGAATATAATATGCAAAAAGAAGGAACAAATCTGGATTCATTTGAAGAAGTATGGCCAGTAGGTTTCTTAGAAGTGAGGATGTTGAGACTCTGTCTCATGTACTTTGGACATATTATCAGAAGGGATCAGTCCCTGGAGAAGGACATCATGCTTGGTAAAGTTAGAGGGTCAGCAAAAAAGAGGAAGACTCTCAGCTAGAAGGACAGACAAAGTGCGTATAACCATGGGCTCAAATGTAAGAACTTTGAGGATGGCTCAGGACTGGGCAGGGTTCCATTCTGTTGTTCATAGAGTCTCTGTAAGTTGGAATCAACTTGATGGCACCTAACAGCAACAAGAAGATTGCTGATAGAATTCTTATTTATCTCATTGAAACATGACTAGTTTTGGCCTAATGGTTATCTGGCACTCCAAAGGCCCATATATATGTTATGGCTATGGAACTGAAGTTGAACATCATTAATATTTCCTTTTATTCATCTCTTGACTTTTGTCAAGTGAATTCTCCAATTCCTATTTATTTTTAGTCTGTAGAGTTCTAATCACAACTAGCATTTAGAGTAGCAATATAATATTAAGTCATCTGTTTCTTTTTCCAAACAGGTCAAATGGTTTACACGGTAAGGTACCGCTGTGGTCAGCGGCTGGCGATTGAAGCACCTGTGGATGCAGATTTGGTCAGCACGGTTCCAGAGTCTGCCACTCCTGCTGCTCTTGGTTATGCAAAAAAGGTCTGTTCTTTTAATTAACAAGATCCCGTGAATTGTTTTCCTCAGTGCGATAAGAAATCCTTGTCCAGTAAGAGAGAGATTTACCAATTTATTGTAAGGGGAAGGAAGATTTGAGGGTTAATTTTTGTTTGTTTGTTTACTTCTTTTCCAGCTTTGTCATTCAATGCTTCTTTTTAAGTAAAAGCACAGAAGGGTCCACCCAAAGACTTGGAGTTTGACCTCCTACTCTTCAAAAAGACAACATTGTGAAACTATATATAGTCATAATATTTACATATTAAAATCTGTTTCTTTAAGTACCTTCATAAGTCACTGGTATATTCCTTACTGAGTATAAGTAATAATAAAGCTGCTTGTATTTGTTTTTAAAATTATGTTCTTAGTACTATATTAATCTCTTTTGTTCATAACTAATAGCATAGCTTGATCCTAGAGTATACCACACAGCATTCACTACCTTCAGTAGTTTTATTGGCTTGTAAAAGAAGTAACAAACATTTTAAACAAGTAATGAATACCTTGATAAATGAATAAATAACCTCCTGACCCTCAAAAGCACATCTTTTGCCTGCTGGTTTTAATTAATTTCTTGCGGCTGAAATCTTCTGATGTTGGTGAATTTTTTTTACCATGTCTCCATATATTAGTACTCTCCTCTAACATAGAATAGTATTACTTTTTTAAGACTGAGCATTACAAATTCTAGAAAAGTAAGTTGGTTTACTCACCAAGTATATTTAAATGATTTTCTTTTTGCCTCCCCCCCAAGATTAAATAGTGAAAGAAAATTGTAATCTGATGATAGAGAGTATAGAGTAATAACATTTTGAAATTCTGCTTATATACCATAGTGATCTATGACATACAGAAAAATAGGACTCTAGAGGAATCTGTATATTGCTGCTTATTGTCCTTTTTGTCTCCATCAGTGTGGACTTCCATATGTGGAGGTGCTATGTAAAAATCGGTATGTAGGAAGAACCTTCATCCAGCCAAACATGAGGTTAAGACAACTTGGTGTTGCAAAAAAATTTGGAGTATTGTCAGAAAACTTTAAAGGCAAAAGAATTGTTCTTGTAGATGATTCAATTGTGAGAGGCAATACTATCTCACCTATAATAAAATTGCTTAAAGAATCTGGTGCAAAAGAGGTAAGTGATATTAAAAGATATCCTGAAGCACCAGTAATTGATAATCTTGTCATAAAAATTGTAATTAAGTAGAGTGAATCAAAAAGATTAGTTCAGTATAACAAGTTTACGTTTTTTCAGTCTACTTCGTTTAGGAATAGCTGTGGCAATTTGAAAAATATATAATGAAATAAACCCAGTGCTGTCAAGTTGAACCCAACTCATGATTACCATCATTATATTATGTGCTAAATTTAATCCTTAATGGATTTAAAAACTAAATATAAAAGTTTAAAAAATATATAACATTAATTAAGAGACTGACATAAACCACAAAGTTAGAATATATAATCTTTTGTAGAAGAAAGCAGAATGGAAAGCAGAATGAAAAAAATGTGTATATAATGTTTCAAGGATAATTGTAATTAGGATTTTCCAACACCCTTAGGATTATGATAATCTTACTCTTTGGACTTTATTCTGTGGAAGTCATATAATAGAAATAAAGAGTTATAAAGTCAAGTCAGTATCTATTACAGTAGTAAAAGACAAAAAACCTAGAAATGGCTTAAATATCTATCCCATAGAATAATACCTTTATATATTAATATGATGAAACATGATGCAGCCATTAAAAAGTATAATCATGAAAACTGTTAGACATGGGAAAATCTTTTATATTATAAAAAGATAGAGTGTAAATGTACACACTGTTTACCATTACTCAAAAAAAAGTCAAACTAGTTGCTATCAAGTTGATTCCAACTCATGATGACCCCATGTGTTACACAGTAGAACTGCTCCATAGAGCATTCAAGGCCATAACCTTTTCAAAGCAAATTGCCAGGTCTTTCTTCTGACACACATCTGGATAGTCTCAAACCACCAATCTTTTTTGGTTAGTGGTCAATCACTTAACTACCTGTGCTACCTAGGAACTCCTTTTTACCATTACAGGCATGTAAATAAACCTGACAAAAGGCAGAAAATAGCTCAGTCACTCCTCAGGGTACTCAGGTTTTTGTTATAACGTGCTAGACGGTGTTTTCATTCTAAAGGATTCTGTAAGAGGTAAACAAAAGTGCTGTTCATATATAACAAAAGAAAATGAAAATGGCTCCCGGGAAGTAAAGTCTTTAAATGAGGACTGGGTGATTGGAAGAAAATTCCTCATTAATAGGTCACAGAAACAGTGGGCAGCTCTATAATGTACCATTCAAAAGTGGCTGGCATTTTTAAATTTTTGTCCAGGATACTTGGGGTCTAGAGCCAGGCTGCTCAAGTAAAGCGTTTTTGGTAATGAATGAGTTCTGTAATTAGTTCTGGTTGAACACTCAAGTATTATATGTGTATTAGGTGATTTTTCAAGATTCTTTTTAGTCTGTTAAGTGGAGCAGATTCTGTAGTTTGCTTTATTTTCCATATGTTGTCATTAAATATATTATTCAAACAATTTTGTTAAATTTGACCAATGAAAGAGAATTTTGCCTAGTTATTTTTAAAATCAATATCAAATAATGAATATGTGAAATTATTTCTTTCTAAGGTACATATTCGAGTAGCTTCACCACCAATTAGATTTCCATGCTTCATGGGAATAAACATTCCCACAAAAGAAGAGCTTATTGCCAATAAACCAGAATTTGGTCATCTTGCAGAGTATTTAGGTAAGTATTAAATTTTATCTTTAATCCTTTGTTAACAGGGAAAATCCAAAGTGTTATCTTTGTACTTTGTATTGAATAGTGTTCAGTGTGTGTTAAAAGTAGATAATGTATACACTGGCTAGGTGTTGAGTAGTAAGAGTTGCCTGGCATCTGTAGACACCACACCACATAGGTAGATGACAGGTATGTTGGAGAGCAAGACTAAGGTGATATGAAAGGAAGAAGGTAAAAGACTTCCAGGAAATGGTGACACTTGACCTTACTCCATAGGGGTCCATTGGGGAAATGAGGCTTTCCAGGTTGAGGAAACTGCTCAAGTGTATCATTTAAAGCCTCTTGAAGGTCAGGTGCCAAGATACACAAAAACGATTCTACAGCAGATCCCAGTAGAATAACTGATTACAAATATAAATCAAAAAATAAAAAGCTTACGTAGGCTTACCAGGAAACTTGAAGATCCATGTTATTTGGTATAAGAACATGTCCTTTCAGGATCAGGTAAGGTCTCACTAAGCCAGGGTGCACTGGTTGTTTGTGGCCAGCATTTGTTTCAACTAGTCATGCCTGTGCCTTACTTGGTCATATTTTTAATGGCATTCTGATGGGTATCCAATTGTGAGCACTCACTATTGCCAGGAACTACTTTACATTCATATCTGTAATATCATAATATATTATTCCTTAAATTCCTATTAAAATAAAGAAAAATAAGAGCCCTGAGTTTTGATTTTTGTTTAGTTCTTTTTCCCCTCCTTTTCACCCCACCCCCAAAAGACAAGCCAAAGGAGGAAATTTTATCCTGACTTAAGTTTTTATTTTCGTAACTAGTCTCTGTTGAGGCTAGTTCTATTTTCTAAAAGAGTCTCATGACCTTTTTATTTTTCCCTGTGTACCCTTACAGGAGCAAACAGTGTCGTATACCTGTCAGTAGATGGACTGGTTTCGTCTGTAAAAGAACAAATAAAGTCAAAAAAACAGAAAACAGAAAAGCCACGTATTATCATTCAGGAAAATGGAAATGGTCTGAAATATTTTGAAAAGAGTTCTCATTGTACTGCTTGTCTGACTGGCGAATACCCTGTAGAACTGGAATGGTAGCTGGCAGGGGCAGATCATGTCATGGCCCACGATACGAAGCTGGTGAAGAAGTCCAGTGGTTATGCCTTACTGGTTTACTGTTACTTGGTACAGTGTAAAAATACCACATACTTACGTTTACCTTTGTACGTTTTGGGGCTTTTCTGAAAAGGGTACCAAAGTGCTATGATTCCTTTAATAATCGTAGGTAAATATTTTGCTGTTATCTAGGAACTTGGATGGTCCTTTCAGTTTTATTTACTAGCTTAGTAAAACTGTGGTTGTTACCATTGTGAGAGCATACATACTTAATTTCAGATCTTTGTCAGTAACACAAAGACTTTCTGTTTTAGAGAGGAATGTTAAGTACTGTTATCTTCCCAAGAATTCTTAGAGAATTTTGTGGAATGTTTTTGAGATTTGTTGAAATTCAGTTATGGAATATTTTCATAATTGAACCTTGTTAGTTACCATATGTAGTAGCGTTTGTTTGTTTTTTAATTTAAGCACTGCCTAGCCTTTTTTCACCTGGTCAAAAACAGCAGGTGCTGAGAGGCACCCACGTCCATACTTGTATAAGTTTGCAAGAGGTTGGACCAAGGTAGACTTCCTACAAAGAGGACAGATGAGTTAAACATAATGTTACAAAGTTTAGATCTGTTATACCCTGTAAGGGTCTAGCCTCTAGAGGTCTGATTGTATTTGAGTGACCTTGGCTTCTCTAACATTAAGCAAATCTTTCTTTTTAAAAAGAAAAAAAAAATTCTTCGTGCCTCAATTTCTGCAAGTGTGCAGTGCAGTGCTTCTCTTATTTAACTAGACAGTTATTAGGAATGAATAAATGTCATACTTTTGGTAGTCAGAGCCATCATTTTACCCCTACATTTGAAGATAGTGCATGATTATTACCTTTTTAAATGTTGACTGTTGCTTTGCAATTGAGATTTCATTGTGACAGAGGATCACAATTTGGTAGTGCTTTGAAGTTCTCCTTGATGTCCTAAGAGTGGTTGTCATGATGTATGGGGAAGGTTTTCCTGTGTTTTACTTGAAAGTATATTTCATTCTACTTAGTACTGTAATAAAATAAGCCCGGCAAGTAACTTTGTACATTTGAAATAAAAACAGATTCCAACAAACTTTTTATCCTTAATTTGATTAATTATAATGTGTTGTACTCTGTCCTATAGAGTCCCTGTGAGTCAGAATCAGCTTGATGGCAATGGGTTTTTAATGAACTCAGCTGCTTGATCAGTTGCATATCCATGCAATGTGTACACATATACAGTTGCAATTAAGTGACCAGGTAAAAACGTAAGGGCCTATTTTTGTTTAAGGATCAAGGGGACAGCTAGCTTTTTGGAATCAGAATGCCCATATTCAAATAGCAACTTACTACTTTTTTCAGCTTTTTTTTTTTTATTAGGATCTAATGAAGTAGATTTTTTAACTTGTGACAATGTCACTTTTTTTTCACTGAAAACTACACACATTTGTGTAAGTTTTTTACAAACATGACAGTATTTGCTCCTGTTACTACATGACCACAGTTTGATGTATATAGTTGCCCAATCCATTTAGAAATGTAACATTTATTAAGAATTGAAGATCTGTTTGTCCTTATTTGGTATATAATCAGTGTGTACATTATGGTAGGCCAAGATAAAAATCTTGATAGCTCTTTAAGCCTCGAGGGCATTTGGCTTGGCTTATGGTAGCAGATCAGATAACCCTGTGGCAGTGGCATAAACAAATTCACATTTAAATGCAGCCCTGGGACCATTTCAGAGTGTGTGGCTCTAGTCTTAAATGTATTCTCCAAGGAGGCATAGAAGTGGGCAAGACTTTTAGTTCATGTTTAGAACTGGCTGGTCTTACATTTGATTTTAAAAAACAAGAGACTCAGGGAAAGTACTAAACCAAATCTCCAATTTGACTTTTGTATTTTCCATGCTTTTTATTTTGCTTTATTGAGATGCTTTTATAATGGAAAGTAGTATTGTGACAGTTTGGTAATTCTACAGATTTCTTAATGTTTCTCTCCATCATGACCGTTTATTTCACAAGTTTCTGAAATTATAATGAATTACATTTTTTGACAAATTTAATCTCACATGTTTGCTTTAAAAGTTATATAAATAGTATTATAAACTGCAAAGAAGATTAAAAATGTGCTTTCACAGGATCTTGTTGTGAGTTAAACGAAGCCTAGCTTTTCTGTGTGACTTTTTGTGATGTCTTGGTGACAAATATATATATATAATAAGTAAGTCTGAGTTTGTGTGTGCATTTTTTTTTTAATGCTGACTTTTAGTTAGTGCAGTATCATGAACATCCAGGCCCCAAACTTGGCATGAGGTTGTCAGATCTTATTTCTGTGATCCGGGCATTTATTGACCACCTGTTATGAAACAGGCAACTGACTGCAGAGTAGGAGAGACAAAGCACACCCCTTCCTTGCCTGTTGACCTGGTTAGAGTCTAAAGACCACGATATCATGTAGAATTGTGAAAATAGTTGAAATTTCCTGATGTGGCATCCACCTTCTCCAGCTCTAGCCTTTCCGGCCAGGAGCTCATAGCCCCCTCTATACATGTAATCTGCAGTGGTCACAGACTCTAGCTCTGCTAACCAGAATCCAAATCCATGCTGTGGACTGAATTGAACTCAGGCTCTGAGGTACAGGTGCAGGAAAGAGGGCAGAGGGGCTGGGCATTGGCCTCAGCAGAGATAAGCATACCCATCACGTGCACCTTTCGCAGTGACTATCTACGTACAAGGTGAACACAAGGCGCAGGTGGGGTGATCCATGAGAAGCTTGAGTGTCAGGTGATCCAGGCACTGCCTCCCTCATGGGTTCCGGATTAGGGTTAAATGGTGCCGTTCCTCCCTCCTCCCTGAAGGAGCTGTGCACTGGAGAGGGTGGGTGTACAGGTTGGAGGTGGTTAATGTGCAGAAGAGTTGGGTAGAGATTTTTTTACTTTTCTTAAATGCAAAACATCAGGTAATGAAATGAGTCAGTAAGGAATAGGTGTAATGTGGAATGCAGTTCTAAATAAGCACTAGGGTAGTGGCAAGTGCTATGTAAACAGTAAGGGGGGACAGGGAGGGTGTCACAGAAGAGACGACTTCCTGAGGTGTTTACTGGGAGAAAACTTTTCAAAAGAAACTACGTGCCTACACAAGTCATGAGCATCTGACTTACATAAAACCCATAGTTAGGAACCAAAACTTGTGAAGTCTACTTTAAAAACTCAAGGTACAGGTAATATAGTTCATAATAACAAATAGGCTCTACTTTGCAGCATGCATCAAGAGATTATTATTGTATTACCATGTTAAAGATGTTTCAGTGTGTTTGGAAGTATTTATCTTGAATGACTTTTGTGCATAGTATATACTGAGATGAACATGGGACTGATAGTAGATACAAACTATACCTAACTGCACAAATTCGACTTAAAGACAGAGTTAGGCATGTAACTCATTGGTAACCTAGGGTGACTGCCAGTAGTTTAAAAGCTGGAAATCAAGAGTTCACCAGCTCCTCTTCAGTCTTACTGTTCAGTGCATCACTATTTCAGTCTGTATTTCTGTGTCATACTGCTTCTTAGTGTAGTGCTCTTAGGCATCTAGTTCTGGAATTGCAAAGCCTGCTTTTATAGGTAGACAATCTGCTCAAGCATACTAATATTACTGCCCCTCAACGGCTTGCCCTAGATTCTGGAATCTACTTGAATCTTGAATGCTGTCTTTATGTGGGCTCGAAGTAGTGCCTTGTCAGCTTCTCCAGGAAAACTGCCCACATACCTCTTGAAGAGGTCAAAAATGAAAATCCAGAGCCTTGCTTGTTCCTTAGAATTACATTTTAGAAGAAGCTGCAATAAGTGTCAACCTATGAGGATTTTTCTGTGCTGAAATTGGCTTCCCATGTAGCTGGAAAGTTGTTAGATGATCTTGGAAACTAGCATTTAGCATACTGCTGAACTCCCTGCATTGTGGCACAAGAGAAACCCAAGTGGTGGACCCTTGCACTCTTCCTCCTCAGTCACGGAAAATGCCTTGTTTGGCTTCAGTGTTGACATATTCATGGACAGTCATAGGCTCACAGACAAGCAAACAGCTTATTCTCTCTCATCTCCCCTGTTCTTTCATTATCACTGGCAAAATACTAAGCCAGAATGAACCCAATCACCAATTTTCTGTTTGTCAGCACAGAGTGTCTGGACACTGAGATAAACTAGGGCTTGAAACCAGTTCATTCCAGTTCAGACCCCTGTTGAAAGTTTGCATTTCTAACACGTTCCCAGGCAATGCTAATGGTGTACAGACCAGTTCTGAGAACCACTAGTCCAGCAGTGGTTCTCAAAATTTATTACACTTAAGCAACACTTGGGGATGTTATGTATGGGAAATGCACATTCTTAGCAGGAGTTTGAACTGCAAAGAACTCGTTCAAAGCCCCAGAGTAAATCACACAATCCACCAACTGCTTTCCTTCCTGTGTGCCTTATATCACCATCCAAAACAGCTGCTCAGGCTTTCGGCCAGGGGTTGTCCTTGAAACTTCTCACTCCTACCTTCCATGTCTGTCAGTCACCAGGTCGGGTTACTTCTACCCCCTAAACGTGCTTGTAAGCCTCTCTGGTTCTCCATCTTTATTACCACCAATCTAGCAACAGTAGCCTCTCACCAAGTCTCCCCTTATTCCACTCTTCCTGCATTCAAATTCAGTCTCCATATTCTTCTAAAGTAAATCTGATTGTCAGCATTTGTCATTGTTCTTAGGTGCTATCAAGTTGTGTCCAACTCACAGTGACCCTGTTTTGCACAGAAGGAAACACTGCCCAGTCCTGTGCCATCTTCATGATCATTATGTTGGAGCTCATAGCTGCAGCCACTGTGTCAGTCCATCTCATGGGGGGGTGGGGGGGTCTCTTTTTTGCTGACTCTAGCAAGCATAACGTCCTTCTCCAGGGACTGAGCCTTCCCAATAACATCTCCCAGGAGTGTCACCATAGCCTGCTTAAGTTACTTCATCAACTTCACATTGCTATTGTGAAAAAGTCCAAAATAAGTGTAGCCAGCTTGTGAGATCTTGTCTTCATTTCATCCTGCTGCTTCTTTGTTCCATCCACTTACATTGTTCTAATTCTAGGGAAGTATCAAACCCCTCTGTCTGCACCATGTTGGGCCTTTGCACATTCATTCCCTTTATGCATTTCAGCTTTTCCTTTCACTGTAACTCCCTACTTAACCTTTCTGTTGTTTGCATCATTGTTTCTTTCAGGGACATGATCCTCCCAGAGAAAGCTAGGTCCCCTGTTGATGTGCTTTTGTAACATGACAACTAGGACAAGATAATTCCTTCTATGTCTTTTTTTCTTTTTAAGGATAGAGTGTTACCTGATTGTGGTGGTTTTAAAACATGGCCACGAGTTTCCTTGATAATTCTCCCTTTAAAAGGTGGAGCTTATTTTCTCTCTGGAGAGTGAGCTGGACTTGGTGACTCAACTTTTAGTGGACACAGTGTGGCAGAATTAATGTAATTAGGTGTCACTGTGTCAGTTCTGATTCAGCAGCCCTCTGTGTAACGGAGTCAAATGCTGCCCAGTTCTGCATCATCCTCAGAATCATTGCTGTGCTGGTGCCTGTTACTGGAGCCATGGTGTCAGTCTAGCTCTCTGAGGGTCTTTCTCTTTTTCATTGACCTTCTGTTTTACCAAGCATGATGACCTCCAGGGACTGGTCCCTCCTGATAACGTGTCCAAAGAGAAAGTTTTGCCATCCATGCTTCTAAAGAGCTTTCTTGGCAGTTCCTGCAAGACAGATTTGTTCTTGGCTGCCTGTGGTATATTCAGTATTCTTCACCATCACTGTAATTCAAACACACCTGTTCTTAAACTTGCTTATTCACTGCCAGCTTTCACAACACCACTTTTCATTTGGTTTTTTCACCAACTGAAAACACCATGGCTTGGATCAGGCACACCTTAGTCCTCAGAATAACACCTTTGCTTTTAAACACTGCAAAGGGATCCTTTGCAGGAAATTTGCCCAGTGCAAATAGTGAAGTGGTCAGAAAAGGATTTTAGTTTCCATCTGACTGTCTTGGATCAGTCATTCTAGAAGCCAGCAGACATGTAGGGTGGTCAGTTAAGCAGCCCTTTAGAGAATCTACAAGGTGAGAAACTGAGGCCTCCCACCAACATCCAGGTGAATATATTTTAGAAGTGAATGCACCAGTCCTTGTCAGTTCCTCAGATGCTGTATTTCCTGCCAACAGCTTGATTACAACTTCATGAGAGACCCCAAGCCAGAACCACACAAGCAAATTGCTCCTGGTTCTCTAACTCATAGATAATGTGAGGTAATGTTTATTGTTTTAAATCGCTGAATTTGGAGGTGATTTGTTACACAGCAATAATGCACTAATCTCTAAGAAAAGGGATTGCCTATCTTACTTGCAGTTCTCTTGAATTCCTAAAGCCATTTTGGAAAGTATTTTTCCTTTTAACAGACACAATAATCTTTGTAATAACATCATATGCCCCAACTGAACTTGAAAAATGAAATGAATTGTTATGGTTGAAAAAGAGTTCGGAGTTCTACCAATGTGGGCTCCCTCTTGGCCTCTTTCTGTATGGCTGAGCCCTCCACAGAACCTTGTTTGAAAAGCAGTATCTTTTGTATTCCAGCTCTTGTATTTTGCAGATGGTGTAACCAGAAAGAACTACCTTTCTCTTCTTTGCCCGCTGTTATCGCCTTGGTTTAGGCACTTACCGTTTCCTTCATTGGCAGTGTGATAGGCAGAGTTATAAGAAGATCCACCAGTGACTCATGCTCTTGTCTAATCTCCCTTTGAGCTTGGGCAGAACCTACCAATATGATGAGATGATCACTTATATGCTTGTGTTTCTTTATAGGGCAAATGGATTTTGCAAATGAACTCAAGGTCCTAAATCAGTTGAATTAAGTCAAAAGGGAGATTATTTGGGTAGTCCTCAACATATCAGGAGAATCCTTAAGATGCACCGGGCCCTTCTGAAATCAAAGAGATCTGATGTAGGAGAGGGCCTATGGAGAGGGTTACAGAGCAAGAACTATGTGCTGCCTGTAGAAGCTGAGGACAGCCAGCAAACGAAGGGGGATCTCAGTCCTGTAACCTCAAAGAACTGAATTCTGCCAGCAACAATTGAACTTGAAAGAGGACCTCAAGCTCCAGACAGGAATGCAGCCCAGCTGACACCTTTTCAGCTGGTGAGAATGTGATCAAGTACCCAGCCAGACAATGCCAGACTTCTGAATTGCAGGGCTGTGAGATAATAATGGCTGTTGTTTCAAGCTGTCACATTAGTGGCAATTTGTTCTGTAGCATTAGAAAACGAATATACTCAGTGTCAAACTTTTTTAGCCATCCATGACAAGCTGGACACTTGGGGAAATGTGCAAAAGACATGAATCTCTGCTATGAGGCTACTTGGAAATAATGCTGTTAGATGTGCTATGACAAAAGTGTATGTCATGGCCTGGGAAGCATAGGGGATTGTACACTACTTACAAGCTAATAGGAGCTCTGGTGTCACAGTAGTTAAGAGCTATGGCTGGTAACCAGTTCAAATCCACCAGCTGCTCCATGGAAACCCTATGGGGCAGTTCTGCTCTGTCCTACAGGGTTGATGTGAGTCAGAATCTATTTGGTGACAACGTGCACAACCTAATAACTAGTTTGTTACTGTTATGCCCATAGACGAGATTTCTGTGTCAAAAGCAATGGGTATTATTACTCATAACAAAAATAGCTGGCTTCATGGTTTTACCAGTTCCCTGTGCCTCCTCTTCCCCTAGTCCCATAGGGATGATGGAGATGGGGTTAGATGAACACCTGCACATACAGTGGGTTGCGTCATTGCGTCACAGGAGAGGAACACTGACGTTGGGGAATTTACCCTGTTTATGTTAGCTGGAGACAAGCGTACTCTGTCTGGGGACATTAGCTTAGCTCTAAAGGTTTAATGCCTCAAACAACCCTGAAAAATGGCCCAGATAAAGACCAGTCAGGACTGCATTCTTGGCAACCCAACGAGAACCTGCAGAAACACTTAGGGCCCATTGCACATTGGGCCCTATCCTGGGTTCATGGGATGGGGTAGGGGGTGCTGAAGGAGTGGCAGGTAAGGTCTGAGGAAAGGCATTATTGAGGAGGTGATGGTTAAACTGTATTTTCGTAAGAGATGTGAACGTTCGTCAAGCAGACTTGAGCAGAGTATTTCAGCTCAAAGCCCAGGCAAGGCACAGCTGTGGAAAAGCCTTCCAGAATTAGACCATTTACTAGCGTGTCATTATGGTGGATCTTACAGTACTAGTGTGAGGCTGGGGCCAGGGGTGGGAGAGAAGTGCCCTGGCTGTGGGAGATCAGGTTAGAAAGGGGCATGGACCAGATCATGAACTACTCTGTCCTTCTCGTATGCTGAGGAGTCTGAATGATAGGCAGTTAAAGGGAGGCTGCTGAAGCTTTTCAAGCAGGAGAATGATATGACCTGGTATGTTTTAGAATTATCACTTTGGATTACCAGACAAATAAAGTGTACTGAACATATACATCTAAATTTTTTCTCTCTTCAGACTCCCTGAAAATGACATTAAAGGCATTTTTAAAGGGTCATAAACTCTCAAGGGGGAAAGAAAAGGGTTAACAAAGAGAGGAAAAGAGATAATAAGCACAAATTGTCCCATGGAATCAGAACTTCCAGTGAGCTTTTAAATGCCCCCCTTTTAAATATGAGCAGATAATCAAGGAGTCATCATTAGACACCCAAGGAAAGCCTCACACATGAGTGAGAAAGCCTAAAACCAACTTCAAGGAGGAAAAACCAAAGACAAACCAAGCAAAAAACATAAGGCAAAGAGACTGCAAGGGAAACACTCTTCAAAAGAGCAGTCATTATCAGTGAGGAGCCCCGGTGGACCACAGGTTAAGCATTTGGTTGCTAACCTAAAGGATGCACGTTTGAATTCACTCAGCTACTGTCAGAAAGGCCTGACAGTCTGTTTCCTTAAAGATTAAACTATTGCTGTCCAGTTGATCCTGACTGACAGCAACCCTTCTCACAGAGAAGGGCTGCCTCATAAGGTTTCCAAGGCTGTGACTGTTAGGGAAGCAGACTGTGAAGCTCACAGCCAAAAACGAAAAAACCTTACTGGGCAGTTCTATTCCATCACACAGGGCCAACTTGAGAGCACACAAAAATATCACAGTTGAAAGATGATACTGCAATAATGAAGCAGAGAGATGACGCCAGCAGAAATTCAAGAGTCATTTGGAGTCAAGCAATGCTGGGAAGGCTTTAGGAAATCCTTATGATAATCCAGAGGGTTGGCTGACCCAAGAGACTTAAAGTAGCATTAGTGGAAACACAGATGAGACCATTTTAACTGTATATTCTAGAGAGCATTTTTTTTTCAGTTTTGCTATCCTCACTTTTTTTTTTAATGTAATATGACTGAGTGAAAATATACATTCCCATATAAATTTACATGCCCACCTATATGCAGCTTCCACTGCTCTCCCTGTCTGGTGACAGCACAGTATTCCTCTCTGCTCCTTACATGTCTCATCCTCACAACAGTCTCCTTTCCCCTCCTCTCCACCTGCTCTCCTTCCTCCAGCCAGAGGTCAGCAAGATGATATCCTATAGATGCACAGAACCATAAAGTGCATCCAATATATGGTCACTCTGCATTGCCAAGTCCAATCCATTCATGTCCGAAGAGCGGACCTTTGTTATAATTTATGGGCAAGGGCAGCATCAGGGCCGGGGCCATGCTCCCAGGGGAACCCTGAAACCCGCTGGACCATCAATTGAGGTCTTTTAGTGGCAATCTCAGGCTGCACCCCTTTTTATTCTTGTGTTGCCAGTGAGACTCAACTTAGTGAGCTCCATCGGGGCTGTCACTGGTGGTGGTTGGGCACCATCCGGTTCTTCTGGTCCTAAGTCGATGTAGGCACCCACTCATGTGAGTCACTTCTAGAGAGCATTTGGCTGTATATTCTAGACCCCTCATGCTGTGCTCAAGCATAGCAACAACTGTGAGGATGGTGCAGTTCCAGGCAGTGTTCTTTTCTGCTGTGCATTTGGTTGCTTTAACTTGGAAAAGTCTTAATGGCACCTAGCAACAACAGGCCCCTCAGTAGCAAACTAATCCAGAAGTGCCAAGGCTAGGATTTAGGAATCTGTTTTTTAAAATCCCCCCCCCGAGTGATTCCTATTTAGCAGATGGACATTAGTTTAAGAACTGGTGACCGGAGGACAGTGTCTAACTCTGGATGTGGGAAGACAAGAAGGAGGAAAAATAAAGGTTTTCTTAACGGGTGGCTGGCGTCATTCCCAAATACAGCAACAGACACAAGATAAGGTTTGGGACCAAAAGCGAAAAATGGTCATCATAGTAGCCTCTGGTACATCCTAGTGGTAAAATCCAGTTGGCAAAGGGAAGCATTACTTGAATTACTACTACAGTTCCTTGTTATGAACACCTAAGGATGGAGAACGTCCTGTGCTTTTTCAAATATGGTGTTTGCTGCTGGATCACCTCACACTCTCTCCTGGGCCAATATATGTTGGTTGTCCTAGAGTCATTTCTCCCTCATAGCCATCCCACAGAAGAGAGCTGTCTCACAGGGTTTCCAAGGTGCAGCTGGTGGATTTGAACAACCAACCTTTTGGTTAGCAGCCAAAAATCACTGCACCACCAGGGGTCCTCCGCGCGCGCGCGTGTGTACATACGACACGTACATACTCCCTTCCTCCTCCTGCACAGTAACTTAAAACACAGCAGCTTGAAAACATCATGCTTATCGTCCGTGACACTCGTTAGTAATTAATTTACATGTCTGCCTCTCCAACCACTGTAACAACTTCCCTGGAATCAAACTCATTCAAGCATTTAGCTTATCTAACTCTTTACCCCTCCACCTGCTGTGTTTTCTTCGTATTGCTGTTCTGCGCCCTGAGTCGGTTGGGACGCATAGCGCCCCTACAGGACAGAGTAGAACTGCCCCATAGGGTTTCTAAGAAGCAGGTCGTGAATTCGAACTGCTGACCTTTCGGTTAGCATCAGAGCTCTTAACGATTGCGCCACCAAGGCTCCATTTTCTTCGTAGTCCCCATTACGAGCAAAAATTTTCTTATTTAAATCTCAATTATCAGCTTAATTATAACAGGGACTTCGTTTGCTGTTTTCACCCAGTAGTCACAGCCCCAGCAGTATGAGGCAGGTTCTCAGAACATGTGGGATGATAAACGCCAGTCGCTCTGGTATCTCATGCTGATTCCATCTCACTTCACAACAACCCTAGGCAATTTTTTTATTCTCACTGTATGAATAAGGAGGCAGCGGCTCACAAGTACGTTGCCCAGAGTGTTTTAGTTTTGAGAAGGTGCAGACTCAAGCTGG
Source organism: Heterohyrax brucei (assembly GCA_028571685.1). Lineage (NCBI taxonomy): Eukaryota > Metazoa > Chordata > Mammalia > Hyracoidea > Procaviidae > Heterohyrax > Heterohyrax brucei. Next base: position 136,946,521 of record CM053143.1, read on the forward strand.
TCAGTCCTCCAAGACTTTGCGCGGCCAGTGCAAGCCTCTGAACCTACAGAGGACTCCAGAAAACAAGCCCCCGGCTTCTCAGCTACGTCTGTTTCCACGCCCCTGCAGGAGTACGGCTACAGCCGACGGAGATGACGACAACGAATCGTCGCAGACGACTGTCGTAGGAGCCCGCTGAGCCGGTGCGTTCAGCTTTCCGGCGGGCCGCGCTGCTAATGTTTTACGACTGCTGGATACCACGAGTTCTCTGCAGAGCGTAGAGCAGTCAAGTTTGCGTCGGGCTGTGGGAGGCAGTTACTGTAGAGTGCCGACCAGCTTGGAGGCCTGCTGAGGGAGTCGCTGCAGGAGGCAGGGTCCAGCGGGGATCCACGTTACGGAGGCGAAGTCAACCCTCTCACAGATGTCTGAGCTTCAAGCCTCGGATTTCAAACTGGAGTCTTGTGGACTGACCTGGTGGAAACCCTAAACCCTGTGTTTGTGACCTTGGATCACCCCGCTTCCGACCACCTGCCACTTCATTCAAATGGGAGTAAGCCTGACCCAGCTACCTCTTAGAGTGCTTACGAAGGGCAAATGAAAGAACATTTTGGAAGCTGTCAGGCTCTGTGAATGCATTGCTCTTAAACTAAGTTGCGTAATGTAAGTTGAGAAATAGATGGAAAACGGGAAAATACAGTTTCTAGATAACTTCCTCGTTTAAAAAAGAGCCAGTAACCCAAAGAGATCCCCAAAAGTAGGTAAAATTTTTTTTTACACTTTGGATCTCTGGTAACTAAATAGTATATTCTCTAACTGCAAATAAAGTAGCAGATGTTTTAATGTTCTTATTTCACATAAAATCTGCTTACCCGATTTTGCTTTAGTCTCTGTAACTTTCTCGAAATATTTTGGACATACACTGAGGATATAATAGTCTTCTAAACTGGAGAGAATGTGTGATTCACTTAGAACTGAAAACCCGAGATGGCAGGAATGAGTTTGCCGTTATTCCCTGTCCCTGTCGCCAACACTGAGAAATTGGCATTTAAAAGTACAAAAACTGCAATTAGTGTAGATATGTGTGGTAAGTTGTAATTTGTAGTACAAATGCCTCTACGATCTCTAAAATTCCCTCTTTTTCTAATGTTCCTGTAATATGTAGAATTCTGTGTTGCCAGAGATGGTTAGCTCTTCAGTGAGATGACTCTTCAGGAATTGGTACATCAGGCTGCCTCCCTTTATTCAGACAGAACAGCTGTGTGCTTCGATGAATGTACCAACCAGCCTCCAGTGTATCAAACTTACAAGACTTTGGTTAATGAAGCTTCAGAACTATCAAATTTTCTGCAGTTACACTGTGAATTTCAAGGAATTCAGGAGATTGGGCTGTACTGCCATCCTGGGATAAATTTACCCTCCTGGATTTTAGGGTAACTTTTTTATTGCTGTTAATTTTACATTATTTAATACCTAGGCTATATTGAAAGTTACTGTTCTTTTTACTATTGAATTTCTCTGTATTACTTGGTCAATTTTGGGCAGGTTAAGGAAGTTTGCATTACCCCTAGTGTGATTTTTAGTAATTTAAGTTAATCTGAGCTTACTAAGAAGAAACTAAAAGTTTCATCTAATAGCAGGACATTTAACTATCACCAAAGTAGAAAAACTTCTTCTTCTTTTTCTTTTTTTTTGCTAAAAAAAGTTTAAAATTATTTTGTAAGACCAAAGAAAGTTAGTGTTTCAGAAAAATCCTACAAAAATTTTTATGGACTGAAGTTTTCAATGAATGAATGAATGAGAGTTTTGGTTTATTGTCCATTTAAATTGAGACATGAGCACACTGAAAATGCTAATTCATACAGATCTTTAGAAAGCCCAATAGTTTTGATTATTCTAGAGTATTATCCTCACATATGACTTCTGTAGTAGGGTTCTGCAGAAAATTTAAATAATCAAATAATTAGTTAATTAATAATTAATATTCACTCCACAATTTGTCTTATTACAGTAATTATGTAAATGTAAAGCAAAATAATGTTTAAAATTTACTTTTATTCAAAATCATTGAGAATTTACTGTGTACAAAGATCTAGTGTCCCCAGAGTATGCGTTGAAGTATTTTTTATTAAAATAACTAACTGGTCTTCAGTCTTTGTGCAGCTATTGTCACGTACAAATCAGTTTTAAAGTCCCCACCCCCAAGTGAGGTATTGTGTTTTTGGTGAAATGCTTTTCTTGTGATGTGCATATTCTAATAATGAAAGCTACATGTGGGTGTTTAACTTTTTATGCTTTCCTACAGAGACAAGTGAAGAAATTAGAATCTGCTACCTGTGTTGTTTTTTTGTAGTAGAAAGCTAACCAACTATAAGGAGTCAATAATGGCTCACCAGCAGAATTCTTGCCTTCCCTACAGGAGGCCTGAATTTGGTTTCTGACCAGTGCACTTAATGAGCAGCTGCTACCCGTCTGTCACTGCAGGCTTGATGCTGTGATGCTGAACAAGTTTCAGTGGAGGTTCCAAACTAAGATGGATGAGGAAGAAAGGCCTGACAATCTCCTTCCAAAAATCAGCTAGTAAAACCCTGTCCATCACTGTAGTCTCATTCTCTTGTAAATGGAGTTGCTGTGAATTGAGGACTAACTGATAGTAGCTAAAAACAACATCATACTGTAAGATAATCAATTTTGAAAAATCATGAGTTTTTGTATTTTAAGTGGTAAGTATTTAATACTGTAAATACTCAGGATATTCAGTCTTTAGAGCAAGAGAAAGTATCAATATTCATAACCAAAGATGAAAGTGCAGGAGATTCTGATCAAGTAACAGGTAGTTACTTGATAGGTAGTCTGTACTGACTCTTCTTTGTTTCTTTAGAATTCTCCAAGTCCCTGCTGCTTATGCTCCTATTGATCCAGATTCACCACCTGCATTATCAACTTATTTTGTGAAAAAATGTAATCTAAAGTATATCCTTGTTGAAAAAAAGCATGTTGATGTAAGTTGGACTAGCTAAATTTCTCTTTGTGTATTTTACATTTTGTCTTGAAACTGAAGATTTTTTTATTCCCTACTTGTTGATTTCTAAATTTGCAGGAGCTGTCCATCTCAGTACTGTTTTAGGTTAGGTCTGGGCAGCATACCTGATCTCTGCCTGCTAGATGTCGGTAGCACGACTATCCCCTCCCACCCTGTCCCCAATATGACAACTGACAATGTCTCCAGTAACTGCCAAATGTCCTTGGGGGGCGCTGTCCCTAGGTGCCGTTGAGTCAGTTCCAGTTCATAGCTACCCTGTGCACAACGGACCAAAACGTTGCCTGGTCCTGCACCATCCTCACAGTTATTGTTATGTGTGAGCCAGTGTCGTAGTCACAGTGTCAGACTGTTTCACTGTGGGTCTCCTAGCCACTGGGGGCACTAACTCTGCCTTACTCCATTGAGAATCATTAGCTTTACAGCTTGAAAGTATCTTCTGCCTTATAAAGTATTGTGCGTTGTTTTAACCCAGTAGGACAGAGTAGAACTGCATCCAAGAGTTTCTAAGGAACGCTTGGTGAATTTGAACTGCTGAGCTTGTGGTTAGCAGCCATAGCTCTTAACCACTATGCTACCAGGGTTTAATTAGTCAGCAGCATCTTTTTAACTGCTTCCATCCACCCAGTCACTTGAGTCAGAAACCTAACTTTTTAGGTTCACTTTGCATCTAGAACATCACCAAGCCTGTTGATTCTTTGCTCATAGACTCACTTCTGTTGTAGTAGACTGGTTCAGATTATCTTGTATCTGAGATAATGTATCTGAAGTTTTGCAAAAGATTACTTATACTACCTTGTTTACCAGTCCATTGTCTGTGGAATATAGTCTAGTCTTTGCTCTTGCGCCTTCAGTTGAATCCTCTAACTTATCTTAGTGTTGGGTTTACAAAGTTATTAAGAATCTTACATCTCCTGCCAATGGCATGACTTTACCTCTCCTCCCTCCCTCTCCACTGCAGTGCTTGCAATTGCAATTTTATGAAATACTTAACGTTTTTCACAATACTAGCTATCTCAGGTCAAATCTTCTGCTGTATTCTTCACTTGAAGTGCCCCTTTTCTTTATTTGAAGAATAGCTACCTTTTACTTTATTATTATTTTTTTATTGTGATTAAGTGAAAACTCACAATGCAAGTCAATTTTCCGTATAAAACCCCAGTACCTCCCTTTCTGCACGTCTGTCTGCTCTCCTCACCCTGTGAAAGCACTTTCTTCTTTTTCACTCTTTACTTCCAGTATCTTCTTGGCCAACACTTATCCCTTCCTCTTCTTTGGAGAATAGCTACCTTCAAGGTTTTCTCTTAGACACTAGCTATGAAGCAATCCTTGACCTTCCAGGGAGTGTAAAGTTCAGCCTCCTCTGTTCTCATGAACATTTCAAGCATACTTCATTATCACACTGACCGCATTGCATTGCAGTTGTGCATTTTTATTTGCCTGTTTATTTTGAAAGTGAGTTTGAAAGTAATGTCAGCACCTTACTCTTAGAGGTTTTGTATTTTTATCACTGGATACATAGCAAATACTCCCCAAAAAGCTTTGCTGAAGGAGTAAGTTAATGTCTCATATTACTTTTGTGGTTTTTCTTTTAAGCCTTTTAGAAAACTAACCTTGTAAACTTTTTCCTATCTTAAATAGAAGTTCAGATCATCCCATGACACATTATTGAACTATGATGCGCTCACAGTAGAACATAATGACTTAGTACTCTTCAGACTTCACTGGAAGAATGTGGAAGTGAATTGGATGCCAAGTGATGGAAAAGAGAAACACGAAAAAGAAAAAACAAAACACAGCAGGGCTACTGGAGACAGCAGTGAAGGAAACTCAGAGGAATGTATAGATGTGAGGGGAAAGCCCTGCTTAGCTTATGTTCTGCACACATCGGGGACTACGGGGTTACCTAAGGTTGTCAGAGTGCCTCATGCATGTATAGTACCCAACATCCAGCATTTTCGGTAAGTTCCTTCTGTAGAGTCTCCAGAACTTGTATTTTAAAAGAGAAAAAAGAATTTTAAAACATTTGTTCTGTATACCTCTTGTACCTAAATTGATAGTCCTAAAGAATAGAAAATCTCTTCTGTCTCAACTGTACTTGAACTCTGGTTCCCTACAGACTAGAGCTTCACCTGTTTGATTCAGGCCTGGAGCCAAACACAGAATGAATAATTCTGCGTTAATTTAATTATTAGTACCAAAGGAAGATGAGTATTTCTGGCAGCAGTACCAGCAGAGGTATAGGAGGAAGAGTTTGCTTGCTAAGATATGTCAGGTAGAACTGTAGAAAGAATGAGATGGTAGGAGATGGTCCAAGGGCAGCAGGGGCTGCCCTGTGAAGAAGTTTGAACTTAATCGCTTAGGTGGTGGGGAACAATTACAGGATCCTTAGCACTGAGATGGACCCTGGTGGCACAGTGATTAAGAGCTTGGCTGCTAACCAAAACATTGGTGCTCTGAGCCTGCCAAGTGGCTTCGTGGGAAAAAGACCTGACGTTCTGCCCTTCACAGAGATTACAGCCTAGAAATCCTGTATGGCAGTTCTACTCTGTCACATGGGGTCTCTGTGAGCTGACGATGACTTGATGGCATCTAACAACAACGAAGGGCAATATCTAGAAAGGGAAGTCAGGGGATTGTAGTCCAAGCTTGCCAAGTTAACGTATCAAAAAACTATCCCAGTTGACAAATTAGGTCATAGTAAAAAAGGAGGATTGCTTTAAATGGCATTTAATCCTTACATTTATAAAGAAGAGTGCTAGGGATAACAGCACCATTTTGGTTCATCTGAAAGAGTCGAATAAACTCTGGCCAGTGCTCAGAAACTCTGTGGTCATAAACACTTGTAGGCTGTGTTTATCAGGTGGTAGAAATTATTCATGGCTATGTTCTGTTTTCCTTTAGGATGCTTTTTGAGATCAGACAAGAAGATGTTTTGTTTCTGGCTTCACCTCTGACCTTTGATCCTTCTGTTGTGGAAATATTTGTTGCTTTATCAAGTGGTGCCTCTCTGCTTGTTGTCCCAGCTTCTGTCAGAGTTCTGCCATCAAAATTAGCTACCGTTCTCTTTTGCCGTCACAGAGTGACTGTTTTGCAGGTACATCTTAGGTGCAAATGAACTGTTTTATTTTTTACTGTTAAAAATATTATGTGTTTTAGAGTTTAATTTGAATTTTTATAGTTCTTCACAATGAACTAACTTTTGAAAATGAGAAAGAACAGAACATTTTGAGTTACTGTGGTGGAGGCGAAGGGAAGAACTCAAAATAATGTGGTGAACTTTTGGAGGAAATTAAGGGCTTGTTTTACTACTATAGGAATTTTTATTGGTAAAGAAGAGCCCAGTACTTGATTTCCTACAAACCTAAGATACATATGGGCATTTTATATTTGCATACCATGGGCAACAAAATTATATTATTTGAACTTCATGCCCTTGAAGGGTAAACCTTTTAATTAAAGAAAAACTTAGATTGATAGCTAGAAAACATGTCACCATAATAGTGTTTTTAGTTTTGTGGTGAATTTTTTCTTAGAAACTGTACTTTTTTTATGTTGTTTGCTAAGTCTTGTTTTTCTGTGTTTAAGATGATTCAGTAGTACAGGACTTTGACTTTACATTTTGCCACTAAATGTACCATTTTACTTTGTGAATATCTAAGAGGTGTTTTTATGCCTTGTCTTGCCAAACATTCATAATAAGCACCTATGTAGACCTTAAAGGTAAAATTATTCTTAACATTATAAATTGCTAGAACATTTCAAATTTGTCACTGAAAATAGAAAGGCCATTTCAGCTTTCAGGTTGGTAAGGTTTTCCTTATCTTGTAATAAACCTGTTGATTGAACAGTTAAGGACCAGGTTTAGGGTGATGTCTTAGTCATCTAGTGCTTCTGTAACAGAAGTACCACAAGTGAATAGCTTTAACAAAGAAAAATTATTCCCTTGCAGTCTAGTCAGCTCCAAGTCCAAATTCAGGTGTCAGCTCCAGGGGAAGGCTTTGTCTGTCAGCCCTGGAGGAAGGTCCGTATTATCAGTATTCCTTTGGTCAGGGAGCATCTAAGCATGGGAACTTAAGGTCCAAAGGATGTACTGTGCACTCTGCACTGCTTTCTTGGTGATAGGAAATCTCCTACCCTCTGCCATCTTCCTTTCCCTTTTTATCTCTTGAGAGGTAAAAGGTGGTATAGGTGATAACCCAGGCAAGTTCCTTTTATTTTGGATTAGGGATGTGACTTTAGTAGGCTGTCAGCAGTGTCATCCTAATCAGGACAACCTGGTAACAGTGGGAATCATGGCCTAGCCAAATTGCTACACACATTTATTGGGAGACATAATTCAATCCATGACAGATGCCTTGTAAATAGGGGCTTAATGTGGTACAGTGTTAAGAGCTATGGTTGTTAACTAAAAGGTTGTTAGTTCTACTGGCACCAGTCATTCCTTAGAAACCTATAGGGCAGTTCTCCTGTGACTTACAAGGTCTGTATGAGTCAGAATTGATTGGACGGCAATGGGTTTGGTTGGTTTTGGGTATAAATAGGGTAAACCTTGTATTTTCCAACTCAAAACTAAAATCTTTTGAAAGTGAATGGAGATGCTGACTTAGGTAACATTCTGGGACAACAGGTACATACTAGGATGTAGGATCATTCTACTCCTTAAATAGTTTCGATAAGCCATGATGGTAAATCATCTTTCTGAATTAAAATTCAAGTTATCCATTAGAGTTTTTTGGTAGATTTTACTGAAAGAAGCCATTGAAAACTATACAGGACCTCTGAGTCAGGCCAAGTGAGGACAGTGGAAAATCCTGTCTCCCCAAAACACCTGTAAAGCTACAGAAAACCGACAAAAACAGCCATTTCAACACTCTTAAGAATCAACCAAAGGCATATAAGAATCAGAAAAGTACTTGTATTTGTAGAAACTGCTGAATTCTATGTTAAAAGAGTAGGAATCTATGATATTCTGGCCTAGAGTATTCCCTCCCTTCTCCACCTCAAGCTCAGCCAACACAGAAGTCTTGCCAAGGTCTGCTGATCAAAGACAGCTCAGCCAGTTTAGAATGGTGGTAATGGACTGGCGCTCAGGAGCACTGCTAGAAGAAATGACAGTCTTGAAGGTAGGTAAGCAAGGAGGGCCACAGCTCTGATAGCCTGAGGTGGTGGGAGTGGTGGGGGAGCACATTCCCGGCTGACCCGGATGCCACCTGGGTACACATTAGAGACACAGAAGAGTCTAGTGGAAAATAAAAACTGAAGCTAGCTGGAAAATGGCCTGGACTTTAACTGTTTATCCACATATAGACCGTCTGTGGAGTTACTGATTAACTATTAAACTCTGCAGATACAGACAGGAGTATGCCCTAGGAATCAGACTTAAAGATAAACACAAGAATACCTAAAAATAAACTCACTAGGAATATTAATCACTACATATCATGTGGGAGAAAGATTTTACAGATTTAGTCCAGGCAAGTTACTAAACAAAGAAATGAGAAAGTAAACAAAAACAAGTAACAGTAACAAGTTTCAGGGAAGAACTAGGCCAGAGTTGCCACAGTGCATTACATAATAATGCAGTTTAACCAAAAATTACAAAACTTGTAAAAAACTAGGAAATCTGTGACCCATACACAGGGAGATAAGAACTGTCAATAGAATGTGTCTATGAGTGCTCTCAGATGTTGGATTTAGCAGGCAAAGGCTTCAAGACAGTGATTGTAAATGTATCTGAAGAAGTAAAAGAAACTATATTTAATGAATTAAAGAAAGTAAAACACTTGATTAACAAATAGAGATTCTCAAGAAGGAGATAGCTACTAGAAAAATTAATAAGCGTTCTGGAGTTCAAAAGTATAGGTAACTGGAGAATTAGCTGGAGGGGCTCAGCATCAGAGTCGGTAAACCTGAAGAAAGATGATTTGAAGCTGAAATTAATCAGTGTGAAGAACAAACAGAAAAGGAAGTCTTTGGGACAATATCACATGTTTCATACGTATAAACCAAATCAGAACCCAAACATGTTGCCATTGAGTCAATTCTGGCTCTTAGTAAAACTCTACATATAGTAGGATCCAAAAGAAGAGAGGGACAGAAGAAATATTTAAAGAAATAATGACTGAAAACTCCCCAAACTTGATGAAAAATGTCACTCTGCAACACCGAAGAAGCTCAGTCAATCCTAAATAAAAAAACACAGAGACCGACACCTGCATACATCAAACTGTTAAAATATGAAGACAGTGAAACAGTCTTAAAACATCAAGATAGAAGAAACTCATTATAGAAGGGAACAACAGTACAGTCAGCAGCAACATCTCATTTTAAGCAGCAGAAACTAAAAGGACATATTCAAAGTGCTGAAAGAGAAAAAAACAAACATTTGCCAATCAAGAATTCTATATCCAGTAAAGCTATCCTTAAAAAATGAAAGTGAAATAATGACATTCTCAGTAAACAAAGAATGAGAGAATCAATTGCTAGACGATACACTTCATAAGAAATACTTCAGATTTACATGACCCTAGATGGTGACTTAATCCACAGGGAAAAAATGAAGAGCCATGGGCATAGTAAGTATGTGGGTTGATATAAAATAACTCTCTATACAATTTTCTCATTTCTTCTCTTATATAAACAGCATAATATTGTGTAACACTGTATTATGGGATTTATAACATGTATACAAGTAATAAATTGACCAGAGGACAAAGGAGGGGGCCATAGCACAAATATTAGAATAAATTTTCTATATTTTACCAGAAATTAAGTTATGTTAACGTACTTTGTGAAAAGGTAAAAAACTATATTTTAATCCCAAGAGCAACCACTGCAAAAAATAAAGACAAGAATTAGTTAAAAATAATTAACTGAGTGATTAAAATAGTACACTGAAATGTATATATATAACAAAGCAGAATTCAGAGAGGAGCAGAAAAGACAGGAGATGTAGAAATCAAATAGCAAATGTAAGTTTAACCATATCAGTGTTTTCAATGTGAAAGGTCTAAATCCCTTAAATAAAACTATGGAGACTATCAGACTGGATAAAAGGTAAGATGCAGCTATATGCTGTTCACGTGAGATACACCTCAGATGTAGAAACAAATAGTCTGACAGCAAAGCAGTATGGAAAGATATGCTATACAAACAATAGCCGTAAGAGAACTGGAGTGATTGTGTTATCACAACAAATAGACTTTAAGGCAAGAAATCTTGATAGAGATGGAGATATTTCATAATGATAAAGTCAGTGTATTAAGGATATATAACAATTATAAATGTATCTTGTTTGGTGCTGTTGAATCTTACCCACACTCTATTCCCCCAACTCGTAGTAACTCCATGGACAACAGGATTGGATGCTTGTGATCTGTATAGTTTTGTTGGCTAATTTTTGGTGGTGCAGATCACTGGGCCTTTGTTCTTAGTCCTTGTTAGTCTGGAGTTGAAACCTGTTCAGCAGCTTGCAAGCCTGCACTGACAGGTGCGTGGGGCTCCACATAAGGTGCATTGTCTGGGGGTCCAGCCTGGTCCTCTTTCTGCCACCAAATTTCTACTATCTGTATAAACATACATACCTAAAAATAAGAACTTCCAAACACATGAAGCAAAAACATAATATTGAAAGGAAAAATTGAAAATTCAGGATAGTAGTTGGAGAATTTAATACCCTACTTTCAGTGACTGACTGAGCAACTAAACAGAAATCAGCAAAAATATAGAAGACCTCTACAACACTGTCAACTAGGTGACATGTATGGACTACTGTCCAATGAATGCAGAATATATTCTTTTCAAGTACACATAGTATATCTCCTGGGATAGATTGTATATGCTAAACCATAATACAAGTCTTAGTAAATTTGAAATAATGAAAATTAAACAATAATGTTTAAACTGTAATTAGAATAAACAAAAGGAGGATGTCTTATTTAGTGTTATTGTAACAGAAATATCACAAGTGTATAACTGTAACAAAGAAAAATTTATTCTCGTAATTGTGGGTGCTAGGAGTCCAAATTCAGGGTGTCACCTCCAGGAGAAAACCCTCTTTCTTCATTAGCTCTGGAGGAAATTATACTCAGTCTTTTCTGGTCTAGGAGCTTCTTGGAGCAGGGACCCCAGATACAAAGGATGTGTTAGTCTGCTGGCTCCTGTTTCTTGGTGATACGAGGTCCCTTTGTTTCTCTGCTTATTTCTCTCAACCTAATCTTGTAGATTGAGGCCTTCTTTAACATAACTGCCTCTAATCCTGCCTCTGAAGTTGGAGGATTTACAACCCGTAGGAAAATCACATCAGATGACAAAATGGTGGACAGTCCCACTTTACTAGGAATTATAGACTAGCCAAGTTGACACACATTTTTGCAGGGGAGACACTTCAATCCATAATGGAAAATCCCTAAATATTTGGAAACTACAGTGTCTAGCCCATAGATTAAAAAAAAGAAATCACTGGAGAAGTGAGAAAATAGTTTGAATGGAATGACGTGAAAATACAGTTTATTGGTATTTATAGGATACAGTTAAAGTAGTGCTTAGAAGGTAAATTTGTAGTATACGTACTTATTTGAGAAAGAAGGAAGTCTGAATAACTTAAGTTTTTATGAAGTTAGAAAAAGAAGATAAGCCCAAAGCAAGCAGAAGGTGTAATAGTGACTAAAGCAGAAAACAAAAGAGAAAAAAAAGAAAACAAAGTTGCTTCTTTGAAAAGATAACCAAATTGACAAACCTTTGGCTAGTCTAATCAAGAAAAAGACAAGACACAAATTAGTAAAATTAGGCATGAAATAACAGACATTGCTACTGATCCTACAGAAATTAAAAGCATTGTAATACTTTGAATGACTTTCTGTCAACAGTCTGACAACTTAGAATGAACAAATTTATAAAAGACACAGATTACCAAAATGAATGCAGTGGGAAATAGCAGTGTGATGGACCTTTTTATGTGGCCTTTATCACTGTGTCTTGTAACTCCCACCAGATGATTGGGTGGAATTATGCAAATAAGCTGCTGTGGCCCATCAAGAGGATTGAACAGTTTCCTAGAAATTCTAATAGGATGCATGGTACCCTCGTGGGGGTAAAAAACAAAAAACAAACCTGTTTGCTGTGAAGTCATTTCTGACTCATAGTGACCCTACAGGAGAAAGTAGAACTTCCACATAGAGTTTCCAGGGAGCACCTAGTGGATTCAAACTGCTGACCTCTTGGTTAGCAGCTGGAGCACTTAACCACTATGCCTCCAGGGTTTCTTTGTGGGGGTAGGACCTTGCAAATAAAATATATGGAATCTTAATGGGAGAGCTGATCAGTTTTACCAGCAGATAAGTAGAGAGTGCCCTGGGAGGCGTGACTGGGTGTCAGAATTGGTGTAAAAAAACAAAAAAGTTTCAGAGAGTGGAGATATATCTCACCTCTGTCTTACAGCATTCAGCCTTGGGCTGTCAATGCTATTGGTGATTCTCTCTGCCCGTCATGAAGTTAGAGGAGGGCAGACATCCCCCACCATGCCTTCTTTTTTCCCCCATAAAAATGGAAAATCTGCATGAGGTATATGCAAATGCTTGTGGTAGGAGTGAGGGTTAACTTGATGGTCATGTGGAAACTGTGGGAAAAGTGTGAAACTAAGTTGTGTTGATGGTTTCACAACTCTGTAGTTTGAATTGGCACTCATATAATGGATGTTATGATTTGTACACGGTACAGCAATAAAGCTTTTTAAAATTATTTATATACCTTCCATATGGGCCAGCCATTCCACTGCTAGATTTGTTTATCCAAGAGAAATGAAAGCATATACGCATACAAAGAATTACACTTCCATGTTGATGGACGCTTTATTTACAGTAGCCAAAAACTGGAAACAACTGATATCTTGATCAGCAGGTTAATACCTGAATTATGATATACCTGTGCCAGGACCAGCTACACAATTTTTAAGGCTGAGTACACCATGAAAATGCTGAGCACCTTGTTCAGAATTTACTAAGGATTCAAAACGGTGGCAGTAGAACATTAAAACAAGGTTAGAACCCTTCTGAGCACCAAGCCCCTCACGGCTGTACAAGCTGTGTGCTGTGAAGCCAGTCACAGTCCATACAATGGAATACCACTTAGCAGTAAAAAAAAGAACGTGGGTGACATGGGTGAATCACTGGAAGTTGGGTTGAGTGAGAGAAGCCAGGTCAAAACAGAGCATGTGTTGTATGATTCCACTGGTAAGAATTCTAGAAAATGTGAAGTAAGTCTGTGGTGAAAGGAAATACGCCATTAGCTATCTGGAGAAAGGTCCATTTGCAGGGAGAATTAAAAATAAGGGCACAAAAAGTGATTTTAGAGATTGAAGGATATGTTCATTATTTTTGTTATAGTGATGGTTTCACTGATACACATAATTTTAAGTATGTTAACTTCATTGTATGCCTTTTATACTTCAGTAAACTTGTTTTTAGAAATCTTTGTTCATGTTTCCCCCATTGGGCTCATTTTTTAAACTCTTTCATATACTTTTTCTTTACAGAGCGAATGGGAAAGGAAATGGGAATTGATTTTATCCATTTTGTCCTTTATATTTTTAAATCCTTTTATTTAACTATGCAATGAACTAATATTTTTGCTAAAGTTTTTTTCTAAAGCAAAATCATTACCTAAATTAAGAAGGTAATATGGCTGCCCCAATAGTTTTGCTAATATGATTTGCTTTTAATTTTCATGTTGGTTCTACATGCTAAGCTTTGAACTCATAATTACAATGTTGATGTTCTTAGGGAAGGGAAAAAAATTATTTTTAATGTCTCTACAGGCAACACCCACACTGCTTAAAAGATTTGGTTCTCAGCTTATCAAGTCAACTATTTTATCAGCCAGTACTCCTCTTCGAGTGTTAGCCCTTGGTGGTGAAGCGTTTCCATCACTGACTGTTCTCAAAAACTGGAGAGGAAAAGGCAATAAAACACAAATATTTAATATCTATGGTATCACAGAGGTGTCAAGTTGGTCAACCTTCTATAGAATTCCAGAGGAGATTCTTAACTCTACTTTGAAGTAAGGATTTTAATTATACTAAATAGAGTTGAGAGAAAGTATATCTTTCTAAGACCTTAAAACTGTGTTTTAATAGGGTGATGCTTCCAGCCACTGTTTTATCTAGTATTTTGAGCAAGAAGTCCAGAACTGTTCTCCTGTAACTGATGGGTAGGTGCTACAAATCCTGCTAGAACTTCTTGTGACTTAAACAACGTTGAATAATAGCCTTTAGATCTAACCTCTTCCTCTTGGCAGTTTCTGAATTACAGCATATATAACAAAAACTTTTGTTTATTTGATACGATGTGATTTAAATATATTTTAAAAATTCTGTTTAAATGAAAAATTTTAAATCTAGCTTGGGTTTTGTTTTTCATAGATGTGAGTTGCCTGTACAACTGGGATTTCCACTGCTTGGAACAGTAGTTGAAGTCAGAGATGATAATGGTTTCACAATTCAAGAAGGCAATGGCCAAGTATTTTTAGGTTGTTTTTTGTTTGTTGAGTGGATTTTTTTTTTTTACCTAAGGAAAAAAAATCTGATTATGTTAATGATATTCTTTCCCTGATTTGGTTTATGCCCAGTGTTCTCAGCAAGAATAATTTCTAACTTTATTTTCATAGTGATAATAACAGTTATTATAACTTACTATAATTATTTCATATAACAGTGTCTGATCCTCAAAGTGAAGATATAAAGGTAATTGTAACTTGGACTTTCATACTTACAGCCAAAATTCTATTTAAGTTGTTGTCAAGAATCATCTTTGTATTTCTAGAAATAAATTTTATCTCTTTACTTGCCTGCTGCAATTGCAATTACTGTACCAGATTTTTATCAAGTAACATTTAAAAGTAAGCTCTTCTTTTTACTATCAGGTAACATTTAAAAGTAAGCTCTTCTTTTTAATATAAATAATCAGATTTTAAAACTTAGAGATCTGATCTTTTGGAGATATTCTTGATTTGATTTTTTTAAAATATATTTTCATGGATTTTTTTTATTACATTGGTATTTTTATGTTGTAAAGGTGGCAGAAATCGAGTGTGTTTTCTTGATGATGAAATGACAGTACCGCTTGGCACAATGCGAGCCACAGGAGACTTTGTGACTGTGAAAGACGGAGAGATGTTTTTCCTGGGACGAAAAGACAGTCAGATCAAACGTCATGGGAAACGTCTTAACACTGAGCTTGTGCAGCAGGTAGGACTATTTGCATATTAAATGTCCATTTATAGATGTAGGTACTAGAGGCAGCAACCACCAATTTTCTGTGCTAAGATTCTCTTGTCAGTGTTATTTAAACCTAACATTTTTTATATTAGCAATAAATTCACAATAAAAGGTTTGGATAATTCATTGTGTTCTTACTCCCAGCATGAAGAGATAGTTGTGTTTTAAATGAGTAACAAAATGGACTTTCATAAGGTGAAAATAAATTGGTTTATTTTGCTTTGGGTACTATTGCTTTTGAAAAACATTAGGAATTCTGTGTGCTAGTTATTATAGCACACTTTTTATTTTAAATGCCTTGTGTATTCCAAAATTTAATTTGACTGTATTATTTCAGACATAAGATTGAGCATTTAAGAAGCTTGTTTTCAGATGTCCTCATTGACTAATAGGATTAATCTCTCTCATAGGTTGCTGAAGAACTTCAGCAAGTGGAGTCTTGTGCAGTTACATGGTATAATCAGGAAAAATTAGTTTTGTTCATAGTGTCCCATGAAGATTTAGTAAAGGACCACATCTTTAAAGAACTTCAGAAACGTCTTCCAAGTCATGCAATCCCAGATGAGCTTGTATTGATTGGTGCTCTGCCATTTACATCTCATGGTAAGATAATTTAAAGCAGTTATGTTTCAGTACAAAGTAATACTAATTAGACTCAAAACCCACTGCTCTTGAGTCGAGCCTGACTCATAGAGACTCTATGGGACAGAGTAGGATTGCTCCATTGAGTTTCCAAGGAGCACCTGGCAGGTTTAAACTGCTGACCTTTTGGTTTACAGACATAGCACTTAACCACTATGCCACCAAGGTTTCCATTATACTCACACAAATATTATTTAATTGCCGCATTAAATGCTGATTAGTAAACTGTACTAATACATTTATTGTAGTAGATCCTCTGTTAAATGCTTTGTGTAATTAACTCATTTTATCTTCAGAAGGGAGCTGTGTTGATATAGTAGTTAAAGTGCTTGGCTACTAACCAAAAGGTCAGCAGTTCCAACCCACCCACCATTCCATAGGAGAAATATGTGTCAGTCTGCTTCTGTAAAGATGTACAGCCTTGGAAACCCTATGGAGCAGTTGTACTTTGTCCTATAGCATCTCTGTGAGTTGAGGTCTAACCCACAGCAATGGGATTGGTTTGGTTTGGGATCTTTAGAAAGTCCCGTGAGTAGATATTATTATATTTATTTACAGATGAGGAAAATAAGGTTTAACAGGATTGGGTAACTTCCCCCAAATCACCTTTCTAGTAGTAATAGAGTTGAAATTCTATCTAAGATTGTTAGACTGCAAAATTTATGCTCGTAATTACCATATTATATTGTTTTCATCTGTATTTGATATTTGTTTCAAAATGCTATACTAGCTCAGTTAACAGTGCTGTTTCAGTAACTTTTAAATGAGATAACATTTGTGTCTCCCTACCCTTTTACTTATTTGTTATTTGCTGTATTCTTGGTAGCATGGGTCTGTTTCTTTAGCATTAACTATCTGTAGAAAACTATTCTATAGTAAATTTAATCTTTAAAATGAAAAATGTGCATATCCTTGTGACTAGTGAAGAAATAAAACTCAGCTGAAATTAGTCACTTTTCTTTCATATTAAGGCAAAATTGATGTTTCAGAGTTAAGCAAGATTTATTTAAACTACATGAACTTGAAGTCTGATTGTAAGCTAAATAGAGAAGAAGAACTCTGGGGAAAATTACAACATTTGTGGAAGGTAAAGTTTTTAAGATACTGATTTATTATCATAAAGAAGTCTTAATACCTTTAAGAAACAGAAGCATGCCATGTAAGTGTGATGCATCTGTTCTGAGACTGTTATTGTACTTAGATGGTGGGTGGTATAGCATCATTTATTGAGTGTGCATTAAGCCTGAGGTTCTCTATTGTAAGATTAGATTAAACTCCCAATAAAGACATTTATTGAAAGTGATATAGTCATAAAAGGGTGCAGGCAGTTTGGCACCTTAAAAGCTTGTGAGCAGCCATCAAAGATGCATCAGTGGGTTGTACCCCACCTGGAACAAAGAAGAATGAAAAATATAAAAAGCACAAGGAAAATATGAGCCCAAGAGACAAATGGGCTACATAAACGAGAGACTCCATAATCCTGAGAATGGAAAAACTCGATGGTGCCCATCTACCACCAGTGACCACCCTAACAGGGAACACAACAGAGAGTCTTAGATGGAACAGGAGAAAATTGAGATGGAGAAGTCAAGTTCATGTAAAAAGACCAGACTTAATGGTCTAACTAATACTGAAGGAACCCCAGAAAACATGGACCCTGGATTGTCTCTTAACCCAGGTATAAACTGATTTCTGAAGCCAACTCTTTAGACAAAGAATAGACTGGTCTATAAGATATAAAATGATACTTATGAAGAGTATGCATCTCACTTCAAGTAGGTACACAAGCCTGAGTGGGCACCTCCTGTCTGGAAGCAAAATGAAAAGGCAGAAAAGAATAGAAGCTGGTTGAATATACACAAGAAATCCAGGGTAGAAAGGAGGAATGTGGAGTCATGTTATAGAAATATCAGCTAGGGTCTCATAATAACACGTGTACAGATTTTTGTATGAAAAACTAACTTGAGCTGTAAACTTACGTCCAAAGCACAATTTAAAAATAAGAGGTTCGGGCAGACAACACCTATGTTGGCATAGGTTTTCCCTAAGAGGGACAGTGAAATGCAGTGACAGTCTTAATCAGAGCTGAGGAAATAGCCACATCCTGCTGTAAAACAGTCTTTCTTATATTTAGGGCCCGTATCATTCTACAAGCACTTTTCAGTAATAACTTATGTGTTTCTGCTTCAAGAAATTTGTACAACCACTGGTCTTCCCTAAAGAGCCCTGGTGGTATATTAGTGTGCTTGGCTGGTAACTGATACCTCAGCAGTTTGAACCCACCAGCTACTCCATGGGGGAAAGATGTGGCAGTCTGCTTCTGAAAAGATTTATCGCTTTGGGGAAACTTGTGGGAAGTTCTACTCTGCATGGTAGGTTTGCTGTGGGTCAGAAAGGACTCAGTGGCAATGGGTTTGGCTTTGGTTTTCCTCTTGTTGAATCTGAATCTTCACTGGCACAACCACATCACTTATTTGGATGGGAGAAGCAGAGTAATAATTCAAGTATTTGTGAATATTTCTGCCTTTACCTTGTAGCGTTCTGTAAGTCTTGCTTTCCCCTCATTCTCAAAAACAAAGCCTGGTAGTTTCATAAACTGACCGGAGTAATTCCTGTGATTAAAAAGTCAACTTTTGTAGTCAGAGAAATAAATCAAACTTAATTATTGACCTACTAAAATATTATGTCCCAAAGAGTCTCATCCCAAAAGATAGGCACACACTGAATTCTTCTGTTTTCAAGGGTAATTTATAATTTATAACTTTACATATACATAAACACACTCCCTGCTGTGGAGTTGATTCCAGGGAGTGCCTGGTGGCCTCAAACCACTGACCTTTTGGTTAGCAGCCATAATACGTAACCACTGCACCACCAGGATTTCCATTACCATAGTCTATGTTTTTTATAATAAAATGTGGGATTTTGTTATCTAAAGAGTTGTGAAAAGAGGATGTAATTGCATAATCTTGTCTGAAAATAGAGGATATTGAGATAAAATCTTATCCACGTCCTTTTTTGATTCTTTGGAAGTAGTTTTGATTTTGGAGAAGGACATGAAAATAAATATTATTTGCATATTAAATAAATATCATATTAGTATTTTGGGGGCTCTATACTTAGGATTATACTATAGCTCCATTCTCTACTTTATGGGTAAGAAAACTACCTTGAAAGTGAGCTCTGTTTTGCAGTTATAGTGTAAGTTTACACTTTGCAGAATTTGTAGTAGTGATGGTCTTCTGTAGTATCAAAGACAGTAGTAGTTTTAAATTTTATTTTAATTCTAAAAAATATGTATTTTTTATGTCATATATTCATAGACTTGATGTAGGTACTAGCCTTTCTGTATATTGCTTGTACATGTTAGAGTCTTTAGACTTCTGCTTCACCATGTGTCTCTCTTCTCTCGTCTGTAGTCCGTTCTGAGTCTGTCAGATGATCCTTGCGTGATTCCTGAAGAGTCGCTGTTCTTACCTAGCGGTGGAGACTCCTTAAAGTCCATGCGGCTCCTCAGCGAGATTGAAAACTTGGTTGGCGTATCAGTGCCTGGGCTTCTGGAAGTTATTCTCAGCAGTTCCATCTTGGACATCTACACTCACATCGTCCGCACGGTATTTCCAGCCGAAGACCTCCCACTCAGCAAGAGTTACTCCACAAAAAGAAAATTCAGTGACATAAATCCACAGGAAACCAGTGGAAAATCTTTGTATCAGAAATTTGGCATGCCTTTAGATTGTGACAATGCAATGAATGCTTTTATTGTGCTGAACAGAGGGAGCCAGATTTTGTCTCTGAACACCACCAGGTTTTTAACTACATCAGGACCTTGCCCTTCAGCCCGTTCGTCTGACCTAATTTCACAGATTAATATTCAAAATATAAAAAGCATAAATCCCCCACCTGTTGTTGGGAAGTCAGAAAAGCCATTCTGTGTTGTAAAAGTTTCTGAAGAGGAGAAACCTGTAATAGGGCCTGAGAAGCTGAAGTTGCATGTGAGGTGGAGTTCAGACACAGGCAAATGTGTGGACGCTTCACCTCTGGTTGTGGTACCAGCACTTGATCAGTCATCTGCAGCTGTGTACGTTGGCTCCCATTCTCATAGGATGAAGGCAGTTGACCTTTCTTCTGGGAAGGTGAAATGGGAACAGATTTTGGGAGATAGAATTGAATCATCAGCATGTGTATCTGTTTGTGGAAACTTTATTGTAGTGGGTAGGTTTCTTTGAGGTTTGTAGAGTTAAACTGAATCGCCATATAATAATGATACTGTTGGTGGTCGTGTTAGGTGCCATCGAGTCACTTCCACTTTATAGTCATCGCAGGTGAATTTACAAAGAATGAAATGCTGCCTGGTCCCGCCCCACCCTCACAGTTGTCATACTTGAGCCCCTAGTTGCAGCTCCATGTCACTCTAGCTTGTTGAAGGTCTTCCTCTTTTTTGCTAACCCTCTATTTTACCAAGCATGATGTCCTTCAGGGCCCAGTCCCTCTTGATAATGTATCCAAAGTATGAGGCAAAGCATTGCTATCCTTGCCTCTAGGGAGTATTCTGGCCATACTTTTTCAAAGACAGATTTGTTTGTTGACAGTCCATGGTAATATTTAGTATCTGTCGCCAGTACCAGAATTCACTGGCATCAATTCTTCTTCAGTCTTCCTTATTCATTGTCCAGCTTTCATATGCATATGAGGTAACCGAGACCACTGTGGCTTGGGTCAGGCACTGCTTAATCCTCAGAGTGGTATCTTTGCTCAACAGTTTGAAGAGCTCTTTGCAGCAGATTTGCGTGATGCAGTGTGTCATTTTATTTCTTGAATGCTGCTTCAGCATGTGTTGACTGAGGATGCAAGTAAAGTGAAACACTTTGCAGGTCTTCCCAGTCATATTTTGAATACCTTCCAACTGAAGGGCCCATCTTCTGGCACTAGGTCAGACAGTGTTCCCTTGCTGTTCGTAAGGTTTTCGCTGGCTAGTTTTTTTCAGAAGTAGACTGGCAGGTCCTTTTTCTAGTCTGTCATGCTCTGGAAGCTCTACTGAGACCTGTCCATCAAAGGTAACCCTGCTAGTATTTGAAATACTGATGGCTGAGCTTCCAGTAGCACACCAACATGCAGGCTACCACAGTATGACAGACTGCCAGGCACGTGGCGGATGATGATGCTAGGACCATCATGAAGATGTCATTGGTGGGTTTGGTTGCTGTCACAGTGATAGTGAAGCTCACTGTCACTATAACATGGTAATTAACAGTGCGGGCCTGGTGGTCACTGGATCTGACCCTAACTCTGGCTCTTACCACCTCTGTGCCCTTAGGCAAGTTCCCGACCATCTTAGAACTTTATTCAGTTGCCTCGTTGGTAAAATAAGAGTAGTGATAGGATCATATTGCTTCATAAAAAGCTAACGTGAGAAACTTAATAGCTTAGAACAACAGACATTATTTTACAACTTTCTGTGGGTAAGTCATTTTGGAGCAGCTTAGCTAGTATTTGTGGCTTATGGTCTCGTGTGAGGGGAGTCATCGGAAGGCTTCACTTTGGGCTGATGAGTCTGCTTTGAAGATGGCTCACTCAGAGGGCTTTTATCAGGAGGCCTCAGCTGTTTGCTAGTTCTCATCAAGAAGTTGCGACTTCTTGCTGCATGGACCCATCCCATTAAGCTGCTTGAATGTCCTTACAACATGTCAGCTTGCTTCCCTCAGAGTGCATGATCCAGGAGAGTGAATGAGAAGGAAACTGAGTACCTTTTATGACCTAGCCACCAAAGTCGCATACTGTTGGTCAGAAGCCACTCACTAAACCCAGCCCACACTCAAAGGGAAGGGCAGTTAGACTCCTTGTCTTAAGAGGAGGAAAATTGAAGAATTGTAGACATATTGTAAAACCATCGCTGTCATTGTAGGGCTTTGGAGAGAATTAAATAATTGCTTATAAATCTTTTAGCACAGTGCTAGGCTCAGACTAAGTGCTCACTGAGTGTTAGGTACTAGCTGCTGTTGCATTACAGTAAGGTGATATTTACTAAGAGTATGGGGACCCACGGTGTATTGTCTCTCTCTCTCACTTTTTCACTCACCCGACAGCACTGGATTTCATCTTGTATGCTCATTGTACTTCAGAGCTCTTCAGCATAAGGACTTAGGGATAGAGCATCCAGCTTGTGCTGTTCTGAGATGGTACTTGAATCTGAGTTTGGTTCTTTGCTTTGGAACACCTAATTTTGAAAATTGCAGGAAATTTTTAGTTACATATGTCGATTGGTGGGTTCTTGGGGGTCACATCCATGAGTCAGCTCATTGACAGCAAAGTAGTGATTATTCTACTTATTTCCCAGGGGCCGAGGCTCAAGGCCTGTTGCACATGGTAGCCTGTCAGTACTTAAAAAAACAAACTTATGGTATAATTTATATATAGCAAAGCTCACCCTTTCTAGCAGACAGTTCTGTGTGTTGTGACCGATGCATACAGTCATGTATGCCAGCACCTGGTATTACTTTAAAATTTATTTTAGCCATCAGATATGGAGTGACATTTCATTGTGGTTTTGATTTGCCTGTCTCACATGACTAATGATGTTGAACACCTTTTCATGTGATTATTCATCATGCATTTATATCTTCTTTCATTAACTGCCTGTTCATATCTTCTGTCCTTTCTTATAGTGGTGTTTTGTTACCGAGTTCTGAGAGTTGTATTCTGGATACAAGCACTTATCAGATACCTATTTTGCATGCCTTCTCACAGTTTGTGACCTACCTTGATGTTATCTTAACATATTATCTTTTGCAGATAAGTTCTTAATATTGATGAAGTCCAATTTATCATTGTTTCTATTTTATACATTGTACTTTTGGTATCATATTGAGATCTTTGCATAACTAACCCAGGGTCACAATGATTTTCTTGGTTTTCTTCTAGCAGTTGAAATTAATTGGAAGAAATTTATTACACGCCTGAGTCGGATATCTTACTATGTAGGACATTTCTTTTCCCTGTCAGTCAGCATGGCACTGCTGTCTTGTTACTAAGCAGTAACTGCTAGAAAGAAGACAGCACAAAGCCCCTTGGAAATTGGCCCTCAGTGAGCAGCAGTGGCATTGACCGCAGGCACAGTCAAGATCTAACCCTAGTAGTTGTCCCCAAGCTACAGGGAATATGAATGATCTCCATGTTGTAGATTTTGACTACTGTTCCTTCTAGTGAAGTTATTTTGGTTACCTGAGGGTCAGGGATTCCTGCCCTGTCATCTGACCTACAATGGCAAATTGAGAAAGGCAGTTTACTGTAGTTGTTAAAAGCACAGTCTTTGGAGCCCAGTAAGTGCTGGATATTGTTATGTTAGCATTTTCTGAGCACCTTCTATGCACTGGATATTTCTCCACATTATTTTAATTCCTATAATAACTGCTAAAGTAGATATGTCTGCCTTCTGCAAAAGAACTAACTGAGGCTCAGTGGTGCTTAGTAATGATGCCCATAATGAGATTCGAAACCAGGTCTGTCTAAGCTTCTCTCTGCTGCAACATGCTTCATTTTCTCCATGGTAATGAAGTGCTTCATAGTACTTTTCAGACACAGGTGTACCGTACAAACTAAATCGGTATTTTACCCAGGTGATTGTTGTTCAGGTTCTGCTTTACACTGGTGAGGTTTAAATGAGGTGAGCTGAACATGGAGCCCAGGTGTATCTGCAGATCACCGTTGTCATAATACAGGATAAAGTTGTATTTCAATGACGTATGTAAGTCCATCTTTTATATTTAATTTCCCTACAGGCTGTTACAATGGGTTAGTTTATGTTCTGAGAAGTAATAGTGGAGAAAAACACTGGGTATTTGCCACGCAGGATGCCGTCAAAAGCTCTGCAGCCATGGACCCGACCACAGGACTCCTTTACATTGGTTCTCATGACCAGCACGCGTATGCTTTGGATGTTTATGTAAGAATCCATGTCATCAGTCTGCCACACCGTCAACAGGGGAGATGGGAAAGCTGTCAGGTGCTGTTTAGACCGAGAGCAGATGTTAACATCTGACTTCTTTACAGAGTTTTGTGTACTCTGGGAAGAACAGGGGTCTAGTTAATCGTCTTCATGTCGTAAATTTTTCACTTCGTTATCAAATTTTCTGTAAATAAATTTGCCATTCAGAGTTTTGAAACATGAAGAGCTTGAAGTTTTTATCTATTTATTTTGTTGTACTTTAGGTGAAGGGCCACAGAATACATTAACTTCTCATTAAATAATTAGTGCACATGTTTTGTGACTTCAGTTACCAGCCCTGTAACATGCCAGCACTCTCTTCTTGACTTGTCCCTCTTACCAGCTTTTCTGTGCCCTCTTGCTTCCTAACCCTTGCCCCTGAGCTAGTGTGCCCCTTTAGTCTCATTTTGTTTTATGGGCCTAATTTTTGACTGAAGGGTGGACCTCAGGAGTGACTTCTTTACTGAGTTAAAAGGGTGTCCAGAGGCCATACTCTCAGGGTTTCACCAGTCTGTCTTTTGTGTGTGTGAATTAGAGTTTAGTCTCCATTTTTCTGCAGCTCTGCCTGGAAGGCTCTGTTGTGATCCCTGTCCTAGCAGTCAGTGATGGTAGCTGGGCACCATCTAGTTGTGCCACTCAGTCTGGTGGAGGCCATGGTAGTTGTAGCCTAATCTTTGCCTTGTGTCATTTGTTTCCTTCATTCTCCCCTGCATCCAGTGGGGGTGATACCAGTGTGATACCTTACCTGGCAGCTTGCAAGCTTTGAGGACCCCAGACACTACTTGCTAAAGTAGAATGTAGAACACTTTCTTTATAAACTGGTATGCCAGTTGAGCTAGATGTTCCCTAAGACCATGGCTCCCATATCCCTTAGCCCACCAATTTGGTCCCTCAGAGAGTTTGGATACAACTATGGGGCTTCTGTGACCTTTCTTTGATTGGTTGCTGGCTTCCCCAGTATTGTTTACTGTCTTACCTTTCATACAAGTTGCCATCTGTCTGTTGTCTATGTAGTCTGTTTCATAACCAGGAAAAAATGTTTCGTTTTGTGTATAAACCTTTTCATCTGTTTTTATAGTGGCGGTCTCATAAAGCATTTGTCCATTTGTGATTGACTTATTTTACTTAATGCCCTCCACATTCATCTGTGTTGTGAGATGCTTTGAAAATTTATCATTGTTCTTTATCATTGCATAATAGTCCGTTGTGTATATGTGCCATAGTTTATCCATTCATCTGTTGACGGGCATCTATGTTGTTTTCATCTTTTCACTGTTGTGAACAGTGCTTCGATGATTATAGGTATGCCTGTATCTATTCAGCTCTTGTTTCTCTAGGATATATTCCTAGGAGTGGGATTGCTGGATCATAAGGTATTTCTGTTTCTAGCTTTCTAAGGAAGTGCCATATCATTTTCCAGGATGACTGTACCGTTTTGTTTCTACCACCTATGACTAAGAGTTCCAGTCTCCCTGCAGCCTCTCTCTTGATTTGTGCAAATAATGTAGGAGTGAGATGGTTTCTCATTGTAGTTTTGATTTGCATTTCTGTAATGGCTAGTGATCATAAGCATATCCTCTTGTGACTTTTAGCCACTTGAATGTCATGTTTGGTGAAGTGTCTGTTATTTCCTCTGCCCAATTTTTGATGGTTTTTGTTGTTTTGTTGTAGAGGTATTGGTCAGAGTTATTTTGACAGTAGTAGAAAAGGTCACAAAGAATATCACTAAGACCTGATTACACAATTTTTTTTTAATTATATGACAAGGATTATAAAATTAAATTGGGAAAAATGTTTGACACTAATGTGACAAAAAAACTAAAGCTCATACCAAATCCAAAAATCAAACCCAGTGCTGTTGAGTCAATTCCGACTCATAGCGACCCTACAGAAATAAAAGCTAAGAATGAATACAAATAAATAAGAAAAACATAAAGTTACAGATAGAAAAACAAGGGACATAAACATCCAGATCCCCAAAGATGAAATGGCTTAAATATGTTTAAATATTTTATACTTTTGATAGTCAATGAAAAACTGAGACAAACAGGTAGATTAGAGATGATACTAGGATGCTTCAGCTGTGCTGATGAGAGTGGTTGCCAGTTGTAACTTCTGGAGCCTCCAGAAAAAACAATTTAGCAGCAGATAAAAATGTGATGTTCTTTGATGTAGTCAAATTGTTCTTCTAGGAATGTCTCCTGACAGGATAATCAGAAACATGGACAGATATATGCACCAAGATGCCTGCTTTCTGGTTGTTTGTAATACCATAAAACTAAAGCTAAACAATGTTCAGCAAAGGAGACATAATTATTTTATGTTCATGTGAAATAATACTATGCATAAAAATTATAAGTTTTACAAATTAAGGGAGCAAAACAAAATACCAAGTTCTATGTTACAGATGAGCTCAGCTATGTTAAATTGTATTTATCTATGTACCAAAATATCAAAAGAGAAAAGGTTAAAATTTTTGACAGTGGCTATCTTAGAGTGTTGTCTTTTTCATCTTCCTTATGTAGATTCTTCACAGTGGGAAGGTATGACTCTTATACTAAGAATTAAAGATTGTAGTAAATAGAATATATAGGTAAGTTAACTACCAACAAAAACCAGTTTCTTTGCTTTCTTTTGTAGAAGAAGACCTGTGTCTGGAAGTTACCATGTGGAGGAGCTGTGTTTTCTTCTCCTTGTTTGAGCCTGATTCCACATCATGTGTATTTTGCTACACTACGAGGACTGTTACTGGCTATAAATCCTGTAGGCATAGAATATGTACTGATTTTTTACCTGTTTTTTTAGTATTGTATTTTTTGTTGAATCTTAAACATTTGAGATGGTTTTCAGTTAGGGAGTTCCTGGGTGATGCACACAATTACTGTATTCAGCTGCTAAATGAAAGGCTGACAGTTCAAGTCCAGCCAGTGAAAACGCTATAGAGCACAGTTCTACTTGGACACACATGGGGTAACCATGAGTCAGAATTGACTCAATGGCAGTTGGTACTGGTGCTGTAAGATAGATACTAGATCTGACTGAACCAGAATTCATTAAAAATGATAGACATGAACTTTGGAAAGATGAGAAGCCTGAATTTCTGTGTGTATATTTTATCTGTATTTTAGATTGGCAGCATTTTAAAAGTCTGTTTATATCAAGAACTCTGTGTTTTGTCCTAAGAACTGATCTTGTGTGCTAGTTGTTTCTTGTTTTATTGCAGGTTTTTGTCTTAGCTCTTACTAATGGTACCGATTCCATTTTTAGCTATGTGTGCATATAGTAACTTCAGTTACACACATGGTAGCTTCATGTATAGCCCTGGTGATGCAGTAATTAAGGTCTCAGGCTGCTAACCAAAGGGCTGGCAATTTGAATCTGCCTGGTGCTCTTTGGGAACCGCATGAGGCAATTGTGCTGTTTCCTGCAGTCACTGTGAGTTGGAATTGACTCGACAGCACACAGTACAGCTCCCTTTATAATGTCAGCATGCCAGTATAGCATTTCCTGATGTTTTTAAGTCTGCCTTTGGGAGATGGATGAGTTTGTTTTATAAAGGGTAATTGATTAATAGAATGATTTTCAGTGCTGTGAGTTGCTTTTTGTCCTTGACAGGCTACTGGAGACAGAGTCTGGAAACATTTCTGTGGAAAACCACTCTTCTCTTCTCCACGGTGTTGCCTGCAGTATGTTTGCATTGGCTGTGTAGATGGGAACTTACTCTGCTTTACTCATTTTGGAGAACAGGTGAAATCTCTAGTTTCTATGTCTCTTTCAAAGGATAGTAGTGGGTAACAACTAAAGGAAAAATTTAAATACCATTATTCAAGTCTTTGTTTTGAGAACTAGTTGTTTCCATTGCTAAGCCATACCAAACCCAAACTCACTGCTGGCGAGTTGATTGCATCCTGTGAGGTCTCTATGAGTTGGAGTCAACTTGATTGCCGTGTGGTTGCCAACATGAGTTAGTCCATTCATGTGACCTAGATGCTTTTTATTCTGCATTCACCCCTTAAAGCTTTAGCAATTCTTTTGCTCTATGTGAGTTTTCTTGTGATGAAATCTTTTTATTATATGTACCTAATATTTTTATTTACAGAGTAATGTGAATATATTCTCACCATTACATTTCTGATAAGTGAGAAGATGAAAATATTACTACTTTTAGTTTCTGGACAAGCCATAGAAAGATAAGAACAGTATTGTCCAAGTTTACAATAGTATTTTAGAAGTTTAGAATCTGAGTACAAGATTACAAATCCTGTCTTGTAAATATGCCCATGCCCACTGTTTTTGCTTTTCATTATGCTGGTGTTATTGTACATTTGTATCTTTGTTTTTATTTTTTGTGTCCTTTAAACATTTGGCTGACAGGTTTGTCCATTATAGCTGTGAAATAAACAAAATCTATCTCCAGGACAAACACACAAGTCACAACTTTGTTTAAACCGCTAATTAAATTTTGCACATAAGCTCTTCATTCTCCCCACATCAAGAGAATAGAGTAAGATACAGTTTCTAGTAAAGGTACATCCAACTCCAAACAGTTTTATCTTTGAGCTCAATGTCTCTGGAACTCACTAGTAATAACTTGAGTGAGGTTCAAAATTAATTTACTTTGTAATATTATATATCAGTAAATCATGTAATAATAACATTTCAGTGCATTTTGTCAGCTTCTGAGACAGAGTCTAATATGAGGATACTACTTTTCAGAAAAAGCCATTATTTTCTCTGTGTGTTGTTATTAGGTGCCATCAAGTTGGTTGTCATAGAGACACTATGTACCATTCTCAAAATTATTGTTGTGCTTGACTCTTTGTTGTAGCCATTGTGCCAGTCCATCTCCTTAGGGGTGTTCCTCTTTTTTGCTGACCCTCTACCAACCATGAGTCTGGCTGGCTTGGCTACCAAGCATGATGTCCTTCTCCTGGAACTGGTCCCTCCTGATAACATGTCCACAGCCCCTGAGACCAAGTCTCGCCATCTTGGCCTTGTTGCTCCTTAGTCTACACTCTTGTGTGTAGTTAACTATTAAAATAGCCTGCATCTCTTACATGTTCATTAAGAGTCTCTTAAAGCTTTGAATGGTTGCAATTAAATGAATCATCTTGCTTTTATCACCCTCTTCAGGTTTGGCAGTTCTCTACCAATGGGCCAATCTTTTCGTCCCCATGTATCTCAACTGCAGAGCAAGAGATCTTTTTTGGTTCCCATGATAGTTTTATCTACTGTTGTGACATGAAAGGTCACCTCCAGTGGAAATTTGAAGCTACTTCAAGGGTATATGCAACACCGTTTGCTTTCCAGAACCCCATCTGTAGGGATGAAGCATTGCTGGCAGCAGCATCTACTGATGGGAAACTCTGGATCCTGGACTCGAAGAGTGGACAGTTGCAAAGCATCTATGAACTTCCTGGAGAAGTCTTTTCTTCTCCTGTGGTCTGGGAGTCAACACTTCTTATCGGGTGTAGAAATAATTATGTTTATTGTCTGGATTTATTGGGTGGCAATAAAAAGTAATCAAATGCAGTCTTACTAATATGTATCTGAAATATTTGAAAATATTTATTTTACAATTTTAGAACTATATAGGTAGTATCATTTTATATTAAAGGTTTTGTTTCTGTTAAGTAATGTTTATTTTATTGGAGAACAATCCATTTTACTTCCCTCAAGAGCCACAACATCCATATGTCTGTCAGTTTGTCATGCTCTGGGGGCTTGCATGTCGCTGCGATGCTGGAAACTATGCCACCAGTATTCAGATACCAGTAGGGTCACCTGTAAGTGACAGGTGTCAGCTGAGTTTCCAGACTAAGACTGGGAAGAAAGACCCAGTGGTCTACCTCTGAGAACAACTAGACAGTAAAAACCTGACAAGGTTATCTGATATTGTGTTGAAAGATAAGTCCCTCAGGCAGGAAGGCACTCAAAATGTGGGTTGATTCAGTGGCTGCAACAACAGGTTCAAGTGCAGCAATTGTGTATGTTAACACATCAAGCTTCTAACCCGTTAAATATATGCTGATCTTTTTCCCCAAACCAGGGTCTTTTTTTTTTCTTTCATTTTTTTATTGTGATTCAGTGAAAATTTACAAGCCAACTCAACTTTCCATATAAAACCCAAGTACCTGCCTCTGTAACTCTTGTGTGCTCTCTCCACCCTGTGACAGCACACTCTTCTTTTCCAGCCTCACTTATATATTTAACCATAGAGTACACACACTACATGCAGCACTCTGTGTCCTCAGGTCCAGTCCATTCTTTGTCTGAAGTGTTGGCTTCAGTACTGGTTGCACTCTGGGCTAGCAGCAAGTCCAGGGGTTGTGTACTCAGGATGCTCCAGGTTGTCAGACCATCAAGTGTGGTCTTTGAGTTCTAGAGCTACACACCCTTTTATTCTTGTGCAGCATCAGAGACTCTACCTTGTTTCCCCTGTCAGGGCTGTCTTTGGTGATGGCAGGGTACCATCTGCTGCTTCTGGTCTCATGCTGATATAGTCTCCCATTCATATGGGTCCTTCTATCTCCTCGTGCCTTTGATGTTCTCTGTTATCTCTTCCAGGTGGGTTGGCACTGATTGATGTTCCTCAGATGGCAGCTTGCTGGCTTTTAAGACCCCAGACGTCACTCACCATTATGGAGTGCAGAAGACTTGGAAAAAGGCTAGTTATGCCAGTTGACCTCAGTACCCCCTGAAAACATGGTCCCCAGACCCCCATCCCTGCTACTCTGTCCTTTGAAATACTGGATTGAATTTAGAAAACCTTTTAGCTTGTGGTGTGGTCCCGTTATGCCAACCTGGCTCCTACTGCATGCTGTCACATCTGTCACCCAACCAGTTCTTGTGGACTAATGTGTGACCAACCCTCTTCCTCCCTCCCTACCCTTGTAGCCATCAAAGAGTAGTCTTCTGTGCATAAGGCCTCTTAAGTCCTTCTAATAGTGGTCTCATACAATATTGTCCTTTTGCAGCTGACTGATTTCACTCAGCATGTCCTTCTAGTTGATACCATGTTATGAGATGCTTCCTAAAATCATCATTGTTCTTTATCATTGCATAGTGTTCCATTGTGTATGTATACCATAGTTCCACAAGGGTCTTTTGAAAGAATATTTGTTAACTATTTCATCTCTTTCCATTAGAAAATTAGAGTATCTAGCCTAATTTTTTTTTAAAGTGCTAAGTATATCAGTGTACTTAGTTCTCTACATAACTCCTTTAAACAGCTCCTGTTGTTAGATGCTGTTGAGTGAGTTCAACTCATGGTGACTCTTTGTACTGCAGAAACACTGCCCAGGCCTGGGCCATCCTCATGATGGTGGCTTTGCTGGAGCCCGTTGTTGTGTCAGTCCACCTCATTGAGGGTCCTCTTACAGTGACCCTCTGCCTTTAGCAAACATGATGTCCATCTCCAAGGCCTGGTCCCTCCTGATAATATGTCCAAAGCAGGTGAAACCAGGCTCATCATCTTCCTCAGGAACATTGTAGCTATATTTCTGAGACAGTTGTTTCTTCTTTTGATGGTCTATGGTATATTCAATATTCTTTGCTAACGCCCACAACTCAAAGGCATCAGTTCTTTTTTGATTTCCCGTATTCTAGTCTAGCTTTTGTATGCATATGAGGCGACTGGAAACACCATGGCTTCGGTCAGGTGCACATTAGTCTTTAAAATGATATCTTGGCTTTCTAACACTTTTAATTGTAATTTGAAGCAGATTTGCCCAATGCAGTGCAGAATTATGAAGAGAACTAGATATCTGTAGCCAGGAACAATGAGTGGTATGATGATCATAGCATTGTGGCCTGGTGACGTTGCGGTACTTGAAGCTTTGAGTGCTTCACTCAGGACAGACACCATGAGCATTCGACACTTCCCCGCCACTGCCATCCCTGCTGCTGTTTCTCCAGGTCCCGTGACTGTGCGGCATGTGCTGCTACTGTGAGGTGTCCTCACCATTCACCTACTAAGAACCGAGACTGAACCAGCTGCTGTTGAGTTGGTTCTGATTCATGGCAACCACGTGTGTGTCCACAGAACTGTGCTCCATAGCATTTTCAATGACGGGTTCTTTTTGTGGCAGCAGATCGCCAGGCATTTCTTCCGAGCTACATCTTGGTGGACTTGAATTGCCAGTCTCTTGGCTAGGAGCTGAGTGCCTGGTCATGTGCTCTATTCAGTGACTTCATGCTTTTAAATTAGTTGCTCTCAATTCAAAATCCCTTCCAGGTGGAACTTAGGTCCCTTGCCCTTGAGGGAGTCTAGGAAAGCACTTACCAGGCATTTCCTCTGTGGTGGGAGACTCACAAATTGGAAAATTCCCCAAACATAGACTAGAGAGAGATTCAGGTGCTGGGTAGCCAAAAACAATAGCATACCTTTGGCCAGACTCTGGTAACTAGATAGTGGTTTGGGCAACTTAATGTACCCCTGGATCACCTGGAGCTCCTCCTCAGTCTGCGTCTAAGCCCAGGAAAGGGTGAGGACAAGGACAAGGAACAAAGCTCTGCTGAGGGGCACTGGGGCCTGAAGCAAAGGGGAAACTCAGCATGACTGACTCAAATTTTGGTATTTTGTTCATCATGCGTGTTTTGGGGTTTTTTTGGCATAAATCTTTGACTTTTTTTAATATTGCATTAAAATTTATCTGTATTACTGAGTTTTTTGTCACAAAGTTCTCACTTCTCCCTAGAAATTCAGTAGTTCAGAAGGTCTTGGGGTGGAGGGTTCTAATTTTGTCATTTCTAACATGCTGTCAGTTGACACAGATGCTACTATTCCATGGCCCAGACTTTCTAACATCTTTGAGGTTGGACCCATCTTTATTTTCTGCATTGTCAACTCAGTCACACCGATCACATTCTTCAAGTTGTGCAACCAGTCTCACCCTCTTCTCCTCCCTCATTAATGTAAACTCACTGACCCCTGAGGTTCCTGTGTAATCTTTTGAGGTGCCTTTGTCAGTTTGATCTTACGGAGGTAGATCTTAAAACAGCACAGTGCACAAGGCAGGCCTTCTTTACTAGTAAGCTCAGCTACTGTTTGGTTTTAAGAAGGCGTCTGGTGATGTTTTTGGTTTAGGGTTGAAAGGTTATTTCAGGACAGTAGTTTCAGAGGCTCATCCAATCTCAATGGCTTCAGAAAATCTAGACTCCGTGAGAATTTGGTTCTGCCATGCATTTTCCACATTTTGATCAGAATTCTTCTGTAGAATCTTTGATCAAAACATTCAGTGACGGTCCAATTCCAATTAAAAAAACAACATTGTAGAATTGGTTCTGACTCATGGAGACCACACATACTGCAGAGCAGACTGCACTCCATGGGGTTTCCAAGGCTGTGACCTTGGGAAGGATACTGCTAGTTCTGTCTTGCCAGGCATGTTGTGGTCTATTTAAATCACCAACCTTTCAGTTACAGCTGAGTGTTTAACCATTGGTGCTAGCCAAGGACTCCCAATTCTCGTTTCGGAGCAAGGTAAAACTTGTATTAGCCCCAGTGGTTGCTTTTCTTTAAAAAAGAAAATGAACAAACAAAAACCAATGAAAAATTACAACAAAGTACCACACAGATGCCTGAGGACTGTTCCTGTTCAACAAAAGCTACGTAAATATAATGAGACTCTTGGTCAAAAGTCATTGGAATCAATAGAAAGTTTAAGACGAAAAGGGAACTCAACCAGTGCCGAAGATCTTGTGGGTATTTTTTATTGAAAGATTTTTTCCCTTCAATACTGGACATTTTACATTAAAACTTTATACAACCAAAGTTTTAAAATAATATTAAAATCACAGTAAGCTATTTTTATTGTAAGTCTCTACTCACTGTTGGTAAAAAATATTGCATGACACTTGTAACTAATGTTTCTGCTTTAAAATAAGCAAACTAAACATCACAGGAAAGAGACAATACATACTATACATTTGCTGATAACTGGCTAAAATTATAATTTAACAGTAATTCATAATGTCTGTAAGAAACAATTGCACTTGAAAATTAAAAAAGTAAACCAAAAAACTCTAGTTTTATATATAAGTCTCTGAACAGAGGTTAATCATCTATAACCTTGCTGGGAGAAGTATATATATGTTTAAATTAAAAAAAAAAAAAAAGTTAAGCTTGTGTTTAGCATAGCACTCATTCATTACAAAACAAACAAAAAAAAAACTCTTGAATTTATATGTTTTTACAAGAATTTCCCAAGGTTGTTGAGCAGAAAAGACTGCAACACAACTAAAGCAAAGTAACACTTCCTTGGTATTTAGTGCAAATTTGGGGTGATTTTTTCATGAAATGTTAAATGTGTACCCTTTAGAAGTTGTTGCAAGTACTGTGACTGTCCTTTCCTCAGTATGCTAATCCTTTAAAGCCTCTGATGTAAATTTTGTAACTGAGATATTTCTCCAACTTGCAGGCACAGAGCTGTCTACTGTTCTTGTTAACGACGACACCCTCACCCCTTTCTGCTCTCACTGTGATATCACCCAAGCTT
The DNA here is from genome assembly GCA_028571685.1 of Heterohyrax brucei. NCBI lineage: Eukaryota > Metazoa > Chordata > Mammalia > Hyracoidea > Procaviidae > Heterohyrax > Heterohyrax brucei. The sequence continues at coordinate 136,980,936 of CM053143.1, forward strand.
ACAGGATGAAAGAAAAAGTCAATTCAGAAGAATTACTGTAGTAATATAATTCCATAGCTCTGGGTAGAAAGCCTCCCAATCACAAAGTGTTACATTAGGGAGGAAACCACTGAAACTAACAAGTGCCTACATACAAGATTTAGAAATAAGCATTAGTGTGGAAAACATGCAGTGGAATATTCATTGCTTTCCATAGCAATAAAACAAAAATTTAAGTTACACTGATTCTTAAAACAGTCTGAAGGTCTAACAGATAAACAGCATTAAATCCAACTTGCAAGAAAGAGTACGGTATCAACTTGACCACAGCTGCCAGCTGCTACGGTGAGGCTGAGCGAGTGTTCTCAGAAAGAAAATGTTTTCTATATGGTCAGTACTAACTTTGCTGGCATCTTTCCTTCAGGGCATGATAGAAGAATACATGGCATATCAAGTAGGCACAAAAAAACTGTAATGGTGGATACTGAAACAATTTGTTTTAGTAGAAGAGGAAAACTCCCCCTCCCACCAGCCGAGGACTTGCACGCGTATTTTGGAGTCAGAGTCTAAGAGGAAAATGCCAATACAATGAAACAGAAAGCACCAGCTGAAATGTAGGTTTGCTGGTATATCTGTGTTTTATGTAAAGTCAGCTTAGGGAAAAAGTGAAGACACATGACTTTTAAGCTGCCAAGTCCCTTCTCTGTATGTATAATAACAAGGCCACTTAAAACTGAGATGTTTATTAAAGGGAGCAAGGTGAATGCTCTAAATTACCAATGCTGCTGAACATCTGGCTCTACATATGAAAAAATTATGGTAAAGACAGCAACTTCCTGCAGGAAGTCCTGAGTACAGAGGCTTCAATGTTGGCTTCCTGTTAACGCTCCCAGAAGACCAAAGAGCCCCCCTGGAGACATGTAATATCCACAGTCCCTCTTACCTTGTAATAAATGGCAGGTATTGGGAGTTCTTACAATTATTTTTCCTGTCTCACTTTTGCTTCTTCGAGTGAAACAAGCTTCCCCTTCAGAACTGGAAAAGCTAGAGTGCCTGAGGATCGGTGGTTCTCACCCTTTGAGAGCTAGTGTAGTGCGTAGTTCACCTGAAGAGTTTTTGCCAGAATACACATTTCTGGCCTCATGCTCACAGGATCTGATTCAGCAGGCCTGGGGTGAAACCGGGTCACTGGAAGAAAGACTGCACTAGATTGGGATTCTCAGAGGCAAGGAAAATTTATACCTCATAGAGAATTTCCTTTCTTCAAGATACTAAAAAAAAAAAGGTTTTCCTAGTAGCTACCCAGGCCAAGTACTTAACATGTCCTTACAGAGGAAACTGGAATAACCAATCAACAGCACTGTAGAAGTGTGAATGGATCTGCCTTTTGTGTACAGCTTCAGGATGGGGAAGAGTCAAGGAAACCACACACTGGCGCAAAGTTGGCAGCCAGGCTGTTTCTCACCATTCCCAGGATGCAGCTGTATTCAGGAGAATGGATACTCTTGTTTCTGTCTATATGTGATCCCATTACTATATCGAAGGGTAGAAACCACCAAATAGATGATAGGTAAACATTTTGTATTAAACAATAACAAATTTGGAGCAGAAAATCAAAACCCCACTGCAAAGATTGGCAAAAGTATGTATTCTGAATTGGATACAGATGCAAAAGAACCACGGAATGGGCGTGGCGGGCTCTTGTCAGTTCTTTGGAGATGTAGTTTCCTGTCTCTTGGATGGCCTTTTCTCTTTAGAAGCAGAAGGAGCTCAAGGCACCAAGACCTAGGGTTGTGCAGATACACTCTTTGCACTGAACACCACTGGTTCAGTTTCTAAACATGATCTTGGAGCCTATGAGATATGCTGCTTTTTCCTAGCTTGGTTTTTTCGTTTTGCTTTTTAAACTTCATATAAAAAATAAATAAATGGGAAGGGCAAGAGAGAAGCCAAAAAACAGGCAACAGGAACAGATAAGATTTCTTTACTTAATAATCTGTGGGCAGTCGCTCCAGGCCTTGGCTTTCCTTTTAGCCAAAGCCAGCCAGGCTGGTTCTGTTGACACAGGTGCAGCGTCCGGCGTGGAGAACCTTTTCGTGACTTCTTTCACCAGGGGTGTCGGGGGAGCTGAATCCGAGATCTCCACTGGGTTTTGAAGGAAAAGGAGAAAGAAATTAGAACCACGTGTGCATTTATCATAAGTATTTGATTCTGAAAGGAAAACTCAAATAGGGTGGGCAGTTTCCCAGTGCTTTGGTGAGAATGTCCTCATTTCAGATGGAGGAAAGGAGCGCTACGTGATCACTGTTGTATGTAGTGTTCCAGTGATCACGGTGCAGCCAGTTCGAATTTCTGAGAATTTCTAGAAGCCTCATACTCTGTACACAGAAATTATACCTGCATAATTATAAGAAATGAATGGTCAATTTTCTGATTCTAGTCATACAGCCCGTCAACTCCATGAAGAAAACAATCAACCAGCAGTTTCAATCTATCAAGATAATGAAGTCAAAAGCCACCTCCTCCACCCAGAGTTCTACAGACTGTGTCTGCTCTTGTGATCTCTGACCTTCTCTAAGAACTCCTGTGCACACGTATCCCGTCCTTACTAGACCTTGTTGTTTCTGTCACGGCGACCCCAGGCACCATGGAATAAAATACTTTCCCAATCCTGTCCTATCCCTACCACCGACCACAGATGGGGCCATTGTGATTGTGATTCACAGGCTTTTCATTGGCTGACTTTTAGAAACAGACCAAACGTTTCTTCCTAGTCTGTCTTCGTCAAGAAGCTCAGCTGGAATGTGTTCAACATCACAGCAACACACAAGCCTCGACTTACAGGCACTTAAGGGGCCTTAACTGGGGCTTGAACTTGGGTCTTCTGCATGGCAGGCAGGAATTCTACCACTGAACCAACCCTTTAGAGCCTTCTGAAGGAAAAGGTGGAGGCTGTATCTCTGGGTCATACTCAGTGCCTATGGCAATGGCCTACACATAAGCAGTGCTCGGGAAATACTGACGGAGAAGACAAATACTTTAGAACTCACAGTTGCTTTACTTGCCTGGAGCCACTCTGACTGCATTCACCCTTTAGTACTTCCAGTAAATCAGGCAGAGAAATGTGAATTCTCTGATTTTCCAGATTATTGTTAAAGAAATTATCTCTCAGCCACACCCAAACAACGTTTTGTTGTTGTTCGCCGCTGTGGAGTCAATTCTGACTCATGGAGAACCCAGGTGTTACAAGAGGAGAACTGCTCCCTAGGGTTTTCTGGGCTGTAATTTCTACTCTGTCACATGGGGTTGCTCTGAGTTGGAACTGACTCAGTGGCACCCAACAGCAATTTTTTTAGCAACATCGAAATATTTATAACATAAAGGGAGAAAAGCCAGATACATAATAACAAAGGCACTGATTGCACCATTTGTGTATTTTTTATTTCTATTATTTCAGCTTGTTTTCCACTCTGCCTCTTCCTTTCTCATACTGTCTATTCATGTCTTGCAGCCTCTCATCCCTTTCATTAGCTCCTTAGCATCATAAACATGCCTCCTAGAATACTTTGCTACAGATTGTTCCTAGGATACAATCTTAAAAAAAGTATTTATTGCACCTTTCATTGCTTTGAGTTGTTGATAAAATTTTCCTATGAGCTCTCTGTCTTCACCAAGGGCATTGTTCTCTGCGTGACTCTGCCATTCCTTGGTCTGGGTGATGTGGGCTTGCTTGTTCTCTGCCCAGAGCCTAGTACCTTCACCAGTTCTTTGCCTGTTGTATGTTAATGTCTCAGGGTCTTGAGGGTATGGTTTTGCATCCCACTGCCACTAAGTGGACTCCAACTCCTAGCAACCCATGGGTATCAGATCTGCACGGGATTTTTAGTGGCTGAAGTTTCACATGCAGGTAGCCAGGCTTTTCTCTAACAACAATCTTAAGGGAAGCACCTTGCCAGGTCTTCTCTTCCGCTGTGCTGCTGGGTGGGTCGATATGAATCACCAACGTTTATGTTAGCTGTCACAGGCAAACTGTCTGGGTCACCTAGGGGCCTTATATAATGTGTAGAACCTTTAATTCCTTGTACATAGGATCGAATGAAACAATGCCTGTCGAAATGCTGTTTTATTTGTTTAAGGAGCACCTGCAAGTGGTTGTGCTTCATTACTAGCTGAGAGATAAGAAGCTGAAAGGTCACCGGTTTGAACCCCCACACAGGTGCCTTGGAAGACATGCCTAGTGATCTCCTTCCGAAAGGTCACAGTCTTGAAAACCCAGTGAAACAGTTCTGCTTTGCAATACATGGGGTCATCGTGAGTTGGGACTGACTCACCAGTAAACAACAAAAAAAGTGTTACTCAAATATAAAGAGGTGTGTGTGTTTCTCACCAACTAGCAAAAGTAGTTTTAATCGTCAGACATCCTTACATTTCTAGACTTCAGCTAGCAGGTAACCAAGGCATAGAAAACTTAGGGTCTCAAGGTTGGGTACCATCCTCTGGGGAACAGTACCACCTGGTATGGAAGACGTGACCTATCCAGCCCTGGGAGGAACTTTGTTAGGTTCATCTACACTCCAGGTGACTTGGAATAAGGAAATAGTGGGGGTCCCCTGGATCATCTCTCCTTTTAACAGAAAATTAAAAAAAAAAAATGTGCATTTGTCTCTTACGTGTTAGCAACGTACAAAAGTTGCTGCTGTAATTCACATCCGGGACTGAGTGCTGAGAAATCTTGTTCTCTGAAATCACAACTCATCAGAACACCTGCTGTTAAAATCTCATCGGTGAGAAAGGAATATCTCACCCCTGTCTGGAGGATCTGAGCCCTGTGGGTCGCTTAACGATACAGAGACACAGCTGAGCTTTCCAACACAGGTGGGGAGTCAGGCTTTCAGATATAACATCCCACAGATGTGTCTTGACTTTCCCCCACGTGCCTGTCAGTTACTGTGGGGGCCCCCATGTGGCTGTGATGCTGGACGCTATGCCACTGTTATTTAGGTACCAGCAGGGTCACCCCCGGCTGACAGGCATTAGCTGAGCTTCCAGACTAGGGCAGACTAGGAAGGACCCAGCAGTCTACTTCTGAAAAGGACTAGCCAGGGAAAACCCTGTGAATAGCTGGAGAACACTGAGCTAGCACCCTCCAAAGATGACTGGGAAGTGCTGCCTCTATCAAGCAGTCAACCTCAATGGCATGGAGGGAGTCAAGCTTATCAGGACCTTCCTCTGCTGATGTGGCATGACTCAAAATGAGAAAAAACAGCTGCAACAATCCATTAATTAGTGGAACCTGAAATGTATGAAGTACAAATGTAGGAAAACTGGAAGTCACTGAAAATGAAATGGGACGCATAAACATTGCTATAGTACTCATTTAATGAGCTGAGACTGAGTGGTACTGGCCATTTGAAATTGGACGATCACGGTCTGCTGTGCTGGCAAGGAAAACTTGTAGAGGAATGGTGTTGCATTTATTATCAAAAACAACATTTCAAGCTGTCCTGAAGTACAATGCTGTCAGTAATGACATCCCTGCTCCTACAAGAAAGACCAGTTAATATGACTATTTGAATTTATGCACCAACCACCAAGACCAAAGATTAAGAAATGGAGGATTTTCAGCAACTACTGTGGTCTGAAATTGATGAAACACGCAATCACGATACATGGATAATTGCTAGTGACTGGGATGTTAAAGTTGAACACAAAGAAGAATGATCAGTAGTTGCAATAGGCCCTGGTGATACAAATAATGCCAGAAATTGCATGTTAGAATTTTGCAAGACCAATGACTTGTTCACTGAAAATACTTTTTTTTATCTGTGAAGAGCAATTATACACCTGGACCTCACCAGATGGAGTACACAGGAACCGAACCAACTATATCTGTGGAAAGAGATGATGGAAAAGTCCAGTATCATCAGTCAAAACAAGATTAGGGGCTAAATGCAGTACAGACCATCAACTGCGTATATGCTAATTCAAACTGATACTGAAGAAAAATAGAACAAGTCCACTAGAACCAAAGTATAACCTTCCATATATATCCTACCTGAGTTTAGAGACCATTAAAGAATAATGTTGACATGATGAACACTAATGACTGAAAACCAGATGATTTGTGGAATGACATCACGGATATCAGACATGAAGACGGGAAGAGGTCATTAAAAAGACAGGAAAGAAAGAGACGACTAAAATGTACATCAGAAGAGACTCTGATAGTTGCTCTTCAATGCCGTGTAGCTACAGCAAAAAGAAGAAATAATGAAGTAAAAGAACAGAAGACTTAAAAAGGTGGCCAAGAAGACAAAGTATCATAACGACATGTGCAAAGACCTGGCGATAGAAAAACAAAAGGAAAGAACATGCTCTACCTTTCTCAAGCTGAAAGAACTGAAAAAAACAATTCATACTTTAAGTTTCAATAGGGAAGGATTCTATGGGGGAAAATATTAAATGACACAGGAAGCATCCAAAGAAGATGGAAGGACCCCAAAGAGTCATTATATGAAAAGAATTCGTCAATTTTCAGCCATTTCGAGAGGGAGCACGTGATCAGGAACCGACAGTACTGCAGGAAGAAGTCCAGGTGGCAGTGAAGGCACTGCTAACAAGGCTCCGAGAACTCTGGAGGACAGCTAGCTGGCCAACTCACTGGAAGAGATCCATACGGAGGCCCGTTCCAAAGAAAGGTGATCCAACTGAAAGGGGAAATCACCGAACAGTGGCACTCATATCACACACAAGTCAGATTTTGCTCAAGAGTATTCAAAAGAGACTGCAACAGTACACGGACCAGAAACTGCCCGAAATTCAAGCTGGATTCAGAAGAGAACGGGGAACCAGAGATATCATTGCTGATGTCAGATGGATCTTGGCTGAAAGCAGGGAATATCAGAGAGATGTTTACCTGTATTTCATCGACTATGCAAAGGCATTTCACTGTGTGGATCATAATAAATTATGGCTAACATTGTGGAGAATGGGAATTCCAGAGCACCTTATTGTGCTCTTAAGGAATCTATATCTGCATCAAGAGGCAGTTGTGTGAACAGAACAAGGGGACACTGCATGGTTTAAAGTCAGGAAAGGTGTGTGTCAGGGTTGTATCCTCTCACCATACCTTTTCAATGTGTATGCTAAGTGAATAATCCAAGAGCTGGATTCCATGAAGAATGAGGCATCAGGATTGGAGGATCACTCATTAACAACCCGCGTTACACAGACAACACCATCTTACTCAAAGTGAAGATTTGAAACACTGACGAAGATCAAGGACCACAGCCTTCAGTATGGATTGCATCTCAACATCAAGACAACAAAAATCCTCACAACTGGACCACTAAGCAACATCGTCATAAATGGAGAAAGGATTGAGGTTGTTTACGTGGGTCCATAATTAATGCCCATGGAAGCAGAAGTCAAGAAATCAAAAGACACATTGTATTGGGAAAATCTGCTGCAAAGGACCTCTTTCAATTCAGAAGTACAGATATCACCTTGAAGAATAAGGTGTGCCTGACCCAAGCCATGGTATCTTCAATCACATCACATGCATGTGAAAGCTGGACAATGAACAAAGACAAGAATCGATGCCTTTGAATTGTGGTGTTGGAGAAGAATGTTGAATGTACCATGGATTGCCAAAAGAACAAACAGATCTGTTCTGGAAAAAGTACAGCCAGAGTGCTCCTTAGAAGCAAAGATGCAGAGACTGAGTCTTACATTTTTTGAACATGTTGTCAGGAAGGAGAAGGACATGTTGTCCCTGGAGAAGGACATCATGCTTGGCAGAGTGGAGGGTCAGTGAAAAACAGGAAGACTCTCAATGAGATGGACTGACACAGTGGCTGCAACAATGGGATTAAGCATAGAAATGGTTGTGGACATGGCACAAGACCAGGCAGTGTTTCATTCTGTTGTGCATAGGGTCGCTATGAGTTGGAACTGACTTGACAGCACCTAACAACAAGCTTCCAGGTATTGACAGGATATCTATCAGCTGTTTCAACAAACACATGCAGTGCTCAAAGTGCTCACTTGTTTAAGCCCAGAAATCTGGAACACAGCTTCATGGTCAACTGACTGGAAGAGATCCATATTTATGCCTCTTCACAAGAAAAATGTTCCAACCAAACACAGAAATTGGTGAGCAATATCATTAATATCACACACATGAAAGTTTTGCTGAAGTTCATTCAAAAGCAGCTGCAACAGTATATGACAGAGGCCTGCCAGAAATTCTGGCCAGATTCAGGAGAGGACATGGAACCAGGGATGTCACTGCTGATGTCAGATGAATGTGGGCTGAAAGCAAAGAATACCAGAAAGATGTTTATCTTTGTTTCATTGACTATGCAAAGGCATCTGACTGTGTGGATCATAACAAATTCTGGATAACACCACAGAGAACGGGAATTCCAGACCATTTCATTGTGCTCATGAGAAACCTATACTTGGACCAAGAGGTTAGTCATTTGAATGGAACAGCAGATACTGCATGGTTTAAAGTCAGGAATAGTGTTCATCAGGGTTGTATCACTTCACCATAGCTATTCAGTCTTTACGCTGAGCAAGTAATCTAAGAAACTGGACTATATGAAGAAGAACGAGGCATCAGGACTGGATGAAGACTCATTAACAACCAACATTACACAGATGACAAAGCCCTGGTTGCTGATAATGAAGAGGACTTGAAACACAGTATGGATTGTGCTTCAACATCAAGAAAACAAAAGTTCTCACAACAGGACCAATAAGCAACATCATGATAAACAGAGAAAAGGTTGAGACTGTGAAGGATTTCATTTTACTTGGATCCCAATCAACACCCATGCAAGCAACAGTCAAGAAATCAAAAGGGGCACTGCAGTGGGCAAATCTGCTGCAAAAGACTTCTTTAAAGTATTGATGTTGAAAAGTAAAGATGTCACTTTGAAGAATAAGTTGTGCCTGACCCAAGCCATGGTATTTTCAATTGCATCATATGCATGTGAAAGCTGGACAATGAATAAAAAGATAGAAGAACTGATGCCTTTGAATTGTGATGTTAGAAAAGAATACTGAAAGTACTACGGACTACCAAAAGAACAAACAGATCTGTTTTGGAAGAGATACAACCAGAGTGCTCCTTAGAAGTAAGGATGGCAAAACTGCATCTCACATGCTTTGGACATGTTGTCAGACGGATCACTCCCTGAGGAAAGACATCATGCTTGGCAGAGTGGAGGGCCAGTGAAAAAGAGGAAGACCCTCAACAAGATGGAACACCACAGTGGCTGCAACACTGGGATCTAGCGTAGCAGGCATTGTGGGCATGGTGCAGGAGCTGGCGGCATTTGGTTCTGTTGCACACATGGTCACTATGAGTCGGAACCGCCTCACCTGCACCTAACAACATCTCAGTTTTGCCCTTTCAGAAGAAACAGATTGTCAGTTTTTCAGATCAAGCCTCATGACCTTCAGTCGCGTCTAAGGATTCCTTTGCATATGTATCAACTTGCTTTCCTAAACCCCTTTATAAATGGTCCTGCTTTGCTTTAAGCCCATCAGAATACTGCTGGTGTCTTCAAGTCAGCTGTGGCTCACAGGGACCTGTGTATAACAGAACAATCACTGGAATGTTTGACCCCACTGTTGCAGTCCCTGTGTCATTTCATTCCACTGAAGCTCTTCCTCTTTTTGATGCCCCTCTGCAAACCCTGGTAGTGCTACGGTTAAGTTCTACAGTTGCTAACCAAAGGGTTGGCATTCTGAATCCACCAGGTGCTCCTTGGAAACTCTATGGAGCAGCTTTACTCTTTCCTATAAGGTTGGTATGAGTTAGAATTGACTCAACAGCAATTTTTTTTTTCTATTTTACCATGTATGATGTCCTTTTCCAGGGTGTTTTCAATTGCTTCATACATGAGAAAGCTGCACAATGAGAAAGGAAGTCTGAAGAAGAATCCGTGCCTCTGAATTATAGTGTTGCTGAAGGATGCTGAATATACCACAGACATCCAGAAGAAAAAACAAGTCTGTCTTGAAGGAAGTACAGCCAAAATGCTCCTTAGAACTGAAGTGGTGGGACTTTGTCACATCTGTCTTGCTTACTTTGGACATGTTATTAGGTGGCACCAATCCCTAGAGAAGGACATCACAACACTACCGCATTTGAGCATTTAGCTCAATGGGCACTAACACAGTTTATACAGAAAATGGTTTACATTTTGGTGAGTAGCACCTGGGGTCTTGAAAGTCTGTGAGCAGCCATCTAGGATATTCCACTAGTTTTATGCCTTTGGGAACAAGGGAGAATGAAGAAAACTAAAGAAACAAGGGAAAGATTAGTCCAAAGGACTAGTGGACCACATCTACAACGGCCTCCAGCAAACCCAATCCAGTACATCTAGATGGTGCCCGGCTACCATCACTGAGTGCTCTGACAGAAGTCACAACAGAGGGTCCCAGACAGAACTGGAGAAAAACACAGACCAAAATTCTAACTCAAAAAAGAAAGACCAGACTTGCTGATCTGAAAGCGACTAGAGAAATCCTGAGAGTATGGCCCTAGACATCCTTTCAGCTCTGTAATGAGGTCACTCTGGAGATGCATCATTCAGCCAAAGATTGGACAGGCCTATAAAACAAAGTAAGACTACAACTAAAGGGGCATGCCAACGCAAGGGCAAGGACCAGAAGGCAGGAGGGGACAGGAAAGCTGGTAATAGGGAACCCAAGGCAGAGAAGGGGTACTGACCTGTTGTGTGGTTGATAACCAATGTCATAAAACACTATGGATACTAACTGTTAAATGAGAAACAGTTTGTATCATAAACCTCATCTGAAGTAGAATTAAAAAACACAGACCATCCCATTTGAATTCTGCCTAAATTCTACCCTCCCCCTAAATCCTAATATTACTTTGTCTCCTCTTCCTCTGTTTAGATGGTTTGTCTGGTATGTGGTCTCCCTTGCTGCCGCAAACTAATCAACCCCACTTTGTCAGACTACAGGTGTTGGTGCTGGAGGTGGCTCATGTCATCTTGTGAGAGCCAACTGCTAACTGCTTGTCAGTTTTGCGAGCCGGTGGAAAGACACATTGAAACTGGACACCGTTACAGATGAGAGTTCCCAGCCCCAGAAGAGCCAGCTGTTAAACTTCGATCATTACACCACTAACTGTGGGTGGGGCCCTGCTGGTCTTTGTGAGACACGCTTTATCAAGGTCTAAGTGTATGAATGCGGTATGAGACAACCTGTGCTTTGACATGCCTAAAACACATGCTAGTTATAGCTGTTTTTGTTAGCCACTGTCAAGTCAGTCTCATGCACAACAGAATAAAGAGCTACTTAGTCCTGCACCATTCCCATCCCCATCCCCATGATCTGTTGGAGGGGGGCTCTTATGATTCATAGACTTATCATTAGCTGTATCTTGGCAGTAGATTGCTAGGCCTTTCTTCCTAGCCCATCTTAGTCTGGAAGCTCTGTTGAAACCTGTTCAGCATCATAGCAACACACAAGCCTCCTATAACAGATGAGTGAAGGCTACACATGAGGTGCGTTGGCTGAGAACCGAACTCAGGTCTTCTGCAGTGGAAGGTGAGAATTCTACCACTGAAATACCACTGCCCTTTATGTACCAGATGTTCAAACCTGTTGCTGTTGAGCTGATTCTAATTCACAGTGACCCTATACTATGGAGCAGAACTGCCCCAGAGAGTTTTCAAGGAATGCCTGGTGGATTTGAATTGCTGACCCTAACTCTTAACCACTACACCACCAAGATTTCCATTCTAGATATTCAACAGTAGAAAACAGGATGCTCTAAGAAGGGGAGGTGTTAACTATAGTAACTAGAAATGGACCTGCTGTCTACCTGTCACAGATGTAGGAAGAGTGCTGGCCTTTTTCAGCTGTTCTCTGCGCTCCAGCCTAGCCACTGCCGTCTCGGGCTTCCTCTCTTCTGCTGGCTGAGCAGCAGACTTGTGCAGAGAGCCAGCTCTGCTGACACTGCTGCTCTCCGGCTGTGGGCTGACACTGACCTGGATGGGTGGAGGAAAGTTAGGTGAGACATGTTCTCAAATAAGGACACAGAATGACTGGTCTTGCAGGTGCTGGGGCCCCTGCCTACCAGCCCCTTCTACTTCTGCTCCCACAGAGGGCCTGAATTGCATTTTGAGGAATGCGTACTCACCTGCCCCCTTCTCTGCCCCAATAATACAGCAGCTCAGTGCAAATTTGCTGAAGAGGGAGTGTTATTTTCCCAGAAGAGGCACATCTAACAGACTGTAAAATCAGGGCCACACTCAATTCACCAGTCCAATAAAATGCTTTCCTGTTTCTCATGTAACTGCTGTGAGTGTGGATCACTGCTCCTTAATACAGCATGTTATTGTCAGCTGCTGCTGAAGCCAGCCCCCCACTTCGGGGCAGCCCCGCATGCAGTGTAATGAGATGTTTCCCTGTCCTGTGTCATTCCCACGATGAGCTGCAGATTGGATGGCTGTACTCCAGTGGGTTTTCAGTGGCTGATTTTCAGAAGCAGACTGCCAGGCGTTTCTTCCTAGTCTTACTCTGGAGGCTCCACGGAAGCCTGTGCTCAGCATCACAGCCCCATGCCAGCCCCCAATAACAGAGAAGTGCTGATTGTGCTTGAGGTGCACTGGCTGGGAATTAAACCCAAATCTCCTACACGGAAGGCAACAACTCTACCACTTAACCAACACTGTCCTCAAACACTTCATGGACTTTGCTCAGTCAAGTTTACCTAAGAACATAACGAAATTGGATCATAATGAAAACTGCTTCCCTGGTTTAACAGTGGTCAATTTACTGCTCTGCCCTTTCTAAGTAACCTCAACCAGCAGCCCCGACCCCTAAGCATTTAATTTTTTCTCCTCATGGCCTAAAAGAGCCAAGCTCACGGAAGCCAAACGAAAGGTGACGACGAAGCTACTCACGTTTTCTCTGGAGAATTTTTCTGCCTGTTTGGCTTCTCTGGCTTGCTTCCTCTCCTCTCGAGTTGCTTGCTGTTCCCTAAACCCCTTCTGCTTCTGCAGGGCTAACGTGATCCACAGCGGCTGCGCGGTTTCCACTTTCTCCGCCAGTTTGGAGCTGTCTAAAGAGTGCCTGCTCTGCAGCACTGGCTTCTCTGTGCGAAACAGACAAGAACAGGCTCAGGGTGAAAGGAACCTCGCTCTTACCTCAGTCCCTTACCTTGAAACTAAGTAAGAGGCCTGAATGTGTGCCATTTTAATTTACATCACTCCATGAAGCAGTCACCTGTCCTTCCTAACACAGAGTCTGTGCTGACTGCTGAGTGACTCCAGTGGGAGAAGAGAGGTATCTTGAGTCAACAGGAAAACAGGAGCATTTCCCTGCTCCACTTTGTAATGAAAAGTAAGATCTCTGGGGTCATAAAAATCTCAGCCTAAGAGGGACCCACCTATGTGATATGCCCTTTTAAAAATTCATTTCCTTTATAAATATTATTTGAGCCACAAAATGCCGTCTCCCAAGCAACATCCTATGTAGAACCCCAGTGTATAAGAGAGGAAGAAGGGGTGCTACTCTGCTGACGGCTCTGCTATGATTTTGGTCCAATGCCTTTGTTTGATAGATGTGGGAACCAGAGCCCACAGTGATCCAGAGATGTGCCCAAGGCTACCTGCAGTTCCTAGCTTGTCACTCCCACCCTATACTTTTCTTGTGGTTGACTTCTTGCCTATACAATCTGGGGTAGAAACACAGGTAGCTGGTATTAAAGGTTGAGTGATTGGGCTCAGAACCAAACTAAAATCCAATGCAGTGGGGTCAATTCTGACTCACAGAGCTGAGCTGGCCTATTATGGGACCTAGAAAAGTGATTTAACTTTAATTTTCTTATCAAACAGAAATGATGAAAAGGAGGAAAGACGTGGAACAGAGTTTTCAGTTCTTACGAAACCCACTGAGACCAAGGGAACCCCAAAACCTATTGCCCTGAGATAATTCTTAAACTATGAACTGAAACTGTCCTGAAGTCATCTTTAAACAACAGTTTAGCCCAACTAGAAAAGAACGTTTGCCTTGAACGTTGGGTCCTCTTAAATAAGAATGATCTCTATGTCTGCTAACCATAAGGTCAGCAGTTCAAATCTACCAGGTGCTCCTTGGAAATTATGGGGCAGTTCTACTGTGTTCTATACAGTCTCTATAAGATGGCTTAAACTCAAAGGGTTTATTCATTTTTAACTGACTAGGACTCTCCATCAGCTGCACTTTATACTACATTCCAAGAGAAGGAGAAAAATCAAATGACAAGAACGTAAGCTCTAATTGGGGATTCAAGCAAAAACAAGGTAACTTCTGCTTAATGTTTTATACCTTTTCACTTTATAATGCTGTGCAAAGAGAATTTCTGTTAATATTGAGCCTTTAACCTAACAATATCCCTAATCATCAGACAAAGATTCAGTTAAGACCTTACAGAGGAAAGAATATTGACACATCTCAGAATGTTTTTTTAACACTGAATTGAAAGTTTTTTTTTTTTTTTTTTTTGGCTAGTCAGAAAATGAAAAAGAAAACTGAGAGGTTTTCTAAATTCAGCCCAATATTTCAAAGGATAAGGTAGCAGGGGTGGGGGTCTTGGGACCATGTTTTCAAGGGACATTTACACCAATTGGCACAACCAGTCTTTTGCTAAGAGAGTCTTCTGCATGCCATACTGGCGAGTGGCATCTGGAGTCTTAAAAGCTAGCAAGCTGCTATGTGGGGTACACCACACAGTCCCAACTCATCTGGAAAGACGATGACTGAGAACAACAAAGACATGAGGAAAAATGAGTCCAGGAGGCAGAAGGACCCGTGTGAATGGGAGACTGTATCAAAATGAAACGAGAAGAACACGATAGTGCCTGGCCACCACCAAAGGCAGCCATGATGGGGGACGCAACGTAGAATCCCTGAGGAAACACCGGAAAAAGAGGTGTGCAGCTCAAGAACTCCAGTGAAAAACCAGAGCTGACGGTCTGACAACCTGGAGGGTCCCATGGGAACAAGGCCCCTAGACTTGCTGCTGGTCTTGACTGGAAGCCAGTGCTGAGGTCATTTCTCCAGATAAGAATGGACTAGACCTGGGGACATAGTGTGACCAGGGGTGTGTGCTTTATGGTTCTATACATTTACAGGAGGCTGTCCTACTAGTTTCTTTTTGGATGGGACAGAAGAGGGGACAAGTGCTTATTAGGGTACTAGAAATGTAGAGTGAAAGGCAGGAGCATGCTATCACCAGGTGGGGACAGCAAACAGAGCTGCAGATAGGTGGGCATGCAAAATTGATTTGGATTGTGTCTTTTCACTTAATCATAATAAGAGATTAATTTCTTAGTTATAATAATATTTTATATTATTATAGTTTATAGAAATAAATTATTTCTATAAATATATAATTTCTAGAAATTAATTAGTTACTAAAAAAAAGAAAATGAAAAAGAATTCACTGTACCAAGCATTCTGCTTAACTGAGATTCTTCATGCACATTTGAACTAGCTTGAGTTTCTGCTTTTCACTAAAGGCTCGGTGACCAGACCAGACCTGCTGCCATCCAGCCAATTCTGACTCACAGTTACACCCTGGCTGGATAATATATCTCTGTAAAATCCCTAAGAGCCAAGCTCTCAACAATTTCTGCCTAAAGCGATTATACAAAAGCAAATGCAGGACTGAACATTTAAACTGAACTTGCCTTGTGGGGCCTTTTCTGCCAACAACTTAGATGTTTACCAGAAGGTCAATGTCTTTAAAATATAACTGACTAAAATAATTTCAAAAAGAAACGCCAGTCCCAATTTTCATTTCCTTAGAACTGTAGGTTGACCAGAGAATCCTGGAAGGATGGCTAAGACTTTAAAAGAGTTGCTAACATAATGAGGCCCAACAGCTCTGGCTTGTAGCTGGGGGTCCAGGAACACGGAATAGTATGTTAAAACGAGACTCCTGCCAGAGATTCAGCTAAGGATGCCCAAAAGGTCTGTAACAAAATAATCAATGGCACACACTCTCACAGTCCAAAGCAAGGTGCTGGATCACCTATGGGTGTGACGGATAAGGTGACTGAAACAGCCACAACAAGGGCTTAGGAAAATCAGGGTGGAGGCTGAAGAAGCCACAGTAGAGAATTTCTTTGGGAACTGTTGGATCATAGTGTGTTTCTTCCTCTTTCCTCCACAGGATCGAATTCTGTCCCTCAAAAATATGTGTTGTAAATGCTCACCCCGGTATCTGTGGATAGAATCCTGGTGCACGGCAGTTAAGCACTCAGCTGTTGACCAAAAGGTTGGCGGTTCAAACCTACCAGCCACGCCATGGGAGAAAGACAGGGGAGTCTACTTCGGTAAGATTACAGACCTGGGGACCTTATGGGGCAGTTCTACTCTGTCCTGTAGAGTTCGTTGCTATGAATTGGAATTGACTTAAGAGCAATGGGTGGCCACCACTCTTGGAGGCAGTGATGGTTCAGTAGCAGAACTCCCACCTTTCACACGGGAGACCTGGGTTTGATTCCCAGCCAGCCTACCTCGTGCACAGCATGTTGTGAAGACAGTAAACAAGTTTCAGCGGAGCTTCCAGACTGAGGCAGACTCGCAAGAAAGGCGTGGAGAGCTACTTCCAAAAATCAGTCAGGGAGCTCTCCACAGGTCACAGAGCTCTGCCCCACAACCAGTCACTGGGATGATGCAGAACGGAGCAGCATTTTGTGCCGCTGTGTATGGAGTCAGCATGAGTCAGGGCTGGCTAGATCGCAACTCATAACATCAAGCTAATAAGATCAACTCTTGGAGAGAGTAGTACTCAGTATCTGCTCTACCCACTCTAAGTAGGTAAAGAATCTAAACCCGTTGCCGTCAGTCGAATTCAACTCATAGCCACTCTAAGTTGGCAGGAATGTCAGAATGAGATAGCAGTTGTAATGAAAATATTTGCAAAACAAACACATTAGAGATTATTATTGCTGTCTTAACTTTTATTAGTGTAGATACTGACTTACTGTCCCCCCTGGGGCTAGACCTAGTGATGGTCCTTACTGGCCTCAGCCTTGGGAATGCAAAGGTCTCCAGAAACGGGTGCTGTTGTCTACAGCAGCTGGAGAGCAGTGAAGGATCTTGGGAGGGAACGGCACCCATAAGGCAGGTAGTCTTTGCTCTCAGACTTCCTTTCTGCTAAATAAAGAAAAATTCATTGACCAGACCCAGATAGCCCAGAATCTAGATACTGGGAAAGCAAAAAGGGGCAGCAAGTAGTTTTTGTTAGAAAATTATAATAAGCAAAGGGGTTCTCAAGACAAAGCAGAGCAGGAAAGCTACTTCTCTGAGGAGAAGGGGAGGTAACTGAAGTAGAGAGATGGGCTTTGAGGATACTGCAAAAGCTAAGGACACAAAAGCTAATGTCAAAATCCAAAATAGGCCCCTCATCTGGCAGGACAGACCAAAAACCTTGAGGAGAAATGGTCTAGAAAATGCTGATTAACAAACTCATTCAGAAAACCAAGCAAAACCAAGAGAACATTTGAAAACAACAGCATCTTCCATAAAGTGAGTAACCAAATAACCCTCCTCCGGAAACAACACTTCTGCCTGCAAAAACCACCCCAAATTCAAAGAATTACACTGAGAACATGAGCCCTTTCCTAAAAACACGCAGAGCATATCCTGGAGAAATACAAGGAACTTCCTGGGCTGTTAACCACACATGACCATTCTGCTCTATGGAAAAGAACAAGTTGAGAGGCAGAGTCAAGACGGAGGAAAAGAAAAAGTTATCAGATGAAGACTCTCAGGGAGTACAAAGTGATCACTCCATTGCCCAAAGTATTTCGTTTGAAGAAACATCAAGACCAGCAGAGGTAACAGTCCTGTGAACTGCTCTTTACAGGAGGGCTGTGCAATGACAAGCAGGTAGGGTGCGGATGGGAGATGTGATACTGCATTTGCAGGGCATTTCACATAAAATTGAGACCATGTTAATTTTCCATGTGACAGCATTTGGGGAAGGGAGGCCCAGAGGAGATGTCTAAGACTCCTTACCCTCCCATCTTCGTGTCCGTACCATCTAGAAATAGAAGCCTGAACCTTTTGCTGGTCTAGGTAACTCCAGTTTTTAACACCACTGCATGTCCCCCTTATAAGGATGAATGACTGACACATATACTCATTGGAAACTCTGATGGCATTGTGGTTAAGAGCTCCAGCTGCTAACCAAAAGGTCAGCAGTTCAAATCCACCAGATGCTCCCTGAAAACCCCTCTACTCTGCCCCGCAGGTTCACTATGAGTCAGAATCAACTCAGCGGCAACTCATCAATGGTGTGAACTGCATACCTGTAGCAGTCAGTAATTCCAAAATCCTAAAGGATGAACAGAACAGCAAAATGGCTCACTATGGCTCATGAGTGAGGGTCTTTGGAGAATAGCAAACCAGCCTCTAATTAAGGAAGGTGCTAGCCTCTGATTAAGGAATGCTGGTTCCACTGGCTGCTTCAGGCTTTGGGCAGTTCTGGCTTTAGCTGTGACCAACAGGTCACAGGCAATGAGCTGGACAGCGGGCACAGTTTCTCACTCATAGCTACATACCTCTCCTTCCAGCCTCAGGAGTTAGGGAAGGCTTCTCGTGGCAAGCAGCAGGAACAGCTGGGGAAGAGGGTTTCTTCTCTGGCACCTCTTCTGCCTCATCCCTCTTCTGTTCCTCAAGGGATGGTGGAGAGGGTGGCTGGGTGTCACTGCTCTCCTTTGCCCTCTCGATGGGCTCCGGGTCGGACTTGGCCGCTCGGCGGGCCAGCAACTCTACCAAGTAGGGCTTGCTTAGTTTGGAGAGTGGGGAGGATGGTGGCGTCTGGCTGGTGGGCTTGGGAGCCAGAGCTGGTTTCGGTGCCAATGGCATCTTACTGGCTACCTTGTCATGATCTGCAGCAGGGGTCTGGCTGTTGGGTGGGGGGGGCCCAGGCTGAGCCACAGGAGGCGAGTGGCTGGAAGCAGTTTCTGCAGAGTCCTTCCAGGTAGTTGGGGCCGGCTTCCTCTCTTGAATGAGAGGTGGGCCACGTTTGGGGGCTACACCTTCGGTCTCTTTCTCACCACTTATGCTTCCTGAGGCAGGTGGAACCCCCTCAGCACTATCCCCTGTGCTGCTATGCCTTTTCTTCTTCTTTTGTTCCACCTGTTGGTCACAGTGAAAGCGCAGGGAGTAGTTGGTCCTCCTCAATTTTATTCCAAAAGGTGAGGCTTTTTCCTCTCCACCTGACACTGTGTGATCTGGCTTCCCATTACCACTTATGGTCTCGCTTTCCAGAGTGCTCATAGACTCAGTGTGGGTCACCACTTTCTGTGGAGGGGAAGGAAGGCTTGGAACAAGGAAAGACGGAAGGTCTTTGGCAAATTTGCATCCCTCAGTGGTATCTGTTGGCTCCTGGTGCATCTCCATTTTCTCCAGACTCTTAGGGTGCTCATGAGGGCCAGTGGCTGGAGGTGGGGGCTCTGTCTCTTCACTGGGTCCCGGCATGGGTCTTTTAAGGATACTTTTTGCTTCAGCATTTGGTTTAGAAGCCTCTATGCCACCATCAGAGAATTTCTCCCAAGCAGACATAATAGAGAACTTTGCTTTGACTGGCGGGGTCTTCCGGAGGTTTCCACGGGAATCGCTTCGGCCCCTGGGAGTGTGCTCATCACCCAGCCTCTGGTCTCTCCCTGCGTGCTGGTCACTCTCTGCGTTCTTCAGGATCCTGGACCGAATGGAAGCCCACTCAGCTAGGGCCGCCACACTGCTTGAAGACTCCTGCGGAGGCTTGGCCTTCCCGCTGCCAGTCCGGGGTTCAGTGGGGACTCGGAGTACATTCTCTGCAGCAGGGAGCTCCACGTGCTTCTTCTCCTCAGACAAGCCTAAGAGAGATTTGCATGCTGTGTCCTTGATCTGGTTCAAGTTGACGGCTGGGCCACAGAGCTGTGCTCCGGTGACCAGAATGGCCGTATGGGGAATGCTCAGGGCTGACGGCAGAGCGTGAGAGGCTGGGCTAGCTTTGTGGCCTTTCGGTTCAAGGGGAGCAGACGTGAGCCCTGCATCCTTCCCCAGCGTCACTGGGCTCAGGTTGACTTTGGGGAAGAGGATCTGCTTTCCTCCTGAGGATACCTGGAATGTGTAGGGCCTGGGCGTGGTCTGCCTCTCATCCACTTCCTGCCACCTGAGTTCCTCCACCTTCCAGTCTGCTTCTGGAGTGACCACCTCTTTCCTCTCCCCTGGAGTCAGCATTTCTTCCCTTTGATTGTCTTTTTTCTGGGGAGGTACTGGTTTAGGGTCTTCTTTCTTTCCCAGAAGTGAGCGATAGTCATCGCCATGAACATACCCCCGCTTCCCCTTCTGGTCTCTTGACGGCTTGGCCTCTGAGTTTTGCATCTCATCTCTAATTGGCTCATCAGAACTTTCTCTTTGTTTTTTGGGCTTCATGCTTCCTTGTTCTCCCAGTTTCTCTTCCAGATGTTTCTGAAGTGGGCTCTGCAAGCCCCGTTTTTCTTCTAATTCCAGCCCTCTCTCTTCATCTCGTCTCTGCAAGGCTTCCAGGTGTTTCTTTTCTGCTTCCTGCCTCTTTTGCAACTCTGCTTCCTCCTGCTTTTGGAGTTCTCCCACTCTCTTCACCTCCTCCTCCTGTCTCATCTGTGCCTCTAGGTCCTCCTGCCTTTTGAGCTCCTTCATCCGTTTTTCTTCTTCTTCCCGTAGTCTCTGGTCCTCTTCCTCCTGCCTTCTCCGTTCCCTCCGCTTCTCCTGTTGTCTGAGCTCCTCCAGCCTCCTCTCCTCTTCCTCCTGCCTTCTCTGTGCTTCGAGCTCCTCCAACCGTCTGCACTCCATCATCTGTTTTTCTTCTTCCTCCTGCCTTCTCTGCACCTCTATTTCCTCAAGCCTTCTGAGCTCTTCCAGCCTCCTTTCCTCCTCTTGAAGCCGTTGCATCTCAGCCTCCTGCCTTCTCTGCTCTTCCTCCACCCTTCTGAGCTCCTTCATCCGTTCTTCCTCTTCCTCTCGCCTTCTCTGGGCCTCCAGTTCCTCCAGCCTCCTGAGCTCCTCCAACCTCTCTTCTTCTTGGCGCTGCCTCTCGGCCTCCCACTGCCTCTGTGCCTCCAGTGCCTCCTGCTGTCTCTGCTTCTCTAGCTCCCTGGCCTCTCCCTTCGGATGCTGGAGATCTTCAGCCTCCAGGAGTTCTTCCACCTCTCGGTCCCTTGCCTCTGGGTCCGGGCCACCTAGTTCTTCCCACGCCCACCTGTCCTCTTCTTGCGGCCTGCTCTCTGCCGCTGTCTCTGGCGGAGGTTCTTGCTCTTCTTCCTCCTCCTCCTCCTCCTCCCCTCCCTCCTCCAGGAGCTGCTGCTTCCTGTTCTCCTCCCACAACCTTCTCTCCAGCGCCTGCAGCCTCTGCTCTTCCAGGCGCCGTCTCTCGGCCGCCTCTGCCTTCTGCCGTTTGCACTTGGCCTCCAGTGCTCGCCAGTACTCGTCTTGGCGTCTTTTCTCTTCCTCGGAATCCAGCAGTTCTGGTTCCTCTTCGGGACAAATTGGCTTCTCTTCTCCAGGGTGTCTGTTCTGGTCCAGGGACAGCTGGTTCACTAGGACACTTTGTTCATTTCCTTGATCCTAATATTGGTAAGAGAAACAGAATTAGTTCTTTTGTTTTTTCCACAGGCAACCATGACCGATCTGAATTCACAATGTAGGTAGGTGTCCTTCTTAATCTCAAAGAAAGGGGCAAGGGCTCATAAGTACATCTACTGATAAACTCAAGCATAGGTCATACGGTAAATTGTGGAAATGAAGGAAAGAACTTTAGGTCTGACCCTTTAGCTCCTTTATTTCAAAGAGCCTTGGTAGTGCAACCCGGTGACTAACTGGAAGGTCGGCAGTTTGAACCCACTCGGTGACTCTAGGGGAGGAAGAGCTGTCAGTGTGTTCCTGTGAAGATTACAGCCCAGGGGACTGTACGGAGCAGTTCCACTCTATCACATTGGTCACCATGAGTTGAAATTGATTTTACAGCATCTAACAAAAACAACCTTTTATTTATCTTCCCCAATTCCCATGTTTTAATGTGAGTGAATAATCACAGGAAAACTCATACTAGTTTCAGTACCAACTGCCATCAACTTGACTGATTCATGGAGACCCCATGTATGCCACAGTAGAACTATGCTCCATAGGGTTTTCAATGGCTGATTTTTTTTTTTTTTTTTTTGGAAGCAGATCACCAGACCTTTCTTCTGAGGCTCCCCTCGGTCAACCTGAACCTCTGACCTTTTGGTTAGTAGCCAACCACGTTAATCATTTGCTCTATCCAGGAAAACCAATAGTCCAGTATTGAAAAGATAAGAGAAATTAAGATCTGTCCTCTGAAACATATGACTTAGAAATCCACATTAATATAATTGAAGGATATTTTTGAAAAAATTTCACTGTGCTTTAAGTGAAAGTTTACAATCCAAGTCAATTTGTTTTACAAAAACTTGCACACACACTTTTAAGATCCCAGCTGCTACCCCCCAAAGTAGGATGAAGACCATTTTCTTAAAAAATTTTGTTATGTCAGTTGACTTAGATGTCCCCTGAAACCATGGTCCCCAGACCCCTGCTCCTGCTATTCTGTCCTTTGTAACACTGAGTTATATTTAGGAGACTTCTTAGCTTTTGGTGTAATCCAATTGTGCTGACTTCTTTACTGTGTATCGTCCCACCCCTAACTGAAGGATATTTTGCAAAGGCAGGGCAGAAGAAAGCTGGGTCACCTTTCTCCTGTAAAACAAATTCAGACCCCCTCAAAGGGCAACCTCTCTCTCCTTGGTCCTCTAGCCTACCATATGGCAACATCTGGAAAGCCAACATCCTGCCTACTCTGGGTAGATGACCACACACAACTTCCCACTAGGGAGAGACCTAGTTCTGTCAATGTATCCACCACAAGGGCCCACCTGCTGGGGTGACAGTAGTGCCCAGGAGCACGGACATGTGTTTGGTCAGCAAGGGCAGTGCTGCACGTACCATAGCAAGTCTCCTGTGTTTCTTTGACACTCTCTGGTGTTTTGGCTTCACAGCCAGTTTGTGCTTGGCGGCACTGTTGTCCAGGCGAGCAATGGCCAGGGGTATGGCATCTAGGTTGACGCTTTCAATCGTACCAGCAGAAGAGAAATGCCTTTTTGTCCGAGATGGTTTAACTGGAGCAACCTAGAGCAGTGGTTGAAAGAGAAGTCAGTCACAATCAGGTAACTTGCAGGGGGCCCAGAATGACAGTACTTGCTCAAGCCTGTGTCAAGTTCTGCCTGGCACAGACAATGTTGGGGAGTAGAGAGGCTCTTGTCTTGGAATTAAAAAAACTTGACTTTGAACACTTGTTCTGCCAATGACTACTTGTAGTAACTTGTAAAGGTCTGTTAATCTTTCAGGGCATAAATTTCCTACTCTGAATATGGGATTGGACTAGATCATTATTGTGGTGTTGTTAGCTGCCTTAGGATCCGTTCACAACAGAATGAAATGCTGCCCTATCCTGCACCACCTCATGATGGTTTGCAGATTGAACACATTGTGTGATTCATTAGGGTTTTCACTTGCTGATTTAAGACAGGAGACTGCCAGGTCTTTCCTCCTAGTCTGCCTGTCAGACTGGAAGCTCCACTGAAACATGCTCAGCATTAGAGCAACATGCAAGCCTCCACTGACAAACAGGTGGTGGTCGCTTGTGAGGGGCACTGGCTGGAAGTCAAATCTGGGTTTCCCGTCACTGACCCCTTACACTGAACAAGGAGGCCACATCTTGCTCTCAGTCTGTTTGGTAAAATAAAGGTTCAGTGGCATGCACATTGTCCTCGGCTACTCTGGTATTTTAACAACCAAATTGAGTAGTTGTGTATCTGCCACATTATCAGCCTGCAAAGATGGAAATAC
Organism: Heterohyrax brucei; assembly: GCA_028571685.1. NCBI lineage: Eukaryota > Metazoa > Chordata > Mammalia > Hyracoidea > Procaviidae > Heterohyrax > Heterohyrax brucei. The sequence goes on from CM053143.1 coordinate 137,004,849, forward strand.
TTAGTGGTTTGCTGACCCTGGAATAGAACATCTCTGTGCCAAGGACTCTAGAACTCCAAAAAGCCTTTCCCACCACTTTGGACACCACAGGTACATGCCTCATCTCCTTAAGTACAGAACTTTAGTCTTCTGAAAGCAGGTAATTGGTCTTTTTCATCTTTTTATCAGTCCCCTTTATGCCCTAGTAGCCACTTTCATTTCATAAACCAGAACAACAACAAACCCACTGCTACTGAGTTGATTCCAACTCACAGCCACCCTACAAGACAGAGTAGCACTGCCCCCATAGAGTTTCTGAGGAGCTCCTGGTGCATTTGAACCGGGCACTTAACCACTATGCCACCAGATGAAAGTTTTAATAAAAGCAAATGTTTTAGCACTGTCATTCTAAAGCCACAGAGCACTGAGCATACCCAGAAGCTGAAGGAAATAAGGCCTTGGTAAATAAATAAAGGGCAAAAAGGTGTGCCTGCGAGACAGTAGTTCTTCAGCCTGCTGTTCCGAGACAGGGGTGCAATCATCAGAAAACTGCAGCTGCAGACCCTCAGTTGTACAAATTCAGAAAGTGGGAGAGACCATGGTTCAGCCCAAACCAAGAGGCCACACTGAATAAGATGACAGAAGGCCTGAAACTAGAGAGAATTAAAACAGGCCAGCAGCCAGGAAAGGGCTCCTGGCCACACAACACCGATGAGCAGCAGAGGGCGCTCAAGGCCCTGTCTGCCCTGCTCCCAGCTCTGCAAGCCATGGACGGGCAGCATTAGCAGGGGTCAGCTTCATTTGTTTGACTGAGTTCTCGCTGTAAGAGCAGAATCAAGGGGTCTGGCAGGACTTGTATGTTGCAATTACCTCCCAAAATTATGCACAAAAGGAAAGACCAAAGCTAGCTCCTGGGGCAAAATGGATGCTCAGTAAGCTTAATTTATGACAAGCCCAGAAATGCATAAAAATAATTCCAGTCACTGGCCTTCTAGCTCTCACTTCTTTATGACAATCTTTACAACTGGTGTCAAATTACAACCTATTTTTGAAAAGAGATCAGTTAAACATTTCCATCTCTTCATAGCTGCACAAATAAAAGGAGTTAAAGCCAAATGTGACAGATTGAAGACAGATAAGCACCAGAAGCTGAGATTTAAATGCTGTGTTTCGTTTGAGTTATCACAGCCGGGCCTGTTTATGGTGGGGGCAGTGGCAGTGTCTTTTTTCTTAAATAATATTTTATTGCATTTTTGGTGAAAGTTCACATTAAGTTCCCATTTGACAATTTCCACACCAACTGCTCAGTGACATTAGTACATTCATCACAATGTGTCAACTTTCTCTTGGTGTTCTGTTTGTTCCACTTCCAGTACTCTAGTTTCCCTGTCCCCTTATCTTTTGATCTTTGCTTTTGAGAAATTGTTGACCTTTTGGTCTCATAATGGTGTTTTTTAAGTGCAGTACCAACCTTACAGGTAACATCCTTTATTTTGTGTGCCACTCTGCTATTGTGTTTAAAGGTGATCTCAGGGGACAGGCTTGGTTCTAAGTTTAAAGAGTGTCTCTGGGTGTCTTCTGTTCTCTACTGTTTCAGTCTGTCTGGCTTTTCCCCTAATGATAATTTGAGTTCTGCTCCATATTGTTCTTCCATTCTCCCTGGGACTAGCCACTGTGTCCCTTGTCAGAACAATCAGTGGTGGAAGCCAGGTACCATCTAGCTCTTTGGCCTTAGGGTAGATGGGGATGTGGCTCCTGCAGCCTTGCTTCACGTCGGAACTTTGGGGTTCCTTCTTACTGTTTTGTTCCTGGTGAGTTGAAATAGGTAGCTGTGTCTCAGATAGCCACTCACAGGCTTTGAAGACCCCAGCCGCTACTTACGTCACTATGATGCAGATCATGACTTTTGTGAACTATGTCATGCCAAATGACTAAGCTGTCTCATGAGACTATGATCCCAAGACCTTAAACCAGAAAAACTAGCTGGAAGATGTTTGGTCATGGCTGAGGAATATCCGTATGTGTGCCTTCAATGAATATATGTGTCTGCACCCACGTATTTATATTTACAACTATATAGCTATGTTGTTGTTGTTGTTAGGTGCCACTGAGTGGATTCTGACTCACAGTGACCCTGTGCACAACAGAAGGAAACACTGCGTGGTCTTGCACTATGCCCACAATCATTTTCATGCTTAAGCCCACGGTTGCAGCCACCATGTCAATCCGCCCTGCTGAGGGTCTTCCTCTTTTTCACTGACCCTCTACTTTACCACGTCTGATATCCTTCTCCAGGGACTGATCCCTCCTGACCACATGTCCAAAGTACATAAAATGTACTCTCATCATCCTTGCTTCTATGGAGCAACTCTAGCTGTACTTCTTCCAGGACAGATCTGCCTGTTCTTTTGGCAGCCTGTGGTATGTTCAATCGTCTCCAACAATTCAAAAGCATCAATTCTGAAAGCTGTCCACCATGGGTGACCTTGCTGGTACCTGAATACCAGTGACACAGCTTCCAGCAACACAGCCACATGGAAGCCCTCACAGTATAACAAACAGACAGACAAGTGGGGGAATCATTAGGGCTCCTAGATTGTCATATATAATCGGTTTACTTATTTTGGGGGGGTCTCTGCTGTAAGAAGGACCACAGGAAGCATCTGACTACCTCCATGGTATAATGCTGGATCACAGGGTACTTCTATTTCTAGCTTTACGATAAAGCAAGTAGCACTGTCTTGAGTCACAGCTTCAGATTAGGGGCAGAGCCTGCTCACTGTGCTGTCTGCCAGATGTTAGGAGAGTATCTGGACACTAGTACAGAACAAAAGTTCTCATAGAAGCAGACCAACTCTATAAAAGATGTGTAGAAGAGCCTCCACAGGGTACCCTAGGCTCCTCAGTTAAAGACCCAGTTTAAAAGGAACACAGAAAACATTTTTTTTATAAAGAATGCTAAAGATGAAAATTACTAAAGTATTTTTTGCAGAGGTGAAGAAGGGGATATCTCTTAATAGAGGGGGACTCTCTTCCTTAGAGAATTGTGTATCTTGAGATATTTTGGAATGCTTTTTTCAATGGCCATCTTAGTTATCTAGCACTGCTATAATAGAAATACCTCAAGGGGATAGCTTTAACAAAGAGAAATTTATTCTCTCACAGTCTAGTTGGCTAGAAGTCTGAATTCAGGGTACCAGCTCCAGGGGAAGGCTTTCTCTCTGTCAGCTCTGGGGGAAGGTCCTTATCATTGATCTTCCCCAGGTCTAGAAACATCTCAGCACAGGGATCCTGGGTCTAAAAGACATACTCTGCTTCTTGGCACTGTTTTTTTTTGGTCAGATGAGGTCCCCATGTTTCCTCTGCTCTCTTCTCTCTTTTATGTCTTAGAAGAGTCTTACTGAAGACACAACTAATCTTGTAGACTGTCCTGCCTCAGTAATATAACTGACATTCATCTCACTTTACTAGCATCATAAAAAAAAAAATCCAGTGAATTTATAATACATAGGAATTACCAACAGCTAACCAAAAGTTCAGCTGTCGAAAACCACCAGCTGCTCTTTGAAAACCCTATGGGGCAGTTCTACTCTCTCCTACAGGGTCATTCTAAGCCAGAATCAGTTTTTTTTTTTCTTCCCTAGAAAAATCACATCAGATTACAAAATGGTGGGCAATCAGGCGATATTAGGGATCATGGACTAGCCATGTTGACATGCATATTTTGGAGGACACAATTGAGTCCCTAACAATGGCTTAACACTGTCTTGAAGCGCATGATACATTTAGGACAACAGCAACCTCCAGGACACCACACACACACAAGCCGTGACTATGGCTACTTTTCAGACCCGAGTTTATTTCCAGGAGTTTCACTGAGACATCTGCCTCTGCCGTGTGGTTCTATCTGGAGTGAAGTTAAAGTAATGTATGGATGCAGGATTTATAAATGGAGCGCACGGCAGCAAGTCACCAATAAAAGGAAAAACAGAAGTTAAAAGTAAGGAAGCTAAGTAAGTAGGTTCGGATCCGATTACCTTCTCTTCCATCTCACTTGCAGCTCCAGGTGGATTCAAAGGACTGTGAGAACCTGGCGTGTCGCTGGACTGAAACAGCAAAGAGAGCACTCAAGTCAGACGCTGGGACAGGAAGGTCTGGGCAAATGAGCAGATGCCACGGGGACCTGGGCAGGGCCACCCTCCCACCTCCACACCAGGGTACAGCCAGCTTCAAAGGGTCAGCAGGAGCCACGGTGGAGACTTAATTGTCATGGATTGAATTGTGTGCCCCCCAAAATATGTATAATAATTTGGTTGGACTGTGATTCCTGGTGTTGTGTGATGTCCATGCATGCTGTAAATCTTGCCTCTTTGATTTTACTGAGAGAGGGTGGGCAGGCAGTTGTGTTGGTCTGGCAAGTCTCCAAGCATAGGACTGTAGTGTACCTTGAGGCGATCTCTTGCAATATAAAAGAAAGAAGCTAGCAGAGATAAGTTGGGGACTTTAAACTGTTAAGAAAGAAGCAGTGCCAGGAACAGAGCATGACCTTTGGACCAAGGTCCCTGTACCTCAGAAACTCTCAGTCCAGGGGAAGACTAATGACAAAGCCGTTCTTCCAGATACAACACAGAAAGCTTTCCCTTGGAGCTGACACCCTGAATTTGGACTGGGAGCCTCCTGGACAGTGACAGAATAAAATTTGTCTTTGTTAAAGCCATCCATTCGTGGTATTTCTGTTACAGCCACACTAGATGACCCAGACATTCGCTAAGGTCCAAATTCCACAAGGGCTACCTACCTGAGACCCAGAGTGCACTGTTCTTTTCCCCAAGAGCAATGCAGCTTCCTCACCTGGGCTGTCTCCAGCCTCAGCCCTTGGCCTTCTCTCCTCTGCCTGAGAGAATCTGAGGAGCTGCTCAATGACCACCTTTTGGGATGGGCTATACATACTGTCTCCAACCACACAGCTCTCAGCCTGCGGGCCTCCTTCACCTGCCAGACCTCGCACTTGTAAGCATGCGGTAAGAAGAAAAGTTCCACCGATGCCACACACAAATGGCTGAGCTGAGAAGGTCAAAGACCAAGGAGGAGGTGAAAGGATACATGAGGGAAGGCTAAGAAGCAGGCTGGACATTCACACTGCAGTTGCCACGGCATGGCCCCCAAAACACCATAGCAAGTAACTACACCTCTTTAATGCCCAACATACTTTCTATATAAACTGTGGCTGCACAGTGGTTAAGCGTTCAGATGCTAACCAAAAGGTCAGCAGTCTGAGTCTATGGTTGGTCTTTGCAAACCCTTTGAGGAAGTTTTCCTCTATCCTATGGGGTTGCTATGAGTCAGAATCAACTCAGTGGCAATGGGTATATTTTCTTCAGGAGCCCTAGTGGCACACATAGTTAAGTACTAAGCTGTAAGTTGAAAGGTTAGCAGTTCAAACTCATTCATTGGCTCTGTGGGCAAAAGACCTGGTGATCTGCCTTGGTGAAGATTACAGTCAAGAAAATCCCATGGGGGCAGTTCTGCTTTGTCACGTGGGTTGAAGCTGACTCAATGGATTTAAGAACAACAACATATTTTTTTTTATTGTGATTATGTGAGAGTACACAATGCAAATTAATTTTGCATGCCCACCTATCTGCAGCTCCTTCTGCTGTCTGTGTCTGGTGACTGCACACCCCTCTGTTTCTTTCTATACTTGTTGTATCCTCTAACAAGCTCCTGTCCCTTCCTCTCCACTCTCTTCTCTCCCATCTAGAGAGACCAGTACAACAGCATCCTATCAATGCATACAACCATAAAGTCCACTTTTGTCCAAGGAGTTGACCTCAGTAGTGTTTTTTGGACAGGAGCAGCAGCAGGTCTAGGGGCCATGCTCCCATGGGATTCCCTGGGCCTTCAGGCCATCAATTGCGGTCTTTTAGTAGAGTTCTTGAGCTGCACTCCTTTTTTCTCATGTTGCCACAGCAACTCAACACTGTGTGCCCCATCATGGCGGTCTTTGATGGTGGCCAGGCACCACCTGGTTCTTCTGGTCACATGCTGGTACAGTTTCACATAAACATGGGTCCTTCTGTCTCCTGGGCTCTTTTTACCTCATGTCTTTGTTAAAGAACAACAATATACTTTCTATCTTGTATTGTGAGTTTTTGAAGATGGGTCTTATCTTCCCTTCTGGAGCAAAAATGTCTGCTTGCATTCTCTGTACCACACCTTAAAGGACAGTGCTGGAATTTGACTTTTTGCTCAGTCTAAGTAGCCTTCAAGCTGACCTGTTTGATACATTTTTGTCTCACTGAACCCCTATACTTCTTTCTATTTTCATTTCTCTTTAACTTAGTTGGACTCAATAAATAATTAGGCAGGGCTACTTGGTAAGCACCAGATAAGTCACGGACCGAAATAGGTGTGTCAGATTCAGTTTGTCCTGAATGAGCTCAAAATTTGGAGATGGAGAGAAAACAGTTCCATGGAGAGGGTTGTGGAAGGGGTATGGACAGTTAACAACTGCTAAGGACGCCAAGGAGATAATGCAGCTTGGGGAATGAAGCCTGTGTCTCGACAGAAAACGGAAGACACTGGGAAGAGCATGTGCAAAGGCCCATGGCTCCTCTTCTCCCATCTTGCCCCTCATCCTCCTGTTGGCTCAACTGAAGATCAGGGCAGCTGTCAAAGAATCCTCTTAACAGAGGAGCAAGTGTTCACCAGCCCTAGGATACTTATTAGAAAAACTTCTCACACTTTATTCATCTCACTGCAGATCCCAGGGCTACTGGATGTCCTGATACTATCCAATATCATCCTCAACTTACTAGAAATCAGAGCATTCCCCAGAGGAGGCTTACTTTGTCTTCTGTGTCTGGGAGGACAATGTCCTGCTGAGTCACAATTTCCATGGGACTGGTCAGGAACACATCCTCTTCTAAGCTAGCCTCCCCACTGTCTCCCTTCTTCATGGGAATGGCACTGCGTGGTGGCTGCCCAAATTTGATGTTCTTGCCCAACTGTTGCTGGAGAGAAACAAAGGAGAGACATGTGAGGCAGTGAAGCAGTACAATGACACCCATAGCCGGATTCCCCAGCAGAGCTAATAACACTTAGGTAGATCCTGTGCACCACTGATTTCTGGACCAACCACCCTGCCTAGAAGCAACAATGCAGTCCTGTGATAAGTTAATTTGTTTTCCACATTCTTTTTTCCTTCCACCTCCTCTGAGCCCTGAGCTTCTTTCACCCAGCCACTTCTCACATGAAGTGTCAGCATCATCGAGTGAGTGCAGACACCACATTTTTTAAAACGCAGTGTTAGGATATATGTTGTGACAAAGAAAAAAAATGGTTCATCCTACAACTTTATTTATAAGAAAAGTCTTTTAGAAGTACAGAAAATAGTATAGGAAATAGTTACACAAAATTCAGGAACCACTGGAGAAAATCAAGACCCTACGACAGCTGCAACAAGAAGGACAGGCCAGTACCTTCTGGACACACTTCCCCGTGACTAATCATACCTTGACAACCTTCCTCAGCAGCGCCTAGCTTGAGACTTCATCCCAGATAGAGTCCTCCTTCTCTTTCTTAAGACAAAAAGCCAAACCCACTGCCATTAGGTCGATTCTGACTCATAGTGACCCTAGAGGACAGAGTAAAACTGCCCCGGTAGAGTCCCCTAGGAGCACCTGGTGGATTTGAACTGCTGACCTTTTGGTTTAGCAGCTGTAACACTTAACCATGCCACTTGAGTTTCCATTCTCTTTCTTAGGCTTCTCCTTTTCTCTCTGGGGCCCACGAAAATCATGCTCTGGTCCCACTGGTATCACTGTCAAGGTGAAGAAGACTCCAGCAGCCAGCACACCTTTCCACGAGCCATGCTCAAATCACGGAAAGGACAGGACAGGAAAGATCTTGTCCTGACACTAGGCCTTCCTCTTTGCCTTGTTACAGATGCCCATTGTGAAACAGGGGACAGAGGAACTAAGTGGGGACGGACAGAGAAGTAGGCAAGAAAAAAGAGGCAAGGAAAGATTGATTGCTGGTGGGGTGGTAGCTGCAAGAATAGGGTAAAAGAAGAACACAGGGAGGAGAACTTAGGAAGCTAAATACTTGGAGTAAAAGAGGCCAGATGAGACAAGGAAAAATATTCCTCTGAAGAAAAAGTGTATCACTAGTACAGCGGAAGGAGAGGCAGAGGTAAACTGTTTACTAGGCTGTGGTGGAGAAAATGAATGACATTACAGAAGAAAAAGAGAGTGGCAGTGATTTAAGAGAGCACTGATTTGAATATATTCACAATCATACAAATTACTGCTTTTATCTAGACCAAGATTTTTCAACGGGGGCACTAGTGGTATTTTGGAGCAGCCAACTCTGTTGTAGGGGCTGTCCCCTGCACTGCAGGATGTTTAGCAGCACCCATGGCCTCTGGGCCAGTGACAAGGCCCCTCCAGAAGTCACAGCAACCAGAAATGTCTCCTGAGATTGCCCAATATCCCCTGGGAGCAAAACCACCACCAGCTGAGAACCACTGCTCCAGATTCCAGTACTTAGGTTTCATACTCTTTTATACTTTAAAATTTTTTTCTTATTTTCTCAGTTGTTTATCTTTAATCTGGTTAATAATTAACTCCCAAGAATGGCAAAAAGCCTCAGCAATCATCTAATCCAGTCCCCTCGCTTTGCAAAATAAAATGAGAAGGAAAACCCCTGAGGTTCAGTGAGGAGAGAGAACTGGCCCTGGTCTTCTGCAACCACACCCAGTGTGTTGTTTTCATCCTATTGCACTGGTTCTCCTAAAGCTGACATTGTACTTTCTTCTTAAACCAGTTGCTAGGGAGTCAATTCCAACTCACGGCCACCCTATGTGTTGCACAGCAGAACTGTACTCTATAGGGTTTTCATGTCTGTGACCTTTCAGAGGCAGATTACCAGGCCTTTCTTCTGAGGCACCTTTCTCAGTGGGCTGGAACCATCTTTTCACTTAGTAGCTGAGTGCATAACTGTTTGTGTCACCCAGGGACTCCACTTCCTTCTCATGGGGGCAGAAATAAAGAGATGGTGCAGCATTTTAAATACCTTAGTTAGTTCCTGAGCACAGAGGTCCCTGGAGAGAAATGCACCTTCTCCCTTTAAACCTGATGAAGCCCAGTCCACCCACCATGCCCCAACTCCCCCTCAGTCTTGCATGGTGGACAGTGAGATTGCAGAGACACAGGGGGATGAGTCCAAGACTCCCCTCCTGGCATCCCAAGCCCCACAGCATGCCAAGGGCTCGCTCCCGGGCCTGGCTGGCCGAGCAGGCTCCCTCCCGCACCAGGGAAGGAGCACACATCCAAGCCTGTGTTCAGCCAGTGGAGGACAGTCTGAGCAGCCTGACAGGGTGCGGGAGAAGGCTGGACAAGGGCGCCTTCTGAAAACAAGTCAGGCAGTTAGCAGCAGTTAGTATCTACACAGATCAATAAGCAAGCACAATTAGAACAGCCGATGGAGTCAGACAAGAGGACATGGAATCACAAAGCCACAGGCCTGGCTCCCTCTTCTGCCTTGAGATGACCAATCTGTTGGAGCAGGATGGGACCCCTGGGCAAAAGAAGTGGGAACGATTCCCATGACTTCAGTGAGAACCTCAGCAGGAGTTCCCACAGGACACCCAGCTCAGCCTTGGTCTATTGATCCCTCCTCTAGGAGTGTTGGCCAAGAGCTGAAAGGATGTCACATCCCTTAGACTTCAGACTTTCTGTCACTGAGGTCTGCTATTTTCCAATATCCCAGAAGGAGGGAGATGAGGGTGTGTCTTCTACTAGTACACGTGAAGGATAATTTTTCAATATGGTCCTGCATGGAAGCTGGTCTAATGCCATTTAAGTATGAGTTCTGCCACCATCACTAAACAGAATGGGTAGGCTGGTATTTTATGACCCTTTTTTAGAACTTTGATATTGATACATGCTAATGCTTACGAGACAGAAGGAAATACAACAAAATGTTATCACAGTCTGGAATGAAAAAAAAACAAACTCCAAAGATGGAGGCCACTGGGAACGGAAACGGAGTGAGAGCAGGAAAAATACGGTGTGTGACACAAAGCTGGGAAGCGGAGGAGACTAACAGGAAGAAATGAAGCAGAGCATTGAAGAGACAAAGGAAGAGGAAGGGGCAAGAGGCACAAAGGGAAGGAAGCAGGAGAAGGGGCCGGGAAGAGCAGTAGACTTGACTGCGGTTAAAACCAGCTAGTGGGCAAGAGGAAATCCTGGTGGCATGGTGGCTAAGAGCCGTGGCTGCCGTTCAGCAGTCGGAATCCACCAGGTGCTCCTTCGAAATTCTATTGGATAGCCCTACTCTGTCTTGTAGAGGGATGGCAGTGGATTTGTTTTTCTGGTTTAGCAGGGAAGGGACAGAAGGAGGGAATGAGACAGCGTGTATACACAAAAAAAGAGTTGATTTATGTTAGATATGTTCATCCTGGCAAAAGAAACACGATGCTATTTCTTTTATAATGAAAAGGATGCAAATGTGAATCTTAGAAGAGCTGGTTTAAAATTTCCACAGAGAAAAGAAAGCCAGGTTAACGTTTAGGCAGCTGAGGAGCAGGAGGAACAGGACATGGAGTTGGGGAGAAGCCAGGTCATCGCAGGAATCACGGCTGACATCGAGGAATGGGCTGCAGTCTACCTGCCCAGACGCAGGGCAGCCCTCCTGGACACACTCTGCAGCTGTCGGCGATGAGGGAGGAATGAGACCAGGACAGGGCTTAGTCCAACATGGCTGAGAACACTGACCCTCAGGAGCCTGGGGACCAGGAGCTCTCTCGCCCACAGATTCTCCCGCCCCTGCTGTTCCTCCTCCAAACATCCCCTTCCCTGGGCAGGAAGGAGACTGCACTGCTGGGACATTTTGTGCAACTTAATCACAATTAAAAGGTTACTGCTCAAGCCTGATGGGCAACCTCAGGTACCACTGTGAACTGAATACTGGATAAATGTGAAACAGAAAAGAATGCGGGAACAAAAAAACAGGGGGGATGCCTTTTTGTTACTTGAATCCTGCACAGTTCAAACACTGTCAAGGAAGGAACTGGGACAAAAGCAACCAGTGAAGACCAGTCTGCGAAGATGAGCTCACCCTTAAGCTTTCAACCACTCCCACACCTTTGTTTCCAGCACCCATGGGCTGTCTCTTTGTCCACACTGCAGCCACAGTAACCGGAAGGGAGAGCGGAGCCTCAGGCCTCTGAGAGTCCACGTGGCTTGTGGCTATGAATACACTTACTGTTGAGATTGGAATGGGAGCTAAAGGGAACTATATTTTATTCATTCAAATTGGGCCATTTTGTTGTAATATGGAATGCCTGGAGAATGATGTTATAGGACTGCACATCCATATTTATGAGGACGGACTTTTTTTCTTTTATGGTCTGGGAATTCCAAGCATATCATATTCTGCAGCTCTTACACTACCAAGGGTTAGCTTTCCCCAGATTTTTTAGTAGCCATTCTTCTGCTCTGATAGTGCAGTGGCTACTCACTCGGCTGCTCTTCAAAACGTCTGTGATTCAAATGCTCCAGGGAGAAGGATGTGATGGTCTGCTCCTGTAAAGATTTACAGCTTTGGAAACTCTTAGGGGCAGTTCCACTCACTACAAGCTGGAATTGACTGGATGGCAATGGAATTTTCGTGGTTTGCTCTTTGAAGATGTTGCTAAGAGCAGATGTTTGTTCTGTGCCCTTTACAGCTACATTAGGTGTCAAAATCCTCAAATGCAAGACTTCAGCATGTTAGAGAAACATCCGGTCAAATCTAGTCCATGACATAGACTAAGCATTTCCTGACAAAAGTGGGCATAATTTTAAAAATCATAGGCCTGGACTATGATAATCCTCAGTTTTGTTATCAGTTGTATATACTGCTCAGCCTCAAATGTGATCTCCAATCCCCAGACCCCCTCCTTGCTCCGTGCTTCCGGGCAGCGGTATGTACTAAGGCTGGAGCACAAGTGCACCCAAGTACAAAGCTTACGGATCTCCTCTGCACAGCTGTTGTTGGGTACTCTTGGGACAACTCCATGTGGCAGAGTAGAACTGCCCGTGCTGTTATCCTGGCTATTTAATCTTTACGGGAGCAGATCACCAGGTCCAACAGGTCCTGTGCTGCTGCTGGGTTCAAATCCCAACCTTTCAGTTAGCAGCCAAGCACTTAACCATTGCGTTACCAGGGTGCCTACTCTGCACTGTGGCAGGTGAAAGTGATTTTGGATAGATCACAGACTTAAATAACTACAGGGGCTCTTCAAATTATCATATGCGTCATGAGGTTCGATGGTTTTCTCCAAGGCCACATGTCCAGGTGGTGGCACAGTCTGGGGCTCCTTCAATGCCTTTAGATGATCTTCACCCTACAGGCTATGGAACAACTGGCTGATGACCTGCAGAGCCTTCAAAAAGGACACTACTGCTGTTTTTGTCTCTGTAACTGTCCTATACATTTTGTTTTCATCATGAACTACAAAAATAAAGTCAAACTAACTGCCGTTGAGTCAGTTCTGACTCTGAGCAACCCTGTAGGACAGAGCAGACCGACCCCACAGTGGTTCCAAGGTTGTAAATCTTTATGGAAGCAGACTGCCATCGCTGGGGGGTTCCAACTGTTGACATGTTGGTTAGCAGCTGAGGGCTTTAACCACAGTGCTACCAGGGCTCTTCATCATGAACATGTTTTATTTTTACATTCAGAAAAAAAAAAAACAACAGCATGTAACTTTTCCTCTAGAAAGTTTCACTGAATGTAACTAACATCACTGATCATTATGTCTTGGGGTGGCTGAACGGGAGATGGATTTCTCACATATATTTTCACCACAAATCAAGTATTAATTGCAAAAAGTTTGATTGTCATAGAAATATTGGCAGATAGAAGATTCACTCTATTATTCAGAAAAATTTACTTTATTTCAGTTTATTTTGGCCATATTCGGTCATTCTGTATTCAGCAGAGAGACATGGACTTTGGGTGTGACAAGTTTTAAGTGAGGTTGATTGTGTGACTGGACACTAGAGGGAAACCCTTCCACACACATCATTACACAGGCCTTTCTGTGACTTTCCAGGGCTAGGAAGTTTCTTCAGGCCCAGAGAAAAATCCTTCTTCTTTTTTTTTTAAAATGGCATTCTAGTAGAAATTTCATTCCAAAAAAATGTCTTAATACTGATGGCTAATCATAGGAGGATCATTTAATGTCAAATAGGTGTTACCAATTCTCTTTCTCTCAATAAACATACATATATACACAAAGACAATTTCAGACACAAAAAAACACACATGCCTCTGATGCAGCTCAACTCCCTCATTCCATGCTGGAGTCTACGAGGGGGCGGCCTTTTATGCTGCTGACTAAGCATCAGTACCAGCATAACCTTGTCATGGAAAAATGCAAAGCATTCATGCAAGTTATTAAAGTTGCTGCTATTTCTACGACTTACCCGGAACATACTGCTTAGTCGACTGAAAAATAAAGCACAGTCTTTTGGGGGTGATACAGTTACAACTTAGGTCACTCCAAAAAGCATATTTTCTGTAATAACAGGTCCCATTTCCTGCCTCAAAAAGCAAAGCTTTTTATTTTATATTGAAAAAATAGGTAACTACAGAGCTGGAAGGAAGCCTGTGAACTCATGCAATAAAATGCAAAATTAGGCTCAGATTACGCGAAGATGTTCTTCCACAGAGAGAAAATTCAAACTAGACCTTTACTCTTCTTCGCTTCCAACTTCCTGTGTTAATTATGGCTCCAGGGAAGTAAGCTGGGTTTTACGTTTTATTAATTATGAGATCAGATTGTTTAAAAGGGTGCCTTACTGTTAAAAGAAACACCAGGTGTTCACATATTTTTATTGCATCTATATTTTCAACAGTGCCAAGTTACATGTTTCTTTATAATCCCAAATCCACTTCCTAGACTGGCAGTGGCATCTGGGCCAATGTAACAGACCAGTATCACTAAGACAGCAGACTATTATCTAGGTTTAAAGAACTACAAGAAAATCCTCATGAATATAGCTGTGTCACAGGCCTGAAACCTTGAAGTCACTCCTCACAGAAAGAAGGTATTACGAGGTTCAGAACTTCTTAGGAATATTCCCAGAAATCAAGAGACTTCAAGAAGGAAAGGTAAGGAGGAAGCAGTCAAGGTTTTCTTTGTCCACTGCTATCCTTCCCTCTTCCACCCTATGAGAAGTGAGGGCTTATTTTTCAATTCAGAGTCTATGAGAAGTGAAACAGCACAGGCAGCCAGAACCAAAGGAAGCCTGTTAGGAAAGACTGGAATGTGAAGGAAGTGCCTGTGTTGGCTCGGAGGGCCAATCGTGGGCTTTGGGCAGTGGCTGCAGTCTGTATAAAGATACAGGCAAGCGCGGGTAGTGCTATTTTGGCATTTGCCCTAGGCTGTATTCAGCCGAATGTGTACAGAATATGTGCCCAAACACCAATCCCAAAATACATAGCTAATGCTCAGAAAAACAAGAACATTCCAAGAAAACTGAAAATGTTCTTTGATTACAATTTTTCATCACATCAGGAGCTACTCAGGCCAAATGCTCCTTTTTTTTCTCTCATTCTCTCCCTTTTTGCCTGTTCGTTCATTCATTCATTTATTTATCTATTCATCTTGTGGATTTCCATGCAGATGGAAATCTGCAAACTCAAACCCTTTTTTCATAATTTGAGGAGCCTCATAGCTCATCCATCTCAGAGACATATTTGCTTAGGCACTTTTCTAGGTTGAGTGAATTCTACTAGGCAACTGGCAGCTCTACAGAGTCGGATCTGAAGAGTTTCTTCCCTTCCTCCTTTTCTTGCCTTCTTTGGTATTCCAATCACAGGTAGTGAAGAATTACTGTTATCTTTATTATTATTAAGGAGTTATGAGTTGAGTTCACTTTATGTTAAGAAAACTGCCCCTCTCTGCAAGGTGACCAAGGAGGGAGGTTTAAGGGCTCTACGACATTCCTCTAAGACAAGGTAGCTGAGGTGGGGGTGGAGCAGGCAGATCTACATAAACAACAGAAGAACTGAGGGTCGTGCACTTGCTGTCCATAATGGAGGCTTGGAAAGTGAATGGCGTTGACAGTGAACTCTGTATTCAGGGGACACAGTCAACATTTAATGGTTAGGAACTCCTTCCTCCCATACAAGTCTACCAGCTTCTCCTGGGGCACCTGTTTTCATATGTCCAGTCAAAAATGTGGGAACAACTTGAGAGAAAAGGAGATGGTGTGTGATGCAGCTAGGTACAACATTAGACAGGAGGCTTGCAGAAAACACAGTCAGGCTTAAGAAAGCAAAAGTTCTCAAGAAGCCACCCTTGGACCTTCCAATTCTCTACTCAAGACCAAACAAAGACTTCTCCCCACTTCCCTCCCCAGCTGGGTCCCTCTTAAAGCTCTGACTTTCCAGTCTCAAGCTGTCTTCTTACCTTAAGAGTTTTGACTTTGCCCAGGATGTTGTCCTGTGACACTGCTTGAACTGTCTGCTCACTGTCTGCTCCCCCATCAGGGATAAAAATACTGTCATGGGAAAATGCCCGGGTTCCCATAGTATAGTTGAAGGACCTGGAATGCAAATCATGTGCTTCATTTTATCAGGATGATAACATTTCTGTAGGCAATTCAGTTTCCCGTTCTTTTTGATTTGACGGGCACTACCCACATTCCCTATCTCATTCAGGAAGTCCTTCCTGCATTGTGTCCTTTTCTGCTGGGAGTCAGCCAAAGAGTTGGGAAGATGAAGGGTCCCACAGGAATAAGGGAGCATATCTGTCAGGCAGCCTAGTTCTCAGCCACTCACTGAGAGACTTCTAAGACCGTTATTGTAGAAAATCTAGGACCAAAAAGACTATAGAAATTTTTAACTGGAGGAATCTTTCCCCAGATGGACTACAGCTGTCAGTTCTACCCCAGTAACTCTTGTCAACCAGTAGTTATTAGGTAACATGCCAACCTAGAAATAAGAGGCAAGAGTTTCTTTCAGACTACAATCAAATTGGAAGAGTGATGTACACATCTAAAACAGAGACTAAATGAGGCCCAGAATGGCTGATACTGATCATAAACACTTTAGGACTCAGCCAAAGGCAGACAACATTTATATTAGGGCAATTCTGATGGGTTTCATGAGTTACTGTTGAGTCCACTCCAATTGATGGCAGTCTCGTGAGTGTCAGAGTAGAACTGTGCTCCATTGGATTTTCCATTGCTGATCTTCCAAGTAGATCACCAGGCTTTTCATCCAAGGTATTCCTGGGAGAACTCCGATGGCCAACCAATACAAACAGACTCTTTGCCATCAAGTTGATTCTGACTCACTGAGACGCTATCAGACTGAAGAGAACTGCCGATACGGTTTTCAAGGAGCAGTTCGTGGATCTGAACTACCAGACTGTTGGTTAGCAGCCATAGCTCTTAACTGCTGTATCATCAGGGCTCCTTGTATCTTCTGGTACTGGGAATCCAATAATAACACTTGTCAGTTGACGCTGAACTTTAAGGAAGGACTCGTACTAGACGTTGAGGTCAAAATCTTGGACGGTAACTCATCTTTGAGAAAGGATACACTTTGAGGCTGTGGACTCCTGATAGGTGCTAGGCAGAATTAACCCCCCTCCACAAGACAACATTTCCATGATGCTAGGCACAGTGGCAGCATTCCCAGGCATGGGGGAGTTCTACTTCTCCCTTTGCCACATCCAGAAAAGACAACAAATGGAGGTTTTATCAGTGACCAGACACATGACAAAACAGCTGGCACTGGGAGAAAGTCACCTCTTAACTAAATTACAGAAGTGCAGTAGGCAGGGTCCTGGAACAACACAAATTACAATAGCAGCGGTGTTGTTCCATTCAAAATGGCCAATACCATTTCATTTCACCTCACTAATACCTAGATGATCAATGTTTATGTATTCTATTTCATTTTTGATGGTTTCTAATTATCTTAAATGCATACATCATACATTCCATATTCAGATTATTAATAGATACTTGCAGCTGTTTCTTATCATTCTGAGTCAGTCAGACCACATCAGAGCAAATAAGGTCCTCGAAGATTAACTTCATCCACATTATTAAAAGTTGACTTGACTTTAAGGAGAACCCCTTATGATGTTAGTGGTTAAGTGCTATAGCTGCTAACCAAAACATCAGCAGTTCAAATCCAAAAAGTGCTCCTTGGAAACTCTATGGGACAACTCTACTCAGTCCTACAGGGTCACTATGAGTCAATATTGACTCAATGGTGATAGCTTTTTTTTTTTTTTCCTACTTTGAGGAGGCAGCTCTTCCACAGTTGTATTTTGTTTGTCTTCCAACATGGGGGCTCATCTTCCAGCACTATGTCAAACCACATTCCACTGATATTCATAACGTTTTAACTGGCTAATCCTTTTAAGTGGACTTCAGGGTATGGAAGCTCAGTTGAAATCTGTCTGGCATGGATGACCGTTCTAGTATTTGAATACCAATGGCATAGCTTCCAGCACCATAGCAAATCACAAGCCCCTACAGTACAACAAATTGACAGGAGAAAAAACAGTGGAAGAGAAAAGTAATTCATTTATTAGTTACATGAACAGACAAATCTTTTGTGTTAACTTACATAGTGCAGATTAATAGCCAGTCTTTGACAATTTGAGTAATGTTAATCTTTGATAGTCATGGTTTCTAGTGCCTGCTCCAAACAGCTCTACAATGTAGTAGATTATTTCCTTTTCTCTGAAGGGGAGGAAATCCTGGTGGTGTAGTGGTGTGGTGGTTAAGAGCTATGGCTAACCCAAAGGTCAGCAGTTTGAATCCTCTTTGGGAACTCTATGGGACAGTTCTACTCTCTCCTATAGGGTCACTGTAAATTGGAATCGACTTGATGGCTATAGGTTTGGGTTTTATTTGTTTGTTTTTGGTTTCTGAAGGGATAAAAATTTTGCCCACGTTCCACAGCTTGTGACAGGGCTGGAATTGAAACTGAATAGCCTCTGAATGGAGATCTCAGCTTGAAACTACTTTCCAAGAAATGAAGAGTTGGGTAGAATCATTGTTCTTAACAGAGTTGGGAACTAAGAATTATATGATTGGGTGGTGGAGAGGTAATTTACCACAAATTGTATATTAGCACAGAGTTCATCTAGCCTTCTTCATCCTTGACATTTAAAGATCTTTCACAGTTTATTGCAAAGCTGGCCAATGCCTCCTTTGTTTTATTAAGAGGGAGACAAGAAGGCAAGGGGCTTCTGCGCCTCTGTGTGCCACAGTTTTCCCTCAGACACTACCTGCTGAGATGGAAGAAACAAAAATTCTTTAGACTCCTAAAATCCCACCGATTTTTAACCTCTAACTGGAAGATGGTCAATGCAGACAATTATCAGTCACTTTAATTTATACAAAATCTGAAATCAAAAGCAGAGCATATCCAGTAAAAGAAAACTCTGGGAATAGAGGAAAAGAAGCCCACTTGGGACGTTCAGAACAACACTAGCCACTAACGAACAGTTTAAATAAGCTCAGAGAAGAGTCATAGCCACAGTTTATGGATGCCAGATAAATGGTCCCATGGACTTTAGAGGTGGGTTGCAGCAGAAGTTCCTGGGGCTCTAGAAAGGTGGTCAGCTCTCTTACAGGCAGAAAGGAACAGGGCTGAGGTGTCCTAACTATTTCTATTCTTCTGTCCTGGTTTTGTTGTTATTGGTGTTACTGACAGAGAAGTATGGCTTCC
Organism: Heterohyrax brucei; assembly: GCA_028571685.1. Taxonomy (NCBI): domain Eukaryota; kingdom Metazoa; phylum Chordata; class Mammalia; order Hyracoidea; family Procaviidae; genus Heterohyrax; species Heterohyrax brucei. Next base: position 137,023,581 of record CM053143.1, read on the forward strand.
AAACATCTAATCAGTCCAAAGAGACTAGCTTTTGGTCTTCCCACCTGAGTCTTCACTGACTTCTGTGGTAACCTTTCCAAAAGTGTAGACAGTAGACTAGCCTGTAGCTCTTCTTCTAGCATTAACAACCATCTTTAATAATTCTCATTCTCTTTAAATGTAATGCTATACTCTTCTCCCACTAGCCAGGTGTCTCCAGCTGCTTGGCCATTCCACTGCACCAAAAACTCAACCAAAGCCATTAACATTTCCCACAAAATTTCTGCCTTTCTGTGTTACTGTCATTCTCTAGGCTTTGCGCTATTATTGTTTTATAAGCTAGGCTTCAGATTCAGGGTAGGGGAATGATATGATGCAAAAGACCTTAATAGGTAACATCAACTGTCCTTTCACATTCAGAAATTCTTCAAAAACAGTATGGAGATCATTGAGTAAGAGTGAAAATCCTGCACTCCCAGGCCCAGCCTGCACTTCATTCTGCCTGTCCATAATCCTCCAGGATTGTACCTGGAGACTCAGGTTGCTGCTCTCCACATTTCTAGTGAGTCTTCCTACAAGTGAAAAACCAGTTCCCTTCAAGCTGATTCCAGCTCATGATGATCCAGGTGTATAAGAGTAGAACTGTGCCCCATTAAGTTTTCAATGGCCATGATCTTTCAGAAGTAGGTCACCAGGCCTTTCTTCCCAGGCACCTCTGGGTAGACTCAGACCTTTCGGTTAGCAGTCAAAGATGTCAATCAAGGTAGCACCCAAAAGTGGGGGATGCTAATTCAGTGCACCATGGCAACTATATTAGGTGATGGTTCTCAGCCATCACCACTCAAATGGTCCTCTGAGGTCACATTCAAGTCCAATACTTGAATTTTTATAGACAAAGAAGCTGAGACCCAGGAAAGCAAAGACAGAGACTTGATCAAGATAGAAAATGGGAGCTTAGGCTCCTGATTCACAGCTGACTAAATTTCCCATTTGTTATAGATCAAATTGTGTGCCCCCAAAATGTGTGTAGCAATTTGACTAGGCTATGACTCCTGGTATTGTGTGATGTTCCTACTTATTGTAAACGCTGCCTCTACGATGTCAGTGAGGGAGGATGGGTAATGGCCATGTTAATGAGGCAGGACTCAGTCTACAAGATTGTATTGTGCCTTGATGCACTCTCTCGAGATAAAAGAAAGGGAAGTAAACAGATAGTTGAGGACTTCACACCACCAGAAACACAGTGATGGCAACAGAATGTGTCTCTCGGACCCAGGGTCCTTGCGCCTCAGAAGCTCCTAGTCCAGGAGAAGACTGATGACAATGACTTTCTTCCAGAGCCAACAGAGAAAGCCTTCCCCTGGAGCTGACAGCCTGGACTCTCAGCCTAATTTACTGTATGGAAATAAATTTTGTTTTTGTTAAAGCCATCTACTTGTGGTACTCCTGTTATAGCAGCACTAGATGACCAAGACATAACTTCAACACAGTGTTCTTAGATGTTTGCATTACTTCAGGAACAAAGCAGCTATATAAACAATGGCTGCTAGCATGAATTAAGAGCTTCTCGGTTCACCTGTAACTTAAAATCTTGTGTGAAAGACAGTAAAATAGTTTTATATCTTTAATATCAATCTGTTGACACCAAATGGGATGCCAGAAGCCACTGCATTTTTTCATTTTACAAAATATTGAGATTTTTAAAAAACATATGTGTGTAGTATTGTGACTGACAACTACATGTAGAGATATCCAAGCAAGTAAGTAGTTGAGTCTTCAGGCCTCATTTCATACCAAAGACCTGGCATCACCTCCATATCCTCCAGCCAAATAGAAAGATCGCATGTAGGGTTGTTATGTAGGTTGCTAAAGGATTGCATGTAGGCTTTGGTGTTATTCATGTTGAGTTTGTGGTGCAGTGGGATAGCCAAGAAGCTGGAGACACCTGGCTAGTGGTAGAAGAGTATAGCACTGTGTCATGGTTTGAATTGTGTCCCCCCAAAAATGTGTGCAGCCACGTGGCTGGGATATGGTTCCCAGTATCTTGGGACTGTCCTCCATTGTGTGGTTTTGCTAACCTGTATGTTAAAGGATTAGGGTGGGGCTGTGAATTCCTGCTATGGGGGAAGTTTCCCTGGAGTATGGCTTGCCCCACCCTTAATGCTTTTAGCTTGCAAGGAATAAAAGGAAAAAGAACCAAGGACAATTTGAGAACCTCGCTACCATCAAGCAAGCAGCACCGGGAGCAGAACGCGTCGTTCAGACCAGAGGTTCTTGCGTTAGGACGCTCCCTGGACAATGACTGATGCAATACCGGACTTTCCTCCAGAGCCGTCAAGGGGAAAGTCTTTCCCTGGAACGGACACCCTGAATATGGACTTGCAACCTACCGGACTGTGTAAGAATAAATCTTTCTTTGTTAAAGCCATCCACTCTGTGGTATTTCTGTTAGAGCAGCCCTAGCTGACTAAAACACACTGCATTTAAAGACAATGAGAGTTATTAAAGGTGGTTATTAAAGCTAGAAGAATAGCTGCAGGCTAGTCTACTACCTACACTTTCAGAAAAGTTACCACAGGTGTCAGTCAATTTGACAGCAATTGGTTTAAGGTCCCTGGTGGACCATTTGTACTTGACAACTGACCTCAAGTTTGGTGGTTCTCACCCACCCAGGGGTGCCACAGAAGTAAAGCCTGGTAATCTGCTTTTATGAAGGTTGCAGCTAAGCAAACCCTATGGAAAAATTTTATTCTGTAACATATGGGGTTGCCATGAATAGGAACTGACTCAGTGGCATCAGGTTTTGGTTTAGTCACAGTGATTAATGGAGGCTTTTGTAGGACAAAACAGAAGAAGGAGAATGGAGGAGGAGAAGGAAGAAAATGGGAAAAAGGAAGAGAAAAATGAGGAGATGGAGAAAGAGGAAGAAGAGGAAGACTCCTCATATTTCCCTAAAATCAGAGGGAAATAATGAGCTGACACCCTTGGAAGACTCTATCCCCACTCCTCCAACTTCAGGTGGCCACCCAGTTCTTGTTTAAACTCAATGAATCCACTCCAGGTCTTATTAATGGGAGACCAGAGACTTCTAATAAAACCCATTGCTATATGCTTGATTCCAACTTACAGCCAATGTCTTAGTCACCTAGTGCTACAGTAACAGAAATACCACAAGTGGATAGCTTTAAAAAAAGAAATTTTATTCTGTCAGTCCAGTAGGCTACACGTCCAAATGCAGGACATCAGCTCCAGGGTAAGGCTTTCTCTGTTGGGTCTTGTCATCAATCTTCTGGACTGGGAGCTTCTGAGGCACAGGAACCCCAATCCTTTCCAGATGATGCACACTCTGCTCCTGGCACTACTTCTTTTATAGCTCAAGAGATTATCTCAAGGCACAACACAACCTTATATAGAGAGCCTGCCCTGCCAACATAACTGCTAACCATCCTCTCTTATTAACATCAAAGAGGCAGAACTTAAAACATATAGGAGTATCACACAATACCAGGAATCCTGGCCTAGACAAATTGCTATACATGTTTTGGGGGGCGCGGTGGACACAATCCAATCCATGACAGCCACTCTATAGGACAAAGTAGAACTGTTAAGAGTTTCCAAGGCTGTGAATCTTTACAGAAGCAGACTGCCACATTTTTCTCCTGAACAGCAACTGGTAGGTTTGAACCACCTGACTTCTAGGTAGCAGTTGAGCTATTAATGGCACCACCATGGCTCCCTAGACTTCTAAGAGGCTGAATCAATGATAAGCAAAGGCATGGTGTACTTACACTAAGGCAAACTGGAGTGGCTTATGGGACACTGTCTACCTCCAACTTATAACATTTAGGTTCTTTGCTCTAAGTCATTTTGGATTTGGAAGAATAGGAGGGGAGGGCTTTATATTTCTTCTCTTTCCTCTTTCCTTTCATTTACCAAGAGTCAGCTAGATTGATTGTTAGGATTCTCAGAGGCTACTTCAGAACAAATACTACTCTTGGGCTCACCTTGGTAGTGCATGGACCAATGTAAGGCTGTTTTGATGAGCTCATTTTTGCACTCATCACTTAAGTGTGAAAGGTTTCAGGAAACTCAACCCTGAGGCCTGGATGAGTTATCGCACTCTGTGCCAAGATAAAAACTGGTATGCTAATAACTGTGCCAATAGCAAAATGAAGTTCACATTTTTAAATCTTTACTCAGTGAAGCTTGCATTATTATTGTTTTAAATAACTTCAGATTTACAGAAACATTGCAAGCACAGTGAAAAGAGCTTTTGTTTTCCTGGGCCACTTGAGAGGAAGCTGCTGACATCATATTCTATCACTTCCAATCTGAGAAGCTCAGAGAACTTATTTGTGTGTGTGTGTCTGATGGCACTTGGCTGGCTGGTATGAAAATATATACAACAAAACATACCACACTTCAACAATTCCTACAGGTATACTTTAGTAACACTGGTTACATTCTTCAAGCTGTGCTACCTTTCTCAACAATATTTTCCAAAATATTTCACCATCATTAACACAAACTCACTGCAACACTAAGTATCTCATCTATTCTCTCAAGTTGTTGTTCACATGATCATATAGATACTTCTTTAAGAAAGCATTTAATGTTCTTTCAGAGTGCAATGCTTAATGCAGACATTTCTTTGTCTAATTACACCATCATTTGTTTCAAGGATGACTTCAGGGGCTAGTTTCAGCTCACGCTTTAAAGATTGTCCAGAAACTCTGGATTCCATTCAGAAGACTTGTCCTTGACAGTCTAAGAAAATAAGCACGAAAACCCTCATAAATAAGTGAAGGAACAATTGAAGGCAGCTGAAGGGCCAATGACAACATGTGTATGATTGCCACTGTGATTCTGTTCTGCCTCCAAACACCCAAAACCCATTGCCACATCAATTCAGACTCATACTGACTCTACAGGACAGAGAAGGATTGCCCCATATGGTTTCCAATGAGCACAGGGTGGATCTGAACTGCCAGTGTGCTGGTTAACACCTGCAGCTTTTAACCACCACACCACCAGGGTTTCTGGTTTTGCCTCCATGCTGTTACAGTATGATCAACATCTGCAAATGCTCTCCAACTTTAGTCCTCTCTGATTTCTGCCTGTCTCAAACCCTACTGCTTTAAGATTAAAGAAGTTAATCGAAAAGTTCAGAAACTTTCAGTGACTCCTTTTTGCCAAAATCCTACCAGATGAAGCTGCAGTGGTGGCTTGATACTCATAAAGCTCTTCATGACAGGGCCATAAACTCTTCTAGTTCTATGCACTGGTCACACAGTGCAGGGATTTACTGCTGGGACTGAAGGCAGAGTGCCTAACTCTGAACTGGTTCTACCAGTATTATGTGACTGTGCAAGTCCCTTAGCTTCTGGGCACTTCAGCTTCCTGATCTGTACATGCGATAGTAATAGCCCCAGTGGCGGAGTGGTGGAAGCACCTGGCTGCCAACCAGGTCAGTGGCTTCAACCCACCAGCCACTCTGCACAGGAGAAATAGGTGGCAGTTGGCTTTCATACAGGTTGCAGCCTTGAAGACCTCATGGGGTAGCTCTACTCTATCCTGTAGCATCACTATGAGGCAGAGTCAACTTTATAACAATGGGTTTGGTTTTGTCCCACAGCACTATTGCCAGGATTAAATGACAGTGTTAGTACAATTATAGGAGTGCTGTTGTTACTGTGCTGCCCCACTTCAAGCACCCAACCACTCCGTTCACCAAATACGCTCACTGGGCTCTATGTTTGCTTGAGTTCTTCCTCTGCAAGATTGCCCAGTGTCAATCTCTCACTTCAGGTCCTATCCACCCTTCAAGTTCTAGCTCAGACTTTATCAATTCCACACAGTCTTTTCCTGCTTCCCTGGACGGGAGCTTCCCTACCTCTGAACACACTTTGCATGCTCTCTTGTTGTTTTATGTTAGAGTTACCAGGGGGTGTTTGCTGGATTTGAACTGTCAACCTTTGTGTTAGAAACCTCAATGGTTAACCACTATGGCATCAGTGTTTCTGACCCTGCCTTAAAGGACAGAGAAAATAAAAGTACTTTGTATACTGTAAAAATGATCATACGATCAGACATACTTATAATAATGGTATCCTCTTATCTCTGTCACAGTCCTAAAAGTTGCACGAGGGCAGGAATCACACTGATTCTCTTTGTTTCTCCTGCAATGGTTTATACAATAAAATTTGTGAATAACCTTACTCAATAGATGCTGAAAAGTGAGTTTATGAAGAGGTTTCCAATAGAGAGGTCACTGAGGAAACAGGAACCATGAAATAAGCACTTAGATAGGACCGAAACAACCAAACCCACTGCTGTTGAGTTGATTCCAACTCACAGTTACCAAATAGAACTGTTCCAGAGTTTCCAAGAAGCACCTGGTAGATCTGAACTGCCGACCTTCTGGTCAGCAGACGTAGCACTGAATCACTATGCCACCAGGGTTTCCACTTAGATGGGAAGCAGGGGAATATCCTCAGATCACAGACACTCTTCAGAAAGGGCAGGCCTGTGTCAGAGACCACTGTGGGTGCAAAGCCTGAGAGGCCACAGATGGGCAAATCATCAGGATGTTTAGCACCTTTAAAGATTTCTTCCTGGCTTTTTTTTTTTTTCAACTCAAATGAGAGCTTCGCTTCTGGGCTTTGCTTCCCGCTTTTTTATTTCAAACCTCCTCTCTCTCATTTAGAGACTCTGGGTGGTAAATATGGCTAGGGAGCAGCTGCTAACCACAAGGTTCTATGTTTGAGTCCACTCACAGGTGCCTGGGAATAAAGGCTTGGCAATCTACTTCTAAAAAAAGACTCAAAACCCTATGGAATCCCCTGATGTCACCTTTAAACCAAACAACAGTTAAGCTCAGTTAGTAAAAAACGTTTGCCTTGACCACCGTACCATTTTAGAGAATTATATACATGAGATCAAAATGACAACTCTAAGGCACAGACAGACGAGAAGTTTAGGAAGCACTCAGATGGTGGTGAAATAATTTGGGAGGAGACAGAATGATGGCACAACATAAAGATTATAACCACCGTCATTAAGTTGCATGTGTAGAAATTGCTCAGGGAGTGTATGTTTGGTTGCACATATTTTCACCAAAAATAAGTTTAAAAAAATAAGAGAAAGAAAGAAAAGAAAATGTTACAAAGTACAGTTCCACTCTGACACATGCGGGTTTGCCATGAGTCAGAAGTGATTCAACAGCTACTGGTTCTCTCTCGTTCAGCTGCCCTGGTTTCCATGTGTGTCAGTCACAGTTCGTATCTGCAAGCAACAGACACTGACTTGTCTAACTCAAGCAAGTGAGAAGGTACTAGAAGGATAGTAGAGACTCATAGAAAAAAGGAAACTAGAGTTCACACTTGGAAAAGAACAAGAATTAAGAGAGTTTCAGAGGCCCAGGAAACTCTAATGGCACAGTGGTTAAGTGCTATGGCTGCTAACCAAAAGGTCAGCAGTTTAAGTCCATCAGGCGCTTCTTGGAAATTTTGTGGGGCAGTTCTACTCTGCCCTATAGGGCCACTGTGCATCAGATTCAACTTGGTGACAGCAGGTTTGGTTTTGGTTTCAGAGGCCCAGGCACTGGGAACCATGGCAGCAGTCACATCCCATGAAGAGTTCAGTTACACATCCATGACCCACCTACCAAGTCAAAGCACTACAGAAAACATTTGATTGGTGACGCATGGTCACATGCTCATGCCAGGCTGAAAGGCCTTTAGGCTGCTGTAGTGGAAAGCAGGAACTGCGTCTTGTCAGAGATACATGCCATGAAGCAAACAGAATTTGGTTGCTGCTGGAAAGCTAAATTCACAAAAATACCCACCATGCTAGGCTTTTAGATTATATCTTGATTTTCCTTTTCTGTCCCACCCCCTTGGATGAGCAACACCTGTTCATCTCTGTGGTGCTCTGATTCTACTGCTCCTCGAGAGCTGCATTTCTTTCTTGGTGGCATGTGCTGCTGCCTGACAGCAAATGAGGCCACATCCCCTGCTACCTGGATGCTCAAGCCCAGATCTGGCGCCCGTACGTCCATGCTGATCTACAGGCTGATAGAGATCAGACAGGGTACATAATGGCCTGCGGTCTGGGGCTGAGGACAGTGGAACATCAGAGAGAGAGACAAGAAGGAAAGCACAGCAAACTTAATAAGCCCTTGTACTCACTACTCTGACCCTCACCACTGCGCACTTAGTGCTAAGGAGAGCAGCGGAGAGTTGAGAAGCATCACCTCCATTCTAGGTCCTATTCTCTCTGTAACTACTATCTGCGGCAGGGTTTTGGGTGGAGGAACAATGAAAAATGATGGGAAGTTTGCTGGGGGAGGGAGAAGTATTTCTGGGAACCTTTCCCTCCTTTACAACAAATGGCACAAGACAGGGATGGCTCCTTTTCTGTCCCTAGTCTTTGTTACCTGCATGTGACATCTGGAACTACGGCAGCCATTCTGTGACTATGTGGGCAAAAGCCTGAAGACAAGAGCCCATTCTCCAACAATGCTAGGCAAGAAACAAGATCAGACTGGATCTGGATGCTGCTGCTAGGATATTTAATTAATGAATCCTCCAGACTTTCAGATAGATCAGATACTGTATGTAATTATGGTTGAAGACATTAGCAACTGGCTTTTCTGTTGCAGCTGAAATCATTCTACCTAGTATGGTCCTCTCACCACTACTCAAGTACGGGGCACATTCTAGGAACCACTGACATCATCTAACCCTGGAGGGTGAGTTTACAGAGGGAAATTCTCCCCATCCATAAAAGGAGAAGGCTGTATGCAGCTGCATGGTTAACACACGCCAGAGGCTAGCCCTCCTACTCCTTCTCTTTTGTCTTTTTTGGACAAGTATCATGTAATTTAGGATCATACATATTGGGTAATTACTATGGCAATGATTAGGGATTCACTTCAGAAATATAATTATAGTCACATTTCAGCTCGTTTCCATGACAACAGGGCAATCACAATTGATCAGTAGTTTTCTTCCTAAACAGATCTGTGAGTCTCATTCAAATGAAATGCTAAAAAGAAATTACATATCCTCATCAAACATGCTAGAGTTGCTGGAAGAGACTGGAATCAGACTATATTTCACACGGCATCTCGGCCTTTGGTGTTCTATGAAAACACATGGTACTCAATAGGCTACAAAGTACCACCTTACCTGTCAATTACAACAGAAATGGGCCATTCCACATAAAATTCAAGGAAAAGAAAGTTTGGAATCTTGAAACTTGAAGTCAAATGATCATTTCTGTCAGCCCCTAGGTTCACTTTGGTGTCAACATCACATAAGACAAGCAACTGTCTAACCTGCCTCTAAATCTCTGTAGGGAAAAAGGACACAGCTTCCACACTGTTTCTTCCACTCTTCACTTGCCTTCACCTTAAGAAAGATCTTTTCATAAATCCCTCTAGCTGTCTATGGTTTGCAGGAGATTTTACTGTCTATTTATTTGTTGTTGTTGGTTGCCGTATTCACATCAATTCTGATTCACGGAGACCCTACACAGAACTGTGTTCTGCAGGGTTTTCAAGATTTTCAAAAGCAGGTTGGCAGGCCTATCTTCCGAGGCACCTCTAGGTGGGTTCGAACCACCAGCCTTTTGGCTAGCAGTACAATGCTTAACTGTCTGTGTTACCTGTGTACTGCTACTGTCATTTTAATCAATGTCCACTTGGGCTATACTCTGGAAATAGAAAAGTTATCATCAACATTTTCTTGATCTCAGTAACAATATTAGCTTGCATTTGTAAAGTGCTTAATAGTAGAAGTGTGATGTCATACAAACTTTGTATGCCTCTAACAATCCTGGGAGACAGTTTATCCATTTAACAGATGGAAGGACTCGCTTGGCTAAGGTCATGCAGCACAGGAGTGAAAGCACCTGGATTCAAGAGAGGACTGTCAGACTCCTAATCTGTTGCACTCACCACACACTGCCTCTCTTCTGATTGCTCTAAGGGATTCGGCAACTTTCTTTTCTCCTAGCCTGACTGAGCCGAGCTCCACTTTGGCTTGATGCCTCTTTTGGAAACCCTGGTGGTGTAGCAGTTGAGTATTACGGCTGATAACCAAAAGGCTGGCAGTTTAAATCCACCAACACTCCTCTGAAACTCTGTGTGGCAGTTCTACTCTGTCCTCTAAGGTCTCTATGAGTTGGAAATGACTCCATAGAAATGGATATGGTTTGGGTTTTTTTTTTTTGTACCTCTGCTATTCTTTGTTCAATTTCAGCACATTCCAGTTTCCTAGAGATGGAGGATAAATGATTGAGTAAAATGGGTCTTTTCTAACTTCATGTTTTGAAACACAGAGAGGTCAAGTGACCTAGCTACACTCCAGTAACTGGAGAACCTGCGTTTTGCTGTCATTTCACTGGTGATATGCTGTCTCATTATACCAATCATGTAATTTTGCTTTCCAATGGGTCAAGGGACAGTGATGCTTTTTTCCACGGTGGGAAACAAAAGGATGGATTAGATGAAGATTGACTGGTACACTGGGAAGAGGAGTGTGGTAAAAAGGGTAATATTCATATATTCATTTATTAAATGAAAAATTACTGAATGACTACCATGTACCAAGCAACATGCTAAAAACCAGTTGACATCAAGTTGATTCCAACTAACAGCGATCCCACGTGTGTACAGTAGAACTGTTCCAAAGGATTTCTATGGCTGTGACCTTTCAGAAGCAGACTGCCAGACCTTTTTTGGAGGCACCTTTGGGTGGGTTTCAACCTTCGACCTTTTGATTAGCAGTCGGGGGGTGTAACCATCGGTACTACCCCAGAACTCCCTGCACAGTTCTAGTGGCTGGACGTACAATGAATGTCCAGCTATACAGGCTTACTTACCCTCATGGAAAGGAAAGGGGAGATGTGAGAACAACGGCAGAGGGGGTTGAGGGGGTCACAGAAAGCTTCTCTCCTGAAAAGTAGACAGCTATGCAGAAAGCCAAAGAACGGACAAACAGTATTTAGCTAGAGAAAGTGGTGAAGATGGGCGATGGGGCTGCTTGAGACAAAGGGATGACCATGTGCCAAATGAGCACACTTGGCTTCTGGTCACGATTTTCCAGAGAGTGGGAGGAGAGCGGATGAAGTCAACCATAGGCAAATACTTGAAGCAGGCAGTTTCGAACGTGACCTGCATCTCTTTCCTGTCTCCTCCCCACCCCTCCACAGGGCTCAATGCTCTCACCATACCACAGCTGCTGGTCCTTCCCAGCCACCTGCTCGCCTTGGCTGCACCGATCTACTTCCAACTTATCCTCTTCTCTGTTCCACCTCAATTTCTCCTTCCAGTGTTTGGAGTTTAGGGAGGAAAATAACCCCTATTCTCCCCAACAACAAAAATTTTAACTTCAGCCAGGTCTGACATAACCAATACCATATTTCATTTCTTTTTAAAAAACATCTTCAGTGATATAATTCACAAGTCCCAAAACTGACTCTGAAATTGTATATTTCAATGGTTTTAGTATAGTCACAGAATTGTGCAACCTTCACCAGACTCTAGACTGAAAACCTTTTCATCACCCCAAGAAATATTAGACACATCAGAAGTTACTCCCCATTGCTCCCCTTCCCCTAGCTCCTGGCTGCCACTAATCTTTCTGTCTGTAGGGATTTGCCTTTTACCAACATTTCATATAAATGGCATCATTTGTATTCTCAAATTATATTCCGTTGTACGGATTTACCACATTTTATTTATCCATATGTCAACTGATGAACATTTGTGTTGTCTTTACTTTTTGGCAGTTATGAATAACACTGCTATGAGTATTTGTGTACAAGTTTTTGTATGGATGTAAATTTTCATTTCTCTTGAATAAATACCTATAAGTGGAATTATTAGAGCATATGTAAACTCTATGTTTAACATTTTGAGGAACTGCCAACTGTTTTCCAAAGCAGCTGCACATTTCACATGCCCACTGGTAATCTACGAGGGTCCCACTATCTCACATCCTCACCCACATTTATTATTGTCTTTTTGATTACACCCTTCTTAGTGGGTGTGAAATGCTAGGGCATTTCATTTTCATTTTGACTTTCATTTCCCTAATGGCTAATGATATTGAGCAAGTATGTTTTCATGAGCTTACTGGCCATTTGTACATCTTCTTTAGAGAAATGTCTATTCAAATCCTTTGTTAATTAAAGAAAAGTATTTTTGTCTTATTATTGAGTTTTATGAATTCTTTATATTTTCAAAAAGAAATAAAGGGCATTCAAATTGGTAAGGGAAAGGCAAAACTGTGCTTATCTGCAGATGATACAATGTAATACATTAAAAACTCCATAAGAAAAACTTCTAGAATAGATTCAGCAGAGTAGCAAGATACAACATAAACATACATGTATCAGTTGGATTCCTCTACATTTAATTAAAGAACCATAAAAAGGAAACCAGCAAAGTAATACCATTTATAATAGCCTCTACAAGAATAAAATACTTAGGAATAACTCTAACTAAGGATGTAAGAGATATATACAAGCAAAGCTACAAAATACTACTGCAAGAAACCAAAAGAGAACTACATAAATGGAAACACACACCATGATCATGGATAGGTAGACTGAACATCATGATTATGTCAATTCTACCCCAAATGACCTACAAATATAATGCAATTCTGATGCAAATACCAACTTCTTTCTTTAAAGAGATGGAAACAATTTAATCATTAACTTTATATGGAAAAGAAAGAGGCCCCAGATGAATAAAGCACTACTGAAGAAGAATAAAGTAGGAGGATTTGTACTTCCTGACCTCAGCTACAGTAGGCAAAACAGCCTGATGCTGGTACAACAACAGGTACATGGACCAATGGAACAGAACTGAGAACCCTCTGAAATGTAAATCCATCCACCTACAGTCACCTAACCTTCAATGAAGGTCCAAAGTCCATCAGATGTGGAAAAGATAGTCTTTTTCAGTAACTAGTGTTGGCAAAACTTGATGTCCATTTGCAAAAGGAAAAATGAAACAGAACCCATAACTCATACCATACACAAAAACTAATTCAAAAAGGATCAAAAACATAAATATAAAACCCCAAACTATAAATATCATGAAAGAAAAACAGGGTCAATGCTAGAGGCTCTGTCATGGATTCAACTGTGTCCCTCAAAAATATCTGTCAACCTGGCCACATTATGATTCCCAGTACTGTACGATGGTCTACAATCTTACCATCCAAAGAGATTTTCATACGTGTTGTAAATTCTGTCACTATGATGTAATGAGGTGATTAATGGCAGTTATGTTGGTGAGGTCTACAAGATTAGTGTCTTAAGCCAATCTCTTTTGAGATACAAAAGACAGAAGTAAACAGAGAGACATGGAGACCTCATAACCACCAAGAAAGCACTATCAGAAGCAGAGTGAGTCCTTTGGACCCAAAGTTCCTATGCTGAGATGATCCCAGAACAAGGCAAGACTGATGCATCACAAAGACCTGTCCCTAGAGCCAACAGAGAGATAAATAAACTTATCTTTTGTTAAAGCCACCACTTGTGATATTTCTGTCAGCAACACTAGATGACCCAGACAGGTCCTAATACATGGCTTTAGCAGGACACAAATCATAACTAACACTACACCAACACCAGAAGTTAAGCTACATAGCTGGGGTCTTCTAAAAATTAAACAATTATGTTCACCAAAAACTTCACCAAAAGTGTAAAAAAGAGAACCTACATAGTGTGTAAACAAAAAATTGGCTGTGATAAATCCAACAAAGACCTAATCTCTAAAGTCTACAGGAGAATCTAACATCACTACAACAAAAAGACAAATAATCCAATTAGAAATGGGGAAAAGATATGAACACATACTTCACCAAAAAAGGCATTTACGTGGATACAGACACATGAGGAAATGTTCGTGATTTACTACCATTAGAAAAATGTAAATCGAAACCACAATGAGATGCATCTCATTCCAACATTACTGACATGAATCAAAACAACAAGAAAATAGCAAATGCTGGAAAGGCTATGGAGAGACTGGAACTCTTATGCACTGATAGTGGGAATGCAAAATGGCCAAACCATTCTCAAAAATGATATGGTGCTTCCTTAAAAAGTTAGAGATGCCATATGGCCCTGCAAGCCGACTCCTAAGAATACATCCTAGTGAACTAAGAGCTGTCAAAGGAATAGACATATGCACACCTGCTGCAGCACTGTTCATAACGGCAAAAAGGTAGAAGCAATCTAAGCACTCATCAACAAATCGATGTATAAATAAACTACCGTATATACAACAGAGTACTACATAATGAAAAGGAACATGGATGAATCTACAAAGCAACTCACAATGTGGATGAATCTGGAGGGCATTATGCTGAGTGAAATAAGTCAATCACAAAAGTACAAATATTGTATGAGACTGCTACTATAAAAATCCAGGAAAAGACAAAAACAAAACAAAAAAACCACAAAACAGTATTTGATGGTTATGGGAGAGAAAAAATACTAAATAGACAATACACAAATAGCAAATGGGGACTCCAGAACAACTTGTCCAAGGCAAGGTTACAGAAGCTCCATGAACCAAACCCACCACCACTGGGTCAATTTCAACTCATAGCAACCCTATAGGACAGAGTAGAACTGCCCATATGGTTTCCAAGGAGCAGGTGCATTTAAACTGCCAATGTTCTGGTAAGTAGTTGCGGCACTTAACCACTAGGCCAACAGGGTATCTGAAGCTCCGCAGGCACATCCAAACTCACTGACAGACCAAATGAAGGGGCTGAGAGGGCTGTGGGGATCATGGTCTTGGGAACACTTAGCTCAAATGGCATAATGTAGTTTATAAAGGAAATGTTTTAAATTCTACTTTGGTCAATTGTGTCTGGGGTCTTAAAAGGCTGAGAGTGGCCCTAGGATACCCCAGCAGTCTCCCCCTGTGTGGTAAAAGAGAGAATGAAGAAAAGCAAAGATTCAAAGGAAAGATTAGTGCACAGAACTAATCACAACTGCCACAGCTTCCACCAGACTGAGTCCTGCACAATGAGATGATGCCTGGTTACTGCCATTGACTGCTCTAGGGATCACAACAGAGGGTCCAAGACGGAGAAAAACACACAACAAAATTCTAACTTATTCACACCCACACCCATACCCACACCCCAGACTTACAGGTGTGACACAGACTGGAGATGCCACTTGACTATATCCCCTTGGTCACCCTTTAGGCTCAGTAATCAAGTCACTCCTGAGGTTCACCCTTCAGACACAGATTAGATATGCTCACGAAACAAAACAAGACTAAATGCTGATGCCAACTCAAGTGCAAGTGTGAGAAGGCAGAAGGGGACAGAAAAGCTGGTAAAGGGGAGCCCAAGGCTGAGAAAGGGACAGTGCTGACATGTAGTGGGCTTGGCAACCAATGTCATTAAACAATATGTGTATTAATTGTTTAATGAGAAACTTGTCCACTCTGTACACCTTCATCTAAAGTATAATACAAAACTTTTCTAAAGAATTCTTTATATATTCTAGAGACAACTCTCTTATCAGGTATTTGATTAGCAAATGTTTTCTCTCAAGCAGTAAGCTGTTTTTTCATTTTGATTTTTTTCCCCTGTGAGGTTTTATGAAAGCTTTTAATTTTGATGCAGTTGATTTTATCTTTTGTTTTCTCTTGTTGCCTGTGATTTTGGTACCTAAGGACTCACTGCCTAATCCATGGTCACCAGGTCTTACTTCTTTATTTTCTTGTAAGTTTTACAGTTTTAGCTGTTATATTTAGCTCTGTAATCATTTCGAGTTTATTTGAATATATGGTGTGAAGTAGGTGTCATAGATTGCACTGTGTCCCCGCAAAAATGTGTGTATCACTTTGGCTGCATTTATAAGATTACCCATCATTCCCAGTGTTGAGTGACTTTTCCCATGTGTTGTGAATCCTGCCTCAGTGATGCTGATGGGGGAGAACGGGCAGCAGTTGTGTTGGCGAGAGGTGGGACTCAATCTACAAGCTTGTAGGACATAAAAGTGCACAGAGTTGGGGACTTCACATCACCAAGAAAGCAGACTGAGAGCGCAGTGTGTCCTTTGGACCTGAGGTTCCTACAATGAGACCCTCTCATACTGAATTCGGACTTGTAGCTTATGGACTGTGATAATAAAAAAAAAAAAAAAAAAAAAAAAAAACCACACCTGACTTGCAGCTTACCAGACTGTAATAATACAATTTCTCTTTTGAAAGCCCTCCACTTATAGTATTTGTTAGAGTAGTACCGGACAACTACGATAGTATGGGTCCAACTTCACTCTTATATATGTAGCTATCCTGTTGTTGCTATGACTCAGAATCAACTCCACAATGATGGGTAATACAGTTGTCCCAGCACTATTTGTTGAAAAGACATTGTCACCCACACTGCATTGTCATGGCACCTTGTTTCAAACCAACGGACTCTAAATGTTAAGGTTTATTTCTAGACTCTTAGTTATAGTCCATTAATCTATATGTCTAGCTTATGCCACCATTACAGTGTTTTGAAGACTACAGCTATGTAATCAATTTTGAAATTGGCAAATATGAATCCTACAACTTTCTTCTTCTTTTCCAAGATTGTTTTGGTTATTCTGAGCCCCTTACATGTCCATATGAATTTTAGGATCTGCTTGCCAATTCTCTCTCTCTCTCTCTCTCTCTCTCTCTCTCACACACACACACACACACACACAATACCTCTGGGATTTTGATAGGGATCACACTAAAAATGTAGGTCTATTCAGGAAAATTGCCATCTTAACAAAATTAAATTTTCTAATCCATGAACATGGAATTTCTTTGCATTTATTCAGATCTTCTTTGTTTCAATGGTATTTTGTAACGTTCAGTGTATAAATTTTGCACTTCTTTTGTTGCTAAGTTTATTCCGAAATATTTTATTATTTTTTGAGGAGATTATAAATGGAATTGTTTTCTTGATTTCATTTTTAGGTTGTTCATCCTAGAAATACAATTGATTTTTGTTTGTTGGGCTTGTATCCTACAGACTTGCTAAATTTGGTTTATTAGCTCCAATAGTTTTATGTGTGTATGTGTGTGTGCACATGCATATTTTTTAGCTAAGATTCAAAGCAAAAAAAAAAAAAAAAGCCACCAAAACTGTTGCCTTTGAGTTGATTCTGACTCATGGTGACCCTTCAGAACACAGCAGAACTGTCCCATTGAGTCTCTAAGGACAGCCGGTGTGGATTCAAACTGCCAAACTTTTGATGAGCAGCCAAGCTCTTAATTACTGTGCCATATCACCCCTGAGTTTATAAGATTACCCATCTGCAAATAGAGATAAGTTTACTCCTTCCTTTTTAGGCTGGGTGCCTTTTATTTCTTTTTCTTTCTAGATAGAACCTACAGTGTAATGTTAAATAGAAGGAGTGAGAAAGGGTAACTTTGTCTGTCTCCTGATTATCAAGGGGACACATCCAGCCTTTTATGATTAAGTGTGATGCTGGCTGTAGGTTTTGGGGTTTTTTGTTTTTTGTAGATGCCCTTCATCAGCTGAGGAAGTATTCTTCTATTCCTAGTTTGTTGTTTTTATCAAGAGAAGATACTGCATTCTGTCAAATGCTTTTTCTACATCCTTTGAGATGATGATGCAGTTTTTGTCCTTTAATCTATTAATA
Organism: Heterohyrax brucei; assembly: GCA_028571685.1. Taxonomy (NCBI): domain Eukaryota; kingdom Metazoa; phylum Chordata; class Mammalia; order Hyracoidea; family Procaviidae; genus Heterohyrax; species Heterohyrax brucei. The sequence continues at coordinate 137,041,254 of CM053143.1, forward strand.
TGATGTATTACATTGACTGACTTTCATAGGTTAAACCAATCTCGCATTCCTGGGGTAGAGCCCACTTGTTCATAATGTAGAATCCTTTTTGTATGTTGTTGGACTTCAGTTTGCTAGTATTTTTCTGGTGACTGGATGGCACAAATGATTAAGAACTGGACTACTAGCCAAAAGGTCAGTGCTTGAAACTCATTCAGAGGCACCTTGGAAGACAGGCCTGGTGATGGGTTTCCAAAACAATCAGCCACTGAAAACCCTATGAAACAGTTCTACTCGGCACATAGGGGGTTGCCATGAGCTGGAATCAACTCAACAGCAGCTGACAACAGTATGTAAAATTTTCTCTGACTATCCTCTTTGCCAACCAATGAAACCAGGGGAAGCAGTCTCCTTCCTACCTATATTCATAAGGAATATTGTTCTCTGTCACTCCCAAATCTGCTCTTTATCTGAGCCAGGTCAGGTCCTTCCTGTTACTGAGCACTTGTCCTGACTGCTCTGGTTCCTGGCTGAGCTGAAACTGTGGAAGTGCTGTAACTGCGCATGAGAAAGCAGACAGTCTTTGATGGTGGGAAGGAGCGAGACGGGGTTTCACTAGTTAGATGGTAGACAAGAATTGTTTCAGCTGAAGGGAAAGACAACACACAGTACAGGAGAAGTTAGCACAACTGGACTAAACCAAAAACTAAGAAGTTTCCTAAATATAACCAAACACTTGAAGAAACAGAGTAGCAGGGGCAGAGGTGCATGCTTCTTGGCTTTAATACATACATGAAGCTGTCTGAGCAGCAGCTCCTGTCCAGAAGCGAGATGAGAGGGTAGAGATAGGGGGACAAGAGTTGGCTGAAGATATGGGAAGTACAGGGTGGAAAGGAGAAGTGTGCTGTCACCGTGTGGGGAAAGCAGTTAAGAGTTGTGTAGTGGAGTGTGTGGGGTTTTACATGGCAAAATTGACTTGGATTGTAGACTTTCACTTAAAGCACAATAAAATATGAAAAAAGAAAGAAAATGTTCTGCATGCTACTTTGGTGAGTAGCACCGGGGGGTCTTAACAGCCAGCAACCATCCACCTAAGAAGCACCAATTGGTCTCAACCCGCCAGGAGCCAAGAAAAATGAACATCAAAGACATAAGGAAAATATTGAGCCCAAGAGACAGAAAGAGCCATATAAACCAGAGACTATTATCAGCATGGGATTGGAAGAACCAGATGGTACCTAGCTACAACCAATGGCTGCTCTTACAGAGAACTTCACAGAGAGCCCTGATAGCACAGGAGAAATGTGGGGTGCAGAACTCAAACTCCAGTAAAAAGACCAGACTTTATAGTCTGAGAGACTAGAGGGTCCCCAGAAGACATGACCACCAGACTGTCTGTTCGCCCAGAACTAAAACCATTCCTGAAGCCAAATCCTCAGACAAAGACTGAATTGGCTACACAACATAAAATGACATCACTGAAGAAGATGCTTCTTGGCTTTAAGCAGACACAGGAGTCTAACTGGGCAGCCCCTGTCTAGAGGTGAGATGAGAGGCCAGAGGGAGACAGGAGCTAGTTAAATGGACACAGGAAACATAGGGTGAAAAGCAGAGTGTGCTCTCATAGAGTGGAAAGAGTAGCTAGGGAAAAGAATATACTCTTTGTTATTTGAATGGTGGCTCAGCGACTTACTAACTGCATGTCCTTAGATAAGTCACTCTGTAGCCTCAGTTGTTTTTACCTTTGAAATGGGAATAATAAATGTTAATCTCCAAGAGTTACTATAGGCAGCAAAGGATCAACCTCGATCAGAAAAAGTTTTGACTCTCCTGGCCCCTGGAAGGTAACCTCTAAGCCCTTGGAATGTTTTATGGATTCAATTGCGTACCACCATCCTCCAAAATACATGTTATATGTCCCAACTTCTATGCCTCTGGTTATAATGCTATTTGGGAATGATTATTTGTTATATTAATGAGACAGGTTTATTGTAGGGTGTGTCTTAAACTCTCTTGTGATACAACAGAGACTCCACAAGCAAACAGAAGTGGTAGAGATGGAGGAAGAAAGATGCAAAGACACATGAAAGCTGCCCAGGAACAGTCTGTTGTCAGAAGAGACAAAAATCTTCCTTCAGAGCCAACAGAAAGAGACAGGCTTCCTCCAGAGCCAGCACCCTGAATTCAGACTTCTAGCCTCCTAAACTGTGAGAAAGTAAATTTGTTTGTTAAAGACAGCCACTTGTGGTATTGATATTGTAGCAGCACTAGATAACTCAGACAGAATTTAATATTGAGGAGTGGGGTTGCAGCTGTAACAGACACCAAAAATGTGGAAGTGGTTTTGGAATTGGGTAATGGCTGGAAGCTGGAAGAGTTTTAAGGTGCCTACAACTAAAAGCAGAGCCCTGTGGTGTAGTGGCTCAGTGTTCAGCTGCTAACCAAAAGGCTGGCAGCCTGAATCCATCAGCTGCTCTCTGGAAATCCTATAGGGCAGTGCTGCCTTGTCTAGTAGAGTTGCTACGAGGTGGAATCAATTTGGCAGTAATGGATTTGGAGTTTGGGGGGCACAGTAAAAACCTGGAGTACTTTGAAGAAACTGTTGGTAGGATTATGGACCTCAAGGGCAATTCTGGTGAGGGCTTAAAAGGACGTGAGGAGAGCTACAGAGAAAGTCTTTACTGTCTAACAGAATATATCTGGCATTAGCAACAGAATGTTCCCAGAAATAGGAATTTTAAGTGTGTGTCTGGTGAAGATTTAAAAGAAAATGATGGACAATACGATTGGAGAACAGAGGGAAGGTGATGCTTTTCAAGTGGCGGTAAACCATGTTTAAATGTTTGGTGGACAGTAGAACTTTGAACTGATGAACTTAGATATCTGACTGAGGAGCTTTCTAAGTAAGATCTGTAAGGGGCTATGTGATTTCTCCTTGCCACTTACAGTAAAATGTGGGAGGAAAAAGATGGACTTAAAAATTAACTGTGCAAAACGAAAACAGAATTTAAAGTTTTGGAAAATTCTGTCATACAAACTAAAGACACTTGTCCTTAGTTCACCAAGGATGTGGCCACACAATCTTTTGTTAGAGATTAATCATGAGACTGATGAAGCTAACCAACCAGCACAGCAGAAAACCAGCTTAAACTGAAGGGGACAGAGAAAGATCCAAAGGAGCTACAAGTATTGTCCTAAGAAACGAACCATCCCTGGAGCAGCTCAGAGATCAGCAGAACTGTAGAAGCAGCACGGGAAGTACGGCTGCCTTAGACTCAAAACATATGGGCATGGCCTCTCAGGTACCAAAGGGTAACACCATGGTCTCCTACGTTTCAAAGAGTTGGATCTTTGCCAACTGGATTCCAGAGTGTGGGGCTGCCTAAAGTGTGCCAGGGACATGTGACCCCTGCCCAAAGCTGAGTCGGTGGGGCTGCTGCGATCAAGAGACAGAACAGGGTTGAGGGGGTAGAATGCAGATAGACTAGGACAACGGGGCTGCCTAAAGCCAAGGGAGCAGACTTTCCACGCTAACAGGCCTGGAAGGCAGAACTGAAGCCCAGGGCCAAGGAGTCTCCACCTAGAATCCAGAGGGCATGGCCAGCACCTAGAGTCTGGAGATACAGGGCCACTGCCTAGATGGTGTCAGAGAACAGAAGATTATTTTCAATTCTTGAGGTCTAACATAATTGTTCTGTTGGGTTTTACACTTTCTGGGTGCCTGTTACTCCTTCTTTGCCCCCAGTTTCTCCTATTTGTAATGGAAATATCTACCTCTGCTACATCATTGTACTTTGGAGGCAGATAAGTTGTATTCGAGATTTTACAGGTTCACAGATGAATAAGAAGTTTACCCCAGGATAGAATGTGCCAAAAGTTTCACCCATATTTGATTTAGATGAGTCAGAATATGAGATTTTGGACTTGAAGTTGATTTTTCTTAAGATTTTTGGGATAATGTGATGGGGTGAATGTATTACACATGTGCCAAGGTCATGAATTTTGCAGGGGGGAGTCAAAGTGTAGAATGCTATCGATTGAAATGTGTCCCCACAAAATGTGCTGTAAGTGCTAAGCTCTATGCCTGTGGTGAAGTGTATGCCTGCTAACCCGGAAGTCTGCAGTTCAAAGTGACCATCTGCTTCATGGGAAAAAGATGTGACAGTCTGCTTCTCATTCCTGTGATAGCAGCACCAGATGACTAATGCAGAATTTTCTATGCGGTAAAGAGTATCTTTACTTACCCAGGAGCCTTCAGCCACCAGTCTGTGCCAACAAAGTGTTTATGGTGTGGACCTCTGGATGGCCCGGAGACTAAAGTCAGTCATGTGTGCTGTCAGTCACGTCTATGTGACCAACCTCCAATAAAAACTCTGGGCACCTCAGCTACCACTACTGAACATTTTGATCCAAGATCCAGGGGTAAAATGTGGAACAGAATTTCAAATGCTCCTAGAATTCAGACTTTCTAGAGTCATTAAGACCGGATAAACTCCAACTTTGTTCAGCCAGTCTCAGTGAAGGTTTTTAAAACTTAAAATTTAAACCCAAAACCCCTCCCAAAGTTGTCTTCAAGTCAAACAATAGCTTACTTAGTGAAGAATGTGTGCCTTGAGCACTGAGCTCCTTAAAGAACCCTCTACATGGGATCAAACTGCCAACAGTAACTTGAAAGGCCTGAGAGGAAGCTTAGGGGAGGGAGTTTACATTGAGGGTAGAGGAAAAATTTGGAAAAGAAGGATGAGAATAGTTGCACAACTTGAGGAACGTCATGAATGTCACTGAATTGTATGTATAAAAATGAATGGAAGCTTTGCTGTGTATATTTTCAGAAGAAAGAAAATAAATTATTGAAAACTGAAAAAGAGGAGGCGGACCAACATGGTGGAGTAGGCAGATGCTTCCTATGACCCCTCTTACAACAGAGACCTGAGAAAACAAGTAAATCAATCATATACAACAATCTAGGAGACCTGAACATCAAAGGCAAAGTTGAGGAACTGGACTGAGTGGCAGGGGGAGGGAGACACGGTTCAGAAGCAGTGAGGAGTTAGCAGAACTGACCTGTAGGAACTGGTACCCTGCAGGCCAGATCTGCTGGCATGGTAAGGTGAGATAAGCAGTGGTGTTCGGGGCTCATTTTCCATGTTGGGAGAGACCGAGTGGTGGTGAGCCCACTCACAACTCCAGAATTCATGAAAAGCTGAGCTCAATCAGTAAAAGATAAGTGCATGCATCTAATCTACTGCATGAATGAAAAGACATCTTTTGGGAAAAATTTCTCTCCCATTTTCCTGACCCCTACTTGCTCTGCAGTGGGCCTGAGCTGGCTTCAGAGTCTGCTGCATCCCCTGAGCCCAAAGGAGAACCTGTCACAAACCCTGAGCCATCTCCCAGCCTTGGAAAGGTAACAAAATTAACCAAGAAGCAAAAATAACCTGCTGGCTCCCCTAAGCCAGGAACTCAGGGCAGAAATACCTCCTTTGCCTCGAGAGAGACATAAAGGGTCCATAGACTTTGCATGGCTTTCACTCATGCATAGACTTTTGTGGACCCCTTTCACCAGCATAGGCCCTTATTAGCACAGGACAACAGGGTATATCCCTAGTCTGACCTCAGCCATATCGGTTACATGGCAGAAAGGCAGGTTGGTGAGTTTTGACTTCACTTTGCCTAGTAAACAGGGTTCTTTTTTTATTTATTTTTATTTTTATTTAACATAACTGAGTGAAAATGTACATTCACGTATAAATTTACATGCCCACCTATATGCAGCTTCCACTGCTCTCCCTGTCCGGTGACATAAACAAGGTTCTAACGTACCCATGTGAAGAGTCTGAGGACCTGGCAGCTCTATCCATGTTGCTTAGCCACCCGCAACAGTAGTCTAGGAATAAGTGGTGACTCCCTGTCCTTTGAGACAATACCACTGAGGGCCCACAGTCCAGGTGCAAGACCCACTACGCACTACACGCTCTGGAGAACAGGGACATACTTTTCTTACTGACATTCACGGTGGCTATCAGAAACTTGCCTTACTCAGCACGCAACCCACCGTCAAAGCCAGACACCTGTGCCTACCCGAGTCACCCCTGCCTATCTAGGACAGTAGGTGATACCCTGTACCACACACTTGGAACCGACTACCAGGACACCTGAGCTGAATTCATACAAGAAAAGTAAATGGGCTCCTGGGCTCACATACCCAGTAACAGCTGTAACCACCGGGTGGCAAGTTATTAGGGCTTCAGAGGCCCCAGTATTCAAACTAGCTTATAAAAGCAGCCTATTTGGGCATATCAAAACAAAATAAAACAAGAAGCTAGGATACAATGTGCAAATATAAAATACATAAGTACAGTAATTTATTGATGACTCAGACCACAGTTAACATCAAATCACATAAAGAGGCAGAGCATGATGGCTTCAGCAGGCTCCCCAAACAAAGAACCAAGAAACTTCCCAATGAAGAGAACTTCCTGGAATTACTGGATATAGAATACAAAAGATTCATAAGTAGAACTCTTCAGGAGATCAGGAAGGAGATCAGATAGAACACAGAACAAGCCAAGGAGCACACAGATTAAAAAACAAACAAACAAAAATTCTGAGCACTGAAGTTCAGGCGAGCAACCCTGGATGATACTCCATTCCTGTTGCCACGCTTTGTCACTGTCCATACGACTCTGTGGAAAGAAGACAGCTGGCAGCTCGGAGCCTGGTGTCTCCAAACCCTATGAGCCTCTTCCTCTTGCTGATTTTCCTCTGTACCCATTCACTGTAATAATGCATAACTGGCAGTTTAATGGCTTTTGTGAGTTCTGTGAATCCTTCCAGTGAATCACGGAATCTGAGTCTCGTCTTGGGGACCCCTGAACTGCATGCGGCAAATGTTAAATAGGTTTACCCACACAAAATATTACATGAAGTTTAATAAGCGGTAGCTTTAACGCACTGTAGAAAAGGGCCTGTCGTCAAAGGGATCTTGGAAATGCTTCACATTATATCCTTCTTAGAGATACAGGAAAAAATGGACTTTTTAAACTGCAAAGTCCTAAAGAATCCTATTTAACTTGTTTCGGTTCACAATTTCCTAAACCTAGCCAAGATGACACACTCCACCTTAACACACTTTAGGAGACACAAAATGAGCTGTATCTAATTAATAAAAAAGTCACTCTCAACTGCTAAAACCTGATTGCTTCATTGTTTCGATTTCCCAAGTGGTATACGTGATTTTTAAAAGCAGCAGCCCACGGGAGAAAACCTAGAGAAAAAACAGAATGTTTTAAAAGCCCAAAGGAAATGGAAAATTTCAGGCAGAAAGAGCAGATCAATAAGGAGCTATTTTTGGTCATGGAGACATTTCCAGAATCACAGATTCTTGGAGTTTGAGAGCATGTTGCCGTTCACATCCTTTAAATTCCCACCCAGTGTAGAAATCCCACCTTCACCAGCCCTGAATCCTTTTAGCCCAGACTCAGCCTTGTCATTTGTATGCAGCCATAGGGTCATTATGAGTCATAATCCACCAGACAGCAACAGGTTAGGTTTTGGTTAGTCAGTAGAAAGATCCTGTGGCATAGCAGTTAAGAAACACAGCTGCTAACCAAAAGGGTGGCAGTCTGAATCCATGAAATGCCCCTTGGAAAATGTATGGGCAGTTCTATTCTGTCCTATAGAGTTGCTAGGAGTTGGAATCAACTCATTCACAATGGGTAGTTATTAGAAAAGGAGATCAGATGGTGCAGCAGTTAAACCACTCAGCTGCTAACCAGAAGATCTGTGATTCAAACCCACCAGCATCTCCATGGGAGAAAGCTGTGGTACGGCAGTCTGCCTCTATACAAGAGGCACTGGAACTGACTCGACAGCACTGGGTATCTAGTTATTAGGAAATTCTTTTTCATGATGGGCTGACATCTGCCTCCTTTAATCCTCTGTCTAAAACCACATTAATGACATTTTTAGTTTTGTTTTACTGAGAACTACCCACTTTGCAGAAACTAAACCTGAAACTAAACCTGTGGCCATGGAGTCAATTCCAACTCATAGCAATCTTGTAAGAGAGAACATAACTGCCCCATGGAGTTTTTAAGGAGTGTCTGGTGGATTTGAACTGCCGACCTTTTTGGTTAACAGTTGTAGTTTTTAACCACCACACCACTAGGGTTTCCATTTTAGAGATAGACATGTACAGAAAATTTCTGAAACATCACACAAGGTAAAGTAACATGTTATTAATTGGGCATTAATGTGAAAATAAGAATCTTTGGGAAAACATTTTTCATTTGCTCCATTAGTAAGCAGGGCTAACGATCAGTAGTTCTGCTAGACTGTAAACAACGCATGTATTTACTCTGCAGGTAGAATGATTTTGCAATTGCCAATTTCCAAGGAGAAAAGATAAATATATTTTTTTAAATTGTTTCTTATTTCAATCTTAATGTTTAAGATGTTTAAGAAAACACTTTTAAGTTCACAGCCTGAGGCTTATTCTTCCAATCTGTATGAGCTAAGTTTATTATGAAGACAAATGTTAAAAATTCAAATACAGCGTATGTCTCATAAATGGAGCTTTATAAACATGAATCAAATATGAAAACAGATGACATTAGCTATAATTTCTAGAAATGTACTGTTTGATCCAATGTGGAATTTTCCAAGGCTTTGTAAAACTTAAAATCTTACAGAAAGATGTAAATAGGTGAGGTTGTCAATGAAGAGAGAGCCACCGGGCTCCTTGCTCCTCTATAAGTCTAACAGGATTCACTAGGAAATCAGGCCAAAGCACAGTCTCCTATAAAAAAGGATGGTTTGTGTTTTCACAGGACTGTCCCTTCCAGACTTGACCTCCTTTTGCATTAAACTGAGTCGTACTGTTAGTTACTCACAAGTCACTTCCAACTCATAGTGACCAAATGACCAACTCATAGTGACCATGGAACAAAATGTGACCTGGTTCTGTGCTGCCTTCACAACTGTTGCTGTTTGCGTCCACTGCTGCGACCACTGTGCTGATCCATCTCACCGAAGGCTTACCTCATCTTTACTGCTACCCTCTACTTCACCAAACACGATTTCCTTCTCCAGCGAGGAAATCCTGGTCCTTCTTGAAGATGCATCCAAAGTAAGTGAGTCAAAGTTTTGGACAATATTTTGTGAAACATGGAGCTTCACTGGCTAGTTTTTGGAAGTAGATGGCCAGCCCTTTCTTCCTAGTCTGTCCTAGTCTGGAAGATCCACAGAGACCTGTCCCCCATGGCTGACCCTGCTGGTATTAGAAATACCAGTGGCATACATTCCAGCCTCACAGTCACATCTAAGCCACCACAGTATGACAAACTGAGAGATGTGTGGTGGATTCAACTGCTACCTTGTCTCTTCTTAGTAGCTGTACCTCATTCTGATACCCTTCATATTCTTACTTTACAACGGAAGGAACTAAAGTGAAATTGAAACTGATCCATACTGGACAACGCAACTTTATATCAGCACTGACATTCCAACAACAGGTTTGTTCAATGCTCGCTGTGTTCTCGTTTTAGTTAAATCCTTCCATTCAGTTAAATCTGATCCCTTTCTTACCCTAAAGGGCAAAGACTACAGAAAACAAATACAGGCCTGTCTAGAAAAGGATCAGTATTACTTAGGGCTAACAAACAACTGTCAGTGAGCATTAGGAAGCTTCATGTGCACTGTCTGCCTGAGGATTTTGTAATTGTGGCACACCAGTGACATCTATTACAATGTACTTCCTGCCATACACAATGGGGGATGTTTTTGTCTTTGGCCTGGAAACACAACACGTGTATCACAGATTGTGTCATCTCTTCTTCCAACTTGTAGGAAGATAATTTACACAGTGCTACTCATTCACAGGGGACATTTTTTGAGCAATTAATGTGAGGCTGAATGAAACCTGGCTCCTGATCTCATGGAACTAACAGTCTATTGAGAGATACAGACAAGTAAATCACTAATTTCCAAAGGAAGTGACAAGTCCCTTGCTGGAAACAGGCACACAGCACTACGGGCACACAGGCAAGGACAAAGATATCAGATGCAGTTGCCGGAAAAGCTTTCTCAGAAGAGAGCATTTTCAAGCTGTCAGTATCAAAGCTTAACCATCTCTGACTCAGACTTCAATTCCCAGCACTCAGGTGAGAAAGTACATCCTGACTCTGCTTTTCTGAGCTCTTGACACGCACAGCCAGATTTGGTGCCTATGCTCCAAGAGGAAAAGAAAGAAAGAAAGAAAAAGCGTAGAAAACAAGGGGCTGAGGTTAAAAGCTCCACCGCAGACAGGTTTCAGAGGTTGCTCCAGACGGCCAGGGGAAGGAACTTGGCCCTAAGAATGTCATTCCACTGAAAGGACGCCACCCTGTGTCTGAGCAGTCTGCTTCCTCGAGGCCGGCTCTAAAAGTTGGTCTGTGGCTGCCATCCTCTTTGCCAAGCAACAGGACATGGGGCAGCAGTCTCCTTACAACCCAAGGTGTCTTGTGGAGCCCAACCAGTGAGGTGTTGCCTTTGCCACCATGGAGGACAGGGAAATGAGTCCCTGGGTCCCTGTGCACTTCCAGAAAACAAGGCCCGACTCCTACTAACTCCTCAAGGGGAACTTCCACACAAAATGCGCCAACTGTCACTAGCAATGTCCCAGGTCTTCTACTCTTTAGAGATGCAACACCTGTGTGATTCCTCTCCTGCCAGTGGAAACTCAAAACAGCATGTCCCTCCTATGGGATTCCATTCTCCGCCCTGGGACTCTGCTCAAAATGAGGAAAGAAAGTAGAAATTATTACCTTAGATTGTCCTCCAGGGTTTCCTCATCCGAGGAGAAGGTCCCATTGCTGACACCCTGGTGGGAGTAACTCTTCTTCCCCACTGATTCCTCCTGGGACAATGAAGCACCTTTCTTTTTCCTTTTGCCAAACAACTTCTTCAAAGGCTGGAATTTGCCTCCCTTCTTCTTGTCTGCGAATTACAAGATAAACAGACGCTGTAGTTCGACAGGGCTGCACCTCACAGCCTGACAGCAAATTACAGCCAAGTTGTCTCCAGCCAAGGGAGCCGGGGCAAAGGGCAGTTACTGGCAGGAATGAGCAACCAAGCCCTGCACCGAGGATGCCAGGGCTGGCACTTATGCCACCTGCGTCCAGTTGGGGAGTATATGAGCCAAGGGCACAGTAAGTCTTCTGTCCCCCAGCTCCAAAGAAACATCTGGGAAGAAAAATGAAGAAGTTCATGTCTCATGGTCAGTACAGCACCTGCCAGCCTTGCATATGTCACACAAAGGTGGTACCTGCTTTAGCAAAGCAGGTGGCAGTGTCCTTCGTCACAGATGAAATGGAGAAAAAGACCCAAGCCAGATGGGTGGCTCTTCTTCACAGAAGAAACTGAGAAAAAGACACAAGTCAGACAGGTGTTCAAAATATATATATATAATATGTATGTATATATCTATATATATACACATTATATATGATATATATACATCTACAGGGTGTGTGTGTGCATACATATATGTATATATATTATATATAATGTGTATATATACATATATATGTGTATACACACACACACACACACACACACACATACCCTGTAAGACAGAGTAAATTGCACCACAGAGTTTCCACGGAGCACCTTGCTGATTTAAACCCCTATGCCACCAGGTTTTATCCTCTTTGAGAATCACTTTCTTTAGCCTTTATTAAATACAGAAGGTAACTGGTTACTCTTGGCATAAACTTTGCCCCCCATCCCCCCCATGTCCATATATTTCCAGTTTATTTCTCCTGTCTCCTTTAAAATCTACTGTGAAGAGCCCCAAAGGAGCTGCTATGAATACTTTGCCATATATTTTTACTTCAGCTAGTCAGGATCTAGGCTTGCTGCCAACATTTTTCTAGACATTTTGGCAATACCTTTCACTTCTGCTCCTTCAGTTACAGATTCCCTCATGTCACTCCACTTCTACCCCGGAAAAGAAAGTGTGAACTACCCTCTGCTGCAAGCAGTATCTTCTTGGACGTTCTTTTTTTTTCCCAAGAAGCATGAAGAGTCTCTTGTCCAATGGGTCAGAAAAACTTGGTCTTTAAAAAAAAAAAGTTTAGCCTTTACTATGTACCAGTAAAAAACTATGTACCAGGAAGGAACAAGCAGTTATGGCTGAGTAGCTACGGTGATGGACTAGAAATCCACTGGGGTCTTCCCATGCAGGTTTGAACCCTGCCGACTAGTTGGTTAACAGCTACACCTACCAATCAAAAAAAAAAGGCAGTTCAAATTCACCAGGAACTCCTCAGCAACTCCATGCGGCGGCTCTACTCCGACCTATACGGTTTCTATGAGATGAATCAATTTGTCAGCAGGGGGGTGTGTAGCAGGACCCCTGATGGCATAGTGGTTAAGAGCTTGGCTGCTAACCAACAGGCTGGCAATTCGAATCTACCAGCCTACTGGAAACCCTACTGGACTGTTCTAGTCTGTCCTACAGGGTCGGTATGAGTTAGAATTGACTCGATGACAAAGTGTATGTACCACGAAAACGTTCCTGGGTGGTTCACACAGTTTGAGCTTGTCTATTAACCTAAAGATTAGCAACTGGAACCTACCCAGTGACACTGCAGAAGACCTGGTGATCTGTTTCTATAAACATCACAAACCAGAAAACCCTATGGAGCAGTGGTAGTCTGTAAGAAACTGACTTTTCTTTTTTTAAACTGCAACCTTTCCCTTTGAGATATTTTTGTAAGTTTGCCATGCTAATTTTGTTTTTACATATTGCTGTAAAAGAATTAGCATAGTGCTGATTACCAAATACCTGGAAAGGAGAGCTGTAGTTGGCTAAAAACAAAAAAAGTGGAACATGCATGTTATTTGTATAAAAATACAGTATTACATCATTACAGCCAGCCTGAATCCACATTATCTAGCATTTAAACCAAGCAGAGTATTTTAGATTATACAGTGAAACTTGTGAGAGCCATAGCTCCAGGCAACTGTCTTGTTTTTCCAGGTCCTGCAAGTTTGCCACCTTTGACAAGGTGCAGTCTTACCATTTGTCTGTCTGTTTCTGTTACTGGAAAGCATTTGAGTTTTTCTTTTCTGGCAGGTTTCTCTGCCTTACAGAGTTTCCAGCTTTCACTGTGTTAGAATTTATTAACAGGGAAAAACATCATCACTACCCTAAAGTCAAGGTGGATTTGGTGATGTTCAGTTGAGCAGGAGCCACAGGAGTTAACTATAATTAAATACAAATTAAATTACAGCTTCTTGGACAGGTTACTTGTGTACTTAACTAACAAGTGACTCTGTCATGTGGTCAGCTATGAAGGTTGATGCGTCCCCTTTGTGCGGCTTTAGTGCTCAGAACGGTCTGAGCCACTATTTAAAAGTATTTGCTGAATTGGCCGTAAGGTCGCTATAAGTTGGAATCTAATCAATGGCATTTTTTTTTTTATTTTTTTTTTACTGCATTAGCCTTATTATTGGGGGAAGTAGAACGTGACTAGAACCTGCAAGGAGCCAATACAAACACTAGTATAGGAAACAGGCTTGGGAAGGATGCTGAGAAACGGAACTGGGCAAGCATCTGTTACGCACAAAAGGGCCTTCTTCAGGTGACTTGTACAGCTGGTCTATTTGAAGATTGCTTGTAATAATTGCTTGTCTAGTACTTCATGCTGCACAGGAGGGCTGTAAATTATACAGGCAATAACTTGGCCTGAGTTAACAGGCCTATCTAAGGTGTGGAAGTTACGGCAAGTGCTCTGGGTGCGGCTTGGGGGAGGGTCGCCAAGGAGCCAGTTCACTTGGCCATCCGAAGTTTTCACAGCCAGCTGTCAGAGACATCCATCGATTTACAACTAATTGCCATAGGCACTATTTCCTGTAGCTAAATTGCTGTGATGAGTATACACACATTATCCTGGAAGATGTGTCGAAGTCCAAATGTCAGCTAGGGCATTCCTGTAAATTACACAGGAAGGCTGTTTCAGCAAGGCCTGAGATTGTCAGGCAGGTAAAGAACAGTAAAACCTACTTTACCATGAATCGAAAAGATTCAAGTCCTGAACATAAGAATCCCTCTCCAGAGGAGGACCTGGACATGGAAGTTTCTTTAGAATTTGCTCCCAAGTTTTTGATGACATCTCAGTTTCTTTCTTCTTCTTTTTTAATCATGCTTTAAGTGCAAGTTTACAATTCAGGTTAGCTTCTCATAGAAAAATTTACACATGCTTTGTTATGTGACCCTAGCTGCTCTCCCCACACTGTGACAGCACACTTCTTTACCCTCCATTTCCTGTGTCATTCAACCAGCTTCTCTCCCCCTCTGCCTTCTCATACGCCTCTGGAAAGGAGCTGCCCTCTCTCCTGTGTCTACTTAGGCCAGTCTTCACAGTCCTCTGCACTATCATTTCATGTCTTACAGGCCGGTCTGATCTTTGTCTGAGAAGTTGGCATCTGGAATGGTTCCAGCTCTGAGCCAATAAAGAACCTGGGGGTCATCTCAGTATTGAAAAAATATTTTACTCTTCCTCATTTCCAAAATTAACAGCCAATTTCCCATCACAAGCATCTTTAAATTTTGAATAAAATTATAAGTTTATGTTTTACAATCACTGTTACCGACTGCTTGAGGCAAATGGTTAATTTCCTAAGACTAACTTTATAAAAAGACTGAACAACTACATTCAGGCAAAAAAAAAAAAAAAAAGTAGAACATGTATGTTATTTGCACAAAAATGTAGTACGACAGACCACAAGACTTGGTTAAGTGACATTAATCGCCAATGCAATTTATAAATCACAGAACGTTTTAACTCTCTTATTTATTTGATCCCCCAACTTTATCCTCAAAGTTCATATAATGTCTCTTACATCAAAAAAACAAGTACCAGAGGGTGGAGAGGAGGGGATAAGAGATTATTAAGAGGATATCCCCTCTGTATCTGTACAGAACAGAAAGGAGGAGTACGCTGTCACCGGGCAAGGAAAGCAGAAGGAGGTGCACACACACAGCTGGGCATGGAAATTCAAACTGCATTGTACACGTTCACTCAATCACAATACATAAAATAATTAATCAAAAAACAAAACAAAACTTCAAGTACCTACAAAGAATGATGTTAATTTCATGAAACATCTCATAACCTAGAATCAACTGGAAGACATGCTGAGAGAAACTACCAGAAGGACTTAAGAAAACACTTAAGCACAGAAGAAAATATTCTTTGATGGCTACAAGCATGGGGAGGGAGGGAGAAGGTTATTCATTAGATAGTTGATATGAATTTGGTTAGGTGAAGGGAGTGACAGCATGCAGCAGAAGGCAGGTCAGCATAATTGAAATACACCATAAACGAAAGGTTTTCTTAATCCAACCCAACATTTCAAAGGACAGAGAAGCAGGGACAAGGATCGAGAGTCATGTTTTCAGGGGACATGGAGGTCAATTGGTATGACTACTCTTTTTCTAAGAGAGTATTCTTGCAACCCATGTTGGTAAGCGGCACCAGAGGTCTTAAAAGCCAGCAAACTGCCATCTAAGGAACATTAGTTGGTTCCAACCCACCTGAAACTGATGACAACTGAGAACACCAAAGGCAGGAGGAAAAATGAGCCCATGAATCAGAAGGACCCATGTGATTGCAACACTACATCAACAGGAGACCAGAAGAGCTAGATGGTGCCTAGCCACAACCAATGACAGCCCTGGCAGGGAACAAAATATAGAGTCCCTGACGCAGCATGAGTCGGATCCGACTCCATAGCACTTGGCTGGCTGGCTGGCTGGCTGGCTGACGTGGCATGAGAGAAAGGGGTGTGGTGATCTAGAACTCTATTAAAAGACTGCACTTGATGGTCTGACAGCCTTGAAGGTCCCCCAAGAACAGAGTCCCTAGACTTACTGCTAGTCCAGAGCCGGAACCAGTACTGAAGCCAACACTTCAGACAAAGAATGGACTGGACTTGGGGACACAGAATGATGCAGGTGATGTGTGTACTTCATGGTTTTACACATACATATATATACGAGGCTGTCCTAGTTTCTTTTTAGAGAGGAGTAGGTGGAGAAGAGGGGACAAGTGTTGGCTAAGTAGATAATAGAAGTAAAGAGTGGAAGAGTGTGTTGTCACAAGGCGGGAGAAAGCAGCCAGAGTTGCACAGAGGTGGGAGCTCACGATTTTATATGGCAAACTGACTTGGACTATAAACTTCTACTCAATCATAATAAAAATAATTTTTTTAAAAATCAAGTATCTAAATTTTATGATGAATTTGCTATAACTTATACCAGCCGCAATAACCATTAGGAAAACTGGAGCATGTGTCTATAAATATCCATTTGGCAAAATATTTTATGATCAATTTCTGATTGGCAGCTTCACTAGTGGTCTGTCTCAAAGAAATCAATTAGATTAAGTAGACGGTCATCAGAGTAGCTTTTTCTTGACAAATAACACCAACTCTGGCTCAGTGTGGGTATTTCTGGGGTACAGATGAGGCCTAGGCAATCAAAGCAATTTTAACAGCATAGTGAAACGGAGCACTTCTAAAATGTTATCATGAAAATGCCAAAACATCTGCCATATAAAAAAGGGTCGAGTTGAGGAACACACTCTTCTACATTAGAGTATTCAAGATTGCATTTTAGAATCCCACAACAAAAATATCCACTTTTGTTGGGTGTTTGGGGCAGTGAGGGAAAGAAGAAATGTCACTGTTATCAAATTTGCTTTTAACTGAATGTAGCTCTAGTTGCGGGTTAAGCATGTGGGCCCCAGAGACAAAGGAACGTGTCCCAAATCCTGATCCCATCATCTCCTGCTAGCTGTGAAAGCAACATCTGTTTACCAGCGTCTCTCTAAATTTGCCATTTTAAGCTGTAAGAGTGAATTCATAGGAGGAACAGCAGCGGATGCCACCTTTTCTTAATATTTCAACATTCTTCTAATTTTTCATATGAAAGAACCTATATATGCATATGCACAGCTTCAAGGATCACAGTAATTTTCATTAAGTATTGAAATGAATTATTTTCATCAGTCAGTAATTACTCAAGGGAATTCTTTTTCATTTTAAAAAGAGCTCATTATCCATTATTTCATGGACATAATTACACACTATTTGATGGCTGCATCATCGTAATTACTAGTTTATATAGAAGATTCTACAAATTAAAAATCATGGGTTAAGTCAAGCAAATCTGATTCATCTTCCATTTGTCATAAGGATACAATTCTTAAATTTTCATTTCTAAGTCTAAAATAAGATATGCATATGATACCTCTGCATTGGATTTATATGGTAACTTTCTAAATGAGCAGATATTTCCTATGATATTTCACTTTAAACATCATACACATATTGGTGTTAGGTGCCGTCGAGTTGGTTCCAACTCACTGCAACCCTATTTACAGCAGAATGAAACCCTGTCCAATCCTGCACCATGCCCACAATCTTTGTTTGCTGAGCCCACTGTTCCAGCCTTTACGTCAATCCATTCCATTAGGGTCTTCCCCTTTCTCATTGACTGTCTACCAAGCATGGTGTGCTTCTACAGGGGCTGATCCCTCCTGACAACATGTCCAAAGTATGTAAGATGTAGTCTTGCCATCTTTGCTTCTACAGAACACTTTGGTGGTACTTCATCCAAGACAGATCTGTTTGTTCTCTTGGCAGTCCACGGTATATTCAATATTCTTTCCAATACCACAATTCAAAGGCAATAATTCTTATTCTGTCATTCTTATTTATTGCTTAGCGTTTGTATGCATGTGATGAGACTGAAAATACACGGCTTCGGTCAGGCACACCTTAGTCTTCAAGGTGACTTCTTTACTACTCAGCACGTTAAAGATGTCTTTTGCAGCACATCTGCCCAGTGCAATGCACCTTTTGATTTCTTTACTGCTGTTTCCACGAGCACTGGGTGTGGGCCCAAGTAAAACAAAGTTCTTGGCAATTTCAATCTTTTCTCCATTTACTGTGATGTTGCTTATTGGTCTATTTGCAAGGACTTTTGTTTTCTTGATGCTGACATGTAATCTGTAGTGAAGGTTGTAGTCTTCGATCTTCATCAGTGTTTCAAGTCCTCTTTACTTTCAGCAACCAAGATTGTGTCATCTGCCAGAAATGCAAGCAGGACATGGAACTAGGCTTATTACTGCTGATGTCAGATGGGTCTTGTCATCCCACAATTTGTCTGGTCTTCAATCATCAGTGTTCAACACATCAAATCTGTTTTGGGGATGGTCTCTTAACTCAGATGGGATATACTCAAAGTTGTAATTCAGTTCTCATGGACCTGTTCTAATTTTCTTCACTTTCAATCTGAACTTGCATATGAGCAACTGATGGTCTCCTGGCCTTATTCTGACTACTAATATCGAGTTTTTCCATCACCTCTTTTTACAGCGATAGTCGGTATGATTCCTGTCTAGGGCTTCTCAGAACAGGATCAACAAGTCATTAAAAATCTGTTGCTGAAGTGTCAATTCTAACTCATAGCCACCCTACAGGATAGAGTAGAACTGCCCCATAAAGTCCCCAAGGCTGCAATCCTTATGGGAGCAGACCGCCACATCTTTCTTCTGTGCAGTGGCTGGTTGGTTGGAAATGTTGACCTTTCAGTTAGCAGCCAGGTGCTATAACCACTACAGGGCTTCTCAATAAATCATTACCTCGTTCTTACTTATAATAAAATTATGTATATATTCTTACTATTGGATCTTTTAGAGTCTTTAAGATGCTGACACTAATACTGTTCTCCAAAAGAGGCAGAGAATATGTGGTGCTTCTCAAATTTATTTGATCACGGAAACTTGCTTTCAGTTGTAACTAACATTCCTCTGAACACACTCTGGGAAACACTGCCTTCATTACTTCTTTCAAGTATCTATTTGTTTCTTCAGGCACACGGCATAAATGGTTTACACACTTGGCTGCTAACCAAATGGTTGGCAGTTCGAGGTCACTCAGAGGTGCCTCAGAAGAAAGGCCTGGTGATTTACTTCTGAAAACAGTCAGCCATTGGAAACTCCATGGAGCACAGTTTTACTTGATACACATGGAGCTGCCATGAGTTAGAATCCACTCAAGAACAACTGGCTTAAACCCACTGCCACTGGGTCCATTAATATGCATAACGACACCACAGAACAGAGAACTGTCCCATAGGGGGTTTCCATGGGTGTGATCTTTACAAAAGCAAATTGACACATCTTTGTCTCACAGAGCAGCTGAGAATTTCCAACTACTGACCACTCAGTAGCCAAGCACTTCAACCATTTACACCACCAGGGCTCCTTACAACTTTAGGCGCTATATATTACACACACACACACACACACAGAGAGAGAGAGACAGAGAGAGACACACTCGCACACACACATATATGCCATGGCCTCAGCCAGGAAGCACACTGCGTAAGTGAGTTGACCAAAACATTTTGGGCTTCACTGATTAAGTAAACTTAATATTTTAGGTCAAATATGATTTCAGACATGGAAGCAAATAACATATATTAGGACACAGAACACAGCAATTGTCTGATTCCTATAATTTTACTAATTAAAGGGGAATTCTGCAACACTTTTTCCTTAACTCTGGAACTTCTGAATATTTTTGAGAAGAAATTGATAAATTAAAAAAATATTACTAGAAGTACATTGTGATGCACAAGGCCTCTGTGGCTATACTGTTTTATTGGACCCCATAATCCCAGTACATTTCAACTGTGACTGATGTGTTGGTACTGTGTGGTACAGGGGCTGTGCTCTTTCGAGACAATGTCCCCTACTGCCCCTACACCACCCCCCCAGTGCTGTATTTTTTACCTGGCTTCCACCCTTACAGTGCTGTATGGGATAATCCTTTCCTTCGCTGCTCCCCACGGAGCTTTGCACTTGAATCTTGCTTTTGCTTGGAGGTTATATGTAAACCTGATTGCCCCTGTGTAGTAGGATTAAGAATGTTGCTGACGTTCCCTGCATGAACTCCTTACTTGTAAACCCCTTTAAAAGTAACTTGCTCGCCCTTGGCAAGGAGTATTGGCAGCAGCAGCTCTGACTGACTCCATTTCCCTATGCAATGAAACGTAGGTGCCTTTCCTGTCCTCCCACCTCAGTGTCTTACTTATTGGTCAACATAACTCACGCTAAACAAGATCTTGGAGTTTCCACCCAGTAACATTCTAAGAGCTTGCTTCTGGTGTAGAGCTTTGGTATTTATTGGGGAGATGGACTTTCAAATCCATAGATAATGTAAACATATGTAAATGAATGGCCTTGTCTAGTCTTCCACCATTAGAAGAAAAATAAAGAGGGTGGCACAACATTAGGGCTCCCCATCCTCCAGCCTCCAAGGGTACACAACTCCTGGGAAACTCTGAAAGACATTTTCCAACTAGGAAGAAAAACCAAAACAAAACCCCCTTCTGTTAAGTCAATTCCAACTCCTGGTGACCCTATAGCACAGAGCAGAACTGCCCCACAGAGTTTCCAAGGGGCACGTGGTAGATTTGAACTACTGATATTTTGGTAAGCAGGTAAGGCACTTAGCCAGTACGCCACCAGGATTTCCTCCAAGTATAAACTCAGTGGCACTGAGTCAATTCTGACTCATAACAATCCTATAGGTCAGAGTAGAACTGCTCCACAGAGTTCCCAAAGAGCGTCTGGAGAATTCAAACTGCTGACCTTTTGGTTAGCAGAGGTAGCACTTAACCACTATGCCACCAAGGTCTCCTTATGACTAGGTAGAGACACCTTTAAGAGCAAAAGAAGATAAGAAAAAGTGCTACGTTACTATAGTTATCTAAAATTGGGTGGATATCAATCACCGAAGAACTGTAAACAAGTTCTCTCTACTGTACAAGAACTTTAAGAGGTAGACAGACGAATGGAGGGACAGATAGCATGGATGGATAATCACAATGAGACAACTTAAATGGCCTGGTAAAATGCTTCCAAACTTAGATACTTTATCAGTGAATTGGTCAATTGAGCAGACACTTTGTGATTTCCCAAACCAGTTGATGAAATCTTTAAGGGCTAAAATTAGATTAGGAAAACAGTAAAAATTCAATGAAAACATAGAATGTTTAAAGAGGCTTTCTTTTAACAACAGTTATCTTCTATGGTATACAGTCTGAAAACAATTTCTAAGACATTTTAGTTAACTTACTGATATTAAATTGAGTTAACAGATATTTGTCATAATTTATACATTTTGCTTTTTATGCCACAAGAAGAAAGGATATGTGGATGCATACTTTTGGAAACCCTAGTGGTGTGGTGGTTAAGTGCTATAGCTACAAACCAAAAGGTCTGCAGTTTGAATTCACCAGGCATTCCTTGGAAACTCTACGGGGCAGTTCTACTTCGACTTAAAAGGTCCTTATGAGTTGGACCTGACTTGAGGGCAGCTGGTTTGATTTTTGGTTTTAATGAATGAGTTCATTTTTGCCATTTAAAGACATACATTATAAGAAGCATGTAACAAAGACGTTTAAGAGGTTTATTTTAAAAATGTATTTCATGTGGTCAAAAGTTTTACTGTCTGACTAAAGTTTACTGACTTAATTTATGAGATTTTAGGAGCTTTAATATTAAATAAGATATAAAGCAAAGAATTAGGTTTCTTGTTAAAATATCAACATTTTCTTTTATTTCTGTGTTGGGTTAATTTATTCTTTGTGTAATCTGCTTAAAAGACAAAGGGTCAGTTCAGTTTCTCATTCAAATAAGATTCCAGAGTTGAAAACTAAGCCACGTGGCTTTTTAGAAAAAAAAAGCTAATTTTTTTTCTTTAAGATCTTTCGTTAAATAAGCATTGTTTCATGGTGACCTATAATAAACTCTTGACAACTCTGAAACTTCATGGAAAGCCATAAAAGCTTTTATATAAGTGCTAAAAAAAAAAGTTTATTTAATAAATTACATGGTACATGTTGTCAAAACCAAGAGACATACCTCATTCTCCTTGGGTTAAAATTTATATGTTACTACTTCCTCTTATGATTTTGCCTAATATTAGACAGCAAATGTATAACACTATGCCATAATTTTATTATGATTTCTAAGTGCTAACTTGCTCACAAATTTATCAAAGTCAGTGATTTGACTGGGAATTCATACAATTTGCTTATGAAGTTTTCTTTTATTACTAATTCAGGTATTTAAAGATTTAATGATATATTCTCAATAAACCCTGACTTGGTATATCCTGGTAATAAGACTCATGATTATTATGCATTATACCTGAAGCTCACTAAAAATATGGTTAATGGTTATATTTCGAGATACTTTTATTCTAACGTTTGTTTTCACTGATTTTATTTGGTCTTTATGTCTGTAATGGATTTCTATCAGGTCTTTCACTATAAGAGCATTATTTTATAAGTTAATCATGCCCATATACAGTTTTGTCATCTGCAGATAAGCTTTTACTTTGCTGATTTGCTGACCAAAATTCTCAACAAAAAGAAGGACTGTATTAGACTTCGAAAAACACCCATGACTAAACTCAATAAAACTTTCAGAACTCCGGTACAGAAGCTATCAGGCTCACAGACTCTGGCTGATCCCAAAACATAACTACATAAGACTGAGTAAATGAAGGAAACCATGTGTTTTATGTGGCAATACTGCTGATGTTTTAAAGCCCTACTTTCTAAATATGAGAAACCATTTTCTTGTCTCCAGAATTATTTAACTAACAGGATTAGATACTGTAACTCTTGAATAAGTAGGCCACTCCTCCTAAAAACAGTTTTGTGAAACTTCTGCTTCTGACAAAGTAACCCAGGACTGTTAACAGGTAAACCAAGGTAAGCCAGCTTCCCCTTGAGAAGAACACTTAGGATGCTTTAAACAGATTAACTGAAAACCTCCAACAGGAGAGGTCCATCTCATAAGAAACCAAACTGAATCCACTGCTGTCAAGTTGATTCTAACTCATACTAACTCTATGGCACAGAGTAGAACGGCTCCATAGAGATTCCAAGGAGCACCTATTCGCTTTAAACTGCCAACCTTTTGGTTAGCAGCCATTGCACTTAACCACTACATCACTCTAATGAAAATTTTGTCACATGTGAATTTTCCTATGTCTTTTGTTTCCTCTGGCCCTTTCCAACTGACACTGATTTTATGTGGGCAATCTCTTGTTTAGTTTTCTGATAAGTGCATGGGCAACAGACTTTGAGAATTTTAAGATTATTTTTATATATTCATAGTAATGTGCTAGTAAATATTGAAAAAGTAATGTTAAATTATCACATGCTATAAAATGAGACTTTAAAAGAAACCCTTTGTTCCAAAACTCAGGGTATGGTTTCTAGCTTTAATTCCTAATTATGGTTTGGTTGGAAAAATCTTTAAAGAATTTCTTAATCATTATAGGCAAAGTTACTAATGAGATGAAAACAAAACAGTAATCTCTGATCACATTAGTCAGCATGACATGAGATAACAAAATAGCCTTAGCTTTTCTTTTTTTTAATTAAACCGAAAAAGCATAGTCTGTGTTGAAGCAAATACTTCCTGTTGCATTTGGATAAATAACACAGGAGATGTAGAACACAGGATACACAGAGAGTTAGACAGCAAACTACTCGGTTATGTGCTGTAGCCATCTGTTAAAAATGCCAGATTTGTTTGGTTGGTTACTACCAAGAATAAGTACGTGGGCTAGGTCACTACTGCAAAGGATAGTAATCTTCTTAGTCTACATCAGACCGTACTGGACATAATAAAATTCATCTAGTGTCTTATATACCTAAAAGAACAAAAGAGGGCCTTAAGCTAAGACGCCAAAGTACATTAAGTCTACTCACTTTGGTGACATGACTGACACCACTCTTACCCGAGATTTTGGTGAAGAACCAGATGAGTTTAAAGAGCCTGTTACGGCTTCCATCTAAGAGCTCAACTAAGTCCAGGCATTAATATGTCCAATCTAAAGACAAAAACTATTTGGAGATAATACTGAAGCCATTATTTCCAGTTCCTTAGCATACAGAATGTGACCTAACTGGAGACGGATTCACAAAGACTCAAAGGCACATCAACTAGGCTGTGAAGTGTCAACACAATAGTTAAGACAATCTGAGAAAAAAAAGACAGAGAATTTTTTAGAATAAACAGTCACAAAAACAGGATATACACGCCACTCTTTTTCTTTTAATATTTAGTAAATAATCAGTTATCAACCAACAAGAGGTCAGTAGCCACAATGAAAAGCTTAAATCTAATTATTCCCCCTTCACCAAAAATAGGCCTTCCTACCATCCTAAAGCCCAGTTCTTCTTCATATAGTCTAGCTTCTTTGATTATCTGCTCAGCATGCAGAGACTGAAGAGGTATGGTGAAAAGGATACAACCCTGACACACACCTTTCCTGACTTTAAACCATGCACATCCTCTTGCTCTGCTTGAACCTGCTTGCTTGGTCTATGTACAAGCTCCTCATGAGCACAGATGACTGTTCGGAAACGCTCCTTTTTCAGAATATTACCCATAATTTGCTACGACCCACAGAGTGTACTTCAGGACAGATCTTGAAATGCTTTGTGACAACAAATGGAATGCCATTCCTCTTCAAGTTGTCCTTCTCGGCACAGTAGACCATATGATTGTTTCATTCAAAATGCGTGTTAAACCTCTAAAACAGGACCTGAAGCTTGAATGCCCTTTGTGTCCTCAGCAAAAAATGCAATTTTTTTCCTTTTCAATATGGTGACAATCTGTTTATTCTTCAAGACTTTTGTCCTTTAAGTTTTTCTCAAGTCCCTAGCTTCAGGAATAATTAGTCACACCTTCCTCTGAGCTCCTGTGCTCTTTGCTCATACTCTGTTGTGCCACACCACATTATAGCGGTGTGACATTAAAGAAATTACCGTGGATCTGTATTTTTGTAACTCCATGCCTTTATGGTGCTGGCAAAGAATACTGAACATACCATGGACTACTAGAAGAATGAACAAATCTGTCTTGGTAGAAGTATAGCCAGAAGGTTCTTAGAAGCAAGGATGGTGAGACATGTGTTCTCAACAAGGGCCAGTCCCTGGAGAAGGACATCAGGTTTGGTAAAGCAGAGGATCAGCCAAAAAGAGGAAGATCCTCAATTAGACGGATTTCCACCACAGCTACAACAATGGGCACCAACACAGCAGTGACCGTGAGGACGGTCCAGGACTGTGCACGGTTTTGTTCTCTTCTACATAAAGCTGCTGAGACAGAACCAACCCAACAGCACCTAACAACAACATGTCATCACACTTTTAAACAAATTCTTCTACCCAGAATGTCTTTCACCCTTTGCCTAAATCCTTACCAAGTTCCCCACCTGAAACTCAGTCCAGGTATCATATTTCCAGGTAGTCTTCCTTGAACATTCTAACCAGAAAGAATTACTCCCTTCTCTGTTGTACATTTATGCATTGTACATAAAAAACAAAAGTGGCTGTCAAGTCATTTCAACTCACGATGACCCTGTAAAGGCAGAGCAGAATTGCCCCATAGGGTTTCCAAGGAACAGCTGATGGATTAGAATTGCTGACCTTTTGGTTAGCAACCTTAGCACTTAACCACTATGCCACAAGGACTCTGCATTGTACACTAAAAACAAAACAAACAAACAACAACAACATCAAAAAACACCCAAAAAAGCCAAACCTATTGCCGTCAAGTCCATTCTGACTCACAGCGGCCTCATAGTACAGAGCAGAATTGCCCCAATACAGTTTCCAAGAAGAACCTGGCAGATTCGAACTGCTGACCCTTTGGTTAGCAGTGATGGCATTTAACCACATGCCACCAAGGTTTACATCCATTTAAAATACTGCAAGGTGTGTGATAGATTCTCCTGATTGTAAATTTTCTGGGTACAGGGAATGTGCCTTGTTTGACTCTCCAGCACCCAGCATGACACCTGCCACAAAGCAGACTCGATAACAAGGATCTACTACCTACCACCACCCGCCTGTCAGTTTGCTGTACTGCGGTGGCTTGCTTGTTGCTATGATCCTGGAAGCTACAGAGTTGGTATTTCAAATACCAGCAGGGTCACCCACAGTGTGCCCATTTCAACAGAGCATCCAAACTAAGATCATCTAGGAAACAAGTCCTGGTGACCTACTTCTGAAAACTAGCCACTGAAAACTATGGATCACAACAGGATTTTCTCTGACACAGCGCTGGACAATGAGCACCCTCAGGTGGAAGGCAGTCAAAACACAGAGCGGTGCAAATCACAGACCCAAGCATGTCAACGGTTGTGGAGATGGCACAGGACTGGGCAACACTTTGTTCTGCTATCCACGAAATTGTTGTGAGTTGGAGCCTACTTGATGGCAATTCACAGTTGTTCCCTATCTCCATAGGGCCACCGGAGTTTTAGAAATCAGAATTCTTCAAATTGTATAAAGGCATATTTAGACCCCAGTGGGATTGCTCTGAGTCAGAACTGACTTGATGGCAACGCGTTTGGTTTTGGTTTGCGGGGTATCTGCGATAGGAGCCCCGGTGGTGGAGCAGCTGTAGCGCTTGGGCGCCAACAGAAAGGCCAGCCATTCAAACCCACCCTAAAGCAGTTCTATTGGGCAGTTCTGCTCTGTCTTTAGAGGATCGCTATGAGTCAGAATAGACTCAATGGCAATGGGTTTAGTTTTTTTATTTTTATTTTTGCTTGATGTCTGTGATAGCACTGTATAATCAAATGTGTTATTTCTGGAAAACATCAATATTTACATTAAGTTTTGCTAATAAATGAAACTGTGAAACCAGAGGACTGAAAAGCATAGTTCTTCTAGCAATGGAGGTGGAGGGTCAGGGGACATGACACTGAGACCGAAGGTCTGAAAGACTTGGCTGCAAAGCTATCACCCCAACCCCACCTGGTAAGCGTAACACTCATATTCCATGGGGCCAAAACAGTAATACAAAGTGTGACACTTTAATTACATGACTTAAAACTGCCCTGGGAAAAGAACAACAGGACAATCAAGGCGGGGCTGATAACTGCTTGTTTATTTCTGAGGGTTTTTTTTTTTTTTATCACTAAGCTGGACCAGATGATTCCAGACATCGATCCTCCTGCCCCATAAAGACTCACAAAGGAAGACCTTGAAACACAGACTGTCTTGTTGACCACATTCCTGGTGATTATCTCACCCTTGCACCTGCATGTAACTTTCTCTTTATAAACCCCTCCAGTCTGGACAGAGATGGGCAGACTTTCAGAGGAGCCATCATCTAGGCCACCTTTGTGAAGCTACACAAATGAAGTCTTTGATTTATTTCACCCTAACCTCCTATCTCAGTGATTGGCCTTGTGGCAACTGGCACAAATCCCAGTTATTCTCCAGTACCATTTGTACCAAATGTGAAAAACTTCCAGTTTCTTTGGGGGAATTTCAAAGTATAGATAAAGGAGAGAGATCTGTTTATGCTATTATAACACTTGTTCTAAAAATGCAAATTTGTTCCAAGAGGTTTGATATATGCTATCTCATTCATAAGAAGCACTAGGTAAACTGAGAATATTGTCCTCCACTGAACAGAGACATGTAAAAATACACAACACACACTCATGTGCAGACCTCAAACCTCTACCAGCTGCCTCGGTTCAGGAGCCCAGTTTTGCAGTAGGTAAGCACTTGACCACTAACCAAAAGATTGGCAACTCAGACTCAGCAGCTCTCCAAGGACAGAAAACATATGCTTCCCTAAAGATTACACTCTTTGAAACTGTACGGGACAGTTATACTCCGTTCTATAGGGTCACTATGAGTTGGGATCAGCTCTACAGCAAGAGGTTTACCTGGATCACTGCCTCTCTTACAAGATACATCCAACCACATTTGATGTTACACACAGCTTTCCATTCCCTTTCTGTTAACTCTCCTTCCAATATCTCAAATCATGCACAAGCTGCAAGTCTTCCAAGGCCTCAAGTCTGCAAGCAAACTGCTGGTCTTTTTCAAGGCAAAGCACCAGGTTTATTACAGTGCCCATGTATTTCATAACCATTTAACACATGTGGAACTCTGCTGTATTTTTATCCGGTTCCTATCCTTTTTTAAATACATCACTGATGAATTTTTTGAGTGGTGTGCTGCCATCATTTTTCCCCTAAGTCCTGTGTTTCCGTTTTGTTGATCTTCAGGGATGCATGTATTGCATTATGTATTTAGATGTATGCCTGAACAAAACCTACAGAAAGAGACATGTTCCTTCCATAGGCCTATGAAAGGACCTATCCATTGGAATGACAATTTGCCTGGTTCTTGGCCCTTCTACCTCTTAAAACCACATCGATTTTTAATTCTTCTAGTTTTTTTCCCCACTGATCTTGCAGCACCTCTTTTTACTTATGTTTCACAATAATTCACAAAAGAAAGCAAATAATATCCAGAAATAGTCCCAGAGACAGATATGATTTTCAATGTGAAGCCTCAGTGTTTGGCCACATTTCTCCCACATACTAGAAGATGTGTGGGTGGTGGTTCCTTTCACTGTCAGTTTCCTGAATTTCAGAGGGTGTAGAGAATTAACAGCCAACAGTGGAAGATGCTGGCAGGGTGAGCTGCCTGCTACACACTGAAAAGATAACTTCTAGTCAACCTGGCACCCCACAGACGTCTCCTTAAACCATGCTTAATCACCAAATGAAGACAGTAACAAAGTCAAACTTCCACCTAACTTGATACAAATATCCCACTGTTATGGACTGAATCGTGTCTCCAGAAAATTTTTAAAAAATATTACATTGGAGTCCTAATCTCTAGGACCTGTGAATGTGAACTAGTTTGGAAACAGACACTCTCAGTTAACATGAAATTATAATGGAACACAGTGGGTCCTAAACCAATATGAGGGGTGTCTACTCCACTATGTGTGGGTTCTAATCCAATATGAAAAGAGACAAGGTCAGATCTAGAGGAAAGAGGGCCAGGTGAAGATGGGGACAGAGACTGTAATGTCAAGTACCTCCAGCCATCAGCAGGAGCTAGGAGACCCACGGAACATATTCTTTTAAAGCCCTCAGAAGGAATCAGCATGGCTGATACCCTGACCCTGGACTTTCAGTCTACAGAACTGTAAGACAATAAATTTCTGTGCTTATAAGCAATAGGGAAGCTAGTAAACTCATTCACAACTGAAAAAGTGCTAATGCTTTCCCCAAATAGGATTCGAAATCCTTGAGTGACGTTACCCGTCTCCTTTGCTATCCTACAACTTAATACTGAAATATAAAGTGAATTGGTATTAACACATTTGGTGTTAGATGACAAGAGGATAAGACAGGGAACAACAATGACAAAAACAGTGCTTAACAGATCTACTGTTTTAGTCATTTAGTGCTGCTGTAACAGAGATACCAAAGTGGATGCTTCTAACAAAGGTAAGTTAATTCTTTCACAGTTTAGTAGGATACAAGTCCAAATTCAGGGCATCATCTTCAGGGGAAGATTTTCTTCTGTCTATCAGTTTGGGGGGAAGGTCCTTGTCATCAAACTTCTCTTGGTCTAGGAGCTTCTGTGTGCAAGCAATTTGGGTCCCAAGAACATGCTATCCTCCCAGTGCTGGCTTCTTGGTGGTATGAGGTCCTTATGTCTCTCTGCTCATTTTTCTATACCTCAAAGAGACTGGCTAAGATGCTGTCTAATCTTGTATATATCCTATATAACTGCCAGTAATCCACCTCAGTACATCATACTGACTGAAAAAAAAAAAACACCCATTGTCATCAAGTTAATTCTGACTCAGCGATGCTACAGAACAGAGTAGAGCTGTCCCATAGAGTTTCCAAGGAGGACTTGGTCAATTTGAACTGCTGATCTTTTCATTAGCAACCACAGCACTTAACCACTATGCCACCAGAGTTTCCATCACAGCGATAGCATTTGTAAAACACATGGAAAACATGAGATGATAAAAGGGTAGACAATCATACAATACTGGAAATTACAACACAGCCAAACTGATACACATATTTTGGGGGATACGATTCAATCCATAACATAAAAAAATTAAGAAGAAATACTCATAGCAATATAATTCTTGTCTTTGCAACTGGCCAGGTGGTCATAACTGATTTTTATAGCTATTTGCTTCTCCTATCCATTCCATATTTTCTTGCTCTCAGCTAGTCATGGTTATTTCACTGCAAGCATGATTGGTTCTTTGGCCCCATTTCCTGAGTGGTCTGGACCATTAGCAATTTTGAATTGCGTTGTAGCTTTCCACAGCCTTTATTCTCAGGGTATGGCAGTACTGAGAGACATGCTAAGGAATCTCCTGTATTCTAGACAATGCACAAGCTGCAAGTCTTTCAATGCCTCAAGTCTGCAAGCAAATTGCTGGTCTTTTTCAAGGCAAAGTACCAGGTTTATCACAGTGTCCATGTATTTCATAACCATTTAACACATGTGGAACTCTGCTGTATTTTTATCTGGTTCCTATCCTTTTTTAAGTGCATCCTTACTTACATTGTATAATAAAAGTTCAATATCCAGGTAGTAATAAGGATCAATCACTCCATCCAGCTGACAGAAGAGTACCCCTTTCTTTGACTGTTGATTGAGAGGCTGGGGCAGTTTCAGTTCCCAGTTCAATGGAATCATCCTTGTGTCTCCTGATGGAAGCATTCTTTACTTTGGCAATCAGACTTCTAAACAAGTAGAGCCTAAGGTTTGGACACAGGAAGCAAAATTTTTGCTAATGCATCACTAAGGGTAAGAATGAATGAAGACACTATTTCCATCACTTGATTTCTGGATCTGTGAGTTCTGGCTATCAGAGAATCAGCACCATGTTTTGTACACTGACTTAAAGCATATATTGCACTCTGGAGGACATTTCCAACCCCACAAAGTACTTAGCAGGCACTGTAATGGAGTCTTCAAAAGACCATTCCACTTTCCTATCAAGCCAATTGCTTCAGGATGATGGGAAACATGGTAGGATCAGTGAGCATGGGACACTTGACTGGAAGTGAGTTCTTTGATGAGAAGTGAAACTATGGAGTATCATGAAAGTGGATAAGGCATTCTGTAAGTCTACAGAAGGTAGTTTCAACAGAAATACCGTATGCAGGGAGACCTTTTCTAGTAGGAACAAAGCACTGCCCCTTCCATGACAAATGCAGTCCAATGTAACCAACCTGCCACCTGGCAGCTGGCTGAGCATTCCAGAGAATTCTGCCACATTGGGGGCTCAGTATTGGTCTCCACTGCTGACAGACTGGAATTTGGCTTCTCTGGGCATTCACTAGTGACTGTAGCCATGCTGGTACTGGTGAGTGGACGATCATGTTGCTGAGCCCATGCATGACCTTCATCCTTGCCATAAGAGACAGTCTGTCCATGAGCCCACCTGGCAATGGCATGAGTAGTTGAGTAAACACGCTAACTGGTATATAAAGAACAGGTCACATTATTCTCTTGATTATTAAAATCTTTCTGAGGTCATCCTTTGGTGAGGATTCATATCTGAGACAAATATTTTCACATCCTTTGACCATTCTGAGAGGTCTATCCACATACTTCTTCCCTAGAACTTCCTCTTACCAGTTTTACAGTCATGTTCCTTCCATCTGACAATCCAGTCAAACCACTGGCCACAGTCCATGAATCAATATAAATTCACACTTCTGATCACTCTCCATCCAAGCAAAATGAATAGCAGGCACAGTGTTTGAAGTTCTGCCCTCTAGGAACATTACCCTTTACCACTGTTCTTCAGGGCTGTTCCCAAATGGAGTTGTACCATTATACTCATCTCTACTTTTGGATGGCATTTAACTGTGGCCTCAGAGCAAGCCAAAAACTCTTTCTCAAAAATATAGTAGTTATAGTTACCTGCATAGGATGGCAGGGCTGTGCTGAAAAATCCTAAGGCTGTGTGCTGTGAATCAGCTATAGGGCCTACTCAAGCCTCCATACAGCATCTGTATGTGCCCCTGACACTTCAAACATCACTGAATCTGCCAGATTATACAGCCCAAGTGGTGGAGTAGTTTGCAGAGAAGCCTGGACCTATAGTAGACCTTTCTCTTGCTCCCGGTGCCCACTCAAACCAAGGAGCTTTTTGGGTCATTCAGTGCATGGGCCGAACTAGCATACCTAGATGAGGAATATGTTGCCTCCAAAATCCAGAGGCCTACCACGTTGTTGTGCCTCCCTTTAATGTGAAAGGCGCCAGATTCAAAAATTTATCTTCACCTTAGAAGCTATATCTCAGCATGCCCTGCACCACTAGCCACTGCCGTCAAGTTGGTTCTGACTCATAGTGACCCTATAGGTCAGTGCAGAGCTGCCCTATCATAGAGTTTCCAAGGAGCACCTGGTGGGTCTGAACTGCCAACCTCCTGGTTAGCAGATGTAGAACTTAATCACTATGCCACCAGGGTTTCCTCCACTAGATCTCTAGAAACTTCACTGAAATGGAAGGCCCTTGAATTTTAGTGTGATGCCCTTCTTATCCTCTGGTACATGACTATCTTACTAACATGCTGACAGCAGCTGCTACTTCCTGCTCACCACGTTCAATTAGCATGTTTTCAAGTTTGTAAGCTCTCTGATACTATTCCTGTGTCACTCATTTCTTTTAAAAACAAGCAGCCTGATTTTAAAAATATTCAGTGTCTCAAACTGAGACTCTTTCAGTCTTGAACTGCTAACAATGTCATAGTCTTCGTGTTTTCATGTTAGTACACTCTTTAAATTGAGAGTTGAATAGAACTGATGAATCAAACAGGATGACAGAAGAATATAATGATTATTGAAGACTGTTGAATAGAAGATATTTAATAATTTTTCTTTGGCTATACCTCACTTAACTGTAAAAGAACTAAGGAGCTAGCTAGAAACTGTAAGACAAATTACAGTAATTGTTAATATTGAGACTCAACAAAAGTTAATGAAGTTACTTATTTAGTTACAGATTCAGAAAGAAATCTGTCTGGCTAATACTTTTTTTTTCCTAACCTAAAGACAGGCACAGTCTTTGCTCCTATAGGATAAAAGTTATATTTAGGGTCAAATTCTCAAAGCATACCCAAGTATACAAAACTTTGTAAAGAAGTAGAGCAGACAGACATCACTAGTTCTACTGTATAAGCATGAAGTTCTTGATGAATTTACACAGAAATTCTAGATGATACCAGCAGGATGTAGATGAGGATCAAAGTGAACCTAATGTTTTTTTGGACCTATTAGGCTAAGTGCTTGTTTGCTTACTAAATAAATGATGAAATGATCCTTCCTGATAACATGTCCAGCTTGCTTCTAAGGAGCATTCTGGCTACTTCTTCCATGACAGATTTGTTTGTTCTTTTGGCAGTCCATGGAATATTCAATCTTTTTTGTTAACACCTTACTCAAAAGTATCCATTCTCCTTCAGTCTTCCTTATTCACTGTCTAGCTTTTGTATGCGTGTAAGGCAACTGAAAACACACCAAGAACAGCAGAGAGGCATAGCCCATCTATGGAGACCCAGTGTGAGCGTATCTAGCACAGATCAGTGCTACTCGTATGCTACAACACTCTTTAAATTGTGTTCAGTGTGGGTTTGGGCCTACATTCCATCAGAGTGTATTTACTGCAGTCCTACTGTGTGTCCATTGAGCTGGCACTGGCATATCACAACAATTCTTGAGATCCTGACTCTAAAAAAGAATTTGGTAGAGTAAGCCATTTCAAAACACAAAGTGAGATTCTGTCTTTATATGAGAAAATGCTGGAACTTTGCTAAGATAAACTCCTTTGCAGCAGGCACTTCTACCTGAGGGTCCAAAGGGTTTAGTGGAAGAGGTGACTGGTGACAATGGTGTGTGTGTCTACTGGAGATGAGCTGAAAAGAGGATGATGGCCTAGCTTTCTTGAGGTCACGTGATGCCCTAGGAAATGAGAAAATTGTTTAGGACAAGAGGGCTCCCTAAAACCAGTGTTCTTCAAATAGTGCATCATAGCCAATTTAACAGACTTTGCAAGTAATTTGGGACCCTGGTGGCAAAGTAGTTAAGGGCTACAGCTGCTAAACAAAAGGTTGGCAGTCTGAATGCACCAGGTGCTCCTCGGAAACTTTATGGCGCAGTTCTATTCTGTCCTGTTGGGTCACTGTGAGTCAGAATCAACTTTACAGCAACAAGCTTTTAACAGGTGCAAGTAATTTGGTGAGTCATGATGAACATTCTTTTAAAATTAAATAAGAGTTAAGAAAAAAGAACAGAGTGGAATGAAAAATGGGAGTACATCACAGGTTGGGTAGTAAAACTTGTTTCTAGTTTGCATGTGTGTGTACATGTGAGCAGACGAGTGTGCACACACAGAGTGTTATACACATATGTGTTCTGATATGAATGATATTTCTTGCTCTGGATCAAGGAAAAATATTTGAGAAACAGTGATCAAGAGAAATTACCACACTTCCCAGTAAGTCAGGCATTTAGATGTAACAGTCAACAAATATTTATCCATACAAGCCATTGCATATGTGGCAGTCACTTCAGCTAAACGGAGATGAGAAAGCATTTCACGCAAAAACAAGCTCAGGGCTGCCAAAGCGATTAAACAAGCTCTCTGACACTGCCAGAATGAGAACTGATGTTCGTGGCTGAGATCGCTCCTCTGGCTTTGATCACCATGCTTCCAAGCACTGAAATTTTATCTCAGAGTTCAACAAAGTCTTCCATATTTTTAATTAAAGAAGGAAGAAAGCTTTATTGATTTTTTTTGGGCATAACTCAAAAACTCATAATTAAAAAAAAGTACTATGCATTCTCTTTTGTATGTGTTTTAGCTTTAATATAAAATTCTTGCTGGAGTTAAGGGAAATCAAATCGGCAGGCACCAGATTCATTTCTGCTGAGTCACATTCTTTGATATTTTTAGAGTGACTTTCACGTAACAGTTTCAAGGAGTGAGGTGTGATAGCGATGACTACCTCCACGCCTTCCATACTGGACTAGAGAAGTTACACTAGGCGAACAAGGTCAGAGGCCAAGCAAATGAAGAACAGGTCTCTTAGCTCCGAGCTGTATTGCCATACACTGCTCAAGGCAGATGCTGAAACCAGAAGACTGAGATTGTCTTGGGATACTCTGTTCCACATTACGGTTTTCTGAACCATTCTTTTACAGATCAATAGCCATTTTGATGACCCGAGCAAGGGTCTTTTTAATCATTTGACATGCATGTGAAAGCTGGACCATGAAAAAGGAAAATAGAAGAATCAGACGACAGAATGATGTGTTAGAACTGTGGTGTTGGTATTGTATGTATCACGGACTGCCGAAAGAATGAACAAATTAGTCTTAAAAGAAATACAACTGGAATTCTTCTTAGAAGTGATGGAGAGATCACTTAAACACATCAGCAGGAAAAACCAATCATTAAAAAAGACATCCTGGCTGGTGTTTTAGTCACCTAGTGCTGCTTGAACAGAAATACCATAAGTGGATGACTGGAACAAAAAAAGTTTATTCTTACACAGTCTAGTAGGCTACCTGTCCAAATTCAGGATGTCTGCTCCATAGGAAGCCTCTCTCTGCTGGCACCAGAGGAAGGTCCTTGTCAGTCTTCCCTGGACTGGCAGCTTTTGAGGTATAGGCACTCTGATCCTTTCTAAAGGATGTGCTCAGCTCCCAGTGCTGCTTGTTGGTGATGTGAGGTCCCCAAATCTCACCTGCCTCCCTTTTCTTTATATTCCAAGAGGCAGCCTCAAGGCCCAAAATAATCTTACACATAGAGTTCTGCCCCACCCAAACAACTGCTGCCCATTAACCTTCATTAGCATCACAGAGGCAAGAATTCCAGCACGGAGGGACATCACACAATACTGGGAATCACAGCCCAGCCAAGCTGCTACACAGATTTTTTGGGGATCAAAAATGTGGGAAAACCTCAGGGAGACAGACGGACACAATAGCCAAAACAGTGGAGTGAAATACACCCATGGTCATGAAAATGGCACAGGACTAGGGAACATTCTGCTCTGTTATGTACAAGGTCACTAAGAGTCAGAGCACACTCTACTATATCAACTAAGAACAGGGTATGTGTGAAGAACCGAGGATCATTCTAGATTTGTTAAATGGAAATACGATATTACAGTCCTTTACATAGCATGTGAGAAATTTCAAAATGTATTAGTAACTCCTAGAAGCTACACAAGATGAAGATATAAGTGGATGCAAGGAATCTTTTTTTTCCCTTGAGGCATCAATATTTTTGTATTACAAACACTATGATGAATTTTTTCTGAAATACACTGCACATATCTGTGGCTTTTGTGTGTGTTATGTGTACATCAAGTAGAAGTTCACAGAGCAGACTGATTTCCCACTTGATAGCCTGTATGTAAAATGTTCTGTAACACTGTTTCCATTCTGCACCATGTATCAGAGCCCTCCCCATTTCCATCCTAGGTTCCCCCTTTCCTTTCATCCTCATTTTCTATTACTTCCTGCCATCTCATCTTTGCTTTTGATCTTGTATAATTCATTGTTTTAAGGAGTACATTCCTTTTGGGGGCTATTGTGTAGTTTATGGGCCTGTCTATGGTTTCGCTGAAAAGTGGTCTCAGGGAAGGACTTGAGTTTTCGGTCAGAAGGGTGAGATTCCACTAGCCTCAATCAGACCAGCAAGCTTGGTCTTTTTTTTGTAACATCTCATTTAATCCTCACAACTGCTCTGTAAGGCAGGTATGATAGCTCACATTTTACAGATGAGGAAAGTGAGTCTACGAGAGGCTAAACAACTTGACCAATTTTACAGAGCTAGGAAGTGGCAGGGCTGAGACTCAAACCCAGTGTTGCAGTGATGTGGGTCACTGATACTACTAGACTAAGAGCTCACTGTGAGGCTTACAAGCTCTGCACACTGGATTTAAATAGCCCTTCTCTCAGTTATTAGCTATAAGAGTCTGGGCAAGTTCCACAATCTCATAAATTCCTGTTCTCTTGTCCATAAAACAGGGACAGTAATAGTACACAATTTATTGACTTGTAAAGATTAAATTAGATATTGCATATAAAATACTTAGTAGAATGTCTAGTACAATGTATTAAAAAAGTCAGTGCTGCTGAGTCGATTCCGATTCATAGCAACTCTACAGAGAGAGTAGAACTGCCCCACAGAGTTTCCAAGGAGCACCTGGTGTACTGGAACTGCTGATCTTTTGGTTAGCAGATGTAGCACTTAACTGCCATGCCACCACGGGCTCCCAGCACATGGTAAGCACTCAAAAATATTTACTACTATGCTAGCTAGTTGCCGAGGCCCATCACCCACAAAAGCCTCTGTGAACAAAGTTACAAGCCTATGTGATGGCGGGTGAAGGCATCTCACCTGTGACATATTTCTGGCCATACTTTCCTTGATAATATTCTGCAACCTAATCAAACCTTCCTCAAAAATACTCTCTTATCTCCCAGCACAAGGATCAAACAGAAGGATTTTACAACCCCCTCGGCTTAATGAATTCCGACACAGCAAGTCCAGCCCGGGAATGCTGAGGCTGGCCCGGCTCCGCTGGCTTCCCCCATCTGCCCTTCCCCCTCCACATGTGAAATGCAAGATTGCAGAAAAGCCCTGGGGAGCTCCCCAGGGATGACCCCCTACACAGCCCTTAGAATATAGACATTCCACTCTTACATCAGGAAGTCAGATAGACTTCCAAGTTTATTATATTTGGTATGGCAAATAGACAAATACTAAAGAAATACCTTTCTTAGAACAGTTTAAGAGCGGCTTAGAGTGGAGGACGGTGGGCACTTACTGTCCCCACAGGAAGAGATAAGAAAGAGCAAAGAAGGAACAAATAGAGACAGTCAGATTAACTTTAAAATGAGTCTATCCCTCCTTCCTGCACCTTTGACCTCGAGGATAGAACTGATTGAGCTCAAGGTATAGCTTTATTTTCCCTGTTGATTATAATCACAATATTATTTGTCTTGGGCCATTACCTAAAAGGCCCTAATTAACATGAAAAAAGACCACAATGTATCAGTTCTTTTACTAGCTAATAGAGAAGTCCCTAATAGTTAATGAAAAGACCCTAATAATTAATGAAAAGAGACCATGAGGTACCAACTTCTTACTAGCCAATAGCTTACATGGTCAAAGAGCAGTTACCTCATCGATTATAAAAATAAAGAAAGACAGACCTTAGTGGGCTGCCATTCTTCAGACTTCTAGTTGTCTCAGTCTCATTTCTTTCTTTCACCGACGCCGCTCCCTCCCTTTGTGGTCCCAAAACCCTGCTGGGACTGGTTCCAGGCAGCTAGTATTAGGAGTCCTGCGTGGTGCAAATAGTTAATGTGCTTGTCTGCTAACTGAAAGGCTGAAGGTTTGACTCCATGCAGAGGCAGTTTGAAACAATGGCCTGCCAATCTATTTCTGAAAAATCTACCACTAAAAGCTCTATAGAGAATAGTTCTACTCTGACATGGGATCACAGCTAAGTAGACAGCAACTGGTTTCTGGATTTTAGCTAGTATTAAGAAGTTTGTTGAATTAATGAATGAGTGTATCTGACCTTCACATGGCATTTCTTAGATATTACGAAAGAAAGAAGAAGAAGTGAGACAAGAGTGTAACATATGAGAGCAAAAGGGAAAATAGGGGAAAAAAGAAAATAAAAAGGAAAAAGAATGTTAGAAGATAGGTAATGAGGAAGAAAGGTAACGAACTTCATTTTCCTAAGTAATTCAAATTTACTCAGAAGATTCATATAAATTGTTTATCTCATTTCACTCTAATCCCAGAACATAGTAAATCTCATTGCCATGTGGCTGTATTCTGAATAATTAAGAAATTTATGTTAATCCTCCTTTCAAGTTGCCTATAATTTTAGACACATAAACCCTGGTGGTATTGTGGTTAAGTCCTGCAGCTGCTAACCAGAAGGTTAGCAGTTGGAATCCATCAAGTGTTGCTCCTTGGAAACTCTATAGCGCAGTTTTATTCTGTTGTATAGGGTTGCTATGAGATGGAGTTAACTTGATGGCAGTGGGTTTGGGGTTTTTTTAAACTCATCAACAAGTAATCTTCACAATATATAAGGTACACAGGAAAAAATATGCACACATGCAATTTAAATTTTGAGTTCAAAACCCATGAGATATGGCATTCTATTTTTTTTCTAGGATGGCTAGTATCAACCTACTATCCTAGTAATGGCACTGAACTTCACCATACGATAGACAGCCCTGACCTAAAGGGCAAATACACACAGAGAGGCATCCTCCTCCCTCCAAAATGATCCAAGATGACATTACGAAGGTCTTGATACTTTCTGAAAGACAACTGCCAAGGCAGCTGTCTGGTATTTTAGTTAGTGCCTGTAAATAACGCCTTGAGCCATGAATGTGTCTTAATTTAAATCCATGCTTATGTTCTCTCCTCAAGCACTGCTGTTAGCTCTTGGGGATCAAGGTTGCCACCCTCTGCTTCCTATTGTTCCTTATGTAACCAGCTTAACTGTGGTGGGAGCCAAGTAGCTGTAGCTCACAGAAAGTGAGCAGTTTGTTAAAAGGTTAAAACACAGAGCCTTCTGCATAGGAGCAATTCTATATCTCTTGAATGCACAGTTTTCCTTGTAAGATGCCAGCTCTAATTTAGAACAAGAGTTATTTTGGGAAATATTTACTAATAATCTGAATGAAGGACAGTCTCTGCAAACACACTGAATGGCGCCATCCTTCGCAATGCTCCAGCCGTTCCTGTGGGAAATAAATAATGTTCCTGCAAGAGCCTGTATCAGGACGATAAGCTGAGAATTCTCTGATGGGATTGCACAGTTCTGCTTACTGGAAAATTAATTCCACATTCTGGCGCTACTGTAATTTGTGATGGGGGGATGAGGGGCATGTACAATATAGAATCCTCAGGCTTCTAGAATCTGCTCTCCCATATTATTTGTCTTGATAAATCCTGTGGTATGTTGTAAGTACGGAGAATCTCTTGCAAAATTTTTTCCAAGCTTCACAGCTTCACAGCAGACTCTACAGGCAAGTTTTCTTTCCCTATTATTAACTGGAAGACTTCCAAATACAGGGATAGGATATGAGTTGAGATCTCTTGTCTAAGTCTGAAAGCCAAAATAGGCTTTTCTTTAGAGGTCCAAGTTACTGTCAGCTGCCGCTTAACAAATGCCCAAATCACATGGTTGGCACAGTGGCTAATATAGACGGGCCTGAC
This sequence comes from Heterohyrax brucei, assembly GCA_028571685.1. Taxonomy (NCBI): domain Eukaryota; kingdom Metazoa; phylum Chordata; class Mammalia; order Hyracoidea; family Procaviidae; genus Heterohyrax; species Heterohyrax brucei. Next base: position 137,081,456 of record CM053143.1, read on the forward strand.
CATTAAGTCCGCAAGTTTAGTTATTCTAAGTGTTATATACTTCATTGCTGTATATAACTATAGTCACCTCCAAAGTACTCCTCTTGGGAACAACTAGTGTCTAGTCCACCCTTCAAAGTAATTTCAGAACTCTATCTGAAATGGGCATTGTGCATGGTGGCAAGGCGGCAAGTTCACAAACTTAATTGTTAGTTGTCTGTGAGGGAGTTTTTCATCCTAAACAAATCAGTGTGTTAGAACATCCTCCCTATTTGCCTGATTTGGCCCGCAATCACTTTTTTCTTTATCCGAAGATAAAGGAAATATTGAAAGAAAGGCATTTTGATGACATTCAGGACATCAAAGGTAATATAACGATAGCTCTGATGGCCATTCCAGAAAAAGAGCTCCAAAATTGCTCTGAAAGGTGGACTAGGTGCTGGGATCAGTGCATGGCTTCCCAAGGAGAGTACTTCAAAAGTGACCATGGTGATATTTAGCAGTGAAGTATGTGCCACTTTTTCTAGGATGAGTTCACGAATTTACCTGGCAGCCATTGTACTATCACCTACTCTTAACAAGAAATAAGGCCAAGGTCAGAAAAGTCTATCGGGAGAATAGTGCTTCATCATATAGGAAAGAGCTAGCAACAGAGACTCAAGAGCTTCAAAAGATGTTGTCTATGTCCGGGCACCAGCCGCTGAGCTTACAAGGCAGCGAGGACACAATTAGTACAGCAACGGCTTTTATTTATACTTTCTCCCACAATGCTCAAGGCAGATGATAGTCATGGGGGCAAGAAGCTTGGATTGTGGTGCACTTCCCTTGCCCTAGAGATAAGCTAATTAAAATGCAGTGAAGTCTGTGACTTTCTAGAGGACCAATCCTGAAAGCACATACTTAGATTCTTATTACAGATTGAACTTGGTTTTCCTCAAATATGTGTTGAAATACTAAACTCCTATACCTTTGGATGGAAACCTTAGTAGCATACTGGTTAAGTGCTGTGGCCGCTAACCAAAAGGGCAGCAATTCAAATCTACCAGGTGCTCCTGGCAAACTCTATGGGGCAGTTCTACTCTGATCTATAGGTTCACTATAAGTCAGAACTGACTCGATGGCACTGGGTTTATACCTGTGGAATAAACCCTGGTGGTGTGCTGGTTAAGTGCCTTGTCTGCTAACCAAAAGGTAAGCAGTTTGAATCCACTAGGTGCTCCTTGGAAACCCCATCAGGCAGTTCTATTCTGTCCTATGGTGTTGCTATGAGTCAGAACTGACTCACAGTAGTGGTTTTTTTTGGTCTTATACCTGTGGAGGAAACCCTGTTGATGTAATGCTTAAGGGCTATGGCTGCTAACCAAAAGACTGGCAGTTCAAATCCACCAGACATTTGTTTCTTGGAAACCCTACTGGGCAGTTCTACTCTTCCCTATAAGGTTGCTACAAATCAGAATTGACTCAATGGTAGTAGGTTTGGTTTTGGTATACCGGTGGAGGAAACCCTCATGGTGCAGTGGTTAATTGCTACAACTGCTAACCAAATGGTCAGCAGCTCAAATCCATCAGGTGCTCCCTGGAAACTCAATGGGGGCAGTTCTACTCTGTCCTATAGGGTCACTATGTGTTGGAATTCACTCAATGGCAACATGTCTTTTGGTTCATCTCTACGGACAGAGTTCCTATGTGGTACAAACAGTTAACATGCTCAGCTGCTAACCAAAAAGCTGGTCACTTGAGGCTACCCAGTGGTGCCTCAAAAGAAAGGCCTGGTAATCTACTTCAAAAAAACCAACCACTGAAAACCATACAGAGCACAGTTCTTCTTTGATACACCTGGGTCACCATGTGTCAGAATCTACTCGATGGTAAGTGGTGGTATACCTGTGGGTGAAAGCACCTTCCATAATACAACCCTATCTAAAGTGACCAATCAGTTGAGGTCAAACCAGTGTAGGGTGGATGCTAACCCTAAATCACTTCTGATTCACTTAAAGAACCCAGACATAGCACCTTGTGTACAGAGCCTGGGAGAAGATAAATGCTATCTGACAGTGACAGGGGAAGATGAACCTTCAAGAACTTCAAGGATTGCTGGCAGCTGCTAGAAACAAAGAAGGGTATCTGTCTAGAGCCACACCCCTAGTCTGGACTGCTAACCTCCTGAATGGTGAGATAAAAAACTCCTGTTCTTGAAAGCTACCCACTTGTGGTATTTCTGTTACAGCAGCACTAGGAAACTAAGACAGTCCTTTTACAACAATAACAGAGTATCTGGGGATATACCGCTGTAGAAAATTGCTGCCACAGAGGCAGGAAGCTGGATGCCACACTTTGATGTCATTAATGGTGACTCTGGTTGCCTACTTCCCATGGCCCAGTCTCAGAGGGCAAGTCCAGGGCCTGTCCTTAACACTTGGCACACTTACCTTGTGGGCCGACTGAAGCCTAAAGGTCCCCAATCAAACAGAAAAGATCTTTCCATCTGGTAAGTGATCCCAGTCAGAAACATGGCAGTATGGAGGTATGTATCACTCATTTGGTAAACTCAGTACAGCATTTGGTATATTACGCTAAAAATTTCGATGGTCAGAGTCAGGTTACACACAGCTACCGTTGGGCTGGTTTTCAACACGGTTCCAATTCCAGTAAGGAGAAAACGGCCAACGGAGCCTCCCACCCAGGATTCTGCCTGACAGTTGCTCTAAAGAAACACTGTGTAAAAAGCCTAACTGCCCTCCATGCTACAGTGCATGTTTTCTTTCTTGACTCAAAGTTATACCTCAACTAACTTCATTTACATTCCCCTTCCACACAGGACCTCTGATGAAAACAAATAATTTTTTCATTAGAAGATTAGCAGTGTTTTTCATTGAGAGAGAAGACATTAGACTTTCATTCCCTTCATTGTTGTTCAGTTTCAAAGGGTTGGGAAGTGGCAGCTCATGGAAGTTTCGCTCTCCCCGTTGCCGACAAAATGAATACTTGAGGAGGACGGCACTGCAGAGCGTGAAGGCGGCTGGGTGCTTGGGCCAGCAGACTAGGGCTGCCCGTCACAGCCTCGGGTAGCCTGCAGGTCTCAGCTGCTGCCTCGTACCTATTTACCTCTATGGCAAATGCCAAACATTGCTTCTTGGTAAGAAAGACTAAGGCATAACCTCTTTTTTCCCCTGATACTTATTCATAAGTACAGAGAGAAAAAACGAAAGCAATTAGATACAGACTAGGAAACTATAATCTGTCTAAATACCAATGACCTTACGTGGAAATCATCTGCTACCTCAACCAGGCATTGGAAGTTTGATTTTTACTTCACTTCTACAAAGGGCAAGAGGAGAATGAGTAAGACAGACTATAGGTGTCCAGGTACCATCAGGCATTCTGTTCTTGTGACTGAAACCCTCTGTGTCCCAGCCAAAGCGATGACTCATTCTATGCTGCCGCCGTCACAATAGGAGCTTGATTTGCTGTAGTTAAGCAAAGAGCACAACACCCCTTACAAGAAGAGCTCTTCCCTGGCATTTCTGCAAGATTAATTAAAGTCTGTGTGGAAATCGCAACGTTACTCTTACCCTTTTCCCTTAGAGAGATGACCAAAACACACTGCAACTACCAAACACTTTAGTTCACAAAATCAGCAAACATCACTGTTTTGTTGTTGTTTGCATTGCTGTTTCTTTCCACTTGTAATGAAATATTATAGTTATCAGGCCAAGACAGATTTTCACTTGAGGATGTGATTTTTCTACACACATTCTAAAGACACGATGGAACTGCTAGCAACCACATATCAAAGATAATTGGTGGACCTCTTTCATTTAGGTTCATATTTTCATCCATCCAATGATTGTTTAGTAATTGTCCACTACTAGAAAGCCTCAGTGCCAGAACTCGTGCAAGACAAATGCAAACCCAGATCGAAATCCTGCTTGCTGGAACTTACTTGTTTATAGGAAGTATTAAGACATCTCTGATATAAGAAGGGAAGTGATACATTCTGTGAGTGGGCAATAAATCTCAAAGTGGGGACCATCACTTCTACACAGGAAACAGGAAAATGAGCTATCCTTGAAAGATGAATAAAACATGGAGTGTTCAGAAACCAGGGAAAAGTCTTTCTAGTAATGAGCACAAAGAATTGAAGGTGGACAATGCAGGAAGACAGAAGGAGGGAGAAATCCAGGCTGCCTGAAGCAAAGGACATTTAGAGAGCAGTGGCGTTCACTGTGGTTGGAAGGGCAGTGTGGGATCAGCTTCAGGGAGGGCTATGAGGGACTGAGGGCTTAGATACCTGAGAAATGTGTTCAGCCTTCTGGGCTGTGAACAAGAGTTATATAACTTGAGTGAGGGAAGTTGACAGGACAGCTACAGAGTTGCAACAGGGTCCTGGAGGCCTGCTTATGTGTCAAGCATTAGCCTTTCAACTCCTAGACTGTAAAGTGGGAGCCTGTTCTGGAGGGCATTAAGTCCCCCCAAAATGTGTGTGTCTGTTTGCCTGGGCCCAGATTCCCACTATTGTGTGGTTGTCCTCCATTCTCCTATGTTGTAAATCCTAATGTCTGTCTGTGATTAATAGGGCAGGACAATTAGGGTGGGACTCCAACAATCTTACTAAGGTCACCTCCCTGATCTAACACAGGTAGAGTTTCCCTGGGGTGTGTCTTGCCCCGTCTTTTATTCATTTTTTATCCTACAAGAGATAAAAAGAAAAGGAAGCGAGCAGAGTTGGGGACTTCATACCACCAAGAGAGCAGACCAAGGGTATTCTGCCCTGAGATGGTCCCAGACCACGGGAAAACTGATGACAAGGACCTTCTTCCAGAGCCAGCAGAGAACTTCCCCAAGAACTGCCTTTCTGAGTACGGTCTTGTAGCGTACTGGACAGTGAGAGAATAAACTTGTCTTTGTTTAAAGCCATCCACTTGTGGTATTTCTGTTACAGTAGCACTAGATGACCCTAGGCCCTAAGGAGGGCCTAGGGTGTTGAGGTTGAGGGAGCATTTGACAACTTTGGGGAAGTGACCTTTTACCAATGGGTACAGATGCTTTCAGTATTTCGACACAATGCAGGCACATTGATGTAAAATAGCTGAATTTTAGCACTAAGGTAAAATAGTATCAAAGCCAATGGAAGTATTTTTTTCCTCGCTAATCTGCAGCCTGGACCTCAGATACCTCAAAAATCTCAGTATGTCTAAAATTAAACCTATCATATTCTTTCCTGAACATGCAACACTTTGTGATTATTTCAGGAAACAGCATGAAGTATTCAAGTGCTCATTCCACAATCTAAGCAGTCATTCATTATCAGGCCTGTACCGTCACTGCCAACACATGAACCCCTGTCCTACTTTTGGGGTATAATAACTATGGGAATTTTGCTAGAAAGCAGGACTACTCTCTTTCACACTCTATTTCCAACTTCAGAACCTTCTAAGGTTTCCAGAGCATATCAAATATAACCAAATACAAAATGGTGTTGAATCTTCAATACATTCCCATTTTCTCAATTAGATCATCCTCCTGTCTCCTGGTCAAAAAAGTCTTTGGAAGAACGTTTAGTCAATTTAAATATATATTACAGGAAGTGGGGTGAAAGTGAAATATGTTCTTAAAATATCTTAATTATGCCCACAGATTTAACTAAATAATATACTTACAAGTATTATGTTCTTTAGTGATCACATTTCAATAATTTCTTTGATAACCCTTACTGTTTCCTCGTAACAAAACATGTCAGTACTATGTTAGACTTATTGGACTACTCTGCAGGACACTATTTTTTCCTCTATTAATGCCTATCCCTTTTTGTTTTTGGTTTACCTTCTGGGAAATTTCCTCAACTTCCTCTTTTAATGTTTTTTTGAATTATCTGTTTATTATATGTTTCATTTCCATGAGCTCTTATTTAAATGTTTCTTTTTAATAACATCCTAGTCTTTTTTCATTTGTGCAGTGTCTTTCTCATTGGAGGATTGAATTATATTCTTTTTGAAGTTTTCTTCTGTTCCCTATCTCATTTCTGGTTCCTTTGAGTTTTCTTTTCCTTTTTCTTTATTCCAGTTTCTGCCTTTCACGCTGATGCTTCAATAAAATGTCTGGTGATTCTTGGCTGTCCAGTCACAGTTAATATTGAAGCACTAAAAAACTTGCAGGAAGCTAGCATATGGATGGAAGAAGTCACTATGCAGTAATTGGGCAAAAACTGAGCTTACATGCGTTAGTTTAGTTACAGATCAAGTTGCTGCAATAAGTCAGCTAACAGCCACTGTGGTCAAGTTCATTCTGACTCACAGTGACTCTACACGTCACAGTAGAACTGCCATATAGGGTTTTCAAGGAGTGCCTGGTGGATTTGATCTGCTGACCTTTTGATTAGTAGACGAAGCACTTAACCCCTATCTCACCAGGTTTTCCCTCTGCAACAAAGAGGTCCCAAAATACAGTGGCTCAAACAAATTAGGACTTTCTCTCTCTCCCTCTTTTTTTTAAGGTCAGAAGACTAGAACTGGGTTAAAATGAACACTCGTTGAACAGAGGGATCTCCTTTCACCTTTGTATTTCATACTAAAATTAGGTTGACTCAGATTGTTCCATACTTGACCGTAATTTTACAAATAGTCACAAAAGTCATAGGATAGCCTCCCTGTTATCCTCTTAAGACCAATGACTATCATTGTGGACTCCTGTCATTACCTTTGTATATTTTCTATCATCAAATTATTTACATAATCAGGAGATGACTTCTGGTAATGATCTTGATCACATTGCCATTTAACTACAGATCTGACATTTATTTTCTTTCACCTTCCCAACTCCAAAGAATATATTTCGCTTTTATGTTTAGACAGAGGAGACAGAATTAGGAAACTGAAGTTGGGGTCCAACTGTTCCTTAGACTTTCTCCTAAAATCACCATTCTTAGATTCCCATTTTGTGCCTATCCTATGATCTCCAATGTCTTTATTTCTGGGTTTTTCAGGAGTTATCTGTGTTGTGCGCCTGTACCTTCAGGAAACTAGGTTTGACCTGCCGCCTTTCTTACCATTCCTCTGCTACTATTAGGTCTTCACAAAGCCTACGTCAGGGTTATGTAGGACTCCTGGCTTCATCAAAGATGGAGTTTGCATTTCTATTTTTTTGTTCTCTTTAGTATTTGGGGGATTCGGAAAAGGAGAAGGAAGTAGAAATAGCTTCACTCTACCACACTGAAGCTGGAAATCTTTTTTTCATCTGTACATGATGCTATCACTGGAAATTTTATCGCAAGCCACAATACCCATTTGCCTAAAATAAGGACAGTTTTATTTTTTCCGTTCATCCTGTGGGTGTATACTCAAGATCTCCACAAAGTAACCACTAATTGTATTTTATTTTAAAGTGATCTTTAAAAGGCTTATTTGCAATGATATCCAAGACTTGCAATTGTGAAGTCATTCTCCCCTAAATAATTACTAAATTTATATTGAATTTCTTTGCTTCCCTTGTCAAATGACCGCTGTCAGTAAACAAGCTCACGGAGACAGAGGTAGTTCAGGTTATTGGGACTTACCTAAATAATTCTCTATGGTTCAAAATAATTGAGAGAGTGCTCTATAAGATTTTTAGACTTGAATTATGAAGCAACTCTTTTATTCTGCAAAATAATTCTAGGGAACAAAACTCACTTTAAATATTTTGGCATAAAAGAACTGTACTATCTTTCATCTCCATATTTTCGCTCATGTTAGACCATGTGCAATGTTTTCCCTGGCTAACTCCTACTCCTCCTTCAAGACTCACTTCAGGTAGCACCTCCTACAAGGAGACTTCCTTGACCACCACCCCTCACCCAAAGGCTGATCAGGTGCTGTACTTGTGTGTTCTACAGCACTCTAAATGTAAGTAGGAATGACCTTAAATGGCATTTACTGTATTGTAATCACTGATTTATGGGAGAGTCTCCCTCACTAAACCATGAGCTCCTAAAGGGCAAGGTCCAGCTCTTTTTTTATCTTTATATGCTTACCATCAATAAACCCAGTATATAGCAGCCTCTAGTTAAGTATTCACTTACAGAATGAACAAGAGAAATGCTAGTTTCCAACTGGAAATAAAAGTACCTTGATAAAACTGAGAGCAGAGGAATTGAAGGGTTAATTCACCTAGGTTACTTTCATTCATTCTTTCAGTTACTCAACAATGACTGAACTAAGCATAGTAGATTTCTGTAAGATTCAATTAAAAAGAATCTTATAAAAAGAAATTTAGAGAATTAATCCATCAATTACAGATCAGATAAAAAGAGCCCCAGTGATTTCACAGCTACATACTCGGCTACTAACCAAAAGGTCGGCAGTTCAAATTCACCAGCAGCTCCACTGGAGAAGACACTGGTTATCTGGTCCTGTAAAGATCACAGCCTAGAAAACTCTATGTCCTACAGAGTCACTAAGAGTTCACATGGACTCAGCAGCATACAACAATAACAAAAAGTCCCTAAACTTATGTTTTGAGCATTTGTCTTAGCCAAGGCTCTTTGGTAGCAAAAACAGAAACCCCAACTAGTTAAGAAAGGGAAAGCATACAGGCCCTATAAATAAGCAGCCACCTTAGAAAGAAGAGCCATAAAGGCAAGGAAAACGAAGTGAAGCTTTTCGTGAGTACTCAGGATATGCTCTGTCCTCTTCCGTATATGTCAACCAGATACACTGAAGAAATGACAGGTACTACAACTTGCTGCTTCCACAATGCAGGCCCATCCTTCACACTGACAGGGTGCCAGGATGTGTCTCAGACAGAGCAGGTGCACAGCCAGACTTAACCACAGCTGTGCTGAAGGCACTCTGGGTGCATACCATAGCTAACCAGACCTGTACTTACCAACATGTTTGTTTATGAGATGTAGAGAATGGCCCAAAGCATCAAAAGACAGAACCTAGGAATCTTTGCCAGAGCAGGCATGCAGCTGGCTAAAGGGAAGAGCAAACTCGGGACTTAGTCTAGCTGAAACCAAACCAGTTGCCCCTGAGTCAGCTCTAACTCTTCACAATGCCATCAGTTGCACAGTAGAACGGCGCTCCATAGGGTTTTCAAGGCTGAGATTTTTCGGAGGCAGATTGTCAGGCTTTTCTTCCCAGGTGCCTCTTGCTGGGTTCAAACCTCTAACCTTTCAGTTAGTAATCAAGTGCTTAACTGTTGGTGCTACCCAGAGATTACAGCCCCTTGTGTCCTGCTTGTGATTCCAACTGATCTTCTAGGATGAAACAATTAAAGACAGAGATGAATAAGGCAAAATGTGAACCACACATACTGCGAAAAACTGTCGACTTTTTTTGATATTTATTCCTCCAGGGAGTCCCTAGGGGGTGTCTTCTTCACCTAATCCCAATCTACATGAGGTACCCTCTCTCCTGACCCTGTACTCCAGCAGATCTTGGGTGTATATCAGGACATTTACTGTCTGCATCCTCATGAAATTTAGGTTAGTAATGATGTCCTTTATCAGAAACCATTTCAAATCCCCTTGACATAAGGAAGAGCAAACACATTTAATAATTATAAATTATACCTTATAGTTCTGTATTCTTGGTGCCCAGAAAGCACCTGGATCATATTAGATGAAGCAATAATAGTAATTTAAAAAAAGAATGAGTGAAGTTAAATATCTAGGATTTAACTACTTTTAAGATGTTCTGAAAAAGGGTCATACACAGGTTTAGTAATTCTCATGACTTTCACCACCTCACAGGTAAACATCAGCAGAGGAGATGTCCGTCTATCCTTAGTAGTCTTAGGAGTCTGTAAGTGCTACAGTAATTAAAGGACAAAGCTTTTAATTTTGGTCCGATCTTCTTAGCAACGCCAGTGGTATAGTGGTTACATGCTACGGCTGCTAACCAAAGGGTCTGCAGTTCAAACCTGCCAGGCAGTCCTTGGAAACTCTATGGTATGGTTCTCCTCTATCCTGTAGGGTCACTATGAGTTGGAATCAACTCAGTTGCAACAGATTTGGTTTGTTTTTTGGTTCTTAACAAACAGGAGACTTGGGGGGGGGGGGGGGCAAGTGTCCCAGGAAATCGAGAAGCTGAATGCGAATTGACTCTGATAGTGGATCATTTTGCTTTTACAAAAGTTGATTTAACCTGACAACACCTATCTTACTTCTGGAGTTAGACTTTTTTGTTGTTGTTGTTGTTGCAAAGATGACCTGAATTTGCCCAGGTTCAGTCCTGCTTAAATACCTACAGATGGCTGATATATCTTAGGTTGCTGTTCACTTCAGTTAAACTTGGGTGGTGAGGGTTCAATGGCTCATTTTACCATTTTTAGATGGAAACAGATAGTGCATGCTGACTCTTTACAATAGAGTCAACTATCTTAAACTGTGTTCTCTAGAGACACAAAACCACTAAAGAATACATGTATACATATATACAGAGAGAGAGAGTGATTTATCTCAAGGAAATGGTCGTGGAGGCTGTCAAGTTCCAAATTCATGGGTCAACAGTCAGGAGGGAGGCTTCTCCTGACTCACAGGGTGCAGAAGCTGATGAACCCAGAATTGGAAGGTCAGATGGCTGCCGGCCCACAGGGCTGCAGAAGCCGGCTAATCTTCACATCAGCAGGTCAGATGGCAAGCTGCTGGCTCACGTCCCAAGAACTGGAGGTCAGGTGACGATGAACCGGATAGAGGACCCAAAGCAAGACAGTTTTGCCAGAAAAGCCATATATATTGGATACAGACTACACTCAATGAAACTCTTCTTACATGAGACACTTGCATAAGGGTGTGACTCAAGATACAACCCACACTAATTCCGCCTCATTAACATGTAGAGGTTAGGATTTGCAACACATAAAATGAAGGCTAATTACATCAGATCACAAAATGGAGGATAATTACATCATATTACAAGCTGGAGGATGATTAAATACTACTGGGAATAACAATTTAGCCAAGTTGACACATAACATTAACCATCACAGTTGATACAGAGATCACAAAATTTATATGAGGACTCGGCCAGAGTAAGGGAGGGCCTAAGTTGGGGTACAGGTCCAGAAATCCATTTTGTATAGAAAACTGGTTTTTTATGTAGAAAATTTACATCATAGGTTCTTAATACGTGTTTGTGAAATCTGAATCAATTTAATAAGGACTATAGCCCTAAGATGACTCTACCTTTTCCTCACAGAAGGTAACTTTTCTCACAAATAATTTCTTCCTCAGGGGATTGTGGCATAAAAAACATAGAGCTTTGATAACCAGTAGTCTTTTTGGAAAACAGAAATCCAGAATGTCCTTCCCATTTCACTCTAGCCTGCTTCTTCCAATCCCACTGAGCTTCTATTCTATTGACATCCCTAAGCCTTCACTGTCTGCTTCTGGCAATGATTAGAAGTCAAGGAAACGCTGGGCTGCATGTTGGATGCCATCGTTTCCTCCTCTGCCTGTTAGAGCATCACCTCAGGAAACCACATGGCACTCTGGAGAGGCGGAAACCTCAGCACCAGGCGACCACACTGAAGTCACCTTGACATGTTAGCTGTTAATTTACAAATACAGGATACAATTTAGATAAAGGTTGAACGCTCCAGTATCCTGAACTACATAATGAATTAAAAGATAGTACTGAAAGGTAAAACAGAAGTCCCGTGATTTTGATCTTAAAATGTGTATCTTGAATTTGAATTTTTGCATAGTCGTCATCAGAACCCTAGTCCAAGACACTATCATTTTTGCCAGGATGACTGCTATCCACTGACATGCTTAAAAAACCAGCTGCCACCCAGTCAACTGTGACTCGTGATGATGTCAGGTAAGTCAGTAAAACACGGATTTATTTTTTATTTTTTATTTTATTTTATTTTTATTTTTATTTAACATGACTGAGTGAAAATGTACATTCACGTACAAATTTACATGCCTACCTATATGCAGCTTCCACTGCTCTCCCTGTCCGGTGACTGCACACTATTCCTCTCTGCTCCATACATGTCTCATCCTCCCAACATTCTCCTTTCCCCTCCTCTCCGTCCACTCCCCTTCCTCCAGCCAGAGGTCAGCAAGATGATATCCTATAGATGTATAGAACCATAAAGTGCTTCCAATATATGGTTACTCTGCATTGCCAAGTCCATTCCATTCCTGTCCAAAGAGTGGACCTTTGTTATAATTTATGGGAACGGGCAGCATCAGGGCCGGGGGCCATGCTCTCAGAGGAACCCCAAAACTGCTGGACCATCAATTGAGGTCTTTTAGTGGAGATCTCATGATGCACCTCTTTTTATTCTTGTGTTGCCAGTGAGGCTCCTCTCTGTGAGCTCCGTCATGGCTATCACTGGTGGTGGCCGGGCACCATCCGGTTCTTCAAAACACGGATTTGTTTTGTAAGCAGGTTACTTGCTTCCTTTCCTCCAAGGTGCCTCTGGGTGGACTCAAACCTTCAGCCTTTTGGTTAGCAGCTAAAACTAGGTACATTAACTGCACAGTCCACAATTCCATTCACATGTTTATCTACCTTGAATTTTTTTCTGGACATAGCAGCTAAATCTATCATTTAACATGACAGACCAGACAAGGTCCAGAATCTTTATCAGCACCTCCCTTGGTTCAACTCTGCTGCCTCTCCAGTTGCATCTTGGGCTCACTTCACTCTGGTCACACTGGTTTCTTTCCAGTACGTCAAATACACTCTTCATTGCTTTTGTCTCCTCATTCAAAATCTCCTCCTTAATATGTTCCTATATCCACAGGTACAAAAAAAGCAACAAAAAACACCAGGCCCATTGCTTGAAGTCTGACTAACAGTGACCTTATAGGACAGAGCAGAGCTACCCCATAAGGTTTCCAAGGAGTGGCTGGTGGATTCAAACTGCTGACGACTTGCTTAGCTGCTGAATGTTTAATTAATGGGTGGCTACAGCCCCTAAGCCAAAAATCCAAATTACTGCTGTCAATTTGATTCCAACTCATAGCAACCCTATACAATAGAGTAGAGCTGTCCCATAGGGTTTCCAAAGAGTGCCTGGTGGATTTGAAATGCTGACTTTTTTGTTAACAGCCATAAGCACTAAATCCTCACACTACCACAGTTTCCAACCAGGGCTCCTGGGGTTAGTATTTCAACACATATTGGAGGGAAACAATTCAATCTATCATTACAAGAACCTAGTAACTCAAAACATTAGAGTGCTTTCATGCCTTGGAGCCCTGGTGGTTCAGTGGTTAAGAGCTTAGCTGCTAACCAAAAACTCAGCAGTTCAAGTTCACTAGCTACTCCTGGAAAACCCTATGAGGCAGTTTCTATCCTACAGGGTTTCTATCCTACAGGGTTGTGTAAATCAACTCAACAACAGGTTTTTAAAATTTGCCCAAATATCCCCTACTCATCCTTCAGGTTCAGCTCAGTAGGACTACTCTGGGGTTCAAATGTACCCTGAATTTTTCTTTCATGAAGATCACTACAATTTGCATTTATAGGTTTATTTTTGTGATTATTTATTTAATATCCATTTCTGCCAACAGAGAGAAAGTGCCAGGAGAGCAGTCTGGCTGTTTCACAAATCGCTTTCTATCTAGGAAGAAGCCTTGGTGGTACAGTGGTTAAGCACTCTCCTGAGAACCAAAAAGTCAGTAGTTTGAATCCACCGGCTGCTTGGTGGGAAAAAGATGTGGCAGTCTGCTTCCATGAAGATTACAGCCTTGGAAATCCTGAAGTCCCTATACATCAGCACCCACTCCAGGGCAGCTGGGTTACAGCCAGTATTCAGCACAGTGCTAATCACACGTTCATTTGCTGGGGACGCACTTTGAAGTAGTAAAGAAGCACTTTCAAGTGATAAATGTAAGGCCCTCTTTATAACTTAGGGTTCCTTTTTATAATATTTTAACCACAACATTATTTTACCCTCACCACAGTTCCAAATGATAAATTATTTTAACTTCTAGTCACATATATCAAATAGGATTAGTATCAACTCAAAGAGCTGACTGAAGCTTTGCATGCATTTATGAAAAAATGGATATTGGGCTCTATCTGACTCAGTTTCCCCACTAGTAAAAGAGGAGGATTTAAATTAATGTCCTCTAAGGAATCTGTATATGGATCAAGAGGCAGCCATGCAAACAGAACAAGAGAACACTGCATGGTTTAAAGTCAGGAAAGGCATGTGTCAGGGTTGTATCCTTTCACCGTACCTTTTTAATCTGTATGCTGAGCAAAGAATCCGAGAAGCTGGATTATAAGAAGAACGAGGCATCAGGATTGGAGGATGACTCAGTAACAACCTGTGTTATGCTGACCACATCACCTTATTTGCTAGAAATGAAAAGATTTGAGGCATTTATTGATGGATATCAAGGACAACAGCCTTTAGTATGGATTGCACCTCAACATCAGGAAAACAAAAGTCCTCACAACTGGACCAGTACGCAACACTGTCATAAATGGAGAAAGGATTGAGGTTGTTAAAGATTTCATTTTACTTGGGTCCACAATCAATGCCCTTGGAAGCAGCAGTCAAGAAATCAAAACATGCATTGCACTGGGAAACTCTGCTGCAAAGGACCTTTTCAAAGTATTCAAAAGTAAGGATGTCACTATGAAGACTAAAACATGCTTGACTCGAGCCATGGTATTTTCAATCGCATCACACGCATGAGAAAGCTAGACTGTGAACAAAGAAGACGGAAGAAGAACTGATGCCTTTGAAAGGCGGTGTTGGAGAAGAATGTTGAATGTACGATGGACTGCCAAAAGAACCAACAGATCTGTTGTGGAAGAAGTACAACCAGAGTGCTTCTTGGAAGCAAAGATGGTAAGACTGCATCTCACACACTTTGGACATGTTGTCAGGAGGGATCAGTCCCTGGAGAAGGACATCATGCTTGGTAGAGTGGAGTGTCAGCAAAAAAGAGGAAGACCCTCAACAAGATGGACTGACACAGTGGCTGCAACAATGGGCTTAAGCATAAAAACAATTGTGGACAGGGTGCAAGACTGGGCAGTGTTTCATTCTGTTGTTCACAGGGTCGCTGTGAGTCAGAACCAACTGGACGACACCTAACAACATAACAACAACAAGGCTCTAACAGCAAAATTTCAAATTTCTACAAAGGATGTGAACAGAAAACTCCCAAAAAAGAACAAAAAATGGTAAATACATATAAACAGATATTTTCAACTTTAGTAATAATAAAAACAAAGAGATTCTATCTTGTTTGGAATATTAGCAAAAATGAAAAAGAACAATAGCACCCCTGTTTGGCTGTATCAGGAAAGACAATTTTCATCAGTGTATAAGATCTGGAGTGGCTACTTGGCAAAATATACCAGATGTCTTAAAAAGGTTATGTGGCAATCTTACTTGGACCCACATCTCATAGAAATGGACATTACACAAACTCCTGGACGCAGAAGTCAAGAAATCAAAAGATGTCCCGGACACCCTTTCAGGTCAGTAATGAAGTCACTCTTGAGATTCACACTTCACCCGAAGATTGGACAGGCCCATAAAACAAAACAAGAATATAGGGCACTCCATTCCTATAAAAATAAGCCAGGCAGAGTCAGGAAAGCTGGTAATAGTGAACCCAAGAGTGAGAAGAGAGATTGTTGACCTGTTGTGAAGTTGTTAATCAGTGTCATAAAACAGTATGTGTACTGTTTAATGAGAAACTAGTTTGCTCTGTAAACTTTCAACTAAAGTACTACAAAAAAGAAAAAAGGGTACATGGCAGATTGTCTTTTCCAAAGATGTCCACACCATGATAGACCATCGTGCTACATGCTCTTCTGACAATGTGATGCTGACATTCCTCCACTGAGATACAGGAGTCTATGCTCTCTTCTTGACCTGGGTGGGGTCACGACTACAGAGAAAGTGATATTTCATGATTTCCAGGACTAAGAAAAGGTGATACAGCAGCCTACTGACACACATATTTTTGACATCTTAAGCTGCCATTTGGACTCAGGTACACCAAAGACTACAAGCTAGAAAGACCACATAAATATTTAGTTCCTCTATTTTCAGGCAAACCAAAATCAGTTCCCATTGAGCCAATTTTGACTCTTGGTGCCACCATGTGTGTCAGAGTAAACTGTGCTTCAAAAGGTTTTCAACAGCTGATTTTTCATATGTAGACTGCCAAGGCTTTCTTCCAAGGCACCTCTGGGTGAATCTGAACCTCCAACCCTTCAGTTAGCAGCCAAGTGCATTAACCATCTGCATTAACCTCGGACTCCAAATCCTTAGGCAATGGTGCCTTCATTTCAGCAGTTTAATTCCTAGGAATACACCCACTCCTTCCTTACTGATATGTTTACAGACCAAAAACCAGGTCACTATGCAAAAGACAGTATATTTTGTACTACTTCATAAATGTGAAATGTCAGATAATGAGACAGTTGGTGAGGAGGAGGTGTATACATTGCTAGATTACTTTCCAAAAGCATTCCTATTCTCATCAAAAATGCATAAGATTCTCTGCATCTTAACCAGAAATGCATGTTTTCTTTCTTTCTGGATGGTGGAAAATGGCCTCATTGTTATGCACTTCTTATATAGTTAGGATATTAACCACTTGTGTGTCACAAATATTTTTTTGTTTGCTTTTTAACTTTTCTCATGCATACTTTGTAGCATGTGAGTTTTAAATACTATATAGTTAAATCCATCAATCTTTTCCTTTATAGTCACTTAGACCTTTGTTTTAAAAGCTGAATGCATTATAAATAATCAGTATTTGCGGGTGTGGGAATGGCTGAGTACATTAATTTTGGCAGGATCATCCTTTCCCCACTGAGCACATCAAGTATGGCCTTCAGTTAGTATTTTGCAGCCCCCATGCTCAGAGACTACACACTCATAAAACTGTGGCTTCTGTACAAGTGATTTGCCTGATATCTTTGTTCAGAAGGACCAATTCCATTCCTCAAAGACTTCAGCTTTACTGATGGAGATGTGAGCTGGTATTTATTGAGTCTGTAGCAATGCAGAACATGCCAATTTAGTTTTTCCTCTAAAGAAATCAAAATAACCTTAAAACAATCTTTCCAAAGACATCTCACAAAATGAGTAAGTCTCTAGATTGTATACTGCAATATTTCTAAACAGAATTCATAAGTGAGTTATGCAAATCCAGGACGCTCCTGAGTTTATCTGATTTTGATGAAAGCTCTGACTTGATAAATATCCCAAGATTTATTGCTTTATGGCATTTGGTCAGATAGGGGTTATCAAGAGCTTTTGTAATCTCAGTCTTGGGTTTTTATCCATCTAATGAAAATGGACTGAGGTACTTTATTTCTTTAAAGTACACTGCAGACATCTTAAAAATCTATCATATCATAGTAAGCATGTAATTGCCAATGAATTGTCGAAAACATGTCCTTAAACACAACAGAACTCTACCCTATAAATAAGACTGGAGGGCAGGGCAGAGGATAGCATTTTGTTTACAGCTCTTAAGTGTCACTAAGTTGAGTTTTGACTCATAGAGACCCCACGTGATCAAGTGGAACTAGCTGCCCCATAGGGTTTTTCATGCTGTAATCTTTATGAAAGCAGATCGCAAGGTCTTTCTCCTGTGGAGTAACTGGAGAGGTTTGGATTGTTGACCTTCCAGTTACAGCTGAGTGCTTAATTGTTGCACCACCAATGCTCCCTGTATTGTGCTTAGTTCTTGATTAGTACTTGGGAGACAGAGAACTCCCTTAACTTGAATGCTTTCTATACTGATTTCTACATCTATATTTTCAGCCTTAACCTTTCATCTAAGTTCCAGATGGCTACAGAAACATTTCCACCGAAAATCCCATCACATATCATTACCTCATATGAAAGCTGATTATTAATCGTTATCCCCTACAACTTCCCAGCGTCTGCCAGTGGTACCTCAGAGTTTTAAACCTTGGAGCCTCCTTTGCCCTTTCTCTCTTTCACCTTATCAAATCCCATTGATTCCTTATCCACTTATTCATCAAACATGTATTCCTTATCTACTACATTTAAGGCAGTACTACTTACATTCACTCCTTCTGATGCCCTTTCACCAGTCACTTTCAACATAAGCTACAATTATCTTCTTTCTGATACTCCACCTACAACTCTCCAGTCTTAAAACATTCCATACAGTGCTGTAATATCCCTAAAATATGTCTTTTATTGTTATTACTCATTGGATTACAGTCTGACTGATCAAGTCCATATATCTTTGCATGGTATGATAGTTAAGGATGTGTGTCAACTTGGCTGGGCCATGATTCTCATAAGTTTGGCAGTTACATGATGTGATTACTTCCATGATAAGATCTACTGTCAGTATCCAATCAGTTGAAACAGTTTTCCCTGGGCATGTGGCCTGCATTGAATACAACTTAGCACCCTGGCACGGCTTTTCAGCTTCTGCTCATTCTGGATCCCACAGGTGGCTCCTATTCATCTGACCTCCAGTTCTTTGGACTTCGGCTAGCAGCTTAACTGTGGTCTTGTCTGCCAATCTTGGCATTTGTCACATCACTGAGTCTGTGAACAAGTGCCCTGCTCTGACTTGCTGATTCTGGGTTTGCAAGCATCTGAGGCCACATCAATCAGGCAAAGCCTCTATCCTGACCCATGGGATTGAGACACTCCAGCGTCTACAACTGTGTAAGCCATTTCCTTGATAGATAAACATCTCTCTTTATATGTTTTTATATGCTTTAATTGTTTTGCTTCTCCAGAGAACCGAGTCTAAGACACTTGGCATTTAACACTTTTATCATCTATCCTTATCCTGCTTATTTATTTTCTACCATTTCCCAGCACCAAATCATGGTTACAGTCATACTATCCCAAGCTCATGATCTCCAGTAACCTGAAATAATCTCATTTCCCTTCCTCTATATTTATGTATGAACTGCACACCTAGTTCCATTTCTTCTATGAAATTTTTAGTGACTATAAACCTCTGATTGCTCTCTTTTGTAAGTTTTATTCATTGTGTTTTAAGTGCAAGTCAACAATTTGAGTCAGTTTCTCATACAAACACTTAATACACACTTTGTTATGTAATCCTAGCTGCTCTCTCCACACTGTGACAGCACACTCTTTCCCTCTACCCAGTATTTTTTTATATCTTTCAACCAGATCCTGTCCCTGCATCCCCTTCTCATTTCACCTCTAGACACAAGCTCACCAGTTAACCTCCTATACCTACTTAAGCTAAGAAGCACACTCTTCACTAGTATTTTATATCTTATAGACCAGTACAACCTTTGTCAATGTTGTTGCTTCTGGAATGGTTTCAATTCTGGGTTAATCGTCTGAGGGCCATGTTTTCTACGGACCCTCCAATCTGTCAGATCACCAAATCCAGTCTTTCACTAGAGTTCAAGTTCTGCACCCTACATTTCTCGAGCTCCACCAGGGACTCTTTACAGAGTTGCCTGGTGGCAGCCAGGCACCCTCTAGTTCTTCTAGTCTCATGCAGATAGTCTCTGGTTTATGTGGCCCTTTCTTTCTTCTCGGGTCATATTTTCCTTATGTCTTACATGCTCTTCATTCTCCTCTCCTCCAGATGGGCTGTGACCAATTGATGCTTCTTAGATGGCTGTTTGCTGGCTTTTAAGACTCCAAATAACATTCACCAAAGTAGGATGCAAAATATTTTCTTAAAAAACTGTTGTGCAAGCAAATGGTCCCAACTCAGCAGGAACAGATGCTCACCGAGGACCAAAATGACATGGGGTAAAGACAACCCAGAAGATAGAGAGACTCACATGAGTGAGTGCCTACATAGACCTGGGACCGGAAGAACCGGATGGTGCCCGGCCACCACCAGTGATAGCCGCGATGGAGCTCACAAAGTTGAGTCTCACTGGCAACACAAGAATAAAAAGGGGTACATCTTGAGATCTCTACTAAAAGACCTCAACTGATGGTCCAGCGGTTTCGGGTTCTCCTCGGAGCATGGCCCCTGGCCCTGATGCTGCCCTTGCCCATAAATCATAACAAAGGTCGACTGTTAGGACACGAATGGATTGGACTTGGCGATGCACAGTGATCAAATATTGGATGCACTTTATGGTTCTATACATCTATAGGATATCATCCTGCTGACCTCTGGCTGGAGGAAGGAGAGTGGGTGAAGAGGAGGGGAAAGGAGACTGTTGGGGGGATGAGACATGTATGGAGCAGAGAGGAATAGTGTGCTGTCACCAGGCAGGGAGAGCAGTGGAAGCTGCATATAGGTGGGCATGTAAATTTATACAGGAATGTACATTTTCAATCAGTCATATTAAATAAAAAAAAAAAAAACTAACTGTTGTGTCAGTTGACCTTGATATCCCCTGAAACCATGGACTCCAGATCCCTGCCCCTGCTACTCTGTCCCTTGAACTGTTTGGTTGTGTTTAGAAATTTCTTAGCTTTTGGTTTTACTCCATTTGTGCTGACTTCTCTATTGTGTGCTGTCCTTCCCTTCATCTAAAATAATTCTTGTCTGTTACCTCATTAGTGATTAGTCCTCTTCCTCCCTCCACACTCTCATAACTATCAAAGACTGTTTTCTTCTGTGCTTAAACCTTCTCTTGAACCCTTATAACAGTGGTATCATACAATATTTGGCCTTTTGCAGTTGACTAACTTCACTCAGCATAATGCATTCCAAATTCCTCCATGTTATATTTCCAAATGCATCATTATTCTCTGTCATTGCATACTACTCCATGGTATGAATATACTATAGTTTGTTAATCCACTCATCCATTGATGGACATCTAGGTTGATTCCATCATTTTGCTTTTGTGAACAATGCTGTAATAAACATTGGTATGCATGTATCTATTTGTGTTGCAGCTCTATTTCTCTAGGATATATTCCAAGAAGTAGGATTGCTGGATCATATGGTCTATCTATTTCTAGTTTTTTAAGAAAGTATCAAATCAATTTCCAAAGTGGTTGTACCATTTCACATTCCCATCAGCTGTGTATAAGTATTCCAATCTCTCCACAGCCTCTCCAGTCCATAACTGGATTAATGTCAGCCTTGCTGAGGTGAGATGGTATCTCATTGTAGTTTTGGTTGGCTGCATTTCTCTAACGTCTAACGGTCATGAGCATTTCCTCACATATCTGTTAGCTGCCTGAATGACTTTCTTGACGTGCCTGTTTCTACCCTCTGCCCATTTTTTCAATTAGGTTATTTTTCTCTTTGTTGTTGAAGTACTGAAGTTTCTTGTAGATTATGCTGATTAGAGACTGATGGGATTTGTCGCAGCCAAATTTTTTCCCAGACTGTAGGTTGTCTTTTTACTCTTTTTGGTGAAGTCTTTGAATAAGTGTTTGATTTTTAAGAGTTTCCAGTTATCTCTTTTTCTCCTCTGGTGTTTGTGTATTAGTAACGTTTTGCATTTTGTTTATGCTGTCTATTAAGGCTACTAGCATTGTTCCTATTTTTTCTTCCATGATCTTTATCATTTTAGATTTTATATTTAGGTCTCTGATCCATTTTGACTTATTTTTTGTGCACGGTGTGAGATGTAAGTCTTGTTTCATTTCATTTTTTTTATAGATGGATAGTCAGTTATGCCAACATCATTTGTTAAAGAGATTGTCTTTGCCCCAGTTTACAGACTTTGGTTTTTTGTCAAATACCAGCTACTCATAGGTGGATGATTTTATGCCTAGATTTTGAAGTTTGCCCCATTAGTCTATGTATCTGTTGTATGAGTACCAGGCTATTTTCAGTACCATGGTGGTGTAATACATTCTAATGTCAGGTAGTGTGAGGCCTCCCGCTTGTTCTTTTTCTGTAATGCTTCACTTATCCAGGGCATCTTTCTTTTCATATTAAGTAGGTGATCTGTTCTTCCATCTCATTAAAATTGTCACTAGATTTGGACTGAAACTGCATTGTATCTATAAATTGCTTTGGGTAGTGTTTTAGTTATCTAGTGCTTGCTTTAACAGCAATACCACAAACTGACAGCTTTAAGAAGAGAAATTTTATTTTATCACAACCCAGTAGGTTAGAAGTCCAGTAGGCTAGAATTATCAGTTCCAGAGGAGGGTCTTCTTGCTGGATCTGAGGAAGGCCCTTATAATCAGTCTTTCTGTGGACTGGAAACTTTTGAGGGGTGGGGAATCCCATTCCTTTCCAAGGACCTTCTCAGCTCCAGCACTACTTCTTGGTGGTATGAGGTCCCTAACTCTCTCTGCTAGTTTCTCCTTTAGGTCTCAAGAGACTGCCTCAAGCCACAAAATAATCGTACATATTAAGTCCTGACCCACTACCCGACTACCCCCATCCTCCCTCATTAATAACATAGGGCAAGATTTACAGCATATACAAAAGCAGGAATCATGGCCTCACTAAATTGCTATACAGATTTTTGGGGGAACAATATTCAATGCTTGACAGGTAGAATAGACATTTTCACAATGCTGACTTTTCCTATCCACGAGAAGGTAGGTTTCTGCACTTAATGTAGGTTTCATTTAGCTTTTTTTGCAGTAGTACCTTGCAGTTTTCTCTGTACAAGTCACTTACGTCTCTGGTTAGACTTATTCTTAAGTGTTTTATCTTCTTCGGAGGCTGCTGTAAATGATATTCATTCAGTGACTCTCTTTGAAGTTCTTTTTGTTGATGTACAGAAATCTAACTGAATTTTGAATAGCTTGTATCATGATACTTTATCAAACTCCTCTACTAATTCCAGTAGTATTTTTGTGGGTTTGTTAGAGTTTTCTGTGTTTGAGTTCATATCATCAGCAAAAAGGGATACTTTTACTTCTTCCTTACTAGTCTGAAAACCCTGGTGGTGTAGTGATTAAGTGCTACGTCTGCTTACCAAAAGGTCGGTAGTCTGAATCCACCAGGCATTCCTCAGAAACCCTATGGAGCTATTTTATTTCAGGGTTCCTATGAGTCGGAATTGACTCAAACGCAGTGGACTTGGTTTTCAGTTACTAATTTGGATGTCCTTTCTTTCTTTTTCTAGCCTTATTGCTCTGGCTGGAATGTCATGCACAACGTTGAATATAAGTTTTGGTGGTTATCCTTGTCTGGTTCTTGTTCTTGAGGGGAATCCTTTCAGACTCTCTAGTTAGGCTAATGTTGACTGTTGGCTTCGTATAAATGCCCTTTATTATGCTGAGGAATTTCAATGCTGTTCTTATTTTGCCAAGAGTTTTTATTACGAATGGGTGTTGGGCTTTGTCAAATGTCTTTTCTGTGTACACTGATAAAATCAAGTGATTCTTGTCTTTTGTTTTACTTATCACATTGTCTGTTTAATGCTGAACCACACTTGCGTACCTAGTATGAATCCCATTTGGTCATGGTGAATTATTTTTTTTATATATTATTGAATTCTGTTCACTAGAATTTTGTTGAGGGTTTCTGTATCTAAGTTCATGAGACATACTGGTCTATAACTTTCCTTTTCTGTGGTGTCTTTGCCCAGTTTTGATACCAGGGTTATGTTGACTTCATAGAATGAGTTTGGGAGTACCCACCCTTTCCTTTGTTTTGAAATACTTTTTTTTCTTTTTTTTAATTAATTTTTTTTTATTACGACTGAGTTAAAAGGTACACTCCCATATAAATTTACATGTCCACCTATATTCAGTTTCCACTGCTCTCCCTGCCGGTGACAGCACACTATTCCTCTCTGTTCCATACATGTCTCATCCTCCCAACAGTTTCCTTTCCCCTTCTCTCCACCCACTCCCCTTCCTCCAGCCAGAGGTCAGCAGGATGATATCCTACAGATGCATGGAACCATAAAGTGTATCCAATATATGGTCAATATGCATCACCTATGATTTATGGGCAAGGGCAGCATCAGGGCCAGGGATCATGCTCCCAGGGGAACCCTGAAGCCACTGGACCATCAATTGCGGTCTTTTAGTGGAGATCTTAACTCTTCTTTAAAAGTTTGGTAGAATTCTACCAACAACGAGACTGTTAAGGAAAAAATTATCAAATCAGTACCATTTACGATAGCCCCTAAGAAGATAAAGTACCTAGGAATTAATCTAACCAGAGAAATAACAGACCTTTACAAAGAGAAGTACAAGCCCTTACTACAAGAAACTAAGAGAGACTTAGATAAATGGAAACACCTACCCTGCTCATGGATAAGAAGATTTAACATTGCGAAAATGTCTATTTTACCCAAAGCAATCTATTTATATAATGCAATCCCAATACAAGTTCCAGTGACATTTTTTAATGAGATGGAGAAACAAATCACCAATTTTGTTTGGAAAGGGAAGAAGCCCCGGTTAAGCAAGGTACTACTAAAGAAGAACACACTGGGAGGCCTCTTATTACCTGCCTTTAGAACATATTACACTGCCACAGTGGTCAAAATAGCCTGGTACTGGTACAAGAACAGACAGATCAATCAGTGGAACAGAACTGAGAACCCAGAGATGACACCATCTGCCTATGAACAATTGATATTCGACAAAGGCCCTAAGACATTAAACTGGGGTAAAAACAGTATCTTCAACAAATGGTGCTGGCAAAATTGGATATCCATCTGCAATAAACTGAAACAAGATCCATATCTTACACCTTATACAAAAACCAACTCCAACTGGATAAAAGACCTAAATATCAAACCTAAAACGATAAAGCTCATCCAAGAAAAGGTAGGAACAACAATGGAAGTTTTAATACACAATATGGACAGACTCCAAAATCTGTCAAACAAACCACAATCATCAGAAGAGAAAATAGATAAATGGGATCTATTAAGAATTAAACACTTTTGCTCATCTGAAGACTTTATTAATAGAATTAAAAGAACACCTACAGAATGGGAAAAAATGTCTGGCAAATCTATGTCAGACCGATGCCTGATTTCCATAGTCTATAAGATACTACAAAATATCAACAAGAAGAAGATAAATCATCCAATTAAGCGATGGGCAAAGGAGATGGACAGACATTTCACTAAAGAAGAGATCCAAGCAGCCAAAAAACACATGTGGACACGTTCACAATCTTTAGTTATTAAAGAAATTCAAATCAAGATGACAATGAGATACCATCTCACTCCAACAAGGTTGGCCATGATCCAAAAAACACAAAACAACAAATGCTGGAGAGGCTGTGGAGAAAGTGGAACCCTCCTACACTGTTGATGGGGTTGCAAAATGGTCCAGCCTCTTTGGAAAGCAATCTGGTGCATCCTTAAAAAAATGGATATTGATATACCATTTGACCCAGTCATTCCACTACTTGGAATAGATCCTACAGAATCAAGGCCTTCCACACCAACGGACACATGCACCAGAATGTTTATCGCAGCACAGTCCACGATAGCAAAAAGATGGAACCAACCCAGGTGCCCAACAACAGAAAAATGGATAGGTAAACTATGGTATATATACTCAATGGAGCACTACACAATGATAAAGAACAACGATGACTTCAGGAAACATCTCCTGACCTGGTTTCAACTGGAAGACATTATGTTGAGTGAAAGTAGTCAGCGACAAAAGGACAAATACTGTATGAGACCTCTACGATAAGATCTCAAAAAGAGACTTGTGTATAGAAGAAAAGACTCTTTGACAGCTGCCAGGGAGGGGAGGGAGGGAGGGAGGGGGGAGGGTTTAGATTAGATAGTTGCTAGGTATCTGGTTGAGTGAAATCGGTGATAGCACACATTAGAAACAAGAACAATATTAAGTGGACTTAAACATAACATGAGTACTCCTTCCATCTTAACTCAATACTGCAAGGATAGAGTAGCTGGGGCAGGGGGCACGGGACCATGCTCTTAGGCTAAAGAGAGGCCAATTGGCACAACTAGTGTTTTGCTAAGAGGGCTCTCTGCACTCCACGTTGGTGAGTGGCTTCTGGGGTCTTAAAAACGGCCAAGCTGCCATCCGAGGGCACAGCAAATGGTCCCAACTCTGCAGGAATGGATGCTCACCGAGGACCAAAATGACATGGGGGAAAGACAACCCAGAAGACAAAGAAACCCACATCAGTGGGTGCCTACATCGACTTGGGACGGGAAGAAACAGATGGTGCCCGGCCACCACCAGTGATAGCCACGATGGAGCTCACTAAGTTGAGTCTCACTGGCAACACAAGAATAAAAAGGGGTGCACCCTGAGATCCCCACTAAAAGACCTCAATTGATGGTCCAGTGGTCTCAGGGTTCCCCTGGGAGCATGGCCCCTCATCCTGATGCTGCCCTTGACCATAAATCATGACGAAGGTCCACGCTTTGGACAGGAATGGATTGGACCTGGCGATGCAGTGACCATATATTGGATGCACTTTATGGTTCTATATATCTATAGGATGTCATCCTGCTGACCTCTGGCTGGAGGAAGGAGAGTGGGTGGAGAGGAGGGGAAAAAGAAACTGTTGGGAGAATGAGACATGTATGGAGCAGAGAGGAATAATGTGCTGTCACCCGGCAGGGAGAGCAGTGGAAACTGCATATAGGTGGGTATGTAAATTTATACAGGAATGTACATTTTCACTCAGTTATATTAAATAAAAAATTAAAAAAATTTTTAAAAAAAAGTTTGGTAGAATTCTCCAGTGACATCCACAGGGTCCACTCTTCTTTTTGTAGAGAGTTTTTAAATTACCTATTCAATCTCTTCTTTGTTATACTTTTATTTAGCTTTTCTGCCTGTGTTTGTGTTGGTTTAGGCAGGTACTTTGTTTCTAGAAATTTGTCCATTTCCTCTATATTTTCAAATTATTAGACTACAACTCTTCATAGTATTGTTATGATTTTTTAATTTCAGTTGGGGATTTTATGCCACTGGTCATCTCATTTCTTATTTGGGTTATTTGCTTCCTCTGCTGTTTTTGTTTTGTCAACTTGGCCAGTGGTTTATCTATTTTTCGGATCTTTTCAAGGAACAGTCTTTCAGCCTTGTTAATTCTTGTGATCACTTTTCTATCCTCTAATTTATTTAGTTCTGCTCCAGTTTTTACTATTTGCTTTCTTCTGGTGCCCAAGAGGGTTTTTTTGCCACTCTTTTTGTTTGCACGGGTTAACGCTTTGATGTGGGCCCTTGTTTTTGGATGTGTGGTTTTAGTGAAAAAAACTGACCACTGAGCACTGCTTCTGCTGTGTCTCAAAGGTTCTGGTAGGATGTGTTTTCATTCTTCTTTGATTCTGTGAATTTCTTTATTCCATCCTTGATTTTTCCTACAACCCAGCCGTTTTTGAGCAAGATGTTGTTCAGTTAACATCTGTTTGATTCTTACTTCATTTTTTTCTGATATTGATTTGTCCTTTTATGGCTTTATTGTCTGAGAAGATAATTAGCACTATTTTGATGCTTTGCAGTTTTTTAAAGCTTGCTTTATGTCCTAATACATGGTCTATTCTGGAGAACATTCTATGTGCACTGGAAAAGAAGTATCTTTGTCTGCTGTTGGGTGGAGTATTCTGTATATATCTACGTGGTCAAGTTGGATGATTGCGGCATTTAGGTATTTTGTCTTTATTGAGCTTCTTTTGGGTATTCTGTTCTTTATCGAAAACAATGTGTTGAAGTCTCCTACTGTTATTGCGAAGCTGTCTATTCCTCTTCTCAATGCAGTTAGTTCATTCTACATATTTAAGAGCCCTGTATATATTTAATGGAAACACTGGTGTCATGGTGGTTAAGGGCTGGCTACATCCACTAACCAAAAGGTCAATAGTTCAAAATCTTCCAGGCACTCCTTGGAAACTCTATTGAGCAGTTCTACTCTGTCCTGTGGGGTCGCTATGAGTTTGAATTGACTCAAGGTCAGTGATTTTTGTTTGTTTCTTTGGTATGTACTTAATAAATTTATGTCCTTCTAGAGTATTGAGCCTTTAATCACTATATGGTGGCTTTCTTTATTCTTTATGGTAGGTTTTACTTTAAAGCCTATTTTGTCAAAAATCAATAGTGCCACTACTGTTCTTTTCTAAATATTGTCTGCTTGATATCTTTTTTCCATCCTTTGAGATTTAGTCTGTTTATGTTGTTAAGTCTAAGGAGTATGTCTTGTAAGCAGCACATAGAAGGATCGTGTTTTTATTTTATCCATTCTGCCACTCTCTGTCTATTGGTGCATTTAATCCACTTACATTCAGCATAATTATTGATAAGCAGGAGTTTAGTGCTTTCATTTTGATGCCTTTTTTGTGTGTGCTGTTGACACCTTCTTTGTTTCACTTAATTTTCTGCACTGAGTCATTTTTTAAACGTGTTTTTTTTCTTATGTTTTTCATTGTTGTTGGTTTTTTATTTGCTGAGACTTCATGTTTGTCTTGTTTTTTATCTTGATGTGTAGAACTGTTAATTTCCTTTGCGGTAACTTTAAAATTTACCCTTATTTTTCTAAATTTAAACCAGTCTTTAATTTCTTTGTATTGCCTTGATTTGCTCTTCATATGAAAGAGCTATGCTATTTTTTTAGTCCCTCTTTTTTGTTACAGTATTATAATTTTTTACATAATGAAATCTGTTTCCCTATTTTCAGTGTTTTAACTGATTTATTTTAGTGACTTCCTTATCTGGGATGATAATTTGGTAGCTTTGTCTTACGCTCTAGTCTTGGGTTGTTATGTTTCTGATTTTCTAACTAAAGGACTTCCTTTAATATTTCCTGCAATTTTGACTTGTTTTGCATATTCCCTAAATTTGTGTTTATCTGGAAATACATTAATTTTGCCTTCACACTTGTGAGACAGTTTTGTTGCATATATAATTTGTAGCTGGCAATTTTTTTCCTTCAAGGCTTTGTATACGCCACCCCATTGTCTTCTTCCCTGAATGGCTTCTACTGACTAGGTCACGCTTAGTCTTATTAACTCTCCTTTGTAGATTATTTTTTATCTTTTGCTGCTTTTGAAATTTTCTCCTTATGATTAGTTTTGGCAAGTTTGATTATAATACGCCTTAGTGTCTTTCTTTTGGAGTCTACCTTTTATGGAGTTTAGTAAGTGTCTTGCCTAGATATCTTATCTTCCATGATGTCAGGAAGCTTTCTGTCAACAAATCTTGAATATTCTCTTTGTATTTTTTGTTATCGCTCCCTCCAATCATTCACAGATTATTCCTGTTAATAGAGTCCCACATAATTCCTAAGTGTTTCTTCGTTTTTAAATTCTTTATCTGATTTTACTCAAATATACTGGTGTCAAGTCTTCTGCCTTTGATCTTACTAATTCTGACTTTTATTGCATCAGTTCTGCACCTTTAACTTTGTATGGACTTGTCAAATTCTGTAATTTTATTGTTAATCTTATGAATTTCCACACGCTGTCTCTCTACGTTATGCTGTAGCCTACTGAACTTGCCAGCATGCTTTGTTGCATTTTTTCCTCATCTCTTTCCTGATCTTTTGAAGAGTTCTAAATACTAATCTTTTGTAGTCTACTTCCAACAATTCCAGGAAGTTCTCTACATCTGGAAAACTTGATTCTTTCTTTTGGGAGCTTTCTAAACCCATCATAGCCTGCCTCTTTATGTGATCTGATGTCAACTGCTGCCTCTAAGCCATCAGTAAGTTGCTGTGGTTATTTATTCTATGTTTGCTTACTGTGTTCTAGCCTCATGCTTTATTTTGAAATGCAAATAGGTTGTTCACGTGAGCTAATTGGGTTATTGTTACCTTGAAGCTCTAACATCCTGTCACTAGGTGGTCTCAACTGCTACTAGGCATGTGAGTCCATGAGTTCATTTACTTTTCTTGTATGAATTCAGCTCAGGTGCCGAGGTAGACAGTCACTAAGTATGCGTCACAGGTTTTCCCCTACGATTCTAGAGACGGGCAGTGGTGATTGGTGTAGGCATAGGCATCTGGCTGCACATGCTACGAAAGGCAGGGGGTGACAGCTATCCATGGGTGTTTGTGAGGAAAATACATTCCTATTTTTAAAGTGCATACGTGGATAGGTTTGGCAGCCAGACTACGCGTGCTTGATGCTGCATGCAGAAGTAAGAGGCATTCAAGGTCCCTGGGACCCTTATACCTGCACCTAGGCAAAGGACTTGTTTCTGCCTTGAGTTTTTGGCTTAGGTGAGCCAGCAGATTATTGTTTATCCCAGTTTGTTAAATTTTACCTCTTCAAGTCTAGGTGAATAGCTCAGGGCATGCATAAGTGGTTCTACTTCCTTCCCAGGGGATGTATCAGTCTCTAGAGCTGATTCAGGCACCATGCAGAAAAAGGAAGGGGAAGCAGTAGTAAAAGGGAGAGAGGTTTAACCCCAAGGAAAGTTTTAGATCCTCATGAACTAGGTGAGACGCAAGCTTCTTAGCTCTTCATAACCAATTGCATTTTTCACTGATTCTGGAGACATGGGTAAGCTCCCCACCAGTTGGTCCTTCCTGCTGTGGAAGATGCCTTCTGAATACCATGGTTTCCCTCACCATGCTTGCTGCCTCCGATCTACCTGTGGGGTGCCAACTGGTCAGCTCTGGCCAGTTCTAGGTACTTCTGGACCTATTCTCCCTTCCCTGTCATTTAGTCTTCCCAACTTTCTTTTTAATGTTCAGGGCTTCTAGAATGTCATACATAATCTATTCATTTGCTTGTTTTGGGGGGTCTTTGTTGTTAGAGGGATCACATCAAGCATTTGATTACTTTGCCATTTCAGTCCCACCTTCAAATTTTGCCTTTTTAAAGCTGTTTTCCATTTTAATAACAATCATACTTTTTTATTTCAACAAACTTAGTTTTAAATTGATGGAATCACCATAGAACAACTTGTCCACAAATGTTTACAATAGCACTATTAATAATATCAAAAGGTACACATAACATAAATGTGTATCAGCTGATGAACAATAAACATCCATATAATAGAATATAATTCAATTATGCACTCAAGCACATGCTATCACATGGTTGAACCTTAAACACATTATTCTAAATGAAATAAGTCAAATATATATTGCATGATTCCATTTATATGAAATACCCAGACTATGCAAATCTATAGGGACGGAAAGTAAACCACTGGCTGTATGCATTGTGGAAAGGAGGGAAGGGGCAGTAACAGCTAATGAGAATGAGTTTCTTTTGAGGTGAGGAAACTGCTCTAAAACAGCAGTTATGGTTGCTTGACTATATCCACATAGTAAAATCACCAAACTCTATCCTTTAAAAGCATAAACCTTATGGTATGTTAATTATCTCCACAAAGCTTCTGTAAGAAAATTGATGGCATCTATAAAGAAGCTACTAAAACTAGTGAGTTTAGTAAGAATACAAGACACAAGATCATTACATAAAAATTAATCATACTTCTATATGATAGTAATAATTAGAAACTGAAATTATGAAAATACCACTGTCAACCTATATTTAGAGATAAACCTGACAAAAGACTGTACACCGGATATTACAAAAAAACCTGACATGAGACATTTTAAAAATTATCTAAATAAATGAAAAGGTATACAATAAGAAAAAATTCTCTTTGTGGGCTAGAAGACTCAATATTTGTCACGGATTGAATTTTGTCCCCTAAAATATATGTGTTAATTTGGGTAGACCATGATTCCCAATATATAGCGTGATTGTCCACCATGTTGTCACCTGAAGTGATTTTCCCGCATGGTATAAATCCTACCTCTACGACGTCAACACGGTGGGAAATGTGGCAGTTACATTAATGAGGCAGGACTCAATCTATAAGATTGGATTGTGTCTTGAGCCAATATCTCAAAAGAGGGAAAGAAGCAGAGAAACAGAGGGACTTTATACCACCAAGAAAACAGTGCTGGGAGCATAGAATGTCTTTTGGACCAAGGGTTCCTGCTCAGAGAAGCTCCTAGTCCAGAGGAAAATTGATGACAAGAACCTTCCTCCAGAGCTGACACAAAAAGCCTTTCTCTGGAGCTGATGCCCTCAATTTGGACTTCTAGCCTACTAGACTGTGAAAGAATAAACTTCCGTTTGTTAAAACCCTTCATTTTTGGTATTTCTGTTACAGCAGTACTAGATGACTAAGAGAATATTGTTGTTAATTATCCCAGATTGATCTATGGATTCAACACACTATCAAGCAAATTATTCATCACACTGTTCTGTTGAAATTGATTCCTAAATTCATGTGGAATTGCAAAGGACCTACAGCAGCTGCCAAAAAATATATATATTTTTTAATGTGCAGAATTGGAGGAATAATGCCACCCGACTGCAAGACTTACTATAAAGTTACAGTAATCAAGACAGTGTTGGTGTTGGCATAAAAATAAATAACTAGATCAATGGAACATAACAGAGTCCAGCAGCGATGTATTTAGGGATCACTGATTTTTGTTACGGTAAAAAGGCAATTAGCAGAGAAGTGTTAGCCTTTTCAACAAATGGTGCTAGGAAAATTGGGTTTCAATCTGCAAGAAAAATGAACTTCAATCCATATCTTGCACCATATACAAAAACTAACTAAAAATGGACCATGGACCTAACTGTAAAACCTGAAAATATAACACCTAAAGGATGAGCTACAAAATAACAAGCTGAGAAATTGCGTGTCATAAAAATTAAAAACTGCTCTCCAAAGACACTTTTAAGAGAATGAAATGATAAGACATAGCCTGGGAGAAAATACTCACATATCATATATCTGATAAAGGACTTACATCCAGAATACATAAAAAGACACTTGCAACTCAATAATAAGAAAACAAATCACCCAATTAAAAAATGGGCAACAGATTTCAATAAATACTTCCAAAGTAGATATTCAAATGGTAAGCACATGAAAAGATGCTCAACCTCATTAGTTATTGGAAAAAATGCCAAATTTAAACCACAGCGAAGTATACTATGCAACATCACTGTTACTGTTAGCATCCAGAGTCAGCCCTTGATGTACACGTACTACGGGATTGGGTAGTTATAATGGGGTTTTCAATGACTGAGTGTTGAAAGTAGATTGCCGGGCCTTTCTTCCTAGACCATCTTTAGTCTGGAAGCTCCACTGAAACCTATTTAGCATCACTGCAAGACACAAGCTGCCACTGACAGATGGGTGGTAGCTGTGCTTGCAGTGCACTAGTTGGAAATTGAGCCTGGGTCTCCCCCATGAAAGGCGAGAATGCTACCATGGAAACACCTCTATTCCTGCACACCTATTACAAGAACTAGAATTAAAAAGAATGAACATACCAACTGTTGGTGTAGATGTGGAGAACTAGAACTCATAAGCTGCTGGTAGGAAGATAAAATAATACAGCAACTTGGAAAACACTTCAAAAGTTTCCTAAAAAGGTATGCATGCAACTAACATATGATCTAGCCATTTTACTCCTAGGTATTTATCCAATAAAATCATACGCAGAAAAAGCAAGACCAATGCTCAGAGAAGCTAAAACTGGAAATAACCCAAATCTCCATCAATAAATGAATGCATAAACAACCTGTATTATATTTGCACAATGGGATACTATTTGGCAATAAGAAAAAACAAACTACCTACCAATACACATTAAAACAAAGACAACCCTCAAAATAATTATGCTGAGTTAAAGAAACCAGACAAATCAATGAATAAACATACTGTATACTTCCCTTATATAAGATTCTAGAAAACACTCATCTGTAGTGAAGAAAGTGGATCAATGGTTGCCTTATGATGGGAAAGGAGAAACAGGAGAGGAGAAAGGGATGAGGGAGGGTTTACATAGGTTGTCCACTATTAGAGAGTTTAAGGATCTCAGATGATGCGATAGTTAAATGTTTGGCTGCTAATTTCAAAGTTGAGTTTCAAACTTACCATCTGCTCCAAGGGAGAAAAGACTTGGTGATCTTCACACGTAAAGATTACAGCCTAAGAAATACTATGGAGCAGTTCTACTCTGTCTTATAGGGTCGCTATGAGTTGCAATTGACTTCACAGCACACAGCAGCAAACGGAGAGTTAGGCTGGTTTTCCTTTTTCTCCATGTTTATAACTTTACTGCAATACTATTGATTGCTAATTATTTTTTTGCACATCCTAAAGTATTTTTTTATGACACACCATATATATTCAATAGATGTACTTTACTGAATCAGTCACTGAAGGGTTCATTTTAAAAAGCTGCTTGAGTATAAGGTCTAAAAAACTAGACTGCTGGATCAAAGGAAGACCAATTTTTAAAACTCTTTATCCACTGACAAATTTTATTCCAGAAAGATTCCAATCATAAAACAGATTTTATTTCCCCATACTATACTTACTCTTACAAACCACCTGCTGATTTGTAAGTGAAAAATATCGACCTTTGTTTAAATTTGCAGTTCTTTCTCTAGTTAGCTTGAATATGTTTTTATTGTTTATTAGTGATTTTCATTCCTCTTCTAGCTGTTTTTAAAGCAAATATGTCTGCCACACAATTAGCACTCCATTATATACTGTCCTGTGTTTGTTGAATGGCTGATACACAAACAATCTAGCACATTCTTACACATTTCAATGTGTAAGTCAC
This sequence comes from Heterohyrax brucei, assembly GCA_028571685.1. Taxonomy (NCBI): domain Eukaryota; kingdom Metazoa; phylum Chordata; class Mammalia; order Hyracoidea; family Procaviidae; genus Heterohyrax; species Heterohyrax brucei. The sequence continues at coordinate 137,115,855 of CM053143.1, forward strand.
AATTCAATGACCCTGATTACACTCTTCCTGTTGGGCAACCCTTATTCTTCTCTTTTTCTGAATCTTTCTACCCCTCAGTGTCCCCTAAGAAGAAATCCTCCTCCTGCTGCTCATAACCACTGATAGGCTTTGGCTTCCACATATTTGCTTCTTCCATATAAGTGAGGTCATACAGTATTTATCCTTTTTTGACTGACTTATTTTGCTCAGCATAATGTTTCAAGAGTCATCCATGTTGAGGTGTGTCAATGCATCTTTAAAAACCAATCACGTCATGGACTGAATTGTGTTTCCCCAAAAACGTGTGCAGCAATTTAGTTAGGTCATGATTCCTGGTATTGTGTGATGTTCCTCCCTGTTGTGGATCCTGAGTCTACAATGCTAACGAGGGTGAATGGGCAGCAGTTGGCTTTGCCATCTAGGACTCAATGTGTAAGATTGTTTTGTGCCTTGAGGCAGGCTCTTGAGACAGAAAGGAAAGAAGCTAGCAGAGAGGCTTGGGAACCTCCTACCACTAAGAAGCAGTGCTGGGAGCTGAATGTGTCCTTTGGAAAGGACTGGGGTACCTGTGCCTTAGACGCTTCCAGTCCAGGGGAAGACTGACGACCAAACCTTTCTCCAGAGCCAGCAGAGAAAGCTTTCCCCTGGAGCTGACACCCTAAATCTGGACTTTTAGCGTACCGGACTGTGACGACATAAAATTTATCTTTTTAAAGCCATCCACTCGTGGTATTTCTGTTAGAGCAGTACCAGATGACTGAAATAAAGCATTATATACCTCTTAGTCAATAGAAAGGAAACTCTGGTAGCATAGTGGATTAACTGCTATGACTGTTAACCAAGGAGTCAGCAGTTCAAGTCCGCCAGGCACTCCTTGCAAACTCTATGCAGCTGTTCTATTCTGACCTGTAGGGACACTATGAGTCAGACCCAAATGGACAGCAGTGCATTTGGTTTGGTTTTTGGTTTCGTCAACAGAAAGTCAGATTACCGGTAAAGGGTAATACAGAAAAAGCTGTGCATGCTTTTCCTAAAAGAGGTAAGTCATTTCAGCCTCCATACTTATATTTTTTCAGCTGACACCAAGGCCATTTCCCAAAACTGATAAGAGAAAGATTAAGAAGGTTAAACAACAGAGCAACTGGGGTATGTAATGGATTTAAAAACAAAAGCAGGAAGATGACCTATATTGAAGAAACGTCTTCCTGCCCAGAGCATTGAGTGTGGTGAACAGATGGAGAGGGCAGTGGACTGTGTTCAGGCTTTAAAGGGAAGATTAAGGACATGCAGAAATAATAAGCAGTAAGTCTACAGTGTAGTGCAAACATGAGGGTCTGTTTTTCCTTCTTCCAAAAGATATTTTTATTGCTAGGCAGTAATATGCATACCAAATTTTATTCTGCTAGTTTTCTTTTCATCATTCTAACGGAATTGAGTACTGGAAAGATGAAAGAAGACATTCAGAGAGAAATCAGAGTCACACAGTAGATCAGGGCATCAATGGAAATGAAGGTGATGAGAATGAACTTGGGAATTCTGCTATATGCCTTCTCTGCTTAGATGAGTTTATACAAACTAAGTTTCCTTTTATTCAGAAATTATGGTATACTGCTGTTAGAATCAATGCTTGTAATAACAATCATGAGATAACATTTATAGCAGCAAAGACACATCAGGTTATATGTATGTTCAATATCGTTTTATTGCCAGTCCTTAAATCTGTATTTGAATTACTTCTTAGTCCTTTTATCCATACCATGGTACACTACACACTACACGGCATGCTGCGTGGTGTCTTCCTTTCCCCCGTTGATGCAGGTAGTATTGAAATAAACTTGTCTCCTTTCGTCTAGTTTTTTCAGTTCTCATTCATCTTCTCATGTTTATGAGTATAATCTTCCTGCATCACCAGTGTCACAATTCTCACTGCAATTTCTTACATTTATCTAGAACTTTACATGACTCTCAACAACATTAAGTGGACTTCAGCATAACTTGAGTACACCTTCCATCTCAACTCAATATTGCAAGGATAGAGTAGCTGGGGTAGGGGGCACGGGACCATGCTCTTAGGCGAAATCGAGGCCAACTGGCACAACTAGCATTTTGCTAAGAGAGCTCTCTGCACCCCACATTGGTGAGTGGCGTCTGGGGTCTTAAAAGCTACCAAGCTGCCATCTGAGGGCACAGCAAATGGTCCCAATTCAGCCGGAACGGATGCTCTCTGAGGACCAAAATGACATGGGGTAAAGACAACCCCGAAATTACAGATACCCACATGAGTGGGTGTCTACAGCAACTTGGGACCGGAAGAACCGGATGGTGCCCGGGCCACCACCAGTGATAGCCTCGATGGAGCTCACGATGGAGCTCACTAAGTTGAGTCTCACTGGCAACACAAGAATAATAAGGGGTGCATCCTGAGATCTCGACTAAAAGACTTCAATTGATGGTCCAGCGGTTTCGGGGTTCCCCTGGGAGCATGGCCCCTGGCCCTGATGCTGCCCTTTCCCATAAATCATAATGAAGGTACACTCTTTGGACACGAATGGATTGGACTTGGCAATGCAGAGTGACCACATATTGTATGCACTTTATGGTTCTATACATGTATAGGATATCAGCCTGCTGACCTCTGGTTGGAGGAAGGAGAGTGGTTGTAGAGAAGGGGAAAGGAGACTGTTGGGAGGATGAGACATGTATGGAGCAGAGAGGAATAGTGTGCTGTCACCAGACAGGGAGAGCAGTGAAAACTGCATGTAGGTGGGCATGTAAATTTATAAGGGAACGTACATTTTCACTCAGTCATATTAAATTAAAAAAAAATTATAACAATAACAAAAAAAAGTGAAAAAAAAATAAAGATTACAGCCCAGGAAGCCCTATGGGGCAGGTCTACTCGGCCACATGGGGTCACTATGAATCCAAGTTGATTAGATAGTATCTAACAATAACAACGTGTCAGAAATATTGTTTCACTGGAAGCTCCCGGTGGATTTTAGACTTTGAGCACCTCTCAATTCAGATTTGCCACATTTCAAGTGTTCAGCAGCCACACATGGCTCGTGCATGTTGACATGACCAAGGCTGACCATCACATGGTTTCACATGATAAAAACTGTTAACCTCTCCCTCCTTGGCGGGGGGGTAGGGGGCAGGGGGTGGGGGCGGGGGCTGGAACCTCCAGGGTCGCTATCAGGTTGACCACAAGCAGTCTGAAAACAGAGCAGTGGTCTTGGTGTTGATGTCAGAAAGAACATTTCATTATACATAACGGAATACCTGCTACAGGTTGCTTATAAACGAAGGAATGGACCTTCCTGTCTCTAGGAGAAAAAAAACAAACATTTTTCACGTTTATTTTCTCATTTTATCCTCATGGTGTCTCCATGGGTTATAGCTGCCATTTGACAAAGAAAATTAGGCTCAAGAACTTGAAGTGATTACTCCAAGATTTCAGTTAATAAGTGGCAGTGTTGAAAAAGGAACCTTGAACTTAATAGGTTTTAGATAATTATTCTACTATACGTGACTTTTTACTCACCCACTGCCATCCAGTTAATTCCAAGTCAGTAGGATAGAGAAGAACTGCCCCATGGGGTTTCCAAGGCTGTAAATTTTTACGGAAGCAGGCTGCTACATCTTTCCCCCATGATACAGCTGGTGGGTTCGAACCACTGACATTTTGGATAGCAGCCAAATGCTTTAGTCACTGTACTAACAGGGTTCCCCACCTTCCACAAAACCATATAAAATACTATAAGATGGTCCCTACTCTCCTTTTGACAAACTTCACATCCTCAGTGTGGCTTTTCAGTTCCTCCCCAATCTGCCTCCTTATCTGTCTAATCTCATCTTCCACTTCTCTCCAACGTACACTTTGTAAAACAGGGGCAGCCATAGTTCTCCTCATTCCCAAATGCACCTTGCTCCTGCTTAAAATGATCCCTTCTCCTGCAATGCACTACTTTCTTTATTTAACCAAATTCAATATCCTCTTGAAGGCTCGGCACAAGTGTCTGGTAGCTACAATCTTCCAATAAAAGGAATTAAATTAATGTTTGAATTGCATTTTAACAGCTTGTTTTAGCCATCTAGTGCCACTATAGCAGAAACACCACACGCGGATGGCTTCAACAAACAGAAACATATTCTCTCATAGTCTAGTAGGCTGAAAGTCCAAATGCAAGGTGTCAGTCAGCTCCAGCAACAAGCTCTCTGTCCTGGCTCTGGAGAAGGGTCCTTGTGATCAATCTTCCTTTGGAGTGGGTCCAAAGGATGCACTCTGCTTCTGGCACTGCTTTCTTGGTGGCATGAGGCCCCCATGTCTCTCTGCTTGTTTTTCTCTTTGATATTTCAAAAGAGAGTGGCTTAAGACACTATCCAATCTTGTAGATTTCATCAGTATAACTGCTGCTAATCCCTCTTATTAAATCACAGTGATAGAGTTTATAAACATAGGAAATTCTCATCAAATGATAGACAATCAAAAATACTGAGAGTCATAGTCCAGCTAAATTGATAAGACACAGTTTGGAAGAGATATAACTCAATCCATGACGGCTACTGGACTGTGAAAGAATAAATTTCTCTTGGATAAAGCCGTTCACTTGTGGTATTTCTGGTATACCAGCACTATATGACTAAAAATTCTCGTTAAGACCTATTTGTTAAATTATTTTATATTTAATTGTTTAATGCACTGAAGTCTTATTCCTTTTAAGCAGAAAACATTCTTCAGCCATCTTCTTCACCAGTATCTAGCAGATAAATCCCTGTTTGTTTGTCATGGCTGCACACTGCTATGACACTGGAAGGCATCTGATTGGTATTTCACACACCAGCAGGGTCACCCTTGGGGAACAGCTTTCAGCAAAATTTATAGACCAAGATAGATTAGAAAGAAAGAGTGTAATCAGAAAGAAAGGCCTGGTGGTCTACTTCTAAAACGCAGCTAATGAAAATCCTATGGATTGCAACAGAATACTGCCCACTACAATGTTGGAAGACCAGCCGGCTAGGCTGGAAGGTGCTCAAAATACACAATGGCTGCAACAATGGACTTTAGCACAGCAATGTTTGTCAAGATGGGGCAGGACCAGGCAATGTTTTGTTCTATTATTAAGTAGGGTTGCCATGAGTAAGAGCCTACTGGATGGCAACTATTAACAATACAACAGAGTAGATACAATTAACTATCTACAATAGAGTAGATACTCAAAAACAAAAGTTGGAAAATTTACTGTTATTGCAAAACAATATGTGAACACATGTTGTATGTGGACAAAGTCACTGAAACAACTGAGGTTGGCAGGATAAAGTATGTGGACTTAGTATGTGGACACAGTCACTGAAATGACTGGGGTTGGGAGGATAAAGCAGAATTTTAGTCCTAGAGGAACTGGGGTATCAGGAGGGCTCCAAGGCAGAAATGGGGCAGGGGCTCAAGACCTAAAATTGTGGGTATGGGTAAAAGCAGATCAAGCAGCAAGGCTGACTTGACGCTCCTTATACATCACTGCTACGAAAGAAGACTAGCTTCAACATCGGGCCAGTACTGAACTACAGATGGAACTTCAGTTGCTTTCAGTGTGTGTGTATGTGCATGTGAACAAGAGGAAGAGAGACAGAGAGAAACACAGAGAAACAGAGAAGGTGACAAAACAAATCCTTGCTGGGTTGTGTCCCGACTACAGTTACTTTCTGTAAGACGGTCTGTAGGTGTGACATGTAACACAGCCACTGCTGATTAAAAGGTCCCTGGGTGGTACAAACAGTTTGCCATTGACTACCAATCCCAAGGTTTGGTGTTTAGAACCCAGCTAGTGACATCATAAGTGAGAGGCCTGGCACTGTGCTTCTGTAAAGATTTCAGCCAGGAACAATTCCACTCTGTAACTCACAGGGTAGCCATGACTCAGAATCTTCTCAAGTTTGGCTTGGCAACAGGTTTGATTTTTTTTTTTTTATTGTTGATCATAAGAAAAAGCACTCATTTCAAAAATTTAGGTAATTCTCTAAGGCAGAGTCCAGTCTGTACTGTTTTTGTAAATAAAGTTTTATTAGAATACATTCACACTCACTTGTTAACACAGGGCTGTGTTTCTGCTACAAAGACAGCTGAGTAGTTGTGGTCAACTCTGTATGATTCACAAAGCCTAAAATACTGGACTCTCTGGCCCTTTATACAAGTTTGCCGACCTCTGCTCTAAAATCTGATTCTGCTTTTTATAAGGAGATTACAGAGCAATTTTTGACAAGGGAGACCTAGAACCTGTCAGTAGATCCAGAAAGGACTCAGAAAGTTTCCTTCTGTTATTGATGATACAATGCACTGGTCTATGACCTTACCACTTACTCTTTTTATCTTAGTGTGTCTACTGGGAAACATCTTTTATTCACTGTTTGTTTTCAGTCTAAATTCTCCAAGCTCTCGTGCACTGTGTGTGGCTGTGATGATTTCCTGATGCTCATGTTCATAAGAAAGGTTGTGGGCTGAAACAGAGAATGAGTTATTTATACAATAGTCCTGTTAAAAATACTTACAGTAACAACTTACTTATCTGACATCAAGAAGGTGCAAATTCCTCACAGAATGTTTACTACTGTTAATAGAATCTTTGTTTAAATGAATTTTCATGAGCTTTTTATCTCAGTAAACAGAGTACAGAGAGCATAATTGAATCTTTCTTGCTGACTAAGAATCATCATAATGAAATCTCTTGCACCACAGCTCTCTTGGGCTGCTAAGGAATGAAGGCTAATGGAGCCAATGAAACAGTTTCATAGTGCTCCTATGTGCTCTTCTCCTCCCTTGTTCTCAGTGGACATTCTTCAGTAGAACACTAGACTGGGAGGTGATCTAAATCAATCACTAACCCAAAGTAGATTTCTTAGATCCAAAAAGTATGCCTGTCTCCTGGGATGATCTGGCTTAGTTTACTTCATCGAATCATCAAATACTTAGAACATGCCTCCTCTAGGCCAGACACAGTCTTAGATACAATCACGACTGAAACATGTGCAGCTCCTTAAGAAATGTAAAATTTCAATCTTGGTAGAAAGATTGGTAGAAAGCTCAAAATTCTCATGTGTGATTGTGTGGTGTTAAAAGACTCTACCTCTTAAAGCCACTCATTACACAACTCTGCTCATTAAATGTCATCTGATAAAGTCTAACACTTCACTTTCTCTACTCACACATTTATTATTGTCTTCTTGGATGGCACTCAACAACGCCTGAATGGACAAGAGAGAGCTCATGAGCAGCAGCATACATGCTTTCCACTGTCAGAATTCTGCCTGATCATCACAGTTTTAAGATGTGGTTTCCATGAATATGTTCTACTTAAGAAAAGGAGACTTCCTTGTATGATAAAGCAGTATATCAGAGGATCGTTTTATGACTCGTGTTCTGATCCAGAATTACTTTGTAAGGGTCAAGAGAATATTAGGTAGATGCTGACATGATGCATCTGTTGGACTAACTTGTTAATCCTGACTCAACTTCACAATAATGAATAACAACAAAGATCCTAAATATTTCTACCATACAAAGAATGGAAAATTGAACTCATACAAAGAATAAGGGGTATCTGGAAAAAGGAAGGAAACCCTGGGGGCATAGTAGTTGAGTGCTACATCTCCTAACCAAAAGGTGGGCGGTTAAAACCTGCCAGATGCTCCTTGGAAACTCTACAAAGCAGTTCTACTCTGTCCTGTAGGGCTGCTGTGAGTTGGAAGAGTGCAGTTACATTCTTTGCTGCTAGCCTAAAGGCTGATGATTCAAATTCATCCAGATGCCTCAAAAAAAGAAAGAGAAAGAAAGAAAACCTCAGAGATCTACTATCTACTTCCAAAAGATCATAGCCACTGCAAATCCTATGGAGAACAGTTCTACTTAAACACACGGAGTCACCAAGAGTCAAAATCAACTCAATGGCACCTGGTTTGGTTTCCCTAGGGAAAGAGAAAGATGACAGATAAAATAATGGAGACATAATAAACAAGACAGCAGTAAGAAGAGAAGGTTTCAGGAAGGCAAAGGGATATGTAGGAAGAGAAGAAAAGGTAAAATCAAAACAAGAAGGCATGTATCAGTCAGGATGTCTTTATGCACAAAATCACAATGTGGAAAAAAGATCATAAATGAACTATTTATCAAATTTCCTCAGAGAATAAGGCTGTAAAGAGCCTAAGGTTAACACAGACGGCCATGGACAAGATCAGCTTGTTAACTTTTATTAACTGGCCAAAGACTTGCATCCTCTGACACTCAACCCTCTTTAGATCTGATACCAAGTGATTACACCTGACTTCCTGGCTACAGAGCAAAGGAGACAGGTCACTCACTGCCACGAGCAGGATACCAGAAATAAATACTGGAAAAGCTGGGGTTAAGCCAAAGACGAATACATGATGAAAATGAGACTAGAAAAGGAAGAAAAAAGAGGTTCATACCAGGAATAATTACACAGAAGTTTTAGCCAATCGAACAGAAAGAAATTAGGTGAACAAAAAACTGGAATAAAGTACGTTATCACTATTTGTAGATGATATGATGAAAACTCCAAGAGAATTAACTGATGAACTACTAAAACAAAAGAGAATTCAGCTTATCTATTGCTGGCAGAGATGTAAAATGGTACAGCTGTTATAGAAAACAGGACAGCAGTTCCACGAAAAGTTGCACATAGGACTGCCGTGTGACCCAGCAATCCCAACCTGAGGTATATCCAGAAGAAGTGAAGGCAGGCATCCACACAGACACCGATACACCAGCGTTCACTGCAGCAGTTTACACAGCAGTCAAAAGCTGCAAACAACTTAAACGATGTCCATCAGCAGACGAAGAGACAAACACAATGTGATGTATACAGACAATGAAATATTACTCAGCTACAAAGAGAAATGAAGTTTTGATGCATGCCACAACATGGATGTAGCTTGAAAACACACAGAATAAATCAGTCCCACAACAGTAAGTACTGTATGATCTCACACACATAAAATAAGCAAATATATGCTGTTGTCATTGTTATATTCTGCTGAGTCAACTCCAACTCATAGTGGCCATATAGAACAGAAGAGAACTGCTTTGTAGAGTTTCCAAGGAGCAGCTGGTGGATTTGAACTGCTGACCTTTTGGTTAGCACCTGAGTTCTTAACCACATCATCAGGGCTCCAGTAAACAAATAAATAGAAACCAAAGATTATTTATTAGTGGTTACCAATGGTAAGGATGGACAAGCAGAGGGGAGCTTTTACTTAGTGGCACTAAGTTTATGTTAACGGTGGCTGAATAATTTGGAAAAGGATAACAATACAACATGAAGAATATAATAAATGTCACTGAAATATACATGCAGAAATTATTGGATTGGTATACATTTTGTTGTGTATATTTTCACCACAATAAAAAGAGAATTTAGTAATTATAACAGAGTAGGAAATGGATAACTTTCATTATAAATAAAAAATGTGTAAGATACCAATTATAACACCAAAAACAATAAGATACCTAGGAATAAACTTATAAGAAATGTGCGGGAGATACAGGAAGAAAACTTCAAGATACTCCTACAGCTCACAGAAGTGACCAAATGGGACACCATGCCATGTCTTGAACAGGAAAACTCAACATCAGGAAGATGTCATTCTCCTTGACCTAACAGTGAAATGCAATTCCAATAAAAATAATAGTGAAGAAAGCTCTCAAAGCTAAGTTTATAAGGGAGAATACGACTACCAGTTAGTAACACATTTTATTTGATTTTTGCCATTGAGTGGATTCTGACTCATAGGAACCCTACAGGACAGAGGAGAACTGCTCCCATAGTGTGTCCACAAGTGTAATCTTTACGGAAGCAGACTGTCACATCTTCATCCCACAGAGTGGCTGGTGGGCTTGAACCATTCAACTTTGGGTTAGCTGGTAAGCACTTAACCAATTTGTCACTGGGCTGCTTAGTTATTTTACAGAACCTTAATAATTAAAACTGCATGAACAGACAGATGAATTAAACATAATACAAAGACCAGAAAATAGACCCAAATACATTTGGGAATTTAATACATGATAAAAAAATGCCACCTTAAATCAGCGGGGGAAGATAGACCATTCAATAAATGTTGTTGGCACAGCTGGCTAGCCTACTGGAAGAAAGATACAGTTGGAACTAAGTTCATATTATGCACCAGGATGCAGTAAACTCTAAATGGATAAAGGGCAGAGTATTAAAAATTAAAGCATGAAAGTACTAGAAGACACAAAAAGTGAAAATCTGACATTATGTGATGGAAGAACACAGCACCTATGAAGTAGTCTTGAAAAAAAAAATCTGATGGGGCCTTGACACAGCATAGGATAGCCAAGCAAGCCAAGTGCCATCGAGTCGGAGAAGAACATATAAATTATACTGCAGGGATGCAGTCAGCAAAATCCAGACAGTGGGAGACTAGATGGACAAACTCATGGTGTTAAGAGAAAAATGAAATGAGAAAAGATAGAGTGGCAACATCTTCCAGGTTAAAGGAAACTTAAAGCCATGTTGGAGCTTCTAGATGCACAAATGGTTAGGCACTCAGCTACTAACAGAAAAGTTATTGCTTGAAACCTACCCAGACACACCTTGGAGGGAACACCTGCTTCTAAAAGGTCACAGCCATATAATTTTCAATGGCTGTCTCTTCAAAAGTAGATCACCAGGTTTCTTCCAAGGTGTCTCCGAGTAGATTTCAACCGTCAACCTTTCAGAGCAGCCAAGTGCATTAACTGTCTGTACCACCCAGTGATTCTATTACTTGTTCTAGCCAGTATTTAATAAAGGAATAATCATGCCGTACTACCAACCTCACCCTTTCTCTAGGCTTCTAAGTTCAGAGAACAGAATTTCAAAAGGAATATTAAAAAACAAAACTAGGCTTGCAAAACAATGTACAGTCCACTGAACTGAATTTACTGTCCTGTCATCATTCCAGATGGTCCATAAAATCAACATCTTATATAACATCATACCAAGAGCTGCAGTAAGGTATTCAGCAGGCTATCTGACTCGTCGAAGGAAGGGCAAGTTAATGTCAGCCATATACCAACTAAAACCCCAATGTCTCATTTTTGAGCAAGCAAAGCCAAGTTCAAATAGCTTGGTTATGGAAAAACCAAGATTTGGCCATACGATTAGACAGTACAAGCCAGAAGTCCTTCTAATTAGATCCCTGTGCTAATCTCCTAGAAAGCAAAGGAAGTCTTCAGTGTTATTATTTCTTACTGTACATTTAGGAGTATTGAACTTACAGAAAAAGGGACTGGATTTAGTTTCAAAACACACTTTACTGGTGATAAGGATGCAGCTGCCAATCAAACTGCTGGGAGTGGAAGAGGCAAAGCAGTTAGGGCCTTAAGATCAGTGTTACCTGCCTACTGTACCTACAAGATGTTTCTGAGGGCTTTTAATCTTCCTTTTCTTTCTTTTATTCAAAGATAATCTTGCAAATCTCCTCTCTCCTATTTCTTTAATCAAATCTCCCCAATTAATTTCTTCATTTTTGATTGCTATAATGCTATCATACCATAAGCATCAATGTAACTAATATTTACTTATGTTGGCACAGTTTGTGTTGATTCTCTTACTCAACACCTTTTAATACTCTTCAAAATCCATACACTTAAGTATGGACCTAAAGCATTACAATCTAACTGCCTTTTCTATGTAGTAACCCTGGAATCAAGGAGTTTAAGCTAGAACGCACCCGAGAGATCACCTAGTGACCCCATGCCCTCAGTGTACAGTTAGTAAACATAGAAATAGGCAAATTTCTTTTCATAACAAACTGTAGTCTAGTCCACCACGATCCTCAAATAAAGGAATTCCCCAGTTCTAAAAGCATTTTCTTGTACTATATTCAAACTCCCTCTTGCAACAGAGAGTAACCGAACAACCAAACCAAACCACTGCCATCAAGTTGATTCCGACTCATAGCGACCCTCTAAGACAGAGTAGAAGTGCCCATAGAGTTTCCAAGGAGAGCCTGGTGGATCTGAACCACTGACTTTTTGGTTATCAGCTGTACCACTCCACCACTTCACTCCACCACCAGGGTTTCCACAATAGAGAATAGGAAGAAGATAAAGAGGAGAACTGCAGGTGCAGAAGTCTCATAATATTCATCTTCCACTCTTCTTCCAATTAGAAGGTTCTGAAGTGCCCTTTGACATTCCACATTCAGTGGGCTGTATTTGGGGCAGAGAAGGTCAAAGGCAGTGCAGGTCCACCTAACAGGAAAGACGGTAGACTTATGGAGCCCAGAATAAATGAGTGGAACAGTATCATTACCAAGCAAAGAATTCTTGTGAGATTTATTTATTTTGTAATGACATAATTCTCCCTGAAATCATCAAAAAGCCTTTTAGGGTATGAATTATTTGCAGCTGCCAAAAGAAAACTCCTGCACATACATCTGAGGATAATGGGTCTCCAATAAACCCTACCCAGTGCTGGCAGGAATTAGCACAGGTTAACACAGGAGCTACCTCAAATTGTTATAGCTTAGTTTATAGCAGGAAGAAAATTCTAAGTTTTTCCACTTCAGTATAATTTACATAATTGCCACAAAGCAAATTTTAAATGATGCTTCTCTCCAGATACTACACAGGCCACTTTTACTAAAACATGTTCAAATTATGTAGCTTGAACTGCAGCACGCAAGTGGTCTTTCGCTCTGTCTCACACACATACACACACGTACAGCATACTCCTGTATTTGGTACTGAATACATTGTTAGTTCCCACAGTTGCTATAACTCCGATTTCAACTGATTTCTGTCAGTTTATTTAGCAGATGAGACTGGAACAGCTGTGTCTTCAATATACATCATTGTCTTTAAGTGATACTCAGAGTAGACTACAATTAAATTACAGAGCTGTTAAAAAGGTTGTAATTATAGCATTTATTCACCACATTTACAAGGCCAGATAACACACACAAAGAACTAAGAGCTGAAGAAAAAAAGAAAAACCCACCCAGTCCACCCCCTATTACTTACCTCAGCTGGAAATCTGGTTAAGGGAGAAGGGGCAGACCAGTTTGCTACCATGCAGTGAGTCCAGGTATTATAACAATAGTGTTTTGTGTTTCAGAGGGTCTTGGATCCCAGAAGTTGATGGCACTTTAGGACATCCATCTGGTGGCAAATCATCTCTCTGTTACACTGGGAAGAAGGAAGCCCGGCAAGGCGGCCATGACTCACTGACATTTACAGACAGCAAGGGAGGAGCTGGGACCTGAACCAAGAACCAGGGCAACTCCTGCCAGTGGGCTGAACAGGGAATGCAAAATCAGGACATCCAGATCTGGTTCCTTGTTTTGCTCTCATCTATATGAGCAAATTAATTTATCCAGCAGTATTTATCAGACAGCTCTTTGGAAGGTTTGAAAACTGTCCTTCACTTCCTCTGCCAAAATGACACAAGGTAAAAGAGAGGAAGAAATTCCTCCGAGCTGTTTATGCGAATCAGTTCTGCTCTCATCAGTAATGAATTCAGAACCACAAGAAGAACGCTACAGTTCACTTAGACACCTTCAACCCAAGCGTCCGCAAGATATACTGAGGACTGTGATACCTGTGCAGCCAGCAAACTCTCTGAATAGACACACTGAAAGAATGTTGACTAGGTCACGATACAATCAAGCAAACAATCAACACGTACCTACTGCCATCCTTACTGTGTGTTAAGACACCATACTAGAGACTACTAGGGACCCACAGAAATGTCATGCTGAGACTTGTTTCTCAAAAGCTCACAGTCGAGTTGAATAGACAAAACACACAAGAAGACAGAACAAAATAAGGCAGTATATATACGATACAACAAACTTTTCAGTCACATGCCAATCTGATTTTCACTCTTCCTTCCCCCAGTGTGATCACAAGTAACGGTGGTGTGCTCATCTTCAGGTTTACCTGAGTGGTCTTTTAAAAATTTATTTCAGTTGGCATTCAATTTAACTTTTCAAACCACTAAACAGCGGCAGAAGTAATTATTTCCATTATATGCAAAGCCCCTGACCCCTCAAATGACTTACCTTGTCCCTCGATTTAAACTCTTGTTTGATGGCCATGGAGGGAATCACTGGTGTTAAGAGAAAACCTTCTCTAACAGTGTGTGTTAAGTCAATTCTGACTCACAGTAACCCCAGGTGTATTCCATAGGGTTTTCAATGGCTGATGTTTTTGGAAATAGATTTCCACGCCTTTCTTCTGAGATGCCTCTAGGTGGACTCTAACCTCCAAAATTTCCATTAGCAACTGAATGTATTATCTGTACCACTCAGGGGCACCCTCACAGCACTACCTTAGATAAAATCTACACCTTTACAGCACTTGTTCTCTCAATATAGACTAAGCATAACAAAGACATTACACTATTCTATTCCATCCTGCTCCCAGGGCAGATAGCACTTTCTGATCACGTAATTTGTTTTCCGCTGAGTGTAAATACAGCTCTCATGATTCTTCACACACCACCACAGACAGCTATTGGCAAATGGTCAAGCATGACGTGTGACAAAGAAAGCATTTGCTAAACAAAATCGGAATTTTGTTTCTACTGTCTTAATAAGCTAATAACATTATGCACCATGTTAATGCTCCGGGTTCAGAAGGTGGTGAGCACAATGTGATCTCAAAGGTAAGTGCAGCAAAGACCAATGTCTATGCTCTCTTCCTTAACAGTGTTAAAGATCCTGATTTATAACTGGGCACCTGGCTAAGTTGTGGTTAACAGGATATAGGCAATTTTCAGATGTATGCATATACCACTTCCATAGCCCATCCTCTAATCTGGTGCCCAGAACAAAAACGTGGTGGCAAACCATCCTGGGTCACGTGGATGGAGAACACACACTTGAGGTGGTTAAGCAATAAAGGAGAAAGAACTTAAGTCACAAATGTCCTAAAGCAGAAGAGTCACTACATTGTCCCTGAACTGTCTACCCTTGACCTGCTACAAGACAGAGAAATAAATACATTCCTATCTTCGTTACCAAAAAACCACCAAACCCAATGCTGTTGAGTTGATTCTGACTCATAGCAACCCTATAGACACAGTAGAACTGCCCCATAGTGCTTCTAAGGAGTATCTGGTGGACTTGAATGGCTGAACTCCTGGTCAGCAGCCATAGCACTTAACCACTATGCCACCTGCTCCTTATGGACAACCAACCATGCATCCGTGTGAGGACACTTTAAAACAGAGGTGCTTGGCATGCTTAAAAATGTCTGACCTAGATCTGAATCAGAATTCCATTTTTTAAATTAAACTCCAGCTTGTCCTAAGTGCTTGTTTATGCTTTCCTAAAAAAGTAACCTGTGATTTAGGGCCTACTGACACATGTATTTTCTTGTAAAGCTTTAACCACCCCCAGTAAATAATGAAAGGAGCAAGAAGGTAAATGAAATGTTTGCCAAGGTGATCTCGGGGAAAGGCTTGCACAGCATGCCCCAGGAAGAAGGTACACGTAGGCATTTCATAAAACCGCTTGCTGGTTTGGCTCCAGGAAGTCTGTATTAGAAAACAGATCAGCTAACCTTATAAAATTTTAACTTACAACTGTCTTGTAGCCACACATGATCCAAGGTACCCACAACTGTGGTCACTTCCTCCCTCCGTATTTTTCTATAAAAAGTTCACCTCTCCTTCTGAGCAATGAAACACTTTGTGACCGTACACTGTGTTGCCCAGCTGTAGCTGTTTCTGTTCCTCAATAAAACTCCTTTTGTTCCACTAATTATGAGATTTTCTACTATAACATATCCAAACTAATAAAGCAGACACACATAAGTTCACAGTAACCTAGAATTTGAAGCCTTTTATCAGGAACAAACAGGAGGTGGGAGAGTAAAAGAGCATTTCCAAATACAAATCAAAGAAAGTATTTTTCCAGTCTGCCTTAAACCACATATCCTATAAATTTTAGATTCGCCAAGGTGAGCAAGCACATGTGCATACACATTATACATCTTTGTAAATCTGTTTATACACAATATTTCGAAACTCACTGGTATAACACCAAGCCAATGGGATTACTAAAACGTTTCAAAACCACAGCCTCCAGGTGCCAAAGATTTCTTGCTATCTAAACCAGAAAGATCTTCCTGTTAGAATCAAGTCTGAGGATCTAAACAAGTAAGCAAAATATTTTTTTTTTTATAACAGGTGCTGTGCTTTTAATTCTTAACCCTCTCCCTAACACATATGTACACACGCACACACACACACACACACACACACACACACACACACACTCATACAAATTAAACATTTAAATAGGTTATAAAAGAGTTCAGAAAAATTCATGAAGGTTTGAAAGTCCATACTGGATCACTAAGGCTCTTTTAAAGAACATCTCAACAGCTGCTGTCCAACCTTGGGCACTACTGCAGTCTGAGTTACAGGTTGGATGATCACGTAGCATCTCAGCATGTCTTTTGTGCTACTCTATTCTAACTTCCAAGTATGAACATATGTAGGGTTTTAAAAGAACAGCAGGAACAGAATTCTATCTCCAAGACCTCTTTGCTGGATGAGGTTGGCTGTAGGAAGGGAAGAGAATCTGATCTTTTTTTTTTTTTTTCATTTTTTGTTTTCACTTTCTCATTTTTAATTTCACAAACCAGTTTAAAACCCTCCCACAAATCTAAATTCACCTATTCTTCTCTTAACTCATCATCTTTCTCTGGCTCACTCTCAGGCAACACAAGCCAGGAATTATGAAAGAAAAAGCTTACACAAGCTCATTTTCCTCTTTTTATATTTCATTAATGATTCTCTTTGTTTAGATGTACATCATCTTTAGGAGGAAGACCTAAACTCCAGCAACTTAGAACAGAAAGATGAAGAAGAGTCTAGTAGTTCTGCCTGTCTAGTAATAAAGAAAGCCAAGTGTATTGCCAGATCCTAGTGATGGACTATTTTTAATCCCAAGAAAACCAAATAATGAAACAAATGAGCAAAAACCACCAATGATAAGGGCAAAGAGCTAAAGCCTAGAGTAGAAACCAGAGAGGACTGGTTTCTATTCATGGACCCCAAACCAAGAGATTTAGATTGTCATCTAGGAACTCTTAAGAGTGGCAGTCTTGCCACTCTGTACTTCCTAGTAATAAGAAAAAAGACTGTTGGGCTGTCCCCTAGAAGGGGCAACTGTTTAGGACTCAGCAAGCCTTTTCCTGCACGAGAATGTCAGTCAAGAATGCTTGACAAATCAAACCATTCCAATTTACGGTGATCCCCCACGGACACAGTAGAACTCTACTCCATAAGGTTTTCAAAGGCTTATTTTTCAGAAGAGGCTTTTCTTTTGAAGTGCCTTTGGGTGGACTTGAACCTCAAGCTTTCTGGTCAGTGGTTGCATGTTTGACCCTCTGCACCCCCAGCCCTGCGGTATGTAATGGCTAAGTGTTATGACTGCTAATCAAATGGCTGGCAGTTCAAATCCACCAGGCACTCCTTGGAAACTCTATGAGGCAGTTATACTCTGTCCTACAGTGTCATTATGATTTGGAATCAGCTCAACAGCAGTGACTTTTTTTGATGGGGGCCTCGAAGAATGCTAGAGGAGGAGGAGGAGGAATTTCAGCTTGTCTGATATTCAGCAAGTGCCAAGCTTTGTGCCCAGGTAGAGGGCTGTGCCTACTTGAAGGAAGGGCCCACCTACTGCTATCAAGTTGGGTCCAACTCATAGTCTTGTCAAAAATATTCACAGGCTTGAAATCATGAACCCACGGACAGCATTTACCCAGAGAGGACAGTTGCCCCTAGTTCTCAAAAAGCAGTTACGAAAAGAAGGTAGCCCCATATGGTGGTAAGTACTGGATGAACTCCCCCTGTTATAGGGGAATACTGTCTATGTGCTTTCTCTAAACAATAGGACACTTGGGGTTAGAGGGTGAGGCTAAGGTGAGCAATCAGGGCCAGCTTCACAGACATGCGACCTGGGTAGTCTCCAAAAGGCCCATGCTTAGTTTAATGCTTCCCTATGACAGTCCTGGGAACAATGGGGGTTTAGGGTAAAATCTTTATCTTCCATGAAGGAGATTCAGGTGTGATTCCAGCCAATGGACTTCAAGCACAGCCACCACCTATGGGTGAACAGGTTCTAGTGCAGCTTCCAGACAGAGACAGGCTAGGAAGAAAGGTCTGGCTACCTACATTTGAAAATCACCCAGTGGGGACATTACGGACCACAACTGTCTGGTCCCATTATGCATGTGGTTGCTATGAGTCAGAGGCTGACTCTGAGGAGTTAGACACAAATGTTGTGACCCCAGGGAGCACCTGACTTACTAATTGATTCTGGACTGTGGCATGAAGGAAAGAAGGGGCCTCAAGAAGCCACTACTGTCCAGACTCACCTGTAATCCAGGGACCAATAAGAGCAGAGCACCCAGGGTCCATCATGAGAAAGGAAGACTTACACTGTGCTCCAAGACTGAAAAGCTTAGGGTGGTTACCTATGTAATCCAATCGGTCCTCCCACAAGTGTGAGTATATGGCAGGATTTGCATCCCAGAGAAGAATTACTCTGTTGGTACCAAACTGAACAAGTGTTCCAGGTAGTCAGTAATGGTCCTTCCTCATTCTCAGCCAACCTCTCCATTACTGGTCAACCAGTAGCCCAAGATTGCAAGAGTAGAGAATCTAAAAGTAGTTTCTGTTTTGGCAAGTTTGACCACAGATACTTCTATTTCCTCTTATTAAAGAGAAAATTATTAAATGTGGAATGCTAGGATTTGATTGGCATAGTTGTCTGGCTCCCTATTTCCCTCTTTTTAACTATCAGTATGTTTACCTTCTCTTGTACTACACTGTACAATACTACCAGAGCTAATCTTCTATAGGAAATACTGTATGTATTGGCCTAATTCTGCATTTATACAGAGATTTTTTTTTAAAAAAAAAAAAAAAGGAAAGAAACCCATTGCTATTGAGTCAATTTTGACTTACAATGACCCTACAGGGCAGAACAGAAGTGCTCCAAAGAGTTTCCAAGGAGTACCCCGTGGATTTGTACTGCCAATCTTTTAGCTAGCAGCCATAGTTCTGTAATCATGTCACTGGAGTTTTCAGACACTGATTATGTTGAAACATTTTTCACAGTAAAAATAAAATCTTTTTGAGATTTCAAATCGGTAAGATAAATGAGGTTTTTGGACTTTATCTACTATCTCTGGGTGATGGAATTATAGGTTATTGTCATGGGTTGAATTGTGTCCCCCCAAAAATGTGTGGTTTTGCTAAACTGTATGTTAAGGGATTAGGGTGGGGCTGTAAATTCCTGCATAGGATTACTTCCCTGCTCTGCTGTAAAGGGAGTTTCCCTGGAGTATGGCTTGCCCCACCCTTAATCCTTTCAGTCTGCAAGAGATAAAAAGCAGAGAATGGGAACCTCGCACCATCAAGAAATCTGCACCGGGAGAAGAGCCCATCCTTCAGACCTGAGGTTCCTGCACCAAGATGCTCGCTGGACAAAGACTGATGGCAATACCGGACTTTCCTCCAGAGCCGACAAGGGGAAAGCCTTCCCCTGGAGTGGACACCCTGAATATGGACTTGTAGCCTACCGGACTGTGTAAGAATAAACCTTCCTTTGTTAAAGTCATCCACTCTGTGGTATTTCTGTTAGGGCAGTCCTAGCTGACTAAAACAGTCATTTTTTATTATCTTCTTGAATTTTTAAAATTTATTTTCAAAATGTTTTATAATGACGATATACAAATTTTATGGTTAGAAAAAAGCAGCTCAAAAGACTTAACTTGAGTAAAAGTGATTTCCATACATTTTAGAAATAAGTTTTTCCAAATAAAATGCTGATATGCTGATGAGAAATCATTTTGACCTACTCATTAAAGTTGGCTCCTTACAGGCTTCTGCTTGGCTATACTTTGATGGTCTAGCTCACATTACTTAATTCTTTCACCTTTAAAAGCCTTTAAAATGTCACTTCTTCCCCCAAATTTTGTGTTTGAAAAACTTAAACAAATCACTCAAATACTCCATCAGTTAAAAAAAAATTCATTAAAATGAAAAGTACAATATACCCCAACCCCAGTTTAACCTACACATGAACAAGCTTATCTAAAAATAAACACTTTTTAAACAAAAGGGGGTTTATGATATTTCTACTGTCACATTAAAGTATAGCAGGAACATCTGAACTTAATGCCTTTTGGACAGTTACTTCATCAGGATCTATTTTCCTACTGATGGAAAATAGGTTGATTCCAATTTCTTGTTATACAAATTTGAGTTCAATAAAGGAATGTCCTTGTACACATATTTTTATACATTAATACGTCTTCTGCAAAATTCCCAGAAGTACTATTCCTCAATTAAAAGGATAGAATTTTTAAATTTTGATACACATTACATTAGCCTCTCGCAGTGTATGAGTGCACGTTTTTCCACATCCTTTACTGCACTCAACATTATCACTCTTTTTTATTTTTTTCTAACCTGATCACTGAAAAATGCTTTCATTCATATGTTACTGAGCATCTTTTCAAATACTCTTTGGCTCTGTGAGAGACTTCCTTTGTAAATGTGTTCATTAATTTTTATTGATTATCTTTTCTTGTGGTTCTTTCTCACAAACTCAGGACTACATTCCTCACATTGATGCTGCTTGAGATAAGTCCTTTATAATGTCCAGTGCCAAGTCTGTCCTTGGTCTGAAGAGACAGTATTATAGCCAAGGACAGACCTGCTTTATTCATTAAATGAAGCTTTATTGTTTTTACACTCTCACATGCAGGAATACAAGACATTTATCAACTACCAATAACCAAATCACCCAAAACTTTAACAGTGCTCTAGAAAGTTCAAATACTAAGAGAGATGGTTTAATAGAAAACATCACACCACTGCAAACACAGCCATGAAGTTATTTTCTTCATTCGAATGATTGCACGTGTACACACAGCAGTTAGAATCACAGCACACCTCATCACTCTTTGAGTTGCCTTAAAGAGACAGAGCCATCTACTCTCCTAAGAAATTTAAAAAATAACTACACAGGACACTCATTATTCAGTAAAAAAATATGTGGATGCTAGGAAAACTAAACTAAAATCAACTGCACACACAGAAAAATAATGACAAGAGTTTGGTTACAATGGTGAGTTTAAAAGATAAGTACTTTTTTCCTTTTCTTTATACTCTCTAAATTACGGCATTTTAATTTCATCCCTCAAAAATGAATTTCAAGTCTGGAATTAGTGGTGATGGTAGCACAACTCTTTGAATATACTGGAAACGTTGTATGGTAATTTTAAAAGATGAACTTTATAGTATAAATTATGTCTCAATAAAACTTAAGAAAAAAAAAAGCAAACTTTAAAAGTGAAAATACTAGACTGCTTTCTTTGTTCACTTCCACTAACTCTATCTTAAAAATTCTGAAGCCGTCTGAAAGGTAGCAGAATATATAAAATGATATCACATGACAGACAGGTTTCTTTCTGACACTTAGTTTTTGGCAATGATATAGGATGAACATACAGTTTAAAGGACTTCTTAAAGTATAATGAAACAAGTATATTTTTTAAAAAAAATTCGGAATGACTTTGACCCTAGGGTAGTATGATCTATGCTTCTACATTGCTCATTAGAATTAACAGTGTTAGTCCTGGGAGAGACAGTGTCACCAGAGCTATCTATTCCTGTTCTACTAATTTCCTTTCTTTCAACTTTGGTTTGGCTTCTGGGGTCCCAGCTGATCATAAATCAAATCCCACTGTGCCACCAGGGATCCATATTGAACTGCTTCATATAAAAATAAGTAAATAAATTCTAGGTGTCATGGATTGAACTGTGTTCCCTAAAAAAATCTGTAACAGTTTGGGTGGGCCATAATTCCAGGTATTGTGTGATGTCCCTCTGTGCTGGAATTCCTGCCTCTATGAAGCTAATGAGAGTGGAGACGGGCAACAGTTGTGTAAATAGAACAAGATTCAACATTTAAGTTTGTTTTGTGCCTTGGGGCAGTCTCTTAAGATAAAAAGGAGAGGAGTGAGCAAAGATTTTGGGGACCTCATATCACCACAAAGTAGTGCTAGGAGCTGAGGGTGTCCTTTGGAAAGGATTGGGGTTCCTGTGCCTCAAAAGCTTCTACTCCAGGAGAAGACTGACAACAAGGACCTTCCTCCTATGCTAGCAAAGAAAGCCTTCTCCTGGAGCTGACGTCCTGAATGTGGACTTTTTGCTTCCTGGACTATGACAGATAAAATTTGTCTCTTTAAAGCTATCCACTTGTGGTATTTCTATTAGAGCAGCACTAGCTGACTAAAACACTAGGTTAATTAAAAAGCCATGAACAATTAAGTAAATTAATTCTATTTATCCCCAGAGTAAGGCCATGGAGGAAAATGCTTGGGTAGCTGGTTATTCTAGCACAATTTTCTATTTCAATCCTAAGCATCCAAGAAAGGGGAAATCCACAAGTATTCTACCTGTGATGTTAGAAAAGATGCCACAGTAAGTATCAAGATAAAAGTGAAAGTGTCTTACCATAATGGATTTGCTAAAGTAGACTTCTGAATGTTTTAAAGTTTCTACTCCTTGAAATGAATAAGTAAGACCAAAGAAGAGATACATTTGAATCACGGTGTTGGTGAAGAATATTGAATATGCCATGGACAGTCAGAAGAATGAACAAATCTGTCTTTAAGGCCTGAATGCTACTTAGAAGTAAGGATACTACGAGTTTTTCTCACATATTTTGGGCACATTATTGAAATACGGGCTTTTCAGCTGGAGAGAAATTGTTTCAGATCACTCCCAAACCTGCAGGGAAACCATGACTTCCACACTGCACAAGCTCCAGGTGGCAATGGTAGGGCATGGCTCTCAGAGGCACTACCACAGATTTATAACACTATCGGCTATGAATGACTCCCACTGTCTTGATAATTGAGCTCTAACCAATAAGAAAAGAATTAAGCAGGAGTCCAAGGATGACAGGGAAGTAACTTGTGTTTGAGCTTTCTTCTTTCAGACTGCTGGCCAGATGGTGCCTAGCACCACTTTGTTCTCCTTGATGGCCAGTGATAGCCCGCAACACCGCAAAGCAGATGACCTCCACCCAGTTGACCCTCACATGCTCCCCAGTTGCTCTCACTGTCTATGGAAGAATCATTACCCCCTACTTGGGATCCTAAAAGTCAGAAGTGACTTTCAGTGACAAGCAATTTGTCTTTGAGAGTTCCAGAAAGAGAAAACTTTCTGGAAGAAAACTTCAGAAGTTTTTAAGGAGCACAGCATAAATACATTAATATTTATTACACTGGAAACTAAGGAATAATGAAATATCAGTTTCTCTCTTGTCAAGTCTATTCCTTCCTGGCACCTGCCCCTGTCTTCCCCCTTAAAAGCCCTGAGCTTGCCTAGCAGCTTTGAAAAGGCTTTGGTGGAAATCTCCCCTCTGTGCCCTGTGTTGCTAGCACACACAAATAAAACTTTTGACCTCTTACCCAAGTACCTGTCTCTGTGACTGACTTTAGTGGCAGGTAGCACAAACTCTAGGGCTTTTCTGGTAACATTACCAGAAGCACCCAGTCCCTGGAGAAGGACATCATGCTCAGTATACAGAAGGTCTGTAAAAGACGGGGAAGACCCTCCATAAAATGGACTGACATAGTGGCTGCAACAATGGGTTCAAACACAGTAAAGACAGTAAGGATGGAGAAAAACCGGGCAACATGTCATTCCATTTTTCACTAGTTCACTGTGAGTCAGAACCAATTCAACAGCACCTAACAATAACAACTCATTGAAACAAAATATAAAAATGAGTTCACTTTATTCCCCAATAATAACTGGGGACAACAGTATTACAAAATATTTTAGCGTTATAGCAGTCTGGTCTATGGGGAGAATCACTACCTTCTACTTGGGATCATAAAAGTCAGAAGTGACTTTCAGTGACATACAATTTGTTTTTAAGAGTTCAGGAGACAGAAAACTTTCTGGAAGAAAACTTCAGAAGTTCTTAAGGACATAATGAAATGTCACTTTCTCTCTTGCCAAGTCTGTTCTTCTCACCTAAATTAACTTATTGCTAAAAGTATTAAAAAGATGCATTTCAAATACAAATATCTGTATGGCCAAAGATTTGCAAGTCAGAGCTAGTGGCCTGCTTGAAATAGTTGTTGCTGTTAAGTGCCCTAGAATCAATTCCCTCATAGTGATTCCATGTAACAGACTAGAACTGCCCAATAGAGTTTCCTAGGCTGTAATCTTTACGGGTACAAGTGGCCAGGTCTTTTTCCCATGGAGTTGCTATATGGAGCCTCTGAGTAGGCTGAACCAACCAGCTTTGGTTCTGAGCCAAGCACTTTATCATTGCACTACCAGATTTCCTTGCTTTAAATAATATTTGCCACAAATTTCAGAATTTCTTCTAGCTTCAGTTTCCTACATTTAATGATACTGTTGTGGGCTATATGTTATTTCAACTGGTTCTTCAGGTCACCTTCCCACGACAGTGTAATGCAGGAGGGATTATCTATATCCGAGGCAACTCTCTTTATTTGGGAGGGGTCTTGTCTGCTCAGAGTCAGACTATCAGGGCTGACCTGAATCCTGACATGTCAATTTGTTCTGGAGGAAGTGAGATATACAAATAAAAAAAGCCTCAAGGCTGATAAAAAAAGGGGGGTTCTGCTTGATGCACGAAAATATACACACAATTTTCTACTGAACAGTAAGAGATTTGTAACTGCTCAGATTTTACTAGATCTCAATTACCAATCACCAAAAACACCACTACCTTAAGGTTAATATTTGCATCTCATTTTAAAAATATATTATTTTTTTCTGCACCATGAACTTTCCCCTTCAACTTTAGATGTACTCACATATATGTATATAAGAATATATATATTTATTCTTATTTTGCTTGCTTTAAAGTCAAAAGGGACACGAGACAAACATCCTTTTTCCATTGTATAGGACAATAAAAGGACATGGTTGTGGCTCTCAGAAAAGCAACACTTCTAAAGTAACAAAAACAGCATGGAGCCAAGAGAGCGGACTACATCGGTCTCCTTAATTCCCTTTGAAAACTAAGGCCTGGGTTGATAACTGAATGGAGCATTCTGGACACCCAGTGAGCCTTAGGACACAGCATAAAGTTGTCAGATTGGGCTACATGCCACTAAATAGAAAACTTTCTCTCTCTTCCTGAGTCCTGCTCCTGCTAACCCGCCACCTGTACGGACTGCAGGTATTGGTGATTTTGATTTTGTTTTCTTTTCCTTGGTAGGTAGGTGGGGGATGGCCATGAGCCAGCAGGTACAACAAGCTGCAGTGCTGCAGTGAACAGCGTGTTGTGCAACAGAGAGACAGTGTGTGGGAAAGCCATGTTTTGAGAGCCCAGTGGTGGACTGAGGACACCACAGCCCCTCCATCCTCTCTTTTCTCAGCTCCACCACAGATTCTGCTGTTCCACAGCAGAAGGAACAGCTTGATCAGGATGCCACCTTGGTCAGCTAGGAGGTGGAGTCACCCAACCAGATGCCTCAGTAGGGGCTAATTCCCAGGCTGGGAGGCAGTGCCAGTCTGGGAAGTGCTTTTCCAGCAGAAAGGCTATGTTTAGCACAGTGTTGCCTTATGGATAGGGCCCAGCTGAGGATGGCAGCAGGGCTGTAGCCCCCTCCCTACACTGAACAACGTCATAGCATCTGGGGGTGGCCAAACAGGTGCTCCCCCTGTCAGCTGGAAGGTGGGGCCTGACAGCTGACAGCTGACTGATTTTAGAAGCTATCAGATAGCTCCTAGCTTTTGAAAATAAGACTGCCTGGCATCTCTTCCAGCCTTTACTGACCCAATATGACCCCTACTGCCTCCATAAGTAGAGCAGGGTCTTTGTTAGGCAGGAGGCACAGCCTGCCACCCCAGAGAGTCCACTGGGGCCACTCACTACAGTACACAGAGGCAGCTGGTGACCAATTCCCTTCTCAGAATATGCCTCATCTCCTGTTGAGGTAACACCAGAGAAACTCAACAGCCTCTAGATGGCTGAAGACAACAGACCATCACTAATCATTTAAAGAAACAGCCCACTATGGCTCCAGAAAACTCCCAAAATAAAGAAGGAGAAAGGCTCCTAGATGAAGAAACCTTTCTGAAACTATCAGGGGTTGAGTACAAAAGAATTATATAGAAAGCCCTACCAGAGATTAAACAAAATGCAACAGAGCAAAATGAAAAATTAAGCAAGCTATCTGAACTGATGGGATATCAACATTCTGAAATCCAGCAGATCAATAACAAAATTACAGAATTAGGCAATTCAATCCAAAGCCAAAAGAACAGAATAGGGGAGATGAAAGTTAGACTTAGTGACCTTGGAGATAAAGCAAGAGACACCAGCATTTATGAGGAGAAATCACACAAAAGAAATAAGAAAAATGAAGAAGTATTAAGAAACATGTAGGATTCTATTAAGAGAAATAATCTACAATTAATTGGAGTTCCTGAACAGGGAGGGATACCTGAAAACACAGAGAGGATTGTTGTTGTATTTCTCACAGAAAACTTCCCTGAAATTATGAAAGAAGAAAACATAGATATCCAAGATACGTATCAAACCCCACAAAAACAGACCACAAAAGAAAGACACCATGACATATTATAATCAAGCTTAATAAAATGAAACATAAACAGAAACTCTTAAAGGCAGTGAGACTTAAAGCTAACATTCAGTGGGAACCCCTATAGGTTTTAGTCTGACGTCTCAGCAGAAATGATGTCAACAAGGAGGCAGTGGGATAACACATTCAAAGCCTTGAAGGAGAAAAACTTCCAACCAAGAATTATGTCATGGATTGAACTGTGTCCCCACCAAAATAGGTGGAGCCATGTGGCTGGGCCATGATTCCCTGCATTCTGTGATTGTCGTCCACTTTCTGATTTTACTGTGCTGTATGTTAAAGGATTAGGGTGGGACTGTAAATTCCTTCAGAAGATCACCTCCCTGCTCCACTGTAAAGGGAGTTTCACTGTAGTGCGGCTTGCCCCACCCTTAACCATTTCATCCTGCAAGAGACAAAAGGAAAGGGAAGCAGGCAGAGAATTGGGAACTTCACACCATCAAGAAAGTAGCGATGGGAGAAAGAAGCGTCCTTGAGAGCTGAGGTTCCTGTGCCAAGATGCTCCCTGGACAAAGACTGATACAATACCTGACTTTCCTCCAGAGCCGACAAGGGGGATGTCCTAGAGTGGACATCCTGAATTTGCACTTGTAGCCTACCAGACTGTGTAAGAATAAGCCTTCCTTTGTTAAAGCCATCCACTCTGTGGTATTTCCATTAGGGTAGCACTAGCTGACTAGAACAAATTATATATCCTGCAAAACTGTCTTTCACATATGAAGATAAAATTAAGACATTCGTAGATAAACAGAAGCTTACAGACTTTGTAGAACCCTAACCAAAACTACAAGAAATACTGAAAGAAGCTCTTTGCTTACAAAAACAAAACCTTTAAGTGTATATTTAAGAAGAAAATGCAGGACACAACATCCAGAAACCCATCCAGTTCAGGAAGGCACAAAACTCAATCAAAGCTACAATATTAAAAGGAGGGAACCTGTGATTATATCACGAAAACTATGACACATTATGCTAAAAAGAGGGGTATACCACAGTAGTTACAGTCCTTTCAGATGGAAAGGAAGTTAAAAAGGTATGCAGAAGTTAAAATTGGGTTTAAACTTAGAACATTAAGGGAGATCATAGGGGTAGCCACAAAGCACAACAACAATGCAACATATCAAAGCAAGAAATGTAACACAGGAGTCTCAATGAACACAAAACCAACACTGGAAAAGATGAAAAGTCAACCCATAATGACCCAGAACAGAATATTAACAGCAACAGAGAAAACACCAACACAAAAATAAATACATCAAAACAACAGCACTAAATACATGCCTATCAATAATTACACTCAATGTAAATGGACTGAACGGTTCAATAAAGGGACAGTGAGTGACATCTTGGATCAAAAGATATAACCTGTCTATATGTTGCTTATAAGAAACTCACCTTAGACTTAAAGATATGAACAAATTGAAACTTAAAGGATGGAAGACTACCAAGCTAACAATATAGAAAGAAGAGCAGGTGTGGCAATACTAATCTCAGATAAAATAGATTTTAATGTAAAATCCACCATTATGAACAAGGACTGTCACTATTTATGGCTGAAAGATTCAATACACAAGTAAGACTCAACAATATTAAATATTTATGCACCCAATACTACAGTATTTAAATACATTGAACAAACACTGACTACACTGAAAAATGAGATAGATCACTTCACAATAATAGCTGGAAACTTCAACACTCCACTTTCAGTAATGGACAGAAAATCTAGAAAAAAGCTCAATAATGACACAGATGATCTTATTGTGACAACTAACCAATTAAACGTCCTCAACATATACAGAACTTTTTATCCATTAACAGATAAGTACACCTTCTTATCCAATGCACATGGAACATTTTCCAGAACAGACCATGTGTTAGGACATAAAGCTCAACAAAATCCAAACCATTGAATTACTGCAAAGCAACTTCTCAGACATAAAGCCATAAAAGTCAAAATCAACAGCAGAGAAAACATAGATAAAAACTGGAATTCGTGGAAACTGTACAACACCTTGCTCAAAAGGCATGGGTTATAGAAGAGATCAAGGACAACATAAAGAAATTCGTGGATTCAGATGAGAATGAACACACATCTTACCAGAACCTCTGAGATACAGCCAAAGCAGTGCTCTAAGGACAACTTATCTGCATAAATGGATACATCTGGAAGGAAGAAAGGACCCAAACAAAAGAATTGACCCTACAGCTTGAAGAAGTAGAAAGAAAGCAACAGAGAAACACTCAGGCACCAGAAGAAAACCAGATAATAAAGATTAGAGCAGAACTAAATGAGTTAAAGAATAGATGAACAATTGAAAAAACTGATAAAGTAACATAAGGCCTGGCACATAGCAGGTAATTAACAACTCTCATACCTAACTGTGCTCTTAAGGAATCTGCATATGGATCAAGAGGCAGCCATACGAACACAACAAGGGGACACTGCATGGTTTAAAGTCAGGAGAGGGGTATGTCAGGGTTGTATCCTTTCACCATATCTTTTTGATCTGTATGGTGAACAAATAATCCAAGAAACTGGATTATACAAAGAAGAATGAGGCATCAGGATTGGAGGACAACTCATTAACAACCTGAGTTATACAGACAAACACTACCTTAAACTTGCTGGAAACGAAGAAGATTTGAGGCATTTCCTGATGAAGATTGAGGATCACAGCCTTCAATACAGATTGCACATCAACATACATCAAGAAAACAAAAATCCGCACAACTGAGCCAGTAAGGAATATTGGAGAAAAGATTGAAGTTGTCAAGGATTTCATCTTATTTGGGTCCACATTCAACATCCATGGAAGCAGCAGTTAAGAAATCAAAAGACATGTTGCACTGGGAAAATCTGCTGCAAAGGATCTTTTAAAGTATTGAAATATAGAGATGTCACCTTGAAGACTAAAGTGTGACTGACCCAAGCTATGGTATTCTCAATTGCATCATATGCATGCAAAAGCTGGACAATGAACAAAGAAGACAGAAGAAGAATTGATGCCTATGACTTACGGTGCTGGAGAAGAATGTTGAACATACCATGGACTGCCAAAAGAACAAACAAAATCTGTTCTGGAAGAAGTACAACCAAAGTGCTCCTGGGAAGCAGAGATGGCAAGACGGTGCCTCACATACTTTGGACATGTTGTCAGGAGGGATCAGTCCCTGGAGAAGGACATCATGCTTGGTAGAGTGGAGGGTCAGCGAAAAAGAGGAAGACCCTCAACGAGATGGATGGACACAGTGGTCACAACTATGGGCTTAAGCATAACAACAATTGTGGACATGGCACAAGACCCAGCAGTGTTTTGTTCTATCGTTCATGGGGTCGCTGTCAGTCAGAACCGACTGAACGGCACTTAACAACATAACAACAACACAAATAGAGAATAAGTGCTCTTCTTTTGAAGGCTTATGCTTTTACCTTTTCACAACTATTGAGTAGTTCAGTGTGTACATCTTCTATTTTTTCTCTTATTTCCATACTGTACACTACCCTCAAACCCCACCCAAGAACAGATTGCGTAGAAGCATCTTACTGTATGGTAGAAGAGCAGGAATGAGATCATTTCAGGTCTGTTTGTTCCAGAACTAAATGCCAGAGTCAACTTCTACCAAAGACCTAGGGCCCTTCCCTCTATTCTTTTGGAGATTCATGGTCAATGGGCTACCCATTTCTGATGTCTCAAAGAAATGACAGCTTAAAATATATGGTATATATAATTGGTGTGTATATTGCTTTTAATGCCTTCTGTCTCTTTAACTTACAACTCAAAAAAAAAAAGGAATGAGAGATAGTTGAGAAATCATCTCATTTATGGCCCAAATAACAACAAATAACTGTAGAACTGTGCAGATAAATAACACAACAAAGTGAGCTTGTAATTTCTAATAAGGAAAAGTAAGAAATAATACAGTCAAGGGAGTTATTTAATCAACAAAAATAAAATACACTTTCTAAAAAAAATTACTCCACATAATAAGGAAAATAGGGAGGTTTAATAGATTTCATAACCTTCCTAAAAATGTGATAAAAATGTCACTGCCTGAATCACAGGGAATCGCAATGGGAGCAGGCTTTCACAAATGCACTATCAAGTCATATACTGGCAGGAGGGTGTGTGCAGTACAGTGGGATGGGGGTGGAGGAAGAGGAATTTAATGCTAGTGGCGCTAGTTTATCCAAATTAAGGGTTTTTCAACTCTTTTGTGTATGTGTGTGTGAAGGTGTGCATACATCAGGTGAAAGTTTACAGAGCCAATTAGATTCTGATTCAAAGATTTACACACAAATTGTTTCATGGCATTGTTTGCACTCCCTCACTGAGTCAGCCTTTTTTCCCCCTTTCCCCTTCCACTCCAGATTAAATTTCCAGGTTCCATTTACCCAGTTTCCTTCCTTTCTCATCCTCTGGTCTTTGTTTTGGAGCAGGTGTTACCCATCTGATCTTCTGTACTGAATGAACACAGATGTACTTCCTCACGTGTGTTACTGGCTTCCCTCATCTCCAGCTGAAATTTGGACTTCAGGAGTGGCTTCAATACTGAGTTAGAAGCTGTCCTGGGTCTACCTTTTTTTTTAAGGGAGAGAAGCTCTGCTCTGGATAAAGTAAAAACAAAACAAATCAAACACTCAGGAAATTAAACAAGAGTGAACCAGAATATATACACATCCTTTTTATCTTTGCCAAGAAAGATGAGATAAATCCCATCATTGCAACTTTCCCTGTAACTCACTGGAAAGCTGTCTTTGGAGGGAGGGGGAAAAAAACTGAAATAAGAATTTCTGATCATTAGCAATAAAAAAAGAATTATTTGGGGGCTCATCTGACAGATTATGATAATTCTTATTATTATGGTAACATTGAAGGATGTGGTTAACCAAATGTTATCTGGATCAAGTATAAAAATTTAAAAAAGGAAAGCATTAAGTGGAAAAGTTACTACAATAGATTCAGCATTTAATAGAAAGTAAGAAGTTCTTGATGACTCGAGTCATTCCCATTACACCAAGATGCAATAGGAGAAGCTGAAGGATACAGGATGGTCTTCCTTCCGAACGGCCCTTGTTCCTTAAAACATTTGTGTGTCTACTTTAAAATAAGCTTTCTGCTTCCTTTTTCCAGGTTTCCAGTGGTCATAATTAGTTTTCCTTTCTAATTTATTGCTTCTTATGCTTGTGATAATCAAGGCATCAAACATGGCAGAATTGTACGTAAAGAATCACTACATGTTGAGTTAGAGCCCTAAGATGCTTCCCGAAGAGCTTCAATACAGGGAATGAATGACATTTATTTCAGCAGCCTAAAGTTCGATTTGCTCGTATCTCAGTGTTTTGCTGTGTCCTTGACAGTTGAGATCATTGTACATATTATTTACAGGTAAATCCAGATATTTTTGAACACTAAAACAATATGAACAAGATGGCTTCTGTCTCTTTAATTTGCGACTCAGAGGAGCCACTCTGTACCATACCTGGAACATCAGCACTCACAGCCTCATTATGGACATTCTGTGCAAGTTTAATTTCCTCCGTGGCCATGATTCTGTTAAACGTTACTGAAATAAAAAGTACAGCATGCAAATCTATGAGCACAAAGCTTATGAAAGTGGGGGAAATAAAAAGTGTCCCCACATTTATGTTAGAAGTTTTGTTCTCCACCATCTACTTGAGCAAATAAGAGCACATTACCTTCCATCATGTGGATGTATACACCATGAAACAAAATGATACCTGTAATAAAACACCAAAATTATGACTGCTTTTCACAGTCTATGAAAACTGCACATTCACTGAATTCTAGTCACCATCAAATTGCTGACCCCTGTCCTAAGGGAGAAATTTAAATATATTTCTTTCTCATACCTGAAAAGGAAAACTAGAATTAGCTCAAAGATGCTTTTTCCCCAGCTTTAATAGAGTCAGTGTTCATACTGAAAATATCTACTCCTCAAAACTATGCATAGTAAAAATCCATCTTGCCAAATTTATAACCCTTTCACACTTCATCTATTTAATTTCAAAATGTTCTCAGATATCCAAAGATTTATAGATAGTATAATTTCTCACAATGTTCTTAAGCTAAGAGAATGGTTTATAAAACAGGATAGCAACACTGTCTATTATTTCTACACTATTTCACAATTAACTCAAAACTCTTCCCAGGTACTCATTCTCATCTGCTGTTGTTAGATGCCACCGAGCTTGCCCTCAACTCGTGGCAACCTCATGGGCAATGGGACCAGGCCACTGGGGTTCGTAAGGGTGTCAGTGACTGCGAAGTCTTTCTTCGTAGTCCCTCCTAGTCTGCAGGATCTGCTAGAACCTGTTCACGCAAGCCTCCCCTAACAGATGGGTGATGGCTGTTACTTCAGGTGCAATGGCTGAGAATTGAACCTTTGTCTCCCACAAGGAAGGTAAGAATTCTACCACTGAACACCACTGTCCCTTCTTCAGTCTCACTAAAACAACAACAACAACAAAAAAACCAAGATTGACAATGAAGGCAAAAATAATTTTTGAAGCATTTATATTTATTTAAGGCCAGTTTTTATTCTCTTGTATTGCCAGTTAAAACAAGTTACCATTTTAAGTTGTGTTTCTTCAGGCAAATTAAATTAGATGTGCTTTTGTAGCTTACACCCATTAATAAGTATGCATAATCACCTAAATTGTCACAACACCAGGATGTCACATACTTTTAACTTTCTTACAATTTTTTCTACTACACTCTGAAGCATTGATTTCTTTGCACTTTCACGAACTTCAATGTTTTAATCTTTGCAATTTGTATAGTTTTTATCAGTTTTTCTCCTGCAACATTTTGCCATGAAGCATTCTGCATCTTTTCTACATTTTATAACCAAGTTTTGAATGGCCTCTATTCATTGAAGTTCCATACCCTGCTACAGGAGTTTTATTAAAGAAGCTATATGCCCTTCTACTTATCCACCACAGGGTCAATATTTCCTTAAAATTCAAAGCATTTTTTTTCACTTCTCGTTTCAAGGTCTTAGTTTTAAAGAACTCACAGCAGCCAAAAATATTTCAAGTAGAAAGCATAAAACTGAATATTTTTCTTATATGTTTTCAACATTATACCAATCACTTTTTTTCTTTTTTCTTTAGAAGCCCTACGTTTAATATTTCCATCATTTTCTTAATATTATTGAATTTACTGCAATAACAATTGCCATTATTCTGCTGGGACTTGGCCAGATCTATCCAAGAAGTTCAAACTACAGGAAGAGACTTATCTACTTCCAAAAAAATCATTTCTCATGGTTTCATTTTTCACCAAGCTTATCTCTGAAACTTAACCTACAATTTAAATTGTTATGTATCCAACTTTGATTGCATCTGTATATTTTAGCTGATTCTTCAGCTTAATTACATATTCTGTATTTGCTAACCTTAAATCCCATCATCACTGAAGAACTGCATATTTCAAAGCTTCAGTAACATTTTCTTTGGTTCTACCATTATAATATTGCTTATCAATGTAATTTGCTGGGCCTGATATACAAATGTCTTCTGTTGAATTGCCCTGAAATCAGTTACACGCATTCTACTGTAGAACTGACTCTGTATGCTGCAAAGTACTGCCCATGATTTTGTTTTTCCCAATTTACTTTTCTAGTCATGGAACATTAGTGAACACACAACACTACATTTCTAACAGTTTTATGCTTTCCTACTTACACTATCTTCTACAGTGTTTATATGAGTATAATCTTCCATTTCATCCAAATCATCAACTACTTACTGAGTGCTCATTAAGCATACAATATTGAAAAAGACAAACAGGACTAAAAAAAGAAACATAAGTCATAGTCTATCCTCAGCAGGCTTACAGCTTCAAAGAGGCAGGACAGAGAATGCTCTAGTTCCGGAATAGAAAAAACAGAAAGTTTTCTTTCTGATCTTCTAAATAAAATACTGTTGCATACCAGCATTTTTTGATTTGGTATTTGCCACTGTGATTACTTGCAAATGACGTCCTAAGATTATACATACAGCACTCAGCATAAAACAAGTATCAACTGCAATTTTGTTGAAGAATGATTCTCATAACCTAAATCTCAACCAACTATTGTTCTTTATTCATAGTTTACTCATATGTTTTATGGGAAAAATTATATGCTGAAGTGAAATGAATAATTTGGGAGTAAAGAATATTTCTAGATATGTCCTTTTAAAATCTCAAGGGTCTACTTTGTGTACTATTTTCCTTTTCTTTCCTCATCCACCTCTTCTCTCATCAGTTTCTTATAAACATTCTTTTCCAAGTGAATGACTGTTGTGATATGTTGGAAGGGACTAATTCTGCCAGCATTTTACTTGATATTCAACAAATATTATGGCCATATGCCAAACTATGTCCTAGGGCTGGAAACGCAAAGATGAATCAGACACTGTTTCTGTTCTGGAGGAAGTACAGTCTATGGTCATAGAATGGTCAGGGTAGGGTACATGGGAGCCAATATTAACCAAACTGAAGCCACTCCCTTTCACTGTTTGATATCATAAATCTTTTACATGGAATTTCAAAGATCCACCATGCCTGTGTTTTATAATAAAAAGATCACTATTTTAAGACCAGGACAACATCTTCTCATTCTAATTTTTTTCAAATTGAAAATCTTTCTTTGGTTACCTGGCTTCCTCTGCACAAGACAATGTTTACGTTTTTATGTCTCCCCTAAAAAAACAAACCAAATCTGTTGGCATCAAGTTGATTCCAACTTATAGCAACCCTATAGGACAGAGCAGAACTGTCCTATCTAAGCAGTGTTTGGTAGATTACAACCGACAACCTTTTAGGTTAGCAGCCATAGCACTTAACCAATATGCCACCAGGGTATGCATTGGAAAACATTTCCCCCTGAAATAAACTATTATACTTTAAGGACTTTATCCCTTAGTCTGCTTTCTTTTCACCTCTCGTTTCATTTCGCTACTCCTTATAGTTGACCTATTCCCACAAATTATTACCTCCCATATACTGGGTTTCTGTTTGAACACTTGCACCACGCCCAATAGTAACAACAGTATTTGATAGTGATGATGTCTACAGGGCAGGGGGCATGATATGGTCAAAAGTAAGACATGTAGCACAATACACCTTCCTAAGCAAACAGTAAACTCACTGCAAAATGATGACTTTTACCCTTAATTCAATGTACAGTCAGTTCACATTTACACACGATTTTAAAAGTTTTGAAAAACTTTGGCAGGAATAAATTACTACAGGGCAGTTTCATTACACAACTGGATGAACTGTAAAACAAGAGAAGAAAGAACAAATAAACTCATGGGTAAAAAGGTCTTCAGTGCTTTTTATTGTTATTACAAAGGGTGTTATGATAAGACTTCACAGTGTATTCATGGGTTATATGCCACAAATGTTGGTTTTTTTGATTTATCATTGCTGTTTCAGAATTCACAACTAATTTTCCTAAAGAGAAATGCTGATGAAGAACTCTATTAAAAGACCAGAATTGATGGTCCAACAACCTGGAAGGTCCCCTGAGAACATGGCCCCTGGCTTTGCTGCTTAGCCCAGAACTGATGCTAGTACTGAAGCCTGCATTTCAGACAGTGAATGGGTTGGACTTGTGGACATAGAGTAATGTATGTGGTGTGTGTACTTTACAGCTGGATATACATATGAGGCTGTCCTACTGGCTTTTTTTTTTTTTTTGAGGGTAGAGAAGAGGGTGAAGGACAGGTGACAAGTGTTGGCTGAGTGTGTACTGGAAGTAAAGAGTGGAAAGGAAGAGTGTGCTGTCACATGGTGAGAAGAACAGATACAGTTGCAGAGAGACAGGTACTCGGGATTTTATAAGGAAAATTGACTTGGATTGTAAACATTAACTTAACCACAATTAAAAAATGTTTTTTAAAATAAGTAATTTTAAGAAATAGTAAGTGGTAATCATAGAGGACACTGTGATGTGTCGGTGTGACAGTTAACATTATGTGTCAACTTGACTAGGCCACAGTTCTCAGTGATTTGGCAGATATGCAACCATCCTGTATTTTGTGATGCGATGTGACCGTCCAATTAGTTGAAAAGAGGAGTTTCCTTGGGGGTGTGGTCTGTGTCATATGTATATGGATGTTCTGCCAAAGCTCGTTCTTTCTTGACCCTGCATGTGAATCTTTATCCTCTGATTTCAGCCAGCTGCCTACTTGAAGACTGGGGGATCTGTCAGCTCCAGCAGCCTGCTGTCTCAATCTGTTCATTTGGGGTTTGTTAACCCCTGCAACCACTTGAGTCACGACAGTCTCCAGTCTGATGTCTGACTAACAATTTGGGGCTTGCCAGGTTACACAACCACATGAGCCATTCCTTTGAAATAACTCTATGTATATTTTTACATATGCTTCGCCGTTTTACTACTCTAGGGAACCTAGCCTAAGACAGGTGGTCAGTGTTCAAGTAGATAGAATAATGCTCCCCTAAACATGTCCTAATCCCATGAATATGTTACTTTACATGGAAAAAGAATATGTTACTTTACAGATTTGATTAAGTGAGGCAGGAAGATTATTCTGGCCTATCTGGATGGGTCCAATGTAATCATGAGGATACTTCTAAGATGGCAGCAGGAGGGTTACAGTCAAAGAAGGTGATATCACAAAGGAAGCAGAGGTAAGGTAGGAAGAGACAGATCTGAAGATATTGTACCGCTGGCTTTAAAGATGGAGAAAGGAACTACAACCAAAGAATGCCCACCCAAACCACTGCCATCAAATCAACTCCTACTCATAGCGAACCCATAAATAGTATAGAACTGCCCCATAGTTTCCAACGTACATCTAGTGGACTTGAACTGTCAACCTTCTAATTAGCAGCCACAGCACTTAATCACCACACTACCAGGATTTCCAAGGAAAACTGGTGGTCTCTATAAGCAAGAAAAGGTAAGGAAATTCTCCCCAAGATCCTCCAGAAGGAATGCAGCCCTGCCAATCCTCTTCAGACTTCTGACTTTCAGAACTGGAAGGTAACAAATCATGATGTTTTATGCCACTAAGCTTTTGGTAATATAGTTGAGCATCAGTGGGAAACAAACCAGTCGTAAGAAAAACTATTAAGGTATCTATGGACAAGTTAACTCTGGAAAACTTATTGACAGTACCTCTTTCACAATCCCACAATTTGATTAAGTCCCACCAGAACAGACATTTAATAATATTTAAAATACATTTTAA
Source organism: Heterohyrax brucei (assembly GCA_028571685.1). Classification (NCBI taxonomy): domain Eukaryota; kingdom Metazoa; phylum Chordata; class Mammalia; order Hyracoidea; family Procaviidae; genus Heterohyrax; species Heterohyrax brucei. The sequence goes on from CM053143.1 coordinate 137,153,798, forward strand.
TATTTCCCAGAAGTATAGTTCCATGGTACCTACTCTGGAAAACACTGGCTTAAAGATTCATATTATCATCAACAGTATTTGGAAGAGATGCTGTCATTCTTGGAGTCACTTGTCTAGACTGAAATTCGGTTCACTAAAGTCATTCACTCAAATACTATTTCTTCAGTGTCCGTTATGGCTTAACATTGTGATAGGTTTGAAGACGAGTAGGAAGAGAAGTATAAAGACATAAAGGAAAATGTCCTTGACTTCAAGGAGACTATCATTTAGCAGTAAGGGAAATGACACATTTAGCAAAAATTATACACCAGGTAGAAAATGTTAAGCTCTCTGTATGTCTTTGAGTGAAAAAGATGGATGTGGGAATTTGGAGAAATAAAATGAATCACTTTGAGAGTGTGTGTGTGTGTCACGAAACGAACTGTGGAGGAAACAGACTGTGAATTTGATATACAAGGACACTAGGGTACTGATGGGAGTCCCTGGGTAGAGCAAAGTATTAACACACTCAGCTTTTAATTGGAAGGTTGGAAATTCGAGTCTACCCAGAGTTGCATCTGAAAAAGGCCTGGTGATTTATTTCTGGAAAATCAGCCACTGAAAATCCTAAGGAGAGCAGTTCTGTTCTGACACACGTGAGGTGGTCATGAGAATCCACTCGGTGGCAACTGGTACTGTTGGTGCAGGACATTAAGAGGGAGATATGGAGTAAGAAGTGAGGGAGAACATTCTCAAGTAGGAGCCTCAGGGTGAGCAACCTCAATCTACTGCAGGTACTACCCAAATTAAGAACTGTTTTGTTACTGGATAGAGAAAGTAACTCAAGTCTTTGTAGGTCATACCCCTATCTGTGCAGTAATAAGAGCTGCAAACTGGAGTTCCAGCTCTAGAAAGCCCGTAAATCCCAGAAAGGAATCAAACAATCATCATAAATAAATGAAAATAAACTGACGCATAAATGCATTCTCTTAAAATGTTATATTAAAAATGGAATACTTAATGTAACGAATAACTTCTGAAAAAAGGTTCCATCTTAAATGCTTTGTCACGTTATTTGTCTGCACGGGATGGACTCTGTGAGGCTTCTTTAAGATATGTGCCCACTACAATTTCAACCAAACATGCTTTTCTCCTCTTCCTGGTGAGAGAGAAAACCCTGAAAAGTAACATTCTAACCTAGAACGCCAGAGGTCTCTCACAGAAAACACAAAAACCCCATTCCCCATGGTGTCACAACCCTTAGGAATTCGTAAAATCTTCACTTCCTAGAAACTTGAGACTAACACTTGCTTCTGCTTTGGTAAACCCACTAACGTCAATAAGAGGGCAATAGGATAATTCCTTTGTCTACTGCTTCAGTGGGGGCGGGGTGGTTCTACAAAAAGATGAGGGGACAGAGCTGATCAGGGAGCGCAGCCATTTTGGACATCAGTCTGCCGCAGCTCCGCAGCTGGAATAACGCCCCTTCCTCTCAGAAGCACGGGTCTTTGGGTGACTCTTACTGTCTGAAGGGCCTCGTTTTTTTTTTCTTCCTGCAACACTGGTACATTTTCTAGCTGTAAGTACAGGCCTTTCTCATTATCCCTCAGACCTCTGAACTTCAGAAGTAGAATCATCTATCTCACAATTGTTCAGTTCCAATTCTGCATGCACGGATGTAACCAAAAGACTTTGTCTTAATAGTAAACAGTAGAAAAGGAACATTTCTGTGCCGATTTTAACTCCCTATTTGGTGTCAATTCTAGTCTCCCTAGAAGCAGAAATGAACTTACTGTTTGTTGTCTGCAAGCCTACACTCCAGAACAGTGCCTTTTATGTGGGAGGTGCTCAGCATATATCTGTTGAAACAGTGAAAGAATCGTGGAAATGAAATCTTGGCTCCACTTGAGCCAATTTAAAGAAAAAATGAAAACTATTTCAATTAAAAAAGGAAGACTCAAAAAAAAAAACAAAAAAAAAAACCAGTCAATTTAGACTCACAGCAACCCTACAGAACAGAGCAGAACTGCCCCATAGGGTTTCCAAGGAGTGGCTGGTGGATTTGGACTGCTCATCATCTTTTGATTAGCAGCCAAGCTCTTCACCACTGTAACATTATTTATTTGCCTTGAGATGCTTTTTACTCAATTGAGAAATTTCTCTAGACATTTTGTTTAATGCTTTGTTTTTATTTTTTATTTTTTTTTAATCTCAGTATTTGGGGGTCTAGAAAGAGTCAGATTTCCAATGCTACCAGTCATATTTCTAGGCTTTCTTTATTCTCTTTCATTTCTACTTTCCAATTATCCACTTCTTTTTCTAGTACCATCCTTTTCTTTTCCTTTTTCTACTGTGCTTTATGTGACAGTTTACAGAGGAAGATTAGTTTCTTATTATACAGTTAGTAACCAAACTGCTTTAGGACATTGGTTGTCACACTTGTGTCATGTCAACATATATTCCTTCTTCCCCTCTGGTTCCCCATTTCATCTGTGTAATTTTTCTGTCTCTTCCTGCCTTCTCAACTTTACTTTTGGGCTGGTGTACCCATTAGTCTCACGCACATGATTGAACTACAGTGCACATCCATCATGTTTACTGTTGTGAGCCCTATAGACCTGTCCAATCTCTGGCTGAACGGTGAACCTCAGGAGTGACTTCAATACTGAGTTACAAGGATGTCCAGGAGCACCCAGTCTCTGCCAACCAGCAAGTCTGGTCTTTTGTGTGTGAATCTGAATTTTGTTCTACATTTTTCTCCTGCTCTGTCTGGGACCCTCTATTGTGATTCCTGCAGGAGCAGTCAGTGGTGGTAACTGACCACCATCTAGTTGCTCTGGACTCAGTCTGGTGGACACTGTGGTAGTTGTGGTCCATTCATCCATTGGACTAATCTTTCCCTTGTGTCTCTGGTCTTTGTCATTTTCCTTTGCTCCAGCTGGGATGGTACTAGTAGATAGATGTATATTACGTGGTCTCTCTCAGACTTTTAACACTATTCACCACAGCTGGAGGTAGAACATTTTCTTTATATACTATATCATGCCAGTTGAGCTAGACAGCCCCTAAGACCATGATAGCTCAGGCCTTCAGGGCATTTGTTAAGTTTATTCTTTCACAGTTACAGTCACTGTTCACCAGAAGGGTGAGGGTTGTAGATGTGTGCTATGGTTACTTGGCGAGAGAGTCTGGGCTGTCCTTTGAATTGTCGCCAGAAAACATGGCAATCCTGGATGTGTCTGCACTGTACTCCTATCTCCTGTTAAAAATTCTGTGGAAGTGCTTTTCTGCCTGTAGGGTTGCTGGCTTTATTCCAGGATGGCCAAAGTGAATCATGCCATTTGGCTGAGAATCTTCACTCTGTATCTCTACTCCTTTCCCATTTTCTTTGTTTCTTTCTCTTTTTTGCATGCCCATCTGTCTGAAGCTCCATCTACTCTCCTCACCCAGTGACAGCACATTCCTCCTTTTCACTCTATAATTCTAGCATCCTCTTAACAAGCACTTGTCCCCTCCTCTCCACCTCCTCTCTTATCTAGAAAGAAACCAGTAGGACAGCTTCCTATAAATATACAGAACCATAAAGTACACACACCACGTGGTCACACTGTGTCCCCAATTCCAGTCGATTCTTGTCTGAAGAGTTGACTTCAGTACTGGTTTACTGTCAGGGCCCAAAGCAGGTGTAGGGGCCACATTCCAAGGGAACCCTCCAGGCTTTCAGGCCATTGGTTCTGGTCTTTTGGTAGGGTGCTTGAGCTGCACATCTCTTTTTCTCATGTTGCCTCAGAGACTCTATATCATGGCTGTCTTTGGTGGTAGCCAGGCACATCCGGTTCTTCTGGTCTCAGGTTGATGCAGTCTCCCAATCATATAGGTCCTTCTGTTTCCTGGGCTCATTTTTTCTCATATTTTTATTGTTCTCAGCCATTACCTGTTCCAGATAAGGTGGGACCATTTGGTATATCTCAGACGGCAGCTTGCTAGCTTTTAAGATCCCAGACACCACTCACCAATATGGCATGAAGAAGACTCTCTTAGCAAAAGACTAGTTATGCCGATTGGCCTCGACATCCCCTGAACACATGGTCTTCAGACTTCCGTCCCTGCTACTCTATCCTTTGAAATATTGGGTTGAGTTTAGACAACCTTTCAGTTTATGGTGCAGTCTAGTTATGTTGATGTGCTCTCTAACATGTGCTGTCATTCCTTTCATCTAACCAAATTCTATCTACTATCTAATTAATCTATGACCAACCCTCTCCCCCCCACCCCACCCTTGTAGCCACCAGTTTTTTCTTCTGTACATAATTCTACTTTTCAGTCCTTATACCAGAGGTCTCGTACAATACTTGTCCTTTTGCCACTGACTGATTTCACTCAACATAATGTCTTCTAGTGGAAACCAGGTTATAAGATGTTGCCTAAAATCATCATAGTTCTTTATCATTGCATGGTGTTCCACTATGTATCTATAACACAGCTTGTTTATCCACTCATCTGTTGATGGGCACCTAGGTTGATTCCATCTTTTTGCTATTGTGGGTAATGCTGCAATAAATATTCATGTGCACGTATCTGTTCATGTGACAATCTTTGTTTCTGTAGGACATATTCCAAACAGTAGGACTGCTGGATCATATAGTATTTCTATTTCTAGATTTTTAAGGAAGCATCAAATTGCTTTCCAAAGAGGTTGTACCATTTTACATTCTGACAGCAGTGTAAGAGAGTTCCAGTCTCTCCGCAGCCTCGCCAGCAATTGTTGTTTTGTGTTTTTTGGGGATTACTGCTAACCTTGTTGGGGTAAGATGGTATCTCACTTTAGTTTTGATTTTAATAGCTAATGCTTGTGAGCATTTCCTCATGTGTCTTTTGGCTGCCTGGATGTTTTCTTTGGTGAAGTGTCTGTCCACCTCCTTTGCCCACTGCTCAACTGGTCATTTACCTTTTTCCTGTTGACAACTGGCAATACCTTGTAGATTACGGAGATCAGATGTCGATCCAATATGTAGTTGACAAGTATTATTTCCCATTTTATAGATAGTCTTATAACTCTCGTTGGATGAGTGCAAGTGTTTGATTCTTAGTAGTTCCCATTTATCTATTCTCTCTTTTGTTGTTTGTGCATTGTGTGTAGTCTGTGTAAACCGTGTATTAGAACTTTCATTGTTGACTCTATTTTTTTTCTTGCATGATTTTTATTATTTTAGGTTTGATATTTAGCTCTTTGATACCTTTTGAGTTGGTTTATGTGTAAGGTATGAGACATGGGTCTTGTCTCAGTTTTTTGCAGATGAATATCCAATTCTGCCAATACCATTTGTTAAAGAAACTGTTTTTACCCCAGCTTACAACCTTTAGGTTGTAATATCAGCTGTCATAAAAGGATGGTGCTATTCACATTAGGAACAAGAACAACATTAAGTGGACTTCAGCATAACTTGAGTACTCCTTCCATCTTAACTCAATACTGCAAGGATAGAGTAGCTGGGGTGGGGGGCGGGGGACCATGCTCTTAGGCGAATTCCAGGCCAATTGGCACAACTAGCGTTTTGCTAAGAGAGCTCTCTGCACCCCACAATGGTGAGTGGCGTCTGGGGTCTTAAAAGCTGCCAAGCTGCCATCCGAGGACACAGCAAATGGTCCCAACTCAGCAGGAACGGATGCTCACCGAGGGCCAAAATGGCATGCGGTAAAGACAACCGAGAAGACAGAGAGACCCACAAGAGTGGGTGCCTACATCGACCTGGGACCGGAAAAACCGGATGGTGCCCGACCACCACCAGTGATAGCCATGACGGAGCTCACAGAGAGGAGCCTCACTGGCAAGACAAGAATAAAAAGAGGTGCATCATGAGATCTCCACTAAAAGACCTCAATTGATGGTCCAGCAGTTTTGGGGTTCCTCTGAGAGCATGGCCCCCGGCCCTGATGCTGTCCGTTCCCATAAATTATAACAAAGGTCCACTCTTTGGACAGGAATGGAATGGACTTGGCAATGCAGAGTAACCATATGTTGGAAGCACTTTATGGTTCTATACATCTATAGGATATCATCTTGCTGACCTCTGGCTGGAGGAAGGGGAGTGGACGGAGAGGAGGGGAAAAGAGACTGTTGGGAGGATGAGACATGTATGGAGCAGAGAGGAATAGTGTGCAGTCACCGGACAGGGAGAGCAGTGGAAGCTGCATATAGGGGGGCATGTAAATTTACATGTGAATGTACATTTTCACTCAGTTATGTTAAATAAAAAAAAAAAAAAGGATGGTGCTATTTCTGGGGTCTCAATTTTGTTCCATCAATATATATGTCTCTTGCCTTTCTCATTTTCACTTTCTTCTCCTCAGTGACTTCCAATCTAATACTTTCTCCCTTCATTTAAAGTTTCAGGTTCCAGGAGTGATGTCTGTTTTACCTGGTATTTTAGGTCTTGGCACTGCCTTCATAGGCACAGTTTTAGAGGTAAGAAAGTCTATTAGGGTTTTTTTTGTCAAGCAGAAGCTCTGGAAGCATTTTTTGAAGTAACCCCCACAATGCAGTGCTTTCTCTACTTGTCATTTTCCAGAAAAGAAGCCTACAGTCTCCCCAGGCTTGACCCAAACCTACTGGGGAATCAGGCAGTTATTTTCTGAAGTCATCTTAAAGGCACAGAGGGCAGGATTAGAGGATCAAAAGGTCCCTCCCAAGAGTGCAAAGGGTGACCTCTAGAAATGGCGTGTCTGCCTTGTTTGTCTGGCAAATGGCTTCTCATCTTTCAGACCCAGCTCAAATGGCACCTTTGGGAGGCCCTCTGGCTCCCTCTGGCAGTTGTTTACTCTGCCCTTTGTGGTACCCAGCATTCTGTGCAAAACCGTCTCAAATGTCACTAATCACCTTTTATCCAGCTATCTGTTTACACATCTCAGTTCAGTTCAAAAAAGTTTAATTCACACTACATTGCCCTACGCATTTTGTTAGATCCTAGGATCAAAGGCAGGACTCTGGCCTTTAGCTGCTATCTCTTATGACCCCATGAGAGACAAGTTGCTAGGTGCTATGGAGTCAATTCTGACTCATTGTTATCCCTTGTGAACTGCCCCATAGGGTTTTCTTGACTATAATCCTGACAGAGGCAGACTGCCAGGTCTCCATCCAGAGGAGCTGCCAGGCAGATTCAAAATGCCAACCTTCTGGTTGGCAGCCCAGGGCTTACCAGTCACACCATGAGCATTCCTAACAAACTGTTTATAAACCCAACCAAACCCACTGCTGTTCAGTTGATTCTGACTCATACAGCGAGCCTACAGACAGAGCAGAGTTTCTGAGGAGCACCCAGCAGATTTAAACTCAGAACCTTTTGGTTAACAGCTGTAGCAGTTAACCAGTACACAACTGGGGTTTCCATACTGCTTACAGTTCTCTGTAATAGCAGAGAACTAATGCAGCAAGCTCTGGATGACGGGGTCTAATTCATATCCTTAGTCCACGGCACAGTGCCTGGTACATAACAAGCCTGATACATGTTATCAGAGAGAGTGAAAGAGATAGAGGAAGATCAGGCAAGAGGAATGCGGGAAGAGTCAACAAAAATGTCCCCCTTTGCATCAAGCCCATTAGTTACTCTAATAGTGATATTTTCAGGTTTCTGGAAGATATCTTTTGAAGCCAACTCAGTTGTACCTGGCACACGACATGGTACATAATCATCACCATTTGACGAGGATGAATCAGAATCTGTTCTGTGCTTAACTGTCAAGCCACAATGCATATTAATAACACTACACTCCCAGGGGACCTAGAGAAAAAAGCATTAAGGAGATTGCATTCTGAGCCTGTAGCATTGCACCAACCAAATTCAATTCTTGGGCTCTGCATTATTAGACTAGGATGCTTTCGCTATTACAAACGGATTCAACTAGAATTTCAGTCCCCTGAGAACTTTCGCCATCCATTTCATTTGCCATCCAGTTCCTGATTTCTCTGCTAGTTTCATCTGTGCAACTTAACTAGGCTTACGTCTGGCAGATGGAGAGTGGAGTCCGGTTTCAAGCGTCTACTGTCTCCATCCCAGAGATCTCCCAGAGGTAGCCTCTATTTCACCAAGAGAAGGGACGTGGGTGGAGTGATCAGCCTCCCCAAGAGATGACAGTGTAAAGTATTCCTCAAATTTTCATCTCCAACAGCTGGTATCATTTTAACTCCCTTGGGCTAGCAATATAATCTGTAGCTATCCCAGTGCCAAAATATCAATTACAGACTCATTTGGAAGATGGGATAGACTGGAGTGCAGACCACTAAATAATGACATAAGGTGGGGAGGGGAAAATGGTGCACAAGAGAACTGCACCTCATGATCAGAGTGAAATAATGTAAAACATTGTTTTCAAGATAGATTCTTATAAATGAAATAGCTTAGTTCTGAATTTGTTCCATGAAGAGAAGCTCACTTGTAACTAAGATGAACAAGGTGTTCATGAAGAGATTTTCCTCTTGGACATCCTATGTTGAATATGTTATACTCCTCTAACACTTGGATCTCTTGTAATGATAAAACAGAAATGAATATTTTATAATAAAAAAATACATTTTTTTGTTTGTGATGGAGTTAAAGTATACGATCCAAGTTAAATTTGCAATCCCACCTATCTTCAGCTCCTTCTGCTCTCTTCATCTGGTGACAGCAAACTCCTCCTTTCCATTCTATAGCTGTCATATCCTCTTAATGATCTCCTGTCCCCTCCTCTCCACCCTCTCCTCTCCATTCTAGTATAAGGCCAGTAGGTCAGCATCCTATAGATGCACACACCATATGGTCACATTGTGTCCCCGAGTCCAGTCCATTCCTGTCTGAAGAGTTGGTTTCAGTAATGGTTTCTGATCAGGGGCAGCAGCAGGTCTAGGAGCCATGCTAGGCCACAGGAACTCCCAGGCCTTCGAACCATCTATTACAGTCTTTTAGTGGAGTTCTTGAGGTGCACCACTCTTTCTTGAGTTGCCACTGGGACTCAACATTGTGTGCCCCATCAAAGCTAAAATAAGTGTTTTCTTATAATTAAAGGACTCACTATTTCTCATTGTTCAACAATCTACAACTATTGGAAAATTAAGATTGTATTCTCATTCCTTAGTTATAAAAGGGATTAAATAGATCTCTAAATTCTATCTGTCACCCTGTGATAGGTATTGTGAAAAGCCTACCACTTCCCATAATGTGTGTGGCATGGAGATATTTCAAACCAGTGACTCCTGACTTGCTCAGTCTATGGAGTCTAACTTCACCATCAGCAGTCATAGCAGCAACAGCAGCAACTGTTCATCAGCAGTTATAAAACGCTAGCTAGGTAACAAAGTCAACTGAGCGCGCTTGTGTTTACTAGAGTCCAAAGCCTTTACTAGACCACGTGATGCAACTTTGTTAACGGAACCCTTGCATCCTATTGAAGTCGCGAAAGGATCATGGTGACATCAGACAAACAGAAGGCAGGCAGGCAGGAGCTCTGCTTTATCTGATTAATATGTACGAAGTTTGAATACACTTGGTTTGTTTTTATGTTTGTTTTTTAGTGTGCCTAACTGCTACCCAAAAGATTAGAAGTTTGAGTCTACCTACGGGTGTCTCAGAAGAAAGGTCTAGCGATCTAATCTGAAAGTTCAGCCATTAAAATACAACGAATAATATATATATACACACACAAATAAACACATATATAACTAAATAAAAAAATAAAAACAGAACACAGCTCTACTCACACACATGAGATAGCCATGAGTCAGAGATGACTTCAAGGCACATGATTTCTTCAGAACGCTGCTTAAAAAAAGCTATTGTTCTAAATCTTAAATTCTTCATGGGCAGAAACTGTGTTATATGCATCTTAGTATCCACAGGGCCCTAACCTTAGTAACAATCATCACAACAGTTAACACTTGTTTTAAATTTAAGGTCAAGTGCTGCTAACCACTTGATGAGGATTGTCTGAATCCAGTAATTCTATGATGGCAGCTACGAGCTGGCCACTGAGTATTTACTGAATGAATGAGATTAGACAGATGACTTTAAGGAAATCACTCCAGCTTTCTAAACTTTAATTTCCTCATTTGAAAAGTTCAAGTAAAAAAGTTACCACAGAGGGTTTGCTGGGATTAAATGATGTAAGACACACAAAGCACTGGAACGCTCCTTGGAAGCAAGGATGGCAAGAGTACGTCTCACATACTTTGGACGTGTTGTCAGGAGGGGTCAGATCCTGGTGAAGAATATTATGCTTAGTCAAGTGCAGCCCTGAGCAGGCGGATTGACAAAGTGGCTACAACAATGGGCTCAAACCTAATAACTGTGAGGATGGCACAGGACTAGGCAGTATTTTGTTCTGTTGTACACAGGACTGTCCCGAGATGAAATCGACTTGACGGCACCTAGCCACAATATAAGGCACTAAGCACAGTGTCTGGCACACTGCGTGCATTTAATACAAACAGCTATCTTTAATGATTATTTAACAAGCCTACAATATAGCAGGAGAGAAGATTCATAGCTAGAGTTTTTGTTTGTTTGTTTCAATTGCATAAGTTGCCTAGTAAGAAGCTAAGTTCCCTTATAGTGGCTCAGAAACCCTGGTGGCATAACAGTTAAGTGCCTAGTCTGCTAACCAAAAGGTCAGCAGTAGTTCAAATCTATCAGGTGCTCCTTAGAAACTCTGTGGGACAGTTCTACTCTGACCTGTACAATCCCTGCGAGCTGGAATCGACTTGACAGCAGTCTGTTTAGCCTTGGTTTTTATACTGGCTGTTTTTTATACTGGATGATTATTTATGTAATCACAATGATTTTCAAATTTTAACACACAACAAAATCTAACAGAGGCGTTTGTTAAAAACAGATTCCCAGGTTCCATACCCAGAATTTTTTCATCAATGTGTGGATGGTGCAGGAATGTGCATTTCTGACAAGCACTTCTGGTGATTCTGATGCAGTTAGATGGGAGACACTTAATCTGATGAACTTGGAAGTTCATCCCATCTGTAAAATTCCCTGATTCTATGTGCTGATCATACAAAGTATCCATCTGAGGGAAATATGCATTCTCTTACATCACTGATGGGAGCATAAATTGGTACAACCTTCCTACATGGAAGGCAGTTTGGCCATATTTTTCAAAAGCAAAAGTGTATATGCTCTCTCCCTAGCAAGTCCACATCAAGGAACTTATCCCACAGACACCACTAAACCGGGGTGAGCTAATGCAGGCACAATATTATTCACTACAACTGCAGTCCCCAAACTGGGCTCCAGGACATGGCAGTGCATCCACAGGGACACTGTAAGCTATTTTCCTTTTCAAGAAAATCACAGTATCAACACCTAGCAGACACTGGGAAACCCTGGTGGCATGGTAGTTAACCAAAAGGTTGGCTGCTAACCAAAAGGTTGGCAGTTCAAATCTGCCAGACACTCCTTGGAAACTCTACAGGGCACTTCTCCTCTGTCCCATAGGGTCACTATGAGTCAGAATTGACTCGATGGCAGTGGGCATCAGACACTGAGTCAAATACTGGCTTGAGAGAGATCAGTTTTCAGCATCAGGTCACCAGGCTTTTTGGTGGCTGCTCTGATGAAAAAGACCCAAAGAAAATCAACACAGAACAGGAAAGGAGGGTGGCAGCATCCCATCCGATTCTAAGAATCGAAAAGCTGTCCAGGGTTGATGAGAGGTGCAGTGACATAAGACAGTTTAGGAACCTCTGTACTACAACACTGCTTGCAATAGAAAGAGGCTGAAACAACTTCAATACTTACTGACAGGATTCTAGTTAAATAAATGATGGTGTGTGCATACAACAGAAATTTCTCCAAGACACAATGTTAATGGGAAAAAAAAAAATAAAGTGTAGAATAGTGTGTATAGTTTTAAATTATTTGTTACTGAACAAGGAAAAAGATCAATATATGGAAAAAAATTATATAATGTACATGTATTAAAACCAAAAAAATCTATGGTTGTCAAGTCAATTCTGACTTATAGCAATGATATAGGACAGAGTAGATGTAACCACCCCCACAGGGTTTCCAAGACTGTAATCTTTATGGAACCAGACTGCCACTTCTGTCTCCCACAGAACTGGCTGGTAGGTTCAAACCACTGACTATGGGTTGGCAGCTGAGCACTTTAACCACTGTACCATCAGTACTCTTATATTATTATTGGTTCAAAAATATAAGGTACGATAGACAAGGAAGAGGAAAATTTCCAATTTTTCTTCCATTCAATGAAGAAAGGGTTCCAGGAAGACACAGAGTGTCACTTCTGGAGTTTCCCAAGGAGAATGACAAGGAAAAAATAACTTTAATGTAGTCACAGGAAAGGTGGCTTTAGAAAAATCATTATTCAGAAAATCTTAAATTAGAAAGAAATATGAGGCACAGATTGCCAGCCAGAGGCACGGATTAGGAAAACACAAATAAAGGAATGAAAAAGTAATAAAGCCAAAAAACAGAAATGAGCACAGGCAGACATCACTGATAAAAAGGCTATTTTAATTCAGAAGAATAGATGGCCTTGCTATTGCAAGATCAAAGAAAAACGTTAACAAAGAGTACAAGCATCTTTGGAAGAGAGGAAGCTTATTTTTAATTCTTTATACTAAGAAGAACAGATGCTTCAACACAGAAAGGTCTCAGGCAGTCAGCTGTTGAGTAGAAAAGAGAAGCCTTAGAGCTTAAGATGGAATAAAAACACATGAAGGGACAGAGGCAAAACAGCGCTAAAAAGGACTCCGAAAGCAGCGACAGGACTATGTCACAAAAAACAGCAAACAACCATGTATGGTAAACGCAGATAGGGAATCATCTAGCCCGAAGCAACATCTCCACCTTTTTACCTTCACCCCACATATTTAGAACCAAGGACAAAGAAGCCTCCCAAACGCTCCCACAATTGGTTTTCTGAACCATTCAACTTGTCTGACACTCTGCTTCTTGCCATACTTCTAATCTTTCCAGTTTTGCTCTTTAAAAAATTTTTTTTTCAACTCTCGCTTTGTCTCATGTACCAGCTTAGTGTTCAGCTTTGAGTTTCTGACCAAGATTTGGACATTCCTCAGGCATTACTGCATTTGGTTCCTTCCTCCACATTCAGCCCAGCCCAGGAAAGCCACACCTCACTGCACGCCTTTATAGTTCTGTTAAGGGGTCAGGGACAGAACTAGACAGGGCATGAGAAGTCTCAGCTTTGCTTCTGTGTATCCTTCTTTACGTCAGGTGTATCTTTCAAAGCCAAAGCAGCCCTGGTGGCACAATGGTTAAGGACTTAGTTGCTAACCAAAGAACTGGCAGTCCACACCTACCCCAAGGGCTCTGTAGAAAGACCAGGTGGTCCGCTTCCACGAAGACTGTTGTTGTTAGGGGCTGTGGAGTCAGCTCCCACTCACACACAATGTGTAACAGACTGAACGGCGGCCTGGACCCGCGCCTTCCTCACAATCATTATGTTTGAGTCTGCCGTTGCACTCACTGTGTCAATCTCTCTCTTTTTTACTTACTCTGTCTACTTTACCAAGCATGACATCTATCTCCAGGGACTGGTCCCTCCTGATGACCTATAATCCACAAAGATTTCAGTCTAGGACACACTAGACATGAGGTCACTATGACTCAAAACTGACTCTAAGAGCATCCGACAACAGCAATAACAACATCCTTCCAGGCTTAGCTTAAATAAGACTCTGCTGTTTATTTGAACTCTTCAATGACTAGTGGTTAAGCATTTGGCCTGCTAACCAAAAGGCTGACAGTTTGAATCTACCAGCTACTACTTGAAAACTCAATGTGGCTACGCTACTCTGTTCCTATGTGGTCACTATGAGTTGGAATTCACTCGATGGCAATGAGTTGGGTGTTGTGTTTCAATGACTAGACATGCTTCATAATAAGAATCTTTAAACAAAATGGAAAGCAAATTATATTAAAGAAAACCAAACCCACTGCTGTCAAGTCAATTCTGACGCACCAAAAAACCAAACCTAACCCACTGCCGTTGAGTCGGGTTCGACTCATAGCGCCCCCAGAGGTCAGAGGAGCATTGCCCCCCAGAGTTTCCAAGCAGCACCTGGAGGACTGGAGCTGACCCACTTCACCACCAGGGTTTCCATTCCAACCCAGGACAGAGTAAAACTGCCCCATGGAGTGTCCAAGGAGTACCTGATAGCTTCAAATTACCAGCCTTTCAATTAGCAGCTGTAGTACTGAACCACTACACCACCAGGGCGTCCAAATCATATTAAGTGCTTATCAAAATCCCCTAATTCTACTCCAATATGACAACCGATTCAGGTGGCTATATACATATACGTGTGTCTGTATGTGTTTATTTATTTCTTTAATTTACCCCCATTCCCATTCCCAATTCAGTGTGTGAGAAGAATCCAAGTGTTCTGTCACAAAATGTTCTAGAAGCCACAGAATTTGCATTATCATTTTTCTGGAAAAATTCCCAAAAGAAGAAAAAAGCTACATTTGTCATCCAAACTGGGAAGTGGGATACTGAGGCAAAAGAATGAAGTGGGTCCTCTGTTTTCCCTTTGATGGGAATTCTGCGATAAAGCATTGATTCTGAGCTGTCTCAGAGTTAAGCAATTGGGATGCAGACTACAGTATTGTCTGTGCGCCGCTCTCTTCCCTGCCAGCTACATCTTCACCTTCTAATATCACTGCATCACAGAGCATGAACAGTATGGTGGATCTAACTTACCTGGCTCTTTTGCTCACTGCATAACCTTGGGCAAGTCATTCAAGCTTTTTTCCACTTGTAAAATAGTGATCACTCCAAAACCCCTTCCTATCATGCTGATTCCAACTCATAATGACCTTACAGGACAAAGTACAACGGCCCTATAGTGTTTCCCAGGAGTGGCTAGTAGATTCAAACTACTGACCTCTTGGTTAACAGCCACGCTCTTAACCAGTGAACTACCAGGGCTCCAAAATAATGATAGTAGTATGAATTTATTGTTTAGAGTGCTGGACCTCTGATTTATTTACTTACTGTATGTATGTTTTATGGCAGAGGCAATATATTAAGAATAAACCCACTACACAAGAATAAAACAAGATCATATTTCCTACATATCTAAATCATGGAAAGTGACATTATTTCCACCTCAGCAGGCATAACTTTCCAAAACTCCTTGTCTTAGTCATCTAGTGCTGCTACAGCAGAAATACCACAAGTGAACAGCTTGACCAGATAGCAGTTTATTTCCTCACAGTAAAGTAGGCTAAAACTCCAAATTCAGAGTGTCCTCGCTAGTAGAAGGCTTTCACTCTCTGTTGGTGTTCTTATCAATCGTCCCATGCACTAGAAGCTTCTCTGTGCAGGGTTCCCAGTCCAAAAGATTGTCACAGCACTGCTTTCTTGGTGGTATGAGGTGCCTCATCTCTCTGGTTGATTCTGCCTTTTTTATACCTCAACTGTCTCAAAACTTAACCCAATCTTCACTGACATAACTGCTGCACATCCTCCCTCATAAACATCATAGAGGCAGAACTTACAACACATAGGAAAATAACATAATACCATGAATTATGGCCCAGTCAAATTTATACACACATTTTTAGGGGGACAAAATTCAATCCATGACACTCACTTCCCACTATTCTCCCACCACTAGCCTTCTGGATGATTCTTGAATATCCTAGCCTCCTCTCTTTAGAGTCTTCTGCCAGCAACACTCTCAAGGCTAACTCCTGGCTTCATGTCACTTCCACTGAGGCAGACTCTGCCCACTCTATTACTATAACTTGTGATCCTATCCCCACTCAGTACCCCCAACCCCCCTTACTCTGCTGTGTTTCTCTCCCCCCCCCTTTATGTTGTTATTGGCTTCTGATCCTTTGAGTTATTTCTTTATTGCTTTATTTATCATCTGTCTCCTCTATGCTGGAACATAAGCTCCACAGCGACAGGGGTCTTCACCTATTTTTGTTCACTGATGTAGCTCAAGCATCTAGAATAGGACCTAGTCTGCAACTAGGTACTCAACAAAGATTTTCTTTTAATCCGCAATTTATTTTTTAAACTAAAGACTTTCTTACTATAGGAACTGCACATATGCACTGCAGAGAATTAGAAAAAACAAAAACTTCAAATTCTCAGTACTCAACAATACCTCCCAAATTGTTATCAGCCAGAGTGGTTTGTGTCATCTTTCAAATGACTACCTAAGAAGTCCCATCTAACTTAGTAGGAATAACACCCATCTTATAGGATTGGTACATGGAGTAAATGAAACAATGTATCTACAATATTCACTGGCTACTTAACCAGTTAACATCCACTTGGTTTTAGCTCTCTGTGATTCATGTGTACCAGAGTAGAAGACTGCCCCATATGGTTTCCACTGGCTGAGTTTTTCTTTTTTTTTTGGAAGTAAACCACGAAGCCTTTCTTCTGAGGTACCACTGGGTGGATTTCAACTACTAATCTTTCAGTTAACAGCTGGGCATGTTCACCATTTGCATTACCCAGGTACTCAGTAGAAGCTAACACGCATAGTTGTTATTTGCTTTGCTTTGTCATTGTTTTTAAATTGCATAACTTTCTCTCGTCCCTTCCCTCCCGCCCCCCCCCCCCGCCCCAAGAAGCATATATCTATAACTAAAAGAATGGTATGACTGCCCTGGACAAAAACAGGTGAGAAATGGCTCCTACCCTCACCACTCAAATGACAAACTCCCCAAACTCACAGTAATCTATGGTACAACATACTGTGAGACCCAAGGCCACTAACCATTCTTCAGAATTTTATAACAACAAAACCACAGTGGTAATGATGATCTTTATATTTAATGTTCCACCATTTAGAAAGCCTTTCTATATATCTAATATTCTTTTGTAGATGAGAAGGCTAAGAATTTAAGTGAATGCCCCAGTTGACTCGTAAGTACGAAAGCTGGAAACTAAATCTAGAACTGGAAGATCATCAGACATAGATCTTTTCTCATGAAATTCAGTGAAATATATACTATTCATTTTTTAGAGTCCCAGTCACAATCAGTGAAATACTCTTCAGTACTTTCTCCAAAACTATGAGACATCCTCTAAATAAATGACTTACCTATCTTAATAATCACGTGTCCTTTTCTTGTTGGATGGCTCCCCACCAAAATCTGCTTCTGGTAAAAAGGAGAATTCACCTTCAGCAATAAGTGTGTCAGGAAACGGGGTACATTGTTGAGAAAACCTGTGTCCCTCTGTTCCTTTGGTCTGTTGAGGAAAAACAAAACATTAAGAAATTATGTGTTCATGCTCTGGCAGGGATCACAATAGAAGGTCCCAGATAGAGCTGGAAAAAAACTGCAGAACAAAATTCTGACTCACAAAAAAATATCAGACTTACGGGCCTGACAAAAACTGGAGAAACCTTGAGAGCAGAGCCCCCCAGACAGTGTTTAAGCTCAAGGATGAAGTCACCCACAAGATTACCCTTTAGCCAAAGACAAGACAAACCCACAAAACAAAAGGAGACTAAAGAGGTACACTAGCCCAGGGGCAAAGACTAGAAGGCAGGAGGGGCCAGGTAAGCTATTAGGAGGGAACCCGAGGCTCAGAAGGGAGAGTGTTAATGTGTCATGGAGTTGTTAACCGACCTCATAAAACAATATGTGCACTGTGTGATGAGAAGCTAATTTGCTCTGTAAACTTTCTTCTCAATCGCAATAAAAAAAAGAAAGAAATTAAGTCTTCAGTCTTCTCTAGGGAAGTTTTTATGATCTTGGCAGAAGCCAGAAGAGAAAGGTGTTTTTTTTTTTTTTTTTTTTTTTTTTTGCTGAGGTTTCCTACTAGGTTTAGTAACATTAAACTTGCATTCCTTAGTCTAAATTTCCTCTAGGGTTTTAAAATCATTGATTGTAAATTGTTTCCACTTTTGAAAGGACTTAAAGTATATCCATAAATATTGAGACTCCTATCCTTCTCACAAAGTTCTCACATTTATTCTTCAAGGAAGGCTAGCAAAACTTCAAAGAGCCAGAGCACACAAATTCAAACTGACAGAGAAGTGCAGGCAGTAATCACTAGATTATTTCCTTCCCCAGAGGTAGTGAAGGCACCTTTTTATTCAAATACTGATCACAGAGTTCACTACATTGACGGAGCTCACTTCAAATAGGGCATGCAATGTCCCTTCTAAACCTGCCTGAATGAAAACATGACTATAGATTTTCAACAGGACTGGCGGTGGGAAATATCCAAAAAACAGTCTCAGGTTCAAATATGCTCTTTTCAAAGCTCTGGAATACAATACGAAACCACTCTAAATCTTGAAATGTCAAAGGGTTTTCGGCTTTATGAAAAGTTCATAAACGGAAGCTTAGAATTCCCGGTTCTTGTGATAAGGGACTAGCTTGTATCAAACCAACTTCACACTGAACACAACTAGAAAAGTTGGATAAAAATTATTTTTTTAAATCTGTTAAGGAGAAGAAAATAGTATTTTGTACCACCCATAGACTCTGGCTTACCCATAGCAGGTCAACTTGTGCTTAAGCATACTTACGAGGACTGCCAACTAAGTTCAAGAACTCGCACTAGAAAAAGCGCCACATACCATATCACTACGGTCACCTTCAAAGTACTCCCCTGGGGAAGCTATGCATCAACACCAGTGCATAGTCCACCCTTCAAAGCAATTCTCGAACTCTCTTTCTGGAATGGCCATCAGGGCTGTTGTCGTATTACCCTTGATGTCCTGAATGTCATCAGAATGTCTTCCTTTCAATACTTCTTTTATCTTGGAGTGACAAAAAAGTCATTGGGGGCCAGATCAGGTGAGTAAGGAGGGTGTTCCAAGACAATCTTTGTTTACCAGCTGAAGATTCCCTCACAGACAACTATATAATTAAGTTCGCGAACTTGCCATCGTGCCCACGGTGCACAATGGTCAGTTCCAAAATTCCTTTGAAGGGTGGACTAGGTGCTGGCACTGGCGCACAGCTTCCCAAGGGGAGTACTTTGAGGGGGACCATTGTGATATTCAGCAATGAGGCATGTAGTGCTTAGAAAAAGTCCATACGCAGACTTGTCAGACCTCCTACGTTTCGCAGACTTGTCAGACCTCCTACGTTGATGTGGTACAATGATTCCTACGAGCTAGAAAATTGTATTATAAAAGCAAGCAGACTGGCTACCTTTGAGGGCAATGGAGGAAGTGAGGACTGAAAGGTGACATGAGGAACACCTACTTATTTGCTTTGCACAGAGTCTCTGGGTGACGGAAATGGTTAATGTGCCCTGCTAACTGAAGAGTTGGAAGTTCAAGTCTACCCAGAGGTGCTTTGGAAGAAAATCTTGGTGATCTGCTTCCCAAAGTCAGTCACTAAAAGCCCTACAGGGCACTCTCTCTCTATTCTGATACATGTGCAGTCATCATGAGTTGGAATTAGCTAGGTGGTAACTTTTTTTCACTACAGTGAAACCTACCTCCTCTGGTTACCACCTGAGAGCATGGAACAGTGCTAAGGCCCAGTTGTACCACCTGTTGTCATTAGGGGTTATCAAGTTGGTTTCGACTCACAGCAACCCTACAGGAAAGAGCAGAACTGCCCCACCGGGTTTCTAAGGAGTGGCTGGTGGATTTGAACTGCTGACATTTTGGTTAGCAGCCAAGCTCTTAACTACCATGCTGCCAGGGATCCTGCTGGACATCTACACAATGTAAAATGCTACATAATAAAGACTCAGAGCCCTACTCAGAAGGAATTCACTGTTACATAAATGAGCTCCACACCATGGTATAACTTGTATGAATGCACCTATACTTGATAAAGCTCTGAAAGAGCTTGCAGAGGTGTGGCCTTGCAGTGTTCTGCTTTGGGACACATTAACAGGGAAGATTTTTGCTGGATATATGAGGAGTAGCTCTCCTGGGAACTGTCAGAATATCACAATGGTGATTTTCCTCGCCCTTAACGTATCCTTTTATGTCAAATAAACCACATGAGACAGAGCTCTTCAGAAGTACATTTTTTATCTGGATCATTAACAAGCTAACAGAGGGTCAAAAATATTTGATTAATCTAAAAATACAGTTGAAGAGAAGGAGAAGGAACAATGAACAAACTGGACAAATAGAAAATAAACAAAAATCAATTTTTAAATGTTAAGTATAACAGTAATTGGAAACCCTGGTGCCACAGTGATTAAGTGCTACATCTGCTAACCAAAAGGCCAGCAGTTCAAATCCACCAGAAGCTCCCTGGAAATTCTATGGGGCAGTTCTACGCTGATCTATACAGTTGCTATGAGTTAGAATCAACTTGACAGCAGTGGCTTTTGGCTGTTATATCAGTAACTATGCTGAATGTAAGTAGATTATACATTTAATTCAAAAACAAAGATTCTCAGATCAGATTAAAAAGCACACACACACAAGTATGAGACCAAATGGTCAACAATTAATTTAAAACAAAGATGAGAATATAAGGGAATGTAGGAAAACTAGATTAATGGAAACAGAACAACCAGATAAAAGTAATGGGAAGGTACACATACTGTGAAGAAGGTAACTAATTTCACTGAATGATACATACAAAAATTGTTGATTGGGAATCTAAACTGCTGTGTAAACCTTCACCTAAAACACAATCAAATCTTATTAAAGCACACACACACACACAGACAGACAGACAGACACACAAATACAGTCAAAATTAGAAAGAAGTGCCAAAAGACATTTAGGGTAGCTAAAATAACATCACACAAAACAGACTTTAAGACAAGAAGCAATACCAATGAATAGGATCATTTCTTAAAGATAAAACAACTCATCCACTAGGAAGAATTAGCAGCTCTAGACCTGTTCAGAGTTTCCAAGGAGCGCCTTGCTGTGAGTTGCAACTGACTCAACAGCAGTGGGTCTTGTTTTTTGTTATACCTGTTCATGGAAACCCTTGTGGCATAGTGGTTGGGTGCTATAGCTGCTAACCCAAAGGTCTGCAGGCATTGCTTAGAAACTCTATAGGGCACTTCCCCTGTCCTGTACGCCACTATGAGTTGGAGTCAACTGAACGGCAGTGGGTTTATACCTGTTCACACATAATCACATAGTTTCTAGTTATATAAAGCAGAAATTGTCAAAAGTAAAACAGGATAGGCCAATCCATAATCATAGTGGGAGATTTTAACATACAGCTCTCAGTAACTAATAAGACAAACAGAAAAAAATCAGTAATGATAAATTATGTAGAATACTGAGTGACAGCTGTAGACTACATATTCATTTAAGGTCCACAAGAAATATTTACAGAAATTAACTACATATAGGCCATAAAAAAAAAACCAAACCAAACCCACTGCCATCAAGTTAATTTCAACTACTTGAAAGGTTGGTAGTTTTGAACCCACTCACAGGAGTGGATTCTCCAGCTCCACAGGAGAAAGACCTGGCCATCTACTTCCATAAAGATTATAACCATGAAAATCCTACACGGCAGTCCTACCTGTCACATGGGGTGACTGCTAGTGTCAACTCAGCGCACACCCAGCAGCAACATATTAGGAGTGAGTTCTATGGTTAGAATACAACTAAAATGCTGTGACTTAAAAGAGCAGCAAGTAGTAGGACAAAGCAATGTGATCCACTGGACATTTAAAATGTAAGCCTCCAAAATGTGAAGGCAAATCTTCAAACAGTTTTCATGATGCTGCATCACTGTGATACTCAGTCCAATACTTGATGAGTATTTTCAAGCCAAAGACAAAAAGCTATGCATCATTAATGACATATTTGTTCTCCTTGCCACCATAAAAATTACTTAAATTGTACACAAAAAAATCAACCACTGCATTAATAAAAACTGATAATTAATGTACAAATAAAAACTCAATGATCAACCAAAACATATTGCTTACTCAGCAAATATCATAATTAAAAAAGTGGTAGATTTGAGAAAATGTTAAAAAATTACTTAACATGTGAAATTTATCATACCATTGGATGAAGGTACAAAAGTTTCTATTCTATTCAAATAAACTTTTTTGTGAGCCACTAAATTAAGAAACATAGTGAAAGAGATGTATGTTCTAATAATAAATGACTTCCCTGATGAAAAACCATCTTTTATGGAGAATCTATACACACTGTGGATGGTGCAAATAGTCTAAGTATGTGGTTACTAACTGTAAAATTGGGGGTTCAAGATCACCCAGAGGTGCCTTGGAAGAAAGGCCTTGCAATCTACAGAAAAATCAGCCACTGGAAACCATATGAAGCATAGCTCTATTCTACACATATGGGGCTAACTCAACAGCAACTGTTATTCATATACATCTGGAGTGACTGCTTTGCCTAGAGAGAAAAAGGGTCTCAGGCTTTCACTGCATCATTCATAGGCAAACTAGTATAGAAAAGAAGTTGAACCCAGCAGAACATACATTGCTACAGAATGTCACTGACATAATTAATCTATAAAAATTATCACAAAGCTTGTCATACAAAGAGAAATGATCATTACAGTCTTTTATATGAGGTCTAGCAATTCAATTCAGGAACTCATCTAGAAAAAGTGCTACATACCTCACTGCTGAGTATCATTATGGTCACCTTTGAAGTGCTCCCCTTAGGAAGCTACGCACCAACACCAGTGCCTAGTCCACCCTTCAAAGCAATTTTGGAACTCTTTTTCTGGAATGGCCATCGAGGCTGTTGTCATAGCACTCTTGATGACCTGAATGTCATCAAAATGTCTTCCTTTCAATATTTCCTTTATCTTTAGGTAAAGAGAAACAAGGTTATTGTGGGCCAGATCAGGTGAGTAGGAAGGGTGTTCCCATACAGTTATTTGTTTACTGGCTAAAAACTCCCTCCCAGACAACTATACAATTAAGTTCACAAACTTGCCACCCTGCCACCATGTGCAATGGCCATTCCAGAAAGAGTTGCAAAATTGCTTTGAAAGGTGTACTAGGCACTGGTGTCAGCGCATAGCTTCCCAAGGGGAGGACTTCGAAGGCGACCACAGTGATAATCAGCAATGAGGTATGTAGAACTTAGAACAATTAAGTTCACGGACTTAACTGTCGGACCTCACACAGCACAGTGGTTCCTTGGTTATTTCATGCCAAAGCCCAGGAAAATAGTTATTAATTTTTAAGATGTTTCAGTTTTTTTATAAACAGACTAATTTTTAAAATACCCTTACCATTTCAGTAAGGGTAACCGACTGTTGTGTGTTTTACAACAGACGGTTTGGGCTGAAAAAAAAAAGAAAGACACATTTAATCTATTCACTTTAAAATACATATATTTTCTAAATATAAATACTGCCGATTGCTAGTTGTTCTTTACTTTCCCAATAAAGCCTCTGCTTTAGCAAGGAGTGATAAAGTAATTACTTTTCAAAGTAACTCATTCCAAGGGTAGAATAATTTGAAAATGGATTTTGGGGAAAGTTTCATTATGACATGATTTTGTTGCTGCTTAAAACAAAGTCAATCATTACTTTTTGGAGTCATCCTTGAATCTCTCTCTTCTAATTTCCCACAACTAACTGTCAGCAAATCTTGTTGCATCCACCTTCCACACATACCAAGAATGCAACCATTTGTTATCACATATAATACTACCACGCTGGTCCCAGCTACTATCATCTCATTCCTAGATTATAGCGACAGCTTCCTAATTGATCTCTCTGCTTACCCGTCTTCCCCAACAGTCTCGCCCCACTACCAGCCTCGGCAGCCAGAGTTGCCTTATTAATACCTAAGTCAGATCATGCCATTCATCTGCTCAAAGTCTTCCAATGATATCTTGTGTCATTCAGAGTAAAAGTCAAATTCCTTACAATGTCCTACAAGTCCCTCCATGACTGCACCAACCCCTTGCTGACCTCAGTCCCTGTTATCATCTTCTTCATTAATTGGCTCCGGTCCCAGTGGTGGAGCCTCAAACAGGCCAGGTGAACTCCACGTCAGAGCCTTACAACTGACTGGTGCCTACACCCCTCCTCTCCCAGATGTTGGCACAACCTTCCCTTACCTCTCTATTCTGTTCTATAGGGTCACTATGAGTCTGAATCAAGTCCATGGTAGTGGGTTTGGTTTTTTGGTTCTTCCTTTACCTCCTCCAGGACTTTATTTAAATATTTTTCAGGGAGGCTTGACCTGGCGTCCCTATCTGAAATAGTCACTACTTTCAACATGCCCCAGCTACTTCCTTGTCTTATTTTTTCCCTTTAATATTTATTACCGAGTTCTGGTAGTACATTAGTTAAAGTGATTGGCCGTTAATGGAAAGGTCAGCGTTTAAAACCACCAGATGCTCCAAGGAAGAAAGATGTGGCAGTCGGCTTCCACAGAGATTTACAGCTTAGGACACCTTACGAGGTAGCTATGAGTCACAACTGATCCACAGCAGTGAGCCCTTGGGCTTTGGGTTAATGTATTTTTCCCTTTTACTTATTTATTTCCTATTGTCTAGCTCCACTCATAAGTGAATGCAGGCAGGAATTTCTCCCTGTTGTCTGTTTATTGCTGTGTCTTCAAAGCCTGCAATAATACTTAAATATTTAAGTGTTGAAAGAATGAATACTCTTTTTTAAAACCTTCATATCTACACATTTAAGAATCTGGGAAACAGTATTTTTTGTATCTTCGAAATGAAGAGTTTCAGTGGGTTTTGATTCCTTGCTAAAATATAAAAACATAACATGTTTCTATTAACTTTCATTAACTGAATGACATACTGTCACATAAAATTTACTACGTGAATTTAACCAAAAACCTTTATATAATTGGTGGGTGCAACTAAAAATACATATATCATGATTTATTAAGTACAGCCATTGATGCCCTTCCTCTCTTTGGAGCTACAAGTCTTGCTGAGTTATCTTTTTCAACTCTGCTTCCTCTTAATGGCAATTGAGAACTAAGATTAAATGCTAAGTCATACAGCAGAACTTTAAAAAGTCCCCCCAATAATCTACCAACTGCTGAAACGGGCTCACCTTGTGTTCTAATGGAATCTCCTTTCATGAGGTTCAAGTACCTGGGTCATTGAAGAGTGGTGGTAGTATCTACGCTTCTTAGACTTTCAAAGCCAGCTCACATCTCAGGAAGTTTATCATTTTTACTAGCAGCTTGGGACGGCATTAATCATTCACTATCAACTCAAACTTATTAGTGAAATACATCACAACTGAAAGGAAAGAATACTTTTATATACTTGTGCATAAGGTTCTGTGTCTAAAATCTGGTATTCTTTTCATTAAGTTTCTTCTCTTTGAAACAAATGAGGTTTAGCAGAGCTCCAAAAAAAACATACTTTATGACTAGCTGCAAGGATTTACTTAAACTAAACTAGCTGAATGGAACCTGTCATGTATGGGATTGTGTTATTTGAAAATATGGGTTGTAAATCCTAACCACTGTGCCTGTGGTTATAATTCCACTCAGGAATGGGTTGTCTTTGTTACATGAATGAGACAGTACTGGTACATGGTGTGTTTTGAGTCAAACCCTTTGAGATACAAATCCAAAACCAAATTTGTTGTTATCATGTCAATTCTGACTCAACCTCCCTATAGGACAGAGTAGAACTGCCCCATAGTGTTTCCCAGGAACATCTGGTGGATTTTAACTGGTTACATTTTGCTTAGCAGTTGTAACACTTAACCACTATGCCCTGAGGGTTTCCCTTTTCAGATACAGAGGAGATTACACAACCAAGCGAAACAGAGATGGGAAGGAGACAGGCTGAATCACAGGGAGATCGGCCAGGAGCACAAGCTCAGACACAGGGACTTACCCCAAAGTGAGGGCAGCAGGGGAGAAAGAAAGCTTTTCCTTAGACATGCTACTCTTAATTTGGACTTCTAACCTCCTAAACTGTAAGAAAATAAATCTCTGTTTGTGAAAGCTACCCATTTACGGTATTTCTGTTATAGCAGCACTATTTAACTAAGACAGAAGCCCATCTACTGGTGAAGTAGCAATTTACAACTTGTTCTTGGATGACCAGAGGAGTTCTAGAAGCAAAGTGACAAAACACTCAGCTGCTAACCAAAAGGTCAACAACTCAAATTCACCCGGCATTCTGCAGAAGGAAAATGCAGCAGTCTGCTTTCCTAAAGATTTACAGCCTTGGAAACCTGGCTGGGCACTTCTACTCTCTTCTGCAGGACTGCTATGAGTCAGAAGTAACTTGATGGCAATGGGTTGAGTTTGGTTTGGTTTGGTTTTGTCAATAGAACATTTTAAGTTTGGAATCCCTGCCTCATCTCTGTTCATTTCCTTCCTCCTGTCTCAGACACTTGAAATGTGATTTGTAGTTTGAGAATGAATGTATCTGGGTACTTTTTTCAACTAAAAGAAGAAAATCTGCCATAACGAGGCAATGCATATTTGGTACCACCTCCTGGTGAATGAATAAGGAAAAGAAAGGAGAAAACAAGGTTAGCCTTCAGTGAACTCAGAGTGTGCATATACAGGAGAAACAACCTCCTTTGAGCAAGTTGAAAAGTTGGCTTCTTCCATTTCCTGTGGCCACATACAGGATGTTTCATGGCTTCTGCTGTCGGTGGGGTCACCCTAAAAAATAAGTTCCAAGAGTCGCTACTGCCATCAGGTCAGTTCCATCTCAGAGTAACCTCATGTGTAATGGAATGAAACGATGCCCAGTCCTGTGCCATCTTCATGATCCTTGCTATGTCTGTGTTCACTGTTGAGTGCTAAGAGTAAATTGCCCTTATTTTAAGCCCTTTACCAACCATAGCTCTTGGATTCATTTACTTCTGCAAGTCATGATGCCCATGACCTGGCACCGGAGAACAAACTGTAACAGAGAAATGGAATTACTCTGAAGGTTTCTGTAGTAACTGTGCTGCTAGTTTGCCAGGCAGAAGTAGCATTCTGTCTGCATGACTTCAGCTCTGGAGGCGGACACAAACTGTCACTTTGAGCCTTTGAGCGGTATATTCTCAACCCATTCTCAGGAGCACCTGGAGAAGCAGTGACACCAGTTTTGGCGGCTCACAGTGGGAAGCAGTACCCGAGCAGCGATATTATCCTTCTTGCCCTCCTCTATGTAGCCCAACCTTACAGCAAAGTACAACAGAAACAATCTAAACATCAGACCAGCTATCACTTGTCCTCAGGTGGACTCTGGCTCATGGCTACCCTACATGTGTCAGAGTAGAACTGTGTTTCACATGGTACTCAGTGGCTGATTTTCTGGGAAGCAGTTTCCAGGTCTTTTTTCTGAGAAGCCCTGGCTAAACTTGAATATGCAATCATTTGGTAAGCAGCAGCTAACTGCAACACCACAGGAATTCAGAGGTCAGGATCAAACCAAAAAACAAACCTATTGTCATCAAGTCAATTCTAACTCACAGAGACCCTACAGATAGAGCAGAACTGCCTCATAGAGCTTCCCAAGAGCACCTGGAGGATACGAACTGCTGTCCTTTTAGCAGTCACAGCAGTTAAACACTACATCACTAGGGTTTCCATTAGGGAGACCCATATTCCAGTCTTGGTTAGGTGTGAATTTATATTGTGTAATTTTTTTAACAAGAAAGGACATAAATTACCCTTCCACAAGAGAGAATGAAGAAAGTCAAAGATATTATGCCAAAGATTAGTCCAAAGAACTAATGGAACACCATCACCACAGCCCCCACCAATTGCTCTGACACAGATCACAACAACATGACCTGGACCAAGCTGCAAAAAATATACAACGAAATCCAAACTCATAAAAAAAGACCAGATTTACCAATCTGACAGAGACTGGACAAACCCCATGACTATGGCCCCTGCACACCTTTTCAGCTAGTACTGAAGTAACTCCTGAGGTTCACCCTTCAGCCAAAGATTGGACTGGACAGGCCCAGAAAACAAACAATAAGGCATGAAGCTCAACCACGTGTACCAGGCTAAGTGAGCACACCAGCCTCGGCACAAGGATGAGAAGGCAGGTGGGAAGGAAAGCTCGATGACGGGAAATGGGGAAACCTGGGTGCAGAAGGGGAGGGGGTTGACACATCGCAGGGGGTTGACACACCAACATTACAAAACAATCCAGGTATTAACTATTTAATAAGAAAATAATGAGCTCTGTAAACCTTTACCTAAAGCACACAAAAAAGGTAAATTAATTTAAAAAATTACCTCCTTTCCTTTATCCTCCACCTCCAGGCAGAAGGAATACAGAAAATCTGTTCCTTCATCTCCCACCTTCTCCTGTCTCTTTAAGCAAGACAACTGCTAGGAACATAGAGGTACAAAGAACTACCTAAAGCAGTGAGGTTGCAAGTAGATAGGAGAAAAATCTAAAGCCATTAGTACACAGAAACATCTTCAGAGATGCCTCATCCATAATAGTCAAGTTTCAAGGTTGAAAATTTCCCCCAATCTGAAATTTTTCTACTATTCTTCTGCACAGATAATGCTTCTTAGCCAAGCTAAAATTTTAGTAAAGATGCTGCTACTATTCATTTTAACTTCTCGTCTTCCTTTAACAGTTAAACTTCAGAGGAAAATGGTCTACATCTGTTATCTCCCCCATCTCCGCATTGTCTCCTTTGTAAACTTCATAATCATTCCTGGTCTCATAATCATGTGGAACTGCACTTTTTAAAGTCACCAGTGATGTCTGAATTCCAAATGAAAGCCTCTGTTCAATTCACATTTGTCTTAACACTCTACTTTTTCCCAGATGTGTTCCTCATAATAGCTGATACTGTTAAGTAGATACCACTACTCACCTACTTGGAAACCCTGGTAGCATAGTGGTTAAGTGCTACATCTGCTAATGAAAGATTAGCAGTTCAAATCCACAAGGTGCTCCTTGGAAACTCTATAGGGCAGCTCTACTGTGTCCTATAGGATCACTATGAGTCAGAATCGACTCTAGAGCAGTGGGTTTAGTTTTTTTTTTGTTTGTTTTGCTCACCTACTTGGAAACCCTGGTGGCACAAGTGCTTAAGTGCTATGTCTGCTAACCAAAACACTGGTAGTTCAAATTTACTAGGTACTCCTTAGAAACTCTATGGGACAGTTCTCTTTTGTCCTATCAGGTCACTATGAATCCAAATCACCTCAATGGCAGTGGGT
The DNA here is from genome assembly GCA_028571685.1 of Heterohyrax brucei. Taxonomy (NCBI): domain Eukaryota; kingdom Metazoa; phylum Chordata; class Mammalia; order Hyracoidea; family Procaviidae; genus Heterohyrax; species Heterohyrax brucei. Next base: position 137,182,865 of record CM053143.1, read on the forward strand.
TTGGTTTACTTACCTACTTAAGTAGCCCTACTAGCACAATGGTTGAGCACGTAGCTGCTAACCGAAAGACTGGTGGTTTGAGCTTACTCAGAAGCTCCATAAGAGAAAAGACCTGTCAACCTGCTCACATACAGGTTACAGCCCAGAAAACCCATGGGGCAGTTCTACTCTGTCACATGCGAACATGTGACAGAGTTGCTGTGAGGTGGAGTGGACTCTAAGGCATTTAACAATTCACGCACTTTGACAAGTCATCAAGCATGACTAATCAGTGAAAAAGAACATCATGTCTCATAAAGTAGAAGGCCAATAAAAACCCACAATGAAACAGATTGACACAACAGCCACAAACAATGGACCCAAACATAACTGCCAAATTACAACCTCACATAAGTGCCAGATTGTATCTTTACATAACTGTCAAAGTACTGAGCATCACGGCCTACCCAAGTTGACACACAACCTTTGCCATCTCCATCAGCATTCCTCTCACCTCACGCTTCAGCATTCATTGCTGATGGACTGTCAATGCACTGGATAGTCAGATAGCACATTTTTTACTACTGTCATAAAGCTGAAATGTTGGGTAATACGATAGTCGTAAGTGAGGAGTAGGTGGACAATTTTTCCAAAACACTGTCATTTCACCTTTCATCGGCCATGGTTGGTTAGTTCCTGTTTTTCTTCTTAGTTGTGTCTGTCCTTGAATGTCTGTTTAACCTATTCTGTCACTACCCCAATCCAGGTCCTAATATACTCATACGTGGATTGCTGTACTATTCTGTAATCAGACTGCCTCTGCTGTACTCTAACAGTACTGCTAAATCAATTCAGCAAATTGTGCTTGCTTTAAGTTAACCTCCTCCTATAACACATGTAATGATTCCTCATTATTCACAGGATACATTTCAAACTGAACCTGATACTCAAAGTATCCCACAACCTGGCCCCATTTTATCCATGCAACTTATTGTATTACTTGATATGTATCAGGTCTCTGGGTGTCACAAACATTTAAGTGCTTTGCCACTAACCAAGAGGGTGGTAGTTCAAATCCACACAGAGATGCCATGGAATAAAGACCACACGATCTACTTCTGAAAGGCCACGGTCATTGAAAACCATATGAAATGCCATTCTACTGTGAAACTCATGGGGTTGACATGACAGCAAGTGGTTTTCAGTAGGTCCCAATATAAACTGCCTACTCTGTGCAAATCCTGGACCTTGACATCCCATAAATATCCAGGTGCACTCACCTCTAAGCATCTCTTATTTTAAATAAGTAGCATAGAAAAAAACAACAATTTAGATTTCACTTTCGTGAAATTACTCACATGCAAGTTTAGGTGAAGGTGTAGCAAATTAGAGTACGCCAATGACTGCCAAAGCATGACCTTAAGTATATCCCAGCTGAGTTTAGGGACTATCTCAAGAATAGATCAGGTTCTTTGAATGAATGAAGACCAGACAGGTTATGGAATGAATCAGAAACATCACACATGAAGAAAGCAAGAGGCCATTTAAAAAGACAAGAAAGAATAGATGAAAATGGGTGGCAGAAGGACTCTGAAACTTAAATGTAGAATAGACAAAGTGAAAAGAAAAAGCGATGAAGAAAAGAGCTAGATGAAGATTTCAAAAGTCAGACTGACAAGACAAAATGAAGTATTATAACAACATGTGCAAAGACTGGAATTAGAAAACCAAAAGGGAAGAATACTCTTGAAAGAACTGAAGGAAAAAAAATTCAAGCCTCAGGATGCAATCCTGAAGGCTTCTATGGGCAAAATACTGAATGATACAGGAAGCATCAAAAGAAGATGAAAGGAATATACAGAGTCACTGTACCAAAAAGAACTAGTCAATATTCAACCACTTCTGGAGGACGCATATAATAAAGCACTGATGGTGCTAAAGAAAGAGGTCCAAGCTATACTGAAGGCACTGGCAAAAAACAAAGCTCTGACAACTGACAGAAGAGCAAAAGAGATGTTTTAAGAAACAGATGCAGTGCTGGAAGTACTCACTCATCTATGCCAAGAGATTTAGAAGACAACTTCCAGGCCAATAGACTGGAAGAGACCCATATCTGTACCCATTCCAAAGAAAAGTGATTTAACACACAAGTAAAATTTTGTTGGAGATCATTCAAAGGTGGTTGCATCAGAACATGGACAGGGAACTGCCAGAAGTTCAAGACGGAGCTAGAGGCGGGTGTGGAACATGGGCTGTCAACAGTGATGTCAGATGGATCCTTACTGAAAGCAGAGAATACCAGAAAGACAAGTTTACCTGTGTGGTGTCTTCTTTTTATTTTTTTTTCTTGACCATGTAAAGTCATTCAGTGTGTGGATCATAACAAATTATAGATAACACTACAAAGAAGGAGACTTTCAGAACACTTCATTGCACTCATAAATAACCTGTACTTAAAGCCAAGAGGCAGTCATTCAAACGGAATATGGGGATACTATGTAGTTTAAAGCCAAGAAAGGCGTGTGTCAGGGTTATATGGTTCCACCAGACATACTCAATCTATACGCTGAGCAAATAATCAGAAAAGCTAGACTGTATCAAGAAGAAAACAGCATCAGGATTGGATGAAAACTAACAACCTGCAATATGCAGAAGGCACAATCTTGCTCACTGAAACCAAAGAGGATTTGAAGTACTTACTGATGACGATCAAAGAACACAGCCTTCATACAGATCCCACCTCAACATAAAGGAAACAAAAATCCTCACAAATGGACCAATTAGCAGTATCATGATCAATGGAGAAAATACCAAAGTTATCAAGGATTTCATTTTAAAAGTTATCAAGGATTTCATTTCATTTTTTGATTGTGGATCAAAAGTCCATGGAAGCAAATCACAATCAAAGCCCATGGAAGCAGCTGTCAAGAAATACAAATCTGTCTCAGAAAAAGTACATCCAGAATGCTCTTTAGAAGCAAGGATGACAAGATTACATCTCACATACTTTGGATGTATTATCAGTGGGACCAGTCTCTGAAGAAGGGCATCTTGCTGAGGGTCAGTGAAAAAGAAGACCCTCAAGGAGATGGTTTGACACAGTTGCAATGACAGACTCAGGCATAACAACTGCTGTGAGGACGGCACATGACAGGGCAGCATTTCATTCTGTTGTATACAGGACTGCCAACTGAAAACAGTCAGCAGTCTGAACCTACCAGCAGCAACACTGGCCATCTGCTCCCATGAAGAATGTTGTTAGTTGCTGTGGATTCAATTTTACAGCAACCCTATAGGATGGTGTAGAACTGCCCCATAGGGTTTCCAAAGCTGTGATCTTTCCAGAGAAGCTGGTGGCTTTAAATCGCTGACTTTTTGGTTAGCAGCTAATTGCTTAATCACTTCAACATGGGGCTTCTTCCAGTAATGATTACAGATTAGGAAATCCTATAGCAGTAGTTTTAGTCTGTCATATAGAGTTGCGGTGAATCAGATCGACTCAATGGCACCCAACAATAACAACAACTGATTCAACAACAGAGCAACATCAAATGCATAACCCTCACCAAGAGCATGTAGCGAATCCCATCCTTATAGAATAAGTTGATTCTACCAAGGACTTTTATCTTGCTCAAACCAGAAAGCATGTGATACTCAGGGACTGGCAAGCCCAGAAATGAAGGGTCTTCTGGGTTCGTAATGTTGGCATCAGGATGTTATCACATTACAGAGAGTACAGGAGGAAGAGCAGTACAGAAAAAGTAGTGTCTTTTGTTCTTCTGTTTACTGAAAGAACAAACATAACCTGAGCATCCTACGCTCAACGTGTTCAATTCTTTGCAGTTGAGTAGCTCAACAGATAAACACCTCTGCTGGTTATGTGAGTTGGCCACAAATTTCCTACATTCTCAGAAGAAAATCTAAGGATCAATCATGAAAGGACATGTTGGTATGGGTCAGGAACTTGCTCACCAGGTATGCAAGGCAGAGTTTTAAGAGAACACCAAAGATCTTCTTTTCAAAAGTTCTCTTCTGGAACTAAGGCAAAGAACCCACGGTTCCTGACCAGGAGACAAAAATCATTACTTTAGGACATTGTCTTAGTTATCTAATGCTGCTATAATAGAAACACAATTGTCTCTGACAAACAAAAATCTATTTTCTCAGTTTAAAAAAAACAAAACAAACTGATTGCTATAATGTCTATCCCAACCCACAGTGACCCTACCAAAAAACATAAAACTAAACCCACTGCCGTAGAGTCAGCTCTGACTCATAGCAACCCTAGGGGACAGAATAAAACTATCCCATTGAGTTTCCAAGCAGCACCTGGTGGCTTTCAACTGCCAAACTTTTGGTTAGCAGCTGGAGCATTTAACTACTACACCACCAGGGTTTCCTCCTACAATATCAAACCAAACAAAACCCACTGTTGTGCAAAGACTTCCGACTCACAGTGACCCTGAAGAGCAGGGGAGAACCACCCCAGAAGTTCCAAGGAGTGCCTGGTGGTTAAGCTGGAGCACTTAACCACTACACCACCAGGGTTTCCTTCACACAGTTTTATGAGAATTCAAGGCACCAACTCTCCCTCTGTTGACTCTGGAGGAAGGTTCTTGTCTCTTTGAGCTTCTACGCCTGGGGAACTTCAAGTGGCTTGGCATCTGTCTTCCTCCAACTTGGCTCTGCTCCCTTGTTTAATCTCTTGCACATTTCAAAAGAGATTGATTCAAAATATTCCCTACACTAACCCTGCCTCATTAACATAACAAAGACAATCTATTTCCAAAAGGGATTATAACCCTAGGCACCACCCAAACCAAAAGAGTCCAGCTGGTGACGACTCACAGCGATCCTATGGGATAGGGTAGAACTGCCCCATAGTTTCCAAGGAGCACCTGGCAGATTCGAACTGCCAGCCTTTTTGGTTAGCACTCAACCACTACGCTACCACTGTTTCCACATAGCAGCTAGGATTTACAACACATATTTTAGTGGAGATACAATTCAATCCATCAAAAAACAAAACAAAACCCACTGCTGTCAAGTCAATGACAACTGATAGCAACCCTATAGGACATAGTTTCCAAGAAGTGTTTGGCAGATCTGAACTGCCAATCTTTTGGTTAGCAACTGTAGCACTTAACCACCACACCATTCAGTCCATAACAGACATCATCTCAATTCCATTCATTTTAGACATGATGCCCAGATAATGGTCCCCAAATATGTCCTCCCTCCTTAAAGGCTCTCCTGAATCTCCATGCTTACTTTTATTGTCTCATTTCTGCTCCTCTCATTTTATCCCGTAAGGTATTCCTTTGTCTCACTTCAGCTCTGGTCTCCTTTGCTGGGGGCTGAGTGTAGAGTATAGAATCTTTCCTGACTTGGCAAAGAAACAATTTTCTCCCTATTTGTTTGTTCTTTACAGTGGAAAGACACATCTTCCACTGACTGATCGACACTCCAGCCCTGGATTAATCTTAAACTAGTTGTTGTCAGTCTGACTTTGACTCACAGCGACTCCATGTGGGTCACAGTTGAATTGTGATCCAATGGGGTTTCAATGGCTGATTTTTCAAAAGCAAATCACCATGCCTTTCTTCTGAGGCCCCTCTGGGTGTACTCAAACCTCCAACCTTAGCAGCTGGCAAGTGCCTTAGTCATTTTCACTACCCAGGGACTCCTGATTAGTCTTAGCAGTCTCTGTCTCAGTAATGCCACCTAAGCTAACCCATTGCTGTGGAGTCTATTCCAACTCACAGTGACCAAATAGGGCAGAGTAGAACCCCCATAGGGTTCCCAAGGCACAGCTGGTGGATTCAAACTGCCAACATTTTGGTTAGCAGCTGAGCTCTCAACCACTGTGCAACCAAGGCTCCAAACCACCATGAGTCCCTTCTAAATGCACAGACTCCAGGGCGCCATCCCACAATTACTGAATCGGAATTTCTGAGCACGGAGCTCTGCCGTTAGCTGTCATTGAGTTGATTCCAACTCATGGACAGCCATGTGTGCAAAATATAACTGTGTTCTATAAGGTTTTCAAGGCTATGACCCTTCAGAAGCAGATGGCTGGGGCTATCTTCCAAAGCTCCTTGGGGTAGGTCTGTATCATTTCACTTTCAGTTAGTAGTAAAGCACATTAACTGTTTGCACCACCCAGAGCTGCCTGTGTTATACCCACAGAGCTATTAAAAAGAGCATGACAAATCTATACTGTATTGCTCCTTGAAGGCCCTTTTCTCTGCCCTTAAAAAAAAAAAGTTAGTAATAGTTCACATGCAATTTTGTGCTCCTGTATTTCTTTTTTTTACAATTGTCATTTTATAGTAAGCATTTTTCCACATCACTAAATCATCCACACCATAATCATTTTAATTGCCTGCATTATATTCCACGAGATGAGTGTTTCTTATTTATCTGTTTATCTGTGTTGGACGCATAGGATCTTTACATTGTACGCATGTTTCATAAATATCACTGCAATGAATAACTGTTGCACATAGCTTTTTTACATATTTTGGATTGCTTTTGAAGGAGAAAGTCATAAAAGAGAGAAAATCAAACCAAACCTGCTGCCGTTGAGTCGATTCCGACCAATAGTGACCTTACAGGACAGAGTAGAATTGCCTCATAGTAGTTTTCAAGGAGCACCTGGTGGACTTGAACTGCTAACCTTCTAGTTAGCAGCCACTTAACCAGTATACCACCAGGGTTTTCATAAGTGTTAAAGTTAGGTTAAAAGGAACAAATACATTTATGACTTGTAATACAAACTGCCTTCCAAATATACATTAATTTACATTTCCATTAGAGATGCATTACCTTAGCTGTCTCCATTTGAGCTCTTTGCTAATTTAGTATGCAAAACAAGTCTCATTTTGTTTTTTATTTCTTTGATTCTAAGGTAAACATCCTTCTGTATGTATGTTAATTAGTATTTCCCTTTTTTGTAAATGGTCTGTTAATGTTACAAGACCTTTTATCTCACGAGGTCTATTTCTATATAAATAGAATAAAATGAACTTGTTGCCAATGAGTTGATTCCAATCCTGTTGCTCTAAGCTTTTGCTGGAATTTACCATCTGGTTTAGGACATCCCAGTTACCTGAGGTACTTGTCTCTGTCTCTCATCTGCTCTCAAACACTAGCCCCAAGTATTGCACTGGACTCTTCTTTGAGGCTAAACAAATGCAATGCATTGACTCAACTCTCAGCATTACCTCCCATTCAGAACCGAACTTGAAAGGCAGTTTATTGGAACCTGCACACCTAGTCTCCATTTATCTTGGCCTGAGAAACTCTCCACAACAGTTTTGCTCAGGTATAAAACAAAAACTAAACTTGTTGCTGCTGAGTCTATTCTGATTCACAGTGACCATACAGGGCGAAGAAAAACTGCCTGATGAAGGTTTCAAGGCTGTAATCTTTACAGAACCAGGCTGCACATCTTACTCCTGTGGAACAGCTGGTGAATTCCCACCAAGCTTTCAGTTTCTCAGCTGAGTGCTTAATCACTTCATCACTTGGGGCTGCTTATCTGCTCAGGTATGTTCAAGTATAGTCAAAGTCCGTCCATTCAATTCCGACTCCTAAAGACTCCACAGATGTCAGAGTAGAACTGCACTCTATTGGGTTTTCAATGGCTGATTTTTTTCAGAAGTAAATCACCAGGTCTTTCTTCCAGCACACCATGAGGGGGACTCAAATTCTTCTGTTAGCAACTGGCAACTGAGCATTTACTCACTTTTATCACCCAAGGATTACACGGTACAGTTTACATACTATAAAATTCCCCTTTTAAGTGTACAGATTTGACATACATATAGTCATATAACTATACCACAGTCAAGGTATAAAACATTTCCATTTGCCTAAAATGCTTCCTCAGAAGAATGAGGACATCAAAGACATAAGGAGAATAAGAGCCCAAGGGACAGAAAAGGCTACATAATCCAGAGACTACATCAGTATGAGACCAGAAAAACTAGATGGTGCCTGGCTACCACTAATGACTGCCCTGTGAGAGAATACAACAGAGTCCCTCATGTAGCAGGGGAAAAACAGATGTGCAGAACTCAAACTCTATGAAAAAGACCAAACTTGACAGTCTGCCAGACTGGAGGATCCCCAGAAGACGTGGCTCCCAGATTCTCTGTTAGTCCAGAAATGAAACTATTCCCAAAGACAAACCTTCAAAGATTTGACTAGACTGTATGACATAAAATGATACTGGTGAAGAACACTTCTTGGCTTAGGCAGACACCTGAGATTAACCGGGCAGCTCCCGTCCAGAGACAAGATGAGAGGGCAGAGGGGGACAAGAGCTGGCTGAATGGACATGGAAAACACTGGGTGGAAAACAGGAGCATCCTGCCAGAGAGTTGGGAGAGTAGCTAGAGTTACACAGTAGTGTGTGTGTAAGTTTTTGCACAACCAATCGACTTGGATTGTAAACTTTCACTTAAAGCACAATAAAATATAGTCTCTCCTCTTCCTATTCCTAGGCCCTGGCAATGACTAATCTGATTTCTGTTCCTATACTTTTGCCTTTTCCCAAATGTCATATAGATGCAGCTTTTTGAGTTTGGCTTCTTTTACTTGGCATAATGCTTCTGAGATTCATCTATGTTGTTGCATGTATCAGTGATTCATTCCTAAGCGCATACATTTTTGAGTGATCTTAAAAGTATCCTCTTTATCTACTAAAAATGAATGTCTGACTTGTTAGTTTTACATAAGCTCTATATGAGATTCAGAATGCTCCTGAGATCATCTTCTTGGACATATACAACACTTCATCAATGTAAGCAAAAAAAAAAAAAAAAAAAAAAACTTGTATAATGCATAAAATCTAATTATGAGGAAGTTATTATGGATGTGCAAGTTACTGAATATATACTGGCCATGCGTCTGAATTATACAGTTATTATATTTTCCATTTCCCATTGTGTTCAGGAATAAAAGTGTGAAAGCTATTTGGTCTGATCAGAAAACATAATATAACACAAATGTTAACAGTGCTTCATAAAAATGAAATGCAGCCATAAAACCAGATAAAAAGCACTACTTTATTAACATAAGTAGTCTCTTATATGAGCAAAGGAGAGATTGGCTTATTTACTCATTTCCTGTGGGACTGCTAAAGAGCAAGCATTAATTTTACATTACAAAAAAAAATGATTTCGAGCTGAGTAATTCAGAATACTTGATGTAAACTGTCTCATTGATCTTTATAACATCTTGTTGTGCAAGGGAAAATATTATTTATCAATACACATAGCTTTAAAATTAAGTCACTGACAAATTTTAACTCCAAATCAAACCATCTTTTTCACACCTTGCAACTTCTTGAGGACACAGACTCATGTTATTTATTTTAGAGCCTTGGCACAGAGAAGATGCTCCGTATCAGACTGGTTGAATGAGTCAGTATAATATGAAGATTAAAAATACACACTCTTGAGAGAGGAAATCCTAGTGGCATAGTGGTTAAGTGCTATGGCTGCTAAGCACAGGTTAACAGTTCAAATCCACCAGGTGCTCCTTGGAAACTCCATGGGGCAGTTCTATTCTGTCCTACAGAGCCGATAGGTCACTATGAGTCAGAACCGACTCAACGGCAGGGGGGTATGGAGTTTTTTGTCTTTTGCAACAGGGGTCAGCAAACTATAACCCACAGGTCAAACTGGGCCCTACAGCTTATTTTTGCAAATCAAGTTCTACTGGAAGACAACCACGCCTATTCATTGAAGTATTGTCTATGGCTATTTTCAGAGTTCCTGGGTGGAGCAAACGGTTAAGCAGCTGGCTGTGCACCTAACACCTGGCAGAACTCACCCAGAAGCGCCTCATGAGAAAGGCCTGAACATCTGCTTCAGAGAGGTCAGGGCCACAAGAACTCTATGGAGGGCCGTTCTACTCTGCAACACGCAGTATCACTGTGAGTCAGAACTGACTCAGTAGCAACAGGTATAGTTGTTTTCATGCTATAACACCAAAGTCAGGGACCACCTGGCCCTAAATCCTACAATATTTACTATCTAGCCCTTTACAGTCTGCTAATTGCTAACTTTGGAGTCACACTATCCAGGTTCACACTTTCAATTCTCCCACTTGTGTGATGCTGGGCAAGCTACTTGACTATTTTAAGCCTCCGTTTTTTCATCTGTAAAATAAGGATCATAAAAGTAGCTACCTCAGAGATAACACAACTCAAGCCCCTACAGAGACGAACAAGTTAAATGGACCTTTGGTTGATTATATGGAAACCATGGTGGCATAGTGTGGTTAAGCGTCCGGCTGCTAACCAAACGGTGGGCAGTTAAGACACTACTCTGTCCTACTGGATCCGACTCGACGGCACTTGGCTGGCTGTCCTATAGGACTGCTGTGAGTTAAAATCAACTTGACGGCAGTGGATGGTGGTGGGTTTGTTGATTATTTATAGACTGTACATAGTTTTTAGGTTTTAAATTTCTTGACACATAGGATCTTGAAGCCCCACCTTGCAGTCCCCCACTGTCAAAGTAGGGTCCCTCAGATACACTAAAATCAAACCCAAACTAGCTGCTGTCAAGCTGATTCCTACTGATAGCATCCTCTAGGATAGAGCAGAACTGCCCCATAAGATTTCCAGTGCTGTAATGTGTAGGAAGCAAATTACCACATCTTTCTCCTTGTGGGTAGCCATGCACTTACCCACTACACCTCAAAGGCTTCTGCCTATGACGTCAATGCCCTGAACCAAACCCACTGTCATCAAGTGAATTCCGACTCGCAGCAACTCTACAGGGCAGAGTAGAACTGCCCAAGGAGCTTTCCAACGAGCATCTGGTGGACTTGAACTGCTGACATATTTAGCAGTTAGCAGACATAGCCTCTGACAAAGCAGGCTTCAAAAAGCATGTCTCAGACGGAAAGTAAAAGTTCCTATTAGGCAGTGAAGTCACTAGGGCTGTCATCACCCAGTGCAGTAATTCACTGTGAAGCTCCCATTCACATCCAGGGTGAGTGTGGCCACCTAGGGACCACCTCCCCACCACACTGTGGACAGAGCATCCTTGTCCCACTCAGTCACTTCTCATCCCCGCCCCCTCAACCTATGGCTCTCCACTGCTCCTCCCCTTGCCCACTGGGGACCCTGCTCTCCTCTGTCCAGTGGCATACACCACATCCTGGGATTTGGGGTTGGGGAGCAGTGAGTTATAGCACTGGGTGATGCACAACACAAACCCTAGTCCTCAGGTCATTCTTGTATTACCTCCTCTGACAGTGTCAGTGGGTGCAGTGTATACCCCTCTAGCCCCCAAGTAAAGCCACTGCCGTGGTTGGGCTCTGAGTGAATAATTTATCTGAGTATCTAAGCACTCATTTTAGCTCTGTACTTGTTTATAGGAAAATATGAAAGGACCAGAAGCATTGTGAGGGTAGAATTTAAATGATAAAATTTATACACCTAACTTTGAACTAAAATAAAACCCATTTACCTCTTGGTAGTTTAACAAAATTGTGTTCTTTAACAAAGCAGGTATTTGTGGTGTCACCTGCCTCGGTTGTGCTGTTGTTAATACCACCTAAAACAATACAGGGGCAGAAGGGTGGCACAGCATAAAATTAGGTATGAATAGTTTCAAAACTAAGAGATTTTATTTGCTGGAAACATAAACAGTTTGTTACGTACATTTGCTACAATCATTCTTCAGCCCCTAATCCCACCACTCAGTGTTGCTATCTTCCCATCTCCAAATGCCAGGAAAAAGCAGAAAGATTTGATCTTTCCACAGTTCCTGCTAATTTTACACACTGCCTAAACATGTAAATTTATGCAAAAACAAACTGCTACTTCAGTCCTTCCTGATAAAATCACTTTCATTAAGTGATCTTCTTATAAAAACAAACATCTCATGCTGAGTTACTCCTGCAAATCCAAAAGCTGAGAGCTAATTATTATGATTACCAGAAGTAATAGTTTTCATCCTAATAATTTTCTTTCTAGACATCAGTTTTTTTTAAAAACTACAGATCCTCTTTAGCATGAGGAATCTGTAATTTTATCCAGAACCTCAGCTAAACCCTTCACGCTTTACCTTCCACTACACTGTCCTTCTGTGCTAGTGAGTGGCTTCATAATAAAAGGTAATGACGAAAGACGCACAGGATACTCGGGTCCATTTGAGGAACTGCAGGGGGTTCCAAACAGCAGAGGCACACACTGCAAGGGAAGGAGCACTGACAGTGACAAGGGACAGAAAGGTGGAAGGTGACACAGTAACAGCCTGCCATTACTCTTTCTGGAACGGCCATCAGAGCTGTTGATGTATCACCCTTGCTGTCCTGAATGTCATCCAAATGTCTTCCTTGCAACATTTCCTTTATCTTCGGCAAAGAAAAAGGTCACTGGGGGCCAGAATACATAAGTAGGGAGGGTGTTCCAATACAGTTATTTGCTTACCGGCTAAAAACTCCCTCACAGACAACCATATAATTAGGTTTGCAACTTGCCACTGTGCTGTCGTGCACAATGGCCACTCCAGAAAGAGTTCCAAAATCGCTCTGAAGGATAGCCTAGGCACTGGTGTTGGTGCATAGCTTCCCAAGAGGAAGGTGACCACAGTGACATTCAGCAATGAGGTATGTAGCACTTAGAATAATTAAATTCATGAACTTAATTGTAGGACTTCATATAGGGTTGCTATGAGTCAGAATCAACTCGACAGCGTGGATTTAGGGTTGTTTGGGGGAGGGGAGGTATAGAGTCACAGTTAGTCAGAATCACCTCAATGGCAAGAAGTTTGTTTGGGGGGGGTATTTTATTTTTTGTTATTTTAGTTTGTTTGATTAAAAACTCGAGGCTCAATTGCCTCGCTTGCCGTAAGACCAGAAGAACTGGATGGGGTGTTTAGCTACCATTACTGAATGTTTTGATTAAAGATTTCACAGAAGAATTCTGATCAAAGGGAGAAAAATATAGAGCAGAATTTCAAATTCTCATGGACTCCAGAATTTCTGGAACCACAGAGGCTACATAAACCTACTGCCTCTAGATGATCTTTAAACTTTAAACCAAAAATAAGGCCTGAAGTCTTCTTAGAACCAAACAACAGTTTAGCTTAACTGGTAACAAATGTTTGCCTTGAGCATTATGCTCCTTTAGCAACTATCTATAAGGGACCAAAGTGACAGCAGCAACTCAAAAGACTGGATAAGAATCTCAGTGGCCAGTGAGTTTATGTTAATACAAGGCCAAAAACTCAGAAAAGGAGGGAGAGACAAAACTAGGCAATGACACCATCAAAAACAGAAAATTATCTATCAGTCTTATGAATAAAAATGCAAAACTTCTCAACAAAATTCTAGCCAATAAAATTCAGAACCATAGACAAAAAGTATACCATGACCAAGTGGGATTCATACCCAGTATGCAAGGATGGTTCAGCATTAGAAAATCAATGTAATCCCACTACATAAATAAAAGAATCACACAATCATCTCAGTTGACATAGAAAGGCATTCAATAAAGGTCAACACCCATTTTTAACAAAAACTCTCAATAAAATAGGTTAAAAAAAGAAAATTCCTCACATAATAAATAGAATTTATATAAAAACCAACAGTCAACATCATTCATAATGGAAAGAGGATGAAAACATTTCACCAGATAACAGGAGAAAGACAAGGGTGCTTTTACCACCATGCCTATATAACACTGTGCTTGAAGTCTTAGCAAGAGCAATATGGCAAGACAAAGAAATAAAGAGCATACAAATTGTTAATGAAGAAGTAAAACAGTCCTTAATTTGCAGATTATAAGATATTATATATACCCCAAAGACTCCACACACACACACAAAAAAACCTACTGGAACTAATAGAAAAAGATTCAGCACACTAGCAACATTCTTCTCCAACACCACAATTCAATTTTTCTTGACGGGCACTTGGCTTGGCTTAACCTTTATTTATTGTCCAGCTTTCACACATATATTATCAGACTGAAAAAATATCATGGTTTAGGTCAGGTGCACCTTAGTCTTCAAGGTGATGTCTTTGCTTTTCAACACTTTAAAGAGGTCTTTTGCAGCAGACTTGTCCAATGCAACCCAACTTCTGATTTTTTTTTCAGTTGTGACTGAGTAAAAGTGTACAATCCAGTTTAATTTGCATACTTGCCTATATGCAGCTCCTAATGCTCTCCTTGACTGGTGACAGCACACTCCTCCTTTCTGTTCTATACATGTCATATCCTCTTAATAATCTCCTGTTCTCTGTTCTCCATCCTTTCCAGTCTCCTCTAGTAAGAGGCCTGTAGACTCACAGAACCATAAATTACACACACGATATGGTCACTTTGTGTCACTGAGTCCAATCTATTTCTGTCCAAGGCATTGACCTCAGTAATGGTTCATGGGCAGGGGCAGCATCAGGACCAGGGGCCATGCTCCCAGGGGAACCCCGGGGCCTTAGGACCTTTGATTGCGGTCTCTTAGTGGAGTTCTGAGTGCACCCTGTTTTATTCTCATGTTTCAACTGAGACTCAACTTTGTGAGCCCCATTACGGCTATAATTGGTGGTGGCTGGGCAACTTTTGATTTTTTGACTGCTGCTTCCATGGGTGTTGATTATAGATCCAAGTAAAACAAAATCTTTGACAACCTCAATCTTTTTCTCCATTTATCGTTATGTTCCTTATTGGTCCAGTTGTTAGGAGTTCTGTTTTCTTGACGTTGAGGTACAATTCATATCGAAGGCTATAGTCTTCGATCTTCATCAGTAAATGCTTCAAGTCCTCTTCACTTTCAGCAACCATGGTTGTGTCATCTGATACTACAGGCTGTCTGTGAGTCTTCTTCAATCCTGATGCCTAATGAGCTTTTCAGATTATTTGCTTGCATACAGACTAAACAGATACGATGAAAACATACAACCATCATGCACACTTTTCCTCAATTTAAACCACACGGTGTCCTCTTGTTCTGTTCCCACAACTGCCTCTCAATCCATGTACACAGATTCCTTGTGAGTACAATTAAGTGTTCTGGAATTCCAATACTCCACATTGTTATCTATGATTTGCTATGACCCACACAGTCAAATCCTTTGCATAGCCAATCAAACACAGGTAAACATCTGTCTGGTATCCTCTGCTTTCAGCCAAGATCCATCTAACACCAGCAATGATATCCCTGGTTCCATGACCTCTCCTGAATCCAGCCTGAATTTCCAGCAGTTCCCTGTCAGTATACTACTGCAGCTACTTCTGAACCATCTTCAGCAAAATTTTACTTACAATATTAATGAAATTGTTCAATAATTTCTGCATTCAGTTGGATCGCCTTTCTAGAGAATATGCATAAATATGGATGTCTTCCAACTGGCTGGCAAGGTAGCTGTCTTTCAGATTTCTTGGCATGAATGAGTGAACACTTTCAGCACTGCATCTGTTTGCTGAAACATCTAAATTAATATTCCATCGTTCCTACAGCCTTGTTTTTTTGTCAATGGCTTCAATGCTGCTTCCACTTCTTCCTTCAGTACCATCAGTTCCTGATCATATCCCACATCTCAAAATGGTTGCACGTCAACCAATTATATTTGGTTTAATGACTGTGTCTATTCCTACTATCTTCTTTTGAGGCTTCCTGCATTGTTCAATATTTTCCCAGTAGAATCCTCCACTATTGCAACTCAAGACTTGAATTTTTTTTTTTTTTTTTTCCAGTTCTTGCAGCTTGAGAAACACAGAGAGTGTTCTTCTCCTTTGGTTTTCTATCTCCAGGTCTTTATACATATGATTATTGTACTTTGTTTTCTCAAGCCACTTTTTTAAATCTTTCATTCGGTTCTCTTACTTCATAATTTCTCTCTTTTCTTTAGCTGAGTGTTCAAGAGTAAGTTTCAGAGTCTCTTCTGACATCCAATTTGCTTTTTTTCTTTCTTCTTGTCTTTTAATAACCTCTTTCTTTCTTCATTTATGATGTCCTTGGTTTCATTCCTCAACTCATCTGGTCTTGAATTTATTCAACACATCAATTCTGGCAAAGAGTGTATTTCTTGGATTAAATAGATCCAT
The DNA here is from genome assembly GCA_028571685.1 of Heterohyrax brucei. NCBI lineage: Eukaryota > Metazoa > Chordata > Mammalia > Hyracoidea > Procaviidae > Heterohyrax > Heterohyrax brucei. Next base: position 137,198,919 of record CM053143.1, read on the forward strand.
GAGACTAACTAGGCAGTTTTTGTCCAGAGGTGAGATGAGAGGGCAGAGGGGGATAAGAAGTAGCTGAATGGACACAGGAAATCCAGGGTGGAAAGGGGCGGATGCTATCACAGTGTGAGGTGAGCAGCTAGAGTTACATAACAAGCTCCTGCAAGTTTTTGTATGACAAATTGACTTGAATTGTAAACATTCACTTAAAGTATAAAAAAATGCTAAAAAGAGAGAGAGAAAAAACCCAATGTTTTGGTTAGCAACAGAGCACTTTAACCACTGCACCACCAGAGAGCTTTCTTAAAAGACAAGAGGTTACAAAATCAAAATATGGAAATGACTCAGCTACAATTTTTCTGGAATGACATCTTTTAGTAGAAGTTCTCAAATACACACTTTTTTTTATAAAAGTAAAAATTCCAATTACAAGTTACTTTTAATAATTTTGAGCAACTTCAATATTTGAAAGGCAAGGAAAAGATCGTAGATACTACTTAACACCATGTCCTGTACACTGTAATGGTCAGAGAGGCTACCAGTGATGGCGATGATAAAGATGGCATTTGGACAGTGCAACTACATCTGGAAGTATTTGTGTTGTTTTGCTAAAGAGAGCCTCTGCCAAGAAACTGTTAAAAGTGTACTAGAGATAAAGCAATGAGTGCTAGAAATTTTTCTACCCTGTGAATACCGGTGATAATTATTTTCTGTTTTCTATGAAAATTTTATAACAAGACAATTTTAAGAGTGTTCTTCCGAAAAAGAGTGAGATACCACAAATAACTTCCAGTACACAACACACAACCACTTCTGTGTCAGAACTATCCTACAAAGAAAATGACTTTGGGCTACACATTAAGAAAGAGATAGATTTCTGCTAGATGGGGAGTTAAGAAAAAAGACCAAAAAAAAAAAAAAAAAAATTCAAATCTTCTGCAAAACGCTTCTTTAAAATTAAAAAAAAAAAAAGTCACCTTGAGGAACTAAAGTGCATCTGATCCAAGCCATCATCTTCTCAATTACCTTATGCATCTGAAAGCTACACAGTGAAACAGGAAGACAGAAGAATTGCTGCTTCTGTACGGTGGATGTTGGTACAGAATACTAAATATACTGTGGGCTGCCAGAAAAGCAAAACCTGCTGCCGTCTGTCAATTCTGACTCATAGCTACCCTACAGGACAGAGTAGAACTTAAATTTTCCAAGAAGCAGCTTGAGGACTTGAACTACCAACTTTCTGGTTAGCAGCTAAGCTCTTAACCACAAAGGCTCCAAGAGAAACAAGCAAACAAAAAAAATCCATCTTAGAAGACAACCAGAATCTCCTTAGACGTGAGATAGAGAAATTCAGACTCAGTGACTTTGGAAACATCACCAGGAGGGACCAATCTCTATAAAAGGACATCAAGTTTGTTAAAGCAGAGGATCAGCAAGAACAGGGAAAGGCCTCAATGAAACGGCTGACAAATAGCCACAACAATGGCTCAAATAGATCAAAAATTACAAAAATGGCACAGCACCGAGCAATATTTCATTCTAGTATGTAAGGTCGCCATGAATCAGATCCAGCTCAATGGCAGCCAACAGCAAAAAAGGCTCAAGTGAGCAACAGTACAAGCTTGTATTTCTGTGGGTTCACAAAACAATACTGTCTTAGTGATTTAGGAGTGCTATAACAGAAATATCACAAGCACATGGATTTAGAAAAACAGATATTTATTCTCTCACAATTTAGTGGGCTACAAGTCTAAATTCAGGATACCAGTTCCAGTGGAAGCTTTCTCTGCCGGTTGGTTCTGATGGAAGGTTCTTGCAATCAATTTTCCTCACTCAAGGAGCTTCTCAGTGTAGGGGCCCCAAGTTCCCTGCTGGTTCCCTTCTTAGTTCTTCATTCTTGGTGGTAGGCAGTACCCTTTGTCTCTTCACTCACTTCTTCCTTTTACATTTCAGAAGATATTGACTCAACATACAACCTCATCCTGTAGACTGAATCCTGTCTTATTACTATAACTGCCTCTAATTCTGCCTCATTAGCATCATGAAACTCTCATTACTATGTGTTGATTCTGACTCATAGTGACTCTGTAGGTCAGAGAAGAACTGCTCCACGGTTTCCAAGGAGCACCAGGTGGATTTCAACTGCTAACTGTAGCACTAAGCCATTACACCACCAGGTGTTTACAGCTAATAAATGATCACATCAGATCACAAACTGGTAGACAACCACATAATATTGCAAATCACAGTCTAGCCAAGTAGACACACATTTTGGGGGAGGCAACTCAACTCATGACAAATACCAACAAAGATTTGCCCAGAAATAGCTCTCTACATTGATTCAATGTGCAAACTCAGAATTCAGCCAGTATGCTTGAAGAGCTGATGGATGGCAGAGCTAGCATGGTGACATCATCCTGATGGATGTCATCGTTTGCTGTCACCTTGTGATACACTTTCTCCTCTCTTCATGTTGACATATCATCACACAGATGACAGTCAGCCATAAAGATAAGGCATTATTTTCCCCTAAAACAAATGTCAGGCAGGTAATTTTCATATGTCAGGCAGGTATTTATTATCTTCAGCAAAACACTCATAAATTGGCAATTCAGCTGAAATTATGACAACTTCTCTCAGATGTCTTTTTCTGAGAGTAATAGGCAGAGCATCAATAAGGTCCATCTTTAACCAAGAAAGCTCAACACCTACTGGATGGTCCTTATTCTTTCCTTTGAAGGCGCTATAAAAAAATATTTATTTACGGGATTTTCAGTGAGGGCTAAGAGACATTCAGGCAAAAGCACTATTTAAGCAAACTGAAAGAACACAAGCCAGACCACTTATTCTCAGAAAGCTACACCTACACAATCTAAACATCTAAAAGAACATATTTATACTACAAGGACCACAGACACATCATACAGAAACAGAGTGTTATTTTTACACGATCTGGGGAGAAGAAATTCAACTGTCAGCAACCAAATTTAATGGACTTCAGAGTAGCACTTTATGGCTATAAGAATACATATGTGTATGTGTATTTATTTTATACTTCATTCTAGAGGGAATCGGGGTGGCTTTCAGAAAGTGCATGAGTAACCAAATAATAATAAAATATTAACAGAAAAAAATCAGGGCATGGAACATATAAGTGAGAACAGAAATTCAAGATCACTGGAATAAACGGAAGACATAGATATGCCTGCCAGAACTGAATCCCAAATTTGACAGTGGGGCTTCAGAGAATCAAAATGGAAAGAGAGGCACCATTAGTTCTATCATTCTCATTAGCAGAAAGGAGAGGCATACAGCACCTCAGGGAAAGCAAAGTTCTCTTGGCCCTGAATTTTAAAATGAAATTCACAAATAAACTGATGTTTGCGGGATACTGAGTTCAGACAGTAGGCACTGCCCTCAACATTTCTACAACAAATGCAGTAGCTGATTCCACATGTTTTGTTTTGTTGTTCTGTTCCCTTGAGCATCCTTAAGGAGCCCTGGTTGTGCAGTGCTAAGCACTCAGCTGCTAACCACAAGCTCCATGGTTCAAACCTACCTGCAGCTCCTCAGGAGAACACTGTAGCAGTTTGCTTACTTAAATATTCTAGCCCAGGAAACCTGATAAGGCAGTTCCACCTCGTCCTGTAGAGTCACTATGAGTTGGAATCTAGTCAACTCATGTAGCACTTTTTAATAAAAACCACAGGATGAAACACTAAAACACCACTCCATAAAAGTCATACTTTAAGTAGCTAAGTAATACTTGAAGTAACTGGCACTGTTAGATCCCAGATGAACAGTAAGACTTAAAAGTTCAAAGAGTTAAGGTAAGAGTCATTTCCTCCAATGAATCTTCTAGAGAGAATTAATTTATTTGTTCATGGTCGTCCAGAGTTTCTTGTAGATGCTAGGAATCCAGCCAGGTGCTGGATGATCAAAGGTATAGTAAGATACAGTCCCAAATCTTAATGAATTCATGGTTCAGCAAACTCTGATTTTCAAAGACACTGTTTTTCACGACTGTGATGCCAAAAATTTTCACTATGACACTTCATAGCAACTTGGAAGAGGTGATGCGAAAAACAACACTGGCAAAGCTCTTCTGGAGGCACTTACTACCTGACTTCACACATTCTGTCTTTTAAAATATTTTTTCCTCCACTACGCCAATCATATTTACTCATTTGTTCAACAAACATTTACTGATTACTTATTATTTTCAGGCATTGCTCTTGGCACTGGAGTTACAGTCACAAAAAAACACAGAAATCCCTGGCATTATGGAAAGCGTATGTTCTAGCATGGTAGAAGAGACAAATATATGCCAGCTATAGTGCTAAGCAAGTTATATACACTAGGTAACTTAATCCTTACGATAAATAGACCAAGACATACAGCAGTATTACTACTTCCATTTTACAGATTAGAAAACTGAGTCAGAAGAGGGGTGTAATGACACGCCCAAACTTACATGAATAGTAAGTGGCAGAGATTTAAACTCAAGTAATGTGGCCCCAAAGTTCATGTTCCTAAGCCCTGCCATGACTATCCCTAAAAGCAGGTGCTCAGAAAATGTCCATTGAATGAATGAACAGAAGAGAGTAGCCAGAAAGCCTACAGGAGAAGTTGGGAAGAAAGCTATAAAGAGAAATCAAATCCTGACATTTTTGCAGAAAACTAATGGTCGCAAAGTACTCTCAAATAAAAGGTAACTGAAGCTTCATTACCACTTCATTGCAGTGTATTCTGAGTCTCATTATTCAGAAGAGAAAACAGCTCAGAGCCACACAGCTGGCAGGTGGTAAAGAAGCTCTCTGTGCTCTTTCTCAAGCACCCTCAGAGAAGGATGGGTTACCAAGTAAAGGGTTCTCCAAGGAAGAGGCACATAACCGGGCCTTTAGGTGAAAGAGTGGGACTTTTAAAGTCACAATATTTCCAAAAGGCTAAGGAAATCAAGAAAACCAAAATGTTAGCCAGTAGTATCAATTCAACAAATATTTTGAACCAAAATATGTTTATTTCCATGGGTGCACACATCAGAATGTTGATGTGAAAGTTAAGTTTGTATGGTGAGAAATTCTCAGGTCCTGGTAGAGAGTGTATCAGTCCATCTAGGTATCATAATTAGTATCCCTTTAAGATGTACCAGATCTGACAATGAAGTCCATGAACTTAATGATTTTAAGTGCTACATACCCCACTGCTAAATATCACTACAGTCATCTTCGAAGTACTCCCCTTGAGAAGCTATGCACTGATGCCAATGCCTAGTCCACCCTTCAAAGCAATTTTGGAACTCTTTTGGGAATAGCCAATGCGCACAGTGACAAGATGGCAAGTTCGCAAACTTAACTACATGGTTGTCTGTGAGGGAGTTTTCAGCCAGTAAACAACTGTATTGGAACATCCTCCCTACTCACCTGATCTGGCCCCCAGTGACTTTCTTCTTTACCTGAAGATAAAGGAAATATTGAGACGAAGACACTTGGATGACATTCAGGACATCAAGGATAATACGATGACAGCTCTGATGGCCATTCCAGAAAAAGAGTTCCAAAATTCCCTTGAAAGGTGGACCAGGCACTGGTGTCAATGCACAGCCTCCCAAGGTGAACACTTTGAAGGTGACTGTTTTTAGTGATATTCAGTAATGAGGTATAGCACTTTTTCTAGGATGAGTGCATGAACTTAATTGTCAGTCGTCGTAAGACCCTTGAAAACACACTATTCCTAGAAGATTAACTACTAACACAATTTAATAGTAAACCATTCTGCAGCGCTGCCTCAAATAGAACACACAAAAATGTGTTCAACCAACAACTTGTGCTTAGCTGGCTTTTCCATTTACTATCTATGTGAACTTGGGACTCAGTTTCTTCATTTGTAAAAATGGGAGTAATAACAATACACAGCTACTGGGGCTACTGTAGAGATCTACTGAATTAATAAATGGAATGTGCTTGGATCGGTACTTGGCAAAGAGTTGTGTTGAGCTACCATCAAGTGGACTTCAACTTATGGCTACTCCGTGTGTGTCAGAGCAGAACCGTGTTCCACAGGGTTTTCAGTGGTTAACACTCAGTAAATGTTTGCTTATGTGGTACACAATGTACTACTGTTTCCAAACACTCTCTCCCCTTCCTGTACAGAGGATTACAAATCCACACTGGTTCCATGTGGTTTGCAGGGCCTCTCTGTGGAGGATGATTTATTTCCAACTCATTGACACTAGGAGTGATCATGCAATTTCTCTAGAAAAAGCAAAATCAGTAAAGTGAATAAATACATACCTATAGAGAGAATTATATCATGGAAATAGCTCACATAGTTGTACAGACTGGAATGCCCTAAGTCCACAGGTCAGAAGAAAGGCTTCTCCTGATTCACAGAGGCACAGAGGCTGGCAAACCCAAGACCCAGGTCAGAGGGCAGGGCTCCTCACAGGCTGTGAAGATCGATGAATCCCAAGATTGGCAGGCAAGACTGCAAGTAAACTGCTGGCTCCAACCCCAAGAACTGGAGGTCCAATGAACAGAAGCCAGCTGCAGGATCCAGCACAAGCTAAAACCCGAGTCCAACCAGAAAGTTCACTTGCATGTGATGCAGGCCATATGCGCAAAGAAACTCCCTTTCAACTAACTTGCTATTCACAGCAAATCTCCTCAGCAGAGTGATTGTATATCAAATCTCAACATGGAAATGATCCCATTACCCTGTTGTTGTTCTTGTTAGGTGCCATCCAGTCAGTTTTGACTCACAGAGACCCTATGCACAACAGAATGAAATATTGCCAGGTCCTGTGTCATGTCTGCAATTATTTTCATACTTAAGAACATTGTTACAGCCACTGTGTTAATCCATCTTGTTGAGGGTCTGCCTCTTTTTTGCTGATTCTATCCTTTACCAAGCATGATATCCTTCTCCAGGGATCCCTTCTGACAACATTCTAAAGTATATAAGACGCAGTCTTGCATTCCTTGGTTCCAAAGAGTCAGTCCTCTGGTTGTACTTCTTGCAGAACAGATCTGTTTGTTCTTTTGGCAGTCTATAGCATATTCAATATTCTTCTCCAACACCACAATTCAAAGACGTCAATCCTTCTGTCTTTCTTATTCACTGTCAAGCTTTTACATGCATATGATGCACCTGAAAATACCATGGCTGGGGTCAGGACGACCTTAGTCTTCAAGGTGACGCCTTTATTTTTCAACACTTTAAAGGGGTCTTTTGCAGCAGATTTTCCCAAAGTAACGCATCTTCTGATTTCTTGACTGCTGTTTCTGTGGCTGTTGACTGTGGAACCAAGTAAAATCAAAGCCTTCATAATCCCAATCTTTTCTTCATTTGTCATGATGTTGTTGCAAAATTATACAACTACCAAAACACAGAGAATCACAGCCCAGACAAGTTGACACACAATCTTAACCATAACGAACGATATACGAGCAGAAGATTATGGGCAAATGTATGATATGTTAATAGACACTCTGTGGAAAGAAAAAGGTTTTGTTGCAAATATGTTTGGAAAACTCTGCCTACTAAATCTTTCTTCTTGAAGAATCATAAGGCATAATAACATATTAAAGACTGAAAAATTTTAAAGCATGTAACTAGGTAAAATATGCACAATCTAGTCCTATAAACTTATTTCAACATCAACAATTTACTTATCAAAGTATCATCATTCTTAGGAACAATGTTCCGTGGAACACTTATATGAGAAAAGGCGGTACAGGTAATTCTCTGGTATGCATAACCAAGAACAAGGGAAATAAATCATAATTATGGAACATTTGGGATGAGAAAAGAGATTCAACACAGGTATGGGAGAGATTAAAATACTACAAGAGTTATAAGTAAGCTTTATATTTAGTTATTTTAAAACACAGACAAAATGGATTTTTTTCAAGAAAAATACGCATTACCATAATTTGTCCAGAAAGAGGTAGAAAATCAATGATTTAACTAGGAAAGAAATGTAAAAAGTTATGATTAAATACCCCAAAAGAGAGAAGCTGGCCCAGATAATTTTACAGTCAAGATTTATTGAAGAGGGGCGGAGTCAAGTTGGCCGACTAAGCCCACGTCTCCTTCTATCCCTCTCGAAACCAAGACCTGAATTGACAATCAAACAGAGCCTTCTGATCACCTAATCAGCCTCAGGACACGGCAAAGAGCTGTTAATTGGGACTTCATACCACTCAGCGAAAAATCTCCTCTCTTTCGCTGACTCCCGCTCCTGGCTAGCCCAGGCTCTCACGGACGGAAGGTAAACGCACCATTTTGACTTTTTTTTCCTCTGTCTCGGCTGGCGGGCGGAGCTGGGCCTTGCCCGGCGGCTGGACTCAGAGGCGCTGCTGGGGGGATAGGCAGGCGAAATTCCCATATTCTGAGAGCCAGGCTCGGGACTCTGTTAATCTAGACACTTTGAGCCTTTCGTTTTCTAGCTGCCTCAGTGGGGTTTGTGCGGAACTCCGTGGTCAAGGTGCGGGACGCCATGTTGGTACCGAGATTTTAGCGGGACCTCGTTCTTAGCCTGGGAGCCAGCGCCTGCAAATGGGACAGCGCTTCTCCGTCAGAAAAGTAGTGATTTTGCATAGTGCTGCCTACATTGGGGGCCCTGCAACAGAAGCAGAGGAATCGCTGCCTCTCAGCACCTTTACCCCTCTGTCTGCTGCCTGTGTGGAGGACGCCATCTTGGGTACGGTGGCCTTAACTGGACCTAATTCTTAGCTTGGGAGCCAGAGCCTGCCCACAGGAGAGCGCTTTTCTATCACAAAACCAGTACTTGACGCAGTGTTGGCTAAGGCTAGGCCCTGTCATCAGAGGCAAACAGGGCAGTAGCAGTGCTGTATTCTGAACTAGTTTGTTATCATCTGGGGTTGGATACAGTGGCGCTTACTTTGTCAGATGGGAAGAGGGACCTCTACACCTGAAAACCTAACTGACTTGTGAACTGGTCAAATACCTTTTGCTTTACATTTGAAGACAGTCTAGAGAAACATTTGCAATCCATCCTCACAGTACCTCTTCCAGCCTCTATATACTCACATGGGACCCAAAAAGCAACAGACAATTGTGGTATACAAGCAATCACTCATGGCTTCAGAAGGCTCCTAAACAAAGCAACCAAGGAGTTTTCCAGATGAAGAAACATTTATGAAAGCATGAGGAAGTGAATACAAATTGATTATATACAGGGCCCTTCTAGACCTTATACAAAATGCAGCAGAACAAAATGAAAAATTAAGCAAGTTGTTCGATCTGATGGAACACCAGTACTCTGAAATCCAACAGATCAAGAAGAAAATCAAAGACATAGAAATTTCCATGCAAAGTCAAGAAAACAGAATGGAACAAATGGAAAAAAGAATTTCTGACTTGGAAGACAGAGCTACTGATACCAGTGTCTATGAGCAGAAATCAGAAAAAAGAAACAAGAAAAATGAAGAAACATTAAGAAGCATGTGGGACTCTATTCAGAGAAGCAACCTTTGATTAATTGGAGTCCCTGAACAGGGTGAGACATCTGAGAACACAGAGAGTATTGTTGCTGAGCTGCTGAAAGAAAACTTCCCAGAAATCATGAAGGAAGAGAATATAGACATCTCAGATGCATATCGTACGCCACCCAATATAGATCTCAAAAGAAAGACTCCAAGACATAATCAAGCTTAACAAAATGAAACATAAGCAGCAACTCTTAAAGGCAGCAAGACTCAAGGCAAAGCTAACATTCAGAGGGAAACCCTGTAGGCTCTCGTCAGATTTCTCAGCAGAAACCATGCTGGCATGGAGACAGTGGCACGACACATTCAAAGTCTTGAAGGAGAAGAACTTCCAACCAAGAATTATATATCCTGCAAAACTGTCTTTCAAACACAAAAATGAAATTAAGACATTTCCAGATAAACAGAAACTCAGAGACTTTGTAAAAACCAAACCCAAACTACAAGAAATACTGAAAGAAGTTCTTGGCTTTGGCTTAGAAGAACGAAACCACTAACTTTATATTTTAGAATGACACACTACTCAATACTCATTTAGAGAAGGCTCCAAAGTAAATCACAGCTTTGATCTGGAAAGAAGCAATCCAGTCATCATCATGAAAACTATGGTGTCATCATAATAAAAGAGGGATATACTACAGTCGTTATAGTCCTTCCAGATGGAGAGGAAGATGACCAGACTGGTAGTAATTAAAATTTGGTTTATAAATAGTTTATTAAGGGGGTTCATAGGGGCAGCTGTAAAGCACAACAAAGATGTATCATACCATTTCAAGAAATCTAACACACGAGTCTCAACAACTATAAAACCAGCTCTGAAAAAGGTGAAAAATCAACTCACGAAAAAGAGTGTCCCAAAGCAGACTAATAAGAACAGAGAAAACATCAACATAAAAATAAACATATCACAATGGCAGCAGTGAACACATACCTATCAATAATTACATTGAATGTGAATGGACTGAATGCTCCAGTAAAGAGACACCGAGTGTCATCTTGGATCAAAAGACATGACCCATCCATATGTTGTCTGCAAGAAACTCACTTGAGACCTAAAGACAGGAACAAACTGAAAATTAAAGGATGGAAGAATATATATCAAGCTAACAATGAACAAAGAAGAGCAGGGGTGGCAATTCTAATCTCAGACAAAATCAACTTTAATGTCAAATCCACCATCGTGGACAAAGATGGACACTATTTATTGCTGAAAGGTTCAGTACACAAGCAAGACTTAACTATATTAAACATTCACGCACCTAATGTCAGAGCACCTAAATATGTCGAAGAAACACTGACTATGCTCAAAAGAGAGTTAGATGACTCCACAATAATAGTGGGAGACTTTAACACTCCACTCTCATTACTAGACAGATCACCTAGAAAAAAGCTCAGTAAAGATACAGAAGACCTCATTGACACAATTAACCAACTAAACCTCATTGATATATACAGAACTTTCCACCTCTCAGCAGACAACTACATCTTCTTCTCCAGTGCACACGGAACATTTTCCAGAATTGACCACGTGATAGGCCATAATGCAATGCTCAACAAATCCATGCCATTGAATTATTGCAAAGCATTTTCTCAGATCATAAAGCCATCAAAGTTGAAATCAATAGCAGAAAAAACAGAGATAGAAAGTGGAACGCTTGGAAACTGAACAACATCTTGCTCAAAAAAACATGGGTTATAGAGGAAATCAGGGATCAATTAAAGAAATTCATGGATTCCAATGAGAACGAAAACACTTCCTACCAGAATCTATGGGATACAGCCAAAGCAGTGCTCAGAGGTCTGTTTATCTCCATAAATGCACACATCGGGAAGGAAGAAAGAAACCAAATCAAGGAACTAACTCTAGCTTGAACAAGCAGAAAGAGAACAACAGAGGAATCCCTCAGGCACCGGAAGAAAGGAGATCATAAAGATTAGAGCAGAGCTAAATGAATTAGAGAATAGAAAAACAATTGAAAAAATTGAAAAGACCAAAAGTTGGTTTTCTGAAAAGATCAACAAAATTGATAAACCACTGGCTAAACTTACTAAAGAAAAGCAGGAAAGGAAACAAATAACCCAAATTAGAAATGAGAAGGGAGTTGTCACCACAGATGCAACAGAAATCAAAAACATCATAACAGAATACTATGAAAGACTGTACTCTAACAAATTTGAAAACCTAGGGGAAATGGACCAATTCCTTGACTCATACCACCTACCCAAATTATCACAACGTGAAGCAGAACAACTTAATAAACCCATCACAAAGGAAGAGATTGAAAAGGTCATCAAAACACTGCCAACCCAAAAAAGTCCGGGCCCAGATGGCTTCACGGCAGAATTCTACCAAGCATTTAGAGAAGAGTTATCCCCAATACTATTGAAACTATTTCACAGTATAGAAAGGGATGAAGTACTCCCAAACTCATTCTATGAAGTCAGCATAACCCTGATACCTAAGCCCGGGAAAGATCCAACAAAGACAGAGAACTACAGACCGATATCACTGATGAACTTAGATGCAAAAATCTTCAACAAAATTCTTGCCAACAGAATACAACAACATATCAAGAAAATAATCCATCATGACTGTTTTAGTCAGCTAGGCTGCTCTAACAGAAATATCACAGAGTGGATGGCTTTAACAAAGAAAGATTTATTCTTACACAGTCCGGTAGGTTGCAAGTCCATATCCAGGGTGTCCGCTCCAGGGAAAGACTTTCCCCTTGTCGGCTCTGGAGGAAAGTCCGGTATTGCATCAGTCTTTGTCCAGGGAACATCCTCACGCAAGAACCTCTGGTCTGAAGGACGCGCTCCGCTCCCGGTGCTGCTTGCTTGATGGTAGCGAGGTTCTCAAATTGTCCTTTGTTTCTTTTTCCTTTTATTCCTTGCAAGCTAAAAGCATTAAGGGTGGGGCAAGCCATACTCCAGGGAAACTCCCCTGACAGCAGGAATTCACAGCCCCACCCTAATCCTTTAACATACAGGTTAACAAAACCACACAATGGAGGACAGTCCCAAGATACTGGGAACTGTATCTCAGCCACGTGGCTGCACACATTTTTGGGGGGACACAATTCCAACCATGACAGTTACCAAGTGGGATTCATACCAGGGATGCAAGGCTGGTTCAACATCAGGAAAACAATGTGATTAACCACATAAATAACACAAAAGACAGAGATCACCTGATTTTGTCCATTGATGCCGAAAAGGCATTTGATCAAGTCCAACACCCATTCATGCTAAAAACTCTTAGCAAAATGGGCATAGACGGCAAATTCCTCAACACAATAAGGGCCATTTATACAAAGCCAATTGCCCACATCATCCTGAAGGGAGAGAGACTGAAAGACTTTCCCCTGAGATCAGGAACTAGACAAGGATGCCCACTGTCACCTCTCCTATTCAACATTGTGCTAGAAGTTCTAGCCAGAGCAATTAGACAAGATGAACAAATAAAGGGCATCTGCATCAGCAAAGAGGAAGTTAAAATCTCCCTGTTCGCAGATGATATGATTGTATATGCAGAGAACCCCAAGGAATCTATAAGTAAGTTACTCAAACTGATAGAAGAGTTCAGCAAAGTCTAAGGATACAAGATAAACATAAGGAAATCAGTAGGATTCCTTTATACCAACAACGAGACTGTTAAGGAGGAAATTATCAAATCTATACCATTTGTGATAGCCCCTAAGAAGATAAAGTACCTAGGAATTAATCTAACCAGAGAAACAACAGACCTTTACAAAGAGAACTACAAGCCCTTACTACGAGAAACTAAGAGAGACTTAGATAAATGAAAAAACCTACCCTGCTCATGGATAGGAAGACTTAACATTGTGAAAATGTCTATTTTACCCAAAGCAATTTATTTACATAAGGCAATCCCAATACAAGTTCCAGCATCATTTTTTAATGAGATGGAGAAACAAATCACCAATTTTGTTTGGAAAGGGAAGAAGCCCTGGATAAGTAAGGTACTACTAAAGAAGAAGAACACACTGGGAGGCCTTTCATTACCCGACCTTAGAACATACTACACTGCCACAGTGGTCAAAACAGCCTGGTACTGGTACAAGAACAGACAGATTGATCAATGGAACAGAATTGAGACCGCATAGATGACACCATCTGCCTATGAACAGTTGATATTCGACAAAGGCCCTAAGACATTAAACTTGGGTAAAAACAGTATCTTTAACAAATGGTGCTGGCAAAATTGGTTATCCATCTGCAAGAAACTGAATCAAGATCCATATCTTACACTTTATACAAAAACCAACTCCAACTGGATAAAAGACCTAAATATCAAACCTAAAATGGTAAAGCTCATCCAAGAAAAGGTAGGAACAACAATGGAAGTCTTAATACACAATGAGGAAAGACTCCAAAATCTGTCAAACAAACCTCAATCAACAGAAGAGAAAATAGAGAAATGGGAACTATTAAGAATCAAACACTTTTGCTCATCCAAAGACTTTATTAATAGAATTAAAAGAATACCCACAGAGTGGGAAAAAATATTTGGCAACTCTATGTCAGATCAACACCTGATCTCCATAATCTATAAGATACTACAAAATATCAATAAGAAGAAGATAAACCATCCAATTAAGCGATAGGCAAAGGAGATGGACAGATACTTCACTAAAGAGGAGATCCAGGCAGCCAAAAAACACATGTGGACATGTTCACGATCTTTAGTTATTAAAGAAATTCAAATCAAGACAACAATGAGATACCATCTCACCCCAACAAGATTGGCCATGATCCAGAAAACACAAAACAAAAAATGCTGGAGAGGCTGTGGAGAAAGTGGAACCCTCCTACACTGTTGGTGGGATTGCAAAATGGTCCAGCCTCTTTGGAAGGCAATCTGGCGCTTCCTTAAAAAAATGGATATTGATATACCATTTGACCCAGTCATTCCACTACTTGGAACATATCCTACAGATTCAAGGCCTTTCATACCAACGGACACATGCACCAGAATGTTTATGGCGGCACAGTCCACAATAGCAAAAAGGTGGAATCAACCCAGATGCCCAACAATAGAAGAATGGATAGGTAAACTGTGGTACATATACTCAATGGAGCACTACGCAATGATAAAGAATAACGATGATTCCAGGAAACATCTCCTAACCTGGTTTCAACTGGAAGACATTATGTTGAGTGAGAGTAGTCAGCGACAAAAGGACAAATACTGTATGAGACCTCTACGATAAGATCTCAAAAACAGACTTGTGTATAGAAGAAAAGACTCTTTGACAGCTGCAAGGGAGGAGAGGGAGGGAGGGAGGGCCGGGGGGGAGGGTTTAGTTTAGGTAGTTACTAGAAATCTAGTTCGGAGAAAGCGGTGACAGCACACATTAGGAACAAGAAGAACATTAAGTGGACTTCAGCATAACTTGAGTACTCCTTCCATCTTAACTCAATACTGCAAGGATAGAGTAGCTGGGGCGGGGGGCGGAGGACCATGCTCTTAGGCGATTTCCAGGCCAATTGGCACAACTAGCGTTTTGCTAAGAGAGCTCTCTGCACCCCACATTGGTGAGTGGCGTTTGGGGTCTTAAAAGCTGCCAAGCTGCCATCCGAGGACGCAGCAAATGGTCCCAACTCAGCAGGAACGGATGCTCACCGAGGGCCAAAATGGCATGCGGTAAAGACAACCGAGAAGACAGAGAGACCCACAAAAGTGGGTGCCTACATCGACCTGGGACCGGAAGAACCGGATGGTGCCCGGCCACCACCAGTGATAGCCATGACGGAGCTCACAGCAGAGCCTCACTGGCAACACAAGAATAAAAAGAGGTGCATCATGAGATCTCCACTAAAAGACCTCAATTGATGGTCCAGCAGTTTTGGGGTTCCTCTGAGAGCATGGCCCCCGGCCCTGATGCTGCCCGTTCCCATAAATTATAACAAAGGTCCACTCTTTGGACAGGAATGGATTGGACTTGGCAATGCAGAATAACCATATATTGGAAGCACTTTATGGTTCTATACATCTATAGGATATCATCTTGCTGACCTCTGGCTGGAGGAAGGGGAGTGGACGGAGAGGAGGGGAAAGGAGACTGTTGGGAGGATGAGACATGTATGGAGCAGAGAGGAATAGTGTGCAGTCACCGGACAGGGAGAGCAGTGGAAGCTGCATATAGGGGGGCATGTAAATTTACATGTGAATGTACATTTTCACTCAGTTATGTTAAATAAAAATAAAAAATAAAAAAAATAAAAAGATTTATTGAAACTTCCAAGAGCATAAAAGGGTATCCTTCTTGTCTCGGATCTGGTCATCCCATTTCTCATTACTGTTATCCCACACAACTGTCTAACTGGTCTCCTTAGTTTCTGATTAGTCTTAACGTCTCTTCCTATAGCCGACCAGTAAGATTTCTCTCGTGAAGAAATTTCATCGTATTCACTTCTCTGCTTAAAATTCTTCAATGGCTCCTCCTTACCACAGGTTGAGAAGTCCAGCTGACGCGCATGCTCTACAGGTCTCTGTCTGTTTTCATCACTGTTCACGTTCTGGCCTCATTTCTCAATTTTTCCTTCGTCTCACTTCTACCCCAGGTCAATCTGAATGTTTCTCATTTTTCAAAAGCACCACATTATCCCTTACCTCTAGGTCTTTCATCAGCTCCTGTCTCCCTAAAAACTCTCCTTTCTAAGTCCAACTAACTCTTTTTGAATGGGCAACTCCTTAATGTCCCTTTAAAAGTCACTTTTCTGAAAAGCATTTTCTGATTTTCCCAAGTCTCTTATTCATTCTCATATGCCCTGTATGTCCCTGATTGTAACATTTACCACATTGTGTTTTAATTTCCTGTTTTCTTAGCTTCAACCCTCATTAAAGGCAGAGCATCAATATAAGCTCCTTCAACATGAGCTCCAGGACGGCACAGAATTTACCCTCTTGTTCCCTGTGTAATCTCCAGCATTGTACGCACGTAACAGAAATTCAGTGTAAGTTTATTAAAAGAATGAATAAACAATAACACTGACATGAAACCTGAAAAAGATAGCACTCAGAACTAAGCTATGGCCAGTCCCATCTACAAACACAGATTTCAAATACGAAATAAAATACTGGTAACCCAAATCTGGAAGTCAAACATATGAATAATACATCCTGGTCAGGCAGGTTTTACTCTTAGAAAGCAAAGATGAATCAATATTAGGAAACCTAAGAAAAAAAAATATATGTAAGTTTGACAGATTTGAAGAACATTTGATAGATCTGAAAATTCACGATAAACACTCAGTAAGTTTAAAATAAGGAGGCCTGGTGGCACAGTGATTAAGAGTTACAGCTGCTAACCAGAAGGCCAGCAGTTCAAATCCACCAGTTGCTCCCTGGAAACCCTATGGGGCTGTTCTGCTCTGTTCTATAAGGTCACTCTGAGTCGGAATCAACTCAATGGCAACAGATTACTGTGACAACTAAATATTTGAAAAATAAATTAAGACACAGCTTTAAAGTATAAATCATACCAGAATACATTCTATTTAGAATGAATGTTTTACTCATGAGGAAAAAAAAAAATCAAAGAAAAATTTGTAGTACTGAGTAAAATAGGTTTTTATAAGCATGAAAACAAAGTCAGGCAACAAGAGAGGAAAGACTGGCCGATATAATTACAGAAAAATTTTGAGCTTCACCCAGGATTATACACCACAAAGGAAGAAAAGCAAGGAGAGGACAATGAAAGAACAGTTTCGAAAACATCTGAAAATTCAGTGTTTCTCAAGGACATGAGCAAATGAATTTTTTATTATACACTATAATAGAAATGGGCATAAAGTTTCAGAAGGGCAGCCTTGCAAAATTTCAACAAAGAATTAAGAATGAAGAAATGGAATCAACCCAAATGTCCACCATTAAAGAAACAGCTAATAAAATTATGGCATAGCCATACAAAGGACTACTACTCATTAAATATAATATAGCTCCACACCTATTAATTTGAAATAACATTTACAGCATATTAAAAAGCAAAAAGGTTTAAAATATTTACATAACATAATCCCACTGTTGTAAAAAATTTATGTGTACAATTAAGTCCGTGAACTTAATTGTTCTAAGTGCTACATACCTCATTGCTAAATATCACTGTGGTCACCTTCAAAGTATTCCCCTTGGGAAGCTATGCACCAACACCAGCGCCTAGTTCACCCTTCAAAGCAATTTTGGAACCCATTCTGGAATGGCCATTGAACACGGTGGCAAGGTGGGAAGTTCATGAATTTACTTGTATAGTTGTCTGTGAGGGAGGTTTTATCCAGTAAACAACTGTATTGGAACACCCTCCCTACTCACCTAATCTGCCCCCCAGTGACTTTTTTCTTTACCCAAAGATAAAGAAAATATTGAAAAGAAGACATTTTGAGACATTCAGGACATCAAGGGACTATGACTACAGTTCTGATGGCCATTCTAGGAAGAGAGGTCCAAAATTGCTTTGAAGGGCAGACTAGGCACTGGCATCAGTGCATAGCTTTCCAAAAGGAGTACTTCAAAGGTGACTGGAGGATAGTCAGCAATGAAGTATGTAGCACTTCTTCTAGGATGAATTTGCAAACACAACTGTCAGACCTCATGTATAAGAATGGAAGGACAGACAATAAAATATTAACAATGGTTTGAGTGAAGAAAAATGGGTGCTGTTTATTTTCCTTCCCTCTCTTTTTTTATTATGATTGAATGAAAATGTACATTCCCATATAAATTTGCATGCTCACCTATGTGCAACTTCCACTGTTTTCCCTGCCCAATGACAGCATATTCTTCCTCTCTGCACCATACATGTCCTGTCCTCCCAGCAGTCTCCTGTCTTCTCCTTTCCACCCACACCCTTTCCTCCAGTGTGAGGTTAGCAGGATGACACCCTATAGATGCCTAGAACCATAAAGTGCCCACAAAATATGGTCACTCTGCATTGCCAAGCCCAATCCATTGGTATCTGAAAAGTTGACTTTCATTATGATTTATGGACAGGGGTAGCATCAGGACCAGGGGCCATGCTCCCAGGGGAACCCAAAGTCCCTGGACCATCAATTGTGGTCTTTAAGTGGAGATCTCAAGGTGCACCCCTATTTATTCTTGTGTTGCCAGTGAGACTCAACTTTGTGAGCTCCATCATGGCTATCACTAGTGGTGGCTGGGCACCATCTGGTTCTTTTGGTCACAAGACGATGTAGACACTCACTTACGTGGGTCTCTCTGTCTTCTAGGTTCTCTTTCCCCCATGTCGTTATGGACTTGAGTGATCATCCGTTCCTGCTGAGTTGGGACCATTTGCTGTACCCACAGATAGCAGCTTGGCAGTTTTTAAGACCCCAGACACCCCTCACCAATGCGGGGTGTGGAAAGTCCTTATTAGCAAAATGCTAGTTGTGCCAACTGGCCTCGATTTCCCCTGAGCGCACGGCCCCCGGGTCCCCGCCCCAGCTACTCTGTCCTTGCAATATTGGGTTGAGATGGGAGGAGTACACAAGTTGTGTTGAAGTCCAGTTAATATTGATCTTCTTACTAATGTGTGCTTTCACCAATTTCACCCAACCAAATTTCTACCAACTATCTAAATCTAAACCCTTCCCCCCTCGCCCTCCTGCCCTCCTCACCCGTGCAGCTGTCAAACAGTCTTTTCTTCTATGCATGAGTCTGCTTTTTAGTTCTTATCATGGGGGTCTCATACAATATTTGTCCTTCTGTCGCTGACTACTTTCACTCAACATGATGTCCTCCAGTTGAAACCAGGTTAAGAGATGTTTCCTGCTATCATTGTTATTCTTTATCATTGCACAGTGTTCCACTGAGTATATATACCATAGTTTACCTATCCATTCCTCTGTTGTTGAGCATCTGGGTTGATTCCATCTTTTTGTTATTGTGGACTGTGCTGCAATAAACATTCGTGTGCATGTATCAGTTGATGTGAATGGCCTTGATTCTGTAGGATATATTCCAAGCAGTGGAATGACTGGGTCAAATGGTATATCTATATCCATTTTTTTAAGGGAGTGTCAGATCACTTTCCAAAGAGGTTGCACTATTTTTCAATCCCACCAACAGTGTAGGAGACTTCCAATATCCCCACAGCCTCTCCAGCACTTGTTGTTTTGTGTTTTTTGGACCATAGTCAACCCTGTTGGAGTCAGATGGTATCTAATTGTCATTTTGATTTGAATTTCTTTAATAGCTAATGATCATGAGCATGTCCCCATGTGTTGTTTGGCTGCCTGGATCTCCACTTTGGAGAAGTGTTTGTTCATCTCCTTTGCCCATCACTTAACTGGATGATTTATCTTTTTCTCCTTGATATTTCATAGTACATTATAGATTATGGAGATCAGGCATTGGACTGACACATAGCTGCCAAATATTTTTTCCCATTCTGTTGGTAGCCTTTTAATTCTATTAATAAAGTCTTTGGATGAGCAGAAGTGACTGATTCTTCTAGTTTCCATTTATCTATTTTCTCTTCTGATGATTATGGTTTGTTTGACAGATTTTTGAAGTCTGTCTACATTGTGTATTAAACCTTCCATTGCTGTTCCTACTTTTTCTTGGATGAGCTTTATTTTCCTTTTTAAAACTTTTCTAATACTCTGATTTTTCTTGACAAATACCTATTAATTTTCATAATTACACGTAAGTATGAAACCAATTCAGTCAAAAAATAAAAGTTGCAACTTGTAACATTATTTGATAACCCGTAACCTGTTGCTGTCAAATCAACTGCAACTCACAACAACCCTACAGAACGGAGTAGAACTCACCCTTAGGGTTTCCAAAGAGCAGCCTGTGGATTTGAACTGCTGACCTTCTGGTTAGCATCCATAGCTCTTAACTGTTGCGCCACCAGGGTTCCACCTTATCTCACAAATCAATATTTAAACTTACAAAATTATCCTTAGAGGACTTTTATGCCAGGTTTCAGAGGATCTCTTGAAAGCTTTAGTGATAGGTAATCACTGTTACATAACAGATGACTACAACAGAATATTTCTAGTATGGTTTTCAGTCCTCTGGCCCACTTTATATTTCAGGCTCCTATTACTCTCTGTGTAAATTTTCTGTCAAGTCAGTCTTTGTTTCTTTAGTTGGGAACAGAAAACTCTTCTGTGTTTCTCTCTGGTATGTAGGTTTAAATCACTGTAATTTTCATATTAAATGTTTGAGTATACAACTCTTTATAAAATACTTAATCACACTGCCTTTGGAAATGGCTACTTAAAATGGGAATTCACTTATAGAGTAATGTGGTTTTCCTTAGGTTTGTTCTACTTGGGATTTGTTGAGCATCCTAGATCTGTGGATTTACAACTGAAAATTTAGAAGCATTATTTCTTCAAATATGTTTCCACACGTCCTCTGTGACAGCCATGAACAATACAAGATGAGTCCTTCCAACAAAGGACTATGGGTGGAAACCAAAACACTTAAGCAGACCTTGGCCTGGGCCAAGAAAAAACACATCAAACACCTGACTTCATGGTAACACCATATGGAAGTCATTAACAATACACAAACAATGCTATCCATCATAGACTAGGCAAGCTTGTTCCTAGTTCTGCATGTAAGCACTAGAGGGTATACAGACCCACATCCCATACTGCTCTGCATGAACCTTCATACAGGTGACTCTCAGCACTTCAACAGACCCTTCCAAGAACCTTGGTGCCAACTTCTGCACGTAAGTACTCTAATAAACCCAGGTCTTATCAACCTGGCTTTTTTTTTTTTTTTTTTTTTTTTGCTTCTTTTTTCAGAAGCCAAACTGTTTGCTTTGGAGCCATTCCTGCTGCTGGGTCGGCAGTATGCAACACCTTCCTTTCTTTGTGGAACTCATATGACACATGTTAACCAAAAAAATCAAACCCATTGCTGTTGAGTTGATTCCAACTCATAGCAACCCTACAGGACAGAGAACTGACCCATCAAGTTTCCAAGGTGAACCTGAACCGCAGAATTTTGGTTAGCAGCTGTGGCACTTAACCACCATGCCACCAGGGTTTCCATGTATTTAAAAAGAAAACCCAGTGCTGCTGAGTCAATTCCAACTCATAAAGACACTAATTTTAATATGATTGCAAGGACAGTATTCACAGATTCTATAAACAAATTATATGAAACAACTGTTTTCAGACATTGGAAAATAGGTAGCATGGGAATGTGATCGCTGTGTAAAAAGGAAATTAATGATGCCACCTCACTGCCACTGAGTCAACTCTGACTCATTGCATATCTGACTCATAGGACAGAGTAGAGTGGCCACATAGACTTTCTAAGGTTGTGATGTTAATGAAGTAGACTGCCACATCTTTCTCCTGTATAGCTGCTGGAGGATTGGAACCACCAACTTTTCAATCTGCAGCCAAGTGCTAAATTACTGTACCATCAGGGATCCTTGCAAAAATTAGTGAGGAGGGCTCTTTAATTTCCCAGTTTCCATCTAGAATCCAAAAGTCTCAGTGAGGTGCAACTACAAGGAGGTCCGTATAGCTACATTTCATAGAATACTGGAGGGGTGGCTCAGGTCTCTGTTAGAGCAGTGGTTAAGAGCATGGCAGCTAACTAAAAGGTTGGCAGTTCAAAGCCAGCAGCTGCTCCTTGGAAACCCTATGAGAAAGTTCTAATCTGTCCTATAGGGCCACTATAAATTGGAATCTACTTGATGGCAATGGGTTTGGTTTTTCATTTAGAGAGGAGGGAGCTACAAAAAAAAAAAGACCTCCCAAGACCTAAAGAGGAACATTCATAAAGCTTTGGTTGACTACTGACTCATTTATGCATCAGAGGAGACTATTTAAAGGTAGGCAAAAAAAAGAACACAGAATAATTCTTTCAGCTCACCTGGGAATAATTTGTATTCCACAAGCTAATATACAAAGATCGTGAAATATGTGCAGTGTCAAGACAGTCTTCCAAAAGGTTTTCCCTTAAAAATGGGGAAAATCAGCCCTAGAATAAAGACTACTCTGAACCTGCCTTGACAAAACAACTGATTTCAAGCAAAGCACTGTCAGAAAAAAGCTGAACACTATTCAAAGGAATCCAGTGAAATCCAGGATATGAAATTCACACTATCTGCCCTTCAATAAAAAATGATCAGGCATGTGAAGCAAGAAAAAAAAAAAAACTAGAACCAAGAGAAAAACCTATCTATAGACCCACAACTAGAAATCACACAGGTGGCTGAATTAGCAGATACATCACTGGCAGCACATCTGTTTTGGTTTTATAGGTTCAAGAAATGAAAAATTAAAGCAGCCTAAAATAATGATGAAATAAATGATAAGGGGTAAAAATCTTTTAGAAATTAACTATGTATCTGAAACTAAAAAATACATGAAATAGAATTAACAGCTGTTAGACACTGAAAAGGAAATGATAATGAATTTGAAGATATATCAACAGAAACCATTAAAAGAACACAGAAAGAGAGAAAGAATAAAAGACACAAAATATACAGGCATCACTGACCCCGGGATAATATTAAAGGGTCTAGTGCATCCATGGAAACTCTAGTGTGGTAGTGGTTAAGTGTTACATCTGGTAATCAAAAGGTCAGCAGTTTGAAACTACCAGGCGCTCCCTGGAAACTGTATGGGGCAGTTCTACTCTGTCCTGTAGGGTCACTGTGAGTTGGAATTGATTCAATGGCAGTGGGTATGGTTTGGCTGATGTTAATGCATCTGTCACTGGAGTCCTACAATGAGAGGAGGGGTGGTACACAAAAGTATTCAAAGAAACAGTGTTACAAGTTTTTTTTAATTTATTGAAAACTGTAAACCCACAGATCTAAAAAGCTCAACAAATTCCCAAAAGAACCCATAGAAAACCTCACCAAGGCTCATTATAATCAAATTTCTGAAAACCAGTGATAAAAAAAACTTTAAAAGCAGCCATATGTGGAGCTTCACTATCACCAAGCAAGAACAGCTAGGAGTGGAATGCATCCTTCGGACCTAGGGTCCCTATGCTGTGAACCTCCTCCTAGACCCTGCATCCTGAAAGAGAGAAAGAGAGAGAGCTATAACACCAGAGATAGAGACTGATGGTGAGGGGCAGGGGCACAGAAACAGCAGCAACAGAGGCAGCAGAACCAGGAGACCAGCAAGAGATGGCGTGCTCAGCTCCCTGTCCCACAGAGTGATACAGATGAGTGCCCTCAGGCAGGAGGCTTCCTGACAGAACGCGGTGCCTCCGGACACTTGTTGGTGGGAGACTTACTAAACCATGGCACTACAGCGTTGAATGCCTCTGGGCTGAGGCTTACCAGGGGAGTAGGGTGCCTATGGGAACTTAGTGGTGGAGCTAAAGAGCTCTGTAACACTTGCCCAAGCAGGGCTAAGGCTGAGCCATGGGAACAAGGGGCTGAGGCCGAGAGGGTAACAAGCCAAGAGGTCATGACCCAAGGGCTAGAGAGAGGCCTGTCTGTGGGCATGGTTGAGAAAAGGCTCTCCGGATCAAAGAACTGTATCCTCAACTATAACCTATTGCTTCCCTAATAAGCCCTATAATCTTGAGTATTGTCTGAGAGTTCTATGTGGCCACTGCAGGGAATTTCTGAACCCAACAGAGAAGCAGAAAGTGCCCTGGTAGGGACAAACAGTCAGAACTGGTAAAAAGTTTGGAGAGAGAAGGTATGCCTGGCCTCAACAGAAATCAGCTTTGGATTGTTGATGCTGATCGTGATTTTCCGTCTTCCTTCTGAAGTTAGATGAAGAGGTCAGACACCTCTACTTTGTCATTTTTATAGCCTTTTTTTTTTTTAATAAAGAGGGCTTAGATGATTTATTTTGTTGATCCTCCACAGTGCAATGAAACATACTGCCAGTTAAATCTGGCTACTGACAACAACAAATAACCTCATAAGCAAAGCAAGTGGTTGAAAAATCATAACATGATCTCATGTAAAATAATGTTAACACCTGAAACAAAGTCAAAACCTGTGGTTTAGGTTTTCAACAGGCACAGCGATGAGAAGGAAGACATGCCAGGTGCAGTGAGGTTCAAGATCTGGCACCCGACAGGATCACACAAAAAGTGCAGCCCAGCCATCGCCACTGCAGCAGAATCGCCAAGTGGCCAGCAGTTTGGGCAGCTGAGTCCTGTTCAGTGCCTTCCAAAGAGAAAGAATGCGAATCGTTGATCACGCTTTCTGACAAGCCTGCTCTTAGGATATGCCATGTTACCTATTTTAGTAAACCAGGAACGACATTTTTGTTTCTAAAGAAGCTCAAATGTTGGTTATGCTACTTTGGAAGAGGAAGGAGGTAAAATTTTGAGTCCTAAAACTGACTTCCTAAAACCCCCGGATTTTATAATGAATAATGAAAAATCTCCTCAATGAAGCCCTGGTTAAGAGATAAGCTGCAAACCAAACTGGGCAGTTCAAATCTATTAGCTGATTCTTAGAAACTTTATGTGGCACTTCTGTCATGTAAACTGAGACACCAAACCCATTGCCATCAAGTCGATTCTAACTCATAGCGACCCTACAGGTCAGAGTAGAACTGCCCCATAGAGTTTCCAAGGAGTGCCTGGCAGATTTGAACTGCCAACCTTCTGGTTAGCAGACACAGCAGATAATCACTATGCCATCAGTGTTTCCATTCTGTCTTACAGGTTTGCCATCAGTCAGAATGGGTTTGGTGTTTTAATTGCCCCAGAATCTGGCCATCTAATGTTGGTATGTCTGCAGTGCTCCTGATGGTCTGCACCAACTAAATGGTCTATCTTCAGCATCCTGAAGTCTAGCAGCCTCCTTTGATAGCATCTGTCCTGCAGGAACAAATGTGCCTGTCCCCATTCCCTCACTTCGAGAGGCACAAATCTAACAATGACATCCGATTTCTGGCCAGAAATGATGCAAACATGAAAGAGTGAAGCAACACCTTTAAAATACACAAAGGAAAAAAACTGTCAACCTAGAATTCTATATCCAGTGAAAGTATTATTTGAAACTGTGGGCTTTTTAAACAAAGAAAAACTGAAAAATCTATCATTGGTAAAGGAAAACTATGAAAAACGTTACAGGAAATTCTTCATACACAAAAAAAACGACACCAGGTACAAATCTGGGGTAAACAAAGGCACTTCTGGGTAGACTCAAACCACTAACCCTTCAGTCAGTAGTCAAATGTTTAACTATTTGCACTACTCAGGGGCTCCTGTGTAGCATACTAGAAAAACTTCAAAGTACGTGAAGAAAAACCTTAAAGAACTGAAAGAACATATAGAAAAATCTACAGTGGGGTCTAAAGCATCATCAAAGTGGAAACTTAAGTCATTGACTTGACACTTTTTTTTTTTTTTTAGCATTTCATTTAAAAGAATTCCCTCTTTGCGTACTGCCTTTCTATATAGTTCAACACATTTTAAATTTCTCTTATTGTGAGTTTGATGCTTTAGAACCCCACTCTAAGTAATTCATGGACCACAATATGGAAGATTAGCGAGGACCTGAACAACACTAACACTGACACAGAGCTTTCTACAGACTAACAGCACAACACGTTACTTTTCCAGCGCACATGGAACAGTCACTCAAGACAGACCTCATACCGAGCAATAAAACAGGTCTCCATACATACATGACAGCAGTAATTACACAAAGTTCTCTGACCACATGGAGTTTTAAAACTCACAATAAGAGAAATTTATCTGAAGAAGTCCTCCAGTACTTGAAAATTAAACAATACATTATAAACAACTCACAGCTCATATAAGAAATCACAGAAGAAATTAGACAATACTTTTAATTGAATGAAAAATTTAAAACATGTCAAATGCTAAAAAAAAAGTCTCAAGTCAATGACTTAAGTTTCCACCTTGCCCAAATCCACTGCTGTCAAGTTGATTCTGGTTCACATCGACCTTATAGGACAGAGTAGAACTGTTCCACAGGGTTTCCAAGGCTGTAATCTTTATGGAAGCAGACTGCCAAATTTTTCTCCTGAGAAGCAGCTGGTAGGTTTAAAGCACCAATCTTTTGGTTAGTAGCCGAGTGCTTTAACCACTGTGCAATCAGAGCTTCTCTAAGAAACAAGAGAAACAAGAGCAAATGCAACACAAACTAAACTGTTGAAAGAAAACAGTAAATGTAAGAGCAAAACTCAATGAAGTAGAAAACAAAATTATAAAGAAAACCCATACAACTAAAACCCAGTTCCTCTGATAAGATAAATAAAATGGATAAATCTCTAATTATATGGATTAGGAAAGATAGAGAGAAAGGATAAAAGCACAAAATACCAATCTTAGGAAAGAAGAAAGAAAACCTTACAGGTGTTAAAAGAATAACATAAGAATGTAATGAACAACTTGTCAAGAATCTGACAACTTAGACAACAGACAATCTTCTTGAAACAAACTCAGAAATAAACAGCCTGAATAACACTACATGTATTAGAGAAACTTAATTCTTAGGTTTAAAATCTTTTCCACTGAAACAACAGCAACAATAATGAAAAACAAAAACTGCACAAAAATAAACCAAACCAAAAGCCTACAAGAATAACATTAAAAAAAAAAAATACCCTAACAATGAAATAACACAAACAAACAAAAAAACATGCCCAGACAGCTTCACTGGCAAAATCTACC
Organism: Heterohyrax brucei; assembly: GCA_028571685.1. NCBI lineage: Eukaryota > Metazoa > Chordata > Mammalia > Hyracoidea > Procaviidae > Heterohyrax > Heterohyrax brucei. The sequence goes on from CM053143.1 coordinate 137,226,051, forward strand.
AAACGCTTAAGGAAGAAATAATACTGACTTAATAAAAACTTTCACAGAAAATAAAGTGGGGGGAGGAACATTTTGCAACTCATTTTGGAAGTCCAAGATTGTCTGGACATTAAAACCAAATAAACAAATTACAAGGAAATATGACTATAAACCAATATCCCTCATGGAAATAGCCACAGAATCTTTTAACCAAGTTTTAGCCCATAAAATTCACCATACACGGAAGGATGATACATAACGTCCCAAAGAGGTATATCACAGGAATGTTAAGGTCTGCTTTATCCTTTAAATCTATGTAAGTCACTATGTCATCACACTAAAAAGAACACGTGATCATTTCAACAGATGCAGAAAAAGCATTTGACAAAATACAATACACATTCATGTTAAACACCATCAGGAATAAGTAGGACACTTTCTCGAACTGACAGATAGCATTTATGAAAATTCAAAAGGTAGAATCATACTTAATGATGAAAGAATGGATGCTTCCCATCTATTGTTGGGAACAAGGCTAGAATACATGCTATCACTGCTCATATTCAACACTGTTCTAGAATTTCTAACCAATGCAATAAGCAAAGAAAATAAATAGCATAAAGACCAGAACGGAAGACACAAAACTGTCTTCATTTATGGACATCAACACTGTACATGTACAGAATCCTAAGGAATCGACAAAAATGCTAGTAAAATAAAGCTGCAAGAAACAAAATATATATATATATTTAAAAAATCAATCATATCTCTCTATATATGCAACAAAAATCAGGAATTGAAAATCAAATGCAATACCCCAATAACATTAAAAATACATATAAATAAATTTAATCAAATATTACAAAACCTATATACTAAAATCTACAAAACATTGTTAGAGACATTAAAGGTCTAAATAAAAGGAAAAAGATACTTTCTTGATGGATTGATAAACTCAGAATTGTTAGGATGGCAATTCTCAAATTGACTTATAGATTCAAATCAATTCCAATTAAAATCCCACGAAGCTTTACTTTGGGGGGAACTGGGAGTTCAAATTGATAAGCTGATTTTTAAAATTTATATAAGAATGCAAATTATCTAGGACAGGAAAAAATGTTGGAAAGAAAATAAGTTGGAGGACTTCCACTGATTCCAAAATTTACTATGAACCAGGCAGGGTGGTACTGGCATAAATGTATACAAATAAGTCAAGGAAACAGAAGAGTCCAGAAATAGATTTACCATACACATGGTCAATTAATTTTCAACAAAGATGCTACAATGATTCAACAGGAAAAGGAAAGTCTTTCTATAAATAGTACTCAAACAAGACGATATCATTAGGTAAAAAGAATGAAGTTTGACTCAGACCTCACACAAACATTAACTTAAAAATGTACCACAGACTTAAATGAAAGAGCTAAAATCCTAAAACTTCCAGAGGAAAACATGGGAGACAAATCTTTATTACCCTGATATAGACAAAGATTCCTTATACAAAACACAAAAGGCACAAAGAAAAAAAAATGATAAACTGGATGTCATCAAATTACAACTTGCACTGATTTCAAAGACATAATTAAGACAAAGAGAAACCACAGAATGATAAAAAGTATCTGCAAAAAGTCTTACAACAAAAATATAGTAATAATGAAATATCCTCTAAAATACAAACCACAGTTTTGAACAGACATTACACCAAACGAGACTACCACACAAAGAGATGTAAAATACCACTAGTTATTAAACCAAAAAAAACCAAACCCACTGCCATCAAGTCAGGTCTGAGTCATAGCGACCCTACAGGTCAGGGCAGAACTGCCCCATAGAGTTTCCAAGGAGTGTCTGGCAGATATGGACTGCCAACCTTTTGTTTTGCAGATGTAGCACTTAACCCACTACACCACCACAGTTTTCCATTGGTCATTAGGGAAATGTAAATCAAAAACACAGTGAAATAACACTAAACATCCATGGTTGTTAGGTGTCAAAGAGTTGGTTCCAACTCATACAGACACTATGTATAACAGAACGCTAATTCGCCCTCTTCCCAATGTTTGCTATGTTTTGTTAACCATCACAAGGAGCTCTAATGGAACAGTGGTTAAAGTGCTTGGCTGCTAACTGCAAGGTCAGCAGTTCAAGTCCACCAGCCACTCCTTGGGCGAAAGGTGTGGCAGTCTGCTTTCATAAAGGTTATAGCCTTGGAAACTCTATGAAGCAGTTCTACTCTATTCTGTGGTGTCACTATGAGTTGGAATTGACTCAACAGTAGTGGACGGATGGTTTGTAGCCACTGGATCGATCTGTCTAGTTGAGTGTTTTCCCTATTCTGTTGACCTGCTATGAAGCACGATGTACATCTTTAGGGAATGGTCCCTCCTGATAACATGTCCTAAGTCTCATCAACCTTGCTTCTAAGGAGCATTCTGACTGCACTCCGTCCAAGACAAATTTGTTCCTTCTAGAAGTCCATGGTACATTCAGTATTCCTCACCAACACCATAATTCAAAGGCATCAATTCCTCTTCAGTCTTCCTTATTCATTGTCCAGCTTTCACAAGCAGATGAGGCAGCTGAAAATGCCATGGCTTGGGTCAGGTGTACCTTAGTCCTTAAAGTGACATCTTTGCTTTTTGTACTTTAAAGAGGTCTTTTATGGTAGATTTGCCCAATGCAATACTTCCTGTGCTTTCTTGACTGCTGCTTATGGGTGTTGATTGTGGATCCAAGTAAAATGAAATCCTTAAAAACGTCAATCTTTTCTCCAATTATTTGGATGCTGTTTATTGGTCCAGCTGTTAAGGATTTTCTATTTATATTGAGGTTTAATCTATACTGAAGGCTGTAGTCTTGGATCTTCATCAGTAGGGGCTTCAAGTCCTCTTCAATTTCAGCAAGACAGGTGGTGTCACTTTCATGTTGCAGGCTGTTGAGTGTCCTCCAATTCTGATGCTGTGAGGATTAAATTCTTACATGATAGTAAATAACTGAACAAAGAGTTGTGTAGAAGTTGATTTCCTTGGTAGCCAAGAAGGTTAATTACAGCAGGTGACCTTGAGTGCTGACAACCACAGTCCACATAAATAACAAAGAAGTTCTAATGAAGACTAGAAATCGTACTTTCTCTTTACCTATTTGAGCTCTCAAAAGGGCCAGTCTAAGGCCACGATAAGGAAAAGAGTAGACACTGAGCAAAGTGTCTGCACAAGCTTCTGCTCATCTAGGTTTACCAGCTTCCTCGTCAGGTTGGTGTTACATCACCTGACAGTTTACAGTCACTGCAGTGAGTCTGGTTCCACTTATGCATCCTTAAGCCTAAGCCTTAATGATCAAAATCTCTGTTAATACAATCTTTCATCCATTCTCCTGCTTGTTTTGCTGTCCATTTCCCTTAAAAAAAATTACCGTGCTTTAAGTTAAAGTTTATAATTCAAGTGAATTTGCCATATAAAATCCTGTATACATACCTCTACGCAACTCTAACCCCACCCTGTGACAGCACACTCCTCCTTTCCACCCTGCAATTCCCGTATTCGTTCAACCACCTCCTGTCTCCTCCGGTGCTCTAACAACTTCGTGTATACTTTAAGGTAAGAAAGATACCCTTCACCAGCACCACTGTATGTCTTACAGTCCAGTCCAATTTTTATCCAGACAGTTGGCTTCAGTACTCGTTTCAGCTCTGGGCTAGCAGCAAGTCCAGGTGCCAAGTTCTCAGAGAACCCTCCAGGATGTTGGACCATCAAGTTTGGTATTTCAACAGAGTTCTAGATCTGCATCCCCATTTTTCTCTTGCTAGTCAGGGAGTCTACATCGTGTTCCCTGTTAGGGCAGTCACTGGTGGTGACCAGGTGCCATCTAGTTCTTCTCACGCTGATGTAGTCTCCCAAACATTTGGCCCCTTCTGTCTCCTGGGCTCATATTTTCCTTATGTCTTTTGTCCTTTGTTCCCTTGATTCTTTATTGGCTAACCAGAATTCCGATTTCCCTTGTACCTGGGTTCTCCTGGTCTGCTTCTATCTACCTCGTTTCTCATTGGTCGTATACTCGATGCTTAATTTTCAAGTGTGCCCTGCACTGGTATTTTCAGTCTTGCCTACTAAGTTGTCGACTACCTGCTCATTCTACACTTATTGACTATTATTTATGTCTTTTGTGGGGATGCAATATGAATGTCTTAGCCACCTAGGGCTGCCATAACAAAATACCACAAAGTGGGTGGCTTTAAAGATCGGAAATGTATTTCCTCACATTTCTGGAGACTAGAAGTCTAAGTCAGGGTATTGGTTATGTTGACTCCTTCTGACAGCTCCTAGAGAGAACTGTTCCATGCCTCTCTCTTACCTTCTCGTGACTGCTGGTGATCCTTGGCATTCTTTAGTTTATGGATACATTTTCACATGGCTGCTGTCTCTTTGTTTCTATATAAGGACATCACTACTTATACAGAGGACATTAGTCCTATTTCCTCCCAGTATAGGACATGCCTTTTAATTTTCCTAATAGTGTTTTTTGAAGAGTAAAAGTTTTTAATTTTATTAAGTTCACTTTATTTCACATAGCTGGAATTTATTAATTACCTACTGATTTTTTCACAGATTGATTAGAACTGGAAGAGAGAAAAGATATGTCAGAAAAGTGTCTAATAACTTTTAAAAGGTAAGTATCTATTAAGTAACTACTGGACATTCAGTCTTGGAGTGAGGGTGCTGGGAAGAAAGTGTTTGCCCTGTAGAAGCATACAGTATAGTTGACTTATAATGAAACTGTCACACAACAATAAAGTGGAGTTCTGGGAAAGCCAATCAGAACACAGGGACAAGAAAACTGTTTTATGAACTAACTGAGCTTGAAGGGAAAAAAAATGTCAGATGTGAACTTGTAGAGATAAATAGGAAGTTCAGGAAAGAAGTAGAAGGTCTGGGAGTTCCAATCTATTTGTAAGGACTATGTCACTGTTCAGTGTGTACATGTCAGTTTTAATCTGATCTCCCTCACAGCAGGTAAGAATTCATCAGTCCAGATTAACACGTGAAACACCTTAATGTGGACAAATCTGTAGGTCATTATGCTGAGTGAAATTAGGTTAGTCACAAAAGGACAAATATTCATATAACAGCTCACACCAACACTACTCAAACTATTTCAGAGTTCATAAAAGGAGAGAATACTCTCGGATTCTTTCTATAAATCCACCATAACCCTAATACATTATTACTCATGAATACAAGACTCAAATATTTTCAAGAAAATTCTAGCCAACAGAATTCAGCATCACATCAAAAAATATATGAAGACCAAGTGAGATTCATGCTAGTATGCAAGAATAGCTCAACATTAAAAAAAAATCAATCAATGGAATCCACTAAATAAATAACAAAATCACATGATCATCTTGATCAACACTGAGAAGGCATTTGATAAAGTCCAACATCAATTACTGATAAAAACTCTCAGCAAGGAAATAGAAGTATCATAAAAAAAAAAAAAAAAAAAAAAAAAAAGACAAAAAAAAAAACCTGCTGCCAGTGAAACAGTTCCAACTCACAGAGATCCTACAGACAGAGCAGAACTGCCCCACAGAGTTTAAGGAGGGCCTGGCAGATTTGAACTGCCGATCTTCCAGTTAGCTGAATGTCACTATGGTCACCTTCAAAGTACTCCCCTTGGGAAGCTATGCACTAATGCCAGTACCTAGTCCACGCTCCAAAGCAGTTTTGGAACCCTTTCTGGAATAGCAATTGCGTACAGTGGCACAATGGCGAGTACACAAACTTAATTGTATAGTTGTCAGTGAGAATTATTAGCCAGTAAACAAATAACTGCATTGGAATATCCTCTCTACTCACCTGATCTGGCCCTCAGTGACTTTTTTATTTACCCTAAGATAAAGGAAATGTTGGAAGAAAGACATTTTGATGACATTCAGGACATCAAAGTAATACAATGACAGCTCTGATGGCCATTCTAGAAAAAGAATTCCAAAATTGCTTTGAAGGGCCAACTAGGCTCTGGCATTGGCACATAGCTTCCCAAAGGAGTACTTCTAAGGTGACCGTAGTGATATTCAGCAATGAGACATGTAGCACTTCTTCTAGGATGAGTTCACAAACTTAACTGGCAGTCCTTGTGTGTCTATGCTAAAAGCAATGATGAAACTTCCAGTGGCTTTAAGCAGAGAAGTGGCACAATCTTTTCAAGGAAGATAGACACTGACAAGTGTTTTCTGGATTTAGTAACAAGGAGGGAGTTCATGATAGGGCAAGGGCAGCTGTATAGGGTGGAGCATAAGCTTTGTCTTCAACAAAGAAAAGAAACATGTCATTATTGAACAATACTGCACTAACCAAGCAGTGGATAAAAACACTATACGAGGTAGATAAGCTAAAACAAATTCTTTTTTTAATGTCAACCTACCTGGAAGTCCTTTATTTTGATAGATTCTGACTCAGGGTGACCCCATGTGTGCAGAGCAGAACTACTGCACAGGGTTTTCAAGGCCATGGTCTTTTGGAAGCAGGTCACCAGGGCTGTCTTCCAACGTACCTCTGACTGGGTTAGAACTGCCTACCTTTTGGCTAACAGTCAAGCACTTAACTGTTAGTGTCACCCAGGGACACACACACAGATGGATAAAACAAAAAGATGTAAATAGGCAAGGGAGATCCATTGAGTTTTCATCTTAGAAAATGCTGAGGATAAATTTAAGGTGCTTTTAAAACAAGATTAGAACAAGAATTGGTTGATAACAAGCAGAAGAAAATTAACCTGTATTAAAACATTCATATTCTTTGAAATCCTGCTCTAAATAATTTCTCTATACATATCATATGAATTATTATTGTTAGTAATTGGCGATTTAGAGTTTGGGGGGTTTGTTGAGTTGATGGTTACAGTTTTACATAAAAGCATAACTTACATATACTATATAACTTACACAAATAAGTAATGTTCTCCTGGAATCAGTTACTTGTAAGAGTATCATCACTGTAACCTAACTCATAGACATGCTTCGTGCTCAGAGAGATGTTCCCTCCAAGCAACCTTCTATAAAATGAAGGTGGTGGTGGTTGTTAGCTGCGGCAGAGTCGGCTAGCCATAACTTCTTTGTATTTCTGTAGCATTATATGCATAATCCTATTTCTTTAATGGCTTTGTGTCTGCCTCCCACACTCTACTGTGAGCTCTTTCAGGGCAGGGATTCTTTCTTATTCGTCTTTGACTCCCTAGTGCCTAGCTCACTGCCTGCCTAGCACACCACCTGACACGCAGCAGAATTCATAACTGCACGTTAAACTGCTGGATCACTGAGATGCCTTCCAGTCTAGAAGCCCTCACCTAGGTACCAGCATCCACCTGGTGGTAGTAGCTGCACAGTGCAGTCCATCACAGAGGAATGAAACAGTTTATGGACAGTTACTCTTATAAGCCTGAATGGGTCAAGTAATAGCAAATCTACATATACTGAGTATCTGTACTGGTGGCGAAATGGTTAAGAGTTCAGACTGCTGACCAAGAGGTTGGAAGTTTGAATCTAACAGCTGCTCTCTGGAAACCCTATGAGGCAGTTCTACCTTGTCCTATAGGGTCACTAAGAGTTGAATCAACTTAATGGTACACAAAAAACAAACATACAACAAAAAGCCAGTTCATGCAAAGCCATAATGCATTTTCTTCGTTTCACAAAATCGATCAGATAATTACCTGTTACGAACACTGCCAAGCCGAAAATTTTTATAAATAGATATAATTCACTAGTTCTGTTACACAAAAAATTAAGTTTATTAAAATAGCTAACATATCTTCTAGTCTACTGTAGAATAAATACTTCCAATAAAGTCTGCTTCAGAAATATTTTTTACTGATGGTCCAAACAATCCAAGTTTATTATTTATCTGAAAATATTTTTATTTCCTTTTTAGTTATCACAGAATATGGCTTTTAATTTTTAAAACTATAGAAGAAACCACTTTATATTGGAGGTTCAGACACTTCTTAAGTACTATTATTGCTTATACCTTATTTGGAATTTTATTTATTCATCCATTTTACAAAAACCAAAATTGAAGCACCTTCCTAACTGCCTCTCCAGGTGCTTCTCAAATTAACCAGAAAATAATCCAATAGCCTTCTCAAGAAGAGTTATCAGTGAAAGAATGAAGGATCTGTTTGGCCAACAAATTAATTATAAGACCAGGCATCAGGCTAAAGAATTTATGAATTAGTAGTAGCTAAGGATCACTTTATACATAAAGAGAAAGGGAAAGAGGAATTCTAGTTCTTCTGGTAAAAAGCCGTGTGATCTGAGGTCTCTAAGTCATGCTTTCCAGACTACCTGATACTCTAGAAAGGGCAGTAAATTAAACCCAAAGGTAAATGCATCCATCTGCCAGCAGCTGAACTGTGACAAAGGGTCAAAGTCCATTCAATGGGGAAGCAAGTCTGTTTAACAAATGGTGCTGGCAAAACTGGATATCCATGTGCAGAAAAACAAATCAGGGATACACACCTCATATCATGCACAAAAGCTAACTCAAAATGGATCATAAATCTAAATGCTAAACTAGAACTGTAAAGTTCCTGAAAGATAACACAGAGTCAAAACTAGGGGAACTGATTTTCAACATAGATAGCCTATCGAACTAAACTAAAAATGCACAAACAACAAAAGATAAATTAGATAACTGGGACCTCTAAAACCATTAAATAATTATGTTCATCGAAAGTGTTCACCAAGGGACTAAAAAGAGAACCTACAGATTGGGAAAAAAATACTTGGTAATGGTACATCTGATAAGAATGTAATCTCAAAAATGTACAGAAAATATCAACAACTCACCAACACAAAGAAAAACAACCCAAGCAAAAAATAAGTAAACAATATGAACAGACACTTCATCAAAGAGGATATTCAGGCAGCAAATACATGAAAACATGCTGGCAATCATTAGCCATTATCCACTGTCATCAAGCCTATTCTGACTCATAATAATCCTAAAGACAAAGTAGATCAGTTCTATAGTTTCCAAGAAGCACTGGGTGGATTGGAACTACCAACCTTCCAGTTAGCAGTCATAGCACTTAACCACTACTCCACCAGGGTTCATTATTAGAGATGCAAATCCAAACTAAAATGAGATACCACCTCACACCTGCAAAAATGGCAGTGATCAAAAAACAGAAAACAACAAATGCTGGCTGGATAGGTTGTAGGGGAACACGAACTTTTCTTGTACATTGCTGGTGGGATTGTAAAATGGTACAATCGCTACAGAAAATAGCATGATGCTTCCTCAAAAAACTAGAAATAGAAGTCACTCATGATCCAGCAGTCCCACTCCTAGGTACATATTTTAGAAATATAAGAGTAGTGACACTGATAGACATGTGAGGTCTGACAATTATGTTCACGAACTCATCTTATAAAAGGTGCTACATACCTCATTGCTGAATATCACTATGGTCACCTTTGAAGTAACTTTGGGAAGCTGTGCACTGATGCCAGCACCTAGTCCACCCTTCAAAGCAATCTTGGAACTCTTTTTCTGAAATGGCCATCAGAGTTGTTATCATATTACCCTTGATACCCTGAATTTCATCCAAATGTCTTCCTTTCAATATTTCCTTTATTTTGGGGTAAAGAAACAAGTCATTAGGGGTGAAATCAGGTAAGTAGGGAGACTGTTTCAACACAGTAATTTGTCTACTGGCTGTAAACTCCCTTACAGACAACGATAAAATTAAGTTTGTGAACTTGCTACCTTGCCACCATGTGCAAAGGACATTCCAGAAAGATTTCCAAAATTACTCTGAAGGGTAGACTACGCACTTGCATCAGTGCGCTGACAGCTTCCCAAAGGGAGCACTTTGAAGGTGACCGTAGTGATATTCAACAGTAAGGTACGCAGCACCTATAACAATTAAGTTCACAGACTTAATTGTCAAACTGCATATGTTCACTGAAGCATTACTCATAATAAAAAACATATGAAAACCAGCCACCTGTGTGTCCATCAACAGATGAATGGATAAACAAATCATACTACATGCATACACTGGAATACTATGCAACTATAAAAAAAAACCAAGGAGTCCATGCAACATCTTACAACATGGACGAATCTGGAGAACATTACGCTGACTGAAAAAAGTCAGTCACAAAAAGACAAATATTGTATAGTCCTGCTATTATAAAAAGTCAAGAATAGATATATACACAGAAAATGAAGTTCTCTGATGGTTACCAGAGACAGGAGGAAGAAGGAGGGGGAATCATTTTCTAAATAGCAGACAGTTGTTACTTTTGGTGACGGGACAGGCAATTCCAAATACGGGTGAAGTCACCAGAATTCCCCCACCCCCCACTACCATCAAATTGATTCTGACTCATAGTAACCCTACAGAACAGGGAAGAACTACTCCACAGAGTTTTCAATGGGGCACCTGGTGGATTTGAACTACTGACCTTTTGGTTAGCAGTCATAGCACTTAACCGCTATGCCAACAGGGCTTCCTCAGCAAAACCAGACCAAGGTAAATACACTAAGAATTACACAAGTAAAAGAGGTAATTATGGTAAATGTTATAATATATGCAATTTGCAACAACAGTAAAAACAAACAAGAATACATGTATGGTTACATAGGTAGATATGGATGCATACATGTGTACAGAAAGGCATATACATGTATGTGCATGTATAGGTATATCTGTAGGCATAACAATACACACATTTGTGTGTACTTTACATATATATATCCACATATATACAAACTCCACAGATGGCATAGTTATGGAGGCTTCCTAGACATATCCAAAACAACTTGTGGGACTGATTTATTGAGTTAAAAGGGTTGGAACTAGACTCTCAGGAGACAACTTAGTTAACTGGCATAGTTCACAAAGATAATGTTCTCTGTCCTCATATGATGAGTGGCATCTGGTCTCTTAAAAACTTGCAAGCAGTCATCTAAGATATGATACAAAACATTAGTGTCTATTCATCTGGAGCAAAACAGAATGAAGGAAACCAAAGACTCAAAGAATAAACTAGTTCACAGGACTAATGGCCCACATGAACCATGGGTCATGGCCTCTTCTAGCCTAGTATCAGAAGATCTAGACGGTGCCCAGCTACCACTACCAACTGTTCTGACTAGGGACACCATAGAAGATCTCAAATATAATGGGAGAAAAAAGTAGAACAAAATTCAAATTTAAAAAAAACAAACAAACAAGAATTACTGGACCAACAGAGAATACAAGAACCCCCAAGAATATTGCCCAGAGACATCCTTTGAATTTGGGATTGAAGCTATTTCTGCAGGTTATCTTTCAGCCACATACTCAACTGGCTTACAAAATAAACAGTATCACCTGTGAGTAAGGTGCTCCTTTAAACCATAAGCTATAGAAACCAAGCAGTCAACATTTACCCAAAAGCAAAGATGAGAAGCCAAGGAGAGAAGGGGAAGTCCGATCGATGGAAACAGAACAAACAGAATGAAACAGTGGGAATATTGACACATTGCAAAAATTGTAACCGATGGCATGGAGCCAATATATACAAAAGTTGTTAAAAAGCAACCTAATTTGCTGTGTAAACTTTCATCTAAAACACAATAATACGTGTATGTGTGTGTGTGTATATATACACACACACACACACACATACACATATATATATATATTTAAGTAAATTAAAGTCATCCACTATTGCACAGACTCTCAGTCTAGACAGTTTGGGTCAAAATCATTTCCTAGTTCACCTGTATTTTAATCAGCTTATGTTTTTTGGTATTATTTCTTGACTTTCAGCCTACCCATCACACACATACACACACAAGGAAATTTTGATTAAGATGGGACACAGTGACAACTCCCATTTTATTCCACTCAAATTCTTGGGCCTACCTGTACTTCAAGCAATCTCTTCTACTACAAGAAAATGCTAGAGAAAAGACAGTACAATTTTCCCCTTCCACCTATTTTAATACCAAGGACCATGTAATAGAACTGTCCCATTGTACAAACACAGCCTACAGACAGCTCCAATATGTGCCACCTTGGAGCTGGCTTTGGCTCTCTGGAGCAAAGCCGAGATTTAATGAGGCTTTCCGGATGGCAGGTCACCATGGTGTGCTGAATGAAGGTCTCTGCAGAGAATCCTGCATTATTCCTAAGGAACTGCAGATGGCTCACTGACAACTGAAGCTTGCTAACAGCAGACATCAGATGACCTGTGACAGAATTTCATAAAGCCTGCCATGTACACGCAGCTGTCTATCTAGGAGACCCTAAGGTAACCAGTGCTATAAATAGGGAAAGCTCCCACTAACAAGCTAAAAAATTCTATAATCGATCCACTTCCTAACACATCTTTTTTGACCTCTACATCCAAAAATTATCAGCTACTTTAAATGTTAAGCATTAGGGTGGAAGAAGAGCGAGCAAAATAAATTCTGGGAAAAATAATTTCACAAATGAAGAATTTTAGTGTTTTTGAGCTGGAAAACTCGGATGTCCTGCTTCTATGGACTCCTGTTGTTAAATAAAAATCCACTCCATCTCTCTTACCTTGCAAGGGTTATTGTTTTTATTTGAAGGCCTTTTCCTTTCTACATTCCAAAATTTATTATGAGATACAAATGAGGATAAACCAATTATTGTTTATAAGAACTAAAAAAAAATTTTAGCTGCTAGTGTTAGTTCTGCTAGTAGGTAACGATCCCAAGCTTCCTTATATTTCACAAAATGACAGGATTAGAATACACACAGGTGCAGGACTTGGGTTTCATAGATGCCGTGGAGCTCTAGAAGTCCTTTAAACCTATATGCAAGCATTTTTTGAGTATCATCATTTTACTAGGGCTAGGATCTATTTTCATCATGTTTACAAAATGGGTTGAGACTCAGAAAAGGTAAAGAACTACTAGCTAAGGCAATTTCTAAGTAAAAAGTGGTGAACTAAAGAGTCTACAATCTCATTCCTTAGACAACTACAGGAAAGGTAAAATTTTAAGTCAAGTGAAAGAGAAAAAATAAAAAGCCTACAAACATTCATCCTTACAGAATGGCGAAACTACAAATACTGTTCATTCAACTTTCTACAATCCTACAGGGTCTGTGAGAGAACACGCTACAGGACAAAGGGATGCTTCTTCAAAAAATTCTAAGGAAAGAAAGAAGAAAATAAGCAGGTGAGATTTTATGGATTAAAGGAAATATAGGAAACATATTCACCAAGTGCAGTGCAAGAACCTTACTTGGATCCCAATAAAGTTAACCAAAATGTATAAAATATCATAAAAATTTGGACACTGACTCGATATTAAGCCAAGTGCTGTTGAGTCGGATCCGACTTTATTTCTGATACAGGGGACGTGATATTGTGGTTCAGATTACATTTTTAAAGAGTCCTTACTGGATACGATATATACTGAAGAATTTATAGAACAATTAATACAATGTCTGGAATTTGCTTTAAAATGTTTCAGTAGGGGTGGTTGATCCTACAGGTTCACTATGAGTTCGCATCAACTCAACACCAGATGGTCTGGTGTGGTTTCGTAGGGGTGGTAGTCAGGGAATATAGATGAAATAAGATTTGGTTATACACTGATAATTGTTAAATCTGGGTGTTGAATCATGTACTATTCTTTCTACATTTGCATACACTAGGGATCTTCTATTTCTAAAGACAGTCTTTTTAAGTAGGGAAGCCCTACTAGTCATTATTGTCATGGGTCCCTTCTAGTCATAGGTAAGGACAAATGCTGGTTATTTGGGATCTGTTGTTGTTCAAATTCTGAACTTAAGTATGTTCCTGTTGCTGGGTGCTGTCAAGTTAGCTCCAACTCATGGCAATGCCATGTACAACAGAAGAAAATGCTACCCAGTTCTATGCCGGGTATAACTTACTTTATTTCAGTAAATGTTTACTGAACACCTGTTAGGCTCACATGCCTCTGAAATTCGATGATTTTTGTAAGGTCCTTTCAGGTACCATTGAGATTGTAGTGGTTAAGAGCATGGTTTCTGGGACAGACTGCCTGGACTAGACTGAGGGCTCTGTCAGCTACTCGCTGTCAGATTTGGGGCAAACTGTTTGCTTTCTCTGTGCCACAGCGTCCTCTTCATCTATAAAATGAGAATAAGAAGAGTACCTGCCTCAGAAGAGCAAAAGGAAGGACTTAAAAGAGTGTCTCACATATAGTCAGCACTCAAAAAATAGTATCTATTATTATTAGCTTTCATCACTGGTCATGTTAAAAAGAAATCTATGACTTTCACTCTACTGTCATCGAAAGTCTCACATAAAACACTGTCTGATAACTCTTACACATGTAACAGTTAAAATGGAAAAAGCACTTCACATTTCCTAAAGTTTAACGGATATGGCATTCGGCTGTGACATATCTATGCTTTTAACAATTTCAGGAAACATTATGCTCCTTCATATTAATTGACAAAAAAGCTACAAGATACAGCATATCAAGCTGCTCGTTAGTGAACCAATTTATCTGGCAGCCCCTTCTGTTCTCAGGCAGTCTATCGCTGTATGCATGTGTGGATATAAGCTCCCATCACTGTAAGCAAGACTAGAAAATGCAAATCAAGCTTAATACACCAATAACTATTTCTCCTCCTGAAATTCTTCTACAGAATGAAAGCTAAAGCATAACAAAGGAGAGCTTCCTGTCTATTCTCTGAAAGGGAGAGTCAGGTGAGATTGCTGCTGTTATTGAGGATAGAGAATGAAGGTCAGAAAAGAAGAGAAAGAGGAGGTTCTGTTTCTACCGTAGACAGTGGAGATAAGTGAATCCAGGAAAGAGGTCAGGATCCATCTGAGGAGAATGCATAATGCATAAATGTATAGCAGTGTAGGTTACTAAGCATGGACACATGGAAAAGAAATTAAAAAAAAAAAAAACCCAAGTAACTCCAATCACTGATCAGCAGAATACCAGGCAACAGACAGCAGGGGGATGCAATGTCTCTAGATCTTTTAAAAATATTAAAATACGGACAAAAAGCCAGTCTGCTTTTCATTATCACCATGCATTGGCAATTTTAAACAATGTTCACAACAAAATATTTCTCCTAAAAAAACTTTTCATTGGTGTTATTGTTTAGTGTTAATAATACGTGTCAGCTTCAAATTAGCAGATTTTAAAGTTTTGCATCTCTAATAACATTTATTCTACTGGGAAGTTAATTTGGTAAACACCCTACCATACGTTTGTGAACAGATTCAGCTACATGGATTCATTTTCAGAGAGTCTGCAATGGTCCCAAATCATTCCGTCTGGCTTCAGATACACAGACACTGTAATCACTGCGACACTACAGAGTTCTGAATCTAAATAACAGATTCAAATAAACAAGGACAGCTTAGTGTCTGAAAAATGGGGAAACAGAATTTTAGTTACTTTAATTCTGTCATTCTATGTGACCATCTAAAATTTTTTATTGGTGACTAAAATATGAAACCGTGAAATAGTGCAAACTGCAGTATTTGTGCTCAGTAGATGCATATCTTATTTCATAAAGGAAACATTTTACCAAATTTAAATAATAACTGAAATTTACAATTGTTGGTGTGTTTTAAAACTAAAGAATCATAACAGTTGTGAGTATTACTGATCTTAAACGGTTACTATCCAAATGGTTACTACCCTCTATACAGTAAAACTGTATAGATGAGGGAGTTTTAAAAAATTATCTGCACTGGCATGAATATACTGTCTTTGATATCCTTCAGTGAGTCGGCATCGATTAGATGGCACTGGGTTTGGTTTGGCTTTTTCGTACTCTTCTATTCTAACACTGGAAACCCTGGTGGCACAGTGGTTATGTGCTATGGTTGCTAACGGAAGGTCGGCAGTTCAAATCTGCCAGGAGTTCCTTGGAAACTCTATGGGGCAGTTCTACTCTGTCTATAGGGTCACTATGAGTTGGAATTGACTGGATGGCAGTGGGTTTGGCTTTTTTTGGTTTGGTCCTAAGATTAATCACTTGTCAATATTTTTTAAAAGAAAGAAAGAAAAACCCCAGACCTTAATGGCTAGTATCAGAACCAGTAGTCTCAACTGATGCTATGCTCTGGTTGTAAAACACAAGAAGAACTGATAAACTTCAATTATTTTGTGGTTTCATGTATATAAATCAAGCATGTTTTGAAAGTGCAGTGAATATCAAATAAAATACAAAAGTGTCTTTCACACATACACAAAAAAATAAAGCAAGTACACTTTTTTAATTGCTGGCATTCGTGCTACCAAATCATGGTTTAGATGTGAGTACCTACACATTTCAAGATCTATCCTTGAAGTGCATACTGTCGATGACAGGGTAATATTCATATGCCTTCAAGGAAGACCAGTTACCACAACCATTATTCAAATTTATGCACCCACAACTAAGGCCAAAGATGAAGAAATTGAAGATTTTTACCAGCCTGATGTTAAACACACATTCAAGACACATTAGCAATTACTGTTGACTGAAATGCAAAAGCTGGAAATGAAGAAGGAACAGTAGCTGGAAAATACTACTTTGGTGATAGGAACGTCCACCCGGGACATTGCGTGACAGAATCGTGCAAGAACAACAACTTCTGTGTTGCAAATATCTTTATATAACATAATAAATGGTGAATAGACATGTGTACTTCACCAGATGAAATATAAGGAATCAAATTAACCACATCTGTGCAAAGAGACAATGGAAAGGCTCAGCATCATCAGTTAGAACACAGGTAAGAGTTGACTATGGGACAGACTACCCACTGTTCACATACTAGTTGAAAATGAAGAAAATTAGAGCAAATCTATGAGAGTAAAAGTATACCCTGAGTATTTTCCACATGAATTTAGCTACCACCTCAAGAATAGATTTAACCAACTTCGATGAGTGGCGTCTGGGGTCTTAAAAGTTAGCAAGCAGCCATCTAAGATGCATCAATTGTTCCAACTCACCTGGAGCAAAGGAGCAGAAAGAACACCAAAGACAAGAAAGATGTGATTCCCAAGAGACAGAAAGCACCATACAAACAGAGACTCCAGAGATTAGAAGAACCAAATGGTACTCAGCTACCACCAACGACCAATCTGACAGGGAACACAATAAAGAGGCCCTGATGGAATGGGAGAAAAGAGGGGTGCAGAACTCAAATTCTAGTAAAAAGACCAGACCTGATGGTCTGATTGAGACTGGAGGGACCCCAGAAGACATGGCTCTGCACATGGCCCCAGGACTAAAACCATTCCCTAAGTGAACTCTTTAGACAAGAATTAGACTGGACTATAAAACATAGAATGATACCAGTAAAGAGTATTCTTCTTGGCTCAAGTCAAGTCATGACACTAAAAGGGCAACTTGTCTCCAGAGATGAGATAAGAGGGTAGAAGGGGACAGCAGCCGGTTGAATGGACACAGGAAACGCACAGTGGAGAGGAGGAGTGTGTTGTCACATTGTAGGGAGGGCAACTAGCATCATACAGCAATGAGTGTATGTGTTATTGCATGAGAAGCACTTGGCAAGGCACAACTAAAAAACAAGAACAGATATGATGCACTAAATACTAATGAGCAATAGACAAACTGTGGTATGCCATCAAGGACATTATACATTAAAAAAGCAAAAGGCCATTCAACAGACAGGAAAGAAAGAAAAGTCCAAAATGAATGTCAGAAGAGACTCTGAAACCTGCTGTTAAATACAGAGTAGCTAAAGTGAAAAGAAGAAATGATGAAGTAAAGAGCTGAACATATTTCAAAGGGTGGCTTGAAAAGACAAATGAAACTATTGTAATGAAATATGTAAAAACCTAGAGTTGGAAAACCAAAAGAGAAGAACCTGCTCAGCATTTCTCAAACTGAAAGAAATGAAGAAAACTGTCAAGCTTTGATTTGCAATAATGAAGGATGCTGGTGGGAGGTGGAAGTGGGGGAGGGGCGGGGAATTAAACTCCAAAGGAAGCATCAGAAGAATGTGGAAGGAATACACAGTCACTGCACCAAAAAGATCTGGTTGAAGTTCAACCATTTCAGGAGGTTGCACACGGTAAATAACCTATATGGTACTGAAGAAAGAAGTACAAGTTGCACTGAACGAACTGGCAAAAAAAAAAAAAAGTTACCGGAAGTGACAGAATACCAACCGAGATGTTTCCACAAATGGATGCAACACTGGAGGTGCTCACTCATCTATGCCAAGAACTCCGAAGTTAGCTACCTAGCCAACTGACTGCAAGAGATCTATATTTGTGCCCATTCCAAAGAATGACGGTCCAACAGAATACAGCAATTATTGAACATCATCACTAACATCACATGCAAGTAAAATTTGGTTGAAGGTCACTCAAAAGTGGTTTTCAAGCAAGTACATCAACAGGGAACTGCCATAAATTCAAGCTGGATTCAGAAGAGGACCTGGAAGGAGGAATGGCATTGCCTGATATCAGATGGACCTTGGCTGAAAACAGAGAATACAGAAAAGGTGTTTATGCCTGTGTTTGACTGACTATGAAAAAGCTTTCAACTGTGTGGATCACAACAAATGATGGATAATATTAGGAAGAACTGGAATTCCAGAACACATAATTGTGTTCTTGAGGAATCTGTACACAGACCAAGAGCAGTTGTTCAGACAAAACAAGGGAGGTTGTAAGGTTTAAAGTCAAGAAAATCAGGGCTGTGTCCTATCACTATGCTTATTTAATCTTTATGCTGAGCAAATAATACAAGAAGCTGGATCACATGAAGAAGAATGTGGCAACGGGATCAGAGGAAGGCTTATTAACAAACTGCATTACGCAGATGGCACAACCCTGCTTGTTGAAAGTAAAGAGGACTTGAAGAATTTATTGATGAAGATCACAGACTACAGCCTTCAGTATGGATTACATCTCAACATACAGAAAATACGGATTCAGTATGGATTACACCTCAACATACAGTCCAGTCAACTGTAAAGAAAACAAAAAATCAACAAGCAACATCACAATAAATGGAGAGAAGACTGAAGTTGTCAAGGATTTCATTTCACTTGGATCCAAAATCAATGCCCATAAGCAGCAGCCAAGAAATCAAACAACACATTGCATTGGGCAAATATGTTGCAAAAGACCTCTTTAAAGCTTTAAAGAAAAAAAAGGCAAATGTGTCACTTTTCAGACTAATGTGGTGTACCTAATCTAAACCATAGTGTTTCAAATAGCCTTAAATGTACACAAAAGCTAAACAATGACTAAAGAAGACAGAATGTCTTTAAATTATGGTGTTGGCAAAAATACTGCATATACCATGGATTGCCAGAAGAATGAACAAATCAGTCTTGGAAGAAGTATAGCCAGAATGCATCATAGAACCAAGGACGGCAAGACGTCACCTCATGTACTTTGGACATGTTGTCACGAGGGAGCAGTCATTGGAGAAGGACATCATGCTTGGTAAAGCAGACAGTCCTTGAAAAAAAGGAAGACTCTCAATGAAATGGGTTGATGCAGTGTCTGCAACAACAGACTTAAACATAGCGACTATCGTGAGGATGGCACAGGACCAGCCAGGGTTTGTTCTGTTGTACACAGCACAGCTCTGAGTCGAAACCAAATTGAGGACACCAAACAGCATTTACACCCAGTCTTCCAGATACTATGACATACTATCTATCTTATTTTCACATTAGATTTTAAGATCCTTTAGGTAAGAAATCATAGACTGGAGCTTTATAATCATAAGAGTTGAGAGAACATTTGTTTAATATGTAATAACCAGCCTCTCAAGATTTTTCAGCAGAAATAGTATATATTCTGAGATTTAACAGCTCTTACTGTGTGAATTAAAGAGCCCTGGTGGCGCTGTGTTTAAGGAGCTCAGCTCCTAACCAAAAGACCAGAGGTCTGAACCTGTCAGCCACTGCCAGGAGAAAGATGTGGCAGTATGCTTCTGCAAAATTTACAGCCCTGGAAACTCTATGGGGCAACTCTCTACGAGTCAAAATCAACTTGACAGCAGTGCGTAGTAGACTGTGCAAAACAATGTAAAGAAAGTTAACACTTTTCTAAAATTATTCCATCTGCTGCTTAACTGATGGAGAATATTTGGTAAGTCCTTAGAAATGAAATTATGTTTTTCCAGCATATTTCTGATTAACTTCTGATTAACATACAAATCATTCATTTCATCAACAAATACAAGTAAATGTTTGCTCTGTGCTTGGTATTGTGCTTGTTTCCAGGGCTGCAAAGACAACTCGGATCAGTGTCTCTGCTATTCAAGTGAATGATAAATATAAACAAATAATAAAAATGTGAAGAGTGAGACAACAGATACATGTATAGGAGCAAAAAGAAGCCACTCAAAGTAAGCTCCAAACCTCAACTACTTGGAAACTAAGAAAGAACTCTGGTATGCATGTCAAAATTAAATAAAGCAGTGAACGCTGATTGCACACTTTCTTCACTTCCAAGAAGCCTGATCATTTTCATCTTCACAAGCCCTATTTAATTAATTTCATCCACAAATGATAAGAATCAAAATGTTATAAATACATAAAGCGTGGCACTGAAAGTAACAAGTTAGAACGGAGTCAGCCTAGACACAAGAAGATCAATTAGGAGGTTACTATAACACTCTGAACACTGAAAGATGATGAGGACTTGAATTTGGGTAGTGACAATGAGACAACAGAGAGGAAACTCAAGAGAGATATTTGGGGGGCAGTGTTGAGGAGGCTAAACTGTGGGATGGTGGAAGAAAGGAAGAGGAACAAATAAGTTTTTTTTGGAGAAGAGCATCAATAGTGATGTCATTAACCAATATGGAAAAGGGAGGATGAACAGCTAAGAACAGGAAGAACCTAAGTTTATCTTTATACACACTTTTTTTTAATGAGGTGCCTAAGGGACAATGACAAGCAGATGTACAGTAGAAGATAGAAAAGCAGATTTGGAGTTTTAGGAGGGGTGAGGCTTACTGACATAGCTTTATGGATTGTCTGTTGAGAGATGGAATTTAAAACACAGGGCTGGATAATACTGGGTAGTGAGAGTACATTTAAGTGGGAAAGACTGAGAATGGGACTTGACTATACATGGTTCTGCATTATTCCTTAAATATTTACCTTGTCATACAAGATTATAAACTTTCATAAATTAGAAGTCCTTATCTTTTACGATTTTTACCCACTGCAGTACAGAACAGAGCATGAGCTCTGGAGACAGATAGTCCTAACTCCGCCACTCAAGGGCTGGGTAACCATAAGCAAGTTATGTAATCTCTTTAGGCCTCAGTTTCCTTATCTTTGCAATGGAGATATCATAGTAACCACCATGGACAGTTGTTGTGAGGATTAGATGAGATAAAGCATGTATAGTGCTCAGTATAGTGTCTGACACAGAGAAAACTCTCAACAAATGTCAGCCACTATGATGATGGCAATGACGGATCCCTTACTCAACTTAGTACAATGTTAGCCATCTGATAGGAACCTAATAAATACTGCCTGTGTCGTTCTATGCGTTTTTAAAAAGTATTTTCATCTCTCAATGGATGGCCTATATAAAGAGTACTTTGTTGAAATGAATAAAATATAGCTTCCTATAGTAAACAGACTGAGGACTTTCTCTAAGGTACATATGATTTCTACCATGTAAAAGAACTTGATTAGGAAATGACTGCATTGAGAGAAAACCGTACTCTTGTATTTCATACCCACTGACATTAATGAACTACTGCCTCTGATCTATTTCTACATTAAACATTCCTAGTATCCATGATAAAACTAAAACAGAACTCCAAAATTTAAGTTTCCTAATTATCCATGACAACAAAGGATTTCAACAATATTTAGGTAGAATTAAGCCCTGTTCCCTCAAAGCTTTCCTAGTTTATGGCTTCATTATCCCACTTATCAAACTGTACTCTGGTTGGCAATATGTAAGCCTCTTTCATCCTATAGATTTATAAGACCTTGATGTAAAAAAAATGTGTTATATTCATCACTGTACCCACAGAATCCAATCCAGAACTTAGCACGCAGTAGGTAGGTGCTCCTAAGTGAGTAGATTAACGAAGGAACTCTGAATATACAAAAACCGAACCCACTGTCATGGAGTCAATTCCAACTCATAGTGACCCTACAAGACAGAGGAGAACTGCCCCATAGAGTTTCCAAGGAGCGCTTGGAAGATTTGAACTGTCAACTCTTTTGTTAGCAGCCATAGCACTTAACCAGTATTCCACCAGAAGCATACAGGACGGGAAAATGGATCAGTTGATGAAATACTTTATCATAATGGCATTACTTTTGTACTCACCATCATTCACGATGACAGTCCGACAGCTGTAGCACAACAATGTTTATAGAGGACTGACTTTTAGTCGTTGGTGTTTTAGGTGCTCGTCGACTTGATTTTGACTCATTAGCAACCTCATGTGACAGAGAACCATTCCTCAGGATTTCCTAAACTATAACCTTTATGGCAGAAGCTCTGATGGCATAGTGGTTAAGCGCTATGGCTACTAACCAAAAGTTCGACAGCTCGAGTACACCAGGTGCTCCTTGGAAGCTCTAAGGCGCAGTTCTACTTTGTTCTGTAGAGTCACTATGAGTTGGAAATGACCTGACAGCAGTGGGTTTGGATTTCTTTCGTTTTTAATATTTATGGTAGCAGGTTGCCAAGTCTCTCACCGGAAAGGCCACAGGGTGGGTCTGAACCATCAACCTTTCTGTGACCAGCTCAATGTATAACGATTATACCACCAGGCTCCTTTGTGGGTTTATGAAGAGCTCAAAATTCATAAAGTATTGCCACTTTTATGGACAAGCAACTTTAAAAATAAAATTTCAGTCACTTGAAAGAAACAAACAAAAAATATAAATTAAGAAACTTAGTTTTTAATTGCCTAAGTTAACTTAGGATGTTGCTGTCAGTTGCCATAAAGTCAACTGCAGCTCATGATAAGCTTGGTGGAGTCGATTCCTGACAGAGCAGAACTGCCCCATACAACTTCCTAAGCCATAACTCTTCATGGGAGAAGGCTGCCACAGTTTTCTCCCACGGAGCAGCTGATAGACTCAATCTGCTTACCTTTTGATTAGTAACCAAGCACTTAACCACTGTACCACCAGGGCTCCTATTTGACAAATGTGTTGATGAAAATGGATACTGCTGCACTTGTCTGTGAATATCCAGTTCTTTAAAGAAATCTACTATTAAGAAATGATCCCACTATAACTTTCCTTCCTCCCCACCCGTCCCAGTGACAGCGATCATTCCCTTATCATTTTATGTACTGTGGTAAACATACAGGTAACAGACCATTATAATTTCTTAAGTGACCACCACAGTGTATACAAAGCAACTTTAGAAGGACCTGGGATTGAATGACACCTCCATTGCTTATTTTGATGTTATAAAATAAAGACAAATGTAAACACCTACAAATGTAAACACTACCATCTATATTAATGGTGTAAAGGGTCCGTCCTGCTCTGGATAAAATCTGTTCCGTTTATTTTTTTACTTACAAAAGTTCCCTTTCCCTTATGCTATTATGAAGTTAAAACATCAGTACTACTCTTGCTGAGTCAAAAAACAAGACTTGCGTTACTTAATAAATTTGATAAAGTCTATATACAACATTAGCAAGACTACTTCTTACAGTTTCTCACCACGTAGGACTGCCATAGCTTGTTGCCACTTTCTGCACTTGTTAGTTAAAGCAATTATTTAAGAGTGCTGGCAAAGGAAAACAAGGAGCACCAACACCTAACACTGACTGGCAAGGAGACAGATTAGCTGATCTTTTTGATTCTGAAAATGGGTCACCGTATCCTCAGCAGTAACCTCTGAATTCTAATGACTGCAAAACCTAGTCTGTAAAACAGAATGCTGACCAGAGGTACACAGCAGGGCTGATGAAAACAATTTACTTTGCGAATTCTAACTATATTTATGTCAAATAATTTGCAAGGTGTGAAATCATTGACTTCTAGCAAGAATAAAAAAAATACAAAAAAAAAACTTGTTGTCACTGAGCAGATTCTGATTCACAGTGAACCTACAGGGCAGAGTAGAACTGCCTCACAGGGCTTCCAAAGAACAGCTGGTGGATTTGATCTGCTGACCTCTTGGTTAGCAGCCAAGCTCTTAACCACTGCACTAACAGAGCACCTCTAGCAAGAATCAAAGATCCTAAGATAGCATTCTCCTGGGCTCTTACTTCCTTATCTGTCTTCCAATTACTACGTATAGTTAGTAAGATCAGCAGGGGGCTGCAAAGTTGATGACCCCAGCTGGCTGCTAGCTTATCTTCATTACTTCAGCCTCTTTTGAGTCTCTGTCTCCTCAATAAAAATTGTGTGAGGCTTGACCACATGATCTCTCAAGTGTCTTCTAACTCTACCTCTAAGACTTTATGAAACAGTAATTTTTAAATGATTTCTCATTTCATTTTATTAAAAATACCAAATTTATATTTCTCTCTATAATAATTTTGCTTGTAGGAGCACATATATACTCCCTGTAAGATAAGGACAGCAATTATTACCTTCATTTGAAACTGAGACCTTGAGGTAAAGATGATTTGTCCAAGGTCTCCTTGATATTCTCAGATTCAAAAATATGCCATTATTTTAAAAAGAAACACAATGACTAGGACCAGCAAGAAGGAAAGGTAATCTTAACATTCTAGTTTTAAATTAATTTGGTTGTGAAGTAATTTAGGGTTATGATCTGAGCTCAATCAGTTCTAACACTGGTATGAGCAATGCTCAGTTCAGTATGAAAAACAAACATACTTGTCAATTCTAATTCATGGCAACCCCATGTTTCAGAGTGGAACCACATTCCACAGGACTTTCAAGAATGTGAGCTGTGACCTCTCAGAAGTAGGTGGCTAGGCCTTTCTTTGAAGGTGTCTATGGCGGGATCTGGAAACCTTGGTGGCACTGTGGTTAAGTGCTATATCGGCTAATCAAAAGGCCAGCAATTCTAATCTGCCAGGTGCTTCTTGGAAACTACGGAGCAGTTCTCCTCTGTCCTATAGGGTTGCTGTGAGTTATACTCAACCCGATGGCAGTGGGTTTGGTTGGTTTTTTTATGGGTGGGTTTGAATCACCAACCTTTTAGTTGGTAGCAAGCACTTAACCGTTTGTGCCACCTAGAAACTCCATCAATGCATGACAGGGGCTGACAAAAAAGGCAGACTTTTCTGATCCCTCCAGTCTCAGCTCAAATGCCATGTCCTTCAATGACTTTTCTCCATCCCCTGTCTCTGTCAGAATTACTGTTAGACTCCATTGACCTTCTATAGAACTTTATTTATATATTTTATAGCACATACAGCTTCCTTTCCTGTAATATACATATTTATGTATATTTATTTTATTATAAACTGCTCTCCATATATATCCTCCAAACTGCTTCTAATAATAAGTAAATATAAAATCAATGATTCCCTAGAAAAGTGACTTTGATGGCAATGTACAGGTAAGAAATACTTTATGTTGTGAGCCAGTATGCACAGCCTATATGTATATATACAAACCACAAACACACACATAAAAAAACAAAAGCCAAATCTGTTGCCATCAGGTCAACTGCTCAATTCTGACTCATGGCAACTCATGGACAGACTAAAACTGCCCCATAGTGCTTCCAAGAAGTGCCTGGTGGATTTGAACTTCTGATCTTTTGGTTAGCAGCTATAAATAACTCTTAAGTACTATGCCACCAGGGTTTCCACTATACCACCAGTTTCCAATACACTCATACTACTTATTTATGTATATAAATATGCAAACTATACAAGTGTTTCACAAAAGACATCTGAGTCAGATCGACTCAACGGCACTTGGCTTGGCTTGGCAATCAAATGAGAACCCTGCCACTTTCATTCTCTTCTTTTATGTTGTACTGCATTTTTTAAAAACTAGATTGATTTTATAGCTCTCTAAAGAGTTTCACCCTAAGTCTGAAATACAATACTCCAGAAGAGTTACTTATTTAAGAAGAAAAATAAATAAGGGAAGATGTACATTTGGGAACATTATTTCATAGTCTGACTATCCAAAAGTCATTCATGGTCTGCTTATCCCTTGCCTTCCTGTAGATACTGGAAATCTAAATACTTTCCCAGACTCCCTTGCAGCTAAATATGGCCATGACCCATGGATGGCCAAGAAGATGTACACAGAAGTCACCAGGCAGATCTTCAAGGGAAGTTTGTTACAGGTGTCTGATTTGGCTGGCATGCCTTTTCTTTCTTCTACCTTGAACACTGGATTCAACAGGACATTTGGGCAATAAGTACCTTTTGACAAGCAGGAGAACAAGACTTTACAAGGGTGAAGAGTAAGAAGAGAAACAGCCTAAGTTCACGGTGGCATAACTGAACCATTAGATCAGCCCAGGGCTACCTATCCAGACATCTTAAACAACACAAATAAATTCCTTACTTTTTAAGGCCATAGTTAGATTTTTAGTTAAGCAGTCCCTAGATGGACCAAACAGTTAGCTGTGCAGCTGCTAGCCCAAAAGGTTGACAGTTTGAGCCTACCCAGGGCTGCTTCAGAAATTCACATCCCTGACAACCCTATACAGCAGTTCTACTCCGCACACATGGGGTCACCAGGAGTCAGAAGTGACTTGACAGCAACTAAGAACAAAAATTTTTCATTTACTGAAAGTATACTAAACACTTTGTAATGTATATGTTTATGCTCAGTAATACAGATACACATTTACTGAGTATAGTATCAGTTTGGAATACACATACGTACATGTATATTTACTGAATGTATCAGTAAATTTGGGATAGACACACACACACACACACAATGTGCAAGTTTGTTTTTTTTTTTAAAGATAAGTGTCTTTTCTGAATTTTCTTTTAGAGGGCCTCGAATGCTTTTATTTATATAAAGATGGCTTTGGAGATCTCCAGACTGGGAAATACCTCCAGTCATCAGTCCATGTAAACAAGTCCTCTTTGTAAAAACTCTGATCATGTGTTTATTTCACTTCATCCCCAGGGATAGTACTAGTCACTGAGAATAGCACAAACATAATCATTAACTCCAAGAAACTTACAGTGTGGTGGGAGACCAAAGATGTCAACAGGCTTATACAATGCTATAAGGTGACTGACATGCCAGGGAGCCATCAGACCATTGGGTGGGAACAGACATAAGGCAGAGGGAGATCATGTGACTCTCATACTGTCACAGGTAATAAAACTAGCATATTTTGCTCAATTATCATATGTATTCAAAATGATCTGAAAAACTGAACATGAAGAAATATGTTTCCATGGCCTCCAATGAAACCATTCTCTGATCCCTAAAAATGTCTGATAGAAAAGAACTTCATTTTTCCCAATTACATCTCCAAATAGCTTTCTTCAAACTAGAAAAGAGACTTAACTGCCTCTCATCTCACATCACATTTATTTTGTACTTACCAGTTAAACTGGTGCAATTGTGTTAATTGACTTTATTTTAGCACTTTGAAAATATCAACAAAAATGGTCAATATCTTTATTCACTCATACATAATAAAGAAAAATAAGAGTAAATTTTGTCACAGAAAAACGATAGAAATTAAAACAACACATGCTAGAAACAAGAATTTTTATCAACACAGTAACTAAGTTATAATTGAATTACCCTGTTACAGCCAATTCCACATGAATATCACCCTGACCTCCATACAATGGCTTACTACTATGACAAGCTGAGTCGTAACAGGTGGACAGGTAGCCCTAGTTAAGTCTATCTGAGATTGTTTTAATCTTCTGAGCAGTCTTAAGTATAATATCTTTACTAGTTACTGAAATTGACACTAACCTAAAAACCCAATAAAAACTGAATGTCATCTAGCCTGAAGAAATGGGGGTTCAGGAGTATGAAAGATCACGTTAAACACAGATTTCAAGCAATGTGGTCTAGGTGCAATTTCTATTTGAGCCCAAGAATATCTCTGTATACGCTCTTCCAGCTTTCTCTAATGCTAACAACCTACACCATTATAGTATGATGATATTATCAAAACCAGGGCACTAACATGGATACAAAGCAATTGAACAAACTCCAGATTCAAGCTTCACCAGCTTTTACTCCGAGTGTCATTTTCTGTTCCAGGATTCAACCCAGGATCTCACATTGAGTTTAGTTATTAAAATCAAAAACAACAAAAAACCCACTGACACGAAGTCAACTCCAACTCATACCTTGGTAACGTAGCGGGTAAGTGCTATGGCTGCTAACCAAAAGGCCAACAGGCACTCCTTAGAAACTGTGGGGTGGTTCTCCTCAGTCCTATAGGTTTGCTGTGAGTTGGAATCATCTTCATGGCAATGGAATTTAGTTGTTAGGTCTCCTTAATGTACCCTAGTCTGGGACAGCTCTTTAATCTCCTTAAATTTTATGAGACCATCACACTTTTAGTGAACACTGGTTATTTATTTTGCAGACTGTCTTATAATTTGAACTTGTCTGATGTTCGTGATTAGAACAAGATATTTTATTTTTGACAAAAATGCTATAGCAGTGACGTTGTATCCTTCTCAGTTCACTGTATCAGTAGTCTTGATATTCCATTATTGGTGGTGTTCATCTTGATCATTTGATTAAGATGGTGTCTGCCCATATTTTAACCCAGTAATTTTATTATCTATCAGTAGATTTTACCTGTTCTAATTGTTACTGTGGAAACCTCGGTGGCACAGGGGTTAAGTGCTACATCTGCTAATCAAAAGGTCACCAGTTCGACTTGGCCAGGCAATCCTCAGATTATTACTGTCGTGTTTGCCTAGTGGTGGTTTTGTCATGTGTCTCATTTTCCCTATAATTATTAATTGGAATTCTTCTGTAAAGAAGAACTGTCTCTTCTCCTAAATTTAACTAGTTAGTTAAATTATATCAGTATAGACTCATGGATACATATTCTAATCCAATACTACAATTACTTACATTGCTGCTCAAACCGCGCCAGATTTGGTCACCAGGAATTCTTTGTGATTGGCCCCGGATCCATTTGACATGCTCACACCCTTGTGTGAGTAGTTCCTTATGTGTCTGTGTGACAAAACAGTCCAAGCTCCTCTTGTATTTCCCCTGTCCTAGCCCTGGAATCAACCACTCCTCCAGGGAACTCTGGCCCTCTTTACTGGAGAATGGTATTTTGACACCAAGAGCTGGGCATTCGGTACACCCACTGCTACAGAGTGTTATTGCTCCTAGTCCCTCCCATTGTAAAGAAAACATGTATGTTAATACTAACACATATACACACATCAACATTTATTCATATGGCTGTCTGTCTGTGTGTGTATATACAGGCTGGAAAAAAAACACAGTTATTATCATCTAGTCAATTCCAACTCACAGTAACTCTACAGGACAAAGAAGAACTGACTCATAGGGTTTCCAAAGAGTAGCTGGCAGATTCAAACTACCAACTTTTTGGTTAGCAACTGTTTTAGTCAGCTAGCGCTGTTCTAACAGAAATACCACAAAGTGGATGGCTTTAACATAGGAAAGTTTATTCTTACACAGCCCAGTAGGCTACAAGTCTGAACTCAGGATATCTGCTCCAGAGGAAGGCTTTCCCTCTGTTGGCTCTGGAGGAAAGCCCTTGTGTTGCATTAGTCTTTGTTTAGTGAGCATCTTGGCATAGTAACCTCAGGTTTGAAGGACACGCTCTTCTCCCACTTCTGCTTTATTGATGGCGTGAGGTTCCCAACTCTCTGCTTGCTTCCTTTATCTTTTATTCCTTGTAGGATAAAAGGATAAAAGGTGGTGCAAGCCACACTCCAGGGAAACTCTCTTTATAACAGAGCAGGGCAGTGACCTTGTGAAGGGATTTACAATCTCACCCTAATCCTCTTTAACATACAACATAAAGAAAATCACAAAACAGAGTCCAGTCATAAAATATCGGGAATCATGGCCCAGCCACATGGCTACCTACAATTTTGAGGGAATACAATTCAATCCATGACAGCAACTGTGCTCTTATCCACTGTGCCACCAGGGCTCCTGTTTGTGTGTGTGTACACACGCACACACACACACACTGTTATAACTAGGTGTTACTGAGTCAACTCTTAGCAACCCTATGTGATGGAACAGAACCGTCCCACAGGGTACTCAAGGATGTAACCTTTACAGGAGCAGATCACTAAGTCTCTTTCCCATCACACACTGGGTGGGCTCAAATCCCCAACCTTTCAGTTAGCAGCCAAGCACCTAATCACTGAATTATCACTGATTCTTATACACGCACATAAACTAGTGAGCTCATACTGATATCCCCAACTCCAATCCAACACTACAGGGTTTGTTCTAGTCTCCCTGATTTTCTTAACTGCAACTCCTTCCACAAACAGTAGGAAAACCGACTCTCATCTAAAATACGCTCACTTATTCATCCATATACATAAAGTAGTTAAAGAACTGCTGGCATATACCCCTGTGAAAAACAGACTAATTGTACTGTATGTGATACAGTTCTTTTTGTATACTATCAAAATGTTGACAACATCCAGTCAAACTTCTGTTTTTTCAAAATATTTAGGCTAATTCTTTTCTTCTCCATCCCTTTCAGCATGGATATGTTACTTGTGTATAATAAAATTAGTTCCATTGGCTTCTGCGTGTGTTCTGCTTTGGGTTACCTATGTGTCATGGTTGACTGTAATGATTTATTGATGTCGAGGGTATATGAAATATTACTATGGCTCTAAGAGTCAAAGAGCTATATTTAAAAGTATATGCAGAGAGGTATTGCTCCCTCCTCATCTCTACCACTCTGCTCCCATTCTCCACCAATATCCCTTCTTTTCCCATTCATTTCTTTTAGACAGCAATCTCTTTAGTTTCTAGTGTATCTTTCTTGTGTGAGCAAATGTGTGTGTTCTCTTATAACTCTTTCATATATGAAAAGTAGTATATCATATTTTGTCCATTTTTTCCCACTTAATAGTATATCTTTGAAGTCTTTCTAAATCAGTTCATGGGAATTTTTTTTTCTATTGTGATTAAGTGAAAGTTTACAAGTCAATCTTGCATATCCACCTCTCTGCAACTCCATCTGCTCTCCTTACCCTGTGACAGCACACTCACTCTTCCAGTATCCACTCAGCCAACACTTGTCCCCTCCTCTTCACCCTCTCCTCTTTCCTCTAGAAAGAAACCTATAGGACAGCCTCATATACCAACAACCAAACCAAACTCAGTGCCATCAAGTCAATTCCAACTCATAGCAATCCTGTAAGGCAGAGCAGAACTGCTCCATAGAGTTTCTAAGGAGCACCTGGCAAGTTCAAACTGCCAGCCTTTTAGTTAGCAGATGCAGCACTTAACTACTATGCCACCAGGGTGTCCATATATATACATATATGTATATGTATACATATATATAAAACCATAAAGTACACACACCACATACATCACTCTGTATTCCTGAGTCCAGTCTATTCTTAGTCCAAAGTGTTGCCTTCATTACTGCTTGGAGGTCCGAGGCATCAGCAAGTCTAGGGACCATGTTCTCAGGGGACCCTCCAGGCTGCTGGACCATCACTTTTGGTCTTTTAATAGAGTTCTTAATCTGCACACCTCTGTTTCTGGTGCT
The DNA here is from genome assembly GCA_028571685.1 of Heterohyrax brucei. Lineage (NCBI taxonomy): Eukaryota > Metazoa > Chordata > Mammalia > Hyracoidea > Procaviidae > Heterohyrax > Heterohyrax brucei. Next base: position 137,257,679 of record CM053143.1, read on the forward strand.
ACATCAGCGACTTTAAATTGTGTCCACCAAAATCTTCCTCATTCATTTTTACAGCTGGTTAGTAGTCCATTAAAGAAGCCCTGGTAGTGCAGGAGTTAAGCATTCAGCTGCTAACTGAAAAGTCAACAGTTCAAACTCACCAGCTGCTCTAAGAAAGATGTAGTAGTCTGTTTCCATAAAGATTACAGCCTTAAAAACCCCATGGGGCAGTTCAGCTTTTTCCCGTAGGGTCACTGTAAGTCAGAATCAACTTGATGGTAAATGGTATGGTATTTTGGATTTGGTTAGCAGTCTACTATGTGGATACATCAAAGTATATTCAAGATTGAGTCCAATATTTTACAACTATAAACAACTCTGTAATGAATAACTCTGTACATCTGTATTATTATATTACCAGAAGTGTAACTTTAGGGTAAGTTCCTAGAAATGGAATTACTGGGTCAAGATAAAGGAGCACATATAACTTGTTATAAGAGAATATTGACAAATTTCCCTCCAGACAAATGTTTCAGTTTTCATTCTTATCAACAGGTTATGAGAGTGCCTGTTTTGATACAGCTTCACCAGAAAAATGTGTTGTCATGTTTCTTTAGTTTTTGCCAGCTGGATAGGTAAGAAACGGTATCTCATTGTTGTTTTAATTTGGTGTCAATTTAATTTTTCTTTTCCTAATGTTTCTTCTACGGCACACTCATTCTTGTTTCACAGATGTATTACCTTCTCTTACCACTCTGAGAATACTAAGTTTCTTAACGTTCCTTCTTGTACAGTCCAGTTTCCTCTAAGGCAAGGCAAAATGAAATGCATATAGAACTCTCAGACACTGCAGGTGAGAATGTAAACTGATGCAGTCCTTTTTTAAAAAAAAATATCTTAACATTATCTACTACAGATTAAGTTTTTCCTTTGGCCTGCAGGAATGCTCTTTAGCATACATCCAGTAGAAATGGATGCATGGAATAAGACGCACTTCAGGAATGTTCACGGTAGCACTATTCATAATAATCAAAAGCTGAAAACAATCCAAATGTGTCTCAATAGTACCACAGGTACACTAACCACTACAGTCTATCATTCAGTGGAGTACTATACAGCAATGGGTGAATCTCACAAACATTACACGTAAGTAGCCAGACACAAAGTGCTACATGTTGCATGATTTCATGCACATGAAAGCAAAACTAGTATACAACATATGCAAAATCAGTGCTTACAGATACAGGCTTAAGTGGTAAAATTATTACAAAAAGCAAAAACACATATGTCATGGATTGAATTGTGTCCCCCCAAAAACAGGTGTAGCCATGTGGCTGGGCCATAACTCCCTGTATTCTATGACTGTCCTCCACTTTGTGATTTTGCTGTGCTGTATGTTAAAGGATTAGGGTGGGACTGTAAATCCCTTCATAGGCTCACCTCCCTGCTCCACTGTAAAGGGAGTTTTCCTGTAGCACGGTTTGCACCACCCTTAGTCCTTTCATTCTACAAAAGATAAAAGGAAAGGAAAGCAAGCCGAGAACTAGGAACATGACACCATCAAGAAAGCAGCACCGGGAGAAGAGCACGTCCTTGAGACATGAGGTTCCTGTGCCAAGATACTCCCTGGACAAAGACTGATAAAATGCCAGGCTTTCCTCCAGAGCCAACAAATGGGAAAGCCTTCCCCTGGAGCGAACAACTTGAGTATGGACTCATAGCCTATCGGACTGTGTAAAAATAAACCTTCCTTTGTTACAGCCGTCCACTCGCAGTATTTCCATTAGAGCAGCCCCAGCTGACTAAAACAACATGCTCTTACAAAACCCAGGACAGCAGCTGGTTACCTTTAAGGTAGAGGAGGATAAGGCCTGAAAGTGGGCATGATGGAGACTCCGGAATGCTGCAATGCTCTGTTCCTTGACCTGGGTGATGGTTTCTGGTTGTTTACTTTGTGATAAAATATTAACATATACTTATTTGTTTTGCATACTTTTCTATGTTTCAACACATACACAAGCATTTAATGGATGGTGTTATAGACTGAATTGTGTCTTCATAAAGCTCGTGTTGGAATCCTGACCTCTATACCTGTGGACATAATTCCATTTAGAAAAGAGTTCTCTGTATTATGCTAATGAGGTCACATCAGTGTAGGGGGTACCCTTACCTTAATCACTTTTGAGTTACAAGGAACAGCATAAACACAGAGACAAACAGGAGAAGACGTACACCATGCCACATGAGGATTGCCAGGAAACAAAGAAATGCTGAAAGTAACAAGGACCTTCCCTGAGAGTCCAGAAAGAGAGCAAGAGCCAGAGTGCTCATTCTCCAAGTACCTGTGCTCTGAATCCAGACATCTAGCCTCCTAAACTGTAAGAAGACAAATTTTTGTTTTGAGGTACTTCTGTTATGTATCACTAGCAAACCAAGACAAGCAGGGAAAGGAGAGAGAGAGATGGCTGGAAGCAGGGAGGGGAAAAAGGGAAAAAGCAAGCAACTCTGCTTACAAGCTTGTTTTGACCAAAAGTACCATGTATTGCACACATAACAGGTGTCTTCCACATTTGTTCGCAGACCATGCCCTCCCCCCACCACTAGGTATTTTCATAAGAACCCTATGCTAGCTTTTTACAGCAACATGTGGAAGCGAATTGGTGGGGCACTGTGTGAAGGTGTTTGGGGTATGGGGGGCATGACTGGCAAACAAATGCAGAAGGTACACATTATGTGCATAAAAATACAGTAACCGCTCTGAATTAACCATTACTGTTATTTATATATACTATCCAATAGAAACATTCCAGAAAATACTCTTTTCCTTCTGAAAATGTCAAAAACAAGTCATTTCCCAGGGCAACAGGACTCCCAGCATCCTAAAAGCCAACACAATCTGGAGACCTAAACACACAGAATTTATGTTAGTCATCCCTTTTGTTCCACAGGACTTGAGAAATCTGCAAGACACTGGCAATGATCTAATCCTTAAATCCTAACTTAGACAAAAATGCAAGTGTTTCTCTTAAGAGGAAAGGACTCACCCACAAACATTTCCATTTCACAACCTACAATATCTTCTCCATCAGAGTCAATACATTCTCCTCTTGCCTCCTAGCAGTAAAAGCTCATCTCAGCCAGTATGGAGTGTGTCCACCTTCCCTAAGGTAGAATAAATATCCAGGCACGGGATGGAAGTGGAAGTTCTAACTCGGAAACTATATAAATAGCATCCAGGACATCTCACTGCCACCACAAGAGGTAGCACTAAATGAGCTGGCAGAACAGCCAGTTCCGGTGGGCCCTAGGCAGAATCCAAGCATAAAGAATTGTCAAGATGGACTACTGAAAAGAAGGAAGAAAGAGATGCAGTCAGATTAGAAACAGAGGAGAGACCTAAAGGAATAATCATAGCTAACATTTACTAAGCAGTTAGGCACCAAGCACTGTTCTAAGTGCATCATGAACACAACCGTTTAAAGTAGGTACTTGCATCGTTCCCATCATAAACTAAACTAAACAAGTGGCTGTGGAGTTGCTTCCCCTCGCGGTGACCTCATGGGTGTCAGAGTAGAGAACTGTGCTCCATGGGGTTTTCAATGGTTGACTTTTTGGAAGACTATTGTCTGGCCTTTCTTCCAAGGTACTTCTGGGGAGATTTCAACAGCTAACCTTTTAGATAGCTGCTGAATGCTTAACCATTTGCTGCACCCAGGGACTTTGCCCCCATTATAGAAAAAGAAGAAGGGAGGTAGTGTGGATTGAATTGGGTTCCACAAAAACCGTGTGTGGTGGTTCAGCTGGGTCGATTCCTGGTGTTAGGTAATGTTCCTCCTGCCTGTATGATGATAATGAGGGTGGAGGGGTGGCAGTTGGGTTGGTGGGGCAGGACTCCAGTGTAAGACTGTTTTGTGCCTTAAGGCAGTCCTTTGAAATACAGTAGAAAGAGGCCAGCAGGCAGAGCTGAGATCCTCATGCCACCAAAACAGCAGCACTAAGAGCAGAGCGCCTTCAGACCTGAAGTTCTGGTGCCGAGGTGCTCTCAGACCAAAGAAAGGCTGGCGCAATACAAGGACTTTCCTCCAGAGTCTACAAGGAGGCAAAGCCTTTCCCTGGAGCTGACACTCTGAATTAGGTCTTGTAGCCTACTGGACTGTGTAGGAATAAACTTTCCTGTGTTAAAGCCACCCACTTGTGGTATTTTTGTTAGAGCAGAATCAGATGACTAAAACCAGGAGGGGGCACAGGGTGGCGGTGGGAGGAATGCAGCAACAGTACTTAGAAAGTAAACAAGGTCATACCGCAAGTAGCCAATCCAGGATTTGAAATCAGCCAGACTGACTTCAGAAGCACTAAACATAAACCAAACCCAGTGACACAGAGTTTAACCCAACTCTTACCCACCTTACAGCACAGAGTAAAACTGCCCCACAGAGTTTCCAAGGAGTGCCTGGTAGATTGAAACTGCTGACTTTGGGGTTAGCAGCTGTAGCACTTAATCACCAGGCCATCAGACTTCAGCACTAGGGCTCTTTAAATATTGTACACATTACCTCCATTAGAAGTTCAACTGTACTGCTGGCAAGTTTCACCAGGTATCTTTGGTGTCATCCAAGGCACCACGACCCTAAGTTGTATGGCTTGAGCATGAAAACAAGGAGCTTGACCATCAAGACTCCTTGTGTTTCTGCAGGAAATACATTAGTGCTTTTCTGCCAGGACAGCAATCACACCTCATTCAATGTTCTCATGCAACCCAAATGAGATCTGATCATTAAAGACCAAAACTATTATAGAGGAACCAAGAGAAAAGACGGGAAAGAATAATGATTTCCCCTGCAGCATTCAGATAAGCTGGCCTGCTATTTGCTCTAAGGCACTAAGTGACCTGCTCTGACTATAAAACAGCTTTCCTGCGGCTGATGAGAAAATTTCCACACAGCCAACACTGAAACAGTTTTCAGAATGGAAGAGATCAATCTTGCCACCCTTGAAACTTTCCAGATACACCACGCAGATTGATAGTGTCAGAAAGATGAAGAAAAGTCCCAATCTCCTTCAATAAAGATGAGCACTTTTAAATGTCAATAGTAGCCACAGTGTACTTTTATAATTTGTAGAGTAGGATTTACTCTCTTGGAACATGAACTTCACATCTCCTATTACTGTGATCTTTTAGTTGCTTACGGTATGTAATCCTGAGAACCCCCACGGCTTTTCCTAAGTCATGAGGAAGCCTAAGCAAACAGAGAGGATTTACCTACAAGATGTGTGGCCTGACAACAGACGAGATTATAAAGAGCTTTATAAAGGCAAAAAGCCTCAACTTGCAGGTAGGCTGTCCCATCAGGGCCCCTACCAGAGATACCAAGAAGGACACAAACCAGAAAAATGCTGTACGCACCATTACACTTGGGTCCTGAAGGGCTTTCAACAGGATATCAAACTACAATACAATAACTTAAATTTGCAAAAGTAAATTCCTATAAAGCAGAATTTTTGAAAATTATTACTGTTATAAAGACACACATAATGCAATACTTGGCTTATTCAAGTTTTTTCACACATATCGTTTAGCAACACTAATTACATTCACCATGTTGTGCAGTTATAACCAATATCCACTGCCAAATTTCCCATCATCATGAACAGAAACTCAATACTGTCTGAGCAATCAAATAGCAGTTTTAATGGAGACAAGAGCTTGGAGGTAGAAGAAGAATCTTGCAGGAAGTTACCAGGTCACAAAAAAATATTTTACAATTTTGCAAAGGCCAGACAGTTAGCCTAGAGCTTAGGCAGAAGTAGTTAAATTTTACAGGTACCAGGAGGCAAAACTGCAAGATCAGAAAAAAGAAAGCAAGGGTGTACATAAAAAATACCTAACAAACAGCATATATATTCCACACTTAACAATCATTACTGGCCTTTCTTCATGTTCCAGCTACTGTGCAGACTCTATGAATTTTAATGAAAACAAAAATATCCATGGCTGGAAAGCATGCTGTCTCTTCACAGAAAAAAACAACACAAGTTTGTCAGATTGATAGGCATCAGATAACAACAACAACATAAACAGCACTCAAAGTAGATAACAAAGATTATTATGTAAGTTCTAATCCTTCATCTTATTACCTCGTTTATCTTATACAGTTGTATGAGGTTGCCGTTGTTGCATGCTGTCAAGTCAATTCTGACTCACAGCAACCCTACAGGTTACAGTATAGCTGCCCCATAGGCTTTCCAAAGCTGTAATGGTTAACTTGAACAAATCACTAGGTCTTTTCTACCATGACGTGGCTGGTGGGGTTTGAACTGCTGAGCTTTCAGTTAGCAGCTGAGTGCTTATACACTGCGTCACCATATGAGGTACAGTGTTTAATTACAGATTATCAAACCAAAACCAAACCTGTTGCCATCAAGTTGATTTCAACTTACAGTGACCATGCAGGACAGAGTAGAACTGTCCCATAGAGTTTTGCAAAGAGCCACTGGTAGGTTTCAAGTACCAATTTTTTCAATTACATGTTAGACATTATTTTATGAAAAATGAGACCAGATGTACTTTTTGCTCTGATCAGGTTAAATAATTCAGACTCTGTGAGTGTTGAATATTTTTACTCAAAAAATGGAAGTAACTAGATGCTCTTAACTACCTTGAAGAATCATTTGGAAGATCAGGAATACACTCCAGATGAACATCTTCCACTTTACATCAAAAGACATTACACGTATGTGGGGAGAGGCAGTGCTATTTTGTTAGAGTTAATATTCCTATTTAGCACTGTGGTGGCACCAGGGTGTGGTGGCACTTGGCTTTCAGTGAAAGCAAAGGGCTCGTGGAGACAGATCCACTGAGAACCCTGCTTCCCACAGCAGGGAGCAGTGCCGAGGAAGCCCTTAGCTCCCCATCTACGAAGGAGACGTCAAGCTAAGCAGAAAATATGACAATTTATTATCATCCACCTTGAAAATATGTGTTTGCTACCTCTTGCCAAGTGAATGATTTGAAGATAATTTATTTCTATTGCTAGTGAATTGAGAATAACATAGAAGGATTGTGGCTATTGAATGTTTTTAGAATCCTGGACATATCTCTGAAAAGATAAAGATGCCTCCTCTTCTCTTCTATCCTAGGGACTTCAGGGATTACAATGGCTGATCTTTTTAATTACACATTAGATCTTATTATTTTATTACAAATGAGACCAGATGTACTCTTTGCTGATCTACCTCTCCTCCTCCCGATGTCTATTCCTCTTTTTTTCTTTTTCCCTCCTCTTTCACTTCCACCTATCCTCTTGCCATATCCTTAGAGGCCTGAATATCAGCTATAATGGGTTGAATCATGTCACCCCAAAAATATGTGTAGCCATGTGGCTGGGCCATGAGTCCCAGTATTCTATGATTGTCCTCCATTTTGTGATTTTCCTATGCTGTATGTTAAAGGATTAGGGTGGGGCTGTAAATCCCTTTATAAGATCACCTCCCTGCTCCACTGTAAGGAAGTTTCCCTGGAGTATGGCTTGCCCCACCCTTAATCCTTTCATCCTGCAAGAGATAAAAGGACAGGGAAGCAGGCTGAGAATTGGGAACCTCACACCATCAAGCAAGCAGCACCGGGAGAAGAGAGCGTCCTTCAGACCCAAGGTTCCTGTGCCAAGATGCTCCCTGGACAAAGACTGATACAATTCCAGACTGTTCTCCAGAGCCGACAAGGGGGAAAGCCTTCCCCTGAAGCAGACATCTTGAATTTGGACTTGTAGCCTACCCAACTGTATAAGAATAAACTTTCCTTTCTTAAAGCCATCCACTCTGTGGTATTTTTGTAAGAGCAGCCCTAGTTGACTAAAACATCAACCTTTAATACAGTTTGTATATTCTTTTCCTGAGGAACATAGTGGTAGAGCTACATTAAGATGGAAATGGGTGAGTCCAATTTAATGCAAGTTTTGCCTCCAGGGAGTTACGTAAGATGGGCTCTTTAAAGACTCAGATCATTTGTTCATTCACTCATTCCACAAATATTTACTGCATTCCAACCACGTGTCAAGTGCTGTGAGAAGTTAGGGATAGAATGGCAAGTGAAAACAGAAATAGTCCCTGACTTCATGGGACTTAAGGAATAGTACAGAAGAGACTTTAATAAGCACCTACAGAAGTGAAGATTTGGGACTGATAAATGCTATGAAGGGAGGCTACTGGGCTGCGAGCACAAAGCAAGGATGGGGACGGGGAAGAAAGTGAAAGGTACGGCTGCCCTGAGGAAGTGACAGCTGGAGCAGAGACCTCAGTGAAGAGACAGAGGGAGAGAACTCCCAGCAGAGAGAATGGGATTAACGCAACAGCTCTGCTGAGGAGGTGAATTTAGCACATATGAAGGCACAAGAAAGTCAGAAGGCAAAGTTAAACAGTTATCACTTTGTGGGTGCCAATGAGAAGACCTAGAGAGTTTTAAGCATAGAAGTCATGATTTGGGTTTTCAGAAAGTTCTGCTACAACAAAATCAACACGTGTTATACACACATGGCTGCCATCGAGTGGAGTCAGCTCCACTTGATGTGGGGTCATAACTCATAGTGACTCCATGTGTGTTACTGGAGAATTGTGTGTAACAGGGTTTTCAATGGCTGATTTCTCATAAGCAGACCACTAAGTTTTTCATCTAAGATGCCTCTGGGTGGATTCCAACCACCAGCTTTCTGGTTAGTAGCCAAGCATATTAATTGTTTGCATCCCCAAGGAATCTATTAATTAAACTCTTCTGAATACTCAGTTTAACCCTAGACTAAATTCTTAACAACACCATAGAGGTAATTCACTCAAATGACTGATGTGATTATTTGGTAAAACACAAAGAACACTGGGCCAGAAATCATGCATCTGAGTTTTTTTCTTACTTAGGGACCACGAACTAGTAACTGAATTTCACTAGGTCAGGTTTTCTCATTTATAAAATGAAGAAAGTAGATACTAGGACCACTCAGGCCATCTCAGATCTGTGATTCTGACTGGTAGGATGAAAGATAATGCTTAAAAAAAAAAAAAAGTAGCCAATAAACATGAAAGAAATGCTGGTACTCATTCATCATGAGAAAAATTAAAATGTATTAGATTGATAAAACATAAAAGGTAGCAAGGATACAGAACAAAAAGGACTCATGGACTCATACTATGAAGTGGTAGTGTAGATTGGTATAATTACTTTGCAGTACATTTGACAGTATCTGGAAAAATGAAAAATGTACACACCCTCTGCCTTAGCAATTCCACCCACAGACAGATACATAAAGTCAATAAATTTTCACATATATGCACAAGGAAACATATGTAAGAATATTTATAGCAGTGTTATTTTTGATAGGGGCAAGCATAAGAAGAGATACGTGGAGTATAGTCATAAAACAGAAGGTTATATAGCAGTGAAAATGAACAAAATGGAATAATATGTATATATATAGTAACAAGCATAAGTCTCACAAACAAATTGAGTGGGATTAAACACAAGTTAAAAATTTAAAAACCATAATTCAACATGACATCTTTAATACTATGGTCAATATATGTGCAATCATACTGTACATTGCAGAGTAATCATTTTTATTAAAGTTGAAGATACGCATAGGAATGCCAAACATCAAATGAAGACAGTGGTCATCTCAAGGAGAAGGAAGGGAAATGTGACCAGGGAAGAGGTTTCAACTCGATTTGTAATATGTTAGTAGCTTAAACTGGATGGTGGGTACACAAGAGATTATTATGCTATTCTTTGTATCTTTTTGTATGCAGAAAATATTTCACAATTAAAAAAGGACACAAGGGAGGTAGAAAGAAAATCAGGTTGTTTCTCTACATCCATTTTACCAAAACAACAGAATCTATTTATATGTGGATACAATCTTGTGAAGAAAAAGGCATGGACCCTACCTTGAATAGAAACTGAGAGACCTAGGTTCTGAGTGTACATAAAGTCACGTAGTAACCCGAGATGAATTATCTAAGTACAAGTGTTAGTTTCCACCTCTATAAATAAGGAAATTACAGTGGATGATTTTTCAGGTTCTTTTCAGATCTAAAATCTCATGATTTTCTACAGGGCTCCCCATTACCCCACCTCATTTGAGGCTCCAGCACTGAAGCAGAGTGACAAAGGAATGCTTTCTCCACTCACCTGATTTTTAATCCCAATTGATCTCTCTCTCTCTTCTCTTAGAAGTGAAGTCAATATGGCACTACAGAAAGAAGCACCATACCATGCTACTACAACAAAAACTTGAAAAGCTAAATAACACAGATACAAATGTTACTCCTGCAACTCCAAGCATCAAATGTAGGCATAAAGAAGTTGATCACGCACCAAATGGAATAAGAAACTGACAGAGAACAGAGAGAAAGGAAGACTACAGAGTGCAGGTGCTATATCAGCTAATGTGGCATGGATTCATCAAGTTGGATTTTGGTCACCAAGGATCACAGACAGGGAATACAAGAAGGTAACTTCATGGAGTTCCCAACAGGAGACAGAGCACCCAGCAACTGGAGATACACACTTTCTCATCTCCCATCCTTCCTCCCTGTATGAGGCCTCTGCCACTTTCCAACATGCCACAGTCACTCAAAGAATGGAAAAAATATATCAAGCAAACAGCTACCATAAAAGAGCAGGAGGGACAATATTAATCTCAGATAAAATAGAATTTAATACAAAATCCACCATAAAAGACAAGGAAATGCATTATACATTGATCAAAAGGACAATCCATTACGAAGGCATAACCATAGTAAATATCTATGCACTCAACGACAAGACTCTGAAACACATAAAACAAACACTGAAAAGAGAAATTGACAGTCCTACCGTAATAGCAGGATACTTCAACACCTCACTCTCAGTAAAAGACAGAACATCTAGGAAAAAACTTAACAAAGATACAGAAGACATAAAGGCCACGATCAACCAACTTGATTTCATTGAAATATATAGAACACTCCATACAAAAGCAGCAAAGAACACACTGCTTCCAACACATATGGAATGTTCTCCAGAACAGACAGACCATATTTTAGGCCACAAAGTAACCTCCAAAAAATCTGAAACACTGAACTGACACAGAGCATCTTCTCTGATCACAATGTCATAAAAGTAGAAAAACAGACAGGGTAAGAAAAAAATCTAACACAGAAATTGATTAATACTTTGTTTAGAAACCACCAAGTAACAGACGAAATCAAAGGTGGAATCAAGTCCCTATAATCAAGCAAGAATGAAAACACAACACACCAAAACCTTTAGGACACCACAAAGGCAGTGCTCAGAGGTCAATTTATAGCAATATATGCATACATCAAAAAAGACAAGGGGGACAAAATCAAAACATTAGCTACACAACTCAAACAAGTGGAAAGAGAACAGCAAAAGAAGCCCACAACCATCAAAAGAAAGGAAACAATAAAGACCAGAGCAAAAATAAATGAAATAGAGAAGAGAAAAACAATACAAAGGATCCACAAAACCAAAAGCTGGTTCTTGAAAGGATCAACAAAATCAACAAACCACTGGACAAGCCCACAAAAGAAAAACAGGAGAGGACACAACAACAACAACAACCCAGGTACCGTCAAATCAGATCCGACTCATGGTGACCCTAGAGGCCAGAGGAGAGGAGAGGACACAGGTAATCCAAATAAGAAATAAACAGGAGACCTTACAACAGATTCACCTGAAATAAAAAGGATCATTATAAAGTACTATGAAAAACTATACCTTAACAAATTTGAAAACCTAGAGGAAATGGACAAATTTCCAGAAACACATTGCCTACCTAAACCACCACACACAGAGGTCAAAATTCTGAAGAGACCAATAACAAGAGAAGAGACTGAAAAGGTAATTAAACAAACAAACAAACAAAAAATTCCAACAACTTCTAACGAAAAAAAAACTCTTACTCAGATGGTTCACTGGAATGTTCTCCCAAATACACACAGAAACGCTTATACCAGTACTACTCAAACTATTTCAGGACTTAGAAAAAGAAGAGATAATTCCAAATTTATTTTACAAAGCCAACATAGCCCTGATACCAAAGCCTGGCAAAGACACCAAAAAAAAAAAAAAAAAATCACAGAGCAATAGCTTCCATGAATAGCCAAGTGAATACAGATGCAAAAATTCTCAATAAAATTTTAGTCAGCAAAGTACAGCTTCATATTAAAGAAAAAAAAAAACTATAACCAAGTGGTATCCATACCAGTTACACAAGGATGATTCAGCATTAGAAAATGAGTAACCACAGTCCACCACATAAATAAAAGAACCACATGATCATCACAATCAACACAGAAAAGGTATTCAATGAAGTCCAACCCACACTCCTCATTAAAAAAAAATTTTTTTTCAATAAAATAGGTATAGCAGAAAAGCTACATACAGGTGGGCATTCAAATTTAATTTGGATTGTACACTTTCACTTCACAATAAAAAAAAACAGATATAGAACAGAAATTTCTCAACATAATGAGAGGTATCTATATAAAACCAACAGCCACATCATTCTTAACAGAGAGAGGAAGAGAACATTCCCCTTGGGAATAGGAACAAGACAAGGATGGCCTTTATCATCATGTTTATTTAACATTATGCTAGAGAGATAGAAAAAGAAATAAAGGGCATCCAAACTGGTAAGAAAGAAATAAAACTGTCCCTACTTGCAGATAATATGAGCTATACATATAGTATACATACATATAGTATATACAGAGATATGATACATACACTATACAATAGAGAACCCAAAAAACTCCACAAGAAAGCTGCTAGAACTAACAGAAGGATTCAACAGAGAAACATGATACAAGATAAACACACAAAAATCAGTTAGATTCCTACATACTACTAAGAAGAACTACGAAAAGGTAATTAGGAAAACAATGCCATTTATAATAGCCCTTAAAAAAAAAGATACTTAGGAATAAGTGTAACCAAGTATGTAAAAGACTTTTACCAAGAAATCAACAAAACACTACTGCAAGAAACCAAATGAGACCTACATAAACGGAAAAACATACCATGTTCATAGACTGGTAGATTCAACATTGTGAAAATGTCAATTCTACCGACATACAAAGCAATTCAGATCCAAACACCAACAGCATTCTTTAATGAGAAGGAAAAACTAATCATTAACTTTATATGGAAATGGAAGATGTCCAGATAAGTAAAGCACCACTGACAAAGAGTAAACCCTAGTTGTGTAGTGACTGAGTATCATGGTTGCTAAACCAAAAGGTTGGCAGTTCAAATACACTAGATGCAACTTGGAGACTCTATAAAGCAGTTCTACTTTGTCCGACAAGGTCACAATGAGTCAGAATCAACTCAATAACAACGGGTCTCAAAGCAGAAGAATAAAGTGGGAGGCTTAGCTATTGACTGTGCTACAACAGAAATATCACAAGTGGATGGTTTTAACACAAAATTTATTCTTTCACAATGCAATAGGTTACAAGTGCAAATTCAAGGCATCAGCTCCAGGAGATGGCTTTGTCTCTCTGTTGGCTCTGAAGGAAGGTCCTTGTCATTAATCTTTCCCATGTCAAGGAGCTTCTCTCAGTGCAGAGACCCCAGGTCCAAAGATGCTACACTCTCTGTGCTTCTTTCATGGTAGTGTGAAATCTTCATATCTCTCTGCTTGATTCCCTCTTTTATATCTCAAAAGAGACTGGCTTAAGACCCTATCTAATCCTGTAGATCTTGGCAACATAACCACCACTAATCCATCTTATTAAAATAACAGTGATAGGATTTATAACACACAGGAAAATCACACAGATGACAAAATGATGGACAATCACACAATACTGGAAATTACAGACTAGCCAAGTAGACATATATTTTTGGCGGACACCATGCAATGCACAATAAATGCCTCATATTACATGACTTCAGAATCTACTATACAGCCACAGTACTCAAAACATCCTGGTACTGGTACAATGAGAGACACATTGACCAATGGAACAGAATTGAGAACCCTAATGGAAATCTATTCACTTACAGTCACTTGACCTTCAAAAAAGGTCCAAAGTCCACAAAATGGGGGAAAAGACAATGTTTTTAACAAATGATGCTGGAGGGGGCAAGATGGCAGACTAGAAACATGTCTCCTCAATTCCCTCTAAGAACTAAGGTCTAGAATGATAATTGAATGGAGCAGCATGGACATCCAGGGAGCCCTAAGATCTTGCACAGGGTTGTCAGATTAGACTCGGTGCCACTAAAGGGGAAACTATCTCTCTCTAACATGAGGCAGCTGCACACTGAGTCCTGCTTCTGTTGACTCTTCATTTGGGAGGACTGTAGCTACTGACACCTTCTTTGTTACCCAGGAGGCAAGAACTGGGTATGAGCTGGCAAACACACTGAACTGCAGTGCTTAAGTAAGCAGCATATAGCACAGCAGAGAGACTATGCTTGGTATGGTCACATTTTGAGAGCCTAGCTGCTGACTCAAGTTACCACTGCCCCTCCAACTCTCTTGTTCCTGAGCTGCACCATAGATTCTGCTTGTTTCATGGCTGGAAGGGCAGCTGGAGTGGGATGCCATTTTGGTCAACTGGGAGGTGGAGTTACTCACCTGGAGATCTTAGCTGAGGCTAATTCGTATGCTAAGTAGTACCTGTCTGAAAAGTGTTTATCCAGCAGAAAAGCTGTTTAGGATGGTGGTGCCTAGAGTTACAGGTGGGGTCTGGCAGAGGATGGCAGCAAGTCTGTAACCCCTCCTCGCTTTGAAACAGGTCATAGCATCTGAGGATGGCCTTTGAGGTGTTTTCATTGCCAGCCAGATGGTGGGTCCTGCCACACCTGAGGGCCTTACTGATTTCAGTAGCTATTGGACAGCTCCTGCTTAGCAGTAAAGTACCTTTTTAAAATAAGACCAGCTGCAGAACTGACTGCTGAGCAGCCTGGCAGCATCTCCTTTACCCTTCACTGATCTATGTCATAGTCTCAGCTGATGGCCCCCCAAGTAGCACACTGTCTTTGCCAGCCAGGAGACAGAGCCTGCTACCCCAGAGAGCCCTCCTGGAGCCAGTCACTAGAGTACACACAGGTAGCTGGTGACCAACTCTCCTCTCAGAACTACACCTCAGCTCCCGTTGAGGTAACACCAGAGAAGCTGAACAGCTTCTAGATGGTGCAAAGGCAGCAACTGATAGCTAGCCATTTAAAGAAGCAGTCCACCATGGCTCTGGAAAACTCCCAAAATAAAGAATCAAAAAACTTCTCAGATGAAGAAGCCTTTATGAAACTATCAGAGGTCGAGTACAAAAGAATTATGCATAGAGCTCTCCTAGAGATGAAACAAAATGCAGCTACTGTAAGCTATTTAAACTGATGGAAAAATCAAATGATCTGAAATCCAGCCGATCAATGATAAAATTACTGAATTAGACAATTCGGTCTAAAGCCAAAAGAGCAGAACTGAGGAGATAGAAGCCAGAATTAGTGAACTTGAGGATAAAACAACTGACACCAGTATTGATGTGGAGAAATCAGAGAAAAAAAATAAGAAAAATGAAGAAGTATTAAGAAACATGTGGTACTCTGTTAAGACAAACAATCTACGAATAACTGGAGTTCCTGAACAGAGAGCACTATTGTAGAATTGCTGACAGAAAACTTCCCTGAAATTATGAAAGAGAACATAGATATCCAAGACACTTATCAAAAACTAGATCCCAAAAGAAAGACACCAAGACATATTATAATCAAGCTTAACAAAATGAAACATAAACAGAGGCTCTTAAAGGCAGCAAAGCTTAAAGCAAAGCTAACATACAGAGGGAACATGTGGGCATCTGTCTATATGCTGCTTACAAGAAACACACCTTAGGCTCAAAGATAAGAACAAACTGAAAATCAAAGGATGGAAAAATATATATCAAGCCAAAGACATACAAAGAAGAGCAGGAGTGGCAATACTAATCTCCAGTAATATAGACCTTAATGTAAAATCCACCACTGCAGACAAGGATGGTCACTATTTATTGCTGAAGGGTTCAAAACATAAGCAGGACATAACAATATTAAATGTTTACGCACCCAATACCAAAGAATCTAAATACACCAAACACTGACCGCTGAAAAATGAGATAGATCACTCCACAATAACAGTTGGAGATTTCAACACTTCACTTTCAGTAACGGACAGATCATGCAGAAAAAAACTCAGTAAAGATACATACATAAGACTTTATTGTGATAATTAACCATCAGCACACCTAGAACTTTTTACACATCAACAGATAAGCACACTTTCTTCTCCAATGCACATGCAATATTTTCCAGAATAGACCATGTATTAGGACATAAAGCAAGTCTCAACAAAATCCGAACCACTGAATTATTGCAAAGCATCTTCTCAGACCATAAAGCCATAACAGTTGAAATCAATAGCTTAAGAAAACAAATGGTGCTGGCAAAACTGGATGTTTGTCTGCAAAAAACTAAAAAAGAAAGCAAAGAAAGAAACAGGACCTATTCCTTATACCATACGCAAAAACTAATTCAAAATCATCAAAGACCTAAACATAAAACTCAAAACTATATAGGCCATAGAATAAAAAATAGCATCAATACTAGAGGCCCCAAGACACAGCATAAACAGCACTCAAACCATAGCTAACAGTACACAAACACTAGAAGATAAGCTAGATAACTGGGATCTTCTAAATATTAAGCACTTAGTTCTCATCAAAAAGACCTCACCAAAAGTGTTAAAAAAGAAAAGAACTTACAGACTGGGAAAAAAAATTGGCCATGACAGACAAATCTGCCAAATGTCTAATTTCTAAAATCAACAGGAAAAATCCAACAACTCTACAACAAAAAGACAAATAATTTGATCAAAACATAAGTGAAGCATATAAACAAACACTTCACCAAAGATGACATTTGGGGAGCTAACATGCATAAGGATATGTCTGCTGTCACCAGCCATTAGGGAAATGCAAAGGGAAACCACAATGAGATGTCATCTCACCCTGACATCATTGGTGCAAATCGAAACAACAGAAAATGACAAATGTTGGAGAGGTTGCACGGTGACTGAAACTCTTATGTACTGCTGGTGGGAATGCTCAATGGTACAACCATTCTGGAGAACAATTCTGCACTTCCTTAAGTGGCTAAAAATAGAAATGCCGTAGGGTCTAGAAATTACACTCCTAGAAATAGATCCTAGACAAGTATGAGTCATCACATGAATAGAAATATGCACACCCATGTTCACTGCAGCATTTTTCACAATAGCAAAAAGATGGAAACAACCTAAGTATTCATTAACAGATGAATGGATAAGAGAATTATGGTACATACCCACAATGGAATATTACACAATAAAGAATAATGATGAATCTACAAAACATCTCATAGCACAGATGAATCTGGAGGGCATTATGCTGAGTGAAATAAATCTATCACAAAAAGACATTGTACGAAACCACTATTATAAAAATTTATGAAAATTTTTACACACAAAAAGAAACAATCTTTGATGGTTATAAGGAAGAGGGAGGGTGGTGAAGGGAAAACACTAACCAGACAATCGGTAACTTTGGTGAAGAGTAAGGCAGTATACATACATTACTGGGGAAACCAGCACAACTTGGCCAAGACAAGGTCTTGGAAACTTCAGAGACATAGTCTAACTCCCTGAGGAAATGAATTACTGGGCTGAGGACTGCAGGAATCATGGTACTTGGAGATGGGTGGGGAAGGGAACATTTAGCTCAACTGGCATAACACAGTTGATAAAGAAAACATTCTACATCCTACTCTGGTGGGTAGTGTGTGGGGAGCAGCCATCTAAGATATTCCATTGATCCCACCCTGTCTGGAACATGGGAAGAAAACAAAAGACATAAGGGACAGATTAGACCAAAGGACTAAATGGACCAAACCACCACAGCCTCCAACACACTGAATCCAGCACAACTAGATGGTGCCCAGATACCAGTGACTAATCTGATATGGATCACAAAAGAATACTCTGGGCAGAGCTGGAGAAAAATGTAGGACAAAACTTTAACTTACAAAAAAGACCCCACTATCTGATTTGACATAGACTGGAGAATCTCCAAGAGTATGAGCCCCAATACTCGTTTACCTCTGTACTGAATCCACTCCTGAGGTCTACTCTTCAGCCAAAGACTAGACAGGCCCATAAAACAAAAATGAAACTAAACGGGTACACCAATCCAGTGGCATGGACAATAAGGAAGGAAGGGACAGGAACACTGGTAATAGGGAACTCAAGGCCAAACAGGGGAGACTGCTGACACTGGGGTTGGCAACCAAGGTCACGAAGCAATATGTGCATTAATTGTTTAAGGAGAAACAAATTTGCTCTGTAGATCCTCACCTAAAGCACAATGTAAGTAAATAAATAACAACAACAACAAAAAGGTTTTCCAGAGTAGCAAGGAGCTCAAGGGGCTTGCTTCTTAAAAGAATGACTTGATTCACTGTACAACAGACTTTTAAATTCTCATGGTGTCTTGACTTTCTGGAGCCACTGAGGCAAGACAAATTTCTCCAGAACTACTACCCTGTGATCATCTTTAAACTTTCAATCAAAAGTATTCCCTAAAGTCTTCTTTAAACCAAACAACAATAATCATTTATTAATTAACAAAGAGTGTCTGCTTTGAACAATGTCCCTTTTAAGGAACTATCTATACAGCATCAAATTGGCAACAGAAATTGGAAAGGTTAGATAGGAATTTAGAGGGTAGTGAATTTATGTTAATGAGGAAGGAATAACTGGGAAAAGGAAGATGTAAAGAGTGGCACAATTCAGTGTCACTCAATTGTACATGGAGAAATTGCTGAGTTGGCATATGTTCTGCTGTGTATATTCAAAGCAACAACTGTAAGAATAACTTATCTAAAAATTGCCTTTACTTATTTACTTACACAGTATTACATTTTCATTCCCTTGGTCACACTTCATAAGAGAATCTTAAATCATCCTACTGACAAGTTGGTGGGTGGAAGAGGAGAAAGTAGAGAGGAGGTAACCAAACAAGATCATTACTTTAAATCTGTTAACTGCTCTAGTTCCATAACTGCTTCACATCACTAAAATATCAAACTTTTCACAATTAGCCTAGGGACAAGGCACATACTAAAAACAAAAGTAAAAAAGTAACTGGAAACCCACTACCATACAGTCAATTTCAACTACTAATGACACTACGGAACAGAGCAGAATTGCCCTCTAGCATTTCCTAGGAGCATCTGGTGGATTCGAACTCACAACCTTTTGGTTAGCAGCTGAAATCTTAGTCATTACACCACGTGGATCTCCGATGTGTATACAGTGCCACCTAAAATAGAGTGAGTCAATTATTAAGTTTTGCTACGTATGCTATTCAAGCAAGGTTAGTTTTTACAGATGATGGAATTAAATAACTGGGTCTTCTAACAAAAACTCATTCATGTTCTAGAAACACTTTGGTTGGAAAAATACAACATAACTGGTTTCCAAGGACCAACATCTGGTGCCAAAAAGGACATACATATGATTTCTCCAGCATATTATTTCAATCAGCTCAGCTAATCGAAACACATCCAGTTTTGTAGTCAGTCCACAGCAACACATATGGCACTGTGTGATATACAGTTGGTCAGTCTGTCCCATTGCCAGGACGCTGCTCACTTAATTTAGCCCAGTGAGTGACAAATTGAACTCTGTTGGCATGGCCCACGGAAGTCTCAGTGTCTGGTAACCAACACAGAGCCTCTTTTCTTGAGCCTGTAACTCACAGGAATGAGAGCCAGGTCGCATTAGGGCAAACCATCAAAGGACACTGGGAATCATGGAAACTGGCCATTTTGGAACAGTCAATAAGTCAAAAGCCCAAAATGCCACAGTGTGAGCAGCTGAAGGATACTGTAAGTCAACAGACACACCCGTTTTTAACCTGATAAAATTATGGCTTTGGCTGAGTCATACCTAGCCTAGTCTTGCACCAAAGCCAGGTGAGTAAGAGGATGGACAATCAAGTTCATGAATTCATCCAAGAAAAAGTGATACATACCTTATTGTTGAGTATCACTACAGTCCCCTTCAAAGTATTCCCCTTGGGAAGCTATGCACCAATGCCAGAGCCTAGTCCAGCCTTCAAAGCAATTCTGCAACTCTTTTTCTGGAATATCTATGAGAGCAGTCATTAGACAAGGTCTATTAATTATGTTCGGCTCATCCTAGAAAGTGCTTTGAAGGGTAGGCTTGGCGCTGGTAACAGTGCATAGCTTCCCAAGGAGAGTACTTCAAAGGTGATCATAGTGATACCAAGCAATGATGTATGTAGCACTTTTTCTAGGATGAGTTCGCGAACTTAATTGTCAGACCTTGTGCATCATCACAGTGTGTCCCCAAAGAACAGGGATTTAGAAGTCCCAACTCGATTTGAAATAACAAAGGAGGAGGCGGAGTCAAGATGGCCGACTAAGCACATGTCTCCTTATATCCCTCTGGAAACCAAGACCTGAATTGATAATCAAATGGAGCCTTCTGGTCACCTAGTAAGTCTCCACGACACAGCACAGGGCTGTTAATTTGGACTTCATACCACTGAACAAAAAACTTCCTCTCTTTCGCTGACTCCCCCTCCTGGCTAGCCCCGGCTCTCACGGATTGAAGGTAAATACACCATTTTGACTTTTTTTTCTCTGTCTTGGCCAACGGGTGGAGCTGGGTCTCGCCTAGCAGCTAGACTCAGACGCACTGCTGGTGGGATAGGCAGGCAAAATTCCCACATTTTGAGGGCCAGGCTTAGGACTCTGTTAATCTAGCCACTTTAGGCCTTTCTTTCTATCACTTTCACAGCGTGGTTTATACAGAACCTCCCTGCCAGTGTGCGGGATGCCATGTTGGATACGGAGATTTTAGCAGGACCTAAATCTTAGCCTGGGAGCCAGTGCCTGCAAACAGGACAACGCTTCTCCAACAGAAAAGTAGTAGTTTACACAGTGTCACCTACAGTGGGGGCCTGGCAACAGAGGCAGAGGAATCACTACCTCTCAGCACCTTTAGCCTCTCTATCTGATGACCGTGTGGAGGGTGCTATCTTAGATACAGTGGCTGCAGCTGGAACTATTTCTTAGTTTGGGAGCCAGCGCCTGCCCATAGGAGAGTGCTTTTCTACCAGAAAAGCAGTAGTTTACACAGCGTCACTTAAGGCTGGGCCTTGTCAGCAGAGGCCAACAGGGCAGCAGCATTGCTGTATTTTGAACTAGTTTGTATCATCTGGGGTTGGATATAGAAATGCTTACTTTGCCAGTTGGGAAGAGGGAGCTCTACACCTGAAAATCTGACTGACTTGGGAAGTGGTCAGATACCTTCTGTTTTACATTTTAAGACTCCTAGAGAAACATCTGCAGTCCATCCTCACAGTACCTCTCCTGGCCTCTACTTACTCACACGGGACCCAAAAAGCAACAGACACTTGTGGCATACAAGAAATCACCCATGGCTTCAGAAGGCTCCCAAACAGAACCACTAAGGAGTTTTCCAGATGAAGAAACTTTTCTGAAATCATCAGAAGGTGAATACAAAATGATTATATACAAAGCCTTTCTAGACCTTATACAAAATGCAGCAGAACAAAAGGAAAAATTAAGCAAGCTGTTCGACCTGACAGAACACCAGTACTCTGAAATCCAACAGATCAAGAACAAAATCAAAGACAAAAACTTCCACTGAAAGCCAAGAAAACAGAACACAACAACAGGAAAAAAGAATTTCTGACTTGGAAGACAGAGCTACTGACGCCAGCATCTATGAGCAGAAACCAGAAAAAAGAAACAAGAAAAATACAGAAGCATGTGGCACTCTATTAAGAGGAACAACCTTCGATTAATTGGAGTCCCTGAACAGGATGAGACACCTGAGAACAGAGAGTATCGTTGCGGAGCTGCTGACTGAAAACTTCCCAAAAATCATAAAGGAAGAAAATATAGACATCTCAGATGCATATCACACGCCACCCAATATAGATCGCAAAAGAAAGACTCCAAGACGTATTACAATCAAGCTTAACAAAATGAAACACAAGCAGCAACTCTTAAAGGCAGCAAGACTCAACACAAAGCTAACATTCAGAGGGAAACCCTGTAGGCTTTTGTCACATTTCTCAGCAGAAACCATGCTGGCACGGAGACAGTGGCATGACACATTCAAAGCCTTGAAGCAGAACTTCTGACCAAGAATTACATATCCTGCAAAACTATCTTTCAAATATGAAAATGACATTAAGACACTTCCAGATAAACAGAAACTCAGACAAGTTGTAAAAAACAAACCCAAACTACAAAAAATACTGAAAGAAGTTCTTGACTTTGGCTTAGAAGAACAAAACCACTAACTTTATATTTTAGAATGACACATTATTCAGAACTCTACTCAGTTAGGGAAGGCTCCAAATTCAATCACAGCTTTAATACTGAAAGAAGCAATCCAGTGATTATCATGAAAACTATGGTGCCATCATATTAAAAAGAGGGATGTACTACAGTTGTTATAGTCCTTCCAGATGGAAAGGAAGATGACAAGACTGGTAATAATTAAAATGGGTTTATATATAGTTGATCAAGGGGGATCATAGGGGCATCTGTAAAGCACAACAAAGATGTAACATACCATTTCAAGAAATGTAACACAGGAGTCTCAACAACTACAAAAACAGCTCTGACAAAGGTGAAAAATTGACACACAAATAACAAAGGCAACAAGAGGAAACAAAGACTATCAAATGCTAAAGTCAGGTCATGGCCCTAAGAAAGGGTACTTCAAATAACTGTCACTAGCAGACAAATACAATCCTAGCCTACCCAAAGTTACCCATGTGACCCTAAAGGTAGCTATAGTACTGTTGAAAAAGAAAAGTACAAGTTCCCAAAACAGATTGTTTGATGATTCAGACGGGGACCTCATAATTATCTACAACTTCAAGTGAAAATTAAGCAGCCACCTGTTCTCAATAAATGGCCTTTGAATCCATACCAGTGCTGCCTCTAATATAATTAGCAGGGTGGGAATTCAGCAGGGAGCTCACGCTGTCTACCTTGCTAAAGAATAATTATGGGTGACTGCACCAAGCTTCAGTGTGGAGATCTCCAGGGAAACAAGCTGTTGACCTCTGGGAATTATCCTGTTGACCTCTTAAAGTTCTTACTGTTAGTAAGAAGAAAGAAAGTTAATTATATTAGTTATTAAAAATGGCACAATAGTGCTCTAAATCTGTGACAATGAAAATTATCTCTAAAGAGTAGGTCAGAATAAGCCTCAGTAGGTAATATTTTTTTTAGGTTGATCACACTTTGTGAAATTACTCACAATCACATTTATTTATTTTTACCAAAAATAGTTTAAGTATATGCATATACAGGAATTAACATTAAACTTATGTGTTATCACATATTTTATGAAAAATCAAGGCAGATTTCCAGCCCAGATCTCTCTCCAGAACTCCAGTCTTATATATTCTTCTGCTTCTTTAGATCTCTACTTGAATATCTGATCAAAGCCAAACCTGTTGCCCTTGTGTCAACTCTGATTCACGGTAATCTTATAGTGCAAAGTAGAACGTCCAATAGGGTTTCCAAAGAATTGCTGGTAGATTTGACCTGCCAACCTTTTGGTTAGCAAGTCAAGCTCTTAACCACTATTTCACTAGGGCTCTCTATATAGCAGCCAAGCATTTCACTATTATGCTATCAGCCTGAGGTCACGTAATTTCTCTGTTAGACTTCTCCAACGAATTTCCAGCCTTCTCAAGTCAAAGTTAAAATCTTTGCAATGGCCTATAAAGAACTGGAAACCCTGATGGTGTAGTGGGTTAAGTGCTATGTCTGCTAACCAAAACGTCAGCAGTTCAAATCCGCCAGGAACTCCCTGGAAACTCTATGGGGCAGTTCTACCCTGACCTGTAGGGTCGCCCTGAGTTGGACCCAACTCGATGGCAGTGGGTTTTTTTAATAAGCAACTGGAAACCCTGATGGCGTAGTGGCCAGGTGCTCCTTGGAAACTCTAGGGGCAGTTCTACTCTGTCTATAGGGTTACTATGAGTAGGAATTGACTGGGCAGCACTGGGTTTGGTGCTGGTTTTTATAAGGGACTAGGTCACCGCATCTCCTACTACTCTCCCTCCAGCTTACTCCTCTTCAGCTACACCGGTCTTGCCGATCTTTGAACTGAGCCAGGCATAATCAGACCTCCAGATCCTGCCACACATGGTTTTCTCCATGAGGTTCATGCCTTCCCCTGACAGCTACATGCTATCACCTCAGTTTCTTCATGTCTTTGCTCTAATGCTACCTCCTGAGTAAAGCCTTTCTTAACAATGGTATTTATAATTTCTACAGTCCCTATTTGTTTTCCAGGCTTTTTCTCTACTGTGATCATTGACAGATTTCCATAGCAATACTGATAGTACTGAAAAAGCTTCATGTTCTTAATTTTCAGTTTATTATCTGTTTCCCCCTACTAAAATGTAAGTGCATGAGAACAGGGAGTTTGTATCCTGTTATATCCTCAGAAGACCCCTAGTGGCATAGAGGTTAAGAGCTAAGCCGTTATCCCAAAGGTTAGCCGTTCAAATCCACCAGTCAATCATCAAAAACCCTATGCAGCAGTTCTCCTCTACCCCGTAGGGTCACTGTGGGTCAGAACTGACTCGATGTCATCCAACAACAACAAAAGCATTCTCAGAGACCAGAAGAGTCCCTGGCACACTGTAGGCAATGAATATTTGTAGAATGACTAAACATACTACTGATTTAAACTATGTATTACATTATAACATTAATCTTGATGTAATCTATCAATCTTGTTATTTACGCTTTTTAATGTCCTGCTTAAGAAATCCCTCTCTACCTTGATACATCATTATGCAATTGCTCTGAAAAGGAAGAAAAAATACTAATTCATCAGCTATTTAATAAAGGATAAAATCATTTCCCAACCTTGGCAAGATACTTGACTCAATAAATATTACTTGGATTAAAACAGAATTTAAGCAAACTATCTCATCCAACGCCACCAACTCTGTTGACTATTGCAATACAGGAGCCAAGTTTAGTCTTCCAAACGATGTCATCACGGCTGCTGGTGTCCCACTGTGAAGTCCAGACACTGTAGCCAAGGTGCAGACAGTATCAGCAGGGAAATAAAGACCACTCGGGAAGGAAGCACCTTCCTTGTTTCTGCCAAAATAAAAGTGTCAGCATTTTTTTCCAACAGCTCACTATCTAAAATGTCTTTGGGCCAGAAAGGCCTCTAGTTACCTAATCCTTTGAAGCATAAACAAAGTCTTCAGGATTCTGATATTGTCACTTACATAGAAATAAGAGTATCTAAAACATTCAAAAGATATGACATCACTTGAGCACTGAAGACCTCCCATGTAATCTGGCACCAGCATCCATCCCTATTCAGGGTGTCCAGTGGAAGGACTTGCCTACTGAGCAGAGAAAGACAACAGCATTAGCCTGGACACAGTAAATCCGAGGCCAGGCTCTGTGTGACTAGAGAAATACACAGGGCCACTCTGGACATCATGCAATCTTGTCACTTGTAAAATGGGAATAATCATTGTCATCTTATATTGAACATTTCAGAAACCTCAAGCAAAAGGGTACCGCAAAAATGAAGTTAATATGGTATCATAAACCTGCTGAGCAATTTCTCAAAGCAGTCATTCTCTGAGCTCCAGATATAACTCCCATGCACCTACAGGCAGACATGACCAACTTACATGGCATTAGGAAGCAGGAAAAGGGAACTAACGTTTGTTAACTAAAGGCTACCATGATTTCTCAGAGCCCAGCACACACTCTACCAAATCTGAGTTGATCCTCAAAACAACTCTAGGGTGTAGTATTATTAAACCTGTTTGATAGATGATAAAGGACCAAGGAGAATCAAATCAACTGTCCACAGTAAAACAAATTAAAACAAAACACTAATAAGTAGTAAAGCTAACTCTCAAATCACATCAGTCTGATTCTGAAGCACTTAATATACCAGCTCTGCCCAATAGAAACCTAGCACAGAGATAATTTACACTTTTCTAGTAGTCATAAAAAAGATAAAAAGAAATCAGTGAAACATATTCTAGTAACATAGAATATATACCCATTATGCAATCAATATAAAAATTGTTGAAATATTTTACATTCTTTGTCTTCACACTAATCCTTCAAAATCTGATGTGTATTTTATACTTAGAGATTATTTCCATTAGTACTAGCAACATTTAGTGTTCAGTAACCACATGTGGCTAGTGGCCACCATACTCGGACACCAACTCCCTCCTATAAGCAAAGCGACTATTATTCCTCAGGGCCCACGACTGAGACATATGGGTATGCACATTACTGAGGCACTGCGTTCACTTCTTCCACTTGGCAGGTTACAAGGGCCTCTCAGCTCCAAGGTCCCTCTTCAGTGAAACCTTCTCTGAACTGCTGTTACATTCCAACCCATACTCATCACCTTCCTCCACAGCATACTTTTATTTTTCTTCATAGCATTTATCACCAACTAAACTGTCCTGCTCATTTATCTGTTCATTTGTTTACTGCCCATCTCCTCCCAGCAAAATTTAAGCTCCATGACCACAGAGCCTTTTCTGTATCGTGCATCATTCTGTTTCCAAAGCTTGCAACAATGCCTGACATGTGGAAGGTAATCAGTGGCTATTTTTTAAATTAATGAACTGCTATAGCCAAACTGGAAATTCTAGTGGTATAGTGGTTAAGTGCTATAATGAACGGCTATAGCTGAACGGGGAACTCTAGTAGTGTAGTGGTTAAGTGATGTGTCTGCTAACCAAAAGGACAGCAGTTCAAATCCACGAAGTGCTCCTTGGAAACTTTACGGGGCAGTTCTACTCTGTCCTACAGGGTCACTATGAGTCAGAATCAACTCGACAGCAACAGGTTTAGTTTTGGGGGGAGAGGTTTATAGCTAAATGACATAAACTTTCCTTTCTGCAAACTAGGAAATGCATTTACCATGAAAATAATGTCATATCAAGTTAGCTTCTCCCAATAACCCATCAAAATCTACTAAATTTGTCAAGTAACAAAAACCAAGGAGGAAACTGTAGGGCAGGTGACAATGGCAGCATGTGTCTACTAGTGATCTGCTAGAATAAAAATACATCCAAGGTCCAGGGCATGGCAGCCACTTTTACTTCCCCAAGGCCTAGCCTAGCCCCTGAAATACAGCAGGCCTTCAATATAAATAAAGGAATCAAGTCTAAGGAGAAGTATCAATTCAAGCTACCCTTTAACTATGGGCTAAAGAATTATTTGTGGGCTGTCCTAGGAATATAACCAACAATTACAACCCTATCTGTGGGAAAACATTTTGCAAGTGGTCTCTCTGAATCCTTACTTTGGATTAGGTCCTGTGTTATGTGTGTGACACCAGAAAAAAAGTTCTGGTGTCAAGCAGCAGATGTTCAATCCAAAGTAGCTTAAGCAAAACTGAGGAACTTATTGTTAGGATTCTGGGTATCCCAGCTGGACCTCAGGAAGAACTCTACCCAGAAACCTAAAAGCTGCCAGAACTTTCTCTCCAAGTCTGATATCTGCTCCTCTGAGTAACAGCTTTGTCTTCTTCCCATTTGCTATACTGAGGCTTCCTCCATTCCTCCAGGCCTGTCAGTGAGAGTCTTGGCCACTAACAGCACCCATGCCTTACAAACCACCAAAATAACCCAAAAAAACTGTTGTCTCCAAGTCGATTCTGACTCATAGTGATTCTACAGGACATGACAGAGTAGAACTGCCCCACAGAGTTTTCAAGGAGTGCCTGATGGATTCAAACTGCCAGCCTTTTGGTTAGCAGCCGTAGCATTTAACCACTACACCACCATGGTTTCCTCACATACCACAAGCAAAAAAAAAGCCAGTTGTCATCAAGTTGATTCAGACTTATGGTGGCCCATGTGTCTCGGAGTACAACTGCTCCCCAGAGTTTCACAGCTGTGACCTTTGGAAGCAGGTCACCAACCTTTCCTGAGACACCACTGGGTCGGGGTCAGTAGTTGAGTGTTTCCACACAGGGAGTCCTTTACTACAGTTTGTTGTTGTTAGATGTTGTTGAGTTGATTCTGACTCACGTGACTGAGTAGTGACCCCACGTGACAGACGGAACTACCCATAGAGTTTTCTTGACTGTAATCCGGATGGAAGCCAATGATCAAGGTCTTTCTCCTGCGGAGCCACTGAGTGAGTTCAAACAGCCAGTCTTTCGGTAAGCACCAACTACAGCTTAAACCCCCAGAAAACCACTGCTGTTGAATCAATTCCGACTCAGAGCCTCCCTATAGGACAGAGAAAAACCACTCCATAAAGTTTCCAAAGAGTGACTGTGGATTTGAACTGCCAACTTTTTGGTCAGCAGACGTAGCAATTAACCACTACACCACAGACACGCAGAAATTCTTGACCTCCCTGTCTTTGCTTCACTTCAAAAAGCCCTAGATAAGGACAATAAGGGGCTCACTGAACCAGTGCTTACTCTTGGACCAATCAACTGTGACCTCAGGGTTAGGTCATGTTGTACCAACAGTGTCAACGACTAGGGGTAAGAGGTGACTCCTGGAGAGGGGTATCAGGCAGAGGACCCCACTGCAGTCTACTTCCCTTTTCATTGTATTCATTTGATGTTTCTTTCCTGTTTAGCCATAAACTCAATGAAGGCAGAATATGCGTGTCTCTTCTATGCCATACTATCCTCTCACCAGGAGTAGTTTCTGGCACGTAGACACCCTCAATGAGTGTCTATTAAGCTGCTTTTGGCCAACCCAATTGACCAATGCATGTTGGAGGACAGCTAAGGTCACATGTTCAGTACAGTCCCTGCTTACTTCACAAGCCCATCACACATTTTGTACCTTTGCTCACTTGGGGGACTGAACTAGATTCTAAGCCATTTGTGCAGAACTAACAATGATGAAGATGGGGCGGGACTGAACATTTCATGCTGTTGCATATGACGCTGCCACAGCCAATGCCAACTCCATGGTAACTAACAACCACAACCTACCTAAAAGCAACCTGCTGAGCAGCAGAGGTGAGCCTTAGCCCCAATCAGATGAGAACATGAGTGACCAGGCCCCAGGGAAGTCCAAAACTACTATGCAGTAAAAAGAACAAACTTTGAGTGTCCTGAAAATGCTGGTGAGCCAGGATATGGGCACTGATGCACACACAACCTCATGTTACCAGAAAATTCTGAGGCTATGGTCAAGTAGACTGGTCTTAGGTCAAGGCTTCTCAAATCTGAGCTTGCAAAAGGATCCCCCACAGGGCTAGTGGAAATACTGGGTCCCACACCCAGAGACTGTGATTTTGGGGTGGGGCCTGAGATTCTGCATTTCTTCCAGGCTTGGCTGATGCTGCTGGTCCAGAGACCACACCTGGAGGTGATATACGATCAAGTTTGGCAGGACAGCACTGGCGGCATAAAGAAGGGTCTGTTCGCTTCTCAATAGGGAGGTCAGGAAATCTTCATAGGAAAGAATTGCAAAGATGTATAAGTGCTCGGGCTAACAAAGAGAGAAGAAGGGCATTTGTTTATTAATTTTGGCAGCAGTTCAGCTACAAAGATCATACAGTGATTAACAATCCTTAACAAGCTGTCATGAACACATTTGCTTTGCTGCCCACCATTGCACAGAAATGCTGAGGAAATACAGTCTTAATCAACATGTTAATTCTACCAAGCCAAGCCAAGTGCCATCGAGTCAAATCCAACTCATGGCAACCCAGACAAATATTTCAAACCCACTGCCATTAAGTCAATTCTGACTCACACACGTCAACCCTACAGGACAGAGTAGAACTGCTCCATAGTGTTTCCAAGGAGCACCTGTGCATTCAAACTGCCAATCTTTTGGTTAGCCACTGTAGCACTGTACCAGTATGCCACCAGGTTTTCTACAAGTGTAACAGGAAAAGAGAAAAAAAAATCTGTGAAGTAAGTAAAACTACTTTAAAATGAAATTTTAAGGTGAAGACATGGCTAACCTCAAACTCCTCACTGGAAATTTTCTATACAAACTAATGGTAGACTGAAACTCTTATCAGTCCACAAAAGTAAACCTCCGTCTTTACAGACGGGCACCTGAAGCAATTCAGTTGGAATCCAGTATTGCAGACTATAAAGCCCTGTAATTCTCTGACCAAAATGCTTTTGTCCAAATGATTCCCGTACACACACTAGCTAGGTTCCCCACAGGAAGCAAAGCCATAGGCGGCAACCTAACAGTAGACATTCTATCAAGAAAAGCGATAGGGCTCCGAAAAAAAAAATCTGCAAAGTGAACCCTCAGGTAACAAAAGCAGCCAGGGAGCAGTGGGGGAAGAGGAACGCATCATGTTTACAGCTCAACAAAAGGAAGGACACGCAGCCCTGCGACTGGAGCAACATAAGCACCTTTCACTTTGAAAGTGACCCACTTTACCTGGCACAGGAAATTCTACTTTGAGTTAAGGTCTGAACTTTTCAAGGCAGGTAAATTTGGACTCCTAAACTTTGACTGGACATTCTAAATGTTGTACTCCTAATGGGCATGCTAAATATTAATGCATTTACTCCTCCAGCCTAAAGCAAAATAGCTCTACTTTGTAAAGCAAGAAGCTGAGGCACAATATTGCTCAAACTGAAAAATCTGGTCAGTCAGCACATCTGCATATGTAAAATCAAATGAAAAACTGACTAAAGACTTCATACCTCTACAACCTTTTCATGAGCCATTTTCACATATAGCATAAGCATTTGCTCCATTCTTTTTATGCTCATTTTAAAGACGAAGAAAGGCTGAGAGGGAATAATGTGCCATGAATCACTCTAGCTAAAATAATTCTTCAATCCAGGTCTTTGATAATAAATCCACTTCTCTTTCTACTGCTTTGAAATCACAAGATACTTCACATAGAAGTATTCGTTATATTTGCAATTACTGCTAATTGCTATTTTATTATGTACATGTAACCATTATTGTTGGTAGGTGCCGACAAGTTGATGTCTGACTGCTGATGATTCTGTGTGACACAGTGGAACTGCCCGATAAGAGTTTTCTACGACATAACTGTTATGGGAGTTGATTACCAGGTCACTTTTCCACAAAGCCATTGGGTGGGTTAGAAGCACAAATCAATGAGCCATAGTAGCCAAGTG
Organism: Heterohyrax brucei; assembly: GCA_028571685.1. Lineage (NCBI taxonomy): Eukaryota > Metazoa > Chordata > Mammalia > Hyracoidea > Procaviidae > Heterohyrax > Heterohyrax brucei. The sequence continues at coordinate 137,288,920 of CM053143.1, forward strand.
CTTAACTGTTGCTCCATCAGGGCTTCTGTGTACGTATAGCTAAACCAAAAAAAAGACCCAAACCCACGCCATCAAGCCGATTCCAACTTGCAGCGACCCTACAGGACATAGCAGGACTGCCCCACGGAGTTGACGGATTCGAACTGCCAACCTTTGGTTAGTAGATGTAGCACTTAACCACTATACCACCAGGGTTTCCACATATGCTGTTGTCCATAGTTAGTATGTACAAATATTGACAAAAATCTCAGCTTTCCTACTACACTGAAAATAAAAAATAACCCAAACTTGTTGCCACAGAGTTGATTTTGACTCATAGTCACCCTACAGAATAGAGTAGAACTGCTCCACAGTGTTTCCAAGAAGCACCTGGTAGACTTGAACTGCCAGCCTTTTGGTAAGCAGCCGGAATACCTAACCACTACACACCCAAGGTCTCCTCTATTCACTAAAAACCATGCCAAACCCACTGCTGTTGAGTTAATTCTAACTCACAGCAATCCTAGAGGACAGGATAGAACTGCCCCATGGATTTTCCAAGGGGACTCGGTAGCTTCAAACTGTCAACCTTTTGGTTAGCAGCTGTAGCTCTTAACCACTACGCCACCAGAGCTGCTCCAACTACACTACACATGATAATTGAGCTAGATATGATCTTCTTTAAACTTTGGTGTCCTCTTTCATAGACTGGATATGTGAGTATCAACCACACAGAATTGTCTCAGGGGTTACATGAGAGAGAGGCTTTGGGACACAATGAGGAATAATCAAGATCCCTCTGCCTTGGAGGAGTCTGCATACCATGGAGGAGACAAAAAAATGTAAACAAACAACATCAATAAAAGTGACAAGATAGAGTGATGCCCAATGTACGACAGTAAATCTGAGTGGAGTTTTGAAGTACAAGTCAGAGTTGCCCAGTAATAAAAGTACAGCAAAAGGAAAGGGATGGAGGCGTGAAAGAACACAGACTGTTTCCAGGAGCTCAAAGAATATAGTACTACTAGAAAACATGGTGGGCCACGAATGTTGACAAATGGAGTTAGATCATAAAGAGCTGTGTGGCAATGCTAGGGAGTTTGGGTTTTGTTCTCTAATTGGTACTCGGACCTCAGAAGAAAGATCTGGCAATCTATTTCTGAAAAATCAGCCATTGAAAATCCTATGAAACCCAGTTCTACTCTGATGCACGTGGAGTAGCCACTAGTCAGAATCAACTCAGTGGCAACTGGGAGGAGTGGAGAATGAGGGGTTACTGCAGAATTTTAAGGAAGGCGACGTTGTAAAAAATATTCATTCTAGATATACCCGCAGAGGGAAGGATTGATTTAAGGAGGAAAAGACTGGAAGAAAAGAGAGTAAAGAGGGTTGGGGAGGCCTGAACCAGTAATGTGGTAGCAGAGCAGGATGGGGGGATGCAGAAGAGACACTATTATGACAGCAAACTAGCAGGACTTGCTAAGTGACTGGGTAGAAAAGGGAATGGACAGAGGGGAAACATTCAGAAAGACTTGACATTTCTGGCTTAGGTGACCAGGAGAGGCCATAAATGGACAAGGGAAATAAAAGAAGCTTCAGATTTGGGGCAGAAGGTATTGGGGTCAGTTTTTAGTACCTGCTGAAATTCCGTGATGGCCATCAGACATCTAACTGGTTATGTCCAGCAGGCACTTGGACAGTAGTGTGAAGTTGAGGAGAAAATGTTGGGGTGGAGATGCATGTTTGGCAGATGGAGATGACAGTTAACACCCCAAGAGTGAATGAAACCAGCCAAAGAGAGCATATAGAGATAAGAGAGTTTTGGAAAGAACCCTGAAAAACTGCAACACTGAGGAAGTCAGCAAGAACCAATACCAGAGGAGACTGCGCAAGAAGGGGCAGAGAAAAGCCTCAGAAGTATCCAAGAAACCTGCTAAAGAAAGCACTTCATGAAGTCAATGACCAACAGTGTCTAATACAACAAAGACAAGGACCAAAAAGCATTTATTCCATTTATCAACACCAAAATCATCAGTGATCCTTCTGAAAGAAAAAAGAGGGAGAGAGCATTTTTTGTGGAGGAGTCATGGTTAGTACCACATTACTATGGTTGAGAAGTCAATAAAAGGTGAGAACACAGTGCCTTGAATAAAGGCAGCGTTTTGAAGAAATGTGTCTGAAAGTAGACGGAAAGCATTTCAAAGTGGTTCCAGGGTCAAACACTCCAAAGTCAGTACTTAGACCCCATGACATTAGTAAGCCCCAGGACGGACAGTTAGCCCACCACACCAGCCAACAGCAGCAGGGGGAAAGGGGAGAAGACACTCATCGGGAAGTGATGGGAAGAGACGTGGCTAGGCAGTTTAGGGTTTCAGGGTTTTTTGTTTGTTTCTTCCACTTGGCCTTGAGAAGAGTCTGACTCACAGCAACCTCACACATGTCAGAGTAGAGCTGTGCTCCATACGGTTTTGATGGCTGATCATTCTGAAGTAGACCACCAGCCCTTTCTTCTGAGATGGCCCCCGGAAAACACGAACCTCCAACTTCTGGGTTAGCAGGAGAGAGCATTAACCATTTGTACTGTAGCCTAACTTCCATGGATATTAGACAAGAGGGGCAGAGAAGACATGAAAAATAGGAGGGGCATAGACCTTCTTAGGGGATGCTCTTTTCCTGGCCTTGTCCTCCTGGAAATCATTCCACCCATTCTTGAAAACAAGTTGAGTGGAGGGAGAAACTCTAGTAAATTCCAATACGGACTAAGAAAAGAAAACCTAACCAAACCCAACCTGCTGCTATTGAGTCTGACTCATAGTGACCCTAGAGGACTGGGCAGAACTGCCCCCATGGGGTTTCCAAGGAGTGCTGGTGGATTCCAACTGTGGACTTTCCGGTTAGCAGCCACAGGTCTTAACCACAATGTCACCAGGGTGTCCCATGCACTAAGAGGACTCGTTAAATACACATCTAAACTGTTGCTTAGTGAGAATAACCAGGGTGCACGGATAAGCCTTTCTTAACATTCACTCCCCACCCTCCTTTCCTCTATTCTTACCCCACCCCAGAATGTTCCCTCGGAGAAGTAGCCGGCTAGCTGAGGGCTTCATTCTTTGCTTAGACACCCAGAAGCAATAAAATTGATGCCCTCCTTTGTGTGAGTGAAAGGTCACATTTCCCTCAGCAAAGACAGGCATTCCTCTCCGCTGTACACTTGTGCAGGACATGCGTATGTATGCAATAAGAAATGCGGAGAGAGCTGCAAATGGTAAGTGGGAATCTGCTCAGAGAGAGTAGACAGTGAGAAAGATAACAGGAGACGGAGGTGAAATCAAATTTAAAAGGGAGAGAATTACAGAAGTGGAACCATGCCATGAATAAATGCATAATATTTAAAATAAAAAAAAAAAACAAATAAAACCTGTGCTATCAGAATCTACTCTTTAGCAAGCTACTCCTCAGAGAATACAACAGAATCACACATCTAAAAGATTGTTTGGTTCAAAGGCTCCTTTTAACTTTTTTTTTTGTCTCATTTTCTATCATAAAAATCAGAGGTCAGCAAACTAAGGCCAATGGGCCAAATCTAGGTCACAGTCTGTTTTTGTACATCCCAGGAACTAAGAATCTATCAGTACCAGCTGCTATTGCATCAACTCTTACTCATGGTGACCCCATGTGTGTTAGAACAGAATGGGGCTCCACAGGGCTTTCAACAGCTGGTTTTTCAGAAGGAGATCACCAAGTCTTTTCTCCGAGGGACCTCTAGGTGGACTTGGGCCTCCAGTGTGCTGCTTAACAGCTGGGCACTGTCCACGGACTCAAACTACGTTAAAAGGTTATAAAAAACAAAATTGAACATTCAACAGAAACCACATGTGGCCTGGGAAGACTGAAATATTTACTGTTAAGACCACTACAGAAAAGCTTGCTGACCCCTAACAGAGACAAAAGTCACAAATTACTCAGTAGCAGAGCTTATACAAGAATGTTGGACTCTAAGATCAGGGAATCCTTCTACCCGCACAGGGTAAAATGACATGACTGTCAGCCAAATACAGACCTGCACTATTTTCCACTTAAAGGGGAAAAAAGAACATCTTTAGGATTTTCAGAGAGTCATATAAGTAAACTTTCAGATCAGAATCTGTTGTTGTCAGGTGCTGAGTCAATTCTGACTCACAGGAACCCCATGTGACTCAGTACAACTGCCCCAGAGCATTCCCCAGATGGCCAGGTCTCCCTCCCTCAAGGACCCTGGGTGGGTTAGAACCATTAGCCTAGCAGTTAGTGGCCAAGCACTCACTGCGCCATCAGGGCTCTTTGGTCAGCACTCTACTAATATTTTTTAGTTCAGGGCAAATCCTGGTGGTGTAGTGGTTAAGTGCTAACTAAGTCTGCTAACCAAAGGGTCAGCAGTTCAAGTCCACCAGATGCTTCTTGGAAACTCTCTGGGGCCAGCTCTACCCTGTAGGGACGATATGAGTTAGAATCGACTTGATGGCAGCAGGTTCAGGTTTTAGATAGGAGAAAAATTAAGAACAAAACTCAAACTCTTTAAAAAATGAGGTCAGACTCACCAGACTGGTAGAGACTAGAGGAAACCTCAAGATGATAGCCTTGAGGTACCCTTAAACTCCATACTGAAACTGCACTCAAAGGTCACATTTCAGCTAAGTAACAGATTGGCCCATAAAATAAACAATATTTTGGTGCCTTTAAAAACTCATCTACATAAGACCAGACAGTTAACATTCACCCTAAAGGAAAGATGAGAAGGTAAGAGGAGTGAGAAGGGAAGCTAGATTAATGAAACGGGTACAACCAGAAGGGAAATACGAGAACACTGGCACACTGTGAAAAATGTAGTTAATGCCACTGAATAATATGTATACAAATTGTTAAATGGAAAACTAATCTGTTGTGTAATCTTTCACCAAACATCATAACAAAATGTTAAATACTAATAATAGAGTTTTAAGATAAAAAGAACAGAAGAAGAGAGGAACAAAGAGTAAAAAAGAAAAATTCTCAGCCCAAAATAGCTACCATCTTTTTAACCCAATATAGTTCCACAGCTTCTAAATTCTCTTAATTATTATTACTTCTGCTATTATAGTTTCATTGGTCTTTTGGGACAAAGCACAGTGGAAGCCCTGATAATGTTTCCCCTTAGAGTACAATAGGCAGGTTCCATACATTTATCTACACCTCCACTCCTCAGAGCTCACTGTTCCATCGATTCATGTGCATGTTCTGAGGGATGTCCAGTAAACACATTGTTAACTAACCTTCAACAAGGTGGACTGAAACGGTGTCTGCAACAACAGACTCAAACATAGCAACAATTATGAGACAGGCGCGGGACAGGCAGTGTTCTGTTCGGTTGTACACGGGGGCACTATGAGCTGGAACCGACTCGATGGCACCTAACAACAGCAGCAACAGCCAATTTTTAAAAAACTTGACTATCTTGGTCAATAGTTATAAATCCTATTTGTAAAACAAAAACACTCCATTTCTTTTCTAAATGGAGTTTCTCATTATATCAAGAAATTCTTGACAATTTAAGAGTAGGATAGGGTAGGATAAGCGGGGTATGGTATGGATGGAATGCATACATATATTTATCATGTGTTTGTTTACAACTTTTATTTACCCCAGCAGCTCAATTTAAGACTGTTAATCGACAGTTTCTCATTTTTTTCCACTAAGGGGAAAGAAACTCCTTCGTGAGCCTCTATTCTGAAACTCTGGAGGCAAAGCGGTTAAGCACTATGGCTACTGACCAAAAGGTCAGCAGTTCAAATGCACCAGGTGCTCCTTAGAAATTCTATAGGGCAGTTTTACTCTGCCCTATACAGTCCATGCAGCAGGAATGGGTTTGGTTTTAGTTTACTCTTTACAAAAGTGAGCAACTGCACTCTAGTACCGACAGAGCATTCAGGTCAGTATTTTGTGAACAACAAATTGTAAAAGCCATTTTTATCCTGAAACATTACAGGCTGCAAGATCCTCACTAAAATCAGAGAATGAAATAAAGGCAATTTTCCTACTTCTGAAAAAGATTTGGTCTCATTTGCTTTTGGGTAGAGTTTTAGTATCATTTCCACAGCTAGTTATGATAAAGAAAAAATGTTTTCACAACTTTACAACTGTCTCCATCATCTCTCTCTGGATTTAAATGTAGAAGACAGAAGAATGTGGGAGTCTGTATGGGAATGTTTGTCCTTCACTGACAGCAGGTCTTTTTGTCTCGTTTGTCTATAATTTTTTTGCTTCCTGTATCTCTCCATCTTTGTGTGGTTTTCTAATTTACTTAATTATCTTGTTTCTATTTTCTAGCTCCCATACATCTTCCTTGGAAACTCTACAGGTCACTTCTACTCTGTCATATAGGATCTCTATGAGTCAGAAAGAGCTCAACAGCAGTAGGTTTGGTCTGGGGTTTTATATCTTTTCTCAACCTTCCAGCTCCAGTTTTTCTCTTGACAAGCCATTATGGGGAAACAACTATAAGTTTATAATGTTTCTGTTTCCACTTATTGAACAGAATTTGATGTCTTCCATTTGTAGGAGAATTGAATAAAAGCTGTGTTTGTTTACCAAATCTTAAAAGCCTACCCCAAAAGCAATCTCTATCCCTGATGCCATAACTGTTTAACAGCCATTCCCCAATCTGAAAATTTTCTCCTTTTTTCTCCAAACTCCATTCTTTCTTCAAGGTTTACCACCATTCATCCATTTACTGAAGCTAAAAACCCAGAGGATGTCTTTGATTTCTGATTCTCATTTCAAATCCATTATCAGATTCTGACTGGTGCAAATAGCTTGCACTCTACTGCTGACAGAAAAGTTGGCAGTCCAAACCCACTCAGGAGCACCTCGGAAGGCAGTCCTGGAGATCTGCCTCCATAAACACTGCAAAGGAGCCTAAGGAGCTCAGTTCTACTCTGTACACATAAAGTTGCCATCAATCAGAATCAACTCCACAGCAACAGGTTTGGTTCTCTTGGTATGTAAGCTCTACACACAAAACATACCCCAATTCCATTTACTTCATTCCACATCCCTTACTTCTGCCCTCCTAAAAAACACCATAATCTCTGCAGTGCCCTGCTCACTGACATTCCTGCTTCCAGCCTTACCTTCCTTAAATTCATTTTTACATGGCACCTAGGATGAAACTTCAAAACATAAAAACAGCTCATGGCTGCCTTTATTTAAAGTCCTACCTTTGCTTACCAGAAACCCTGCTGGTGTAGTGGGTTAAATGCTACATTTGCTAACCAAAAGTCTGGTAGTTCAAGTCTACCCGGCACTCTTTAGAAATTCTACGGCCCAGTTCTACTCTGACCTCTACAGTCACTGTGAGTCGGACCCAACTCCACGGCAATGGGTTTTTTCCTTGGCTTACCACTGCAATCAGCATTCATTCCAAACTCCTCCCCCAAATCTCCACAAAGTCCTATATGATCTAGGCCCTACCAAGCTTTCTAGTCTCATTTTTTGGTTCCCTAGATACATCAAGCTCCTTCCTGCCTTAAAGCCTGTACACAGCTGTTCCTCCTGCCTGGAATGCCCACCTGACTGCACAGTTGGTTTCTTTTTGTCATTCAGGGCTCAGCTTTTACACCACCTCTCCAAAGCAGCCTATAGTGACCAACAATCTAAGGTATCCTATCCAGGCACTCTCATCTAAAAAAAAAAAACAAACCAGACTCACTGCTATCAGGTCGATTCCAACTCATAGTGATCCTATAGGACACAGTAGAATTGCCCCCACAGAGTTTCTAAGGGGCACCTGGTGGATTCGAATAGCTGACCTTTGGGTTAGCAATCGTAGCACTTAACCACTATCCCACCAGGGGTTCCATGGCTCAGTATATCAATGTTCTGCAGAGGTATCACAGGATATTTCTCATTAAATGGTTTTTGTTTGTTTATTGCCTTGTTCTGTCAGAAGGTAAGTACCTGGAGAACAGAAACCTGGTGTTAGTGGGTATCTTGGCATCACTGTCAACTGTCTTGTCCACGGTCATATGTCCAGGACCTAGAAACGTTGCAAGCACTTAGTAGGCTCTCAAAAAATATGTAATAAATGAATGAGTAAATGGAAATCCTACAGATCTCTTAAGCCTTCCCTTACTGATCTAGCCTACAAATAATATTTTTCCTTTACAGCTTTGAAGGATTCATTTGACTCTTAATGTCTATCACAGGTTTATGGGTAGCACAAATCATCTGCACTTGGCTACTAACTGCAACACTGGCAGCTTGCACTCATCCAGTGGCATCGCAGAGGAAAAGCCTGGCCATCTGCTTCTGTGAAGATTAGAGCTACGAAAACCCTACGGAGCACAGTTCCACTCAGTAACACACATGGCTGCCATGAGTCAGAATCAACTTGACAGCAATGGATGTGGTTTGGTTTTGTCTATGACATCTCTCAAGCTTCTATTTTAAAAAAAAAATTTACATTTTCATGATGCCATCATTATTAACCATGAAGATTAAGTATAATGTATCTCCTGTACCCAGTCTTTCACCTAGTTGTTTCTTTAATTGAGTAACAGCTGAAGAAATTGGCTTCCTTCTCAGGGCTCTACTATATGGCAAAGAATAATGCATACACCATGAACCGCCAAAAGAACTTGAAGACTAAGGTGCACCTGACCCGAGCAATGACATTTTTAATCACATGCATGAGAAAGCTGGGTAGGGAATGAGGAAGACAGAAGAACTGACACCTTTGTATTGTGGTGTTGGAGAAGAATATTAAATATACCATGGACTGACAAAAGAACAAATAGATCTGTTCTAGAAATAGTATAATCAGAGTGCTCCTTGAAATCAAGGACAGTGAGACTATGTCTTACATACTTTGCACATGTTGTCAGGAGGGATCAGTCCCTGGAGAAAGACATCACGTTTGGTAAAGCAAAGTGTCAGTGAAAAGAGGGAGACCCTCAAGGAGATGGACTGACACAGCGGCTGCAACAATGTGCTTAAGCATAAAAATGATTGTGGGCATGGCAGTGTTTCATTCTGTGTATTCACAGAGTCACTATGAGCTGGAAATGACTCGATGGCACCTAACAACAACAACAACATGGAATGCCAAAAGAATGAACAAGTTTTCTTGGACGAAGTACAACCACGATGCTCCACAAAAGAAAGGATGGCAAGACTTCCATCTCAGGTACTTGGGACATGTTATCAGATGAGACCAGTCCCTAGTGACAGACATCACATTTGGCAGACTGTATGCCAAAAAGACGGGGACCACACTGGCTGCATCAAGGAGCTCAAGAATAACAACAATTAGGAGGATGGCACAGCACCAGGCAATGATTCATTCTGTGGTACAAAGGGTCTCTTTGAGTCAGGAACAACATGACAACACCTAATAATGTAACACATCTATTTACTGAGTGGGTGAATGACAGGCAGGAGAAGCTCCATAAACATAGAATCAGGCTCCACAGGTGAGCAGAATGGCAACAGCGGGAACAAGGCTAGAATGGCTTGCTGTAGGAACCCTGATGGCCTAATGGCTAAGAGTTTGGCTGCGAAACAAAAGGTAAGCAGTTCAAATCTATCAGTAGCTCCTTGGAAACCCTACTGGGTAAGTTCTACTCTGTCCTATACGGTTGCTATGAGTCAGAATCAACTAGATGGCAATAGATTTGTTTGTTTTGTTTATATTCATAATCCTCTGCCATCAAATTAATTCTGACTCATAGTGACCCTGTAGAACAGGGCTGTAATCTTTACAGGAACAGACTGCCACATCTTTCTCCTAAGGAACAGATAGCAGATTCAAACTGCTGACCTTTCAGTTAGCAGCCAAGCACTTAACCAATGCATCACCAAGCCTCCTTGTACCGCCTATAGTTGAATGAATAAAGGCAGAAAACACAAAGTGCTTTTGTCAGGAAATTAATCAACCCTTTTACTTTCTACCTCAATGAGATCTTTTTATTTCTGGGTGTCATGCTGTAAAACTGCCCAGATCATTCAGAATAAAACTATTTGCAATACGCTCTGCAGAGAGCAGACAGTTGGTTCTTGCTGCAGACATCACCATCCCTCCGCCTCTTGTATAAGGCAACTCTTGGTCAGAGAAGCACTAAGTTCAAAGTGCTGGAAACTACAGAAGAACTTTGAACAAAAGGTGTGTCATTTGATCTAAAGTAACAAGATAACTGGGGAAAGAGAATGGAGTGGATAGATCTAATACAGCTTGAGAAATGAAACATCTTCAGAATTTTGCCTTTACAGAGAACAGCATCACTACTGAAAAACATCAGTCACTTTTGTTAATAAAGGCTGATGTCCTGGGTGCTGGACACTAAAGGGTGGGTATCTTTAAAAGTAATAAATGTTTTAAAACATTTGCCTCTGAAACCATCTGTCAATGACAGAGGGGCCTTTACTTTGTAACTGCATCTTCCAGAAAGCTGACCTTGCTAACGTGTTGACAACGAGCTGGCATGCTACCACCACTCACCACAGCATATTGCAACACTCAAGTTCAGAGTAGGTTCTGAAAAGTTAGTTTATAATCTGAAATTATCCCACAAAAAATAATAGCAATTCTTTTAATCACCCATGCAATCACATATTTATGTGTAGCACAAATAGCACTGTCAAAAATAAAATGTATGTATTGCTTTCTGAGCACAGGTGACATTTGATCTTTGGATTCATGCCATAATATCCCCATAAGACAAATGAAAATCTGGTGCCACTTAACATCTGATCCAGTCTATTCAGAGAACTTGGTAGCATAGTGGTTAAGTACTACAGCCACTCACCAAAAGGTCAGCAGTTCAAATCTGCCAGGCCCTCCTTGAAAACTCTATGAGGCAGTTCTACTCTGTCTATAGGGTCTCTGTGAGTCAAAATCGACTTGATGGCAGTGGGTTTTTTGGTTTGGTCCAGTCTAGTCTGTTGTCTACAAATATGGTAGATGATTTATGGACATTAAATTTCAAACTGTTTCAACCATTTCTGGGGGTGGAGGGAGACAGTACTTTTTAAGGCAAAGCATGATCATATTTCCAGAAACAAGTAAATGCTACCATTTAGAGATAATGCCTTCCAGTTTTTTACCATTATTTTTTTCAATGCTGTTCTAAAAGGGTGTTTTACTATATTACACACTCAGCAGATAACACAAATCACAAGCCATTAGAAAACTGTGTTTCCAAGATACAAACTTCCTCATTCAGTCACCTATATACCCTCCCAAGTCATTCTCCTAGAGCTCGAAGTCCACGAATTCAAATTATTAAATTGTTCAAATGGTAAACTTATACTTTCTTTCCATCACTGGCAAAAAGAGAAATCTGAGTGCAGTCACCGGACAGGGAGAGCAGTGGAAACTGCATATAGGGGGGCATGTAAATTTTCATGTGAATGTACATTTTCACTCAGTTATGTTAAATAAAAAAAAAATTAAAAAAAAAAGAGAGAAATCTGATATTGCCCCATTAACACTGAAGTTTTTACATTTTTAAAGAAGAAAAGAGGATTATAAGAAAAAAAAATGGGTGGGAGGGTTAAAAACTAGTTTGGTTTTAAACCAGATGAAATAAATAACTTTAGGCAAAGGAGACACAGAAAAACATCCTCTGAAGGGAAAAAACACAGTTGAAGATTCAAACATGAGGCAATTAAAAAACCTTTTTAATGTGTATTTTAATTTAAAAAATCTCTACAAATTAAATCAGAAAAGAGATGTTTTACTACTTTTGGAGTCATTCACAATCTTTGGTACACACAGTAAACTGACAAGCCCTTTCAACCTCACTTGAAAGCTGTTTTGGGAAAACGTCCAGACACTGGTGTCTGAGCCAGCATGGTGCCTTTAAATGGCCTCCCTGCCCTGGCAAGACATGCTGGACCGCACATAAAAGGAACCTTCTACCAACAGCCAAGTGTCTGCAGACGTCGCTTCCTGAACAGCCTGACTTGACTTGCTCAGTGTTTCTCGCTCCATTCTCTGGACCTGCGGTCTCCTCTAAGTGCTACATCTGTGAAATCTTCCCCGGCTGATACATAATCCCATCTCTCCCAGATGCCTCCCAGCCGCCTCTGTCTCCTCCTTGGTTGAACACACTCTATAATTGCATCCAGGTTAAACTCTCTCAGTTCAGCTAGCTGAAAACACCCTCCCCTCACACACCCAGCCAAGAACAACCCCTAATGGGCTTATCCTGGCCCCACAGATGAGACCCAGACAATGGAAACTCAAGGGAAAGGGGAAACTCAGGGCCCAAAACAGACCCCAGTGGTATCCTGTTCTGTACCTTCTCCTAAAAACCTAGAACCAATTTAGTAAATTGTATAATACTAGATTTTTAATCTGGACTTTAAGTACAAGTATAAAAACCCAAACCCATTGCCACTGAGTCATTTCCAACACCTAGCAACCCGATAAACCAAAAAAAACCAAACCCACTGTCATCGAGTCAATTCTGACTCCTAACAGCCCCACAGAGTTTCCAAGGAAGGCCTGGTGGGTTCGGAATGCTGATCTTTTGGTGAGCAGCTGTAGCTCTTAACCACTGTGCCACCACAGTTTCCAGCACTTATAGGACAGAGTAAACCTGCCCCACAGGGTTTCCAAGACTGTAAACCTTTTTGGAAACAGACTACCACATCTTTCTCCCAAGAGTACAAATTCAGGCAATGAAAAAAATAAATTCATTCCAATGCTCTGATCCAATAGTCACAAGTCAGGCCTTTATTTCACTTTATTGTTAGTTATGAAAACACTAACAATATTACAGAAAATTTCAAGAAGGAAAAAACTTAATCAGCTGTAGCCATAAAATTCCAACTATTGATTACAATGTATTTCTTTTCAGTCTTTTATGTTATTTATTGACCAGATCTTTTCATAAATGAGTACCTTTGTATATTCCTCACTCTGGAATTTTCTTCCCCACTTTTCAACTGGCAAATTCCTACTGTCTTTTGAAAACCCAGCTCAAATATGACACCTTCCCAAAATACCCACAGGCAGAGCAGCTGCTCAGTTCCTTGGGCTCTTATAGCACCCTATTCATATTTCTACCATAGCATTAACTCTACTGTGGCAGAATGTGCCTGTTTCCCAATAAACGATACATTCCATAACAACAGAGATCTTACCTTATTATCTTTATATCCCAAGACTCAACAGAGTAACTGCCTAAGACACACTGACAGAAGGAATAAAACAGTTACAACCGTGGCATCCATACAATTTGGATTCAGCTTTGTTGACTCCATGTTACACCATAAACAATATCCGATGCCCATCTCTAGCTACTGCTAAAAGGAAGAATAAATATGCCTGCATCACAGTGTCCAATAAGAGATTATTGAGAAACTATCAGTGAAGAACATGGGCCAGTGAAAAAGAGGGTGTCTCGTTCCATTCTCTGGACCTGCAGTCTCCTCTAAGTGTTCCAGATGGACTGACACAGTGGCTGCAACAGTGGGCTCAGACCACAGCGACTGGGAGGTTGCTGTAGACCTGGATAGTGTTTCCTTCTGTTGTACACAGGATGGCTAAAAGTTGGAACTGACTGACAGCACCTAACAGTAACAACAACAAAATAAATGAGCCATTGGTGGCTCAGTGGTAGAATTACTGCTTTCCAGGAAAGAGACCCAGGTTTGATTCCTGGAGAAGGCATCTCAGGCACAGCCCACCCATCTGTCAGTGGTAGCCTGTGTCCTACTTCAGTGGAACTTCCCAACTAAAATGGACTAGGAAGAATGATCAGAGGATCTACTGCCCAAAATCAGCTAGTGAAAATCCCACAGATTACAAGGGAAGAGGGGGTAATGTTTCTTTCAGTCGTATATTGCGTCATTGTGAGGCATGGGCTGACTCCACAGTAGTGATATTTAAAAAAAATATATGGCTTTTTCGGTGTGGCAAGTAGCATTAAACTCTTTGGAGAACAAGTTATGCTGTGGTATATTAGGTATACATACACACATGTACATCCAGAATGTAAAAGAGGTCTATCGCACATTACAAGGAACAGATCCACCAGCATTCTTTTGTATGAAGATACAAAATCACGCCCATGATGATAAAAAAAAAGTCTGGATGAATTTTTAGAGACTCAGCAATGCACAGCTGAAAAGAAACTGAATTTGGGTATTAAAAAAAAACCTGAATTCAAGTTATTAACTATAAATCCTTATTTATCCATTCAACAAGACATCCATGTCACCAGGCTAGGTGCCAAAAGTCTGTGGCGAAAGACAGCCCCCCCCCTCCATAGGATGGCCAGTTGGGTATAAGAAACAGACAGTAAACATGACATCTTGATACAGTGCGGCTAGCATCACAGTGGGGAGTACTGAATGCTACGGGAGCATATTAAGGAGTCAGGGAAAACTTCCTGGGAGAAGCTAAGTCGTGGAAGAACTCAGCAAACAGAAGAGATTGAAAGAAGAGTAGGGAAATGTATTTCTAGTAGAGGGAATAACATGTATAAAGGCCCAGAGGCCTCTTTAAACAGGAATCTTAATACCTAATCACTTTACTGAAGCCCTGGTGGTCCAGTGGTTAGGAGCTACGGCTACTAACACACAATTTGGATCCAACAGCTGCCCCCTGGAAATCCTACAGGGCAGTTCTACTCTCATCAAGAGGATGGCTGTGAGTCGAAACTGATGGCCTCAGGTTTGGTATCCTTTTTTGTTTAATCACCTTACAGAATAATTCTGAGGTTCAAATTGGATACTGACATGGAAGGACACATCCCTTTGCAAATAGCATTTAATAAGATTATACAACTGCAAACCAGTTTTTCAATCCACGAATAGTAGAAAATTTGAAAGAAACATATCTGCAATAAAAAGAACTTAAAATAACATAGGTTGCTCTCCATTAGTGTTTCTCAGCCTTCTTTTTTGCATACAGTTTTTCCCAAACGTCCCCTCTCCATGAAATTTAAATTTAAATGTCAAGTTGGATCTGACTCATCGGCACTTGGTTTGGCAAGATTGGTTATATGCTATGGTCCTCTGTAGGGCTACTAACCATAGCAATATGTGAGATTTTATGTCCCCACCAAGAACCAATTTTTATCTTCTTAGAAGTGATCTTGCCCCTACTAGGAACGCATACTTTACATAAAAACAAACAGATCAACTTACAGTTAATGGGCTCAGAAAGTAAACAATCCTGAACTAAAATTTAATGTGACCCCAACATAGCTAATGATTTTTTTTTACCTTGTTTGTTAATGCTTTTCTGAGTTTCATAGTTTTTACAATAATGAGGTTACATTCTTTTAATCAGGAAAAACCCAAACACGGAAATAACGTTTCTTATGATTTATCTGTTCATCTATTTCCCACCAGCCAGTCATTTTCAAGATCTCTGTCATCCAGTGCCAGGTACAGCAAACGTTGATTGAACAGAATTAAACTCCAGAAAACTGTTACAGCATAGAAAACAGAAAACTACTTGCTAGTTGTTCTAAGAGTTCCTGACCCTGCCTTGCCCTGCCCTCTCAAATGATCTTCATCAGCGGAAATCAAGATGAACAAACAAGGCCACTGACTGGAAAAGAAGTCATCAAGAGGCAGCAGTGACATGTATTTAAGTAGAGAAGGGCAACCCCTTCTTGTCTAATTATGTGTATTCAAATCATAGGCTTTTCTCTTAATTTCCTTCCTTCCCTCTCTCTTTCCCTCCTTCTTTGTTTCTTTTTTGCTTAACAGAAGAGTTTTCTTCAAGAGAAATGGGTAACTGAGTCAGAGGTAGTCCTCTGTGATGAGAAGCCACTGCCCCATCTGCTGTTTGCCCTTCTGTTCTTGGCCACCCTCTAAATTCCACTTTGCTGTGTTTTTGTGTCACATTATAAACCAAGCGCCAGCGATCTTCTGAGCAGTTCCTGTCTAAGGGCTGTAACCAATGCTCACTGCAGACTGTCACCTGCATCACCCAGGAAAAAATCAAACAAGGCAATCAAAAACTCCCATAAAGCATATCTTCCCATAAAGACCCAAATGGAAAGCTAAAATTAAAAAAGGTATGGCAATTGACCTTCCAACAAGACTCCTTACCAGTTGCCTACTCATTTAAAGGGTAACTATGAGTCAGAATCAACTCAACAGCAATGGGTTGGGTTTGGTTTTAATGTAGTTTAATTTAACAACATGAATTGGGTAAAACATCACCTCCACTGCTCCACAAGCAGCTGAGATCCTCAGATGTACTGTTATAGACTCAGGTTCTGACTGCTTGCCACAAACTTACTGTAGCTGCTACAATCAAAATTTTAACATAAAGAGTTCGGTTTATTTTGCGTACATTTTAATATGGGGTTATAATAAATCATATTACTGCCACAGTGGATATACAGACACTCGGCAAAATATAAAGTCTGACAATTTTAGTCCACAAACTTAATTGTTCTAAGTGCTACATACCTCATTGCTGAATATCACTACCGTCACCTTCGAAGCACTTGCCTTGGAAAGCTACGCACCCATGCCAGAACCCATGTCAGCACCTAGTCTACCTTCAAAGCAATTTTGGAACTCTTTTTCTGAAATGGCCATTGCACACAGTGGCACTGTGACAAGTTAGTTGTCACTGAGGGAGTTTTTAGGCAGTAAACAAATAACTGTACTGGAACACCCTCCCTGCTCACCTAATCAGGCCTGCAGTAACACCCATGAGGAATGTGCTTCTTTAAACAATCAGCTATATGAGATCAAATAGTCAACATTTACCAGCCAAGATGAGATGACACGGAGGGGCAGGGAAACTGGATGCATGGAAATGGGGGAGGCAGAGCAGAAATGACAGTGCTGACACACTGTGGGGATTATCATCAATGCCATGAAACAATCTGTATACAAACTGTTGAGTGGGAATCTGATTTGCTGTGCAGACTTTCACCTAAAACACAATAAAATACTCAAAAAAATTCTTGGAAGAAAGCATAGGTATAAGTCGTTGTGACCTTGAATTTGGCAAATATTATTATCATTAAATATTAACACCAAAAGTGAAAATGATGAGAACAGGTAAACTGCACTTCATCAAAATCAAGTGTTTTATGCTTCTAAGGACATCATGAAGAAAGTAAAAACACATTTCCCAGAGTGAAGGAAAATATTTCCAATTTATATGTCTAATAAGGGAATTTGTATCCAGAATACTTAAAGAACTCTTTCAATTCAATAATAAAGACAATACAATTTAAAAATGGGCAAAAGATCTGAATGGACACTTCTCTAAAAAGTTATACAGTCAACAAGCACATCAGCATCACTGGATCAGGAAAATCCAAGCCCAAATCACAAAGAGATAGCACTTCTTGCCCACTATGATGAGAGAAACTGGAACCCAAATAGACCACTGGTGGGAATGCAAAATGCCACAGCTGCTTTGGAAAACAGACTGCCAGCTTCTCAAAAAGTTAAACACAGAGGTGCCAAATGACTCAGTGATTCACTGCCTAGGTACATACCCGAAAGAAACATAAATATAACGTCCACACAAAAACACGTGTATGTTCACAGCAGCATCATTCATAACAGCCAAAAAGTAAAAGGAAGCAACTGTCCATTGACAGGTGAATGGATAAATAAAATAGGGTAAATGCATACAACGGTATACTATTCAGTAATTAACAAAAACAATCACAGATATATGCACCAACATGGATGAACCTTGGAAACAGGCTAAGTAAAAGGGCACATATTGTATGGCATCATTTTTATGGCAAATCGACGGAAAGCCGATTAGTGGTTGCCAGGGGATGGAGAAAGAGGTAATCAAGAGGGACAGCCAATGGGAACAGGGTTTCTTTTTGGGCTGATGAAAATGTTCTGGAATTAGATAGTAATAACGATCTCACAATACTGTGAGTACACTAAAAAAAAGGCTGAATTCTACACTCTAAAAGGGTGAACTGTATGGTATATGAATTATATCTCAATGAAGTAATTTTTTTTAAAAAAAAGGAAAGCTATACAAACTACATGACAGAACAAAAGTGAATTTTGGTCTAATCTGGATTGTTACCAGGGAAAAAGCAACAACGACATTAAAGCAAGTAAGTCTCCATTTCTAAGGTAAACCTTCACTGATATTAATAACTTCACTCGAATTACCTTCAAATTAAGAAGGGAATACAGTTATGGTGTGCTGTTGTCTGACGCCCTACAAAGCAGTTCTACTCACTAACACAGGGGATAGCCATGTGATGGAAACCTACGCAAGGGCAGTTAACAACAGCCACATGTTCTGACATGGGGCAGTGGTGGCTCAGCGGTAGAATTCTTGCCTGTCACGTGGGAAGCCCACGTTCAATTCCCAGCTCATGCACCTCAAGTGCAGCAACCAACTGTCTGTCATGGAGGCTTATATACTGCTATAATGCTAAACAAGTTTCAGTAGAGCTTCCAGACTGAAGAAAGGAAGAAAGGCCTGGCAATCTCTTCCAAAAAATCAGACAATGAAAATCCTATGGATCACAATGGTTCAATCTCATTGTTCAAAAGTGCCAATTGCACAGTTGCTATCAATAATATTCTCTGATATTAAACTGCAGATGCATTCACTCAAAGTTTTAGTCAATGCTTTTATGGTACACAAGATAGAAAGGCTTAGATAAAATAAAGTGAGTAAAAACAAACAGAAGTCCAATTAATGTTTCTCATAATACAGACTTCAGTCACAGTTCAGACACTATCTAAGCCCAAATACTCAATTCTGAAGCATTTAGAGTATAAAATAAATAAATGTGACCTTCACTAACAGTAATTGCTAACATCACAACATATTAAGGCAGCAGAAAACAACCCAGATCTTCTACGGACAGGGTAAAACAATTTCAGATAGAAGAGCAGAGGTAAATCCAAGAGAACGGATCATTACTGTCATGACAGGCAGCTGTGGGACTTACAAGCCTTGAAACAAACAGTGGCCATCTAAAAGATACAGGCATACTGTAGATACTCATCACCATGTTTTTTTTGCAAGAAACCAATTTTCCCTCTTCCTGGGTTATGGTAAATTTATGCTAGTGCAAAAACTTTAGAATGAAAGTCTTATCCAAAGAAGTAAACTATTTGATTTTTAGAAATGTCCAGTACAAGTAAGGCACTTGCAATCACTAGTCTTAATTCAACTAATGTTATGAGGAGGATCCAACTATGAAGTCTCCTGATTGCTACCATTCATAAGATTCTTTAAAGGTGTTTTTATAACACAGTAACAAATGGTTGAAAAACGTCCCATAGGCCACACCAGAGATAACACACTATGCTTCCCTGTTAAGTAGACCCCACCAGAACAGCTACTAAAAATAAAAAATTAATTAAAAAAAAAAACAAACTTATTCTCCTCCTACTGGGAACCCAAAGGCACACCAAACTGTGTGTGGTGGGGTGTGTCTGTGCTCATGGGGAAAGCATACACATAACACACACACATGCACACACATTTACACACACATGCTTCACAGCCTCTGAGCTGGTTTTCTGAGTATTTATTTACCCAGCAGGCTCTGTTCTGCCACACAGGTAGGGAATAGCTGAAGGAGGAGTGCAAAAAACCAACCCTGTTGGTTTCAAGTCAATTCTGATTCATACTGACCCTACAGGACAAGGAGAAGTGTCCTGTAGGTTTTCCAAGGAGCATTTGGTGAACGTGGACTGATAACATACAGCAGTCATAGCTCTTAACCACTGCACCACCAGGGATCTGAAAGAGGAGGGGAAGGAACCGGAAACCAGTGTTTTACTCTTTCCCCACAACACCACTGTGCATTTAGTAGCCTGCATACCCAGTGTCCTGAGAATCATGCCAGAGAATTTCAAAGTGAAAAACAGTGTGGCTCAATAATTCAGGGAAGAATTCCCAAGCAGTATCACTAGCTGCCACCTAGTTAATTTTGGCTCATGGCAGCTCCCTGTGCTGCTGAGTAGAACTATGCTCCATACAGCTTTTAATGGCTGATGATCTTTCAGAAGACACAGCTCTCCAGGTCTTTTTTCCAAGGTACCTCTGAGTGGATTCAAACTGCCAACCTTTCAGTTAGTAGCCAATCATTTCTTTGCACTTCCCAGGGACATTTTACACAAGGGGATGTTCTAAGCCCAAGTCCACTGCCGTCGAGTCAATTCCAACCCTGTAGGACAGAGTAGAACTGTCTCATAGAGCCTGGCAGATGTGAACTGCTCATCTTTGGTTAGCAGATACAGCACTTAACCACTACACCACCTGGGTTTCCAGTGATGTTAGTGCCCTGAAAATAGGCAGGGACATAAAGAGAAAGAAATGAAGTAGAAAAGATTGCAAGGAAAGCAAAACTGGGAAAAGCAAGCAGGGAGGAAAGAGAAAGGAGCAGAGAGAGGTTCATACTAGAGAGTGGTGCGTGAGGACGTTGGAGTGAAAGTGGGAGTTGGAACCAGAAAATGCAGGGCCTTGGGTACCAAGCTAAGGAATTGACACGGATTTTTTTTTTCAGCTTTAGAGAATCACTGCTGATTCTGAAGCATCTGTCTCAATTTCCGTATCTATAAAAGGAGGGTTTAGCACTAGACGATAGCTATTAAATAATAAAAATAAGCTGCTCACCATTGTATACCAGGCAATACCCTAAGCCTGTACATACATTATCACATTAGCTATGCCCGTTCTAATTTCAATGTATTTGAAAGAGCCTATCTCTGTAAATGATTCTAACTTTTTTTGTCTGCTATATTCTCTCTTCTGGAATGGAGGAAGATGAGGAACAAGAACACAGCCGCTGTGCTACTCCGGTACTATTCCAGCCCTCAGTCCTACACAGGATAAGGACCCCCTCCCCCATTCTTCCTTTTCCCTTTGATATACAACGGTCCCCGAGAGGAGGTCATGTGGGGTTGGAATGGAAAAGAAGATAAGTATCTCAGAAGCAAAACCAAAAACCCACCACCATCAAGTCGATTCTGACTCATAGAGACCCTAAAGACAGGAGAGAGCTCAGCAAAAATAATCCGAGAAGCTGGACAATATGAACAAGAACGAGGCATCGGGATTGGAAGAAGACTTATTAACAACCTACATTATGCAAATAACACAACCCTGTTTGCTGGAAGTGAAGAGGATCTGAAACACTTACTGGTGAAGATCAAGGACCACAGCCTTCAGTATGGGTTGCACCTCAACATCAGGAAAACAAAAATCATCACATCGGGACCAGTAAGCAGTATCGTGATAAATGGAGAAAGGATTGAGGTTGTCAAAGATTTCATCTTACTTGCGTCCACAATCAATGCCCTTGGAAGCAGCAGTCAAGAAATCAAAAGACACGCTGCACTGGAAAAATCTGCTGCGAAGGGTCTCTTTAAAGTATCGAAAAGTAAAGATGTCACCCTGAAGCCTAAGTGCGCCTGACCAAAGCCATGGTATTTTCAATCACATCATATGCATAAGAAAGCTGGACAATGAATAAGGAAGACAGAAGAATTGATGCCTTTGAATTGTGTTGGAGAAGAATATTGACTGTACCATGAACTGCCAAAAGAACAAACAGATCTGTTTTGGAAGAACACAACCACAACATTCCTTGGAAACAAAGACAGTGAGACAGAATCTCACACACTTTACACACTGTCATGAGTGATCTGTCCCTGATGAAGGCCGTCATGCTCGGTCAGCGAAAAAGAGGAAGACGTCAACAAGATGTACTGACACAGCGTCGACAACAATGGGCCTAAGCATGACCAGGAATGTGGTGCAAGACAGGCAGTGCTTCCTTCTGTTGTGCACTGGGTCACGACGAGTCAGAAGCAACTCGACAGCACCTAACAACAACAGACAGAGTAGAACTACCCCTCCAGTTTCCAAAGAAAGCCTCTTAGATTTGAACTGCCAACCTTTGGGTTAGCCTTAAAAGCAGGAGGCACCTACCTGAGCACACAACATTTGCGGGTGTGGGAGAAAGACCGTGCTTCCCCTGGCCCTCGGCCATCACGATCCCGCTCACCGACCCAACCACAGAACAAAGAAGAGTGCAGACACGGCCTGGACCTGGTCTCCTCTGGATGCTAATCTCTCCCCGGTGATCTCGTCCAGTCCTATAGCTTTAAACACCAGCCCTATAGCCAAGAATCTCTATTCAACACCTCCAGCCCAGATCGCTTTCCAGAAATCCAAACTCATGTGTCATCACAGCATCTCCACAACAATGTCCAATAAGCACTGTAAAACTTAAAATGTCCAAAACCCCTCCTGATCTTCCCATACAAAATCCATTCTTACCACCGCAGCGTAGTCTTACCTTCAGTTCAGGACAAACACTCTGAATCCAGTCATTCTTGATTGTTCTTTCTCTCATACCCCACATCCAAACCACCCATAAATTCTATTAGTTTGACCTCCAAAATATGTCCAGAATCAGACACTTCATCATCAGTATCACTGTGGTCCAAGCTACCAGCAACCTTCTACACAGATCGCCCGGCTTTTACTCTGTCCCCCTAGAGTCTATTTTTAATGCCGGAGTGATCCTTTGAAAATATAAGTTATATTATGTCACTCTAATACTTAAAGCCCTAAAGTGGCTTTCCATTTCACTTAAGTAAAAATCAGAGCCCTTCAATGGCCCAAAGGCCCTAAACAGTGTGATCCTTCTCTCTTCAGACCTTCTCTCCTGCAACTCTCTTCCCACCCCTCAGCAAGAGCTGCAATGGCTCCCTGCTGGCTCGTGGACAAGCCAGGACCTATACCATTTGGGCTGTTTTTCTCCTAGGCAATTAACAACAACAACCAAAAAAAAAAAAAAAAAACTCCCATGGAGCCAATTACAACTCACAGTCATCCCAGAAGGCTTCCAAGGCCCTAAACCTTGTCAAAAGCAGACTGTCACATCTTTCTGCCTTGGAGCAGCTGGCAGTTTGAAACTGTCAGACTTCCAGTTAGCAGTCGATCGCTTTAACCACTACATTACCAGGGCTCCTTCATAGGTAATTAAGGCTTATTAAATACATTAATCCACACTAATAATGGGTTACCGCTTGCAGGCAAAGTACTGTATTTGTTAAGAGGAACCTCCAGAGACAGGTATCTAGATTCAAAGAACTGATGCAAGTGATGAAAACGTTACTACTACAGAGCAGTTTGGGGGGCAAGCTGGCCAGATTCTTTAGCAAACCACGTGGTACCAGCAGCCCACTGGAGCGGTGAGAGAAAGAAGGAAATCAGCTCCTCTCCTCGTCTTTTCCATTGCCAATAACCTCCTGCTGCTGGCTTTCCTCTGGAGAGGAATTATTTATGTGAGTTTTTTCTTTTTCTTTCCTTCTTTTTTAACACATTCCTTTTTACCTCTTCTGAATTCCCATTTTCTTATAAGAAACAGAGGTTCCTCAGAGATGACTTCCATTCTCTGCTACAAAAGCAACATTTTATATAACCTTGTGACAAGGCAACCCTTATATGTATTTTTTTTAATTGCACTTTAAGTGAAAGTTTCAAGTCAGTATGTCATACAAAAACTTACACACACATTGTTATGTAAGTGTAGTTGCCCTGCCCACACTGTGACAGCACATTCCTCCTTTCTGCCCTGTATTTGTTCTGTCCGTTCAACCAGCTCCTGTCCCTTTCTGCCCTCTCATCCTGCCTCCGGACAGGAGCTGCCCAGTTAGTCTCTTCACCGATACCATTTTCTGCCTCAGATTCCAGTCTAATCTTTGTCTGAAGAATTGGGCCCAGGAATGGTTTTAATTCTGAGCTAACAAGAGAGTCTGGGGCCATGTCTTCCAGCGTCCCTCCAGTCTCAGTCAAACCACCAAGTCTGGTCTTTTTACTAGAGTTTGAGTTCTGCACCCCACTTTTCTCCTACTCCCTCAGGGACTCTTGGTTATGTTCCTAGTCAGAGGACTCACTGGTGGTAGCCAAGCACAATCCCTATATTTTGAAGCTTTCCGTCTGAACTGTGTCAGCTAATTCTAACTAAATTAAATTTCTTTTTAAATGCACATGGCTCTCATCTTGACTATTCTTTGCTTTAACTGATCTACTGCGTCGTCCTATCAATGTCTTCTTTCCTTCTCTCTCTTTTCTGGTCACAGTACAACACCCAGGCACAGGCTACATACTGTCCTCACTGTTCCACCCACTCATTCAGGCACCGACTCAGTCAGCTTTTCAGTTAGCATCTTCAACGTACATGGCACTGGGAGAGGCCTTCTCTGTACTTTATACTTTATGTGTGTTCCAGGTAGACATGGAACATCCCCTGCCTTCTCTCTCACATTTGAGGGGATGATGACTTCAATTTATAGATGCTAATGACCCCAATTTAGGTGGAAAATTCTTCAAACAGAACCTTGGAGTTTTCATAGTTGTTTAACAACACTCTTAAGAAAACTTAGAGGTGGAGCTAGGTAATCATACAACGATCAGATTTCTTATCTGTTGGAGTGGTATTCAAAACTAACCAAGTACAATGGGCTGCCTTCTGGTGTTTGGGGAGAAACATAAACCCCTGCTCTGTCCTGTACAGCCTCCTAAGGACACCTCCAAAGTTGCCGGCCGTGAGCCCAGTCAGCAAACCTGGACAGCACATACTCTGTCTGAAGAAAGACTGACCTGCACTTGCTCTCCCAGGAGGTTGCAGGTCTCACAGAGGAGCCGAAGCTGACCTGTAGGGACACAAGGAAAAGGCGACAATGTGTGTCTGCCAGAGGCCCCACCCTGCAAATGACTAACTACAGAAGGAAGGTGATGAGTCATGGATGATAGTGGTCCCCTCTCACCCATGTGATCATAAAGAGTTACATCAAGAGGCTCCAAACACACTTTGTCATCTTCCTCCAACACTGAAAGCCCTTGCTAGTCCACTCTTTTTGGCTTGTCACCCCATCACCCATCACTGAGCAACCACAGCTGGACCCCCAAGCCACACTGCCAAACCTCAGATGACTTCACTTGCTTTCAAGGGTGAAGAATCACCTCAGACATCTGTGACCTGCCTATTTCCAGATATGGTTAGCAAAAAATGTACTGCCTTTTTTTAAAAAAATCATGCTTAAGATTTTTGGGGAATCTGTAAAAAGAAGTTACAGTTCAAGGACAGCACAGGAAGCTAGAATATAAGATAAAGGATCAGCAGAATACTTTAAAATTAAGGTACAGAGATGTAAGAAAAGTCTATGAGTGTGCAGAAGAAAAGAAGAATGGTTTCTCAAAAAGGGAGTAAGGACTGAGAATATTTTATTCCGTATTGATAGGAGAGTATTAAAGATATCTATATTAAGAAGGGAAGGGACAAGTGAGTGGGGAGAAAGGACATAATCTAAGACCAAAGTTTTTGACAAAAGTGTAAGGTAACAACATTAAAAGAACAAGTAGAAAGGGAGGCTTTGGAGAAAGGAAAGCTTTTCCTCTGAAACACCAGAGAAGAAACAAAATCAAACCTGCTGCCATGCAGTCAATTCTGACTTACAGCAACCCTATATGGCAGAGGAGAACTGCCCCAGAGAGTTTCCCAGGAGCATCTGGTGGACCTCAACTGCTGACCTTTTTTAGTTAGCAGCCATAGCACTTAACCTTCATGCCACTAGGGTTTCCCTAGGGCAGAAGAGCTTAGATAAAATCAGGATCACCCAGAGCATCTGGAAAGAAAAGCCTGGTGATCGACTTCCCACAGGATACAGCCACGGAAAACCCTATGGAGCACAGTCATCCCCTGAAACACATGGTCACTGTCAGTGGCAGTCACTGCAGTGGCAACTGCTTTCTGGTTTGCTCAAGTATACGCTTACCGTGGCATGCTGTCGAGTCGATTCTAACAGGACAGAGCAGAACTGCCCCATAGGGTTTCCTAGGTTGAACTCTTGACAGGTTCAGATCCCCAGGTCTGGTGGGTTTAAACAGCTGACCTTCCCGTTAGCAGCCAAGCACTTAACCACTGGGACACCAGGTCTCCTAAAGTGCACTAACCCACCCTAATGTGAGCTGTTATTATGCAGCACCTAGCAAATGTGCATACAGTCGGCATCCAAAAAACGCATGTTACAGTGAGACACAGAGAAAACTTGGCTAGGTGAGATAGTTATGGAACTGAAACATTTAAGAACATAGGAGAGGAAGGAAGAGAGGCAAGCTCATGCTGAATAGACTACGTTTCCTCAGAACAGCAGGATGTTGAGTCATACAGAGGTTAGTTTGAGGATTTGAAGAGTATGAAAAATGTTTCAAGTCAATGCTTTGAAAACTGTGATAAGAAGTCAAGAGTAATACAATGTAAAGTCAGTGCAATTTTAAATTAGCACATTACTAGAAATGTTTTCGTTCTGATTGCTCAGTTGAAAGCAGGCAAGATAACTGTGTAACAGCCTATGAAAAGAGTTGGGGACACAGTGAAGTGTTCCAGGGTTTGGAAGTACTGGTGGACAACAGCCAGGGTGCTGAGTGGGTATTTAAGGATGCTGGGGAGGAAAGCATTGAAGAGTGGTGAAACGTTTACTCAAGAAGCCTGGGTTGACTACAGAGTAGGTGTCATGGATTGAACTGTGTTCCCAAAAACTATCTGTCAACTTGGCTAGGTTCTGGTTCCCAGTATTATACGATTGGCTACCATTTTTGCATCTGGTATGATTTCTTATGTGTTGTAAATCCTGTCATCGGGATTTTAATGAGATAGACTAGTGGTGGATATGCTGACGAGTCTACAAGATTAGATCATGTCTTAAGCCAATCTCTTATGGGGTATAAAAGAGAGAAGCAAGCCAAGAGACAAGGGAATTTGATGCCACCAAGAAAGCAGAACCGAGAACAAAGCATTTCCTTGGACTCTGAGATTCCTGTGCAAAGAAGTTCTTGGACCACAGGAAGACTGATGACAAGGACCAGAGCCGACAGAGAGAGAGGGCTGTCCCCCCTGGAGCTGGCACCCTGAATTCAATGCACTTCTAGCCTACTAGATTCTGACAGAATAAACTTCTGTCTATTGAAGCCATTCCACCAAGATGAGAATAGGAAATCAGAGTATGAGATAAGGAATTTATGGAATACTTTAAAATTAAGATAGAGAACAGAGACAAATCCGTGACTGAGTATTTTTGTTATAGCCACACTACACGACTAAGACAGCATATAAAGCTGGAAGAAGACTAGTGCCTTGAGAAATACAAAAAAAAAAAAAAACCTGAGTCTATTTGGACTCATAGTGACACTACAGGACACAGCAGAACTGCCTCACAGGGTCTCCAAAGAATAACTGGTAGATTCAAACTGCTGCCTTTTAGGTTACCAGCCAAAACCCTAACCACTGTGCACCAGGGCACATGGGAGAATGAAAAGTGGAAAACCAGGAGAAAAGTCATCAAGAAGGCAAAAAAAAAAAAAAAGACTATCACTATTAGTAAATGTCCAAGTTGAAAGACAAGAATACTGCAGTAAGTAAAGAGGGGCTCCAAGTTCCAGGGCTTGGTACAGAAAGTCTCCATGATAGCTAGACTGCTAAGTGGAGATGAATCTAATGAGTTTACACTTCAGTCCTGAATCCTGGTTGTCTAACTGACATCATGTCCCCTTTAGATAGTAAGAAAACCCTGGTTGCATAGTGGTTATGTGCTATGGCTGCTAACCAAAAGGTCGGCAGCTCAAATCCACCAGGCATTTCTGGGGAACTCTATGGGGCAGCTCTACTTTGTCCTACAGGTTTGCTATGAGTAGGAATCAACTGAAAGGCAACAGATTTGGGGTTTCTGTAGACAGTACAGAAATATTTAGTGATGCTGGAAGAAATAACATCTACTAGGAAAACCCTCAAGGAAATGGAATGACACAGTAACTATGGGCTCAAACACAGGAACAACTGTGAAGACAGCATAGGACCAGGGAGTGTTTCCTTCTGTTGTACATGGGTCGCTGTGAGTCAAAACCAATGAGACAGAACCTAACAACAGCAGCAACAAGGTCTGGGTCTAAAAGTTTCAATTTATTCAAAAAGAGAAAGTCCTTACTTATTTCTTCTCTTGTTACAGGATTTTGGGTGGTATGAAATTTACATTAGATTATTTTTAGCTCTGGGACAGATAACAGCTGCAGGAAGCAAGCCAAAAAAAACACTGCAAAACTCTTTAACTTGAGGCTAGGTACAGAAATGGCTTATTTCTTTTATACTGAAACATTACTAGGTGCTGTAAAACTCTAAAATATCCTCTGAGGAAATACTTGCTTCCTACTGCCTTCTAAAAGGGATTGGCTCTCTGACCAATCAAATATACTTCATTTTGAAAAACTATAAATAAACTGCATAAAGAAGTACACATACATACATACATATAATTTACACACACACATACATATTTATGCACATAAAAAATGCAGTGACCAGAAAATTATTCCAAAAAAGTCAGGTTTTTGGAATGTTGGAAATTCAGATATAATAAGCAAATCGAATGATGTTATTATTTCACTAGCTAAAAATATGGATTCGACCATGTCCAAGAATAACCTTGTTCTTATAAGAAGACAAAACTGCCAAAAAAAGTTTCTATAATTGGTTAGATTTATTTGTGCAATGCTGGAGTCGTGAAATGCATCCATTTTTGAGAGCTGACATGGTACACTTTGGGAATAGAAAGAGGTCATGATTAATAGCTTCATCTCTGCTTTGCTGTCAACCTACCTGTTAATGCTGGTTACTCAGCCCACTACACCTGCAGACGTCCTCATGCCCCCAAAGTGGAACTCTTCTACACATCACTCATACAGATTAAAGACAGAGTATAAAGGTACAGCTTCTACCTTCCATCTTCCCACAGGTCAGAAAGTATTACAATTTCTAAAGTTCTTGACGACCCTCATCCTCCTACAGAATTTGTTTTGTTTTGATTTTACCTACCAATACTTAAGACAAAATAAAAAAGTCACTGAAATTGATTCCAAGTCACGGCAACCTCATATGTCAGAGCAGAACTGTGCTCCATAGGGTTTTCAATGGCTGATTTTTGGGGAAATGGGTCACCAGGCTTTTTTCCTGAGGCACCTCTGGTGGACTTGAACCTCCAACCTTGCAATTAGCAGCAGAGCATGTTGATTGTTTGCACTATTTAGAGGCCCCTAGAATTAAAAAAAAAAAAAAAAATCACGTGCTAAAAGCCTTACACTATTCTCTTCATTCTGTTCTCCATCCACGTGCTAAAAGCCTTACACTATTCTCTTCATTCTGTTCTCCATCCACGTGCTAAAAGCCTTACACTATTCTCTTCATTCTGTTCTCCATCCATCACCTTATAAAGAATTCCTGAAAATCAGTATTGCCAGGTTTTTGCTTACTTGCTAAATTTCACATTTTACTACGAAAGTCTTTGCCAGACCAAGAGAGTCAGTAAGTATACACTGCTGTTTTCTTCCCACTGTCCTGGGGATGGTTTAGGGGTAGTCGTAAAGGCAATTTTCTTCCTTTGGACACTGAGAGCCATAAGCATATCACCACAACTTAGGTTGTAAGCAAACAATGACAGTTCCACTCAAAAAAGCAAATTTCTTGAGAAAGTTGGGTTGAGTAGTTGCAAACAGAAAATTTACCAGGAAAAGCATCTTATAGCTGGAACTGTACTATGTAATCCTGTCCTCACCAGAAACAACAGAGTCCAAGCACGTCACCAAACCAATGGGCAGCTTCTCTCCCACCAACAGGCACTATGAACACACCAGGACCCCACCTGGGGTCAAAGGTACAATTAGTTCAGAAGAAGATCTGATAGGAAAAAGCAGGCGAGCACCATGGGCATAACACCAGTGCTGAGTCAAAGGGGAGATGGAAAAGAGGAACCGGAGGTTTCCTTTCTTTGCCTCCTTCCAGCTCTATATCAAATAACTAAGCATTCTGAGGAAGATAAGACACATGAAGGAAATAATGAAAATTCAAATAAAAAAATAAAGTCGTATTACAACAGGGACAGATAGAATGAGGTAATCTAGAGTAGGAATTGTCAACAAAAACACATGATACCAAAGATGCAGGAGATAATTCTTCAGTAAAAGGGAAAATGAAGAGAAAAAAACAGAAATACAGTTGGAAACTCCAAATTTGTAAGCCATTCAGTTCTGTAACAACACCGTGTACCATCTTTAAGGATAAGATGAATTAAATAATTTAGATGGAGCCAGTTTCACTGGCTGTGAATTGCTCTCCAAGGAAACAAAGCAACACAGCCTCAATGCCATTCTAGAAAAAAGGCAGGGATCATGTGTGACATTAGATCTAAGAATACAGTTTGAGCAAAAACTATAAAACTCTTAGAAAAAGCATAGGTGTAAACCTTCACAACCTTGAATCAGGAAAAGGTTCTTCAGATATAACATCAAAAATAAAAATAACAACAATAACAAAAAAAGATAAATGGGACTTCATCAAAACTAAAAACTTTTGTGCACAAAGGACATCATCAAGAAAGTAAAAAAAACAACCCACAGAATGGGAAGGGTATTTCTGAATCATGTATCCGGTAAGAGACTTGTATCTAGAATATAGAAAAAACTCTTACAACTCAATAAGAAAAGACAACCTAATTTAAAGACTGGCAAAAGATCTAAATTGGCATTTCTCTAAAGAAGACACACAAATGGCCAATATGCACACAAAATGATGTTCAATATCACTAGTCATCAGGGTAGGGCAAGGCCAAACCAAAAGGAGATATCACTTGACACGTACTAAAAAAGTCTAGAATCAAAAAGTCAAGTAACAAGTGTTAGCAAGAATGTGGAGAAATCAGAACCCTCATGAACTTCTGGTGGAAAGAAAAAGCAGTGTAGCTACTTCAGAAGACATCTGGCAGCTCCTCAAACATCAGTACTACCACATGACCTAGCAAATACACCCAGACATACACCCAAGAGAAATAAAAATGTATGTCCACACTTTATGGTTCTATACATCCATAGGATATCATCCTGCTGACCTCTGGCTGGAGGAAGGAGAGTGGGTGGAAAGGAGGGGAAAGGAGACTGTTGG
Source organism: Heterohyrax brucei (assembly GCA_028571685.1). NCBI lineage: Eukaryota > Metazoa > Chordata > Mammalia > Hyracoidea > Procaviidae > Heterohyrax > Heterohyrax brucei. Next base: position 137,319,897 of record CM053143.1, read on the forward strand.
GAGGATGAGACATGTATGGAGCAGAGAGGAATAGTGTGCTGTCACCAGACAGGGAGAGCAGTGGAAGCTGCATATAGGTGGGCATGGAAATTTATATGGGAATGTACATTTTCACTTAGTCATATTACATTAAAAAAAAAAATGTATGTCCACACAAAAACTTACACACAAATGGTCACAGCAGCATTACTGTGTATAGTCAGGAGTGGAAACAATCCAAATGTCTATCAACAGGCAGAGAAACAATACATTTCTATACATACAATGGGCTATTTTCTGCCACAAAAAGGAATGAAGTACTGATATGAAAATATTAGGTTAAATGAAAGAAGCAAGTCACAAAAGGCCATATACTAAATGATTCCACTCAAATTCAAGTCCAACCAAAACAAACCACACCCATTGCCACTGAGTGGATTAGGATGCACAGCAACCCCACAGGATAGAGTAAAACTGCCCCACAGATTTTCCAAGGAGCACCTGGTGGATTTGGTCTGCTGACCTTTTTGGTTAGCAGAGATGACACTTCACTGCTATGCAACTAGGGTTTCCAAGGGAAAGCCCACAACCAGAAAATCTATAAAGACAGAAAACAGGTTAGTGGTTGCTTAGTGCTGGAAATGGGTGTACTCAAGGGCGTATCTTTCTCACTGCGACACCAGGAAACCAAGACAGAGACAGATAGCTAAGAGATATGAGGTTTCTTCTGGAGGTAATGAAAATACCCTAAAATTGACTGTGGTAACAGTTGCATATATGTGTGAATAAAATAAAAATCACACTGAACTGTATGCTTTAAATGGATGAATTATATGGCATATGAATTATATCTTAATGAAGCTGTTATCAATAAATAAATGTACAGTATATGCCTCTAGCTTTCCAACACTACAGACATGATTTGTGGGAACTCAATTTAAAACCCTACATGAACTGTCCTCAAATAAAGCAGCGAGTCCAGCTCTCCCAACCTAATACAGGCAGTCTCCAGATTACAAATGAGTCCCAATCCTAAAACCATCTTTAAGGAGAATTTTGTACATTAAGCTGCAACAGTTAGGTATGGTTCATGTGCAATGTCATTTGAAGTCACTGCTTTTTTTGGGTGCATAGTGTAACTTTCTGTGCATAAAACATCGAACACTTCCAGATGCACTAAAATATCCTTAAAATAATAATACAACAATAGTAATACTGTTTTGATGCATACCAGAAAGTAGTGTTTATTTGTTATTAGAAACTACTGTATCTACCCTGAATTTCTCACATATTAGGCTTTTAGAGGGTTGCTTCATACCTCTGGGCTGTAGGTAAGTCCCAAGTTCATAAGACTGCCTGTGTCTGATACAGAGAAAAGCCAGTTTTAAGCACAGCTTTCTACTGCCCAAACTTTCTACTATCTAAACTGCTTCCCCACCAAGAAAAAGGTTTAGAGCCAAAGAAAAATGTTTGGATTATTCAGTCCTTAACATGACTCAACAAAAATCATCTGTAAACCAAACAATAAAATCTCAGGATAACCCTCTGCTGTTGAGTCAGTTCCAACTCACAGCAACCCGAATGGACAGAGCAGAACTCCTCCACAGCGTTTCCAAAGCACTAATCTTTTACGGAAGCAGACTGCCGCATCATTCTCCTGCAGAAAGGCTGGTGGGTTTGAACTACTGACCTTTTGGTTAGCAGCCAACCATTTAACCACTCCACCACTAGGGTTCCTTAAAACTTCAGGACAGCCTTAGTTTATTAATGATTTTTATTAAAAATTCATATTGCCACTGTTATGATTATATACCAGGCAAGAGTGGTCTCCTAAGATACATTCCAGTTCTAATTAAAACAGGACTGTCCCAGAGCTTCCACTTAATTTTAACTCATATTAAAACAAATTAGAAGATAAATTGAGCTATCTTAACTCTGGATGGTGAAATGTTAGCATCTCTTCCTTTCCACAAGTCACAAGGTTTGAGAAGTGCAATGTGCTGGAAAAAAAAGAGATAGGGTCTCACTGCCAACACAAGTGGCAATTTTCAGAGCAATGAAAAAACTATTCTCTAAAATGAGATTATGCTGTACTTCATCAAGCTATTTAAAAGATGGGCTGTTAAAAAGATCCTGCCCATCAATAACCATAAGGGTGGAACCAATCGCAATTCTAAGAACAATGTCTATTTGAAAACTGATTTTAATCGATGTGGAAGACATGAGAGTGCCATGGCTTTGTATTTAATTAGACCTATGATTTCAAATCTGGAAGAGATTCCAAATATTCCCATGGCTTCTTCACTGAAAGCTCTCTGAGCTACTTTATCTAGAAACAGCATCATTTTTTGCTCTACTCACCCAACTTTACTTCGTTTATAGTGCTTATCACTACCGGACATTGAATTGTAGACTTAACTTGTCTCTCTCTCTCCAATCTGAAAATCATCTCCATAACAAAGGGAACCCGGCAGTATGTTTGGAACCCTGGTTGTATAGTGGTTACAAGCTTGTCTACTAATTAAACGATCAGCAATTCAAAGTCACCAGCAGCCCCCTGGAAACCCCATGGGACAGTTCTACTTTGTGCTATAGGGTTGCTAGGAGTCAGATTCAACTCTATGGCAATGGAGTTTTTTTGGCAATTTGGGGGGTCAGTGTGTTTACACTTGTTTCCCAGCACCAGCAACAGACCTGGCATAGTTCCATGTCAGCTAAGTGAAGCAACTTACCCAAGGTCATTTAGCAAATAGGATGCAAAGCTGGACCTTAAAAGCAGACCGCTCAATTCCCAGTGCATAAAATTTGAGCTCTAATTCCGGCTAAGTCTATGTGTAGGGAAGGGGTTCTTCACCTCTCTGGGCCTCAGTTTCCTAAATTGTGAAATGAGGGCTTTGATAAGACAATACTGAGTGAGTGAGTTCACAGATTCCACATTCTCTGAAAAGCATTTTGCTCTTAAACAGGAGACCATGAGCAGGTACACCAACGTTCACAGCAACACTATTCACACCACCAAAAGGTCAAGACAACTTCAAGGTCTCATCAACACATGGATGAATGAACAAAATATGGTAGATACAAACAATGGAATACTACTCAGCCACAAAGAGAAGCTAAGACCTGATACGTGCTACAACATAGGCAAAAACATCATTCTGATTGAACTAAGTCAATCACGAGAGCACAAACCTGTACAAGTTCACTTATATGCGGTAGGCAACTGTAGAGAGAAGAGATCAAAGTTTATTAGTTGGTTACTAGAGGAAGAAGGAAAGGTGAAAGGGAAGTTTTTGGTTAGGGAACACTAAGTTTCTAATAATGATAGAGAATAATTTGAAAAAGTATAGTGGTAATGGTTAAAGTACCATGTTTGGGTTTTGTTTTAGTTTGGTTTGGTTTGGTTTGGTTTAAACATGATGCATGTAATCAGTGTCACAGAATTATATATGTAAAAATTGGCAAGTGTTTTGTTATCCATATTTTTTCCAGCATTAAAAAAAGAGACGATTAACTGTGTCCTGATAAAAGACAGGGAGACATATTAACAAAGACTATCTCTCCATTCGCTAGGCCTCATAAAATAGGTTTATCAGTGAAGAAGTAAAACTTTGATAAAAAAATTAAGTTGATTATTGTTCAGCCATAAAGGGCAAAACAAAGTCCTGATGCATGTGACACGATGAATGAACCTAGAAAATAATCACTGAGCAAAACCGGCCAATCACAAAAGGACAAACAGTGTGTGATTCTCATTTACATAAAGTAAGCCAACACATGGAAACCCTGATGGTACAGTGGTTAAGTGCTATCTACGTCTGTTAACAAAAGGTCAGCAGTTCAAATCTGTCAGGTGCTCCTTGGAAACTATGGAGCAGTTCTACTCTGTCTATAGGGTTGCTATGAGTCAGAATTGATTTCGACAGCCGTGGGTTTTAAGCCAATACATAGAAACCAAAGCTTATGAGGGATGAGAGTCAGGGAGAAAAGGGGAGTGTTTGCTTAAGGAGGATCAAGTTATGTCAATGGTGCTAGAATAATTTGGAAAAGGATAATGAGAAGGGTTGGACAAGATGAAAAACAATCAATTTCACTGAATTAGACATGTAGAAATTGTTGAACTGCAAAAGTTTTTTTCTGTGTATTTTCACCACAGTTTTAAAAAGTTGATTTCCATTGGGTAAAACTTCTGTCCTCACTTCTCCAAAGCACCCTCCACACCGCTTCCACAATCCTATCTTCAAAGCCGATGTCATTATGCAACTCCTAACTTTTCCCTTAAAAGCATTAGAGCCGTTTAGGTTGTCTTTCGAGTCTCTCCCAATTCTGGGGAATGCACTTCTCTCACCACCAAGTCATCCCACCCTCAGTTCACCATGGCTTCTATGCTTGCTATACCTTTGCTCCTTCTGTTCCCGGTATATGGAATGCCTTTCCATCCCTTTCCCATCTACATATCCTTCAAGGCTCAGCTCAAATGTTACTTCCCTTGTCAGCTTCCTCCTGACCTGTCCTCACTAAAGTTATCACTCTTCCTCTGACAACTCTCGAAGGTATTTTCAGCTTCTACTACAGCACTTTTCATTTTGCCTTATCTTGTTTCTTTATTAAATTGTGAGTTCTAGCAACCACACAGTGTCTGGTATAAGCAGCTAGACAGCAGCTAGGCAGGGAGGAAAAGAGGGAAAATGGGTGACATGTGCCACCCTTTGAGGTTCAGTGTAACTCCCAAACCAAAAAAAAAACAACAACAAACAACATTGTCATCAAGTCTACTCCTAGAGGGCAGAGTAGAGTTGCCCCCTATGGTTTCCAAGGAGTACTTGGTAGATGCCAACTACCGATCTCTTGGTTAACAGTCATAGCCCTAAATCACGATGCCACCAGGGTTTCCAATGTGATACCAAATCTCTCTGCATCTCAATTAAATCATCAGTGACCCAAAGGAAAAAGTTTGCTACCACTAGAAATGGAATATGACATCAGTTATGAAATCTACCAGTGAATGTGGCCTGAAATCAGCTAGTGAACTCTGAAATACAAATCTTAATGCATTTGTTCTAACAATGCTATACTGTTCTTCTATTTTGTTGTCCAAATTAGAAACTACAACGAAGACTATGAATTCCTTGAGCTGAGACTTAAATCACTGCCATATTCAAGAGAGCTGCGCTCCTCCAAATCATTGTTCTTCCCACGGTGCCCAACATGACAATGTTAAAATACATGTTTGTTGAAATGGGATAAACTGGGTTTATGATGGCTCTGTAGCTGGATAGGATATACAGGGTCATGATGTGTCTCAATAAACTTCATACCACAGGACACAGTGACTTTTTTTGGGTTACTCAAAGGAAACCCTTTGGAGACTGCTGTCTTATTTTGTTGGTACCAAGGATCAGCCAGGCTGTAACACACAAAACTACAGAAAAAATGATCATTTGAGAATATTTTTATATACGACCATTCTGGAAGTAATCACCCATCTTCTTTCAGCCTCCACACTCTGCTCTTACTAAATAAATTCATGTGTGTTAAATTAATATTTAGTATGTATTATGAGATTAATTGAAATGTCAGAGGTTGCTTGACAAAGTGGTTGTTCATCAGTTGTGCCTGGGCCACCGATAACAAATTGAGAGTGATTTAGCATTCTGCTCAGGCCGGAAAGAATAGCCAGCTCTGAAGCTGCATGAAGTAAACATCTTTAAGATGTTAATCATTATACTCACATCTAAGCTGCCTGTGTTGATTAGAAAGGGAAAAAAAAATCTCAACTGAAAATAACAGACAACAAGTTTGGTCACGAGCTTTTCCTCCTTTTTATCTTCGCCAGTAAAAAGACCTTGGTATGTTCACAGAACTGACAGGAAATCCACACTCTGAGGCCATGGCTTTCAGGCCAGTCAACTCTGCCTTTTTCTTCCTAGATTAGAACATCAGAGGCATTCAAGGTTAAGAGATAGTAATTTAAGAGGTCATAAACTCTTCAGAACACTGGCTGGGCCATCTTCCTTAATTTTACCTTTCCTCCTTCTGAAAACTGCTGTTTTGACCATCAAGACGGACTCAGAGCTATCTGAAATCTTTATAGTAAGAAACACATGATAAAATACCTACTCGAGTGAGCACAGTATCTTGTTTACACCAGAGTCACAATTGTCAAATGTTCAGTATTTTAATGTACGTTCCCAGGAACCTAAAGAAAGCTCACAAGATCTCTAACCTATAGGTTGTTGTCCTTACATGCCATCTAGTTGATTCTGACTCACAGTAGTCCTGTATTAACAGTGTAGAACTGCCCCATAGGATAGCCTAGGCTGAAGTCTTGACAGGAGGAGACTGCTGGGTCTTTTCACCCATGGATCCTCTGGGTGGGTTCTAATCATGGGCCTTTTGGTTAGCAGACAAACATTTGACCATCTTGCCACCAGGGCTCTTTTCTAACCTACAGGAAGGTAAACTAAGCCTATGTATTAACATCAGAAACAAAGGAAAGGACCCCTCCTATATACCCACAGTGTGGATGTGGGTGTGCGTGTGTATTAATGGCAACGTGTGCGTGTGTGTGTGTGTGTGCGTGCACGTGTGCACATGTGTGTACTACTGGCATAATGCCTGACATATAACGACTCAGGTATAAATCTCATTCCCTGAGATGCTTATGTTGTAACTGCCATGCACTAAATGGTCCTCTAGCAGCTCAAAGAATTCCTGTCTTCCTGAGCACCTAACCTATTAGCAGAGAGAGATTACAGGCAATGGAAAGAACACAGCTCAGTTACTTAACCTCCTAACCTTCACCTTCTCATCTATAAAATGCAGGGCTTGGTCTAGAGCAGCAAGACTCAAAAGAAATACAATGCCAGCCACAAACGCAAGCCACGTACATAATTTTAAATTTTCCAGCAGGCACATTAAAAAAGAGGAATAAACACAACTCATTTTGATAACAGTTTAATTAACTCAACACAGCCAAAATAATATTTTAACATGCTATCTATATTAAAATGTATTAATGACATATTTTTTTAATTTTTTATTTTTTTATTAAGTAAAAAATGAAAGTGTACATACTCTATGCTTACAATATTGGGTTAAGAGAGGAGGAGTACACAAGTTGTGTCGAAGTCTCATTAATATTGATCTTCTTGCTAATGTGAATTGTCACCAATTTTACCCTACCAAATTTCTAACAATTAACTAATCTAAACCCTCGCCCCTTGCCTTCTCGCCCTCCCATCTTCCCCACCCTTGTAGCCGTCAAAGAGTCTTTTCTATTAAATATGAGTATGGTTTTAAGTTTTTATCTTAGGGGTCTCATATAATAATTGTCCTTCTGTTGCTGACTGGATTCACTCAATATAATGTCCTCCAGTTGAGGCCAAACTGAGAGGTGTTTCCTGCTATCATCGTTGTTCTTTATCAGTGTATAGTACTCCATGGAGTATATATACCAAAGTTTACCTATCCACTCTTCTGTTGTTGGTAATTTGGGTTGATTCCAACTTTTTGCTATCGTGGACTGTGCTGCAATGAATATTCGTGTGCATGTATCAGTTGGTGTGAATGGCCTTGATTTTGTAGGATATATTCCGAGCAGAGGAATAACTGGGTCAAATGGTATATCTATATTCATTATTTTAAGGTAATGCCAAATTGCTTTCCAAAGAGGTTGTACCATTCTGCAATCCCACCAACAGTGGAGGAGAGTTCCAGTCTCTCCATAGCCCCTCCAACATTTATTGTTTTGCGTTTTTTGGATCATGGCCAATCTCATTGGGGTGAGGTGGTATCTCATTATCATTTGATTTGAATTTCTTTAATAATTAATGATCGTGAACATGTCTGTATGTGTTTTTTGGCTGTCTGGATCTCCTCTTTAGAGAAGTGTCTGTCCATCTCCTTTGCCCATCGCTTAATTGGATGATTTGTCTCTTTCTCATTGATATTTTGTAGAACCTTGTAGATTATGGAGATCACGCGTCGGTCTGACATAGAGTTGCCAAATATTTTTTCCCATTCTGTAGGTGGTCTTTTAATTCTTTTGAGGAAGTCTTTGCATGAGCAGAAGTGTTTGATTCTTATTAATTCCCATTTATCTATTTTCTCTTCTGATGAATGTGTTTTGTTTGTCAGATTTTGAAGTCTGTCTATATTACATATTAAAATATCCATTGTTGACCCTATCTTATCTTGGATGAGCTTTATCGTTTTAGCTTTTATATTCAGGTCTTTTATCCAATTTGAGTTGATTTTTATATAAGGTGTGAGATAGGGGTCTTGTTTCAATTTTTTGCAGATGGATATCCAATTATGCCAGCACCATTTGTTAAAGAGACTGTTCTTACCCCAGTTCAAAATCCTAGGACCTTTGTCAAATTTCTAGATTCACATGACTCACCAAGACTATCACAAGGAGAAATAGATCAACTTAATAAATCTATCACAAAGGAAGAGATTGAGGAAGTCATCAAAAATCAACCAACCAAAAAAAAGTCCTGGTCCAGACGGCTTCACTGGAGAATTCTACCAAACTTTTAGAGAAGAATTAACCCCGATACTAATGAGGCTATTTCACACTATAGAAAGAGATGAAATACTTCCAAATTCCTTCTATTAAGCCAGCATAACCCTGATACCAAAACCAGGGAAAGATCCCACAAAGAAAGAAAATTACAGACCAACATTACTGATGAATCTAGATGAAAAAATCTTCAACAAAATTCTAGCCAATAGAATTCAACAACATATGAAAACAGTCATTCATCAAGTTGGTTTCATTCCAGAGATGCAAGGCTGGTTCAACATCAGAAAAACAATTAATCTAATCAATCATATTAATAATACAAAAGATAAAAATCATCTGATTTTGTCAATTGATGCAGAAAAGGCATTTGACAAAGTTCGACATCCATTCATGCTTAAAACTCTCAGAAAAATAGGAATAAAAGGGAAATTCTTCAATGTAATCAATAGCATCTATGCAAAGCCAACTGCTTTCATCATCCTGAACGGTGAAAGACTGAAAGAATTCCCTTCGAGAATGGGAACTAGACAAGGATGCCCACTCTCACCACTTCTATTCAACATTGTCTTAGAAGTTCTAGCCAGAGCAATTAGACAAGACAAAGAAATAAAAGGCATCCGTATTGGCACTGAAGAAGTACAGATTTCCTTCTTTGCAGATGATATGATTGTTTATACAGAGAATCCAATGAAATCCACAAGTAAACTATTAGAGCTAATGGAAGAATTCAGCAAAGTATCGAGATATAAGATAAACATAACTAAATCAGTGGGATTCCTTTATACCAACAATGAAATTATTAATGAAGAAATCACCAAATCAATTCCATTTACTATAGCCCCCAAGAAGATAAAATACCTAGGAATAAATCTAACTAGAGAAATAAGAGATCTTTACAGAGAAAATTACAAGACATTGCTACAAGAAACTAGAACGGACTTACATAAGTGGAATAATCTACCCTGCTCATGGATAGGAAGACTCAACATTGTGAAAATGTCTATTTTGCCCAGAGCACTCTACTTATATAATGCAATCCCAATACAAATTCCAACAACATTTTTTAATGAGATGGAGAAACAAATTATCAGCTTTATTTGGAAAGGGAGGAAACCCCGAATAAGTAAAACACTACTGAAAAAGGAGAACATGCTGGGAGGCCTCTCACTACCTGACTTTAAAACCTATTACACTGCCACAGTAGTCAAAACAGCCTAGTATTGGTACAAAAAGAGACATATAGACCAGTGGAACAAAGTAGAGACCCCAGAGATGCCACCATCCTCTTACAAACAGCTGATATTAATGACATATTTTACATCTGTTTTTTTATACTAAGCACTCAAAATTTATTAAATGTGTTTTAAACTTGCAGCACATCTCAATTTGGACTAGCCACAATTTCAAGGGCTTCATAGGCACATCAGACCAGTGGCTATCACATGGGACAGTACAGGTTTAAATAATCTCTGACATGTCTCTTGATATTAAGTTGTCTCACTAAAGAGAACAAAAGATTTGAAGATCAAAATACATTTAGGAAAACTATAAAACTTTTACCTGGAAATTCCATTATCTGTCCATTTATTCTTATTCAAAATAGTGATGTATCTTGTACTCACTACCATATTCATTTGTGCTACAAATCACAAGGCAGCTGAAGAGCATTCAGGAAAACACAAAATTGCTGGATTAGCGTGACTTTTAAAAGATCACAACTAGAAAAAAAAATTTTTAAGCATTAAAAAAAATTGTACATAGAAAAGCTAGAGTTTAAATGAAATGACAAAGAAAAATATTTGTTCACCATGTTATCCTCCACCCATGAAGACAATGGTACAAAACACAAACTTACACAGGCTTTTGGAACTGTTCAGCACAGACTGAGACAGAGTCACACAGCTCCTCCCACACCGTCTTGCTTATTAGCCCCTTTGTGATCAAGGGCCTGCCTCTGACAGATGGCTGATCTGGGTTAAAAGTACAGTGTGAGATCACAGAACAAAGCAAAGCTAACAGGCCCATCCAGGGACTGAACCTGTGACCCCAACTTCATTAACTTCAGAAAACAGTTAACCCCTCACAAACTTGCATGGTCAGCTGCATCCTAAATAATGCCGGGAAAACCCACTATGCCTGTCATACTGACACTGGAAGAAAGGAAGTCATTCTAAATTTATCAGCAACTTTCCCAAATGAAAACATTTCTGAATTCAGCCATTGAGGATGACACAGAATTCACCAGCAGCAGCATCCCAGTAACGCCGGCTCTGTCACACAAGCACCCCTAAGAACATCAGCTGAGATGGCAAGCCATCTTGGGGATGAAGTTTAAAGATGTTTCCTTTCCCAAAACCAGAGATTTTAAGACCATGGCCTCTCTTTATTTCTCCTAGTGGCACAAGCGGGTTGGCAATTATAGGCAATAATTTCCACAGACGATTTTCTGTTGTTGTTATTAGCTGCTGTCTCGTCAGTACCAGACTATGGTAATACCATGCCCAACAGGAACAGACCACTGTGATTATAGAGTTTTCATCAGCTAATTTTGGGAAGCTGATCACCAGACCTTTCTTCCCAGTCTGTCATAGATTGGAAGTTCCAGTGAAACATGTTCAGCATCACAGCAACACACAGGCTGCCAATGACAGACAGGTGGTGACTGTAATTGAGGTACACTGGCCAGATGGAATCAAACCCAGGTCACCACATGAAAGGCAAGGATTCTACCACTGCCCTCGACTACTCATTGAATCCAATTTCTCCTAGATTGAAATAATAACTAAGCTTTCAGGCAATCCCCGGTTTCCCTCTCTCCCTTCCAACATCGTCACTCCTTAATTTCAGCCCATCTTTCATTCACCTCTCTCTACAAATGCTCAATGCCTTTCTACTAGCATGTCCTTTCTTATTATTTGGAAGAATTCCTCTTAGTAGCTGCTATCTGTTCTTAATATTCTAACAACCTGTCTCTAGTGATCTAAGTGCTTACTTCTGATTTAAGTATTTTTCAGAGTGGTTCTAGGCATCAATTTCTGTATCTCTTCCTCAAATTTACTATTTAGTACAGTACAACTTTCAGAAACAAGTTGATATGTCCATTCAAAGCCCAAAACATGCTGTTAAAAAAAATACTGCAAACATCTGGAAAGCTGGTGAAAATTTTAAAATTTCACTGAAAATTGTTCTGTTTTTCAGTGTTTTACATTTTACACGAAACAGCTTTTCCACATACAGACCTAATAGAATTTAAAAAAAAAAAAAGCTATTCCATTATGATTATTCCATTTGGTTTCTTAAATACATCTCACAACGTGACTACAAGGCATTCAACATCTATTCAAGATTTTTTTTTTTTAGCTGCGCTCTAAGTGAATGTTTACAGTTGAAGTTAGCTTCTCACACAAAAACTTATACACACACTGTTATGTGACCCTGGTTACTTTCCCTATAAAGTGACAGTACAGTCCCCCTTCTCACCTCAAATTTCTCACATCCATTCAACCAGTTCCTGTCACTTTTTGCCTTATCAGCTCAATTCTGGACAGCAGCTGCCCACTTACTCTCCTGTATCTACCTGAGCTAAGAAGTACTTAATTTACTAGTATCATTTTATGTATCACAGTCCAGTCTAATCTTTGAAGAATTGGCTTCAGGAATGGTTTCAGTTCTTAGTTAACAGAGAGCATAGGGGGCTGTATTTTCTGTGGTCCCTCCATTCTCGGTCAGACCATCATGTCTGGTCTTTTCACTATAATTTGAGTTCTGTACCCCAGGGAAGCCATAGTGATAGCTGGGCACCATCTAGTTCTTCTGTTCTCTATTAAGGATTTTTATTCCCTTTTTTTATTTTATTTTTTTTATTTCTGCAAAGTTAATTAAGGTATTTATTTATTTATAGATTAAGAGTCTGTACTCTTTTGTATTTCTCATGTGTGTGTGGAAACTATTTGTTTCTACATATGCCTGTGCATCTGCCTCAAAGCCACAAGTAGAAGTAAACATTTAAACTGATTTTGCTCTTATCACTAAGAATTTTCACATCAAAAATGTAATAGTAACTAAAGTTTAATATTTGTCTGGACACACATGTGACAATGACCATTCTACAGTTGGAATATTTTCTGTCAATGCTCATTAAATACTATACCAGAGTCTATTAAGAGTCACATGTTAGACAACTAAATAAAGTAACCACACAATGTAGGCTTACCACTAAACTAGCTGCCATCGATTCTGACTCATGGAGACTCCATCTGTGGCAGCGTAGAACTGTGCTCCACAGGGTTCTCCAGGGTGGATTTTTCAGAAGCAGATCACCAGGTCTTTCTTCTGAGGGACAGCTAGGTGGACTCTAATCACCAACCTTTAGGTTTGCAGCCTATGGCATTAACTGCTTTCAGTACCCAAGGACTCCTCGGGTTACTACAACTGCACTCAATTTCATTAGCTGCAAAACAACTTTTTCTGTGCCAAACTAAGAGTGAAATCTGATGTCCAACAACAAATGAAATTATATCTATGTTTCCTTTATCTAACTTTAACAGGGAAACCCTGGTGGCGTAGTGGTTAAGTGCTACGTCTGTTAACCAAAAGGCTGGCAGTTCAAATCCATTAGGTGCTTCTTAGAAACTCTGAGGCAGTTCTACGCTGACCTATAGGACCAGTATGAGTCGGAATCAAGTCAGCGGCAGTGGGTTTGCTTTAGTTTGGTTAACCTTAATAGAAAATGATGACTGATGAACAGACTATAGACAGATCTTCAAACCTTATAAATAAACCATGAAACTGCTGTTTTGTTCTCTACTACAGCATCACGATCCACAAAAAGTCTACCAATTTTGAGAACACTAAATTTAGTTCAATAAACTGTTCAAATATACACTGAAAAATTTAAAGTTTCACGTAGACAAAAGCATCCAAAGCTACAGTGCGAACAGTGAGAGCATGTTTATGTATCACAACTAAGCACCTAGCGGAGCCCTGCTGGTGAAGTGGTTAAGCACTCAGCTGCTAATTAAATAGTCAGCAGTTCAAATCTGCCAGCTGCTCCTTGGAAACACCACAGGCAGTTCAACTTGGTCCTACACAGTCGCTTTGAGTCAGAATTTACTCAATAGCAATAGGTTTGTCTTTTGTTTTAAGCACCTGGTGATTATTCATAAGCTATACTGCTAGACAACCAGCAATAATGTAACCCAAAAACTATAAGCATTTGAATCCACAAGACATAAGCATGAAAAAAAATGAAATCTGCCTTTGCACTGTCATTTAATAAAATTACCTATTTGTGTATGCTAAGTACTATTTATACAATATTTCCTCAGATTTCTTTAATTCTTCTTGATACTATTTTTAAAAGAGGATGAAAGTTGGAAAAATATTTTTTAAATATTTGTTAAATGTACTGAAATTGAAGAAACATTTGCAAAGAACCAAACAAATATATATAGAGAGAGAGAGACAGAGCACAGTTGGTGGTATTTTCCTATAAGCACTTTACAGAATAAACACTTTAACTGCCTCGTGATTTGGCACAAATCGATATATCATAAACTACACTTGTAGCTCTTAAGTCTTCATTTTGTGCCTTAACAAAAGCCGACACTCACTCTTAATGAAGTCTTTTTATAGTTACACCGATATTTCATGTCTCTTCTGGAGACAGATTAAACCTTTGGGTGCTCAATGAGACTGATGCACTAATCGACTCTATCACAAAAACCTGAGAAGCTACTGCAACAGGATTAAACGACAGACCAGCTAAAGCAGGTGACCAGTCTACCCACGATGCTTACGTACTTTTTAAAGTTGAAATTTTTCTTCAAGTGGGTTCTTTCAAAGGAAACAAAAAAAGATGTACCGCAGTGGGTTTGCCTTGTAAACTCTCAATATTGCCATTCAAAATTATGTTAAAAAAAGAAATGATACTTTCAAGAATAGCCACAAGGGAATATCAGAACAGCATGAGGATTAAGAAGTCATACAGGTTTTGGGGTCAAGCGAACTCTGAAGCCTTGCTTCATCCCTTACTTCGTAACCCTGGGCAAGTTACTGAAGACTTTTTGAGTCTTAATTTCAATCATCAAATGGATCTTCTTACTGGACCATTATGAGATCTAAATTAGATAACATATTTAATAGATTGTTTAGCATAGTACCCAGGCTACAATAAATACTCAGTAAACAACTGTAATTACTAAGAAATGTTTAAGAAACTATGTTAAATGTAATTGAACATTCAAATTCTAACTGATGCTATAAAATCAGTTGGAAAAAATTATGAAGATTCAATGACAGATTTTTCTTTCATGCAGTGAACCTGATTATCTATTACATTAGTGCTTTCAAACTGCAGGTCCTGACCCATTCATGGGATGTAAGACCATTCAATGAATTTCAACCTAACACTTTTAAAATGAAATTGAATAAAAAGCATAAGAGTTCATTGTACACAGGCGATCTAAGTACTGCTTCATGAAATTGTTTAAAATTATACATATTCATTATATGTCTGTAAATTGGGTAGCACCGCAAAATGCATCTCTTACTATGCAAAACAAAAAAGCTTAAAAGCCATTGTTTCACAACAAGAATAAAGACAACAGTTAACACCAAGTGCTTAGTTTGTTTCAGACACTGTGTCAAGCACACACAGGAATCATTTCACGTGATCCTCACACAAGTCCTACTACTTGGTAGGTACTACTGTTTCCCCCATTTTACAGTTGAAATATACTGGGGCTTGAAGACTAAGTCACTTGCCAAGGACACAGAGCTAGTAACTGAGAAAGTCAGGGTTCACATTCAGACACTTGACTCCTGAACTTGCTTGCCCCTGAACAAACATCAGTTAAGTACTGGTTGTAAAATATACCTTTCCTTATATGAAACTTATTCCAAAAGTAAGAGTTTTTTATAAGGTCTAATTTGAGTACGATTTTCTGTAGGTACGGCATATTTTGGAGTAGGCTGTGTGATTCAGTAGCGAAAGCACTAGGTGTGAGATTCAGCTTCCGTCTCTGGCATTGCCGCTTTAGTGGCTTGGCATTGGCAAATCATTTAATCTCACTGCGTCTGGATTTCCTCACCTACAAAATGGGAATGATATCTTCCCTGCCTTCCCACAGCCCACTGTGAGAAAAGTATATGCATGTATAACTGGTGGAAGTGTTCTACTGTGCTACTCAGTTATATGAGAACATCATTAATGCCGCCCAAGAGGTCCCATTTTTGAAAGAGAGACATCAAACACAATTAAAAAAGAAAGGTCACCAAACTTTCATAAACCATACTGTGTTTATGCAGATAATATATGCCATCTGCATTTGTTTGAGGACACTCTGGTGGTGGAGCAGCTAAGTGTTACATCTGCTAACCAAAAGGTCAGCAGTTCAAACCCACCAGGTGCTCCTTGGAAACTCTATGGGGCAGTTCTGCTCTGTCTATATAGAGTTGAGTCGCTATGAGTTGTAACTGACTGGATGGCACTGGGTTTGGTTTTGGGTTTTCAGTGTTTGTTTGCCGGTCATGCCCTCACCTGACAAGGCATTTGCCTAAGTGTGCTATGCTAATTTTTTTTACAGAAACATGTGGAAGAGGATTGGCACAGCAGCACTTGTAAGGGTGCCCTGCAGGGGAACGGCGCAGTTGACAAACACACACATTATCTGTGAAAAATACATCATGTGGAAACACTCTGCACAATTCTTGGCACACAGTAGGCCTACAATAAATGATTACACTAAAAGATGTAAATCAATTCCATATACACACGTTTTAGCCATTGTTTTTATTAATTTATTATTTTACACAACTATTTATTGAACACCAGCTATGTTCCAGGTTAGAAATGTGGGCTATCAAAAAAGAAATAAATACTAAAAGACGGTCCTTTACCCTGAAACATTTCATATGCATTTCAAAGATATATTTTTCCAATATCACATAAGAGGAGACCATAAACTATCGCTTCCTCATCTAGTGATAATAATAACGTGTATTTACCATGTTGTTGTTGTTAGGTGCCAGCAAGTTGGCTCTGACTCATAGTGACCGGTACAGCAGAGCGAACCATTGCCTGGTCCCGGGCCATCCTCAGAACCATTCTTACGCTTGAGCCAATGTTGTAGCCACCGTGTCAATCCACCTTGCTGAGCGTCTTCCGCTTTTGTGTTGACCCTCTACTTGACTAAGGATGATGCACTTCTCCAGGGTCTGGTCCCTCCTGATAACATACTTATCAACGACTACGTAATAGCTTTTGCTTCTCACACAAATCACCTAAGTATGTCAAACAGGTATTATTATCTTCCTGACTCCAAAGTTAGCACTCTGTAAGTACAGCTAAGACTTGAGAGGGAAAGTTTCTTGATGTTAGGGGACTGTCAAAATGAGTTCTTGAAGAAAATACATCCTAGATCATCGATAGAGATTATTCATGATTTTTTCCTGTCACATTACGAGTTGAAATATTCTGTAACGCAACCACATCACCTATGTAACACGCGTTTTTCAAAACGTTTCATTAAAACTCCTGCCTTTGAAATTGTTTTCTTACAGGCAATTATTTGCTAAATGCACTGACCTAGGATTCAGTTTTCTGGTAAACTAAAGGAGATAATAATGAAGGTGTCCTCCCTTTGTTGACTTTTTAAAAAATTACTCAAAATGCACTATAGCATAGGCAGTCCCCGGGTTACAAACGTCTGATTTATGTGGCACTCCTAGATACGAACCACTGTCCACAAAGGCTATTAAAAATTCGAGGTACATACAATGGGTCATAATAACAAATGGATGGTACTTTTCAGTGTGCATCTAAACACTATTGTTATTATTATTGTACTACATTAAAGATATTTTGGTGTATCTGGATGCGTTTCTTCAATGGTTTTATACATACAAAGGCACACTATGTACTAACACAAACATTTAACCAACTGGCCTTAGATACAAACCGTACCTAGCTGTTCCAACTTACATATAAATTAGACTTAAAGACAGATACAGGTGCAGAACTCTTTTGTACATCTGGGGACAGTCTTTCTTCAAATTCCTGAGTCACAACACCCAATAAATGTTAGCTATATTATATATAATTCAAGAACTACTACAGGTGCTTTTTACAGGTGAACATTGATTTAACTGACAACTTAATGAATTGAAAATTTGCTACAGGATATTTACTAAGAGCCTTTCATTATAATTGCCTTATCCTTTGTATTCTAACCACTCCCTCTCCACCACCCCCCAACACACACACAGCACACGCACACACACTCCCTCACCTCCACCAGATCAGTTTCCGAGCCATTATTCATAAAACCAAATTAAAATTTCACAACACATGGTGGTAGCTACTAGGTTTCCTTCTCCCCCCAACCCCTATCAACGGGTCTTTAACTAATTTCCTCTCAAAATCCAGCATTTGGAAAATAATTAGGCTGCCTCTATTCTAAGAACATCTAGTATAAAATTTGAACATCTGCCCTTCTGCTCACTGATAACCAAGAATAAAAGCCATGCCCCACCCACCGTATTTGTAGGGTTAGGAGGGCCAATCTCACCGCTACAGAGCTCTATTAAGAAAGGACGGTTCTAGCACCAGGAAAACCATCGCAACAACCCCTGGGAGATGATAAGGAAAACACATTTTACACCACTGGCAAAGTGCAGTCTCCGGGCTCCAGTTCTTAGTAAACAGGGAAAACCTTTGTCTCGCTTCAGCCATCTAACTGGTTGCTCATTGGAATCGGCGCAACAAGAGTTGGTGCGAAATGGCTTGGCAGAGGTTAAACAAAGCAATGCAGCTCTGAGGGAAGACAGGGCTGAGCCCGGGCAGCGTCCGAGAACCCAGACGGCGAGGTCTCCGTCGGCCTCCCGCCGCAGCGGGGAGCCGCGCCGGAGACGCCCGGGACAGGATGCCGAGGCGCGGGAAGGAGTGAGGGAATTACAAGATCCCACGGTCTTAGCAACTTCCCCGGCGCAGCCCGTCGGCGGGTCCCCTTGCCCGGGATCTAAAGCCGCGCACCGAGCGCGCAGGTCCGCGCCCCGAGCGCGGTCGCCTCCCCCGGAGTCCCCGGCCCGGCGCGCCGAGCCCACGCCCCCAGCGCCAGGTCGGGAATCTCGGGGTGCCGCGCGGGCCCGGCTCAGGGCGGGTTCGCGAGTGGGCAGGAAAAGCCCACCCGTTGTCCCCATTGTCTGGTCCTGGTCCCGGGCGAAAAGGCGCTCACCTGAGATGCCCGGCGCGGCTGGACGGCGACGGGCGGTCCTGGGCCGGTGGCGGACGCGGCTGCACAGCCCACAGAAGCCACCGCAGCAGCAGCAGCAGCAGCACCAGCAGCACCAGCCGCAGTAGCAACAGCGCCGGGAGCAGCGCACCCGCCTCTCAGGCGGCAGCGGCCTCCATTGCTCTTCCCGCCTTCGCCACAGCGCGGCAGTGCGCGCCCTGCCGGGCGCGGCGCGGTCACATGCTCCGTCAGCCCCGCAGGCGCTCGGACCCGAAGCTCGGCCCCGCCCGGCCTAGTCCCCGGGTCAGAAGGACACCGCCGCGGGGCCCCGGGCGCCCCCGGTTCCCACTGGCGCGCTCCCGGAAGGGCGCGCACCAGACGGCTTCCAGGCGCCTGCTGTTCCTGGGGGTGCCCAGAAACTGAACGCGGGCCACTGGGAAGGGAAGGGCGTGGGACTGATTCTCTTCCCATCACTGCAGATGATGACCTGAGGGAGGATTGGATGTGCCGGGTCTGAGGTCACGGTGGCGGGCTCATAGGGAGGCGCACCTTGCTTGGGACGAGAACCTGGAGCTGGCAGTCTGCACTCCACGAGATGCAAATTCGATCCCTGGTACCTGGACTAACTCAGACTAACCGTGCCTCCAGAGGGATTCTCGCCTTTTGGGATTTCTCCCACAGAGCTCCCATCCATGGAAAATAGCACTCCTGTCTAACAAGTTGGAAGATGCCACCGCAAATTAGAAAAGATTTAAATTCCTTTCCTGACATTCTGTACATCTGAACACTGAACATTATTTTTCCAGCAACAATGAACTAAAACATTGACATTGATATGTTAGAGAAAATAATTGTGTGGCATTTCCTTTGGTGAGCTAATGAGAAACACCGAGAATTTTTCTCCGTATTTTTTGCTATGACTAGTTCTTTGGAATTCTTGGAAATCAGTTTCTGATGGTTCGCTGTGAATGCAAAATAAACCTCATGTGCACTCTATTGAGCCAAATGTCCAAATGCCTAAAATAGGGCTCAAGTTTTTATCCAGGTATGAGGCTTAGAAGAAGCTTTCATAGTAGTGGCGTCTGGGACATTTTATCTTATCCAACTGGACTTTTCTAGGTAAAACATTTTAATTAAGTATCAGCATATTTATAGCCCAGCTGTGTATTTTTGTGAATATAGGCATCATTTCGTTTATCAGTGCTTACTTCAAACGATGTCTGCTTTAGTCCAAATAGTGAGTTTTGCCAAGCCAAGTGCCGTCTAGTTGATTCTGACTCACAGCAACCTACAGGACAGAGTAGAGCTGCTCCACAGGGATTTGAAGGCTGTGATAATCTTTACAGAAGCGGGCTGCCACTTCTTTCTGCAGAGCAGCCGGTGGATTCCAGTTACCAACCTGTTGATTAGCAAATAGGAAATCCTGGTGGTGTAGTGGGTTAAGTGCTACCACTGCTAACCAGAAGGTTGGCAGTTCAAATCCACCAAGTGCTCCTTGAATAATTTAGGAGCCAGTTCTACTCTGGCCTCTTAACAGCACTGGGTTTCCTTTTTTTTTTTGGTTAGCAGCCAAGCATTTAACCATCGGGACACCAGCGTAGGCTCCTTACTTTATAAATAGTTGAGCAAACTCCTTTTCATCTGCTCTGGTAGCAGTCAAAGTTCCTAGAAGCCAAGAATCTGATCTATGCAGGATACCATGTAACTATAGTCTTTTTCTAGAGGTAGTCTTGCCAGCTACATAAATGCCTACTCTGTAAAAATTCAAATGTCTATAGATACAGTATAGGTCTAGTCTTGTTTCATTTTGCAGCACAAAGTACCTCAATACATTTGTAAGATATTGGAAGGGTTCTGGAGAACTTGTGCTTATAGTAGAGAATTCTAAGGACTGAACTTTCTGCTGTATACCTGTTAAACCCATTGCCATCCAGTTGATTCGGACTCACAGCGACCCTATATGACAGGAGAACTGCCATATAGAGTTTCGGAGGCTATAATCTTGACGGAAGCAAACGACTACATCTGTCTCCTGCATGGTGGCGGGTGGGTTCAAACCGCCGGCCTGTCAGTTAGCAGCCGAGCACTTAACTCCTGTGCTTCAGGTGTTTTGTAGGTGTCAGAAATCAGATGCTATCAGTCATCACAGATGACGACGTTTCTGTAACTTTTCAAACATGTTGCTTCTTACTGCTCAGAAAAAAAGTTTAGTAGTCAAATCTTCAGTGACCCTGTGCAAACCCTGGTGGCGTAGTGGTTAAGTGCCAAGGCTGCTAACCAAAAGGTTGGCACTTTGAATCTACCAGGCGCTCCTTGGAAACCCCATGGGGCAGTTCTACTCTATCCTGTAAGGTTACCATGGGTTGGAATCGACTGGACAGCAGCAGCCTTGGTTTTTTGGTTTGGTGGGACAGAGCGGAAACCCTGGTGGCACAGTGGTTGAGAGTTATGGCTGCTAACCCAAAGCATGGCAGTTCAAATCCACCAGACACTCCTTAGAAACTCTATGGAGTAGTTCAACCCTATCCTATAGGATCGCTGTGAGTTAGAATCCACTCAGTGGCAACAGGTTTTATAGGACAGAGCACCATATGGTTTTCAAATAGCGGCTGGTAGGTTTGAACTGCCCAGCTTCTGGTTAGCAGCCAAGCTCTTAAGTACTGTGCCACTAGGGCTCCATTCTGCTAGGAGGAGAGGCTAGAAAACTGAGTATGGGACAATGTAATCGGGTGAATAGAGGTCACACAGGGAACAAAGACAAAAAAGATTGGAAAAGCTGAAATAGTAACAGTGTTGTGGTGTCAGAAGTATCTTAAGTGTCCTTACAATTTCTTTGGAACCCTGATGTGTCTTCCTAACAGCCTTGACTTTCAAAGCAAAAAGACTAAAGGAAACAAACCATCATTTTGAAAGCTTCCATTACTCTGGCATAAATTTGGAATTTCCTCTTCACTACCCACTTCCACTCCCATGCAGGGGGTGGACTGCTGTGAGTGTTTACAGTTCAAGATCAGTTAAAAAAAAAACAGTTGCCATCGAGTTGACTGAGGCTCATGTTGACTACATGTGTCAAATCCATAGGATTTTTACTCTTGCTGTACAAGTGATTATCACACTAGCCTGCTAAATTATAGTTGGTGATATGAGGCCACCAGAAGCACCTCTGAAGAAAGACCTGGTGATCTCCTTTTGAAACAGCAACTATTGAAAACCATTACAGAGCACAGTTCTACTCTGACATACGTGTGGTTCCCATGGGTCAGAATCAACTGTATGGGCAGCTGGTTTTCAAGGTAAGAAGGGTGAGCTTATTTAAACAAATGGCTCAGTGTGCAGGCTTTAGCTCTTAGGCTGTGACAAGAACTCAGAATACCTATCCTATTCTTAGTACTGCTTTTCTATCACTAAACACAAAGCCTTGGCTAAATCACTTGACATCATGTATTTCCTAAAGTTAGTAAAATGGGAATAATTGTTCTATCATACATACCTTACTCATAAATTACAAACTTACAATCATAGCTAAAAAAGTAATAGAAAAAGATATGCTATGAAAATACTAAAAAAAAAAAAAAGAAGACGACACGTGGGAACAACTGAGTATCCACATGCGTAAGAGTGAAATTGGACCTCTACTTCACACTATACCCCAAAATTACCTCATAATGGATCATAGACCTAAGTAGAAGAACTAAAACTGTAAAAATTTTAGAATACATAGTTCTACATCTTCATCGCCTTAGTTTAGCGGATGCTGAATACAACATCAAAAATACAAACAACAAAAGAAGAAGTAGACAATATCAGACCACACCAAAAACTAAAACTTTTGTGCTACAAGTGATAACTTCAAAAAAGCAAAAACCACCAAATCTCTGAGTTAGAGCTGAGGAACCATGGTCTCAGGGAACATCTGGATAAAATTTGCGTAACATAGTTTATAAAGAAAATGTTCTACATTCTACTTTGGTGAGCAGTATCTGGGGTCCTAAAGTCTCTGTGTGACCATCTGAGATATTCCACTGGTCTCACCCTTTTAGTAGCAAGGGGGAATGAAGACAAGTAGACACAAGGGAAAGATTGGTCCAGAGGACTAATCGTCCAAGTACCACAGCATCCGCCAGACCGAATCCAGTACAACTGGATAATGCCTAGCTACCACCACTGACTGCTGTGACAAGGATCACAGTAGAGTCCTGGACAGAGCTGGAGAAAAATGTAAAACAGAATTCTAACACGCACACACACACAAAAAAAGGACAAGACTTACTAGCCTGAAAGAGACTGGAGAAATCCAGAAACTATGGCCCATGCTTACCCTTTCAACTCCTATGGTTCACCTGTCAGCCAAAGATTAGACAGGCCCACACAACAAAATGAGACTAAACGGACACACCAGTGCAAGGGCAAGGACTAGAAGGCAGGAGGGGACAGGAAAGCTGGTAATACGGAACCCAAGTTTGAGAAGGGAGAGTGTTGACGTGTCATGGGGTTGTTAACCCAAGGTCATAAAACAACATGTGTACTTTTTAATGAGAGTTAGTGTGTCCTGTAAACCTTTAACTAAAGTGCAAAAACAAAAAAAATAAAAATATGATCCACAAGATGGGAGAAAACATTTGCAAATTATGTATCTGACAAGGAACTTGTATCCAGAATATCCAAAGAACTTTGCAACTCAATGATAAATAAAAAGACAACTAGAACCTAACAAAAAGAAGGCTTTTTAAAAAATTAAAGATTTAGAGACAAATACCATTACTATTACTGATATTAGACGCCATCAGGTTGATTCTGTCTCATAGATCCCTTATGTACAACAGAATGAAACACTGCCTGGTCCTGTGCCAGCCTCACGATCACTGTCAACTCTGTCCATGAGCTATGAAGACAGAAAAATTCACATGGGCAGGCCTGATGCCGAAGCATTTGGCTGTACCTGATGTCGTCAACGGCAGCTCCCAAACGGACAAACACACAGACCAGTACCATCTTTTTCAAACTGATTTATACAAATTCATGCAATTTCTCCTGACTGCTTAGCAAACTTGGAAAGCATGTGGCATAGCTGTTAAGTGCTATGTCTGCTAACCAAAAGGTTGGCAATTCAAATCTGCCAGGCACTCCTTGGAAACTCTATGAAGCAGTTCCACTCTGTCCTGTGGGACACTGTAAGTCAAACTTGCCTTAAAGACAGTGGGTTTGTTTTTCTGTTTTTCAGCAGACTTGGGTTCTGCTATGTATGATTATCAAGACCACAACTACTCAGTGATACTGCCCAAGTTTCTTAACCCAACCAATGAAAAAGTGACCCAAATCGAGTTGAACAACAAATTGTGAACCAGAGTGACTTGTGTCCCTTGGTTATTTGTGTGTGGAGGGAAAGGAGACCATGAACCGGCCCTCTATTGTAGATGAGGGTTGACTTTTGGCCCATATACTTATCCTGTTGGCAATAACACTAAACCCCAAACCAAGCCCACTGCCACCAGTCCTCTCATATTGTGAAAGCTGGACAATGAACAACGAAGACTGAAGAAGAATTGATGCCTTTGGATTATGGTGCCAGCAAAGAACATTGCGTATACCCATGGACTGCCAGAAGAACAAACAAACCTATCCAGAAAGAAGTACAGCCGGAATGCTCCTTAGAAATGAGGGTAGCAAGATTTGTCTCACATACTTTGGACACGTTAATCAAGAGGACCAGTCACTGGATTGGTCCTTTAGAAGGACGTCATGCTTGTTAAATTAGAAGGTCAGCAAAAAAAAAGGAAGACCCTCAACAACATGAACTGACACAGGGGTTGCAACAATGGGCTCAGACGTGGCAATAATTGTGAAGATGGTGAGACTAGGCAGTGTTTCATTCTGTGTACGCGGGGTTACAGTGAGCACAGGGATATGGGTTGGAGCCAACTCAATGGCTCCTGAAAATGGCAACAGCAACAACATGAGACTAATTGAACGGGTTTGGTCCCGGTCTCTGCCGATCAGATTTTGCTGTGTGGCCAGTGGAGGGGCATACTTACTTGAAAATTCAAGTTTGGCCAAGAACATGTACGGCAGAGTGATAGATTTTCAATGGCAGAGGCAGGCACCCTGAACATCCGGCACACTCTTGCTGTGAATATGTGCGGTGCAATCAATTACTTAATGTGGTCCTTCTAGCAAGAACTTTGTGACTCATATGCAGTGATTGAGTAAGACTGTGAAAATAAGACTATAATGGCTGAGGTTATGTGTCAACTTGACTGGGCCATGATTATATCGTTGTCCTGCATTTTACGTGTTGTGGGTCCTCACCTCTGCATATTGATGAGGCAAGACCCATGCGTTCTCTCTCTGCCTCTGGATCCCTTGTCTGGTTCATGATCAACCAACCTCTCTGCTCTCTGACTTGCTGTTTTGGGATTCAGTGCTCTCCACAGCCCTTTTAGCCAGTGGCCTGTCATGTGATCTGATTCACCTGCTTCTGTAGCCTTGAGAGCAAGCAGCCTGTGGTCTGAGCTGCCTGTTTAGGTTTGTCAGCCCCTGTAGTCCAGTGAGTCATGAAAAATCTACACCTGACCTGCAAATTTGAGACATGCCAGCTGTCACAGCCACGTGAGCAATTTTCTTTATAAGATTCCTGAGTTATCTAAGACATTGCAGCAAATTAGGGAACCCAAAGACAGGGTTGAGAGTGCTCGGAGCAGAGGGAGGAGTTGATACTGGAGATGATAGAGTGATACAGCCACGTGGAAAAGCTTGACTTCTGGGACCTCTTTACCTCCACCTTATAGGAACTAGTTTAATGCTGATCTGTATAAAAGAAATTTTTGTGTAGTGTGCCCAGAGTGCAAAGTTCTGGCTGTTTTTCATGCAGATAATTTCTCAGCATTGTGTTTGCAGTGAGCAACCTTGAAAGGATGAAGCAATGTCTTTTTCTGGGACAAGGAGTGAGCTTACTGCTTGTCATAAAAGAGGTGGATTCCCTAACTTCAGTGTTCTTACTAGGCAAACCCTCTGCGTGCATATTATTCATCTGCTCCCTGCCCATCACCCCTGTGGCACTTGAGTATCAAGGGAAACCAACGCATGCATAGTGCTCACACTGCTTGCTCTGCTGTGAGCGATAAAGGTATTTGTCTTTGACCCAGGAGACTCTTGTTTTCTGCATCCACAAAACAGTAATAGGCTAAGTTATTAGCTAGTAAACAGGGTAAAATCAAATTCCAAATCTTTACATTTGACTGTCTTTCAATTTCTTTGACATATATTGTCCTAATGTCTTCTATATTGCTTCTTGTACCAAATTTCTGTATTTTCTGTTTTCTTGGAACTTACCCATTTCACCCATTATATTAGCATAAAGTCCTTCCTCGTACTTTTATGATATAGTTGTAGTCATGTCTCCCTTCTTGTTTAGAATTATATGTATGTGCTTTTTTTGTTTCCAGTATAGTTATTAATCCTTTTAAAGATTAGTTCTTGCTTTTGTTAATCTCAGGGTCTGTGGTTGATGAGTCAGGGTTGCTGTGTTTCTTTTTTCCAGTATTTGAGTTAAATGCTTACTAATTTGTTTTCACAACTTTTGTTTACTGATTTAAAGTTGTATGCTTTCTTCTAATTACTCTTACTCTAGCAGTGTTCCACAATACTGATTCTAGCGCTTTTGCTGTCTTTAGCAGATCAAAATATTTTGTTTCTGTTATGATTTCCACTTGCACTCAAAGGTAATTTAGAATAAGTTTTTTGGATTCCAAACACATGGAAGTTTTTTTTCCTATCCTTTTATTTTTTTAAATTTTTTATTAAAATAAAATTTTATTTTTATTTTTATTTTTTTTAATCTTGTGGTTTATATGATTATAGAATCTTTTTATATTTGAGGCTTCCTTTAAGCACAATATATGATCTATTTTTAAGTGTTAAAAGTGTGCTTGAAAATAATGTGTATTCTTAGTTTGATGGATATGGGGCTTTATAAATGCATATATATATGTATGCTGTATGTTTATGATGGTTATAGCTTTTTCTATGGTTGCTTTTACCAGTATGTAATACCTCCCCACATCATGGATTGAATTATGTTCCCCTAAGAATGTATACATCATTTTGGCTGGGGCATGAGTCCCCGTATTGTGTGATTGTCCATCATCTGATGAGATTTTCCTATGTTTGTAAATTCTGTCACTGTGATTTAAGAAGATGGATTAGCGGCAGTTACGGTGATGAGGTCTGCAAGATTAGTGTCTTAAGCCGATCATTTTTGAGATATAAAGGAGAGAAGCAAGCAGAAAAACACAGGGACTTCATCCTAACAAGAAAGCAGAACTGGGAGTGGAGTATATCCTTTGGACTTCAAGTTGCTCTGATGAGATGCTCCCAGACCAAAGAAAGACAAATGCATCACAAGGAACTTCTGCCAGAGCTGACAGAGGAAGCCTTCCGTTGGAGCTGGCAACCTGAATTTGGACTTTTCAGCCTACTGGACTGAGAGAATAAACTTCTTTGTTAAAGGCATCCACTTAGATTATTTCTGTTGTAGCAGCACAAGATGACCAACACAGCCCCCTGACCCCCAATTTTGTCCTAAAATTCTGTCTTGTCAGATAAAATTGGTACCCCAACTGTCTTTTGGATTACATTTGCTTAGTAAATTTTTTTACCGTTTTTTATTTTCAAACTTTCTATGTGTTTTCATTTTAAGTATATCTCTTATAGTTCATATATTGTTGAATCTCTTTGAAATTCATTCTGCCTTTTAATTGCTGAGTTTTATCCACTTATATTTATTGTGATTAGTTTTATATAAGGATTTATTTCTACCATCTTCTTTTATATTTTTCATTTACTGTGCTTTAACTTAATTTTTCTTTCTCTGTATTCCATTGTAGAAGTCAAGTTTTCTTTTGGCTAGCAATTTAAAAATCAAATCATTTATAAAAAGTCTAAGTCAAGTGATTCTACCATCACCAGTTACATTTCCACAGAAAAGTTACTTAATCTTTCTTGCCTGTGACCTTATGTGCAAAATTAGAAAAGGTACTGCTACCTCGCATAGTGGTTATGGTAATCAAATGATTAAGAGAGAATAGTGCCTAAATAAGAATAAAGTTCATTATATGTTGGCTGTTATTAAATCATGATAAACCACAAAAACCTGCTGCTATCAAGTCAATTGATTCTGACTCATAGTGACCCTATAGGGACAGAGAAGAATGGACCCATGGTGTTTCTAAGAAGTTCGTAACCAATGCACCACCAGGGCTTCAGGTTTATCTAGCATTTGCAGTGCTTAAGTGTTCAGCTGCTAACCAAAAGGTTGGCAGTTCCAACTCACCAGCTGCTGCTTGGAAACCCTGTGAGGAAGTTCTACTCTGTCCTGTAGCATCACCATGAGTTAGAGTCAACTTGACATCACTGGGTATCATTATGATGGCTGCACTTAGTACCCATCATTGTGTTATCTTCCTCCGTTGATTTTTTTTTTTATCAACATTTGTATCTTTACCCAAGGCAAGTATTTTACCTCTTCTCAATTTCCTTTGGTCTTTTTCTTCTCCTCTCCTCTCTTCAGCATCTTGTTCTTATCTGGATTCTTTTTGTCTAAGTTATTATGGATATACCTTCTTTCCTTTAGACCTCCCCTTTTTCTGTGATCCCTCACCAAAAGAAGACCCACTGCTGTTGAGTTGGGTCTGACTCACAGGGATCCTAGAGGTCAGAGTAGTACTACCCCGTAGAGTTTTTAAGGCGCACCTGCAGGATTTAAACAGCTGATCTTCTGATTAGCAGATATGGCACTTAACCCACTATACCACCAGGGTTTCCAGCCCTTTTTCTTTACTCTTAACTAAAATGTTCATCTTTAATTTCCACATCTCTTGCAGTCCCTCCAAGACTTATTTCTTCAACTGAGTACTTCCTCCCAAAGTTTTTTTAATGTGGATCTTCATTTGACATTCTGAGACCTTGTATTCCTTAGAATTTTCTATTACATCTTCAGATTTGGATGACAACATGACTAGTTATCAAATTACAGGTTCAGAATTCTTTATCAATATCCTATAATACTGGTTTGCTTGTATTTCCAGTATAGCTACTGCAAAGTGCCATGTCCGAGGTCCCACAATTAAGTTCACGAACTTTATTGTTCTAAGTGCTACATACCTCATAGTGGAATATCGCTGCAGTCACCTTTGAAGTACTCCCCATGGAAAGCTATGTAGCGATGCCGGTGCCTGGCCCACCCTTCAAATCAATTTTGGAACTCTTTCTGTAATGGTCCTGGTCCACGGTGGCACGGTGGCAAGTTCGTGAACTTAACTGTATAGTTGTCTATGAGGGAGTTTTTTGCTAGTAAATGTAACTGTGTTGGAATAACCTCCCTACTCACCTAATTTGGCCAGTGACTTTTTTCTTCACCTGAAGATAAAGGAAATATTGAAAGGGGTGGCATTCAGGACATCAAGGGTACTTGACGATAGCACTGATTGCCATTCCAGAAAGTGTTCCGAACTTGCTTTGAAGAGTTGACTAAGTGCTGGAGTCAGTGCGTAGCTTCCCAGGGGGAGTACCTCGAAGGTGACTGTAGTGACATTCAGCAATATAACCACTAGGATCAGTTCTTGAATGTAATTCTTGTGAATCTAATTCTTGTTCCCTTTAAGGTTATCTACCTTCTCTGGAAAAACTCTGGCGGCACAGTGGTTAAATGCTATGGCTGCTAACCAGAAAGTCAGCTGTTCAAATCTGCAAGGCGCTCTTTGGGAACTATGGAACAGTTGTACTCTGTCCTATTTGACTGTAACTATTATGTCCTACTGCTACGTGTAGGAATCAATTTGACAGTGTTTGTTTGTTTGTGTACATTCTCTGGAAGCTTTTAGAATATCTTGTATTTAATATTTCATTGCCTCTAAGTGTAGGCTTTCCTTCTCTCCTATTCACTTATGAGTCCTTTTAATAAAGATCTTAGATGTTATCTCTTAATTCTGGAACATTTATCTCCATTATTTCTTATTCTCTGCTCTCCTTTCTCTTTTCTAAGACTCATTATTACCTGGATATTGGCTCTCTTTTCATATCCTCCAAACACATAAGTTGTCTTTTACTCTTCCAACCTTTTCTGATGACTCTAGAAGAAAATCTGAATTTTATCTTCTAATACACTAATGTAAAGCTATGTGTACCTTATTGTTCATCTCATCTGCTATCTTCTTCATTTCCACTATTACCTTTATCATACCGAATATTTTCAATTAGTTTTATTTGATACTGGTCATGTCTTCCTTCGAGAAAGGGTTGTGTTCAGTGTGTTCTGGGAATAATATTCCTGGAATAATCAGAGGAAAGGGTGGTGGGAAACAGTTCAAACTGTAGCCAGCAGTAAATTATTAATGGTATTATAGCTAATCAATCACAGTTGCTTTGTAAAGACTACTGAGGATTAGGGTGGATTGAAGGAGACCACTTATGATGTATTGCAGCAGTCCAACAGGATGAAGGGGAGGTGAGATGTGGTCAGATTCTACATACAGAGTAGTGAATTGGATTCATGGTATACGAAAAAGGGAAGACTGGCTCTGAAGTTTTCAGCTTGAGCAACTGCAAGAACGGTAGGCTATTTACTGTATTGTTGTAACAGATTTCAAGCCCTGGTGGTACAGTGTTTAAAAGCTGCACCTGCTAACCAAAAGAAGGTCAGCATTTTTAATCCACCAGCTGCTCCCTGGAAATGCTATGGAGCAGTTCTCTTCTGTCCTATAGTGTTGCTGTAAGTTGGAACTGACTCGATGGAAACAATTTTTTTTTTATTGTTGAAATGAGGCATAAGTGACTCCATTGGGAGGAAGGGTGCAGTAAAAATTCAAGGTATTAAAGAAAGCCCCAGGGAACAACTTAATAGCAGAAAATATCATAATCTCACCTTTGTCTTACAAAACATGTCACAAGACAAAGCCTGGGGACAACCTTGCAAGTGACCCCTAGACCTTGACCACATTTTACAGGAATTACAGGAATTCTAGGTGGCCTTAACCAATCAATGTAAAGGTCAGTTCCCCCTCCCTGCTATGTAATCTCGCAACTTAAATACTGGGTTCTGAGGAAACTCGGGGTCACCCCTGCTCTGTGTAGTTTGGGGTGTGTCCCTGGTGCACCAGTCTTTTTCCTATTGGGCATATTTTTTAATAAAATTTAACCTTTAAAGAAATTCTGGGTCACGTCTTGAAATCCAAACCCCAACATAATAGCTCACAAGTACAGGCATTTAGAATAAACATCTAAGTGCCTAGGAAGAGCTGAAAGCATGAGACTGAAATGCAGTAGCCATGGTTAAGAAAACAAGCATGATTTAGTACTGAGGAATCAAAATGAAGAAAATGTTTGATAAAGGGAAAAAAACGTCAGTTATGGCCGAGATGGAGTAAGTGAAGACTAACAGTCCACTGGATTTGGGAACAGGGGAGTTGCTGGTGCCTCACCAGAATGATCTCACTGGCACAATGAGTATTGAAGGATGACTGGAGTAGTCCAAAGAGCAGGCATGCTGCTGCTTCTCCAGTCCTGTTCAACTGCTTAGGCACAAAAGCACACTACCAAACAAAAATCCACTGGCTTTGAGTCAATTCCAACTCACACTGACCCTACAGTAGGACTTCCTCCCTAGGGCTTCCAAGGCTGTGAATCTTTATGGAAGCAGATTGTCACATTTGTCTCCCATGGAGTAGCTCGTGGGTCCCAGCTGCTATCTATTAGTTAGCAGCCAAATGCTTTAACCGCTGTACCACCAGCACTCCTTCAGAAAGACAGAGGTTGGATGTTAAGACTGCACCTTACAGTTCAGTGACAGAGAATTTAGGCCACGTGCAAAGACAACGATGTCTGTGCAGACAGAGGGACTTGAGGGTCAATGAGATTACAGACACAGAATGAGTAGTAGAGTCAACTGTTTGTAGATGTTGGTAAATAACTGTTGGAATAGGTATATTAAATGGAGTAACCAGACAGATGAATAGGATGACAGCAAGTGAGCTTTCAGAAGGAATGACAAGATTGCATAGTATTTTTCAAACTATAGGTTGAGTTCAATGAGTGGTTTATGAAATTAATTAGGTGGGTCTGAATTTGCATTTTGAACTCTGCATGCCGATTAGAATTATCTAGAGAATGTAAAATTTAAAAAAGTGGCCACACTTCACTCCTGGGGATTGATTTGGTCTAGTACAGGATTCAGGCATCACGTTTTCATTAGAATGTTTCCCGGGTGACTCCAGTGTGCAGCTTTGGTCAATAACCATTAGACTAAGAAGAGAATAACACAAAAAATGATACAACTACAACTAATGGTAGAAAGACAACAGGCCAGGTATTTAAATCTAAGAGAGGAGGTCAGTATGAAATCCTACGTGTGATAGACTTCAGTCAGGTGGGGTAACAGGTGCTTTTTAATCCAATGGTAAGGAGTGTTCTCACGAAGAGCACATACAAGTGAGAAGTACATACACACGTACACACACAGCCTGTTCAACCATTTGCGGATGGCTTACTAACAGTAACTTTGACTTCATTCTTGTATTTTGAACTAACTGGAATAAAGAAAGTTATTAAAGAGGTGTCTGGCACCTGATGTCCATATTCCACCATGGTAAAGTCTGATTCAAGTAAAGTTTTTCCTTAATTTTAGAATTAAACATAGCGCTAAGGCAAAATCCACAAAGAAACTACTTGAAAGACAAGACAAATTGACTACAAAGTTTATTGGAAAATATGTCCGATCAATTATTTAAAATATATAAAACAAAATTTTAAAATGTTTATAAAAGGTGAGAACACACATTTCAGTATTTAAAAAAATTTATAACATCACGGTTATGACAGTAACAATTATGGCAAGCTATGTATTTTTAAATTACTGGAAACATTAAAAAGAAAATAT
This sequence comes from Heterohyrax brucei, assembly GCA_028571685.1. Lineage (NCBI taxonomy): Eukaryota > Metazoa > Chordata > Mammalia > Hyracoidea > Procaviidae > Heterohyrax > Heterohyrax brucei. The sequence continues at coordinate 137,352,565 of CM053143.1, forward strand.
CTAAAATGTTTTAATATTGCTCTGGGGGAAAATGTGGGAAAGAGTATTTTTTATTTTACTTATATACTTATTAAAAGATTTTCCATGTGACACTGCAGTCAACTTATAATTTTGCTCTAATACATGAATTCACACAAAGGAGATGGGGTACTCACATTACAAAGATGGTGGAAAAGCAACACCACAGCCAATTACACACTGAATTACTGCAAACGCCATAAACAGAACATATAACATACACACCAACTCCACTTCACTAGACACAGGAGGAAAGAAAATTTATCAAAATACTCGTTCTGTCTCTTTTTTCACTTTCTTATGTTAGTTTTCAGTTCTTCTTTCTTAATCATAATGCGATTTATTAAGAATAGGATTTTCTTCCAATGTGTGTAGCCTAATCACGATTAGTTTCGTATCTGACATTCTACTTTGTACTTTTACTGTAAGGGTACAAAAGCATACATACTTAAATTATTTAAAATCATAACTGCAAAATTTAATTGTCAAATGCTATTTTCTATTTATATGACACAGTTTAGTATTTAAATGCAATTCTGGGAGACTGATAAATACACAGGTTTAGAAGCAAAAGCCAAATATTATATATTACTCAATGAATTAAAAAATGTTTTATTTACCCCACATAACTTTATATTCTGGAATTTTAATACATTGAGGAATTTCATTTATTGAAAAAACATCCCAAATTTCTGTTCTATTGTTTTCAAAAACTCTTGACTAAAGCTTCTAGTTTGACTTCAATAGAATATGTATTATATGGAGAGTCATGTGACGGCCAAAAATATACTGCATACAGTATCTAAATGTACCTTTTTCATCACAGTTGTTCATGTTGACAATAATACATTATATATAGTAACCACTACTTTATAGCAGTGTTTTTGCTAGTCTATTATAACTGTAGGCCAGAATATATTATCCTTGATGACACAGAGTAAATCTGTAAATAATTAATTTTATACTTAGAAGATAAAAAGTTAAATGTGATGGAATAGTATCAAAGTTACTAATTCTTCAGGAACGCATTAAAGATATGGGCTATAAACACAGGCACAAAAACTAAAAACACTTGAAAAACAAAGACTGTAAAAATATTTTATACATATATCATGGCTCATTAAGAAACAAGGTATTAAAGAATAATACGAACAATACATTATATTAATTCACAGTATAAACACACTGAGTAATTTAAGTCAGTAATATTAACAATACATATATAACATCAGCTATCACTGTTAATACATACTTTGTTCTGTTTTCTATATATGAAAATATACACAAGGATATTGAGTTTCTTTCAAACTTCCTTTTACATAAATATGCACTGATTTAAAAAAAGTTGACAGAGGTAGAATCTGTGCCAATGTTCATGATTTTCAGGAACAGGTACTTCAAATATTTCTGTGACTGTTCGGTCCTTTTAAAAATCCACTCAGCCAACTTACTGAAAGCCATTATTCTAAAAAGGGGAAGGTGACTGGGGAGAAAAATTACAAAGTTACTCAATACATGCATGGAGAAATTGAAATTCAGTAATATTTTAATAGATACAGTTTTTTGTGATATGTAGTTTTTAACACATATATATTACATTTAATAGTTACTAAGTACTGTTGTTATATTTTAAAAAAATATTCCTTGCAATGGATAAAGTACATCAAACTGCCAAATAAGAAAATACAACAGGATAAAAACTATTCTGAGTATGAGTTCTATTAAATTATATATGGTATGCATGTTTAGTATAAACACACTAAATGATAATGATACAAATACAGGGAATAGAATAGGCCAATACAGCCCGTTAAGTGAAAAAAATTACTCAAAAGGAGAGTATGATATCTTGGTTTGATAAAATTACACACAAGCACTATAAATTATGTTGTCTGAATCTTAAAACAGCATGTTATGGGCAGTCAAATATTTTGACTGATAGTATTACTTCAGTGTGCAATCTAACCACCCTGTGCAATTAAAACACATACACATTTAAAATATGAAAAAGCTCACAAAGGAAATATTCAAGAGGTCATTATCTTTCTTTCCATCCTGGAAGAGTTACCAGACATATCGTCAAAAACTTAAACATTATTCATGAGGGAAAACTAGAAATAATATATGTCCCATAAAGAGAGAACTAAGTAAACCGCAGAATATCCACATGAAAAACTGTTAGATCTCTATTTTAAAATGGCATTTCTGAAAATGTTTTAACTAATAGGAATAAATGCTCACAACCATATGAAGGGGAGAAAAATCCCAAAGTGGACAAAACAAAAAGAATAAAGAAATGCCTTTGAATATAGTATCTGTTAAATCATTTGTGTGTGTGCATGCATTTTTATTATAAATTAAATAAATACTGGAAGTATAACAAAATGTTAACCACTACTATGCCTGAGTTATAGCATTAACAGTGGTTTTTGTTTCCTTCATACTTTTCTGTGTTTTTATGTTTTCCCAGTAAGTATATATTAGATAAAATGATCACAACAAAAGTAAACCTTAAAAATACACAACACACAATTTTTTAAATGTTAAAAAATTAAGATTATATATTTTAACTACTACAGAGACACTGTAATCCACTGGTCAAAGTGATGGTTTTAAAACTGGGACACTTTCACAGTTGGGCTTATTATTCATTTTCAAGTGCTTATGGGTAAGTTCCTTTAAAGTTAGCCTCTGTGACAAGGTTTAGAAAATAGGACAGGGAATGGGTTGCCAACCAAGAACCTCCATAGCATCCTCTCAATTTGTTAATGGTTGTAGATGTTTGCTAACGCATCACAACTTTGGGAATTGCTGTAATTCACTACACTATATCTGTGATTCCCAAAGTACTGGGGTCTCCTAGACCCTTTTGGTGGGGGTCTACAAGGTCCAGCCAATTTTCATAAGGTCACTTGGAGTGAGCACTGACTCAATGGCAGCTAACAACAAACAAGGACTTGTTTTTTCACTCCTCTCATAAATGTACAGCTGAGTTTTGCAGAGGTTACATGGTTTGACGTCCCAGGTAGTAAACAGCTTCGGTTCTGCAGGCTACAGGGTCATTGCTGTAACCCCTAACCTCTGCTGTTGTAGAGGAAAAGCAGCCTTACACACTATCAACAAGTGCATGTGGCTCTACTCCAATTCAGCTTAACTGACAGAACACGGATTTGGCCCACAGATCCTGCTTAGACAGACCCTTATCCAAAAATGGAGCTAACAATCAAGCATGAGAAAATGTGTCACGACAGAAATAAAGCTTTAGAATCAGAAACTGAACCTCCATCTAGTCATATGCAAATTAATGCAGCAGTTTAGAAATTATGAGGTCACAGTGATTGTAGAAGTGTCCTCAAAGAATAAAAAAGTTCTAAACAGAAACACTGCAATCTAGAATCATTTAGCAGACTGTCCTAGGAGAGTCCTAGCCTCTATAAACACCAATAATCCAAAACCAAACTATCGCCAATGAGTCGATTCTGACTCACAGTGACCCCACAGCACAGAGCAGTACTGCTCCACAGGGTTTCCGAGGCTGGAAAGCAGAGGCAGGTCTTTCTCACATGGAGCGGCTGGTGGGTTCAAACTGCAGACCTTTAAGTTCGCAGCTGAGAGCTCTAACCACTACACACCAGGGCTCCTACAAACTCCGATAAACCCTGAGATATCAGTGCATTGTTGTTAGGTGCTGCTGAGTGGATTCTGACTCATAATGACTATAATCGGTCATTACGTCTGATGTTTAGGCACAGTGTAAACTCATGTTCGTAAAGAGAATTCTGAGTCACTGAGGAAGTGTTCCGCTATTTGTTACATACTCTACTAAAAAGAGGAAAGGAAATGCATAATTTTTAAAAAGGCTGACTTTACTAACTCTGTCAACCATACGGCACTGTTCACCTTGCCAAGACTGGGTCTGACTCAGCTTCTTCGGCCTTCATTCCCACCCCAGTGAGGAAGCACAGCCTAACTCCTCCTCAGGTGAGTATGTCCTACCTCTTCACGGCCACTCTGGAAAACTGTGTGGGCTTATTTGTAGCACTGGTGCTTGAACATGGACACATTCAGGGGTCCAGAGTTTCACTCCTAAGTATATACCCCAAACACACACACACACACACACACACACACACACACACACACACACATCTGCTCATCAACAGGCAGGTACTAGAATGTTCATTACAGCACTATTTGTAACAGTCCAAGCCGGGAACCATCAATTGTCCACCACTAACAAAATGGATAGAGGTACTGTGGATATTTACACAACAGAATACCACAGAGCAAAAACACTGAACAGTCTACAGGTACACACAAAAACAAGGATGTATTTCACAAATGTACTGTTGAGCACAAGAAGCCAGAAGTGTGTGATTTCACTTACAAAGTATCCAGAAACTGAAGGAATCTAGGCGTTTAATAGCCAGGAGAGTGATTACTTTTAGGGTAGGACTTACGACTAGAAGGGAGAGCATGGGACTAGCGGTTAGTGGCTTGTTCTTTATTTGGGTGCCAAACACAGAGGTATGTTCCATCTGAAAACCTACTGAGCTACACACACATGATATGGCACTTTTCTGTAGGAGTATGATCATTCAATTTAAGGTAATCCATTCTAGCTTTCAATTATTACTATGCTGATCCTAAACTATCATCATTTGATATCTCTTACACATCTTCCTGCCTCTGGTTTCTACCCTCCTGTCAACTTGGCCCAGATGCAGTTGTGAAACTAATTCTCAAGAAACAATGCTTTCGTCTGAACCCTACCTTGCCCACTCCTGTATACAGGAAGATCTTCAGTGGTGCCTCAAGGCTTACAGAATAAACCTGTAACTTCCAATTCAGCAACACAGTCAACATATATTCTACTACATCCCACTCTACCTCCCAAATGTTCCCCTTATCATGTCCCCCAAATCCACCATTCCTGCTAGAGTGAGTCTACTGCACCTTGGACCTTCATGTTTCTGTGCTTAGATTCACATTTCTCCCACCTATTGTGTGCACCCTGAATTTGGTACTTTATCAGATATCACTTTGTGAGATCTCATACTGTCATTTAACATTTTGTTGTGCATGATTTCTTTTTTAACTGAGTTATAATTTACTTGGAAACCCTGGTGGTGTAGTGGGTTAACTTATGTATGCTAACCAAAAGGTTGGCAGTTCAAATCTGCCAGGCGCTCCTTGGAAACTCTATGGGGCAGTTCTACTCTGACCTCTAGGGTCGCTATGAGTCGTGGATTGGTTTTATAATTTACCTACAATGCTGTACACAAATTTTAAGTGTTCTATTCAATGAGTTTTGATAACTATATATACTTTATAATCAACATTACCCAAGACACAGACCACTTTCACTACTCTGGCAAGTCCCCCTAAACAACCCCATCCAGCCAATCTCCCCTTAACTCCACAAAGTTTTATCATCACAGATCAATATTGCCTATTCTTAGTATTACACATACACACCATTCTGATTATGAGTCTGAAAGTTCAGGAGAATCTGAAGGAGACCTCAGAGTAGAACTAAGGGGCGGCGTAGTAAGACCACGTCGACGCATCTCTTGGATTGCTCGTTCCCTGTTGGCAAAAATCAAACAAGAAAAATAATGCACCATAAAATGCTACATAAATATCAAGTGTCGGTACTCATAACTGCTAATTATTTTTTACTAAATTAATTAATTGGGGTTTTTACTAAATTTAAGTCTTACATTCTTGTATAATTTTTGAGTAACTGATAGCCAAGCAGTAACCGCTAAGACACTTCAATTAAAAGAACACTAATTTAAGAGATTTAAGCGATGAGAGTCAGACCATAATTGTATACATGACAGTTCCAGTTTCCAGTGTCTGACTCCTGGCGACCCTATGTATGTCAGAGCACTACTATGCTCTATTCAGTATCTAATGGCTGATTTTTCATACACTGACCACCAGTCCTTTCTTCCAAGGCATCTCTGGGTCCAGTAAAACCTTTAAGCTTTCAGTTAGCAGCTGAGTATGTTAACGGTCTGTGCCATTCAAGGACACAACAGTAGACTGTCACGAAAATATTTCAGAGGCAAAAGGCTCATAAGGTATTTAGAGAAAAAAGGGGTTATAATGGAGGATACTAAGTGTACACCACACACACATACCCTCCAACACACACGACCAGATGGTAAACTTCAAGACATTAACAGTGTTTATAGAAGGCAGAATTTACAGACAGCTTTTTCTTAATACTTCAACATATTTAAAAAAAAATGTACTTTGAACCTGTTTTATTGGTTCTTCAAAAACTAAATGCTTGTACATTTACATCCAATTTCTTAACTTATCCTCATGAAGTATGTGATGCTGTTAACCACTCTTGGCTTCTGTGATACACAACCTTCTCCTAATTCTCTTTCTAACTAGATGACCAGTCCTTAGTTCTTCTACTGGATAAATTTCCTTCTGCCTACACTTTAAATGTTGGTGTCTTCCATGCCAGCAACTCTCCAAAATCCAAATCTACGGTTCTGCCCTGTGTACCACAACCACTGAATGTTTCTAGTGAACAACTGCAGGAACCCAAGTGCCTAAACTACCTTCCCTTACTGATTTCAGACTAGGTTAGATATCATTCATCAATGTTCCTGCAAAATTCTACATCCTTCCCTAGGCCTGCAATTCCTTGGACGGCCTACTTTTAAATGGTCTGTATATGTGTCTCCCTCATGAAACCAGGTTCCCCGGGCATTCATTATTCATTTGGTATTCCTGGTACGTAGCAGAGTGCCTGGCCCTAATGCAAATAACACTTGGACTCTTATGGGGAGGCATAGCTAATAATGACAGGCTCGCAATATCACACCGAGCTGCACTGACAAAGACTGGGATACTAAAATGCATGCAGTTTACTCCTACGTGTCTGAGCCTACCAGAGCAACCTTATATGACAGTCTTTTCCCTTTTTCATTCACATATGCTCACATGACTTCTTCCTAGTAATTTAAAGACAGCCATTATTGGTACTTTAGTGTGGGGGAAGACCTTGTGCTGTTGGCCTGTAAGTGACTTCTCAGTGACACCCTAGGACTGAACTCACCCATCTGAGTATAGATTTTTATGTTGGTAGGCACCTTCCTGTTCCCTTTTCCTCTCTCTCTTCCTGCGTATTTGTCTGGCCTTCTTCCCACCTCAGAACTCCAAAATGTCCTTTCTGTACTGATTTTTTTCTGGGTCAAAGCCCACAGAGCATGGTGACTCTGTTGTGACTTCCTTTGTGGGCTATGCAGTCTCTTGGCTAGACTTTTTTTCTGCTTGGAGCTCTTTAGTATCCAGGGTTTCTACCTTGTTGTTTTTCTCCAGTTTTTTTCATTATCATCCCCCCAAAGCAGCCATTGTAGACATTTTTCCCTTCGGTCCCACACTGTGAAATTTTAATACCACAGGTATACTGTGCATCTATTCATGTACTGTGGCCTTCTGGGGGGCCACTGTAGTATCTAAGGTTTTTTGCCCTCATGCAGAACCAATTTTTTCCCTCTTGATGGAGGGCAATATTGATCCCTTTAAGAATGTATGACCTACTTGGGTGGTATGGAATAAGAAACACAGGGTCATGGGGCAAGCTCTCTTTGGGGACTAAGGGTAGGGAGAAAGCGAAGGGAATAAGGGGACCCCTAACTCTGGCCTACAGAGTTTAGGATGCTTGAACTGAAGAGAATTTAAGTTATCATTAGGAAATGGAAACCATTATACATGTACAGTTCAGCACATTCAGAAGCTGTTATGTCCTAAAGTATAAAACACAAGAAACACTTCTTCCACTCACTGTTGCACCCTCAGGGCTCATCTCTCTTCGGGGGCATAGAGACTTACTTCCAGCAAATTCGGTTTATACTCCAAATACCACATCACTCAAAAGTGTATCATGCAAATGGATAAAAGTAAAAGAATAAGCATTTTGACCATTATTTGAGAATGAAATCTAAAGAACACTGATGTCTACAGTATTTACATAGTAGGGCAAAGTTATACGAAAGTAACTCGGCTATTAGTTTACAAATTAGACTTCAATTTTAACTCTTAAACTAGGTCTCATTCCGTTTGTATCACTTAGGGATTCAAATCCTCAACAAAATGAAGCAAATGAACTGAAACATAAGGGACCATGAAAATGACTAAGCCGTAGGGAATGTACTGTAGAGATTAAAAGCACAGGATTTAAAATTAGACACACATGCTGGATTTTAGTGTTGACTATGCCATTTACTATTTGTTGGGCAAGTCACTTCACAATCTTTAACTGGCATTTCCCTATCTATAGTAATACAGGCTTAAAAATGGCTTGTTCAAAGGATTAACCAGACATACATATATTGGTGGCATATTGGTGGCTTGCCGTTGTCATCATCACCACCACCATCATCTTTACAATGATTTACACTTGGAGCTTTCTACTTGGACCGTATTGTTCTGGATCCCTGTAGAATCCTTGGTGGAGTCTCTGGGTAGTGCAAACAGTTAACATTCTCAGCTGCTAACTGAATGATGGCGGTTCCAGTCCACCGAGAGGTGCCTTGAAAGAAGGGCCTGGCAATCTACTTAAAAAAAATCAGCCACTGAAAACTGTAGAGCACAGTCCTACTCTCACACACTGGGGGCCATCCTGAGTTGGAAATGGAGGTGGTATTAGAATCCCTCTTAGCTTGTTGGTTCCCTACACCTATACTCCTTGAAATAATGCCCTTGTTTTCCTCTGAGGGATGCTATAGGAAACACTTACACAGTACTTAGTATTTTGTTTACTGCAGCAATGTTATTTTCCATAACACTTGTGTTGCTTAGCTGCCTTTTCAGGAAGAATTACTGAAAATAATTTTTCTTAGGTATTAATACTAAAAAAAGTTGGCTATTTGTAAGCCATATAAAATCTTTTCTGGAATAAGGAATAAATTCTTACCGTTCATATCTTTCAGTTGAAATTTGTCTTTTCATAGTATCATAATCAATTTGTAATTGTGTCACTTTAGTTCGAAGCATGGTATTTTCCCGACATTGGCAAGTTCTTAAAAACAAATTCAAAAATCACAAAACTAAACGAGAAAAATTCTATTTTGAAGTCATATCCTATAAATTTTTGATTTTGTTATTAAAAAATAAAATGGAGGTGACATTTAAGGATGGAAAAAGAGACGCTCCAGATATTTCAACAGTAGGTTGCTAAGCTCCTAGAGCTTCTATTACAAAATCTTCCTTCTCATTCACCTGGTTCATTTAATAAACATTAATCCAGTTCCTACTATGTAAAAGACACTGCAGCAAATCTGCGGACACACGCTGGAACAGGGCATGGACTGTAACACTGAGATGCAAACTATCGTTATATCCTTAACTGTCCCCTGATATAGAAAGTACATCGCAGAGGTTGAGAGCATAACAATTTAAAATTAGTCAGATCTGCCTGTAAAGAGAAATATTTCTCTTTTAAGACCTAATTCTCCTACTAGTGCTATCTGTTCTGGGTTTCTTCCTCTCTTCCAATAATTACACCCAAATTTCTCCATCCTAAGGGGTATCATTATCAATATGCTAAAAGGTAATCAATATGCTTGTAAGAATCAAATCTTATGGTCTTTTCTAAAGCTCACTATTTTCTTTTACTTCATCAGGCCACTTCTGTGCTGAAGAGCCAAAAGTGTACCTCCAAACATGATTTCTCTCTTGAACTTCTCTTCCAAACTTCCAAAAGCAACAGACACTTCACTCAAATATTATGACTGTATACCACACTTATACCTTCCCTGATCCCCATTCACCACAAAAGAAAAGGAAATTGTTTTTGACAGGCTGTTTTTCTCACATAGGTTGAGTTAGACACTTACAGCTTGCTTTCTGAAAGGGTTAACCTCTCTTTAAGTAACTGAATTTCTGTATCCTTTTCATGGGATGACAGATGAGAATGAAATTCTTTATCTCTATTTGTAGCCAACAACGATTCAAGGTTTTTAACTGTAAGTCTCTCACTTGTTAGTTGCTTTTTAAACAGTTCTGCTTCTGATCTTACATTTTCTAATTCTACCACAACCTATAGGAAAAAGAAAATAAGATTAATTTGGCATGATTTTAGGCTTAAGCTAAAATATTCTTGACCTTACCGTAGCATTCTGCAGTGGTATACACCCCTCAGTAGCTTCACTTTGTGTTGTCTTAGTTAGTGCTGCTATAATAGAAATACTGTAAGTGGATGGCTTTAACAAAGGTAAGTTTATTGTCTGACAGTCTAGCAGACTAGACATCTGAATTCAGAGTACCAGCTCCAAGGGAAGGCTTTCTCTTTGTGCCGGCTTTGGGGCAACTGCCTTATCATCAATCTTCCCGGCTCAAGGAGCTTCTAAGGACAGAGACCCCAGTTCCAAAGGACACACTATTCTCTTGGCCTTTAGTCTGTTCAAAAGACTCTTTTGATCCATGAGTAATTTCCTCATGAGCACAATTACATGCTTTGGAATTCTCATTCTTCACAAAGCTATCCATAATTTGTTATGATCCATGCAGTCAAATGCCTTTGCATAGTCAATAAAACACACGTAAACACCTTCCTGGCATCCTCTGCCTTCAGCCAGGATCCATCTGACATTAGCAGTGATCTTCCTGGTTCCACACTCTCTTCTGAAGCTGGCTTTAATTTCCAGAAGTTCCCTGTTAATGTACTGCTGCAAACTGTTTTGAATGATCTTCAGCAAAATTTTTACTTGTGTATGATATTACTTGGAATGGGAAGCCAGTTGGCCAGGTAGCTGTCTTCCAGATTTTTTGCCATAGATGAGTGAGCACCTTTAGTGCTGCATCCACTTGTCAAAACAGTTGGTATTCTATCAATTCCTGGAGCCCTGATTATTACCAATGCCTTCAGTGCAGTTTGGACTTCTTCCCTCAGTGCCATCAATTCTTGATCATTTAATAGCTCCTGAAATGGCTGAACAGTAACCAATTATTTTTGGTACAGTGACTCTGTACAGCCCTTCCATCTGCTTTTGAGGCTTTCTGAATCACTTAGTATGTTTCCTATAGAATGCTCCCACGTTGCAGCTCAAGGCCTGAATTTTTCCTTTAGTTCTTTCAGCTTGCCAAATGCCAAAGGTGTTCTTTTCTTTTACTTTCTCACTCCAGGTCTTTCCACATTTCATTGTAATACTTGACTCTGTCTTCTCAAGTTGCATTTGAAATCTTCTGTTCAGCTCATTTACTTCATAATTTCTTCCTTTTAACTGTTCTATGCACAAAAGCATGTTTCAGAGTTTCTTCTCACAACTGTTTTTGTCTTTCTTTTCTTAATGACCTCTTGTTTTCTTTAGGTATGACATCCTTGATGTCATTCCACAATTCGTTTGGTCTTTGGTTATTAGTGTTCAGTGAGTCAAATCTATTACTGAGATGGTCCCTAAATTCAAGTGGAATATACTCAAGATTACACTTTGGCTCTTGTGAACTTGTTTCACTTTTCTCCAGTTTCAACTTGAACTTGCATGTGCAAATGATGGTGTGTTCCACAGCTGGCCTCTGGCCTTGCTCTGACGAATGACATTGAATTTTTCCATCATCTCTTTGCTAATGTTTAGATTCCTTACCAAGTCCTATATTTAAACACAGATGTAAAGAGAAATCTATCAGGATGTCTTAGTCACCTAGTACTTACTGCTCTAATGGAAAATGCCCCACAAACTGAAGGTTTCACGAAGAGAAGCTTTATTGACACAGTCTGGTAAGCCGCAAATCAATTAACAAGTTACAAGTCCATTCCATACGTGAGATCATCACAGTCCGGTAGGCTGAGTCCAAATCCAGTGAGAGCATTTCAGCACAGGAACCTTGGGTCCAAGGGATGTGCTCTGCTCTCGGCACTTCTCTCTTGGTGGTGTGAGGCTCCCAACTTACTCGCCTCACTTCTGTCCCTTATAATCCAGAAGTCTGTAGCTTGAGACTTGCCTCACTAACACAACTGTTGCCCATTCTCCATTGCCAATCTCACAGAGGCAGGATTCACAACACGTGGGAGGAAGGGCACCATAGTGGGACTCATAGTCAAATCAAATCAACACATACATTTTTGGTGGGACACAATTCAATCCATGACACAGGATGTGCTCCTAATGTATCATCTATAATTAAAAGATTCATAGTCTTCTAAATGCCTACCTAGCCCCCAAACAGAGGCACCAAATTTCATCACCATGTGTGCCAGAGCAGTCTGGGAGAACACTCTAGTAGTCAAATCTAGTTGTCAAAATTCTGTAATCAGAAGTAACTACTTGCAAGGGGAAAAGATATATTGAATGATTAATAAAACAGTAACTGTAGGACTTAATAAAACAATTTTTTTTTTCAGTTCTTACCCTCTCATACTCAAGGTTTCTGGAATTCAGTTGTTGGGTCATAATATCCTTCCCTGAATCAAGCTTAATGCAAAGTTCTCTAAGAGACGATAAATCATTTAACACTGCTGCTTTTTCATCTTCTTGACGTCTAAGCTCTTCTTCTAACTGAGACATGGCTTTTGCCATTGATGAGATCTGAGATTCATATGCATGATGTGCATTTATGTGCTGAGAAAAGACAAAGAAACAGGCAAAAAATTAAAGACAAACATCCTTGTAACTTTAAAGGTCTGAATCTGTGCAGCTTCAGTTGTATGTTATAAAAATATGAAAATCAATTTTTGTTCTTGGGATGTTTCCTACTACTTAAGAATGGCCTTTTTCATAATGCTTTATGAAAGGAAATCTGTATAATATTTAATCATGATAACTAAGTTCACTAAGTCGTGTATTTGGAAGATATAAAAGAGGAAAATTACTGTATTGGAATATTGTAAATGAGGGAATTTCAAAGCTAAGATTCAGTTTTTCCTTTATGATTTTTTTGTTATAATGCCTTTTCAAGAAAAAGTAATATATACTTATCACTTTCCACTTGTCTTTACAGTAAATTCAGTTATTTTATACACATAAAACTAAGTACCTGAGGTTAAATTTACATTTTATTTAAGTGAAATATACAACATCACAAGATTTTTATATAATTGAAATGAGCAAAACTTGAAATATTGATAAAGATTCTATTTTTCAGAATTGTCTACAATTCAAATTTCTCACAACTGTGAGGAATAAATGTAAGTTGGTGTAAACTCTACTTCCAGGTTTCTAGAAGAAATCCACACTTTAAAAATGGAATTATTTTAATAGACTTTACTGAATCAACATTAAAAATCTGTGCTGTGACGATTTAGCAAATAAATGTCAACAGTTTCAGAAAACAGGCAAATATTCTAAATATCAATGAACTAATTAAAGAACCCCCAAACTAAATAAGGTAAAACCAAATTTTATGTACAACATAATATGAACAATGATAAAGAAAAGAAGAATTATAAACAAAACCAATCATCAATACTCTGTATTAATTAAATCCAAAACACTGATTCTAACTCATTGCAATGTTACAGGACAGGGAAGAACTGCCTCACAGGGTTTCCAAGGAGCAGCTGGTGGATTTGGACTGTGGGCTTCTTGGGTAGCAGGGCTGCTAATTAAATTCCAGCTTCCAGGTTTTATTTTACTTTTTGGTCTCTATGTTTTAACTGAACTCCAAATCTTATTAAGAGACTTTTATTAGTAAGTCTTTATGACAGGAACTTGTTTAAGATTCTCAAGCTTTATATAATCTAATAGAAAAAACTTTATTTTTATTAAATAAAATCATATAATAAGCATACTAACTTGTTTTAAAGAGGTAAGGCATGATGTCCTTACCAGCCACTCCTTGGCAACTCCATGGGGGGCTGTTCTACTTTGTCATATAGGACTGCTAAGTTGGAACTGACTTGATGACAATAAGTTTACTTTTTGGTCCCTAGAATAGCTAATTTCTTTTTAATATAACAATAATAAGAGGCATAATACTCCAAATGTATACCGGCATGTATTTATACACACAGACCTACAAGTTTCATAAAACAACTTGCCTTGTAGTATGTGCGATAAATTAACAAAGTTAATCCCAAAACCTTATATATAAAAAAATTTTTTGTAAACAACATAAAAGGCCACTGAATTGATATTGAGTCCTGTGGTTCGACATCCTCTGACACAGTATGTGTTACTGAGATTACGTGAAGCCAAAAGAGAGCTACGTTTGCTGACACGTGAGGAGTAACTTCTATACCATATTCCATGAATCTTACTAGGTCTGTCGCAGTTCAGATCTATCCAGTTTCACATAATCCCCCAAAACCACACGCACTGCCATTATGTCGATTCAGACTCACAGTGACCCTATAGGGCAGAGTAGAACTGCCCCCCAATAGAATTTCCAAGGAGTGCCTGCTGGATTTGAACCATGCTTAACTACTATGTCCCCAGGGTTTCCCAGTCTCACGTTAAGTCCTCAAACTGGGCAATCAATCATTTCTCACACCCCAGAGTGGACTGGATATAGCTTAATGACTCAGGGATTTTTAGTTAGATTACAAACTCCATGAGGATTTCTGTTTTGTTCCTACTATATCTCTTCAACAGTACCTCTTGTGTATAAGTTCAATAAATCCATTTAGCAAATATTTATTAAGGAATGTCTCTGTGCTGAAGAACAACTTTTAAAACTAAAAGTATTTATTTTTTTCTCTACACACTGACATTCACAGGATTCAGGGATACTTTACTATAGTTAGCTAACAGGTCAATATTATTTATTTTATAGGCACTAGGAAGAGATGAACAAACCAAAGATCTACAGAAATCAGGACTAAACAGAGCATTTCCACTTCTGACTATGAAGTACTTACTACTCAGTACTGGATATTTCCTCCCATGGTAATTTACTAGAAAATGGAAACACATATATGCATAAATAAATATATATTTATATATATGTGCAAGTATGTATGTGTGTGTATACATATATATACATATATATGTTGATAGGTATATTTTTTAATTTGTTTTCAGAAATTGGACAAGTAGCACAAGAACTGATCCTTCAAAGAGAAACAAATGAGGTGAACCTCAGAGGACCTTTGCTTCCTGCCTGGAGGCACTTTACAGGCTGTAGGACCTGACAACAGAAAACAACATTCACTGATTTGAAATAGATACAGGAGTTCATAGAGGCCAAGAAGCGTGTGGAACAAAGTATCACAGTGATGGTAGCAACACAGAGAAAGAGCCTCAAAAATCTGCAGTAGGTCCCCTTGGATTCTTAGCTGAATTCTAAAACCTCATGATGCCTGGCAAGGGTGAAACACCTAAGAACTGAACAATTCCCAGAGCTCACACAGACCGCAGACATCTGAATTCCCATTAGCCAGAGTACTCAGTAGAGACATCGGAAAGGTTATGCTTTCATAACAGGGCTAGGCTAGTGCTACAGTAAAGTCTATTATAAACCTACTAGAACCAACCTTTAAGGAGCCCTGGTGGTGCAGTGGTTAAGCTTGGCTGCTAAGTTAAACAGCGGCTGTCTGAACGCACCCAGCGGCTCCATGGAAGCACGGAGATCTGTCCCCATCCCAGGAAAGGGGCAGCTCTATTTCGCCAGACAGGGCTGCTGTGAGTCAAAACCAACGTGACCGCACACAACAAGAACCATAAGTAAGCAGACCACCTTACGGAGCAGAAGACGCAGTACTGTCAGAAAGTCAGTTCTTCCTAAGACAATCTACAGATTCAATACAACAAACCAACCAATTCTTTTTTTCTATAGAAATTAAGACACTGCCTCCTGAAATTTACATAAAATATAACAATATGGAATAGACAAAACAATCTTCAAAAAGAGTAACAATGTTGCAGACTTTAAACTACGCCACTTGAGGATTCAAGGCAATAGTGATTACAAAGGTGTATCACTGGCTCTGGAGAAGATATTTAGATCAATGCAACAGAACAGAGTCCAGAATACAGACTCACACATATGAGGTCTGACAATGAAGTTTCCAGAACCCATTCTAGAAAAAGTGTTACATATCTCATCAGTGAATATCACTACAGTCACCTCTGAAGTACTCCCGCTGGGAAGCCATGCATCAATGGCAGTGCACAGTCCACCCTTCACAGCAATTTTGGAACTCTGTGAAAATGGCCATCAGAGCTGTCATTGTATTACCCTTGATGTCCTGAATGTCATCAAAATTTCTTCCCTTCAATATTTCCTTTATCTTCAGGTAAAGAAAAAAGTCATTGGGGGCCAGATGAGGTGAGTAGGGAGGGTGTTCCAATAGTTATTTGTTTACTGGCTAAAAACTCCCTCACAGACAAGTGTACAATTAAGTTTGAGAACTTGCCACTGTGCCACTCTGCCACCATGTGCAGCAGCCATTCCAGAAAGAGTTCCAGAACTGCTCTAAAAGATGGACTAGGTGCTGACATCAGTGCATAGCTTCCCAATGGAAGTACTTTGAAAGTGACTACGGTGATATTCAGCAGTGAGGTATGTAGCACTTAGAACAATTAAGTTCTTGGGCTTCCTTGCCAGACCTCATATACAGTCAGTAGGTTTTTGACAAAGGTGCCTAAGTAAATAAATAGGAGAGAATATCAATTTTATGGGGGAAAGTCTTTTCAACAAATAATAGAAGTCAGTATCGTTAACGGAGCAAACTGTACTTCAACATACCAAAATTATCTCAAAATAAATCACAGGCCCAAATGTAGAATTAAAACTATAAAACTACTATTACAAACTATAGGTGGTAAGCTTTGCAACATTAGGTAGGCAAGTGTTTCTTAAGTAGGTACTAACTAGTGCCGCAAATGGTTACAGCACTCCATGGCTAGCCGAAAAGTTGGACGTTTGGGTCCACGCCCAGGCGCCTGAGGAGACCTGGAGATCTGTGTCCACAAAACGAGCCACTGAAAACCTTCTGGAGCACAGTTCTGAGTTGAAATCAACTCAGTGGCAACTTTAAAATTTTTTTATTTGAGTTAAAAAACGTTAAGATTGGACTTCATCAAAATTTAAATTTTCTGGTCTTTGAAAGACACCTCTAAGAAAAGGCAACCACAAAGTGGAATAAAATAGTCACTTTTTATATATCTGACAGAATAGTTTTATCTAGTATTAAATTAAGTAATGAGAAGACAATGCACTAAAAAAACACAGGAAGAAAATGTGATCATATACTTCACAAAAGATTTACAAATCCCCCATAAGTATATGAAAAGTTGCTAAACAACATTAGCTATGAGAGAAATGAAAATGAAAACTACAATGAGATACCACTACACACTAACTGCTGTTGTTGCTGTTAGGTGCCACTGAGTTGGTTCCAACTCATAGCGACCCTATGCACAACAGAACAAAATACTGCCTGGTCTGTTTGTTCTTTTGGAGGTCCATGGTACACTCAACATTCTTCTCCAACATCACAATTCATGGGTGTTAATTCTTCTTCTGTCTTCTTTGTTCATTCTCCAGCTTTCGTATGCATATGGTATGATTGAAAATATGATGGCTTGGGTCAGGCATGCTTTAGTGTTCAAAGAGAAGACACACTAACAAGAACTAAAATTTTTAAGATAGATGATACCATGGGTTGAAGAAGATATGGGGCAACTAGAACTCTCATACACTGCTAGAGGAAATGTAAAATGCTGGAGGTTAGGGGAAAGTTCTAACAGTCTTTTCCCAAACTAAACATGTTATAACAGCAATTCCATTCATAGGTACTTACCCTAAACAAAACATAAACCCCCACAAAAACCTGTATATGAGTATTTATAGAACCTCTATTTATAATAGTGAAACACTGGAAGCAACCCAAGTATTTACCAACAGATCAATGGATAAACTGTGTTAGATATCCATACAGCAGAATACAACTTAGTAAAAACAAGGTAACAGATTTCTGATTCATGCAACAACATGGATAAACCTCAGAGACATTATGTTGAGTCAAAGAAGCCAGACATAAGAAAATAACGAACTGTATGATTCTACTTATTATGATGTTTAAGAACCAAAAAAAAAAAGAAAAGTAATCCTGAGTGAAAGAACGTAGAGCCATGGTTGCCTTGGGACCCAGGATGATGAGGGGACTGACTGTAAAAGGACATTAGGAAGCGTTTTGTGGGGATGTCTTTATGTTGATACTGGTGGTAATTGCACAGGTATAGACACTTGTCAAAATCCATCACACTGTATACTTAAAATGGGTACATTTTATTGTATGAAAACTGTTATGTCAACAATGGTGATTTAAAAAGAAAGTATTATAGTTAATTAACAGCTGGCTAGTCCAATAAAGTTAGCAAGTGGAAAGCAATGGGCCAACAGGAAGTCTGGTTAAATTAACAGGAAAAAATTCATATTAAAAGTTATGAGGCTCAGAATCAATAACAAAAATGTTGACCATTAGAACTTGACTTTATCAATGCATACAATTAGGTCGTTTCAGCAAAGTATCTTTGAACATTTTCTGCTTCACTAAATCATGTCTTTACAAGATACAATAGACATATTACCTCCTGAATTTCTTTTTCTAACAGGTCCACTCTTTCTCGAAGGTGTCTCCTTTCAGTGTCAATAGAAAGAAGTTCAAGTCGAACCGAGCTGCTTTCTCCCTCAGCCTGATGTGCTTTAACCTCCCAGTCTTCTGCACGGTTATGAAGCATCTGAAATCTATCTAACAAATCTTGATTTTCTTTTTCCTGGTTTAAGTATAACGAAATGGTTTCTAAATTAGTAAATGTCACTCACTGTACCACTATGTCATAAACACACACATACACATGTTTGGGTTTTTATTCTCAAGAAAGCATAAGGTATCTGTGTAGACACTAAACTAACAGCTGGTGGAAAACATATGAGGTCTCCACTCTCAAGTGTTTAAAATCTAATAAGGGAGTCAGAAAAAAACAAATGTAAAAAAGTTGAAATAACAAAGCAAAACCTTAAATGCAACCTGAAGATACATTTTTTACCTTAGTAGCCATTAAGCTCTCCCATCGGGACACTTCAGTTATGTAATTATGAACTCGATTTTTCATTTCCTCTTTTTCTTGCACTGCTGCTTCCAATTCCAATGAGATTTCCTGTAAACCAAAAAATGAAGACAAAAATAAAACAAACATAGTCCCCATGGAGTCTTCTTTACAGTCAAATAGCTCCTTTGGAATTTAGGGAATATGAGAGAGGAAGAAGAAAGGAAAACTGTTCTCTAAGTTTTAATTTCATGTATTTTTCCTGGTCAATGTGGACTTTTTCACCAAAACTTGACCACACATCTCCCATGACACTTCTAACCACGTATGTCTTGCATTTACACTAAGGGGCAGTGATGGTCAGCTTTGGCATAGTTTTGATTGTCAATAATATGCTAATGAATTATATTAAAACAAATTTTTTCTTTAAAAAGTAAAATATTTAAATCAAGGAAATCCATGGTTTTTATGGTATAATCTTTTAATATGAACAACACAATCAAAACCAACAACTTCCAGTAGTTTTCCATTCTAAAACACTCATTAATTCTTTCACAGGTGTATCTTTAAGCCAATATAAACAAGCATGAACAACTAAAATCTATTCTAGGACTTTAAAACACAGAAACTTTGCCTTGGGAGTGATACTAAGAGCCTCATCCAGCAGAGTGACAATAATTTCTACCGCAAAGAATACCATGCTTCATCTTTAGGTTTCCTTGCAACAAAGACCAAGTAAAGAAGGCACAGTTATACCCAGCAGACACCCTGCAACATTCGGTAGGATTCTAAATCATGTTTTTAAATACATTGGTAAGCAACACTCTCTTTAAAGATGTCTGCTGATTAATATTTATGTCTTTAATTTTTAGGAAATATTTAGAGCATTAAAACTCAGTGGTGAAGAGCTACTGTAAAATCATCAAAGTGTACTCATTGTGTTCATGCCTGATTT
The DNA here is from genome assembly GCA_028571685.1 of Heterohyrax brucei. NCBI lineage: Eukaryota > Metazoa > Chordata > Mammalia > Hyracoidea > Procaviidae > Heterohyrax > Heterohyrax brucei. The sequence continues at coordinate 137,372,497 of CM053143.1, forward strand.
TCTCTTGCCATTGTAGTCAGATCATCTTGTAATCTTCTATTTTCCTTCAAAGATATGTCTCTAGACCGTCCTACTTCATCGAGTTCTTTGTGGGCTGCATCAAGCTGGCGCTGGAGGCTGCTTATCTCATGTTCCCGATTAGTCAACGTATCCTTTAGATGGCTGTTGTGATATGGAAATAATAAACAAAACTTTTTGAGCTGTAATTCATGTTTTAAAAATTGTTTTACTCTGAATTAAGTAGGCTAATACAAAAAATTATAACTCCTGCATTCAAACACTTACTAATTAGGTAATACAGATATTTTAAGTCTCTACCAACATTAGGTAACAAAACCAAAATATTTGTATTGAGTGTCTGAATGTAGGAGTTATAATTTCTTGTATCCTTAAGTCTCTACTAACATTATGGAGCCCTGGTGGCAGAGCGGTTAAGAGGTCAGGCTGTTAAGTAAAAGGTTGGCAGTTTGAATCGACCCGTGTTCTTAAATCACAACTGACTTGACAGCAACAGGCTTCTTGTTTTTTATTTTTTTAAAAATTTTCTTGTGCTTTAAGTACAAGTTTACAACCCAAGTCAATGTGTCATACAAAAACTTACACACACACTGTTGCTGTGTAACTCCAGCTGCTTTTCCTACCTTAGCTGCCTTCCACTCTGTGTTTCCTGCATCCATTCAACCAGCTCCTATCCCCCACTGCCCTTTCATTTACCTCTAGACAGGAGCTGCCCAGTAGGTCTCAAGCATCTAACTAAGCCCAGAGGCACACTCTTCATCAGTATTATTTTATAGCCCCGCTGAATCTGTCTGAAGAGTTGGCTTTGGGCATGGTTTCACTTCTGGGCAAACAGAGTCTGGGGGCCATGTCTTCTGGGAACCTACTAGTCTGGGCAGGTTTGGTTTTGATCTTTACCAACATTCCTTGCAAATTAAGTGCTCAAACAGATGTATTATTCTAAGAGTCAAGTAAACACAGGAAACTTTCAGGTGCTATGAGCAGAACACAAAAGATCCAACAGGCAGTTATTTATTAAATGTGTAAGTCCCACTACCAAGTAAAATGTTGTTTAAGGGTATCTAAAATAAACACAGATCATGACTTGACTCTTCAAGTGTTTTAGAATCTTTCTGGGAACATCAGACATAAAATGAAAAATTTGTACCACTGTTTCAGGTAGGTTTAGATGGACAATACATTCAAGACTAGCTACTGAACTCATCTAAACATCAACGATTTGGGCCTGACCAGGGTTAAGTACAGTAAAAACAAACAGCAAGGAGGTACAAAGAGGGTCAACAAAAACTGGAAGACCCTCAGTGAGACGGACTGACACAATGGCTACAACAGTGGGCTCAAATACAGTAACTGCAAGGGTGCTGGAGGACTGGCCAACGTTTCGTTCTCTTCTGCATAGGGTCGCTGAATCGAACAGATATGACAGCCCCCAACAATGACAACAGATGTATAAAAGGAGCCCTGGTGACGCAATGGTTAAACACTCAGCTGCTGGCCAAAATGCTGACAATTCTTAGGAGAAAAGACATGGTGACCTGCCTCCGTATTTCAGCCTAGGACACCCTGTGGGGCAGTTCTCCTCCATTTCACAGAGGTGCTGTCAGCTGGCATCAACTTGATGGCACACAACAGGTACACAAAAGAAAACTAGTAATACTGAGATGTGGATGATACAGTAAGGGAGAAAGTTAAAGAGAAGGACACATTTTCAATCCAAGGAGACTAAAAACATGATGGTGCCATATGCCAAGTGGAACGGCGAAGTTGAAAAAGGCAATATTCCTGCTGCCTACTACTTATGTAGTAGACAGATTTATATTCAATGAAATTTTTTAGAAAAGTTGGATGCCATTTCACTGATTACTTACTTCAAGGATGAATCGTACTCTGCCATTGTTGTCTTCATATGAGCAATAGTTTTTTCCTGCAAAAATTATAAAAATATGCGATTCTAAACCATTCACATAGAGATGTCTTTAGTTGAACTTACATAGTTTATCACTATTTAGCTCAAATCCAATTATATAAATTATGCCATAAAACAAAGCTCCAAATAAACATACTCCCAAGTCCCAAAGTATACTCTGTGTGTCAGTATGCTCCCACTCACCCTAAGAACTTCAATGGTTTGCTGTGTCAGATCTGATAAATGAAACTGCATTCTAGGTGGGAGAACTTTTAAAGGTTCAAATTAGTGGGGTAAAATGAATTATATATACATTATCCTTTGAAAAATACATCTTTCTCCCACAGAGTGGCTGGTGGGCTCAAACCGCAGACCTTCCAGTTAGCAGCCAAGCATTTTAACCACTGAGCCACCAGAGCGTCTTTCAAATATATACATGATTAAATATGCTAGGTATTTGATATGTTAAATGTTAGCATATACAAGGCACTTAAATATGAGCAGTAAGGACACCATATAGCAAGACAATATTGAACAGTCACGTACTTTATTAGCTACGCTTTCTTCTAAGTTTGCAATCTTTTCCGTCTTCTCATCCACGGCCTCCTGAAGCAAGTCTTTTTCTTTATCAATTACACCAATAGTCTTTTTCATTACACTGGTCTCCTCATCCTGTGAAGTCACCTTAAGATTTAGTTTGTCTGTAAAACACAAGAAATGCTTGTTAGAGTAAAGTAAAAGAAACAAAAAATGAACCATTGCCATCTAGTAGGGTCTGACTCCTAGAGACCCTAAAGATCAGGGTAAAATTGCCCCATAGAGTTTCTAAGCAGCACTTGGCAGATTTGAACTGCCAACCTTTTGGTTAGCAGACATAGCACTTAACCCACTATGCCACCAGAGTAAATTAGGACTAGGAAAAACAATGATCATACTAATACATTTAAAAACATTTACCTATCTTTTCCTCTAGTAACTGAATTTGTGATTGGGCTGATTCAAGTTCGCCTCTTTTTACAGTGAGTCGGTGTTGATAATCATCAAGGGACCGCTGGAGCTGTTCATTCACCAGTCTAAAGGTTCAGTGGGCGAGAAAAAACGGTACTCTTTATCTCTGATAGAAATGTTTTAAATGAGAGATCTTATAACCCATCTTGATTCCTTGTTTGATTTTATTTCTTACTTTACAGTGCTTCCAGCACACTCAATGGCATTGTATTACACTCACTGATTCCTGTTGCCTATCATTCTCCCTCAAAATGGTTTTCTCTCTCCCAAAATAATACAGCATAAAAATTAATTTCATAATCTTTACAAGAGACTTCCTGGTAGCTTTAAAGCCCTTCCAGGTCTTCTAATATAACCAAGTAATTGCTGTTAAACCCTATCTCCTTAAAAGCTATTTACCACAGTGGAAACAAAGAGAAAATCTCAATCATGTTTTTATAGCATGACCTGGCACATAAAAAGCTTATCCATAAATTTTGACCAAACAGTTTTTAATTTTGCTTCTCCCCATTCTGGCTTTTTTGGTGGGTGATCAACTAGAGGTCACAGTAAGCAGGGGAAGCAAGCACTTCTGTAGTGCAATGGGAATTTAAGACTCAAGATTAGTCCCAGGGAGCATGAGGAAGGACACACCAGGGACTAGGTGGTAAACAATCAAGATAATTTTAGACCAATCTCTTTCTGATCAGTAAGATTATTATTATTATTATTTTTTTTTAGAAATAAAGTTCCTGGAAACTGTAAACCCAAAAGAAAACCAAACCGAGTGCCATCGAGTCGATGCTGACTCATAGCGACCCTAGAAGACAGGGTAGAACTGCTCGAGAGTTTCCAAGGAGAGTCTGGCAGATCTGAACTACCAATCTTTCTTTCGACACAGCACTTAACTACTATGTCACCAAGGAAACTCTAACAGCAACAATTTATTCTCACATCACCTGGAGGCTTTGGAATGCTTTTATCCATGATGTAGGACATCTTAAACCTGCCTTGCTGGGAAGACATGGTTCTCACTAGGGCTATTTACGGAAATTCCTAAAGGCTGATTTTAGGTTTCATTTGGGAACAGAACAGGGAAGAATATAATAAGGAAGGTTTCACATAGAGCGAAGGGAGAAAGGTTTGGATTACGAAACTACTACAAAGATGGAACATCTCCATAGAAATGAAAAAGTTTTATTGACAATGCTGAGGTATTCTAGAAGACAAAGACACAATTCTGATGGTTCTAATATCAAACGAATGATGACCAAAAACTGGGAGAAAAGTTAGGCTGAGACTAATTTCTTTAGAACTGCTTAACTGAAGAAATCCTCAGAAGGACACTAGTTTCAAGGAATTTTACTTCATAAAACTATCTGAGAGGGCCAGGCGGCTGCGCTATACTCAGCTGTTCCTAAAAGGTACAAACACTGATCTGCGGGGCATTAAGTACAGGTGGTGAAAAAAGAAAGCGAGTCAGCATTCATCATACCTGATTAGCCCATGATGAGAACTACTGCACCAATTTTATATAAAAAGATAACTAATAACTTGCCCAAAGTCGCAAAGCTAGTAAATGGCAAAGAAAGGATGAAAATCCAGGTAGTCCAGCCTGATATGAACACTTCACTACACCACACTGCCTTTCATGCGGAGTACCGGGAGACTAACATCCTCTATATGGAAGAGAAAACATACAACAGTAAGATACGGAAAATCCTTTAGAAAACCAAAAAGCCCACAGTCAGTAATACAGAACACTGAGTGGTTGGCAGTGCTTGAAACTCCAGGTGGAAATGTAAAGATTTCTTTACATCTAAGTTCATAAGCAATTCGAAGTTCAAAAGCCTAAGTAACTGCTTAAGGAAAGTGGAGTTGACAAAAGAAGACAGGATAACATCTTGACTGATAAATGTGAAGGTAGATACTACCCAAAAGAGGTTTTGGGGGAGTTTCAAAAAACATATTCTAGGACAGCAAGAAGGGGACAAAAAGGACTGCTTAGCAGACCCTGAAAATGTCTTTTCTGGCTGAAGTATTGCTAAGATAAAAGTTTCCTGAATGAAAGAATGGAGGTATGAATGTTCACAGGGAAGAGTAACGGAGGAACTAGCCTATCATTTGTTCACAATGGAGTTTGGAAAGGAAAATTTGAGCATTTTGAGAATCAGTTTGTTAGTAAAAACGAATCAATTTCTTAGCTTCAAAAGTGCTATAAACAGAGCCAAGTGATGACTTCCCATCACAAAGTAGAGCATTTGACCTGATCCTACATCCAAAGCTCCAGCTTTCTACTCTACAGTCCTGGAGCTGAAGAAATCTATCTCTCTGAGCCTCAAATTCCTTAGTCATATTATCCCATATGGGAGTATGCCTACTAATTTTAGCAGGCGAAAAAAAAAAGAAAAAGAAAATTACTTCCCTTCATGATAGAGTGTATTTTAAAAATCACAGCATCTTAAAGGGTCCTTTACAGATAAGAAAAGTTCAAAATCTAAAATGGAGCTGAAGCTACATCTACAGAGGGGTAAATTTAGAATTCTAAATGGCCTATTGGAGGGAAAAGGAGCCTTGGTGGCACAGTGGTTAAAGCCTTAGCTGCCAACTGCAAGGTCAGTGGCTTGAATTTATGCAGCTCTATGAGCTCAGCTGTCCTGGTTTAAGGCTCTGGCTCTTCTTCAAGCCTTGGTAAACATACACACACCTACCTATCTACCAGTAGACACATCAAGAAGATGATTCTTAGGCACCCTGGGGGAATCTACATGCTTTTTTTCCCTCCCTTATTAAATTCAATCAAAAACTGTCATCAAGTTGATTCTGACTCATAGTGGTTCTGATGATTAATACTATGTGTCAGCCTTGGCTGAGCTACCGTTCTCAGTGATTTGGCAGACACTGGATTGATTACTTATGTTTCCCATAGTGTAATATAATACAGTAATGTCCAAGATAAGATTTGATATAATGCAATCACCTTTACGATGAGATCTGCTTTGAACAGCCAATTAGTTGAAAGGGGGGTTTCCTTAGGGGTAAGGCTTGCCTCCTATATACAAATGGATGTTCCAGCGAGGCTCACTTTTTGCTCTGGATCCTGCACCCAACTCATCATCATCTGACCAGCAGCTTAACATCTAAACTACCAATTTTGGGTTCATCAGGCCCTACATCCATGTAAGTCAGAAGAAGCCTCCAGCTGACACCTGACCCATAGATTTGGGACTTGCTAGCCTTTACAATTGCATGAGCCATTTCCTTGAATTAAAGCTCTCTCTATAAATTTATATACATATGTTTCACTAGTTTTGTTCCTCTAGAGAAGCCAGTGTAAGACAGCAACATTGCAGGACACAGTAAAATTGTCCATTAAGAGTTTTGAAGGCTGTGTGTGATATTTACATAAGCAGATTGTCACATCTTTCTCCCAAGACAGCTGGTCAGTTTGAAATGTATTCCTCTCAGTTAGCAGCAGTGTTTAATCACTGCCCTATGAGGGCTCCTTCTCTTCCTTGTTAGATAAGGGCTATCTGATAAGAAATGGTTATAATTATCTTAGCAAACAAATAACTTTTCAAGGGAGACAGTTCTATTTGGTTTTCTGATACACCTAGACAAATTCCAGTACAGCTATTATCAGTACAACTGATTTCTACTGCCTTAAGCAAAACTCATAGGCTACTTCTAAGAAAATTTCCTAAAGCATTCATTTGATCTTGGATTGCCAAAGCCAAATGCTGTCAAGTCAAGCATATTATTTCTCTGGTATTGAACACAAAGACTTAGACTATAGCAAACGGAAAATAGTTGACAATATTTTCAGTCAGAGGAGTTGAACTGTTTAGAGCTTCATAAAATAGTTATAAGCATGTAGGCTGTTTACCATGGGGCTGACTGCAAAAAGCTGCCTAACCGGCTTAGAAACAATTTATCCTTAAACAGGGACTGCCAAACTACAGCCTGCCGCCCGTTCCTGTAAGACATGACAGTTAAGAACGATTTTTACACACTTAAATGACTGAAACAAAACTTGAGAAGATTTACATGAAATTAAAATGTCAATGCCCATAAATAAATAAAATGTCAATGTCCATAAATCACATCTGTATATGTATTACCTGTGGTTGTTTTCATACTACAAAGACAGGGTTGAATAGCTGCTGCAAAGATTGTATGGCCCACAAACTCTAAAAAACTGACTATATGACTATTATAGAAAAAGTTTGCCGACCACCACACTAGAGGCTGCTGGCAAGTTCTAGGGGACTAACTGACCATTTTTTCTAGGTAGAAAGAATCTCCTTTATAGCATTATGGAATCTTGAATCTGGCTATTTTAAAATGCCACATCTCATTAAATGTTGTAATCCAAGAGAGACAACTGTCATTTAAACAATGGTTAAAAAAAGAGATTTTATATTGTATCCTCTGATTTTGTACCAAGACATGCTCTATTTCGATGAACTGAATCTGTGCTCATTACAGAAAAGCCTATCTGCTGGCACTGAAATTTGATGAAAATGCTTGACTCAGGAAGGGGAAGAAAAAATGGGTCCATTAGGTGGCATGAAAAGGAGCATGTGTCTAACATACATGAGTATCAGCTTCTTAAATGTGTCCTCATCAAGGGACCGAGAGCCTGATGTGATCAAAGGGATATGGCAAGATTCTATTAACCACATCAAAAGCAGCACAGGTACCGGGTAGTGCAGCTTCACTGCCACAGAGTGCTTGGTATTATGGTTTGTCCTGTGTTCAGCTTAGGATCAGGACCATGCACTCATGGCTCTGCCCACATTTACTGACATGAGATTGTGATGAACATATTTTCCTCAAAGACAAGTTAAGTCATACCTTTTGTTGAATACACCTATGTATAGGCAAGGTAAGAGAAAAATACTCACAACCCCCTTGTAGGGGACTTTAACTGAATAACTTACAGGTGACAGGAGTAGCAGACTGAACTGCAAGAGAAGAGAATGAAAACTCAAAAGGAGCTACAGGCTAGGGAATCCAAGAGAAAGTAATCTCCTGACGGGAAAGAAAAGTTGTGGCTATAATCTGAAGGAAAAAGCACCAACAGATCAAATGCCAGATCCATCCAGCTGGAAACACAAGGAAAAAGGGCAGACTAGTAATTCTGGGTGTTAGAAGTGTACCATGGTATGCTGGACCTAAATACAGACATGGACTCGCAGATCGGGAGCTGGCCCATTCAGCTCCCTTTCACAGGGTGTACACAGTCCATTGCGTCAAGTTGACTCTGAGTCCTAGTGACCCTACAGGATAGAGCAGAACTGCTTATAGTGTTTCTAAGGAGCATCTGATGGGTTTCAACTGCTCACTTTTTGGTCAGTAGCTGTAACTCTTCCAAAAAAAGCAAGCAGTTTCTTAGTTCTTCCTAAATCAAACTTATAGTCAGAGTAGCCAGAGCGAACACTGGGCATGCCTTTTGAGTCACCAGTCGAGCAGACCTCACTTAGATGGGCAGCAGGTGAAGCTGACGGGAGAGGGAAGGGCAGAGAGGGCCCTGAGTCTTTCAGTGAGTGTGAAATTAACCACCTACTGATGAAAGCGGCAGTCATCTCTGACAAACTTGAAACTGCACTGATGTGAAATACTTAAAAAGGAAAGGAAAAGGAAGGAAATTAAAAAGCGTTTCTGAAATTTATTTTTGAATTTATTTAAATTATCTATTTTCCTGCCTTTATTCCAAAAGCAGTCACGCCATTTACAATCACCCAACTCTAACTGATTTCACTTACTTGCCCCCGCAAGGGTCCACCTCAATATCCATCACTTCACTAGCATCCTCAGCCAAAACCCAAACCCAAACCCACTGCCACTGAGTTGATACCAACTTACAGCAACCCCATAGGTCAGAGGAGACTGCCCCATAGACAGTCCAAGGAGTGCCTGGTGAATCTGAATTGCAGAGCTTTAGTTAGCAGAGGTAGCATTTAACTGCTATGCCACCAGGATTTCCACTTTCTCAGCAGCACCCTGAAATCCATGAGTCTCCTACCACAGCCTCACCAGACAGCAACCCTAGGTGATACTAAGCATCTGCTTTCTCTGCTCCTGCTCCTAGCCTGCTGAGCATTACTGCAGAAATAACAGATAAACCTAGAAATTTATGACATTGTTGTTGCCTTCTTTTCAACATGATTCCAAACTCACGGCAACTACATATAACACAGCACAACTTCCCCACAGGGTCTCCTAGGCTGTAATCTTTACGGGAGCAGATCGCCAGGTCTTTCCTCCCAAGAAGCTACTGGTGGGTGGGTCTGAACCTCTGACCTTTTGGTCAGTGCTGAGTACTTAACCACTGCGCCACCAGGGATCTTTATAACCCCACTGCCACAGTCAATTGTGACTCATGGCAACCTTTAATTTATGGTACTACTAAGTTTTAATTCCCAGTTTCAGCTGGATCTTACATTAATCCTTTCACCGCTTCCCTAGCCAGCTCTTCAGCACTCCCTATCATGATTGGGAGGTAGTGTGAGAAGTGAAAATAGACTTTTGGATATGAAAATCAGAACACCCTTGATGACCTCAGGAGAAGGGCTCCACATCTTCGCGATTCTCAGAAAGTAACCTCCTACTCACTTGTAGTTGGACACTATTTAAAAGAATTGTGGCAGTTGAAAGACGTGTAAATGCACATACAATGTGCAGAATTCTTTTACTGCACTTTAGATGGTTTACAGAGCAAACCATCTTCTCATTAAATAGTTAAGACACATACTGTTTTATGACATTGGTTAACAACCCATAACATGTCATAACTCCCCCTTCTTGACCCTGGATTCTCTAAAACCAGCTTTCCTATCCCTTCCTGCCTTTTAGTCCTTGCCCCTGGGCTGGGTGCCCTGTCAGTGTTGTTTTGTTTTATGCACCTTCCTAATCTTTGGCTGAAGGGTGACTTCTCAGGAGTGACTTCATTGCTTAGTCAAGAGAGTGTCTGGGGGCCACACTCCTGGAGTTTCTCCAGTCTCTGTCAGGCCTTAAGTCTGGTTTTTGTTTTGTTTTTTGTGAGTTACAGTTTTGTTCTACATTCTTCTCCAGGCTTGTCTAGGACTCTATTATGATCCCTGTCTGAGCAGTACGTGGTGGCAGTCAAGCACCATCTAGTTAAACTGGACTCAGTCTGGTGGCAGGTGTGATCTTTGTGGCCCATCAGTTTTTTAAACTAATCTTTTGTGTCTTCTGTTTTCCTCATTCTCTCTTGTTCCTGAAACGGTAAGACCAACACAGGATCTTAGGTGGCTATCCATTAGACTCCAAATGCTACTCATCCAAGTAGAATGCAGAACACACTCTTTATAAACTATGTTATGCCAATCAAGCTAAATGTTCCTCAAGACCATGGTCCCCACAGCCCTCGGCCCAATAATTCAGTCCCTCTGGGAGCTTGGATACATCTATGGGGCTGCCATGATCCTGCCTTTTATAAGTTGTGCTGGCTTTCTCAATATTGTGCACTGTCCTACTCTTCATTCAAGTTACCATTTATCTACTGTCTATTTAGGGTTTTTCTGTCCCCACCTGTCCCCTCCCTCAGAACCATCAAAGACTGTTTCTGTGTATATGTAAATCTTTTCACGACATTTTACAGTAGTCTTATACCACGTTTGTCCTTTTGAGACGGATTTCTCCAACTCAGTATAATGCCCTGCAGATTCATCTGCGTCATGAGATGCTTTGCAGACTCACCACAATGTGCAAAATTCTTGTGTTACAAGCCTTCCTTTCAAAATTGAACAGAAATGACTGCACTGTCTTTTGGTATGTAGTGTTAGTCACACTTGAGACTACTGACACGTATCTGGTTGTCTTTTCTGCTTATATAGGTAACTGTATTGTTTACCCTTTTAGTCTAGATAGTTGTGAACTTTTCAAATCCTTGAGATAAAATTTCACCCTACATGATGGATATACTGAATTCTACATGTAAAAAACACTGAAAAGGAAAAGGCTTTGTCGTGTGTATTTTCACCACACATGGAAACTTCACCAGTTTGTTGGTCTTATTTCAGTAAGTTTTATAATCAAGGAGCCCTTACGAATTATGGTTTCGTCTTTTCTTTCCTAATTATTTCTGAGTCTCACTTTTGTTTTTGTTCAGTTTGCTAATTATTTTTGGGTTCCTTGTTCTAGTACATTAGATCTATGTCTTTTTTCTCTCGTTAATGCTTCTTTTTATCCCTTTAAGTTTCGGGTGAGTTTGTTGTTTTCCATTTCACTAATTTAGCTTTCTGCATTATCTAATCTACTGTTCACTAACTCCTTCAGTTTTAAATTTGCCAGTCATTCTTGAATTGTCATTATAATTCTTTATGACTTCAAATTGTTATGGCTTTGTGACTGACAATTTCACAGATGCAAAGTTTTATTGACTGATTCTTAAAAAGTAATTTAGAGACAGCTTCTCCGATTCTTCAAAGTAATCCTTCTCTTCTGATCTTGAGTATCTTTTCACTCATTTCAGTTACTCTGTGCAGAGAAAAACCTAACTTCAATGGATTTTTGCTTCCTTCAAGCTCCCACAGTCTAAGTAGATTAATGGCTAACCAAAGATCCAGTCTTCTATGATAAAATTATGCATTACTGTATCTTTCTCTTTCTCATTCCCATAGAATTAGCCACTCAATCTTTTTATCTTAGGTACAACATATCTCCTAAATTTGGCCTCTGCTCTCCAAGTTCACTGTCACTGTTTTGGTCTAGACCTTCAGTCTCCATTGTTTGCCATTGGTCTTGTTAAGACTCCAAACTCATTTTCCACATGTCTACCAGTTAGAATTCTAAAATTTAAAAATTTTCTGTTTGTTCTCTATGTATATAAGATAAAATCCAGACACTTTATCATACAAAGTTTTTTATAACCTGACTCCAACCTATAAATACAGCCTGTTTTTTCATACCGACCTGACCATTCTTCAGACACACCAGACCCTTTAAGACCCTGTATGTGTGTCTCCTTCTTCCTAAAATGGAGTTACCAATGGTCTCCACTGGAGGATTTCCTGAACATCACTGCAAATCCAGCTTAAATATCACCTCTACAGTGATAGCCCCCGACTGCCAGACTACTAGTCCCTCTGTCTTGTGTATGTCTCCATTTCTATCCAAGAGCACTGAGAAGAGTCCATTATGATGTATCAGTTTATACATTACAATTAAACATGACTTTCTTGAAGGAAAAGAGTATACCTTATTCATCTTTGTAACTGTAGTGTTACAAGGAGCATAGAGCCTTGTGGCACACAGTAATGACTCCTTAAATATTGGTTGATTAGTTAATTAATAATAATTCTTAGTTATCTTACGTCTAAATTCTGTGTGACCAACAAAAAGAAAAAGGGCAAATCTACTTGAGGCATCCACTCTAAGAATTTCTTCATGGTTAACTTGTTCTATATGCCATCCCTAAGACAAAATCATCACTCCAAAATTTGTCTGCACTTCAAATTATTTAAGGAGTCAGCTGAGAATATAAGAAAGCAACAGCATCTATATTAAAATATTAAACAGAAATATCCTTTTAAAAAACACAGGAAAAGGAAGAAACCAGAATAATAGTGAGCAGTAGAGAACAACATAAAACGTCTCCGGAGTTCATACAGAACAAAGGTAAAGAGATAGAGGATGTCTTTTAAGGTATAAAACAAAAACAATTAAAATTAATACAAGAGATGGATGTATTGACTGTATATTCCACCAAAAGATATATGAGAAGAAAAATGACACAGGCAGCAAAAAATTCTATGATTTTTTTACAAACCTATAGTATGAAGTACAAATGATCTGAAGTGGTTTTTTAAAGATTTCTGAAGGAGGTCTGCACAAAAACTTGCCTGCATTCACATTAATTTATAATGCTTTAAAAATATATAAACATGTAAAACCTATCCAGATTCACTTAATGAATCAGAACTTCTAGAGATCTGCCTTTAAGCCTCCCAGGCAATTTGCTGCAAGGCCAGCTTTAGGAAGTACTGCTCAAAGACCCAATCCAAAATGACTGGCTCATGAACCTTACATCAGTACAAACATGTTCCCAGAAGTAAAATGACAAAACTTTCAACCAACTTACCTAAGTGAGTTCATCTCCGTTTTGTGATGAGATGAGTCACCAGCAACTTGGCTAAGTTTCTGAGCTTGGAGTTTTAATTGGTTCTCTAATGACTCTATTGTTTCATTCATTATTAAGACTTTAGACTTTAATTCACATTTTTCATTTTCAAGCTATAATTTAAATTAAAAAAATTAATAGGTATGTATCTTTTTTTCTCTAGCATTCTTTAAGAATATTTCTGGAAAAAAGTTAAAGACATAAATTAGATTTATTTAAGAACATTTAAAAAGTTGTGATATCCTTTATGGTTCAAGGTGCCAGAATGGGCACACACATTTACATTTCCCTGTTCAACACAATTTAAGTAAAATGAAAAATACAAAAGACTGTATCTAGTCTCTCTTAACACCAGAAGAACTTGATGGTGCCTGGCTACCACCAACAACAATTCTGACCAGAGACACAATAGAAGGTCAGACCTACAGGACTAGAGGAACTCCCAAGATTATTGCTCTAAGATAACCTTTGAATTGGCCACTGAAGCCATTCCTGGAAGTCACCTTTCAGCCAAATAATGGATTGGCTTATAAAATAAATATTGTCAGCTGTGAGTACTGTGTGCTTTAAACACTCCACTATATGATACCAAATAGTCAACATTTACCCAGAAGCACAGATGAAAAGGCAAGGAAAGGAAGGGAAACTAGATCAATGTAAACAGAATAAACAGAATGAAAATAATGAGAATGCTGACACATTGTGAAAACTGCAACCAAGGTCATGGAACAATTTGTATAAAACTTGCTAAATCTGAACCTAATCCGCTGCATAAACTTTCATCTCAAATGCAATAAAATATTTTTTGAAAAGAAGAAAAAAAGAATATACGCATAACAGCAATGAAAACAGGGAACCTATCAGTAGAACAAAAATTTTGAAAAAAATAGAAAATAGACAAGATTGCATTGATGGAAAGGACAGAACAGAGAAGACAGTACACCAAACATAAAACTGGTGAGACCTATACTAAGAAACTAACATTTTCCTGAATGGCATAAAAGATAATCTGACTATATGTAAAGACACACTATGTTCTTTCCACCAATGTAGGAACACAATATTGTAAATAAACCAGATCTTCCAACAAGTAATCATAAATTCAATACAACTCCAATACAAATCCTGAGGGGGGAGAAACATGTTTTTAAAGGAGTAGCTTAGATTTTATAAACTGATTCTAAATTTCATTCAAAAAAGGAAAAGAAGAAACATTTGGGGAGAAAAAAATGCAGGCAAACTTGCCTCATGAGACATAAAAACAAATTAGAAAGCTACTGTTAATTAAAACAGTGTGGCTTTCACATAGAAATGGACAAGCAAATACACGAAACTGAACTGAGTAAAAGCACTGATGATCAGATGTAAACTTAAAAAGGGTAGCATTTTAGGGATGTAGGAAAAGCACACGCCCTTAAGAAATAGGGTAAGAACAACTATCACTTATTGGAGGACAAAGAAAATTATTTCATACATAAAAATAAACACTAGATGGAATAACCTATAAGTAAAACTCAAAACCAAGAAATATCAGTAATAAATCTGTCTGAATCAAATCTGTGCAGTTACATGTCTTTTCCTCTCCCTCTGAAAACACCACTAAAATGTCAATAAACGAATAACAAAGGTATAAACTCTTAAGGACAGAGAACATGAAAGAAAACATGGATAGACAAATGACTTCACTAACTTGCACAAGACAAAATGCAGACAGAGTGACTCAAAGTAGAAAAAATGACAGTGTACACACAGTATCTCAACTTAGGAATTACTGACATTTGCGACGAGGTAATTCTTCCCCCTGCTCCTCAGACTGACATCCAAAAATGTATCTAGATAATGCCAAATGTTTCCTAAAAATAAAGATCTAAACCCACTGCTATCAAGGTGATTCCAATTATTAGTGATCCTACAGGACATGGCAGAACAGCCTCTTAGGGTTTCCAAGGCTGTAATGTTCATGG
This sequence comes from Heterohyrax brucei, assembly GCA_028571685.1. NCBI lineage: Eukaryota > Metazoa > Chordata > Mammalia > Hyracoidea > Procaviidae > Heterohyrax > Heterohyrax brucei. The sequence continues at coordinate 137,387,519 of CM053143.1, forward strand.
AAGCAGACTGCCACATCGTTCCTGTGCAGCAGCTGAGAGCTGAACAGCCAACTTGCTGCATAGCAGCCAAGTACTCATCCACTGCACAGAACTGACTCCAGTTGAATAAGCAGCCCAATTACTTACCCAGAAGAGCCTCAAGATTTGGAGATAAGAAGCAGAGAGTAGGGGTCAGGAGCACAGTCAAACAGGGAGACTGGCTCAAAGTCTGTATACTGGAACACTTAGAAGTCAGGTATGTCGCCTCACTCTTTATAGTAAGTACTCTTAGGAATATAAAACAACAACAACAACAACAAAAAAGGGTTTAGAAGAAATCTCCCAGAAAAGAGACAACAACAAAGTGATAGACAATAGGGGACAAAGGATAAAAACTTTGGACCATCTCTTCAAGAAGCCTAAAACCAACTAGTAAAAGTTCTAGAATGTGAAAACAAGAATCTAGGGGAATAGATCAACAAAAAAATAACAAAGAACTCTGAAACAGAGATACGGTATCACATATCTCAAAGAATGTTGTACGACAACAGAAGCCCAGTATTCAAATTTTTATATTTCTATATATCTAGTCAAATTGTACACAAAGTTGAATCAAGACACATTCACATATGTAGACTACACTCCTCACCCCTGCAGAAAGAAAAAAATTCCAGAGTGAAGGAACAAATCAAGAAAGAGAAAAACCTGGGATTTAACACAAGAGAAGGGGAAAGGAAAAGTTTTAGGACAGCAGCTACTGACAGACGTTAATCCACAATGGAGGAGGGAAAAAAAAAAGCAATTATTAACTCCAGGAAAAAGAAATGCTACAAGGGAAAAAAACGCAATGGACTGCTTTAGCTCTTGTCTGAGCAGTGACAAGCTAGGGGTGATGATAATACTAACTGCTGCAGTAAGCAAAACCAAGACTAAGCAGTATATACACACACTGTTTAGAAACACAAAGGTAAGCACCAGAAGAAGGAGCTAGAACTGAGGACAGCAGTTTGGAGGATGAGGAAGTTGGGAAAAGAACTTTTTTGCAATAATAACCTATCAGAATCCCTTGGGTCTATCTTATACAAGTTAAGAGTACATGTACAGGATAAAAAAAAATTAAAAAGAATGTGCATACCCACCAACTGTCCTACAAAAACAGACCTAAATCTTTTAAAACTCATTGTGAGCACACCTCACTCCCCTCCCTGAATCTCTGCCCACAGGAACCACTATGCTGAATCCTGCATTTTTCCTTCCTTGCTTCTCTTTAATGTACCACATTAGTATGAACCTCTAAATAATATCCTGCTTAATTTTGTGTTTTTGTACTTCATGTAAATGGAACCATACTACACGTCTTCTTCCATGACTTGCTTTTTTGGTACAACAATGGTTCAAAGTTAGGCTGCTAATCAAGAGGGGGGTACTTTGAATCCACCAGCCACTCCCTGGAAACTTTACGGGGCAGTTTTACTCTATCCTAAAGGGTTGCTATGAGTTAGAATCCACACGATGGCAACAGGTTTGATTTTGGGGTACAAACATAATGGTGTTTGTAGCTGTTATTTTTGCAGCTTGTATGAATTACCACCATTTATCCACTTGCCTACAACTACCGTCTAGACTGTCTTTTTTCCTTTTTGCTATTACAGTGTTGTGATAACTTTTCGTGTGCATGCCTCTAGGTATACATGGCCACATGCTTGTTTAGGGCAGGAATTGGCAACCTTTTCCTGTAAAGGGCCAGAAGCAAATATTTCAGGCTTTGTAAGTCTGTGGTTTGTTGCTATTTCTGTGTTGTAAGACAACAGCAGCCAGAGGCAGTGTGGTTGAGTTCCAACATGCTTTTTAAAATGTATTTTATGTATGTACTGCATTAAAAATACATTAGAAAGAAAACAGCATGGAGGCTAGATTTGCCCCAGGGGCCATAATTTGCTGATCTCCAGCTAGAGAAAATAACTAGAAAAAGAAGTGTTAGCTAATAGGATATGCCTTTGCTAGATAATGTCAGATTATTCTTCAAAGAAGCACCAGTGCACACTTTCAGGAACTATACATTCTTACTATATTTGCTCTAACATGTTAATTTCTTATGATCTGGTGAATGTAAAATGGTATCTTACTAGGGTTTTAATTAGGATTCCCATATTATCGAGGTAGAGTATCTTTCTATGTTTATTACCTATTTGTAATTAATTTTTCCTTCAGTGAAGTGTTTATTTATACTTTCGATGATTTTAAATTGGGTTAAGTGTGTATCAAGTTATTCTTGAAATTAATGGCTTATGTGTTCAATTGCTTTATGGGTGTTTGATACATATATTCTTGTCAATGTTGTCTTCTTTATGTTTTTCTTTAGGAAACAATGTTTTTGGGTCTTGAACACTGATTAGGAGCACAGAATGCAAAACACCTACTAGCTGTATAATCCTGGTCAAGTTTTTCCCTCTTTGCCTCAGTTTCATTACATGCGGAATCAGGGTAATAAAGCATTTACTTCATATGACTGTTGTGCGAATTAAAATAATATCTATATACATGTTGAGAAAAGCATCTGACACACCAGAAATGCTACATAAATGATTGCTACTATTATTATTTCTTCAAGATAAAATGATTTCCTCCTATACTTTCTTCTTAAAAACTTATGGTTTTATTTTGAACATTCAAGGCTTCAAGTAACCCTAGATTAGTTTTTACTGAATACAGTATATGTGAGGTAGAATCCAACTTCATTTACTATCATACGGACAGCCAATTGTTCCAGAAACAATTACTGAATCCTTCCTTCCCACAGCGATCTGAGTTCTCTCATACATCAAGTTTCCATTTATTTGTGGGATTGTTGCTATCTACTGAGTTCAACTGATCTCTCTTACTCACTGCGTTAATCACTCTAAAGCTTTTGTGTCTGGTAAATCAAGTCCCTTATCATGTTCTTTGAAATTTCTTTCTGATTCTTGGTTACTGCTACACAAATTGCATAATCTGTTGTCAAGTTTGGGAATTTGGGTGCCACAGTTGTTAAAAGTGACGGCTGCTAACCAAAAGGTCGGGAGTTTGAATTCATCAGGCACTCCTTGGAGACTGTGGGGCAGTTCTACTCTGACCTAGACAGTCTCTATTAGTGGGCACAGTAGGGTTCATTGTCAAGTTTCTCTCTTTGTCACATACACACACAGACACACACAGACACACAAGCACGCACATGAGTACACATACCCATACCACCTTCTTGGGATTTCAGGCTGGAACTGCATCAACTCTATATACCAATTTAGGGCAAGTTTACATTCTTTTTGTAACACATCTCTAGATTTACGTAGGTCTTTTTTAATGGTTTTTAATAAAGTTGTAGAATGCTTTCTCCAAAGGTTTTGAAAATTATTTATAGGGGCCTTGCATTGTCTATCACTATTAAAATAGCATCTTTTAAAAAAAAGATATCCTTTCAAAATGTTTGTGGACTATACACAGTTGTCCTTTCCTGTACTGTAACCATAGTCACATTTGGCTACTCAACATTTTAGCTGTGGCTAGTACAAACTGAGATGTGCTGCAGTATAAAACACACACCAAAGACTCAGTGCAAGACAAAGAATATAAAATAATCTTAATTTTTATATTGATTAGATATTTAAATACTATTTTGTGTTTAAACCTTTCCTTTTACTTTTTAAATGCAGCTACTAAAAAATTTAAAATATTGAATGTGATTCACATTACGTTTCTATTGCACAGCACAGTACTAGCAGACAGAAATAAAACTGGCCATTACAGGCTGCTTTTTACATTAAGCAGCCCTGGAAAATGTTAATTCCAATAATTTGACTGACTTTTAAATCTTCCATATGAATAAAAATACTGTATGTTATGTAGTTCCTTCTTTTCTAATCCATACAATTCCTCCCCCCTGACTACACTGGCTATGATCTTCTATGCAGCACTGAATAAAAGTGGCAATAGCTGGTACCTTTGTCTTGCTCCTGATTTTAAAGGGAATACTTTCAATGCTTTCTTGTGAAGAACAGTATTTGTTCCAGGGTTTATCATGTTAAAAAGTTCCTCACATTACCTAAGAGCATCTGTTAAAAAGGAGCCTGGTGGTGCAACAGCGAAGCACTAAGCACTCACGTTCAGGGGCTAATCGCAAGGTTGGTGTTGGAAGCCACCCAGTGGGCTGTGGAAGAAAAGACTTGGGGACCTGCTTTTAGAAAGCCTTTAGCCAAGAAAATCCTATGGGACAGTTCCACTCTGTGACATGGGTTGCACAGTCAAAATCAGCTCTATGGCACCTAACGAAAACAATGTAATTTTAACTCATAACTGAATGCTGAATTAAGAATGCTTTTTCTCATCTCCTAACATGGAAGAATCTGGAAGACATTATGTTGAATGTAATTAGTCAGTTGCAAAAGGACAAATATTGTAAAGACCACTATTATAAGGATTCAAGAAAAGGTTTAAAGACAGCAGAAAACAGTCTCCATTGGTCACAAGGGTAAGTAAGGCAGGGAGGGAAAGGAATCTTCGTTGATTAGATAGCAGGTAAGAACTGGGTTAGGTGGAAGGGAGGGACAGATAGCACACAGTAGAAGGGAGGTCAGCACAGCTGGACTAAAACAAAAGCTACAAGGTTCCTAAATATAACCCAATACTCTGAAGAACAGAGTAGCAAGGCAGGGGTCTGTGGACCATGGTTTCCGGGGACATCTAGGTCAACTGGCATAATAAAGTTTTTTTTAAGAAAATGTTCTGCATCCTACACTGGTCAGTAACATATGGGGTCTTAAAAGCTAGTAAGTGGCCATCTAAGTAGTATCAATGGGCCCCAATCCACCTGAAGTGGAAGAAAACCAAGAACCTTGAAGATACAACAAAAATATGATCCCACAGGACAGAAAAGGCCATATAATCCAGAGACTATATCAGTATGAGACCAGAAGAAATAGATGGTGCCCGGCCAACCCCAATGAATGCTCTGCTGGAGAATACAATAGAGAGTCCCTGACATCGTGTGAGAAAAATTTAAGTCTGCAGAACTAAACTCTACTAAAAGATCAGACTTGATGGTCTCACAGACTTGGCAGCCCCAGAAGACATAGCACCCAGACTCTCTGTTAGCCCAGACGTGAAACCACTCCTGAATGCAACTCTTCAGACAATGACTGGTCTGGACTGTAAGACACAAAATGATACTGGTGAAGAGTGCTTCTTAGCGTAAGTATACACATGAGGCTAAATGAGCAACTCCTGTTCAGGGGCAAGACAAAGAGGGTGGCGGGGAACAAGAGCTGGTTGAATAAACATGGGAAATAATAGGGTGTAAAGGAGAAGAGTGCTGTCACAGGGTAGGGAGAGCAGCTACAGTTATATAGTGATATGTATGACAAATTAACTTGGACTGTGTACTTTCACTTGAAGTATAATAAACATTTGAAAAAGAATGCTTTTTCTCCATTTATTGAGATAAATATATGCTTTTTGGAGCCTTGGTGGTGCAGTGGTTAAGAACTCAGGGCCTTAACCAAAAAAGTCAGCAGTTCAAATCCACCAGCCATTCCTTGGAAATTCTACTGGGCAGCTTTACTGTGTCCTATAGGAAACCCTGGTGGCATAGTGATTAAGTGCTGTAGCTGCTAAGCAAAAGGTCAGCAGTTTAAATCTGCCAGGTGCTCCTTAGAAACTCTATGGGGCAGTTCTGCTCTATCCTACAGGGTTGCTATGAGTCAGCATCGACTTGACAGCACTAGGTTTTTTTTCTCTTTTCAATAGAGTTGCTATGAGTCAGAACTGATGAGAATACAAAGAGTTTGGTGTTTTTAAAATATGCTTTCATTTTAAAAGTAAATGTGGTATGAGTTACGAGGTGAAATCAAACTTGCATTCTTGGATAACTTGATTGTAATGTTTTATATCTTTTTTAAACATTGCTAAAATTGGTTGGGTTTACTAGTATGTTGTTTAGTATCATTTACACACCATAAAGTTAACTGGCTTGTATCTGTCATGCTACCTTTGTCTATTATTGCTTTATTAAAATTATACTGCCATCATAATGTAAGTTGCAGAATATTTTCCCTCCTTTTAAAAAATCTAGAATCGTGTGCTGTATGACTAGAATGTGTCCTTCTGGGCCTGGTATAACTTACTGCAAATTTGGGCCTACTACTTTCTTTGTGGGAACAGAGAAGAAGAGTCCTTCATCAATCTTTGGCTAGGCAGAGCTCCACAAAACAACTGAAGGCTATGGATAGTTCCTGTTCCCATGAACCAGTGAAAAGTTCTCATAATTTATGGGGCAAAAAGCGGCTTACTCAAAGGATTTTGCCTCAGTAGTGATATAAAATGACCCTTACTCTGATCCCACCTAACAAAGTTCAAAAGCAAAACTGGAAATGATTAAACTACTTCCACAAGACTTAACTACATTCCAGAACAAAGCTCAAGTGAAAGAATACAAAATATTCAGGGGACAAGAAGGCAGAAATCATAATGTCTGGTATCCAATCTAAAATTACTCTGTATGCAAAGAGTAAAAATAATATGGCCCATAATGAGGACAAATGTAGACAGATAAAAGTCATTATAACTGTATTCATTATGCTCTAGAAAATCAGATAAATACTGATCACGTAGAAACAGCAAGGATTTAAAGAAAGAATGAATGAAATCTAACTTCTAGAGAGATTAAATGTATAATGTCTAAAAAAAATACACTGGACAGAAATTAAGAGAAGATTAGACATTACAGAAGAAAAAATTCTGTATACTTGAAGACACAAAAATTGAAACTAGCAAAAATGGAACAGAATGAAATAATACATCGGGTAAAAAAAAAAAAAAAACCACTCAATAGAGCATCAGTGAACTCTGGACTGCTTTGGGAGGCCTGATACATCTGTGATTTGAGTCCTAAATGGTAGGGGAAAAGAAAACAGTAAAAATATGTAAGACATAATGGCTGAAATGGTTCTAAATTTGATGAAAATTATAAACCTACAGTTCCAAGAAATTAAATGAATTCCAAGTATAAGAAACACACACACACACAAATAATACCCAGGCACATCATAAGCAGTAAAAACAGTTAAAACAGAAAGAGGAAAAAGATACATAATATACAGAGGACCAAAGAAAAGTGGCCACAGATTTTTTGCTGGAAATAATGCAAAAGGCAGAAGGCAGTCAAGCAAAATCTTTAGCATTTTGAAAAGGAAAAATGTCATCCTAGAATTCTACAGCCCCTGAAAGTATCTCTCAAAAACAAAGGCTGGGGAGGGAGGGATGGGTGGAGTATAGATTAGATAGTTGATAGAAATTTGGTTGGGAGAAATCAGTGACATCACACATTAGAAAGAAGATCAGTTCTAACTGGACTTCAATACAACATGATTACTCCTCCCATCTTAACCCAATATTGCACGGACATGGTAGCTGGGGTGGGAGGGGGGTCCTCGGACCACGCTCTCAGGGGACATTACGGCCGATTGGCATAACTAGCATTTTGCTACGAGTCTTCTGCATTCCACATTGGTGAGTGGTGTCTGGGGTCTTAAAAGCTGCCAAGCTGCCATCTGAGGTACACCAAATGGTCCCAACTCAGCAGGAATGGATGATCACCAAGGACCAAAAAGACATGGGGGGAAAGAGAACTCAGAAGGCAGAGAGACCCACGTGAATAGGTGACTACATCGACACATGACCAGAGGAACCGGATGGTGACATGCCACCAACAGTGGTAGCCATGACGGGGCTCACAAAGTTGAGTCTCACTGGCAACACAAGATTAAAAGGGGTGCACCCTGAGATCTCCACTAAAAGACCACAACTGATGGTCCAAGGGCCTCGTGGTTCCCCTGGGAGCATGGCCCCTGACCCTGATGCTGTCCCTGACCATAAATCATATCATAATGGAGGTCACCTCTGCAGACAGGAATGGATTGGACTTGGAGACACAGAGTGATCATATCGTGTGTGCACTTTAGGGCTCCGTGCATCTATAGGATGTCATCCTGCTGACTTCTTAGGGGAGGTAGATGAGAGGGTGGAGAGGAGGGGATAAGAGACTGTTAGGAGGATATGACATGTTTAGAGCTGAGAGGAGGAGTGTGCTGTCACCAGGCAGGGAGAGCAGTGGGAGCTGCACAGACAGGCATGCAAATGTACACGGGACTGTACATTTTCACTCAATCATAATAAAAAAAATTTAAAAAGGGAAAAATAATTTTTTCTTCTATCTAATGTAGTGTTCAAGTCATCTAGTGACTTTCAAAACACTGATAATTTTAAACTTTTCTGACACTAAAAATTGGTCAATAAACCATCATTTAGACATCCCTATCTCAACAATCATCAAACTTTGCCACAATTGTTTCAACTACTTTTTCTTCCTTACTTAACCTAAATCTCAGTATCCTACCTGTCAGTACGGATCTTACACACATGCAGAGAGAGTTTTTCACTGTAATTTTTTTTGCAAGAGCAAAACAAAACTTAAAACAACCTACAGCAAGTGACTTGTGTATATGCAGAATCACATATCCTTTGCTCCATGCATGCTGACCAAATGCCACCTCAAGTAATCATTGGTTCTGTCTGCTTTTCTGCTTCAGAGCTTTTTCCAAAGGAGGAGCTCACTAGCCCTAGTCTTCCATTCTTTATTATGAGGTACATTTATACACTTCTTCCGAGAGTTCCCAGAGGAATGGAGACTCAGTGGCCCACAGCAGCAACCAGCTTAAAAAAATATCCTTTCCTGACTTTTCCTCTCTTACCCATCTCTTTTACTTTTGATTCATGGGATCACTTGCCAGACAAACTCCTTGCACCAACATCCAGGTCTCAGGCTCTGCTTTCAGAGGTACCCAAATTGACACAGCCTAATTGCAGCCTTTAAAAAGGCTAACATAGAACTTTATGTGCTGAGATGAAATAAGTTCACAATATACCACGGAAAAAATGTGATACATATGGCATGACCCAATTTCTGTTTCTGTATGTGTGGAATATGCATGTTAATGTTAAGTAAATGCATTGAAAGAGTACTGGCAGAACACACACCAAACTGCTTAAAATGCCATCTCTAAGGAACGCCACGAGGAATGAGAAAGGACTTTCAGTTTTTCACTGTCTTTTCTTGAAACCACAGCAAGAACAGTAGTAACACAAAACATCTACTGAGTGCTTCCAAGATGGCAGGCCCTTTCCTAAGTTCTTCATATGTACAGTATTCTTCACAACAGCCCTGAGAAATAAGTACTAGGATTATCCCGATTATATACATAAAGAAGCTGAAGAACATAAGTAATTTCCCTGTAAGTAACAAGTGGCAGAGACGGATTTAAACACAAGAAGTCAGTCTTCATAACACACACTACTAACCACTGTTACACACATTCCCTAAGCATATTATCTGTAATTTAGAACATATGCAGTATATTACAGCCATTATTCAAACAGTTATTTAAACAACAAAATACACTCCAAATCCAATTCAATTACCTGATGATTAATACACGTCAAATGTTCAATAGTATGTTCTAATTCTGATTTTCCCAAAAGACTCTTCTCCTGGAGGTTCTGAAAGAGATTTTTATAGAAACTGTTCATCTATATGAGACAATAAAACCAAATTACTGAAGTAAAGCATGCAAATTTATAGTTCTATTTTATTCTATTTGTCTTTTCAGTGATATAGAAATATTTTAAAAAGAATATTAGACATTTATTAAATGTTTTTTAGTTTAAAAAAGAAAACACAATAGCTGCTTATTTAGACACTCTGCCTCCATGTGTCACTACAACAAAAAACAGGGACTAATGTAGTCATTTATAAAAATTTACTGAAATCAGTCCATTAACACAAACATAATGGGAAAAAAACTGCAGGTTAAATATCAAGCTCAAGCAAAACGCTGCTGGTATACAGTGTAAACACATGGATTATTTTTCTGATTATATTATCTTACTCCAAATCTTGTTATTGCTAAATCTAGGATGAGCAAGATAGTGTGGTGCCCAATGAGAGGTCTTCCAGTGTGGATTCATACTTTCATCCATGTTATCCAGTGAAAATAATTATTTCCAGAACAATCCACATAGCAGAGATAAGTTTTTAAAGACACATGATATTTCAATTACATATTTGGTTGAAAGGATCTCCCCTTACAAGTCTTTATTCATAAATCATTCAACCTATATCAACTGAGCTTGTATCCTACAACAAGCACCAAACAAGGTGTTAGCGACATAGTGAGTAAGATGAATACAAGTCCCCAACTCCATGGATCCTACAGCCTAATAGGAGCCCTTTTCCTTTATCTGCTGGACGTTTAGGAGCAAGTTTCAGAGTCTCTTCTGACATCCAACTTGGTCTTTTCTTTCTTTCCTGTCTTTTTAATGGCCTCTTGCTCTCCTTATGGATGATGTCTTAGATGTCATTCTGCAGTATGTCTGGTCTTCGGTCATTAGTGATCAACACATGAAATTGGTTCTTGAAACGGTATTTAAACTCGATATACTCAAAATCATATTTTGGCACTTATGGACTTGTTCTAATTTTCTTCAGTTCAGTTTGAATTTGCATATGAGCAATTGATGATTGGTGCCACAGTCAGCACGTGGTCTTGTTCTGACTGCTGATACAGAGCTTTTCCATTGTCTCTTTCCACAGATGTAGTTGATCTGGTTCCTGTGTACTCCACCTGGTGAGGAACTAAAGAACTACACAGAAGATTTCAGAGGGCAGCTCAAGATGAAAGAAAGTATTATAATAACATGTGCAAAGACCTGGAAATGGAAAACCAAAAGGGAAGAACATGTTTTGCATTTCTCAGGCTGAAAGAACTGAAGAAAAAATTCAAGCCTCAAAGTTGCAATAGTGATGGATTCTACAGGGAAAATATTAAACAACTCAGGGAGCATCAAAAGAAGATGGAAGGAATACACAGTGTCATTATACCACAAAGAAATGGTTGATGTTCAGCCATCTGAAGCAGTAGCATATGATCATGAACCAATGGTACTGAAGGAAGAAGTCAAAACTGGCAAAAAAAACAAGGCTCCAGGAACTGATGGAGTATCAGTTGAGACATTTCAACAAACAAATGCAGTGCTGAAAGCGCTCACTCGTCTATGCCAACAAATCTGGAGGACAGCTACGTGGTCAACTGACTGGAAGAAATCTGTATTTATGCCCACTATAAAAAAAGATGATCCAACTGAATGTGGAAATTACTCAACAATATTTTTAATATCACATGTTAGTAAAATTTTGCTCAAGATCATTCAAAAGTGACTGCAATAGTATACTGACAAGGTACTGCCAGACTGAGCAGTGTTTTCATTCTGCTGTGCATACGGTCGCTGTTAATCAGAACCAACTCAATAACATCCCACAACAGGGGGAACCCTGAGGCTCTGCAGGAGAAAGTCCTGATGAATCTCCTCCCATAAACATTACAGCCTAGAAAAACCCATGGCAAAGTTCTACTTTGTCATATGGGGTCACTATGTGTTAAAAATTGACAGTACCTTGCAATAATAAAACCTCACAGAAAAGAAAAACCTTAAGAATTTAAAATCTACAGATAATCAGTAAGGGAAAGGAACTTCATGTCAACATATACAAAGGGACTCTAGAGTCTAGTGTTCATAACCTGTTTAAAGAATGATGTTTAACTTGGATCTAGAAAAACAGGAATTAGACAAGTCGATTGCAAGGAGAGAAGGAATTTTTCAGGCAGTCAATAGTCTAAACAGAAGGCTGGAGTCAAGAAAACATTCACTAAGCCTGAGCCTGGAGTGAGTGAAGGCATGGCAGGGGGAGATGAGTTTGGAGAAAAGATTCACTGTGTTGTATTGCTAACACTAAATTAGCAGCAGCAAGAGTCTAGATAAGGTTATACAACCAGCAAAACAGCCCTTGTGTTTACAATGTTAACCTGCCTATTCTTAGAATTTTGACACCTTGCATTGCCCTGTAGTATTCTGCTTCCTCTGTCTTCCTAACCTCATCTTTGTTCATTGTGAAGTAGGCAACCATCCTTTCAAAGAGGGCTAGTCACTGAGAGCTTTTAAAACAATTAATGGATTTTTAAGTACATGTGACATGACCAGAATTGTATTTTTGAAACAATACTATAACTTCAGTGTAGAAAACAGATTTGAGAGGAATAAGAAGCACAGAAGCCACTAATACAGTAATGGAGGTGAGAGACAATAACAGCCTGAGCAGGATGACAGAAAAGGTATGGACAGAAGTACACAGATTCAAAAGAGGTGGCATGTGTAAGCTAAGGAGCCAGACTCCTTACAACTGCATACCTGGGTGGTCTTCTTAATCTCACTGAAACTCAGAGACTTTGCTGGTGAACAGCATCTCTCTGAAATGGGCAGTGTGAAGATTTAATGAATGTCTGCTTAAAAATTACTTGGAATAGCCTCCCAAATGGTAAAGGTTTAAGTACTATTTAAGAGACAGCACCAATAAAACTTGATTAATTAACTATGGGATGCAAGGCTTCAATGTTCTACTGATGTTCACAACATTCATGTGCTATAAAGGACCTATCTAAAATATTGAAAAGCACAGGTGTCACCTTGAAGACTAAAGTACACCTGACCCAAGCCATAGTATTTTCAATCACATTATATGCATGTGAAAGCCTGACAACAAATAAGGAAGACAAGAACAACTGATGCCTTTGAACTGTAACATTGGAGATGAATATCGAATGTACCATGGACTGCCAAAAGAACAAGCAGATCTGTTCTGGAAGAAGCACAACCAGAGTGCTTCCTGGAAGTAAAATGCAAGATTGCATCTCACATACTTCAGACAAGTTGTCCCGACGGATCAGTCCCCAGAGAAGGACATCATGCTTGGTAGAACGGAGGGTCAGTGAAAAAGAGGAAGACCCTCAACAAGATGGATGGACACAGCTGCTCCAACAATGGGTTTGAACATAAAAATGATGGTGGGCATATCGCAGGACTGGGTACTACTTCTGTCTGTTACGTATAGGGTCACTGTGAGTCAAAATGTACTTAATGGCACCTAATAACATCATGAGGCTTCAGGGAACAAGGATTCAGTGAAGACACCTGGATTTGCCACACTGGTGATAGTGGAATCAGTTAACACTTAAGTAGACATAAGTATTAAAATGTTTACTTCAGTTTTTAAGTAAAAGATCTATTCTAAACTGATAAATCCTGCCTCTACAACCCAGTAGGCATCTGGTAATATGAAAGCTACTTTTTCCTAGTTCACAGTACTAGTTCATTTTTCACTCTATTTTTACATTCCTTGGTCATTTCAACAAATAGTAGAAAACGTTGTGTCAGTAGCTTACATTAAAAGCTGCCAGGCTGCACAGTGTTACAAAAGATCTCAATTAGCAACACTCTAATTGTTGTAAGTTAAAATTTTAATGGAAATTTATGTCATAAAGACTACCTTCACAATGCTTAAGTGTCTTTACTCTTAATTTTAGCTACTAATTTCAAAGAATTAATAATATTTACTGAACATAACCTGTGGATTCTGAAATAATAAGAGTTAATACTTATTGGGAATTTATAATGTGCTAAGCACAGATCAAAGTTCTAAATGCATAAATATAATTGGGGTGTTTTTTGAAATTACAGAAGATATTATAAAATACTGTCCCTAGATGTGGCACTCTAAAGCCTAAAGAACTCTGTGCTTTAGAGGACACAACAGACAACACAAAGACTAGGGTAAAATACTTGTAAATCATATATCTGATAAGAGACTTGTATCAAGACTGTTAGACGACTAGAATAAAAAAAAGTGTTGGCGAGAATGTAGAGAAACAGGAACCCTAATACATTGTTGATGGGAACATAAAATGCAGTTGCTTTGGAAAATAGTCTGGCATTCTTCAGAAGGTTATACACAGAGTTGTCATGTGAACCATCAATACTATTAGATACACATCCATGAGAAACAAAAACATCCACACAAAACTTGTACACAAATGTTCATAAGAACATTACTTGTAACAGTCAAAGAGTGTAACAACCTAAATATCCATCAACCAATGAATGGCTAAATTAAATACTGTTATATCCATGCACTGCATTATTATTCAGCAATAAAATGGAATGAGGTACTGATACATGCTGCAACGTGGATGAAACTTGAAAACATTATACCAAATGAGGGACACAAAAGTCTACATATTGTATGAATCCATTATTTTACATGTCCACAACTGGTAAATCTATAGAGACAGGAAGTAGGTTAGTGGTTGCTTAGGGCTAAGAGACTTGGGAGAAATGCTAACTGATATACAGTTTCTTTCTGAGACGGAAATGTTCTGAACTTAGATAGTGGTGATATTGCACAACTCTGTGAACAAACTAGAAACCACTGAATTGTATACTTTAATGGGTAAACTTTATGGTATGCAAACTGTATCTCAATAAAGCTTTATATACTTCCTATACATAAGGAACGTCCCATTGAGTGAGTGTAGGGGCTGGCAAACTTTTTCTGTAAAGAACCAGATAACATCTTAGGCTTTGTGAGCCATAAAATCTTGGTCTCAACTACTCAACTCTGTCACTATAGCACAAAATAAGCCACAGACAACATGTAAACCAATGAGCACTGTGTTCCAATAACATATGGTTTATGGACAATGAAAGTATTATTATTAATTTGACATGTTTCTCAATCATTTAAAAATGTAAAAGCCATCTCTAGTTCATATAAAAACAGGCAGCAACTTAATCAGATTTGTGTACCATTGTTTGCCAACCCTGATACACAGCAACTTCAGAGGAAAGTTTATAATAAGGATGTTCCTTTTCTTCAATAAGTTGGAATCAATTATAAAGGGCAGTCTTTATAATGCATAAGCGTTTTCATTCCTAATTTCAAACTTGCAGAATGGCACGCAGGTTTAAACCACCAATCTTTTGGTTAGCAGCCGACTGCTTTAACCACTGTACCACCAGGGCTCCTTATGGATATTAAAAATAAAGTACTTACATTGAACTTTTCTCTTAAAGCTTCGTTTTCTACCACAATTCTTCGTAAATTAGATAATGCACGTTCTTTTTCCTGTTCCATAAGACTAATGATACTCGGGGAAACTGTTGTGTCAGTCGATTCCTGTCTTAGTGTTGACAATTCTTCTTGAGCCTTTAAGAATTAAAAACAATAATAAAAAACTTCAGATATACTTTCAGGTTTAAAAAAAATACACACTGAACACGTGCTATACTTGTTCTCTTCCCAAATTCCAACAAAATGAGTAAAAGAATTAAAAAACACCAACAATAAAACCAAAGACTGTGAGGTTGAAGAAACTTAAAATTACAGAAACTAGAAATCAGATGGACAAATAGTAATTCACTAAGGCAGACAGAGAAAGACGTATTTAAGCTGACAGTGGAGAATGCCCAGAAGTGGATCAGTTTGTACTACAGAATCCAAGAAAAGCTCAAAATGTGAAAGTGCTTCTTTCAGTTTGACCTTTAACTTGCATGTACTTGCCCTTTCAAAGCAGCAGTAGGAGTTCATCGGAGACTGGCATGGGAATAAATCAAGGTGAGACACCAGCTATGCTTTGCTCAAATTCCTGATGCCCTCTGACAAACGAGGCTTTGTAACTGGGACAAGATCTATTGATCCCCTCTTTCCTACAAAAGAATTTTTTACTAAAGGCTCAGTTCTTGCTATCAACAAACCTAAATAGGGAGCTCTATCCACTGTTCTACTGGACATGTTGCAACATGTCTGAATCCTGGAAAAAAACCTGGCTCAGTTGGAGCTCTACTCTAAGTAGTTTTAGAAGGAGGCTATCTCTAACCCACCTGACACATAGATGACTCAGAGAAGAGGAAGAATAAATATGAAAAAAATAAGTCTCTGCTTTGGCAACAGGATGATAGTACAGATAGCTATCTGTAATTCTAATTAAGAAGAGTATCACAAGGTCCACATATTAATTTGAAGGACATACACTTTTCATTATAGTTAACTGGATCTATGTAGTATGTTTAGTTGTAATTAACTTCTTACTTGATTATACAAGACACTCAGTTTATCTCTTTCTGCTGTCAACAATTTAACATTGGCCTGTATTTCCTCCATGTGTTTTTCAAATCTTTCTAGCATACAATGAAGTTCATCTCTTTCTCTTGAGATCAGACGAATTTCTGAGTTGTAATCACCCTGAAACACAATTAGAAAATAGAAGTTATCATTTGTTACAATTATCACACATGGGTGTCAAAGCTGCTAGGTACCGTCGAGTCAGTTTCCACTCACCCTATGCATAAATAACACAATGAAACACTGCCTGGTCCTGCAACTGTCTCATAATTGTTGCTATGTTTCAGCCCACTGCTGCAGCCACTGTGTCACTTCATCTTGTTGAGGGTCTTCCTCTCTTTCACTGATGCCCTACTTTACCAATCATGATGTCCTTCTCCAGGGACAGGTCCTGTCTGATAACATGTCCAAAGTACATGAGACAAAGTCTCACCATTGTCGCTTCTCAAGAGCATTCTGGTTGTACGTCTTCCAAGGCTGGTCTGTCCCAGGATGCTGGTTATAACCATAAACCAGCTGCCACTGAGTCCATCCCAACTTACGGCAATTCCACACATGTCGGAGCCAAGTTGTGCTCCACAGGGTTTCACTAAGCTGATTTTTCAGAATTAGATCAGGCTCTCTTCATAGGCGCCTCCAGGTGGATGCAAACTTCCAACCTTTTGGTTAACAACCAAGTACGTTTGCTGTTTGCACCACCCAGGTGCTCCTTGAGATAGTTAACAAATACATTACTATTACTATTATTGTCATTAGTGGAAGCAGGAGACAAGAACACTGGCAGTTCCAGGACAAACACCCTGGCATACAAGTTCCCTGACCTTCAAGTTCTCAGCAGAGGACCCAGTGACCCATGATACCACTTGACAAGATACCGCTGGATTCTTCAACTGTTAGTTCTCCTGCGGTTGTCTGTACTAGTGGTACCTGAAGTGTGGTCCCCAGGCCAGCAATGTCAGCATCTAGGAACTTGCTAGACATCAAAATTTGGGATCAACTCCGGGTGATTTTGAAACATGCTAATTTTTGAGAATCCAAGCTACCACTTCCTCTCCAAGTGTGCCTGCTTACATAGTGCAAGTAACTCTGTATTTCTGTAACTGAAACTAAGATCAGGTTTCCAGGCACATCAAGCCTAACCGTCCCAACTTCAAAGCTACTGGAAGTCTATTTGACAATAAGATAAATGTAAATATTTCTGTAACATCAAAGATGTTTACCAAATAAGGAAATAATTTCAATACAAGAATATACCTATTTCAGTATAATTCAAGAGCTCTTCCATCTTCACAGCTATTGTGGAAAATAAAGACGGTGAATGTAAACTTGGGGTTTACTGGTATCACAGTGCTGTAATACTTAATGTAGAAACCCCAAGTAGGCATAATCAGATATAGTGGAAAGAATCCTGACTTGTGTTATTTAGTATGTTTTGTGGACATACCATGTCCATACAGACTTACTAAATACCAGATACCTGTGAAGTAGCTCTCATCTACCACTTGGAAATATGTTATTTTCTTGGTTAAACATGAAAAACTAAGGCATAATGGATGAGATTAGCTATCTAGAAAAGATGCCTTCACAGGACAAGATGTCCTACATGACAAAAGCAGGTTTGGGTTTGAGGACTTGATCAAGGTTTAAATTAAGTATAAAAGAAATTCTATAACCTAACAGTATCAGTGTTTCTAAAGTAAAAGCATTTATAGAAAGGTCTGTAGAGTTGAATGAGTAAGGAGTTGACACCGTATTTCCATTTCTGTCTAGGTCTCATCTTAAATGTCACTGTCTCCAAGGAGTCCTTCCAGAATATTTAATCAAATTTCTCCAGACTCCCATGGCATTCTGAATGTTTCTTGTACTCTTCTTTCATTAACACTACCATAAGTGACATTATAAAGTTATTTACATGATTATATGTTTAATGTACATCTTCACCAATAAAATGTAAGCACTTGGAGGGACAGAGAAGGTTTTCGGTCTTGTTTACTCCACGTTCAGTGCATAATGGTACCTAGTAAAACTTACGTATTTCCTGAACATTTACTGACTAACCTTCTTAAGCAGGAACTCTTACCTTTTCTCTAAATAATCTTGCATGTGGACATATTTCTTTAATATTACTGTATATTTGTTTATAACTCCCTTTCCCCACCACATTCTCTACAGTGTGCACATGTATAAGCGTTCACAGGCTGTAGGTTATGAGGACAGGAATTATGTCTTCTTTGTCTCTGTATCCTCAGAGATTCACAACAGGCCTACGGTGTGCATCTGTTGAGTGGAACCTAATGTTACTACCCAGACCTGATTTAATAGAGCAAATAAGGAAGTGAAATCTTTACTAGACACTAGCTATTGCACTGGGCCCTCATCTTAAATCTGCTAGTACTGCTGTAACAGAAGAAACCCTGAGGTTTCCAGGAGCTCCTTGGAAATGCTATGGGGCAGTTCTACTCTGTCCTATAGGGTCACTATAAGTTCTAACATGATGGCAGTGGGCTTTTCGGGCTGTAACAGAAATATAAGTTGATGGCGTTAAAAAACAGAAACTTATTTTCTCAGAGTTTAGGAGGCCTGGAGTCCACATTTGAGGAATGACTCTAGGAAAAGGCTCTTTATTTGTCTGCTCTGAGAAAAACCCTTCTGATAGCTTCCTAGCCCACGTATTTTTTGAATACCTGAAGATCGCCATGTGGCATCTTCATCCTCCCCATTTGTCTAATCTATTTTTTTACATCTCAAAAGTCATTAGGTTTAAAGATACACCCTATATGAAATTATTAACACAACAAAGAAAGCCCCATTCCCAAATGGGATTACATTCACAGGTAGAGAGGTGAGAATTCCACCACATATTCTTAGGAGGCAAAATTTAATCTACGACAGTCCTTAAACTGGTTCTCTCATCTAATCATCACAAGAAGTTGTAGTTACTTTTCTTCACTTTATGGATGATGAAACTGGGGCTCCAAGAAGTTAAGTTATAAGGCCAGTCTGTGGAGCTAGAATTGCAGATCTCCAGCTCCAAAGTCCTTCCCATTACACTGTACTCAAATACATTGTACTCAGAGCTCATAGTGGGAACCACGGTGTGGAAACAGTCAAAGGAAACAGTGCTTCCCTACTGACAACAGAAAATCAACAGATACATGTTGATGATGATTACTAATATTAAGTTATTATGATACCAACAAACTGTGTCTTAGTTTTTTGTAAAGTGGTGGTTAAAACCTTACAGTTTGCATCAACTCCAGCTTCAGAGAGGTCTTTGTCAACAAAGTATTTTTAAACATGTTTCAAATACTATACTGAGTTTTAGACAGGGCACACATCCTCTAGTTTACAGTACAAGTCTCTGACATCATACTCATGCCACTCACCTGTTTAGCCGCTATCTATTACCACAGAAAAAACTCATGACTGGTGTTTTAAAATGCTCTAAACACCCTGACTTTCTGAGTTTTAAAATACGCATTCCTTATCTGTGCTGGAGACCATAAATTTCAAGCAGGTACATAACTTGCTAGTTCTCCTAGCTGTTGTTGTTAGGTGCCCTCCAGTTGGTTCTGACTCACAGTGACCCTACGCACAGCAGAGTGAAACGCTGCCTGGTCCTGTGCCGTGTCCACGATTGTTTTTACACTTAAAGCCCATTGTTGTGGTCACTGTGTCCATCCATCTCATCACGGACCTTCTTCTTTTTTGTGGACTGTCCACTCTACCACTGATCCTTCCTGACACCATGTCCAAAGTCTGTTAAGATACGGTCTTGCCGTCTTTGCTTCCAAGGAGCAGTCTGGTTGTACTTCTTCCAGAAGAGATCTGTTCATTCTTTCAGAAGTTCATGGTACATTCAATATTCTTCTCTAGCACCACAATTCAAAGGCATCAATTCATCTTCTGTCTTCCTTGTTCACTGTCCAGCATTGGCATGCATATGATGCATGCATATGACACCCATGGCTAGGGCAGGGCACATCTTAGTTTTCAAGGTGACATCTTTACTTTTCAGTAATTTGAAGAGGTCCTTTGCAGCAGACTTTCCCATGTAATGTGTCTTTGCATTTCTTGACTGCTGTTTCCATGGGTATTGATTGTAAGTAGAACTAGGCAAAACAAAATCCCTGACCACCTCAACCCTTTCTCCATTTATCACAATGTTGCTTACTGGTCCAGTTGTGAGGATTTTTGTTTTCTTGATGTTAAGGTGCAATCCATAATGAAGGCTGTGGCCTTTGATCTTCATCAGTAAGTGTTTCAAATCCTCTTCACTTCCACCAAGTAAGGGGGGTATCATTTGCACAACACAGGTTGCTAATGAGTTGTCCTCCAATCCTGATGCCTTGTTCTTTTTCATATAATATACTTCTCATATTATTTACTGGGTATACAGATTGAAAAAGTATGCTGAAAGGACACAACTCTGACACACCTTTCCTGACCTTAAACCATACAGTGTCCCCTTGTTCTGTTTGCGTGAATTCCTCTTGATCCACGTACAGATTCCTTAAGACCACAATTAAGTGTTCTAGAATTCCCATTTTACCCAATGTTAGCCATAATTTGTTAAGATCCACACAGCTGAATGCCTTTGCATAGTCAACGAAACGAAGGTAAACATCTTTCTGATAGTCTCTGCTTTCAGCCAAGATTCATCTGACGTCAGCAGTGATATCCCTTATTCTACATACTCTTCTGAATCTGGCTTAAATTTCTGGCAGTTCTTTGTCAATATACTGCTACAGTCACTTCTGAACGATCTTGAGCAAAATTTTACTTGCACAATTCTTCAAGTACCTTACCGATATTCTTTCAATAGCAAGACTACTGAATCAAATATTTAAACACTTTCAGAAGTGTATCTACTCAGCGCTATCTAACAGACAGTTAATTAAACTGATCAACTGTTTCATAAAAGATTTCTTCTAGAAAATAAAAATGATCAGTTCTGTGATTTACTTTTCCTAACCGAGAAAACCTACTGTGGTTGAGTTGATTCTGACTCATAGTGACCCTATATATCAGAATAGAACTGCCCCATAGTTTCCAAGGAGCACCTGGTGGTTTTGGTTAGCAGCCAGAGAACTTAACCACTCTGTCACCAGGGTTTCCTATTTTTCCTAAGTCCTAAGTATATACGTACCTTTTTTTTTTGAGTATATATGTATTCTAAAGCAACTCAGTAACACATAAATTAACTTGCACTGTATTTTTCCACCTACTAATTCTGTTTACGGAAACGCTAGCACCATAGTGGTTAAGCTATACCCCTGCTAACTAACTGCAACCCAGTTTGAATCTACCAGGTGCTCCTTGGAAATTCTGTGGAACAGTTCTCTAGCCTCTAGGGTCACTATGAGTAACAATCAATTCAATGGCAGTTGTTCTTTTAAATTCTGTTCGTGATAGTTAACACAGTGTTTACACTGACAACTGCCAATAAACTTCAGTCATTGCCTATAAGGTTAAAAGTCAAATTAAGAAAAAGATTCAAACCTGTTTGATAACAGACACAGGATCTTCAAGGAAAGATAATGGAATATTTAGCTATGTCTGAAATCCAATGTTTTAAGCTTTAATGACTTTTCCCCTAACTTCCTCTGTTACCTAGTATGTAAGTAACAGTATGGTCATAAAAGCCTGTATGACTTCTGTAGCTTTAAAGCTTCAAAAAAGGGAAAAATTTGAAGAACCACATAAAACTGAAAATAATTATCATCTACAAGAGACACATGATTTTAACCTCTCCTGAAACATGGTTTAATTTTAAATAAATAGATGTAAAATAATTATCAATTAGCTGACTGAACATTTTTTTAGACCGCCAACTTGCAAACATGGTTTTAATGGAAAAATGGAATGATCTACTCTGTATCCACCTCCAGTTTCTACCTTTCTCCCGTCATATGGCTGATGTGGAAGATGCATCTACTTATGCCTGTATGTTAGTACAATGGAAGCAGCCTTCCTGACTTGTTGAAGGTGGGGAACTGCATGAAGTCATCTTGTCTGCCATGTGGACAAAGCTGATCTGCTTTGAGAGAAAAAAATGCAGTAGATGCTGAAAGCACAGCCTGGAAACACAGGAAATATCCAGCAGTTTCAGGTTCCAGAAGTCCAGATGTCCCCTACATTCCTCTCATGTCACAACTATTCAATCTTCCTTTACTTTTCAGGAACCAGTTTGTTACCTTTTGTGCTTAAGTATTTTCACTAGTTAATACAATGTCCCTACAGTACAGGCCACAGAAGAAAACAAACCTCAAAACTAAGAAAGAAGTATGTCTACAGTGGCACTTAATACAATGATAAACCAGATAAGTTTTCTGAAATGATATTCTTATAAAGGAATTAATACCTTCTCTGGTGTTCTTAAAATTTGAAGTTTTTCACGTGCAAAATAGTTTGCAGAGCAAGATCTTCGCTGTATCATATGTTGAAGTCTTTCCAGCTCTTTCTTATAATAATCTCGTTCTTCTTCTATGCCTTTCACAAACGTATCTAATCGAGAAGGAGACCTGTCTCGGCGTTTTATTCCATGTTCTAGCCGCATCCTCTCAACTTCCAAAGTAAGTTCTTTTTCTGCAAATTAAAATGGCTAAATCTTAAAAGAATGTTGCATACATAATGTGTATCTGCCAAAGCAATTATTTCAATAACTTTAAAATTTCTTTAACATGAGTCGGATCCGACTCAACGGCACTTGGCTGGCTAACATGACAAAGTACTAAAAATCATGAGCTGTTTTATATACCACATATAATGGCTACATATATCAAAGAGGCTCATATTGACAGGGAAGAAAAACAAGAAAAGCAAAAACTAGATTGTAAGTTTACATAAAATCTAAAAAGTCCACGTCTCCCTGCTTTTGTCTTATCACTAGAGTGGATACTATTTAGTACTGTAGAATGAAGCAATACATCACACATGCTCATTTCTGGAGCCTTGAAAACACACTAAAAGGAAATCCATCTACAAATAGCTAATTACAATATGCACAATTTGAACATTGGGCTTGAATTTAATATAGCAGACATATGACAAGCTCAAACTTGAATGTTTCTCCAAAAACACAATCAGCTTTTAGCACAGACATTGCCTTTTATTGGTCAAAAACAGTCCATTACTGGCAATTTCATACAGTTCAATGAAATTTAAACGATGCTTACTGTAAGTGGCACAGCACCATTTTCAAGGCATACTGTGATTCACTCCAATCTCTAAATTCATTTAGCAGATACTTACTGAGCACTTACTACATACTTGCTTAAGCACTCACTGAAAATACAAGTAGATAAAACATAGCCAAGGTCAAACAAATAATTATTCTAAGTGTAGTATATACAAGCTACCAAAAAAAAAAAAAAAAAAATAGTGCATTGTAAACCGGAGGACAAATTGATAAATCAACCTGAGAAGTACCTAGAATGGTTAAGAGGAAATTATAAGAGTATGCTATCAAAGAAGGCAAGGAATGGATGGATAGCTGTCACTAAGAGGTCAAACAGGTTAATGAACGAAAAGCGTCCACTGTATGTAGCATAATGAAGGTGACAGATGACCTTGAGAAGAGCAGTGCTAGTGGTAACTGGGAAGAAAGGCCCAACTGGAATGGACTGAGGAGCTAACAGGTAGTTGGTGACCAAGCTGAAAGAGGAAGTATGATAATCTTTCAAGATGTTGAAGCTACCAAAAGGAGGCAAGGGTAGCTAGAGAAGAATGGGTCAAAGTTCTTTTTTTTTAAATGGGAGGAGGAGTCAGCATGTTTGAATACTAATAGTAAAAAAATCCGTACAAAGACAAAAGTTATTGGAAGGAGATAACACGTAAGTTTCTTAAAATTAGAGAGGACAGGACTTGGAGAACAGATGAAGGCACAAGCCTTGTATAAGAGAGATACTTGTCACTTGTAACAGGAAGGTAAGGAGACGAGCAGGTTTACGACCCAGGGGCAGGAAACTGGAAACTGAAGGAGTGTCCTCCTGATAGCTTCTATTCTCTCTGGGAAACAGAGGTAAGGCCAACCTATTCAGAATGCCGGTTGCAACTGGAGTCATGGGTTTAACGGGAATGGAAAACATCTGAAATGTTCACTCTAGAGACTCGGGGGCTGGAGCACTAAGAGAAACAGTGTAAGATTTCCATACAACAAATGAGGGTCCTGCTCAGGCTGGGACATTTAATTTACAACGGTATCAGCGTGTCTGGTGCATACTCAAGCAGTGTTTAGCTGACCACATATGCACATGCAGTAGGTAAATACATGGTTTGGTTATTTCACGGCTAAGGTTTTGGCTGAAAGAAGTGCCTAAAACACTGAGAACCAAGATATTTGAAATATCAGGCTGAAATGATAGGCTATAGACAGCTATGGGAGAGAGTCAACAGTAAACTTTTATACATGGTTCTACTTCAATGTATCAATTCATCTGATCTTCACATCAGCCTTTTGGGGAAGGTGCCACCATCATCCCCATTTCAGATGGGTAAACTAGAGCACAGAGAAGTGAAATAACTCACTGAGTGAGTGACAAATGAGCTAAATGGATTAACCACATGGCTGGACCTAAGCGACTGCCTTCTAACAGCAACACTGGCCCTCTTTCAATTCCTAAGACACACCAAGTTTGATGGCACCAAAGCTTCTGCACTTGCCATTCTCTCTACCTAGAGAATTCTGCACTGAGATCATTCATATGGTCAGTGTCCTCTTCTGTCCTTCAAGCTGTCAGTCTCTAATACACCCCCTACTTTAATACCTTTTATCATCTAAAGTAACTTCCTCCCTTGAGTTCTATCAGTCTAACTAGAACAAAGAGTAGGTACCTTGTGCATCTTGTTAACCACTGTGTACCCCATACCTAGAACACAGCCCACCACATAACAGGCAATTCAGAAACATCTGTCAAAGGAAGGAATAAGATCTTGTGTGTTTCTTAACCCTGGTCATTAAGGACTGGTATCTGGCAGAAACTTAGCGTATTTCACTTGTGTGTATACTCTAAGGTGATACAGAGCGTTTCCTTAGAGGCTGTATTTCAGGTGGTCCACTGTTTCAGAGCACTATTCCTTCTGGTCCTAATTCTATTATCACCTGATACAAAGAAAAACCTACTTCTACTGGTAAATCACACAAGGAGGATTCCCTAAAGCAAAGAGTTAAAACACAAAAGAATACTGCAAGTTCCTTGAGAGAGATTTGCTCCATATATAAAATACCTAGTTTGGTTTCTGGTACCTAGCAAGCACTCAAAAAAAAATTTACTGAATGAATGAAAGATAACCTATTAAGAATAAGTCAAGAGAAAGTCATAATTGCTTTTTATCGACATTTTATATCTTACCTTTATCTGCGAAACTTTCAATTTTTTTGGAAAGCCTTTGCTTTTCTTGCTCAAGCTGATAAATGACTGTTTCAAGATCTGATTTTCTCAGCAATTCTTCACCCAGTCTCTCCTTTTCTTTATGACATAAGTCTAATTCCTACAATTTTAATACTATAATTAAAATTTCTAATAAAATATCACAGCATTTTAAAATGAAAGGTTTTTTCATAAGCACATTTATATAACAGTAATTTACCTATAATTATACTCTGAATTTTTATATATATATACATATATATATACATTCTTTAGTAAATATACTATACATGTTCTATCTTATATACATAAACACACACATAGCTTTGATCAGCCATCATGGTTTCCACTAAAGTTATTACCAACTGTGGCTAAAAGCACCATAAAGCCCAAATATCGGCAGTGCTCCTTTAGGAGTGGGAGAGCCATTAGATTTTTGTTTTCTTCTCATTTGTTTAGCATATAGTCTATTTTTTTAACTATGTACTTGTGCAGTAAGAATTATAAAAGCTTTTTTAAGTTTAAAAGACGGCATAGTAAGATACAGTGTTCCAAAGCTACCATTATGTATCCTTAACTACACTGGTGGCTGTCCAGCCTCCTGTGCCCAACGGGGATAATAAAAGCAGTGCCTGGACACTGAGGGCCCACCGGGGAAGAAGCTTCTATGGATGTAAAGCAGTTTGCACAGTATCCAGAACATACTGCATAATAAATGTTAGCTATTAATATCACTATTATAACTTTAAAATACATAAACAAAAGCATTAAAGAAAAATTAAGAAAGGCCAGTAAGTCACTACAACAGTATCTTATTTTAAGCTAGCAATGCTGGAGCTTGGCCACAGGGCTCTGAGATAATCACTATGAATCACATTCAATTTTTTATAGTGTGCATATAAAAATCAACAACAAATACCTCAGCATCTACTATATACAAGGTCTTGTTCTAGGTGCTGGGAATGCAGTAGTCAGCAAACAGCAAAAAAACTCTCTACCTTCATGGAGCTTACATTCCAGTGAAAACATTACTGTTCACTCAGTTACACCATGGAGAATTTTCTATTTCTATGAGGCTCAAAAGTGGACATAATGAGGCAGATTTAGCAAACGAATCACTCCAGTGACTAAGTGAATTGGACCTGCTAAAACACTGAAGCAAAAAGGAGACTGCTATGCACACAAACCTAACATGCATACATAAATCAGTAAGTAATCTGAGCACCAACTATGTGCCAGTGCATCCTCTTTTAATTCATCTTATGTCACCTAAACATTGCAGCCAGGTAGTATAAAAAGCATATGTTGTGAGAAAACAGCAATTATTATTAGTCTTTGTTTCTAATCTTAGAGGAAATGTTTGTAATTTACCAGACTATATTAAAGAAAAAAAGAAACTTTTTGGGTGACCACCAAGGAATTCGACCTATGAGCAAAACATTCTGTCTGCCACTCCCAGATCGTGGGACTATGCTACAGGCTGACTGACAGGGATGGTTACAATTTTTCTCACTTTAAGATTATCTGAACCAACAACATGATTAGGGAGATGCTTTGCACTGCCACAAAAAGCCATGAAAGAGGGTGGAGTGCTTTCAATAGCAATCAACAACATTAACAAGTAAGTATCAATTTCTAGTTTTAACGCTGGGAAATATACAATATTTAAAGAATAAAATTTGTAACAGATCTCCCAAATTTGAAATTCACTTGCCACCTACTATACATGAAATTAAAGCATTATGAAAATAAAAACCAGCATATCCATATGATGGAATTTTATTCAGCAACATCAAAGAACAAAGTACTGACACACGCTACAACGTGGCAACAGGGATGAAGCTCAGATCATTCTGCTACGTGAAACCAACCACATATAAAAGGCCATGTAACTGTATAATTCCATTTACATGAAGTATCCAGAATAGGCAAATCTACAGAAACAGAAAGTATATTTGTGCCAGGGAGGTGGGTGGCAGGGCAGGGCAAAGAATAGGAAGTGACTGCTAATGGGTACGAAGTTTCTTCTGGAATTAGGTTGCAATAATGGTTGCGTAAATTTGTAAATATACTAAAAATACCACTGCATCATAATCTTTAAAAAGATTGACTATTATAATGTAAATTATCTCTAATTTAAAAACCTATTAGAATGTGGGCCCACACACAAAATATAGCACAAAAAACTTCCTACCATAAATTCTAGCATTTTATGTGTACAACACACAGTGTACTGTTATCTACTTACCAGCTGAAGCTTTGACATAGTTTCTTCAAGATCACGCATTTCACAGAGTTTTCTTTTAATCTCTTTCTAGGAATAAAAAATCTATTGATACATGGCTGGTAAAATGTAGAACAGTGAACTGCTTTCGACAACAGCCTGGTTGTTTCTCAAACAATGAAACCTACAGCTACCTTGTGCCCCAGGAATTCTACTCCTACACATATCTCAAGAGAAACGAAAACCCATGTCTCTGCAAAAGGCTGTACCTGAATGTTTTACAGCAGCACTACTTAAGAAACCAAACGACTTACTGTAGCTGACTTTGGACAGGTTCTCAGTTGTGAAATGGGCTCAAGCACAACGATTGTGAGGATAGGCAAAAGGTAGAAACAACCCAAATGTCCAGCGCTGGACGAATGGATACACAAAATGCAGTCCATCTATACAACTGATTAATATCTGGCTTTAAAAACGAAGAACTGATAGTATGCTACAGAATGGATGGGACCTTGAAAACATTATGCTAAGTGAAAGTATTCAGTCATTAAAAAAACCAAAAAAACATATCACATGATTTCGTTTTATCTACGCCCAGAACAGGGTAGAGAGACAGAAAGCAGACTAGTGACTGCTTAGGGATGATGGGGTGGAGGAGTAGAAGAATGGCAGATCAATAGTACAGGGTTTCTTTCTGACGTGTCAAGATGTTCTAAAACTGACTATGATCAATGAATGGCTGGGATGTGACATGGCTGCACAACCCTGTGAATATACTAAAAAACAGTGAATTATATACTTTAAATGGGTGAAATGTAAGGTATGTGAATTTTATATCAATAAAGCTGTTAAATAAAAAAGCCTATTAGGTAAATGCCTAATGTATAATAATCATCACTAAATTATACTGCATGTGAGACTAAATGTTTCGAGGTGTTCATGTTTCCTCTTAACAGTGAAGACAGATTTGAGATAGATTTGTGTTCAGTGCATTATGTGCACAACACACAATTTGTGTTCAGTGTATTATGTGTATAAACCACAATAATGTGTACAATATGCAAAAGGAAAGAGATCCAGGACATAATGAATCCTACAGGACATATGAGACAGATTTGAGGCTTCCTAATACTCAATTTCAAAGAAGAGGAGGTAAATATGAGCCTTATATTTAATCTAGTATCCTGAATGTGCCCAAGGAGCTATTTACAGTATTTGAAACAAGTAGGCAATTTGGCAATTATCTCTTGCCTGGACACTTGTAGGACTTATCTTGAGCCCTGATTTTGCGGGTATATCTCATGGCACTATCATGTCCTGATTTTCCTATCCTACTTGCTTTTCTCTATTTGCTGTTACCAGCCTGGATCCCCTGCACTGCAAACCAGAGAGCAAAATGTTAAGATTCAAATACTGTCTTGTTTTCTTCTATCCATTCTAATAACACACTTCTGTTGAACCAAGCTGTCATTCCTGAGCATTGACAATGGGACATGAGAAGCTCTGTCCAGTATACTATATGTACAATGCAGAGCAGGCTGAGATACAAATGAACTAAAACCATAAAAACAGAATTAAAACCCACTCTAATTTGTGAAGGTAACACTGCCAAAACTCAATTCAGTGACGTACCACTGATGTCTCCTAACTGGGTTAGACCTACTCCTAGGATACACAAGCTCTTTCCAAGTGACAAGGAAAACTGTATGTACACAGTTTTAAGTAATCAGTACCTAGATCCTTAACTTGGCTATATAAAATATGTTGCATCAAGTTGATGCCTACTCATGGTGAACCCAGGTGTTACACAGCAGAACTGAGCTCCACCAGGTTTTCTTGGTGTAATCTTTACAGTAGCAGATTGCCAGTCTTGTCTTGCATGGCACAGCTGAGTGGGTCTGAACTGCCAGCCTTCTGGTTATCAGTCAAGTACAGACTACCTGCACTACCCAGGAGTCTTTTTGGTTATATGTTCATACCACACCACACTGCTGCTGAGGCGATTCAAACTCAGCAACCCTACACTACTGTGTAGGACTGCCCCACAAGGCCTCCAAGAAGTACCTCATGGTTTCAAACTGCCAATATTTTGGCTAGCAGTAGAGCTCTTAACCTCTGTGCCACCAGGGTTCTTGACTATATAAAACCAACAAAGCCACTGCTGCTGAGTCGATTCTGACTCCCAGCAACCCTACAGGTCAGAGTAGAACTGACCCATCATTTCCAAGGAGTGGCTGGCAGATTTGAACTGTCTGCTTCTCGGTTTAGCAGCTGTAGCACTTAACTAGTGCACCAGGAGGGTTTCTATAGTCCTTAAAAGTGATTCACTTGGAAACATCGTTATGCTCTGGGTATCACATAAAGTCTCCTCCCCCACCTTCTCTTTGACAACTGCCTTTCTCCCATTTCTCAAAGGAAAAGCATACATCTCACTCATATCATAATGGCACCCTGTCTTGAGATATTAAGAAAAACACAAACTTTTGCCAGCACCAGCAAAAAAGCTAATCTAAAATATTGAGGCTAGATGAAGCCTCTAATTAAGATACTATTTCCTCCTATTATATATAATTAAGGGATACAGTTCCAACATAGTTTTGCTTTTTAATCTAATAATTATCAACATTAGTAGTATATTTGTCATTCTTATTCACTTATTACTAATAACTGTAATGATAACACTATTCACAGGAAAATCTTAACACTTTGAACTTTAAAATCACAGTGTTATATTTTTGAAAACTAAAAAGTTCAGCTTACACCTATTTATATTGTAGATGGAAACCTAGTCATGTAGTGGTTAAGTGCTACAGTTGCTTACCTGAAGGCTGGCAGCTGAAGTCCACTAGGGGCTCCTTGGAAACTCTATGGGGTACTTATACTCTGTCCTATGGGGTTTCTATGAATTGGAACTGACTCAAAGGTAATAGGTTTGGTTTTGTGGTTTTATATTATAGACCAATGATCAAAAAAAGGAATTTATGTAGAAAAATATATTAAACTAGAATAATTTTCTGCAGAAGAGTAAAATGGAAATAGGATTTCAAACAAAGATGGTAAATAACACAAAATATCTGATTACTAAGAACTCAGCCATGTATATGTAGTCCTAAGGCTATAGCAGAAAAAAAAGCCCAAGCATAGATATCTAAAGGACTCAAGCTTACTGTGTTCCAGATTAATAAACATCCCCACAACCTAGACAGACCATCACCTTTGCTTCTCCAATTTCTTTATCAGCAGTCTCAAGCACTTGTTCTTTATGTCTTTCCAATTGCTGTGCTAACTGGTCTATTTCAGTTAATTCTTGGCAGAGTTTTTCATTTTTGTTACTTAAATGAACAACTTCTGTAGTGACTGTTTCCTTGGTTTCCATAAGTTCTTGTATATGCTTTTCCAGGTCTTTATTAGCTTGCTGAAGAAAGTCAACCTAAATTGAATTTGCACTTTATTAAGGCATAGGAATTGGAAAATCATCCTAAATCATGAACTTTTACAGTAATATTTCAAAGATGCATTTTTAAAGATAGCAAAAATTCACGCCACAGCTATTTTACTTGCAAATTTACGTCGTTCTCATTTGCTAAACTGACAATGTGTAGTTTTGATAAAAATATATATCCATTGGCTTTGATTTTGAAACATATAAAAGGAAAGGATATTTAAGAAACTCATATGAACTTTTTCCCAACACAGTTTTGAAAATGTAACAAGAACATCAGTGACAATATTACTCTAGACTGTTCTGTCCATATAATAGTCACCAACAGCTATGGAGCACTTAAGATGCAGCTAGTTTAAATTATGTGGGATACACAGATGAAAGTATCACAC
Source organism: Heterohyrax brucei (assembly GCA_028571685.1). Lineage (NCBI taxonomy): Eukaryota > Metazoa > Chordata > Mammalia > Hyracoidea > Procaviidae > Heterohyrax > Heterohyrax brucei. The sequence goes on from CM053143.1 coordinate 137,419,023, forward strand.
TAAAAAAGTGAAGTACTACTGAAACTCTTTTCAAAAAGATACACGCAGAATATCAAAGATTACATCAAATACAGAAAAAAAGTAAAATATGCCACTAATGATTTTTAATATTGATCACATGTTAAGTAGCCAGCCAAAGCCAAGTGCCGCCAGTCTTGATATACTGCAGTGAATAAAATACACTATTCAGATTAATTTCCCATTTCTTTTTACTTTTTACAATCAGGCTGCTAAAAAATTTAATTACATACATGGCTCACATGACATTTCTATTCAACAGCACTGCTCTAAAGCTATTAGCTAGTATTTCTGACATTCTCTCTTCCAGTTGTAGCCTAGGCAGCTCTGACAGAGACAAAGTTCTCCAGCTCACAAGTTGTGTTTAGTGAGTGCCCCTGCTCTCTTTCCTTTAGGACAAATGAACAGCAAGGGAATCTACTACACAGGTAGAAATACACTGTACACTTTATTTGTTTACCTTTTGTAAAAATCTTTTTTCATTATAAAAAACATATTCATAAAATTTTTAAAGATAATATGACATGCATATAACAGAAAGAAGACGTGTGCTGTCACTGGGCAAGGAGAGCAGAAGGAGCTGCAGATAGGTGGACATGCAAATTTAATTTGGATTGTATACTTTCACTCAATCACAATAAAAAAGTAAAAAATTTCATAAAGAATATTTAATCACTCAGAGATAAACTTGGTTAGCATATTTTGGTGTATTCTCTTCCAATGCTTTCTCTCTCTTGAGGTATATTCACATTTTTAAACACCAAATTTAAGATCACATTGTGCCTACAGCTGATTCTTCTCTTCTAAATATTTAACATTTATGATGTGTATACGTTCCTGGCTCATTAAATATTCTCTGAAAATACAACTTTTCAATACCTATACTCTGAAATACATAACCATTCCCTAATTTCTGGAAACTTCTACTCTACTAGATTCTTCTCAGCATAAGCAATACTTCAGTAAGCAACCCACAAACCATTACAACATTATGATTTTACACACTCAGTGAAATAACTACAAAAGCCATTACCTGAACATTCAAATGAGCAATAAGCTTCTCATTGGTTTTATTCCTACTCTCCAGTGTGAGGATATCAGAGCAGCGACCACCATCCAGTGCCATTGATAGTCGTTCTATCTCTTGTTCTCTTAGCTCAATCTGATGACACAAAACAGAGCTATCATTTAAAAAGAAAATCTGATTCTGAACTCAAATGACTAACATCAAACTAACAATTTATTTGAACATAACTTTTCATTTTTTCTTATGTCCTATAAGAAACTAACATTCATACACGTGCATATCCATAAACACATGGAATTACAAAATATATATATACACCAGGGCAAACGTAAACAACACAGAAAACATCTAGAGCTTTCCTAAGTATTTTTATTGACTAGATTCTTCTTAATCCAAATTTTTTTTTTCTTCCTCTAAGATTAGGCAACATTTATACCCACATACATGCTCAAGTACTGAAGTAAGCCTGAACTATCTTGCTGCTTGATGGAATAAACGAAAATAAAGGAATGAATGTATTACACTACGAAAAGAGAATTACCACTGAAACTCAACGATATTAAAAAAGAAACAGAAGTGAATTGAACTAGTTATCTATTACTTAGAAAGAAATAGACATAATCAAAAAGATCACTGTAAACCATGAACTCATACTAACTAACATGCAAAAATTTGCAAAAACTCACACATTTTCAAGCTGTGGTTTTCTTTTCCAAAAAACTGAAATCAAAAACCAAGCATTTAATTCAGCAAACAATTAAGGAGGAGAGCATTAGGTATACAAAGATGAAAAAAACATGATGCCTGACCTCTAAGAACACAGAGACTACAGGAAAAACTAGCATAGCAAGAAAATCAATAATTATTATACAACATGGTGTTTGGTGACAGAATAAAGGACACAGGTACATGGCACCAAAGCAGTTTAGGGAATGAAGTGCTTTACTCTGCATAGTGTTTGTGTAAACCAGTGTAGGTCTTACCACAGAAATATATCCAAGCAGCCACAAAGAGAAGGTAAGGGGGATAGTCCAGGCAGGGACACAGGAGCATAAAGCAAGGAATAAGGGAACAGAAGTGGTGCACTGCAGCTGGATTGTAAACTGCAAGGGAATCAGTGGCTGGAAATGAGTCTGAAGAACTAGGCAGGAACTAATTATTCCAAGCACTGAATCTTCTTACGGAGCTTAGGCCTCTGTTAAACAAAGAGATTTGCCTGTTTTTAACAGAAAAATAATATGATCTGAGTTTTTGAAAGACTACTCTGAACCAAACATGAATTTGATCAGAATAAAACCAGAGCCAGGGAAACTGGGGTACAATGGGTTCACTTAGGTAGCCTTTCTGGCCCTGGGTTTGTAATCCACCTAAGACGACTGGTTAGGTTGCAACTCTGTTACAGATGTCCCACCTTGAAACTGACAAGGAGTTTTCTTTATAAATGGCCAATCCCACAGATGTTTTGGAGGCCTGATCAGAAAGAACTGCAAGGGGAGCACGACCTTTGAATGGGGGATCCTGTGTTAAGTACCCCGCATGCCTGGTAAAAAGCTAAATGTGGGTCAATGCCTGTAACACTGAGCCAGCAACACTTGAGACCGGCTTACAGAACACAGCGGGCCTGATGGCATAGCAAAACAGTGGCTTGAAGCTAGCAGGCACTTGGAAGACCCTGTGTAGGGGGGTCTGCCAGGGAAGGGCAGAGCCAGTGGTGAGAGACTCACAGCAAATGCATGTGGGCCCTGGACAGCAGGTGGGAGCTGTGCGGGAGGCAGGGGGCATGGCAGCCAAGGTGGCCTGGAAGCCAGGGTAGCATAAAGCTGGCACCTAAACTGCTGTGCACCTGCTCCGCCTGAGCCACAGTAGGATCACGCAGTGACATAAAGAGGGACCTCAGTTTTATGGGATGGTAAATGGGTCCCCTCTGAGATGTAAACAGGTCCCTTTTCTATAAAGCAAGTCATACATGTGGTGGAGGGGAGCCTGGTTTACCATAAATCTGTTCCTATTGTTTGCTTTCTATACATAACACTGGCTTCCTTTGTCAACACTTTGTGAGTGCCTTGTGTATACAACTCAATTATACTGGGTGGACACAGGACCCATGCAGTGGCTAATGCCACTAGGAGAATCCTTATCCCAGCAGGCTTACTGCTGCTTGAAATTTTCAAGCAATCTGTAGTGCAACACAGAGACCTGTTGGAGGAATCTGTGTGAGAGATGATCCAAGCCTAAAATAAAACAATGGCCTAGGGCTTAACAAATGAAATACATTCATTTAGTACCTAGGCAGGAGAACTGACAGAATGTGGTGAGTGGTATTATGAAGGGAAGAAAGACTCCAGAATGTAGGCTTTGGCAGATGGTGATGCTACCTGCCAAGGTAGAGAAGACAGGATGAACAACAGACTTCAGGAAGACGATAAGTTCAACACTAGGTAGGTGAGTCTGAAGAGCCTCCCCGCAGGCGGAAAGGCCTGTGTGAAGCTCAACACATGAGTCCGAAGCCCAGCAGAGAGGTTTGGGACAGAGGGAGGTTTAGAAGCCATCAACATACAGACAGAATTTTAAACCAAGAGAGCAGATGAGGTCACCTGAGAAAACACAGAGAGGACAGAGTCACAGATAGAAACCTAGGAAACAGTACTATTTCAAGGAGCAGGAAGGGAAGAAAAGCAGAGGCTACATGGTAAAAGGGAAACACAAGAAAATCACAGAAAATGAAGTCAAAGAACAGCTTCAGAGAGAATTGATCAATCATGTCAAATACCACACAGTAAGTTAAGGAATATAAAGACGAAGTCTCCTTTGGATTTAGCAATTAATGTCACTGGTGATACTAACTAGAAAAATTGATTTAATGAGAGGCAGAAGCCAGACTGTGATAGGTCAGGAATGAACAGAGAAGTGCACGCGTAAAGTGAGATCACTCTTTAGAGAAGTTCGCAGGAGGGGAGCAGAAGGGACTAACAGCAGGGAGAGGCAGGTAACAATTTTTTTTAAAAGACAGATGTTAAGGATGACAACAGCAGTATCTCCTCACAGGATGTTAGTGAAGACACAACAGAATAACTAAAGTGGCTATATGTGTTTGGTAAAGAAAGAACAGTTTGTTAAGGAGAATGGAGGAAGCGTGGTTGGCCTCCAAGCACAGGTAGAAAGACTTAGACGGGAAGAACAGCACCTTACCCATGAGTCATAGGGAGAGCACGAGTGTGACTGTCACTCCTTGTCAAGGTAGAGAGAAGTTTAGTCAGATCACATCTCGAGAAGGGAGTATGATGAGGCAGGGAAAGAGCTTAAGGAAACAGCAACAGATGGAACGTGCTGGGGCAAAAAAAAAACCTCAACTGAAACTTGAGTTAAAAATACAATCAATACCAAGAGAGTGGTTTCAGTCAGAACTGCCAGGCAATCTCCTCCAAACGGCTCAGGCACCTAACAGAGATGGTAATGACTGTCCAGTTTATGTTCATTAAGTACTTTGAAAAAACAGGACTAAAGTGGTTATGAACTGAAAAAAAATAGCAATTAACTCACGTACAAAATGGTATTTTCAACATCTTCTAAAGAAAGCTTTTTTGGGGTTACTGCATTACTATTCCTTTTCTTTTAAGTCAATCTCTAGCTAAATAATCTTCAAAGTACTTCACAAACTTAACAGTTATACCAACACATAAATTACATCTATGTGTGTATGTGTAGATTCACTTCACTCCAAAAACTGCAGTCATGTGCAGAAAATGCAATGTTACCCAGTTTAAACTTCAGTAAGCACAGTAAGAAAAACAGCCTGTAATTACTCAAATCAGAATGCAGCCAAGACACCAGCAGGGGGTATGCAAAAACAAAACTTGTTACCATGATGAACTCTAACTTTGCTTCTCCTGATTCCCCTGCTTTAGAAAACTTTTTAGGAGGTACTAGCGTTTGTAGTGAAAGGACACACAAAATACAGCACCAGGGAGGAGTAACTGCCAAAGAGACTTACATTCAAAACGACAAGATCTTAAGAGTATAAAAATTATAAAGAACACTATTATAAAACATAACACACTTCAATAAACACTTCCTAACACTGAAACAGTAATATGGTTGCAAAATTGTGCTTAGGCAAACGCATGAGTCATCTAAAGACAGAACAAAGCAAAAGAAAAACTATTTCAGTTCATAATGGAGAATGGATCAAGCAATCTAAAGCCATCTAAGACACTTCAGCTATTAACTCTATTAATATACTTATGAAAAAAAGACAAAAGTTGTATAAAAAACAGGATAGTGACAAATATGACATAATCCAATTATATTTTCAATCACACATACCCATCTCAATCCTTACTATGCAAGTAAGTAAAATTGTACCTGCTTGTTATAATCTCTCACTCCACTTTCCATTGCTGCTAACTTTTCTTGTAACTGACAGACTTCCTGCTGAAGTTCTTGAATTCTGGAACACAGTTATAACTAACGTGAATATGGCTTTGTTAAGAAATACAAAATGACAAGACATGAAACTAAACTCACTCTTCTGTAAATTCTCTACGTTTTGTTTCTCAATGAAGTATAAATACGGTGTTGTGTCAAAAGGTTCCAAATTCTCAGTACTGCAGTGTATCTCCTAAGAGTTAACTTCAGAAGAATAAAAAAATGAGTTGTAAACAGTTTGACATTCAAATCCATTATACAGTATCTACTGTCTTACTTACCTCGTGCTGACACAACAGAAATACCACACATGTGGGGTATTAAGAAGTTTATTTTCTCATAGTTTAGAAGGCCACAGGTCCAAATGCAGGGCACTGGCTCTATGGGAAGGCCTTTTCTGTCTGCTGGCTCTGGAGCACAGGGCTTGTCTCTTTCAGCTTCTCCTTCTGGGTAGTTTTCCTGTGGGTTGACATCTCTCTTCCCCCATCTGTACCTGCTCACTTGCTTTTAATCTGTTTTATATCTCAAAAGAAATGGATTCAAGATATATCCTACAAGAATCCTGTCTCATTCATATAATGAAGCTAACCACTTATAAAGATGATTATAACTACAGGCACAGAGGTTAGGATTTACAACATATATTTTGGGGGGAGTGTGGTTCAATACCTAACACATACTGTTTCATTTGGATCCTTAGGACAACTCTTTAGGGGTACTGTTGTCAGTTCTTAAGTTCAGGGACCTGAGAGTCCAGGAGGTCTGACCAAAAATGCACACCACCATTAAATGGAACGAAGGCCTGAAACATGTTTTCTGACCCTGTATTGCCTAATAAACTACCTGTCAGCCATAGGAGAAAAAAAAAAAAAATCAAGAAACGATACAATTGTCCAAGTGACTACAGCGAAAATCTTTTTCCTTTTGGAACTCCAGTTAATTCTAACAGTATCAAGATTTTGTCCAAATTACCATTATTTTACAACTTCCCACTTTGTCGTGCATTAATACAAAAATGGCATAATCCACTTTCATACTGGCATGATAAAGCCTGAAGTTTCGTGTGCTTTTAACAGAAAATTTCTATGGAGTGGAGTACATGAGGCTGGACACAGCTTGTTCCTGCAACCATCAGAACCAATGCTTCCTATTAACCGGGGTTCAGGATAAGAATATGTATGCAACTGTCCCCATGCATGCGTGAGTGAATACAAACAAATTATGTATATGCAAAAACTAATATTAACAAAGTAATCAAAAGAGACTAGAGCGTCTGGGGATCTGACAGAAAAGTGTTATGGAAAAAGAGAAAGGCAGAAGATGACACATATGCAGCCCAAATAATACTAACCAAAGTAGATTATTATCATGCTAAGCAAACACTACTACTAACACATTAGAGAACGTGTGATAACGCTAACAGAAGAAGAAAGCACAAAATATTTTACAGGTAAAGTCAGCTAATTGTACAAGTACACGATTCTGTGTGAAAATAAGTAGGCAAAGGAATCCTAATTAATATCTCTAACCAATACTCTTTTTCAGAGTGTTATATTCATAGTAATACAGTAGGAAACACTCTGCAGAGTCAATTTATTGAAACAGTTACTAAACTTAGCCATTTCCACTAGTACATTCCATATTTGGAAACCCTAGTGGCATAGTGGTTAAGTGCCACAGCTGCTAACCAAAAGGTCAGCAGTTCAAATCCACCAGGCACTCCTTGGAAACTCGGTGGGGAACTTCTACTCTGTCCTGTATGGTTGCTATGGGTTGACACAGACTAGACGGCAGTGAGTTTGGTTACTCCATTACTTTGAAATGCTTCTCCAGCAATGACCACAGATGCTTTCCCTAATGCTGTCTTGCTCCTTTGGACCCTTTACAATTTTCTTAACGACATATTGTGTATTTCTCTTGTCTTACCTTGATTACTGGACTGTCAGCTTCTCAAGAGCAGCAAAACAATCTTACCTTTATATCCCCAAGCAATTATCCACTGCAAGGCCCATAAGGGCTTAAGGAAGTTTTAATTACATGGAATCTGTATCTGATTTAAATTTATGGATCAACAAGCATCAATCACGAAACAAGACTTCGAGAGCCAGTTTCAAATCTATTCATGTTAAACTGTCACTTGACTTAACTGTGAATAATAAATGGCTCTTACTTGATGATGAAACTAAGCATCAGAGCAACTCTACAACCAGAATATAATTAAAAAAAGAATGTTGACATACCCTGAAAAATGTAATTAATGTCACCAAACAATCTGTATAGAGTGTCAAACAGGAAGCTAATCTGCTGTGTCAACTTTCATTGAAGACACAATACAACATTGTTTAAAAAAAAAAAGAAATAAAGTAACTCTACAGAAATAGATTCTAGATGGTACTATAAAGCAAATGTTAATGGAAACAATAGGTATGTAACTTATTTGAAATCTAAGTTTCAAAATATGTAAAAATATTGAATCATTCAGGAAGTATGGGCAGTTTGACTTACAACTTGCCTGCCTTTTCATATTATGTAAATTTCCTCCCTTTAAAATGACTGAAACAACTCCCTACTCAAAACAAATTCATCACACTTTCTGTTGCTGCAGGTACAGCTTTCAAACCACTGAAAAGGTTTCCATCTTTTTCTTGCACTAAAAAAACCAAAAACTCATTGCCTTGAAGTTGATTTCAATGCAAAGAAACTCTACAGGGCAGAGCAGAACAGCCCCCTACCGTTTCCAGGGTGTACCTGGTGAATTCAAACTGCCAAGCTTTGCTTAGCAGCTAAACTCTTTAATCAGTGGGCCACCAGGGTTTCTCTTGCACTAAAAAAAAAACCTCAACAAACTCATTGCTATGGAGTCGATTCTGAATCACAGCCACCTGATAGGACAGAGTAGAACTGCCCCATAGGGTTTCCAAGGATAGCTTGGCAGACTCAAACTGCCAACTTTTTGGTTAGCAGCCATAGCTCTTAACCACTGTACAATCATAGCCACTTATACTAAAGTGAGGCTAAATAAGACCTGTAGCCACCTATCCTGACTTACCTAGAAATTCAATTTACAGACGCGGGAAAGGATCGTCTTTGTAACCCAAGGACTGCCTGCACTCACCGAGGGCCTGTGCAAAATTCTATGCTAAGTACTGGAGGACACAACAGCTATAGCAAAGCCTACGATTAAGCAGTTCACAGCTGACTCAGTAATCAATTGACTAAAGCAACAGAAAATTATTTAATCTACCTGTTATCAGCCACTTGCAGGAGGTCTGCAATATAAGGGTCCTCTGGCTGAGGAACTGGATATGAAGTGACTTCAGAAGGAGGAACTGGTTCATCAATTTGCATGCGTTGGCGCCTGAAGGCAATACTTCTTTTCTTGCCGCCTAAAAAAGTATATATTTAAAAAATTCAGAAAAATAAAATAATGCATTGTCTTAGAATTAAATAATACAGAAAGTTAACTTTTTTGTTTTAAAGGATGTCTCTAGCTCAAGTTGTTAGGTACCATCAAGTCAGTTCTGACTCACAGTGACCCTACGTCAAACAGAACTAAACACTGCCTAGCCCTGTGCCTTCCCGACAATCGCTGCTGTATTTGAGCCCACTGTTAAGACCACTGTGTCAGTCCACCTTGTTGAGGGTCTTCCTCTTTTTTGCTGACCCTCTACTTTACCAAGCATGGTAAAAAGATTGGTCTCTCCAGATACCATGTCCAAATTATGTGAGATGAAGTCTGGCCATCCTTGCTTCTCAGGAGCATTCTGGCTGTACTTCTTCTAAGACAAATTTGTTCTTCCGCAAGTCCACAGTATAGTCAATATTCTTCACCAACATCACAATTCAAAGGCATCAATTCTTCTTTGGTGTTCCTTATTTACCACTCAGCTTTCACATGCATATGAGGCAACTGAAAGCACTGTGGCTTGGGTCAGGTGTACCTTAGTCCTCAGAGTGAAATCTTGGCTTTTTAATCACTTGAAGAAGACTTTTGCAGACTTGTCCAATGCAGTATCATTTGATTTCTTGACTGCTGCTTCCATAGGTAGTGATTATGAATTCAAGTAAAACAAAACCCTTGACAGCATCAACACCTTCTCCTTTATCGTGATGCTACTTATTGGCCTGGCAGTGAGGATTTTTCTTTTCTTTATGTGGAGAGATACAATTCATGCTGAAGGCTATAGTCTTAGATTTGCATCACTAAGTGTTTCAAGCCCTCTTCATTTTTAACAAGGAAGGTTGTAGGTTTTTCCTCGTAACAATGGCTCACAAAATTTTTACGCTTTCTTCATTTTTTAAAGTTCTTTTTTTCTGATTTTATAATGAAGTCTTGTGAATTTCCATTCTTCACAATGTTAACTATAATTTGTTACAATCCACATGGCTGAATGCCTTTGCACAGTCAAAAAAAATTAGGAAAACATCTTTCTGGTATTCTCTGCTGTCAGCAAGCTATCTAACATCAGCAATGGTATCCGTCATTTCACATCCTCTTCTGAATTTGGCTTATCTTTCTAGCAGTTCCTTGTTGATGTACTGCTACAACCACTTCTGAATGATCTCCAACAAAATTTTACTTGTGTGTGATACTTACGATACTATTTGGTAATTTCCGCATTGTGTTGGGCACAAATACAGATCTCTTACAGCTGGGTGGCTAGGAGCTATCTTCTACATTTCTTGTCATAGAGGAGTGCTAACTAAAATTTATCTGTCAATAAAATGTTTTCTGCCTCACATATACATCACTTACCTTCATCTTCAACTGAAAAGTCCATTTCTGAAAGCCTCAAGAAGACATGGTTATAAGAAAAGTTTCATTTGCTGAATACTTGGCTCATATGCCAGAATTTGCTGTTCCTCCACTAGATGAGGATCAGACACAAAAAGCTGCATGTGTCTTTGGTATACTCTATTATGATCTCAAGAAATCATCACTAACAGAAAACTGTGCAATGCAGAGCCTAAGGCAGGCAGAACAAAAATACACATTCATTCCATAGTGTCAAAGTACAGATGACTAAAATTTTCACTAGCAAAAGTAGTATGTAATGGAGTGTTATCAGTAAAACATTTTATAATATGAACCAGAAGGGAATTCTTTCTGATCTTTAAAAGTAGGAAATTAAAAAAAAAAAAAAAAATAGACACACCCTGCGTTGGTCCAAACCAAATGGATATTTACCTTTTTAAGCATTTAACTAAGATTAGAAGTATATTTGAATGACTAGAAGATTCTCATGAACAACATAATCTACCAATTTGTCTTCATTAAAATCCTAACAAATTTTGTACACAGGCATCCTCTGGATTACCAGCTCCATTTCTACGTTTGTCTTTGTTGAATTTCTACATAAGTCAAAACCATTAAGCATGGCTCAAATCTAATGTCAGTTAGTCAAATGTCTTAGTATATAGCCTGTAGTGTACCTTTTTATACACAAAAAAATTAAACATTTCCAGATACCCTAAAACATCTTCAACATAATACAGTAATAATAATAAAAATGTTTTGCCACATGTCACAAAGTAGCAACCATCTGTGATTACAAACCATTTTACGTATCTCAAATTTTTAATTGAATAAGCTTATGGTGGCTGGTTTGTAACTACAGGTTGTATGTAAGTGGGACATCTATGACCTGAGGATTGTCTGTCCTCCTCTCTCTCATTTCAGAGAAAACTGGGTCGAAAGTATTCAAATGATCGGCTTATAGTTACACACCTAAACAAAAATAACCTCTCTGTCTTGACTTTCTTGCATTACCTCCAAGTTTTCTTCCATGGCTCCTTCTCCTCCGTTTCTTTCAAAGGCTCTATTCTTCCACCAGTTCTTACATGCCAGTTTCCCTAGGTTCCATCTTGGTTCTGCTCTCTTTCCTATCTGTGTAATCTCATTAGATATTCCTATCATGAGTGTTGAATCTCAAATGGGAACCTCCATCTGGGGCCACACTTCTGAGAACAGATCCACATACATATTCTACTGCTTAGCAGAATCAGGACATGAATGTCCCATGGGTAGAGCATCCTCAATATACCCAAAAGTGGACTTCTGCTCCACTTCCCACATTCTTTATCCTGAAAAATAGCAGCACCACCCACCCACTCACTCACTGGCAACAGAAACCTGAGGATTCCTTTACTTCCCAAATCTGCCATATTTAGTCATGAAATTCTATTAATCACATATCCTGAATCTCTCTTGTACTTATCCCATTCTTTCCTCAGAAACACCTGATTATTTTCTTCTTGGCCTTAATCTTCTAGCTACTTCTGAGATTTTCTAGCTGCTTTCTGAGATTTTAGCTTACAATTTCTCTCTCTGTCTTATTTCCTGTCAACACAGACTCCAGAGATTTTTCCCATATCCTGCCCTCACAGTTCGTAATTCCTCAACTCTCATGAGTTTCCTCTCCCCAAGCAGCTTTAGGCTCATGGTACCATGACTACACTTTGGGCCTTGTCATTACAAATGTTCCAGATTCTAGATTTTCACACCTGAAATTCTATTCTGAGTACAACTTTCATCACTCCAACCTAATTACTTTTGATTCTTACCATTCTCTTTAGTCCCTTAGTCTCTACCCATCTCATTTCCCAGCAGCCTCATGAGCTTCACGTCCATCATCTTGACCCCATGGTTCAAATAGCTCAAAGATGTCATCAATCAGTGACATTGAAGATTACTCTACCAGCCTATGCCTGGGCAATCACCAACACTGGACACACTCTATCATTTCTTTTCTTTCAGAACTGCTGAGCACAAAACTAAAAAATAAACTACAAAAGCATATATAGCCAAATGTTTCTTTAATAAGCATGGGTTAGTTTTATAACAAGTACATAAAAAAAAAAATGTAAAGAATTTAAATATATAATTAGGGAAATAAAACTTCAGTATTAAAGTTGCATCAGCTGTATCTAATACCAAACAAACACACTGCTGTCAAGTCAACAGAACAAACTACCCCATAGGGTTTCTAAGGTCTTATATCTAAACAGAAGCAGATTGTCCCATCTTTTTCCCAAAGAACAGATGATGGGCTTGAACTGCTGACCAGTGCACCACCAGGGCTCCTGTGTCTGTAACTAAGAAGCTATTACTGCACACACTATTATACTACATGTGTTGTACAAAATACTATCTGGATCTTCAGATATAAACCAAGAAGTTTATGTGGCTAACCAAACACATATCTTCTCAAGCACTAAACTCTAAACATGAAAATCCTAAGTCCTAGTCCTGGCCATTTTTGGTAGCTTCAAAAGATTAAATGTGTAAGTACTTACCTGGAGTTTGTACTACTGCATGCAAATTCTTTTCCTGAAGTAGTTGTATTTTTTCATCCTTAGCTTTGCTCTCTTTTTCCAAAAGTTTGAGTTTATGAACATACTGGTTATTTAGAAATTTCATATCATCTGTTTCACGTGCACACTTCTTAAGTGCAGCTTTCAACTCTTAAAAAAGATCCAAAAACTGTTTTAAAGATGAAGATATCCATGAAGTTGAACCCTTCCGTAAAACAAAAGTCTCATCAACTTCAGAGGTTCTACCTGATTTTTAAGCATGCTGTGTCTGCAAGTCTGTCTTTTCCACTACTACCAAACTGGAAGTAAGTCACTTAGCACAAAAGGGGATTATATTTTTCTACTGCTCAGTGCTCAGTGAACCTAAAAGAAATCCTAGCTCTTAACTTGGTAAACTCAGTATGAACTGAAGGGATTATAAATTCACTCCAGGTTTTTGACAAGGCTTTCTACTGAGTGGAAAAAAAATTTATGAATAAGATAACCATATAACTAATCTTTTCTCAAAATCTTTGAAATGATCCTAGTCTACCTTCTAGTCAAAGACCAGCTATTAAAACTTCATGGTTCTATACATCTATAGGGTATCATCTTGCTGACCTCTGGCTGGAGGAAGGGGAGTGGACGGAGAGGAGGGGAAAGGAGACTGTTGGGAGGATGAGACATGTATGGAGCAGAGAGGAATAGTGTGCAGTCACCGGACAGGGAGAGCAGTGGAAGCTGCATATAGGGGGGCATGTAAATTTACATGTGAATGTACATTTTTACTCAGTTATGTTAAATAAAAAAAAAAAAAAAAAGACCAGCTATTAAAGAATCAGAGTGACACCTGGATTTCACTTCTACGACATTTATTTTCAGTGGGATAAAAAAAAAAACATTTCAAGCACACTCCCTCAATTTCACTATATAGCATTCTATGTAGCATTTTTAGTTCTAAAAATTTAATCCACATGTAGAATGGCCAAACACACCTACGAATGCACATTCACATTCTGTCTCAGGAATTTTTCAACACACCCTAGAGCAGCAGTTCAGGAGCTATTAGCAGAAAGACCACCGCATTTTCTTATCAACAGTTTTAAACTTAAGACTTTTGCCTTCCCCACTTCACCCTGCTTATTTTAGACACATCAACAGGAAAGACCAGTCACTAGAAAAGGACATCAAGTTTGGTAAAGAAGGAGGTCAGCGAAAACAAGGAATACCCTCAGTGAGGTAGACCGGCTGAACCATACCGAAAATCATGAAGATGGCAGAGGATCCAGCCAGAGTTCATTCTGTTATATACAAGGTCACCATGAGCAGTAGCCCACTTCACAGTGAGTATTAACACCACCACATTATAAAACAAAATGTTGTGTTGAAAAAAAGACCAATTGCACTTACCTTTAATCTGTTGGCCTGACTGTTCTCTCAGTTTCATTAATTCCAGGTATAATTCATTATTTTCCTTGCATAATCGTGCATTTTCAACCTTATAGGGTTCCAAAACAAAATCAAAATTGGCACTTTCTTTTTCAGCTTTCACAGCAGTTAATTTTGATTTTCGAAGGCTCTCTGTTGTATGAACTAGGTCACTAAAATTAAAGAAGAGACAACATAAACACAAGGAAGCATTCTATTAACTTTCCAGTAACTAAAAATAGATTTCTAAACAAGGCTTGGAAACCCTGAGGTTTCCAAGGTCTAACTCTGGGGGCGTAGTACTAGGTCTGCTAACCATAAAGTTGGCAGTTTGAATCCAAGAGGTGCTCTCTGGAAACTCTATGGAGCAGTTCTACTCTAGCCTATAAGCTTACTATGAGTTGGAATCAACTTGACGGCAGTGCAATTTTTTGGAAACAAACTGTACAATATGTGTTAATAACAAATGAGCTCAAATTACAAAGACGTTTTTTAAAACAACACTAGCATTCTTTAAAGGTACCAACAAGTCCTAAAATTTTTCTCAAAACAATATTAAAAGTTACAAAACACACACATTCAGAAATAGCTTTGAGTCTCCCTTCTCAGTCATTCACCATGTCCAATCAGTCACCTGATGCAGTAGAATATGTGAAATTTATTTTCCCATCCAGCAAATATTTAGATATTGGGTTGCTATGAGATGGAATGAATTCCAAGGCAATGGGTTTTTTTTTGGTTTATATACTGAATGCCTGGGGTACAAAAATGAACAAGAATTGGTCCTTTGCCTCCAAGCACATAGACTAATGGAATCTTCACTCAGTATTTATCGAGCAGGGGCCCCCATGACACCCCCATTGTCATGGAGCTTATCATTCCACTGAAAGTTTATTAAACAGTTATTATTTCAATGCCTTCTATGTGTCTAGCCCCTTACAGATCTAACAATGACAAAGCAGAAGTCTTGGTTGGTCTCATGGGGTTTACATTCCAAAGGGAAGACAAAAACAGGTTTCCAGCAATGATAAGCAATTAAGGTAACATGTAACAGATGTGACAGGGTCATACAGGACACGTAAACTTAGAAACTAACTAGGCACCAGGGCAAAGGAAGAGCAGGAGGAGAAACGGGCTCTACAGGCAGACAGAGCAGCATGTGACAGAGTGCATGGTACGTGTAGGGAGGTTCAAGTACTTGGAGACATGAGAGATGAAGCTGCAGAGAAAGGCACAGCTTAGATCATGAAAACTTTAGGAGGCCATGTTAAAGATCACAAAATAATTTTTATCTACTCTTTCCATCATCATTACTTATAGTCCTATTCAAAAGCCTAAGGAATTTCTCTACTTCAGTTTCAAACCACTCCAATAAAGCTCTTACAGAAAAAAAAAAATCACAAAGAACTTCTCAGTTAAGATAACCTGTAATAGCCAAAGCAATAACTAACAACATATTAGAGAGTCATTAACAGTAACTGAAGACCAGTGAAGAAGACACAGAAGGAAAGAGTATCTCCTAACTATATCAGAAAACTAAATTAAAAAAAACATAACACTACATACACAGAAAACACTCAAAACATATACTCTTAAAGAATGGTGACTTCCCCTGAGTTTTTCAGTGTGGAACTCAGGGAAGTACCATCAGTGGACAAACATACGGGCTTTAGAAGATTTCAGAACTTTTCAAGAAACTAACGATTTCTTTACTGAAGGATGAAGTTCAATCAGAAACAAACAGGATCAAGAAACATTTAGATTTAGAAACGTATTTTCATGTTTACCTGAAAAGTTTCTCTACCAAAGGTAGGCACTCCACTGTCAAAGTCTGGCGATACCCAAGCTGGTCCAGTCTTTTCCGTATATTAACATACTTTCTTTCTGCTGCAGTAGTCATCTTGTCTTCCAAAACCAGTTTTATTCACTTCAAAAAAATAAAGTCCTAAAAGAGATGAGAAAAACATCGTTATTACAGTTGTTATTAAAATAAAAAGATTCTTTTAATACACAGCAATTATCTTTTGCTTCTCTTGAGGCACATGACGTTCTAGAACATTTAGACTGATTTAGAGCAGTTTATGTCCAGTGTATATATTTGGGGTCATTATGAGTCAGAACGAACTCAACAGCACCTAATGACATGATATTCATTTTGCTACATTAAAATAAATATCTCTTCATGAACCTAAATGTAAAAGCTAAAGCAATAGGTTTGTAGAAGAAAACAAAGAATATTTTCCCAGGTTTGAGATAAGCAAAGAATTCTTAAAGAAGCTTTTTTTAAAAGCATGAAAAAGATGTTATATTGTGTATATTCTCCACATCAATAAAGATAAAATTAACTATAAAAGATAGAAATAATTTTTAAAAAAGTACAAAACAGAAAATTAAGAAGCTGCACTTTATAGAAATTAAAAACATCTGCTCATCAAAATATTTATTAAAAAAAAAAGAAAAAGAAAACCACAGAGGGGGAGAAAACATTCACAATATCTGACAAAGGATTTCTACATGGAATATGTACAGAGCTCTTATTATGACTATTATTAGGTGCCACCAAGTGAACTCCGACACACAGCGATCTTACAGACAACAGAAAGTATTGTCTGACCCCACGTAGTCCTGCAATCACTGCTGTTTGAGCCCACTGTGGCAGCCAATGGGTTCACCTGAAAGAACTGTAACTCAACAATGATGACACAAACAACCTAATAAGAAAATGAGCCAAAAGCTTGAATGGGCAATTGGCAAATGATATTTGAAGAGAATAAACATATGAAGACGTGCCCAACACCATCAGTCATCAGGGAAATATAAATTAACATCACAATGAGATGCAATTTCAGTCCTTCTAAAACAAACAAACAAGCCCACTGCCTTCAAGTTGATTCTGAATCATAGCGACAGGACAAAGAACTGCCTAAGGCACAGCTGACAGACTCAAACCGTCTACTGTGGTGGCCCGCCATCCGCAAAGGCTCTTGTAGACAAAGTCACAAACTTCTGTAAATGACGAGGCATCTCACTCGTCACATGTTTTTTAGCCTATCACCCCTGACAATATTTTGCTTCCTAATTAAATTTTCCTCAAAAAAGATACCTCCTCCCCTCCTAATATGAGGATTAAGGAAGGTGCCTTCTAAGAGGGGCTTTACAACCCCCTTGGTTTATGAGATTATATTGGGAAAATCTGAGTGGGAACTTCTAGGAAATAGGGATCAGAGGAATGGATTTCAGTACAGCATGCCTGATAGCACTGAGGCCTGCCCAGCCTCACTGACTTCCCCCTAATTGCATTTCTCCCTCCCTTTTCTCCACAAACACAGGTTTACAAAGTAACCCTTGAAAGGCCTTCCAAGGACAATTCTCCACACAGCCATTAAAACTACACAAGCATCTCACTCCCTACAGCAGAAAGAACAAATAAACTTCTAGGTTCATTATAGCTGGTATGGCGAACTGATAAACACTAAAGAAACATCTTTCTTAGAACAGCTGGGTTTGATTAGGGGATAGTAGACACTTACTATCTGCATAAGAAGAGATAAATAAAAACTTAGAGAAACAAATGGAGACAGCCAAATGGTGAAGCTTTGAAGAATTTACCCTTCTGTACCTTCCACTTCGAGGTACGAATAAAACCATTAATTGTGTTCACTGACATTTATCACCACAAACACCTGCCTCAGACCATTATCCAAAAAGCGTTGGCAATTAACTAAAAGAAGAAGACCACCAGGGGTCACTTTCTTGTTAGCCAATAATGATGGGTCAGTTTCTTGTTAACCAATAGTTTTACACGGTGAAGAAAATAGGGTGAACACTACGTCACCTCATCTATAAAAAACAAAGACAGACAGCTCTCGTCCTCTTCTCTTGGTCAGGCTGCCTTAAACCAAAAAAACTCTTTCCTATTTCCCACCGACGCCTCTCCCTCCCTCTGTGTGGGACCCTGAAAAGTGTTGGGGCTGGCTCCCGGCAGTCTACCTTTTAATTAGCAGCTGAGCTCTTGACCATTGTGCTCCCAAGGCTCCCATGCTTTACAGAATGGCTAAAATTAAACGGACTGACAGCACCAAATGCTAGCAAGGATGTAGACCAACTACAACCCTCACACAGTGCTGAAAGAAATGTAAAGCCACACTGGAAAAAGTGTGACAGCTTCTTATAAAGTTAAACATACTTCTGTCCTACATCTTTATTCCTGTGTACTCATGGAAATGTAAAAATTGTCCACAAAAAGAATACACAAGCATGACTGTAAAAGTCCTTAAATTAAAACTACCAAAATATCTATCAGCAATAGCATCAGTTAAGCAAAGCAGGATACATTTATGAAATGTAACACCACTCAGGAATAAAAAGGAAACAACTACCCACACACGATACCTGCCCATAACACTGATGAATGTGAAAAACACTTGAGCAAAAGAAGTCAAACACAAAACAGTAATGATTCCATTTATATGAAGTTCAAGAAAAGAAAAAGTTAACTACAGTGCTAAAAATTAAACAGCTGCCATCTAGAGGGAGGAGAAAATGGCTGGGATAGTTAAAAGGCAACTTTCCAGGTGATGAAAGCATCACATGTATTAATTAGGGTAGTGGTTATATAAGTGGATATATTTATCAAAGCTTTCCAAATAGTGCACTTAAAATCTATGGAGTTCCCCATGGAAACTGTACTTCAATTAAAAAAACATACACACAAGTATCCGTACACATTTTATCCGTGTGTATTTTACTACTTCCACTAGTTGTCTTTTTGTGGCAGCTTGTGTGTTGTTGTGATGCTGGAAGCTGTACCACTGTTAATTAAAACACCAGCAGGGTCACCCATGAAAGACAGGGTTTAACAGAGCTTCCACAGGAAGGCTGACCAGTAAAAAGACTCTGGTGATCTATTTCTCAAAAAACTGGCCAGTGAAAACCTTATGAATCGTAGCAGAACACTGCTATAGTGCTGGAAGATGAGCCCCTCAGGATGGAAGGCACTCAAAAGAGCAGCGAGGAAGAGCTGTCTCCTCAAAGTAGACTCAGTCTTGATGGCATGGATGAAATCAAGCTTTAGGACCTTCGTTTGCTGAGGCAGCAAGACTCAGTATGAGAAGAAACAGCTGTAAACATCCATTAATAATTGCAACATGGAATGTACAAAATAGGATTCTAGGAAAATCTGAAGTTGTCAACAATGAAATGGAATGCATAAAGAATGATATTCTAGGCATCAGTGAGCTGAAATGAACTGGTATTGGCCATTCTGAATCAGACAGCATATGGTCTACTATGACAAAGTGATTACAAAGGCATCCCATGCATTGTCAAAAAGAACATTTCAATATCTATCATGAAGTACAATGCTGTAAGTGATAGAATATCCCTATGCCTACAAGAAAGGCCAATTAATATATTATGCAAATTTACACACCAACCCCTAATGCCAAAGATGAAGAAACTGAAGATTTCTATCAGTGCTTGCAGTCTGAAATTGATAAAACACACAATCAAGATGCAGATAATTACTGGTGATTGGAACACAGAAGTTAGAAATAAAGAATGATTATCCGGTGGGGAATAATGACCTTGTAATAATCATACAAACAATGCTAAAGACTGCATGAAACAGTTTTACGAGACCAACACTTTATTCACGGGAAATATCTTTTGTTAACAACGTAAGTGGTAGCTATACACACAGACCTCACCAGAACTCAAATCATCTACAGTTGTGGAAAGTGATGATGGAGAAACGGAATTATCGCCATTCAGAACAGCTCAACTTTGGAAGAGACCACAATTTGTTCATATGCAAGTTCAAGTTGAAGCTGAACAAAATTAAAACAAGTCCCTGACAGCTGAAGTACAACCTTGAGTATATTCCACCTGCATTTAGAGACCATTTCAAGAACAGATTTGATGCACTGAACACTAATGACCAAAGAACACACGACTTGTGGGACTGCAAAAGACATCATAAACTACATAAAGACCATAAAAAATAATTAAAAGATAGGAAAGACAGACCAAAATGGATGTCAGAAGAGACTCAGACACTTGTTCTTAAATGCAGTGTGGCTAAAACAAAAGGAAGAAATGACCAGGTTAAAAAAAGCAGAACTGAAAATGTCAAAGGACAATTTGAGAAGACAAAGTAAGGCATTATAATGAAATGTGCAAACACCTGGAGTTAGAAAAACAAAAAGGAAGAGCCTCCTCAGCACTTCACTAGCTGAAAGAACTAAAGTAAAAATTCAAACCTCCAGTTGGAATACTGAAGGATTCTATGCACAAAATACCGAACAACATGGAAGGCACCAAAAGACAGTGGAAGGAATACAGAGAGTTCCTGTACCAAAAAGAACTGGTCAACACTGAGTCATTTCAGGAGGCAGGATATGCTCAAGAATCAATGGTACTGAAAGAAGAGGTGCAAGCTGCACTGAAGGCACGGGTGAAAAACAAACCTCTAGAAATTGATAAGAGTACCAACAGCAATGTTTCCACAAACGTACGCAGTTCTGCCAGTGCTCACCCATCCACGCCAATAAATCTGGAAGACAGCTACCTGGCCAAACAGCTCGGGGAGATCTACATCTGTGCCGACTCCAAAGAAAGGTGATCAGAAAGTGGAAATTAATGAATAATATCATTAATATCACATGCAATCAAAAGTTTGCTGAAGGTCATTCAAAAACATTTACAGCAGGACACTGAGAGGATGCTGCTCAAAATTCAAGCCAGATTAAGAAGACAACAAAGGTATCAGTGCTAATGTCAGACGAAACCTCGATGAAAGCAGCGAACACCAACACCTGTGTTTTATTGACTATGTAAAGGCACTGACTGTGTGGATCATAACAAATTATGGACAACACTGTGATGAAAGGGGTTCCAGAACACAACTGTACTCACGTGGAACCTGTACACGGATCAAGGGGCATCTGTTAGAACAGAACAAGGGGGTACTGTGTGGTTTAAAAATCAGAAAAAGGTGTGTGTCAGGGTTGTATTCTTTTACTATACTTATTCAGTCTGTATACTGAGCAAATAATCAGAAGCTAGGCTGTATCAAGAAGAATGGGACATCAGGATTAGGGGAAGACTCATTAACAACCTGCAACGTGTACATGACACAACCGTGCTTGGTGAAAGAGAAGAGCACTTAAAGCACTTCATGATAAAGATCAGTGACTACAACCTTCCGTATGGACTACAGCTCCACATAAAGAAATAAAAAATCTTCACAACTGTATCAATAAGCAGCATCATAAATGAAGAAAATACTGAAGTTGTCATGGGTTTCTTTTATTTAGATGCACAATCTACATCCATGGACTCTGCAGTCAAGACATCAAAAGATGCACTGCACTGGATATATCTGCTGCAAAAGACCTCTTTCAAATGTTAAAAAACAAAGAGATCACTTTGAAGACTAAGGTGTACCTGACCCAAGTCATAGTATTTTCAGTCACCTTACAGGCATGCAAAAGCTGGAGAAGGAAGGAAGATCAAAGAACTGGTGCCTTTGCATCATGGTGCTAGTAAAAAATACTGAACATACCATGAAGTGCCAGGATAACAAATAAATCCGTCTCGGAAGAAGTACAGCCAGAATGCTCCTCAGAAGTAGGGATGGTGATACTTTACCTCACATACTTTGGGTATGTTATCAGGAGGGACCAGTCCCTGGAAAAGGACACTGCGCTTGGTGAAGCAGAGGGTCAGCAATAAAGATGAAGGCCTTCAACGAGATGGGCTTACACAGTGGCTACAGGAACGGGCTCAAACACAGCAACAGCTGTGAGGACGCTGTAAGAAGCAGGTAGTGTCTTGTTTTGTACAAAAGGTCACTATGAGTTGAAAATGACAGCACCAAACAACAATGTCAGTATTTTTTAATACATTTTCTATCGAAATGCCTTAAAATGGAGTTATACAAAAATCATTTATTTAAAACTTGACTAACTTCTAATCTTTGGAAAGAGACCTAGTGGTGCAATGATTAAGCACTCCAATTGCTAATCAAAACGCTGGCAGCTTGAATCTACCAAGGGGCTCCACAGGAGAAAGACTGGTGATCTCTTCCCTATAAAAATTACAGGCAGAAAATTCTATGGGGTGTTTCTACTTTGTTACATCGTGTGACAACCAGTTGCAAGTGACTGGCCAGTGCCCAACAAGAATCTCCGCAAACTTAATATATAGTGCCCATATTTCGAAACCACATCTCTGTCATTCTTCAGAGTGTATGAAACGTGTTGGAATGTGTGTACATGCAAAATTTCATCCTCACAACTACCCTGTGAGGGAGAAAGCTCCAGTGTCATCATCCTCATGTAAAGATGAGCTGAGGCTGCTCAAGAGAGTAACTTTATGCAAACCACACAGTCACAAGTGGATGGGTAGTTGCAGAAAGTCAGGTCTCTAAGATCCTGGTCTAGAATGCTGGTTTCTAGACCATGACCTGGTAATATAATGGCTAAAACACTTGGCTACCAACAGAATAGACTGGCAGTCTGCACCCACAAGTTGCTCTGTGGCAGTGTGCTTCCATAAAGATTTATAGCTCAGGGAACCCTATGGGGCAGTTCTACTCTGCCCTGTAGGGTTGCTGAGTCTGGCCTGACTGGATGGCAGTGGGTTTGGTTTTGATTTTACACTGTCTGCTTCAACCTACCAAATCAATTCTAAATTAGAGCCTCTCCTTGGTTGTTCCCTGCCACAAACGTTTCTCCTTGTTCTCCTTACCTTTCAAGTAGCTTCCCCAGGGGCTTTCTAGGTTCTTTCTACAAGAGGGATCAGACTGACAAAGCGTGTCTGTAAGAAGCTCCTATAAACGACAGAAATATAGCTGACAAACCGAGAGCTAGCAGGGTATGCACAACGCCAGCCTTGCTTCTACTCATCTGGAACCAACTTTGGTTACCCAGAAATAATACTTTCTTACAGCCTGCACTGAGAAGGTGAAAAAACGGGGGGGGGGGGGGGGGCACATCACAGTTGGATAACGTAGTTTATGTGGAATATGTTCTACATCCTACTTTAGTGAGTAGTGTTTGGCTTTTTAAAAGCTTGTGGGTAGTCATCTGAGATACATCTACTGGTACTACCCCATCTAGAGCAAGCAAGAATAAAAAAAACACCAAAGCCACAAGGGACAGACTAGTCCAAACGACTAACGGACCACATCTACCATAGTCTCCCCCGGACGGAGGCCAGCACAACTAGATGGTGCCAGGCTACCACCACTGACTCCTGTGACACGGATGTTAGCAGAGGGTCCTGGACGGAGATGCAAAAAAAATGTAGCACAAAATTCTAATTTAAAAAAAAAAGACATACTGGTCTGACAGAAACTGGAGAAACCTCAAGAATACGGACCCCACACACCCTTTTAACTCAGTACTGAAGTTACTTCTGAGGTTCACCCTTTAGCCAAAGGCTAAACATGCCTATAAAACAAACCATGTACACGAGACTAATGGCCTCATAAGTACAGGGACAAGGACAAGGACAAGGAGACACGAGGAGACAGGAAAGCTGGACAAATGGAAATGGGGAACCCAAGGCAGAGAAGAGGGTTGGCAACCAGTGTCACAAAACAATGAGTATTAAATGTTCAATGAGAAACTAATTTGCTCTGCAAAGCTTCACCTAAACCACACACAAAAAATTAAATTATTAAAAAAATAAATGTGGTAAGGAGGAAAAAAAATAGCTAGGGCCTCAGCACATGGTACATTACAATTCCCTCAGGAAAAACAAAATCATGTCTCCCCATTCACACCCATCCAAACATTCTTGCTATATTGTAACATAAAGGGATGGATTTTGAAGGGGGGGGCAAACGCATATATGTTTAGAACTGTCCATGTACATAACTCTAGGGAGTTGACCTCTGACAGCCAGTGCACCGTATTTTCAGGACATCCTCTGTGCGTATGTGTATGTAGTGGGGTAATAAAAATGTTAACTGAGGTTATCTCAGTTATCTAGTGAAATGTGGTGGTGGTGGATGGACTAATCATGAAAAATAGTGATTATTGCTAGAATGAATGAAACTGAAATAAGACAGCACACTGAAAATAATGACGATTACATAATTTTTTAAACATTAAAATGTTTGCTCATATTTTCTTTCCTGCAGAGAAGGCTAAAGTCTAATTTTAAACTTACCTGTTAAGCAATTAAAAAACAGGATAGCCTTCCTGCTACTTTTTTCTGGACTTAGCGTGCCAGTAATTCCCTAAATGGAGCTATAAATGTTGGTTCCATAGCTGTTACTCGTTTGACAGTTTGAAAACTAAACTGCATATGGATTAAACATTGTAAAACTAAAATTGTCACAGACTATGAAATACTGGTGCTGAGGAAATGTTCTGGAAGCCACTTTTCTTTCCTTAAAGCAACAAACCAAACTCAATGCTATCCACCGATTCCGACTCACAGCGACCCTACAGTACTGAGCGGAACTGCCCCACAGGGTTTCCAGGGTAAAAAACCAGACTGCCGCATCTTTCTCCCACAGAACTGTCCACCTTCCAGTTAGCAGTCGAGCGCTAAATCACCGTGCCACCAGGGCTCTTTGTTTCTTCCCGTACTGAGTCTAAAACAATAGAAGGTGGAAGGTAGAAGGGAGTTATTTTCTAAGGTGCTAGACAAAGGTTAATTAAATGGCTCTGATCCTACTCTTTTGGTATTTGTCTTTACAAAGAGCATGAGTGACTTCTACTAACAGCATTTTAAATGTTAAACAACCCAAACAGTAGCAGACCAATCTGCAAGACGCCCCAGCCGGCCCGTGCAGGAAGAGAGGGGTTCAGGCATCCCGGAGCCAACCCCGGCTTTGTGACTTTGCAGGCGGGAGCAGAAGGGAAAGGGGTGCAGGAGGCGGGGCGGGGCGGGTCCTGTCCCCATCTCGCCCTTCTCCTCCTCGCTCCCCAGCCGCCCCTTCCGGACCCCTTCCTCCCTCGGCCGCGCGACATCCCGGCAGCACCCGGGCCCGGCCCGCGGGGAGTGCACGAAGGCGCCGCCGCCTCCGCGGGTCTTGTCCGGCCCTCCCGCTCTCCGCGGCCGCACTCACAGGCCGCTCGGCCCGTCGCTCCCTCCGCCTGAGGCCGCATAGTCCCTCAGCACCCCGCCTCGGTCGCTAGCTCCTTCGGCCCGCGCCACCGGCTCCAGCTTTAGGGCATTTGAAAATGGCGCGGAGAGACGATCCGGGCGGTCGCGGAGGAGGTGCCGCCGTTGCCTCGGTAACGGGAGAAGGTAGAAGACTCGACCGCGCAGCGGGGACGCGCCTGGCTGCGATGGCGGCGCTGGGCCCCGCTGCCCGGAAACGCAACGGCCGGACGACGTGAGGTCTTGGCGCCCCCTGGCGGACGGCTCCCGCAAAGGGCAAAGCGAGAACCTTTGCTCGTGCCCAACATGGCAACTTAACAGACGCATGCGTTGATCGTCTAGACTCTTGTGCTGGTTAAAAGGCTAACTTCCCCCCTACCCGCTGAGTCCTGGTCCCTACAGCAGATTAGCCCTAACCAACAAGGTGGACAACTATGTACCACGTAATCGCCAGTGTTCTCAGTGTTTTCCTGACAATTACTCAACACAATGAATGTGTCCGCACAACACTGTGTGTAGACACATACTGTAGAACTCATTTCATCAAAACATGATTGATTATTCAAGTCTTCCTCCCCCTGTAAAAACAAACAAACCAACCAACAAACCATGACTTCCGAATACAACCAGTCACTTCAAGGTGCAGAGAAGCAGGGCAGAGGTCTAGGGATCATGGTTTCAGGGGACGTCTAGGTTAATTGATGTAATAAAGTTTATTCAGAATGTTACCACAAATCTAAGCAGAGTTCATGCAGTCTGCCACAAACATCGAATCTTTGAGACAGGGGTGAGACGAAAAGCAAGGCTCTTAATTATGTAATGGTACACAAGGAGATACAGGGGATAGATTGCTCCAAATTCTGCCTCCCCCAAGTGGAAGCTAGCCTTAGGTTTTATACAAAAAGCAAACAGGGTTTTTATGAACGCTTGGAATTTGTGGAATGCTAATTCTTCTTTGGGTGGTCACAATGGTTTCCCCCCCAGATGGTCTGATATCTTAATTGGTAGTGGTCTGACCATCATATAAGTTTTGGTCACAAATCCTCACAACTGGACCAGTAAGCAACACTGTGATAAATTGAGAAAGGATTAAGATTGTCAGCTGTTTCATTTTACTTGGTTCCATAATCAACATACGTGGAAGCAGCAGTCAAGACATTGAAAGACACATTGCGTTGGGAAAATCCACTGCAAGGGACCTCTTTAAAGTATTGAAGTAAAGACTCAGGTGCACCTGACCCAAGCCATGTTATTTTCAGTTGCATCATATGCATGCAAAAGCAGGACAATGAATAAGGAACACAGAAGAATTGATGCCTTTGGACTTTGGTACTGGAGAAGAATATTGAACACAACATGGGCTGCCAAAAGAATAAACAGATCTGTTCTGGAAGAAGTACAACCAGAGTGCTCCTTGGAAGCAAAGACAGTGAGACTGTATATCATGTACTTTGGACATGTTTTCAGGAGGGATCAATCTTCAGAGAAGAACATAATGCTCGGTAGAGTTGCAGGTCAGCAAAAAAGAGGAAGACTTTGGACAAGAAGGATTGACACAGTGGCTACAATGATGGGCTGAAGTGTAAAAGTGACTATGGGCATGGCACAGGATAGGGCGGCGTTTCATTTTGTTGTGCATAGGGTCGCTATGAGTCAGAACTGACGGCACCTAACAACAACAAGAACACAAAGCAAATTGTTTTTCTTTTACGGTTTTTAGATATCATCACTTGTTTTTCCTCAGTCCTAAAAACAGTGTAGATTAGTCTTTAACCTTGAGAGAAACTAGGGAATCAATGAACTCATGTTTGGAGACAGAATTAAGAAAGAAAATGGTGCAAATTATGCTCAAGATACAGCCACTAATTTTATGCTCTGTCTGTTCCAAGAAACTCTTCTGCATCCCTTTTTGGTGAGTGGTACCTGAAATCTTAAAAGCTAACAAGTGGCTGTCTAAGATGCATCAATTGATACCAACCCACCTGGAGCAAGAACACCACAGACAAGGAAAATACGAGCCTAAGAGACAAGAAAGGGCCACATAAACTAGAGACTCTATCTGCCTGAGACCAGAAGAACTAGGTGATGCCTGGCTACCACCAGTGACCACTCTGGCAGGGAGCGCAACAGAGAGTCCCTGATGGAGCAGGCGAAGGGTGAAGTGCAGAACTCAAATCCTGGTAGAAATACCAGATTCAATGGCCTGACTGACACTGGAGGGACCCTGAAAGACATGGCCCCGGAACTCTCGTTAGCGCAGAATTGAAAGCATTTCTCTTTAGACAAAGATTAGACTGATCTATAAGACACAAAAAATACCCGTGAAAAGAGTGCTTCTTAGCTAAAGTAGATACATGAGACTAAGTGGGCAATTCTTGTCTGGAGGTGGGATGAAAAGGCAAAAAGGGACAAGAGCTGGTTGAATGGACACAGGAGGTCTGGGGTGGAAAGGAATGGTGTGCTGTCAGCATTATAGGGAAAGCAACTAGGGTCACATGTCAATGTGTTTATAAATTTTTGTATGAGAAACTGAAAAAATAAACAAATGAAAAACCACCCAGATTTCCTTGATGGAAAGACGATTTTACTCAGCTAGAGGTCTGACAATTATCCATGAATTTAGTTGTTCTGAGAGCTACATAACTAACTCATTGCTGGATATCAGTATGGTCCCCTTCAGAGTATTCCTGTTGGGAAGCTATGCACCGATGCCAGCACCCATCCACCCTTGAAAGCAATTTTGGAATTCTTTTTCTGGAAGGGTCTTTGTGCTCAGCAGCACAGTGGCAAGTTCACAAAGTTAATTGTCTGTGAGGAAGTTTTTAGCCAGTAAACAAGTAACTGTATTGGAACACCCTCTCTACTCTCCGTACTCACCTAATCTGGCCTCTAAAGACTTTTTTCTTTACTCAGAGATAAAGGAAATATTGAAAGAAAGACATTTTGATGACACTCAAGACATCAAGGCAGCTCTGATGGCTGTTGCAGAAAAGAGTTCCAAAATTGCTTTGAAGGGCGGACTAGGCTCTGGCATCAGTGCATAGCTTCCCAAGGAGAGTACTTCAAAGGCAACTGTAGAGATGTTCAGCAATGAGGTATGTAGCACTTTTTCTAGGGTGAGTTTGTGAACTTACTTGTTAGAACTTGTATGTTTCTCTAGCATCTGTGTAAACATTTGTGAGTGAAATGAAACTCAAGTGAACTGGTTATAGAGATCCTGCTCACACATAGAAAAGACATGGACAAGTCCTATAATTCCATCTCCCTTTTGAAACTTTCTAGATGGTCAGAATGGAGTTGCTCCCCGAGATAGTGACCTGTCAGATGGGTGTGCTGATCAGCTATTACGTGCAGGTTAAAAATGCTGACTTCCTCTGCTCTCCAATCCAAAGAGGGCTTCTACTCTGAAAATGTACTCCTCTTTGTATATCACAGGACTACTCTGTGGGTTGTGAATAATGTCGCACTCATTAATATAATGCATTAATGTTTCTATTTTGTATGTTCTGTCCATTTTTTTGCCTTTTGCATGCATAAATGTGTGGTTTTACAGCATCTCTGGAGGCAGTGAGTTGGAGTCCATGGATGGCTCTTGTGTGATGTTTGCACATTTACAACTAAACATTGTTTTTTAGGGGGGACAAATAATATCATTTTTGAAAAGAGAGTAACCTTAAATAAGTATCATAGCAAAATAGTTCTGCAATCGCCAGCCATTTTAGATGACTCTTCTTTTTGCTCCAAACACAAAATATAAAATCAAAATCACAAACAAAGCAAACAAAAAAAAAAAAATGCAAAGATGTGATTGAGATTTCTTGGCTCCTCATTAGAAGCAGATGGTGGGGCTAGAATTTGTTTTCTCTGGGAGAAATGGAGCTGTAAGTGTACCAAATGACATGTATGATTGGTGTCAAGCTCACTGTTGGACTCCTAGGCCTGAGGTCAGTCTCCCTGGCACACAAAGGAGTCTGGAAAGGAAAACAAAGCAAATGTTGCTATCCATCACCCATGATCTAGGGCTTTGAACAATATGCAGGCCTAGGAAAGCAAGAGGAAATGACACAGCGTGGCAACAGAAACTGAGTCGCCTGTGTAGGCTTTACTCCAGCGTCACCAGGGGAGGAGCCCTCAAGAGCCTCTGTGAGACTTGTTCAGAGATCCAGTGAGACACCCTCAAAACTGATAATAGGGAGGAGAACCAGATGTAAAAACAAAAAAGATTAGACAAGAAAAAAACTGTCAATGAAAATAAGCCTGTAGACAAAAATGCCCAAACAATGAATAAATCTAATGCTAACAACAATAGTCTACAAAATAAACATTAAAAGCATGAAATATCTCCAAATAAAATTCAGTTAATGAAAGAATTTGAGCAAGTCTTTAAAATGAATATGTTTAAAGGTTTTTCAGCATTAACATTATTGACATTTTTGCATTTGGGGCTGGCTAAATCTTTAGCATGGAGAACAGTTCTGTGCACTGTAGAATATTCAGCAACATCCTTGGATTTCAACCACTAGATGCTAGTAGTGTCTGTCCCCTAAGTTGTGACAATCAAAAATGTGCCCAACACTGCCAAAGGTCTCCTGTGGGTCAAAAATCATCCCTTGTTGAGAACCACTGGTCTAGATGGGTGAAGGAACAGCTGCTGTTAAAAAAACAAAAGTTAACAAGTAAAACAAGAACAGATGGATGTGAAAGAGAACTAATAGGAAAACTTTGGAAGTAAAAATGTCATAATTTTTAAATTATTAAAGCCGATTAACTGTAGATTAAACACAGTTAAAAGAAAGAGAATTTGCCTACAACCCAATACAAAGAAGTAAAATATATGTGAAAGCAATGAAAAAATATATACATAACAGCTTGAGAGTTCCCACAAAGGAACTAGAGAGACAGCAGCTGTGGCAGGGAGAATAGCTCTACAAAGATGTCTTTACCCTAATCCTTGGAATCTCTGAATATGTTGTCTTACATGGTAGTAGGGACTTGGCTGATGTAATGAAGGTTATAAACCTCAAAACAGATTATCCTGGATTGTCTGAGTGAGCCCAATGTAGTGACCCATGAACTCACAGTTGGGAATTTTGATTTATAGCAAAGAGAGAGTACAAACTGCTCCACAGGGTTTCCAAGAAGTGGTTGGTGGATTTGAACTGCTGACCTTTTGGTAGTTCACCATAACCAGAGTTTACCATAGATGTTAACCACTGTGCCATCAGAGCTCCGATGTAATCACATAAAATTGAAGAAATTTCTCTACCTGGGAGCAGCAGAAGATATGACAGAAGAAGTGAGGTTTGAAGGGTGAAAAGGACTTGACAGTGCTTTTGCTAGCTTGCAAATGAAGGTGGCCTAGAGGAGCTTCCAGGGATCCCCAAGCTGGCAGCCAGTAAGAAAACAAGAACCTCAACCTTTCGGTTGCAAGAGATTAGATTCCTACCAACAACCTGAATGTGCTTCCAAGCAGATCTTCTACCAGACCCTCTAGGCTGGCTGACACCTTGATTTCTACCTTGTGAGACTAGCTGAGTCTGTGGACCTTTCACCTATAGAACCGCAAGATGATAAACTTGTGCTGTTTTAAGATGCTAAATTTGTGATGATTTGTTAGAATAGTAATAGAAAGTTAATGCAACACAGAAGCAATGTTGGAAGGTATCATAGCTAAGAATTTTCCAAAATTAAATCAAGGAACAAATTTTCAGGCAAAAGGTTTGCATTGTTCTAGTTAAAGATGACATGTTGAGTGTACACATTAGCTCCAGCTCACTGTCGCCTCCCCCTGATAAAATGACAGTAGAGGGATTTTTAAAGGAACTTTAAAAAAGGCATTAGGACAAAAAGAATGGTAGAGGATCCAATGTCAATAAAATTTTGGAAGCTAGAGTGCCATTGAACAGCTGGAAACTGAGAAATCTGAATTCCAACCAGCCACTGAAAGAGATAAAAAGTAACCCAGCTTCTCTAGAAACCTCAAAAGTCCCAGTGACTGGTGATAGCAGATGCCCCTGGAAATGGAAAGGAAGGAGTGGCTAAGAGCAGAGTTGTCTTTGGTGGTGGGTTTCCCGTTGTTGTACTCTGTAAGAAATCAAGCTAGTTCCTTCTGAAAAACCAATGGCACTTGAGTTATTGCTGGCTTATGGTGACCTGTGTGTTTCAGAAAAGAACTGTGCTCAGTGGGGCTTTCGAGAGCTAATTTTTCAGAAGTAGATCACCAGGCCTTTCTTCTGAGGCACTTCTGGGTAGACTTGAACCTCCAGCTTTCTGCTTAGCAGCTGTGTATGTTAACAGGTTGCACCATCCAGGCACTCCTGGTCCATCTATTTCCACTTTTTGCCTTCCTTATCCTCAGTATTCTGCAGGTGTTTCAGACAGTACCTCATCCACAGGATGGCTCAGTGGTAACCTGAGCAAACTCTCTGGGCATAGGTAAGCATCATTCATTCTGGACATCAGCAAGCTATTGCTGTCTGCCATCAGTGTGTGCTCCTCTCTAGAGAGTGACGGGGAAAACAACTGATAATGCTCCCAGGCAGAGGTGACATAAATGCACAGACCAACCTGTCTCCTGGAGGCTCCTTAGCACTTGCTCGCCTAGAGGGTGTATTGAGTGTGGAGCATGGAGATGTCCTAGTCCCTGGACTTGATTGCTGATTCCATCAAGTCAGTCTGGTGCTGTCCTACTTTTCCTGCTTGTGTTAATTCCCTAGGGTTGCCATAGCAAACTAACGCAAATCTAACACAACAGATGTTTACCGTCTCACAGTTCTAGGGCCCAGAAGCCTAAAATCTTGGTGTCAGTAGGGTTGTACTCTTCTGAAGACTCTTGGCCCATGGCCACATCACTTTAATATTTGCCTTTGTCTTCACGAAAACTTTTCCTCTGTGTGTTGTCAAATCTCCCCTTGTGTCTCTTTGTAAGAACATATGTTATTACTGAATTCAGAAACCGTGGTGACATAGTGGTTAATAGCTATGGCTGCTGACCAAATCCACTGTCAGCTCCTTGGAAACCCTATGGGGCAGTTCTGCTCTGTCCTATAGAGTCAAAATCCTTTCAGTGACAAAGGGTTTGGTTGTTACTGAATTCAGTAACCACAGAGATAATACAGAACAATCTCTTCATCTCAAGGTCCTTGACTGAATTACATCTGCTCTTTTTTCCAAAAAAAATAACACTCATAGGGAAATAGGACACAAACATATCTTTCGAGGGGAAGCTGCTATTCAACCAAATGTGGAAATTATTGAAAAATATCATTAACATCACATGCAAGCAAAATTTTGCTGAAGATCATTCAGAAGTGGTTACAGCAGTATATTGACAAGGAACTGCTAGAAATTCAAGCCCTATTTAAAAAGAATAAAGGAAACCATTGCTGATGTCTGATGGATCCTGGCTGAAAGCAGAGAAAACCAGAAAGATGTTGACCTATGTTCTGTTGATTATGCTAACGAATTCAACTGTATGGATCATAACAAATTATGGATAACATTGTGGAGAATGGAAATTCCAGAGCACTTAATTGTGCTTATGAGGAATTTGTACCTGGATAAAGAGTTTAGACAGAAAGAGAGGATACTGCATGGTTTAAAGTTAGGGAAATTGTGCATCAGGGTTGTATTCTTTTACCCTACCTATTCAGTCTGTAAACTGGACATATAATCTGACAAGCTCCAATACACGAAGAGCAGCGGGGCATCAGGATTGGAGGAAGACCCATTAACACCTGCATTGTGCAGATAACACAGCCTTGCTTGCTGAAAGTAAAGAGGACTTGAAGCACTTACTGATGATGATCAAAGACTACAGCCTTCAGCATGGTTTAAAATTCTACATAAAGGAGACAAAAATCCTCATAAATGGACAAATAAGTAACATTACTATAAACAGAGAATTGATTGAAGTTGTTAAATATTTCATTTTACTTGGGTCCACAATCAACACCTGTTGAATTAACAGTCAAGAAATCAAAAGACACACTGCATTGGGCAACTGCTGCAAAGAAGCTCTTACAGTGTTGAAGAGCAAAACTGTCACCTTGAAGACTAGCGTACATCTGACCCTCATATGCATATGAAAGCTGGACAATGAAGAAGGAAGACTGAAGAACTGATGCCTCTGAATTGTGGTGCTGGAGAAGAATATTGAATATACTATACCGCCAAAAAATGAACAAATTTGTCTTGGAGCAAGTAAAACCAGAATGCTCCTGAAAAGCAAGGGTGACGAGACAATGTATATCGGACATACTCTGGACAGGTTATCGGGAGGGACCAGTCTGGAGAAGGATGTCATACTTGGTAAAGCGGAGGATCAGTGTAAAAGAGGAAGACTCTCAATGAGGCGGAGTGACACAGTGGCTGCAACAATGGGATCAAGCATGACAACAATTGTGAGGATGCTGCAGGCCCGGGCAGCGTTGCATCTTGTTGCATCTCCATGAGCTCCATGGCCCCTAACAACAACATTACTTAATGTCTTGTCTGCCTAGGTGGCACGAATGGTTAAGCACTCAACTACTAGCCACAAAGCTGGCTGTTCAAACCTACCCAGGAGCACTTCAGAAAACAGGCCTGGCCATCTGCTTCCAAAAGGTCACGGCCTTGAAACCTACAGAGCAGTTCTGCTCTGCACACATATTGCCATCAGTTGGGGACAGCTCAGTGGAAACTAGTAACAACAACATTCATTCCTAGCTCTTGATATTTTTATTAGTCTGAGCCAGCAGATAGACAAAAGGCTGTGTCACGTATCCTACAGAGCCTTACAGTGGCGTAACGGGTTTTCATTTTTCTTTCCTCTCTCCCTTCCTTTTTCATTTGACTTAAAAATGAGAATTTTCCAAACTTGTTTATTCATTTTAGCTATGGTTAGAGCAGGAGAAGAATGGGAAGACCATCCAGGTGATAGTAAAAGAATTCCATGAAGTATAAAAGTAATTATTCTGTCATTGCTTTACAGTGTAATAGAGCAGTACAGTGAAATATGAATTAACATTTTACTGGGAGTAAGATTCTAAAGTCAGTGTATGAGACAAATATATTATCAAATACGTACCTTTAATGCTAGAATCGCATTCAGAGGGGGCTCTCTTTCCAGAGGCAGAGGGAATTGTGATTAACTGAGTGAGCAGTGGAACTTATATTTGATCTCAGTTTCACCATGAAGCACAAAGTCGAGAGGACAGAGTTGCCAAAATTATTCAAATAGTGTTTTTTTCTTCCTTTTTATTACATGTTTCTTGGCTGAGAACGTTTTGTTGGATTTGTGGAAGTGAAACACTTGTGTGGTGGAACTCCATTCTAAGTGTCAGTTGATGGCATGGAATGAATATTACAGGAGTTCAGAAAATTTTCATGAAATGTTCTGAGAATAAGAGCAGCCACTCGGTTTCACTGAGAGCAGGTGGGACTTGAAAAAACTCGAACTTGGATGCTTACAGAAGAGGGAAAGAGATCTGGGGTAGGGAGAAAAGGAGGAAAGGAGGTAACACAATGGGAAAGATATTGATGGGAAGCGTAGTTGCCTCAGTCGTAGCAAAGACTGCAGATGGCAGGGCACAGGTGATGTCAAGACTGGAAATGAAAAGGGAAGTTAGATTACTAAAGGACTCACAAATGTTAGAGTTTAGAACTTGAATTTTATCCAACAAGTAATGAGGAGTTACTGAAAGATTTTAACCTGGAAAATCATATAATGAATTAGTTTTGGTAAAAATTCCTCTGGGTAGCAGAAGGATGGACTACCTAGGTGGTACAGACAGTTTAGAGCTTGACTCCTAGCTGAAAGGCTGATGGTTTCAAGCCACCCAGAGGCAAGTAGGGGGACCAACCTGGTAATCTTTTTCCGAAAGGTCACAGCCCTGCAAACTCTGTCGAGCAGTTCTATTCTGCACACACGTCATTGCCGTGAGTCAGAATGCTTTGATGATAACTAACAAGAGAGGTCAGCTGCTAACTGTAAAAGTTGGAAGCTAGAATCCACCAGGCTGTCCTTGGAAAGAAACCCTATGGGGACAGTTCTACTCTGTCCTATAAGGTCTCTATGAGTCAGAATTGATGGCAATGGGTTTGGTTTGGTTTGGTTTAAACAACTACAGTAGAAGCCCGGTGCAGAAAACAATGTTACTTAGAAAAGTACTTAGAAGACTATTTCAATGGCTATAACAAAGGCCTGAGGGAAGATGGGAAAAATATATAAAAGAATGGGCAGGGTTTAATGATAGACCAGTCTTTATGAATGACGAAGCGGAAAGTCCGGGGAAATGCCACAATTTTGAGCTTCAGAGACACCAAGATGGTAGAATGAAGAAGCCAGCTGTGAGTGAGCTTGCAGAGAAGAGGGAGCTGCTGTAGTCTTGGTCCACTATATAACGGGCTAGAGGTGATGTTGCAGAAATAGGTGAAAGCAGCTGGCTGTGTGCAGGTCACGTGTAGGAGAAACTTAACAGAGATATAATGAGGTTTCTCCTCTGCATTTTCAAAACATATTCTGTATGTCTGAATGTTGTTACCTCTACTGTAATCACTTATTAACCTGTTCACCCATTAGACTAAGCTCCTTATGGTACAAAGAAGACTATGTTCTTTGTATCTTTAGAAGACTGAAGGATTCTTCTTTCCACCGATAAGCCAAGTAGGTTGTCTAGCACTCTGGATTTATCCAGACACTAAAACATCAATATTATTGACAGTGAATTGAGTTCCTTTGATTTAAGCAGCAGCAGCTCAGTTTTTCCATTGTCACAGGTGTTTGGTTCAACTGGCAACCCAAATATTAGTGGCAGATAAGGATAATGGTTACAGCAGTTCCGGTCTGTCTGGAGCCACAGTGAGTAGGCTACAAAAGACACTCAAGCTTTGTGAAGGGTCAGATGTTATGAGAAGCTATTCTTCAGTAGCAAAGACACAGGAAAATCCTTCACCAGCAAAGGTTACTTTTAAAAGTACAAGGTTGAAGCATCTTGATAACGTACCAATTTATTTTGTGTTTCTATGAAGACATCAAGAATTCTCATTTCATAATGCTAGTGCAAAGAATTACACTTTTAAATCAGTATTTGAGGTCAGTAAAAATCGAGTTTATTGAGGTCTCTGTACGAATGAAAATACTGATAGACACTAGTACATTAAAAAATACCTTTTACGTCTAAAGTGCTGTGATCCAAAGACAAAAGACAAACTGGAAAAAATATCTGGGACTCATATCATAGGGCTAACATATAAAAAGCTCCTACAAATTGACAATAAAAAGACTAGCAATTATTTTTATAATAGAATAAATTACAAGTATATTTAAAATGGGCAAAAGCTTGAAAAGATAAACCATTAAATGGCTTTTGTCCATATGGAAACAAACAAACAAACAAAAGAAAAACCCTAAGCCTGCTGGTGTCAAGTGGGTTCCGACCCATAGTGATCCTGGATCACAGAGTAGAACTGACTCATAGGGTCTCCAAAGAGCTGCTAGGGAATTCAACCTGCTGACGTTCTGGCTAGCAGCTGTAACACTTAACCACTGTACCACCAGGGCTCCCACTGAAAATGCAACAAACAAACAAATACCCATTGATTTAGTTCTGACTCATTACAACCCTATAGGACACAGAGATACTTTCTTAAAACAACCCTATAAGACGGGGTAGAAGTGTC
This sequence comes from Heterohyrax brucei, assembly GCA_028571685.1. NCBI lineage: Eukaryota > Metazoa > Chordata > Mammalia > Hyracoidea > Procaviidae > Heterohyrax > Heterohyrax brucei. Next base: position 137,455,996 of record CM053143.1, read on the forward strand.
CTAATGAGTTTTCAAGGAGTGCATGGTGGGTTCAAACTGCTGACTTCTGGTTAGCAGCTGTAGCAGTTCAACACTACACCACAGGGTGGGTACCCCACTGAAAGTAAGGGGCATATAAATGAAAACCGGGAAGTCCCTGCATGCTGCTGCAAATGGTTAATGGGCTTAACTGCTAACCAAGATGTTAGAGGTCCACTTGGAGATACCACAAAAGAAAGGCCTGGTAATCTACTTCTAGGAAAGCAGCCATTGAAGACACTGTGGTCCAACAACAGAAATAAAATACATCACATAGATAAGAAAGAAAACACCACAGAGCATAGTTCTATTCTGATAAACGTGAAGTCACTATGAGTCTAAATTATCTTGACAGCAACTTATTTTTTTTTTTGGAAATAAAAACTGGCACGTGAAGGATGCATAGGTAGTCACGTGAAAGCTCGAGAAAGACAATGAGCTAACATTTGATAAACAAATGATAGCTATTGTGTCTTGTTTTCTAGGCTCTGTTCTAAGTGCTGCTTGACATAATCCATGCTTTACATGCATTAGTTCATCTAATTGCCACTCTAGCCCAATGTGCTGAAAGGATTGGTACCCTCATTTTACATGTGAGGCTAAGAAACTTTTCAGAACCCTGGGAATTAAAATAAAAAATCTCCCAAACCTCTGAATCTGTCCAAGGCTGTCAAAGAAGGAAACTCCATTAGCCAATGGCCAAGGTAGAAAACAGTTAGATAATAATCAATTAAACTTTGTGGAGACACTGAGTTGCCAGAAACCTAAACTGTCAATTATACCAACTTCCCCCATAAAGCAGATTTTCTCTGTATACTTTCCAAACACATGCCATCCTAGCTGCTATCTAAATACCTCCAGTGACAAGAGAACTCGTTGCAATGCCAAACATGTGAGAAAAATTCTTCTGTATATGAAGCAGAAATCTGCCTTTCCATAAGTGTCAGCAATTTGCTCTGAAAGGTCCAAAGAAAGTACACTTTCCCCTGCTGCAGGCAATGACTCTTCAATCAATATCTTCAATCCTTCAGCTTTGTTCATGACTTGGTCTCAAACCCATCACTTACCTGGCTGCCTCCTCTCTACTAGACACACTGCGGTTTCTCAGTTTTTTAAGTTAAACTTTATACCCAGAAATGATTGCATCAGATCAGGGCTGAGTGCTGAGACAGATATATTTACTTTCCTCACTCTATCTGCAAAGGAGCCTGCAGAGGCAGCAGTCAAGTGCTGGGCTGTTAATGGAGAGGTTGAGAGCTGGTGGTTTGAACCCACCAGCCTGGGAAACCCTTCAGGACAGTTCAGCTCCGTCCGATCATTTTGAGTTGGAATTGACTCAATGGCGGTGTGTTGTAACCGGTGGCACATTCAATGAATATCACCACCGTCTAGATCACATTAGCCTTTTCACCAACCAGGACATGTATTCTCTAGTGAGGGACTGTACACAGGCCTGTTTCTATGGCTGACCTGTTTTAAATGTTTGTAATTACTTATCTTGAATGAGAACATGAAGTTTCTGCGACAGAGGTCCAAATTATTACCATTTAATCCCTGGTCCTGTATGCAGGATAGGGATCCTCCCAATCCAATTTGTGAACCTGGGAGTTCATATGAGATGCAGTTGTCTCAAGGAAACCTTTGCTACCTAGCATAAACCAATTAATCTTGGAAAGCAAAGGGATAGATACCTGGCTTCTAACTCTTTGGACTACAAATAAATGTCTCCAGAGGAGGGAAGTAAAACAAGGCTTTCGGATACTGGAAGGTATCCTTGGTTCCAGGTTTTGCATCCCATTTGGCATGTAAACATGAATCACTAGGGAGATAAATCTCTCCAGAGTTCTGGCACTATCTATTCAGTCATAATTTAACTTCGTGGTTTGTTCTTTAACCTAGGTTTCAGTAAAATTTGCTTAGAAAGTCCTAACTGTGCAGAATCACGAAAATACTTTCTGACTTGGACTTGATTCAAGTCTTGTTCTCAGGCCTAGACTGTTCTCCCTGCTACCTCACGGGCCTGCTTCCTTATCACAGATCTTGGGGACTCAGTTCCACTATCAGTCAAAACTCATCTGGGTGCCTGTATCTGCATATTGGAAGTCCCTGGGTGGCTCAAATGGTTAAGCACTCAGCTGATGACCAAAAAGTTGGAGATTCAAATTCATCTAGAAGCCTTTCACAAGAAAGTCCTGGCAATCTGCTTCCCACAAAAGTCAGCCACTGAAGACCCTGTGGAACACAGTTCTATTCTGAAACATGCAATTGTCATAACTTGGTGTGAGTCAACTGGAAGATAACTTGTACTGGGATCTGAAGACCTGATTGCTTGGTGTCCAAAGAATCCACACATTAAATAAAAGAGTCATGTTTAAAATACCTGCCAGGGCCAGAGTGCAGATGCTGGTTCACAGCAACACTGATCAAGTAAGAACCATCCTGCACCCTTCACCTCTTCTCCCACCGTGAACAAACTGGGGAGAGGAGGAGCTGAAACGTCAATGGGAAAAAAGTAAAGCTGTGAACGCTTCCTCTTCTTTCTCGCCTGAAGCAGCCCAGACCAGGGAAGGGTGAGGACACCTACCATTAAGCCAGATTTAAAGGTTTTCGATAGTGATCCAGCTCTAGATATTTGAATTACGTGAGTCGGATCCGACTCGACGGCACTTGGCTTGGCTGACCTAGGCCTTAGCCTACTTGGGCAAGACGAGACAAATCTTAGGTCCTGCCCGAGTTTTTAACCCAGGGATTAGGAGGAAAACCGATTGTGTGGATAAGGCACAAAATTCATATTTGAGTCATTCTGAGCCAAAGTGATGTTAGCTGTTGTCCATCACCCCCAACTCACGGTGAGTGCCTCATGTGTGACACTGCAGAACTGCTCCATAGAGTTTTCTTGGCTGCTATCTTTGTGACAGCAGACTGTCAGGCCTGTCTGCCACAGATGCATTTGATGAGTTCAAACTATCAACCTTTCTTAGCGCCTGATCAGAAATTGCTTCTGCCACCCAATCCGAGCCAAGCCAAACCATTCATTGTTTAAACATTGAACATAAATATGTCTTTGGCTCCTTTTTTCCCTCAAAGGGGAAAAAAAAAATCATCTGAACAGGAAGATTCTGACACACAGAACCTCCCTCAGCCTACTCTTCCCCAGTCCTCCCAAATTGGGTGCTAGCGACAACAAAAACAAAAACAAATCAGAAACAAATTCTGTAGGGACCTACAGTCTCTAAGAGGTGGTGCAAATATAAATACATTCAAGAAGAGCTGGAGAAATTAATGACTGTTAAACACGTAATGGGGTATTGTGAGAGACCAGCCGTATGACAGGGAACACCCTTATCTCTGGAGTTGACATAACGGGATCAACCATGCAGTCCACCACTCAGCAAACAGTTTCAGGTTTCAAGGGGAAGACCAGTGCCGGGGCTGATCCAATACAGCCGTTACTTCAGTGGGGTTGATGCTTCTTCTCATAGCATTTAATTCTTTGTATTGTAATCGAGTTTTAAATTTATTTAGTAGAACTGTGCATTTAACTCAAACTACTTTTCAGAAGCACAGAGAAAATATGCCCCCTTATTAACTAATTCAGCCTTCTTTCTGGGTTCCACTTTGCTAGTAAAAAGTAAAAATAATTAACTTTCAAATCTCTCTTGGTTTAAACTTTGTCTGATCCAATAATTTAAATAGTTCCTTTAGGTGATTTTAGTTTCTCTAGGCAACGAGATGCCTAGTCTGCCAAATTTCTCACTCTTTCAGCTCCGAGATGGTAGGTGGGTGTGTGATGTGGGTTGTTGTGAGGTTGCCGGACCTTGCAGCAGACAGGAAGACTTGTGACCCTGGGGAGCAGTGCCCTCGGCTCCTTAAACTATGTCTCCCTGTTTGCTCTCAGTGTTGCTGGTGCTGCAGTTGAAACCTATGGCTGGTGTAATTCAGCTCTCTGGGGCTATCTCTGATTTACTCAGCCTATCCTGGGATCCTCCTAGCATAGTGTATCCCTCCATGGTCTCGGGGTGACTTCCATTCAACCTCGGCACATCTCACCGTCCCTTAGCCACCACTTACCTACACTACGGATCCTCAGTCAGACTCTCAGATGGTTCTGGGTCAGTAGAGCCTGACATGGAAACTACTAAGAAACAAAACAAAACAAAGCAAAACCTGTGGCTGGTGAGTTGATTTCTACTCCCAGGGACCCTAAAACATATAGTAAGCAATTAATGTTTTCATTCTGTAACAAATATTCATCTCTTCTAGGACCGCCTAGTGTTTGGAACCAAAATATCATGTGTTAGCAGAAGCAAAAGAGAAAAATCATATGAATAATTTCCTAAGATAGTAACCTTATTAACGTCGTATTGCATCACGCTTCTACATTATCAACTGATACATGGTAGTACAGGAACTCAAACAACAAATAACAAGAACGTAAAGTGAAAGCCCCTTTATAAGATGTAACACTCTCCGCTCTTCATTTTCCTAAAGACAGCTACTGCAGAGCCATGGCAGTGGAGAGACAAAGATCCCAGCTGCTCCAAAATTCAGCTGTTCGAATCCACCAGCCACTCCTTGGAAACCTTAAGGGGCAGTTTCATGATGTCCTACCTGGTCACTATGAATCAGAATTGACTCAATGACAATAGGTTTTTTTTTTCCTTCTTTCGTTTTTTTCTTGAAGTCAGTAAACCTGTCTTGCTAGCCTCACAGGCCATCAGTAAATGCTTGAAGAATGACTAAATGATTCAAATGAAAGAAAGAATGAATACAATCATCAAATAGTAAAGGGTAAGTCAAATGTCTTCAAGAAAAAACATAAACTTGTGAGATGCTGTTTGTTTTTTTAAACCTTTCTTCATAGAATTATGTCTGATTAAAACAAAACAAAGATGAAATGATTAGGCTTTGTTTACAATTACTTTTGACTGCTCTTTGTTGACCTTTAGTTATTTTACACTGAACGATAGTGAAAGAAGGCTGGAACAGTAACGAGGCATTTCATCAAGGCTACACTGTTTTTCTGTGAATATCTGAGACCACGATGGTAGTGTCCAAAGCTTTCACGGCTTATTTTAGCTTTGAAATGTTATCTAGAGTAGAGTCAATATAGCCTTCTGCTGTGTAATGTACTGGAGTGAAATGGAATGCACTGGTGATTAATTGGATTTGTCAGTGTTTTAAAAGTTAGTAATATGATTCTTTTTTAAATTAAATAAGACATAACTTGAACAGTCTGATTATAATGGAGAAGAAACTTATTGGTTGGGCCAGTGAACAGTTTATTGGCACATAAAAAAGAAATGGCACTTAGTTTACATTCAGTTTCCAGGATTAGTAAAGGATCCTAAATCAATTTCTTAGAAACTCAGTGGCAGATAAAGAGCCCCTGTTCCCTGCTTTGTCCTGAGTGAGCACATAGCAAATATCTCTATAAGGTGACTATGACAGGGAAGCAGATATGATGAAGTCAGACAGATCTGGGTTTGAGTTGTGGCTCTATCTCTTCTTCGCAGTATGAACTTGGGGAAACTATTTAACCTCTCAAAGTGCCCATAAAAAACCTGTTGCCACTGAGTCAATCATGGCTTATAGCAATCCTATAGGATAGAGTAGAACTGCTTAAGATTTCCAAGGAGCCATTGGTAGATTCAAACTGCCAACTTCCTGGTTGGCAGCTAAACTCTTGACTAGTATGCTTCTAGCCCTCCAAATTGTAGGCTTATTGGGAGAATAACACATTCTCACCACAATGTTTGGCACACAGTGCTTAAGGTAACCACAGACACCAACATTAACAACAAGAGCTTCGCCTCTGTTAACCAGTGTTTGCTTGGGTTGCTGCTAGAACAACCAAACCTTTACTTCTTCCCTCTACAGCTACATTGGTCTCCTCCAGCATCCATCCTCCTCCCCTCACTGTCTCAGGGGTGGAGTGAACAAGGGATGGTGTTGGCAGTGGTGAAAGTTGTGAACCACAGCTGTAAATGCTGTAATCTTGAAGCCAGAAGTCCACGGAAGGCCCCCAGACTTCTACCTTTCCAGCTCCTACGAGGTCTGACAATGACGTTTGTGAACTCATCCTAGAAAAAGTGCTACAAAGCTCATTGCTGAATATCACTATGATCACCTTCGAAGTACTCTGCATGGGAAACTATGCACCGATGCCAGCACCTAGTCCACCCTTCGAAGTAACTTTGGAACTCTTTTCTAAAATGGCCATCGGATCTGTTGTTGTATTATGCTTGATGTCCTGAATGTCATCAGAAGTCTTCCTTTCAATATTTCTTTTATCTTCAGGTAAAGAAAAAAGTCAATGGGGGCCAGATCGGGTGAGTGCGGAGGATGTTCCAGTATAGTTATTTATTTACTGGCTAAAAACTCTCTTACTGACAACTATACAGTTAAGTTTGTAAACTTGCCATCGTGGCACTGTGCGCAATGGCTATTCCAGAAAGAGTTCCCAAACTGCTTTGAAGGGTGGACTAGGTACTGGCATCGGTGCACGGCTTCCCAAGTGGAGTACTTCAAAGGTAACCATAGTGAGACTCAGCAATGAGGTATGTAGCACTTAATGATTTTTGTGGACTTAATTGTGGACCTCATACTTTGATTCTGTTAAAATATATTGTGACTTTTTGAAATATCTAGAAGCCTGGTGGTGCAGTGGTTAAGCACTCAGCTTCTTTGTAGGAGAAAGACCTGGCCCATCTGTTCCCATGAAGATCACAGCCTAGGAAACTCCCTGAGGAAGTTCTGCCACTTGGGGTTGCTATGAGTCTGAATTAACTCAAAGCCACCTTCCTGCACTGAACTCTTTTTTTAAAAAAATTATGATTGAATGAAAATGTGCATTCCCATATAAATTTGCAGGCTCACCTATATGCAGCTTCCATTGCTCTCCCTGCATGGTGACAGCACACTCTTCCTCTCTGCTCCATACATGTCCTATCCTACCAACAGTCTCCTATTTCCTCCTCTCCACCCACTCCCCTTCCTCCAGTATGAGGTCAACAGGACGACATCCTATATATGCCTAGAACGATAAAGTGCCCACAAAATATGTTCACTCTGCATCACTACATCCAATCCATTGCTATCTGAAGAGTTGACCTTCATTATGATTTATAGACAGGGGCAGCATCAGGGCAAGGGGCCATGCTCCTAGGGGAATGCCAAAGCCCCTGGACCATCAATTATGGTCTTTTAGTGGAGATCTCAGGGTGCACTCCTTTTTATTCTTGTGTTGCCAGTGAGACTCAACTTTGTGAGCTCCATCGTGGCTATCACTGGTGGTGGCTGGGTACTATCTGGTTCTTCTGGTCACAAGCCGATGTAGACACCCACTCACGTGGGTCTCTCTGTCTTCTGGGTTCTCTTTCCCCCATGTTGTTATGGACCTCAGTGATCATCCATTCCTGCTGAGTTGGGACCATTTGCTGTACCCTCAGATGGCAGCTTGGCAGCTTTTAAGACCCCTGACGCCATTCACCAGTGTGGGGTGCAGAGACTCCTCATTAGCAAAATGCTAGTTGTGCCAGTTGGCCTCGATTTCCCCGGAGCACACGGTCCGGGCCCCCTGCCACAGCTACTCTGTCCATGCGATATTGCGTTAAGATGGGAGGAGTACACAAGTTGTGTTGAAGTCCAATTAATATTGATCTTCTTACTAATGGCTACACTGAACTCTAATACACAAGGCCAAGCTCATTTTAATAAAATTCTAGCCTTGACTCTGGGGTCAGAACTGGGTTACAGTCTAGCCTCCGTTCTTTTCTTCACAATCAGAATCTAGAAAGAGTGGTCCTTTACTGTGAATCTTTCCTTTATCTGCCTCTACACCCTCAATTCCCCCCCCAACGAGGCTTCTTCTCCCCTAGTGAAGCACCAAAATGCCTTCACCAAGTTTAGCAAAAGTCAGCCAAATGCCAGATTCAGTGAACTCTATTGGTCCTTGCCTTATTTAACCTTAATGGGACATTGCCCTATAGGACACTGTTGAGCACCTTTCTTTCAGCAACCTGCTCTTTTTTCAGTCCCTGTGGTATGATTTCTTCTGAATTTTTCCTACCTCTTTGGCCATTCCTGGTTGACCTCCTCTGGGAGTGTCTTTCTGAGACTGGGACTTGAAGGGCTAGCCTAACCACATCTTGGAGCATTTCAGAGTGATGACCAACTTGTTTTACCACCCACATTGGGGGTTATCCCTAAAGCTGTTTTTCAAAAAAGCTAGTTTAGACCAAATTCAAAGACATGTGCAGAGGGAGGTTACCACTATATGTCCTTCTAGTGGAGGCACCAGAGAGCTACAACCAGGCCCAGGTAATCAAACTAGGGGAGCAGGAAACTGCACAGGCACAACACTGCATGATAAGTTCTGCTACCAGTCCCAGAAGCCCCCATGGTAGAAGCAGTCTTGCTGCCTGTTTGTGCATGCACCTCATTACCCTAACCCCACCTTATTCTTGCCTTGTAATGAATAAAACATGGAAGCCTTCCCCCCCAAATCCTTTATAAACCCCAACAAAGCCTTGGTTCGAGGAGATGGGGTTAGTGTTGCCTAGGCCCCACCTTTTCTACTTGCAGGCCTCTTTAGTAAAGCTTTTGTGGTGGGGAAAGCTTCTCTGTTCACTGTTGATCAGAGATGGGCAAGAACCTCCCCACATCTGCGGTGTCTGAAATGCCACTTGACAATATTTTCTCATCTTGACTTTCTCAGACAACAGATTCACATCCCTTCTCTGAACTATTACAATACTTACTATGTGTATTGTTCACTGTATCACTTACGGTTTTATGTAGTTCATTTGATTTTTTCTGTGTATTAGTGATTAGTGCCTGCATGAGTTGGGGGTTTGGGGTTGCAAGCTACAGAACCTAACTGTAGTTGATTTGAAGTGTTCCTTCCTCCTCCCACTCAATGTGGGAAGAACACTGGTAATTCACACAATCAAGGGAAAACAGAACTACCTGACCTTGGGAGGGATAGGAAGCAGGGAAACTTGGGAGATCTTTAAATAGCAAATTTATGGTCAGTCTTTTCTGGTATGACCACTGGAATTGTTCAACTCTAATTTAATTTCATCCCCTTTAAGTGTCACTCTCCTCAAGATTCATATTTCTGGCTTAGCTAACATAATCTCATGTTCACCCCTTACAGAGAGCTGAGTCTGTAATGGACTTTGCTATCAAGACCAAGAATAATTCTATTGTGACACAGAGTAATAAAGAGTTCAAGTCTTTTCTAGAGTAATTTGGTAATTAAAGAGCAGTGTGATTTTATTGGGCAGAAGGAGACACTTTGGTCCAAACACAAAGCTGAAAATCACCAAAGCTGGTACTGTCAGTTCTATCCCAACTCATAGTAACCCTGTAGGACAGAGTAGAACTGTCCCATAGTTTCCAAAGAGCGCTTGATGGATTTGAACTGCCAACGTTTTGGTTAGTAGCCGGAGTACTTAACCACTATGTCACCGAGGTCTCCAAGGCAAGGCTACGGGGCAGGAAATGATGAAAAGAAAAGGGATCCTAAGAACAAGTGGAGGAATGTCAATTCTTGGATGGTGTCCCAAGGAGGGGCAGATCACTTCAGGCTTCATTAGTAGAAGCGTAAGCATTTAGTCGGCTGTATACTGAGTAATTGCCTCTCTGCTAGCTAAACCAGTGTTCACTGTGACAAATTTTATGGTTTGATCAATCTTACCTCCGATCATTTCTCCCAGATAAATATGGAAATTAATTTTTATGAGCCTAGTTTAGAAGCAGTACATTTATAACTTAAAGAAAACCTAAAAAACAAAACCCAGTTACTGCTGAGTTGCAGTCAACTCATGGTGAACTCAAGGGTGTCAGAGCAGAACTGTGCTCTACAGGGTTCTCAGTGGCTGGTTTTCGAGAAGTAGATCACCAGATCTTTCTCCTGAGGGCCCTATGGATGGACCCAAATGTCTAGCCTTTCAGTTTGCAGATAAGTGTATTAACCACTTGCACCATCTTTATAGCTCTAGTTAAAACAAACAGGGTTTACAAAATCCAAGTAAAGTTACTATATATAAATTGTAGTACACACTGACTCAAGATTTTTTTTTCCAAATTAAGTTTTAGGGCCTACAAACTTTTTTATGAAAACATGTAGTCATTTGGATTAAATGTTTTATTATTCCACTACTTAGAAGTCATTTTAAGAAGCTCTTTTTTCCTAAGTGCTACAGTATTGACTGGCCAACACTGACCTTAAAGTAGTTGCAGAGTAATCAATATTGGCTTAGTGACAGCTTGGCAAAGCCTGGAGATAAATGAATAAGAATTGTTGGCCCAGAAAGACTACTCAAGAATGAAAGGATCTTTTAAAATACTATAAGTACCAGATAGGTTAAATTTTTATGAAAAATTTAAAAAGGTATTCCAAAGAAGTTTAAAATCTCTCTGCACATATTGTTGTATAAGTCATCTACAAAAGACAAAAGGATTATGACTGTGTTTCTCAAGACATAAAAATATTAAATCACTGGTCCACAGTTACTCAGTAAATTAGTAAAAACTTGGGCAACAACTGCAATGAAAAATTAAATAGAAATGTTTACTGATTTGTAGTGACATGTAGATAACAATTGAAGAAACTAAACCCAATCCCTGCAACATTTTTAAACAGTTGCACCCACTCCTTCTTTACATACATGGTAGTTTTATATTTTTACTATTAATGCACACATATCATTTGGGGGGTTGGGGGATACAGTTAAATCCATGACATACAATAAGCACACAAAGACAGGCAACAAGACTGGAGGAACATAGCAGCTTTGTGTGAAGCCATGCTCGTTTTTGAAAAACCAGTGATTAGAAAGAAGACAGAGATTAATGATCAGTGAGCACAGCTGGTTCTATGTCAAGAGGAAACAAGAGGTGGTCTCAGAGCTTTACCACAGGGGGACTAGAGCAGGGTACTGGCTTTGTCTGCAAGCTTCAAAGATAGCCTAAAGAATATACAGGAGGTCCTCATGTCTTCCATCTTTAAAGCCACATTGCAAAAATTTCCACAAAATTGCAACTTCATATCTACCTTAATTGCATACGTTAAGCTGTGAATTAACATTTAAGAATGTGGGCGACTTTTTAGTAAACTGGTTTAGAAGATGGAATAGAAACAAAAATATGGATGGCAGAGAAAACAGCTCAAAGTAATCTTAAAAAAATATTTTATTGTGTTTTAAATGAAAGTTTACAATCTAAGTCAATTTGTCATACAATAACCGACACTGACACCGCTCTGTAACTCCAGCTGCTCTTCCCACCCTGTGACAGCACACTCTTCCTTCCCATCTTTTATTTCTTGGCATGCATATCATTTTAAGATGTAAGTTTTTCTGTGATTTCTCAGTACAATCTTTCTACAGTTTCCCTCATAACAGACACTCATGCAAAGATCAAAAATTCCTCTAATGCACACTTTGGAATTAAGGTGTCCATATGTTAATCTAGTAAGATTTCTGGTTCATCTTTCCTTTCCAAACAAATACATGTCTTCTGTTTCCTGCTTAGCCCTTAAGCGCTAAGGAGCACATGGCTTTACAACTAATGTGTTAGTTGACTTAGCTCACAAGAAATCACTTGCTACTTCTCTGGAGTAGTATAATCCAGTTGATGAGACCATTAACGAAACAAATACTGGTCTTCTGATCTACAACCGAGTGTCTGTCACCACATCTCACCTTTGAATTTTAATCACAAGTAGCTACAGCCAGAATACTGATGATTGACTATTCTTTTTCTCTTTGTAGAATGCTTCTAGAAAACAAACTAACCTCTAATCATATATCCCACACTTTGTGAGGCATGTAGGTTCTAAAGTAAAATTTGTAAATAATAAGATGTTAAATTACAAGCATTGTGCTTGGGACAATTCTGAGATAGTAGTTGGAATGCATTACCGAATATCCTTTTTGTTTTTTTATTTACTTGAACAAGAGGAAATTTCTGGTACAGAGCAGGCACACAATAATAATAAACATATTCTGAGTACAGTGGCAGACATTGTGCTAAGTGTTTTCCATATACTATTTCATTTACTTCTCACAACAGAATTATGAGACAGGCACTGTCGTTTACACAGAAGAAAGCAAGCTTAGAGAGTCACACAACTAGTACCAAAACCCACTGCCCTCGAGTCAGGTGTGACTCATAGCAACCCTAGAGATCAGGGTAGAACTGCCTCATAGGTTTTCCAAGGAGTGTCCTGGTGGATTTGAACTGCTGACCTTTCGGTTAGCAGATGTAGCACTTAACCTATTATGCCACTAGGGTTTCCATACAACTAGTAGCAAGGATTAAATCTGGTACTCTGACCTGGACCTGTCTGATTGCAAACCTCTTGCTCTTAACCACTACACAGCGTATTCTGGTAAACAAGTACATGTCTGAATAAAAGAATGAATGAGACTTATACTGAAAGTAGGAAGAGGAAAAGAATAATTTATTGTCAATGACTTACACAATAAAGATGTCGAATCACCTTATACAACAAGAAGTCTAAACACAGGCAGATTCACAATGAAGCTCTTTGTCTTTTCCTTTTTTGCTCTGCCCTCTCCTTGTGTTGCCATGTCTCTTCACGATCACAGCTTTCATAGCTGTAATTATCTCATATCACGAGAAGAAGAAATGTCTGTCCTTTGACTTCCTTTTTTTTTAAAAAAAATTTTTATTGTGATTAAGTGAAGGTTTACCGTCCAAGTCAATTTGCCACATAAAACCCCGAGCACCTGCCTCTGTGAAATTCTATCTGCTCTCCTCACCCTGTGACAGAACACTCTTCCTTTGCACTCTTTACTTCCAGTATCCACTCAACCAACACTTGTTCACTCCTCTCCCCCTCTCCTCTCCCCTCTAAAAAGAAACCAGTAAGATAGCCTCATATATATATTAAACCATAAAGTACACACACCATCTACATCACTAGGTTCCCAAGTCCAGTCCATTCTTTGAGCTGTTGGCTTCAGTAATGGTTTCAGCTCTTGGCCAGCAGCAAGTCTAGGGGCCATGTTCCCAGAGGACCCTCAAGATTTTCGGACCATCAAGCCTGGTCTTTTAAGGGAGTTCTATATTTGCATACCCCTTCCTTGCATGCTACTTCAGGGACTCTACGTTGTGCTCCCTGTCAGGGTATCTTTGCTGGTGGTGAGGCACCATCTAGTTCTTCTGCAGGAATTCTTTTTTATCAGGGTAGCAAATCTTTTCTAGGACTCTTAGTTTCTCTGTGTTGTTATAACAGAAATACTACAGGTGGGTGGTTTTAAAGAACAGAAGTTTATTTCCTCATAGTTTTGTAGGCTAAAAGTCCAAATCAGAGTCTTGGCTGTGTCAAGACCTTCTGTGATTTTCTCTTCTAGTTTCTGGTATCTGCTGATGATTCTTGGCATTCCTTGGTTAGTTTCACAGTGTGTATCTATCTCTACATTTATTGTGCTTTTTTTAAACTCAGAAGTGATTAGGTTTAGGACCCAGTCTACTCTGGTATGATCTCATCAACTCATCATGGAAGAAAGCTTCTATCTCAAAGAGGGTCATGTTTACAGTTACAGGGGTTAGTATTTCAACACACAATTCATAACAGACCCATTAGCAGATATTCTCTTATACTTCACTAACCAGAACTGGGTTGCACAGATGTTTACCCCTGAACCAAGTATAGGCAAAGGAAAACTACATTGTCATGGTGGGCTTAAATTAGTGCAAGTGTGGCTGCACATTATAATCATCTGGGAAGAGGCTGGTAAAAGCCCTGGGTTTTCATTTTCACAGATTCTTATTTATTTGGTTAGAGTGGAACAAATATAGTAGTGTCTTAAAATATCTCCCCAGTGATTGTAATATGCAGCAGTTAGAAAATCATCTAAAGTTTTATTAGCAAGAAGAGTAGGCAACTCATAGCTCATGGTGTCTATCAGAACAACTTTTACAGAAGTAGATCCAGAAAACCTGTCAAAAAGAGTGTATCTGAATTCTATTCATGTGACAGCTCTATTTCATACGCTACATTCCTAAGAATGGGATTGATGGATCATATGGTATTTTTACTTGGTTTTTAAGAAAGCACCATTTTTCAGAGTGCTTGTATCACTTGACGTTTCCATCAGCAGTGCCTAAGAGTTTCAATCTCACAACCTCGCTGACATTTTTTTTTAATTTTTATTTTTATTTAACATAACTGAGTGAAAATGTACATTCACATATAAATTTACATGCCCCCCTATATGCAGCTTCCACTGCTCTGTCTGGTGACAGCACACTATTCCTCTCTGCTCCATACATGCCTCATCCTCCCAACAGTCTCCTTTCCCCTCCTGTCCGTCCACTACCCTTCCTCCAGCCAGAGGTCAGCAAGATGATATCCTATAGATATATAGAACCATAAAGTGCTTCCAATATATGGTCACTCTGCATTACCAAGTCCAATCCATTCCTGTCCGAAGAGTGGACCTTTGTTATAATTTATGGGAAAGGGCAGGGGGCCATGCTCTCAGAGGAACCCCAAAACTGCTGGACCATCAATTGAGATCTTTTAGTGGAGATCTCATGATGCACCTCTTTATTCTTGTGTTGCCAGTGAGACTCCTCTCTGTGAGCTCCATCGTGGCTATCACTGGTGGTGGCCGGGCACCATCCGGTTCTTCTGGTCCCAAGTCGATGTAGGCACCCACTCTTGTGGGTCTCTCCGTCTTCTTGGTTGTCTTTACTGCATGTCATTTTGGTCCTCGGTGAGCATCCGTTCCTGAGGAGTTGGGGCCATTTGCTGTGTCCTCGGATGGCAGCTTGGCAGCTTTTAAGACCCCAGACGCCACTCACCAATGTGGGATGCAGAGAGCTCTCTTAGCAAAACGCTAGTTGTGCCAATTGGCCTGGAATTCGCCTAACAGCATGGTCCCCCGTCCCCCGCCCCAGCTACTCTATCCTTGTAGTATTAAGATGGAAGGAGTACTCAAGTTATGCTGAAGTCCACTTAATGTTGTTCTTGTTCCTAATGTGTGCTGTCACTGCTTTCTCCCAACTAGATTTCTAGTAACTATCTAAACTAAGCCCTCCCCCCTCCCCCTCCCTCCTTCCCCTCCCTTGCAGCTGTCAAAGAGTCTTTTCTTCTATACACAAGTCTGTTTTTGAGATCTTATCGTAGAGGTCTCATACAGTATTTGTCCTTTTGTCGCTGACTACTTTCACTCAACATAATGTCTTCCAGTTGAAACCAGGTTAGGAGATGTTTCCTGGAATCATCGTTATTCTTTATCATTGCATAGTGCTCCATTGAGTATATGTACCACAGTTTACCTATCCATTCTTCTATTGTTGGGCATCTGGGTTGATTCCATCTTTTTGCTATTGTGGACTGTGCTGCGATAAACATTCTGGTGCATGTGTCCATTGGTGTGAAAGGCCTTGAATCTGTAGGATATATTCCAAGTAGTGGAATTACTGGGTCAAACGGTATATCAATATCCATTTTTTTAAGGAAGCGCCAGATTGCCTTCCCAAGAGGCTGGACCATTTTGCAACCCCACCAACAGTGTAGGAGGGTTCCACTTTCTCCACAGCCTCTCCAGCATTTGTTGTTTTGTGTTTTCTGGATCATGGCCAATCTTGTTGGGGTGAGATGGTATCTCACTGTTGTCTTGATTTGAATTTCTTTAATAACTGAAGATCGTGAACATGTCTGCATGTGTTTTTTGGCTGCCGGGATCTCCTCTTTAGTGAAGTGTCTGTCCATCTCCTTTGCCCATCGCTTAATTGGATGGTTTATCTTCTTCTTCTTGATATTTTGTATTATCTTATAGATTATGGAGATCAGGCATCGGTCTGACATAGAGTTGCCAAATATTTTTTCCCATTCTGTGGGTGTTCTTTTAATTCTATTAATAAAGTCTTTGGATGAGCAAAAGTGTTTGATTCTTAATAGTTCCCATTTCTCTATTTTCTCTTCTGTTGATTGAAGTTTCTTTGACAGATTTTGGAGTCTGTCCTCATTGTGTATTAAAACTTCCATTGTTGTTCCTACCTTTTCTTGGATGAGCTTTATCGTTTTAGGTTTGATATTTAGGTCTTTTATCCAGTTGGAGTTGGTTTTTGTATAAGGTGTAAGATATGGATCTTGATTCAGTTTATTGCAGATGGATAACCAATTTTGCCAGCACCATCTGTTGAAGAGACTCGCTGACATTTTTTGATTGCTGCCAAGATCATAGAGTGAGAAGGCTTTCATTGTAGGCTTTTCTTTTTTTTTTTTATGATTGGATGAAAATGTGCATTCCCATATAAATTCACATGCTCACCTATATGCAGTTGCCATTGCTATTCCTGCCCGGTGACAGCACATCCCTCCTCTCTGCTCCATACATGTCCTATCCTCCCAACAGTCTCTTATCCCCTCCTCTTCACCCACTCCTCTTCCTCCAGCAAGTCAGCAGGATGACATCCTATAGATGTATAAAACCATAAAATTCCCACAAGATATGGTCACTGTGTCACCAAGTCCAATCCATTGCTGTCTGAAAAGTTGACCTTCATTATGATTTATGGACACGGGCACATTCATTGTAGTTTTGATTCATATTTAATGGCTAGTGGTCACAACCATTTCTGCATGTGGATTAGTGAATCATTTCTTATTACTGAGGTGCTGAAGTAGTCTATAGATTTTAGACTTGTGTATTGTAGCCATTTTTTTTTGCATTCTGTAGGTTCTCTTTTTACTTTTTGTGAAGTTCTTTCATAAGCATTTTTAATTTTTAGGTAATCCTAGTTATCTTCTGGTGTTTGTGCATTCTTATAGTTCCTATGGTATTTATGCCATATACTAAGGTCTACAGCATTGTCCCTATTTTTATTCTGTGATCTTCAGGTTTTATATTTAAGTCTTTAGCCCATTTTAGTTTTTAGGTGTGTTGTGAGGTGAGTCCTGTTTCATTTTTTCTTTTTTTTAACAGATGGACATCCAGTATTGCCAGCTTAATTTGTTAAAGAGATTGTCTTTGCCCCATTTAATGGACTTTGGGCCTGTGTCAAAGATCAGCTGATTGTAGGACTTGTATCTGGGTTCTGTTGTAAATATTTGTAATTCTTCATAAGGCAACTCCTTCTATCCTGTTCTTCATGAGTGTGTTGGTTATTAGCATTTTGTTCCTTCAGACATTTTTAAAATCAGTCTGTCAAGTTCCACAAAAACAAAATGAAACAAAAAGTGTTGTTTTCACTGGACTTGCACTGAATCTTACAATTTGGGCAAAACTGGCATTTCTACCATATAGTGTTATCTGGGAACATAAACCATTACTCCACTTAACAACCAGCTGCTACTGATTCTGACTCCTAGCAACTCCATGTATGTCAGAGTTGAATGTGCTCCAGAGGGTTGTCAAGGGCTGAATTTCTGGCAGGAGACTGCAGGCCTTTCTTCTGAGGTGCCTTTGCATAGTCAAACCTCTAACCATTGAGTTAGCAGCCAAACACATTAACTCCAGGGACTCCTCTACTTATTTAGGCCTTCTTTACTATCTTTGGTCGGGTAGTTGTTAAGTGTGACAGCTGCTCAAAAAAAGATCGTGAATTCAAATACATCAGGTGCTCCTTGGAAACCCCATGAAGCAGCTCTGCTCTATCCCAAAGGGTCACTGTGAGTCAGAATGGACTCTATGGCAATGGGTTTCATTTTCTCTGGCTTTACTATCTTTCAATAGTTTAAAAATTTTCTCCATAAATGCCTTACCCGTATTTTCTTAATTTTTTTTTTACTAGATTTTAAATATTTTTGATATTATTATAAGCAGCATCTTTTTTATTACTGAATTTTTAAGTGTTTTCTGGTACATGGATACAGTTTTTGTACACTGATTTATAAGAATCTGCTTTTATACAGAGGGTAGCTTATAAGAGATTGAAAAGTAACATTAGCAAATGTAACTTTTTTGAAAATTTCTTTATTGGCATAGTCATTGCTGCAGAGTCAGTTTACAGCTGGCCATCACACGAGATTCCTTACCCATGTACACATTAGCTAGACACGGGGGAAATAACAACTCTGTACAACAGTTTAGCAGGTATATGATTTATAATAGTAGTAGAGAATTAGTGAGAACTGGAAGAACTCCCACACAAGAAATCAGGCAAAAAGGGAAACTTTCCTTTTTAGTCATAAAAAATGCTAACGGCATTGTATGATATGATAAATGCTTTCAGTTTAGTATACAACCTATTGGCCAAATACAACTGCCATATAGGTTGGTACTTTTGTACTTAAATTTTAAGTCTGGATTCTCACAGCAGTAGCTTGATATTTTGAACAGTGTCTGGTGTACTCAGAGTGCTTTATTAGTTTATCACTCTTCCTTTCATAAGGTTTAGTGGGACTGTGCAATGCTGGAGCAATAATCCAAAATGTCCTGAATCGTAAATTCCATTGTAACACCAGACCCAGGGTAACAGCGAGCGATCAAACCTTCAAAGTGCTTGTACTGGCGTATAAATTCATCTTGCATGGAGTGCCACACCACCTTAAGGGGAAAAAAAAAATTCAGAAATAATATATAATCAAGCACATAGAAATAATGTCAAGACATTCTAAGAATTTGGCATAGTGTAGTGTTTGAGAACACACATTTTGGAGTCAGAATCCTAGTTCCTTCCACTTACAAGATATGTCATCTTGAGTATGTTCATCTCTGTTGTGTCTCAAGTTCTTCATCTGTAAACTGGAGTAATAATGATACCTCTTTCATGTATGACAAGTGCTTAGAACAGTGACACCAGTGACTGTTTATTAAGTTTTAGCTATTATCATATCTGCCCCCATATCTAACCAGTGATTTCACAAATATGAATGCAACTAAAACTAATGATTAAATGAAATGCAACAATTAATGCTCACATTTCATTTCAGATAAAAGTGTAAACATTCTTTTCTATAAAACAGATTATGCAAAACACTGCTGTGGATGAAATCAAGGTGAGTATCAGACCCAGCATCTCCAACCAACGCATTTATATTATAATCTAGAAGCAGAAACCAGTATGTAGACAATCGTGGCAGCACAGTGGTTAAGAGCTATGGCTGCCAACCAAAAGGCCGGCAGGCTGAATCCACTAGCCTCTCTTTGGAAACCCTACGGGGCAGTTTGACTGTGTCCAACAGAGTCACTATGAGTAAAACTGACTCAGTGGCAATGGATATAGCTGTTTGGGGTATGAAGACAGAGAGAAGCCTGGTGGTTCAAATGGTTAAGTGCTTGGCTGTTAACTGAACAGCTAGTGGTTAAAACCCACCAGCAGCTCTAAGGGAGGAAAGACCTGGTGATCTGCTCCCATAAAGGGTACACCCAAGAAAATCCTATGGGGAAGTTCTGCTCTGTCACACAGGCCACCATGAGTCAGAACTCACTCTGAGGCACACAGCAACAACGGTAACAATCAGATACACTCATTCACCCCAACGTTAACAGGCTGTATCGCTTGAAGCTTATTCTTCTACATCAGCACAGGGCAAAGTGCTGACTGACAACCTGCTGACTGTGGATACTATGGTCACCATCATCCCTGCCGGACAGTGGAGGAAATACACCTTTTCAGGTTTTTTTCTTACTTCATTTCATAAATCCTAAACTTTGTATCTTAAGACTTGTCACTATTCCATAAACAGTATTAACCTGTTTTGCTTTTCATCTTCTAGCTCATGCTACTTCTTCTACCTGGAGGGCCACTCTCCCTACTTTAACTGTTACAATACAACCTGATTTTCTGAGGCTAATACAAAAGCAATATCCTCCCTGAAGCCTTCCATGACACCGGAATTATTCTCCCTCATTTCGATAGGGCTGTCAATACAGTTTATGAAGAATAAAGGCTCAACTTGGACTTTAAATATGGCCCTACCACTTGTCAGCAGTGTGTTCTTTGTTCTTGTTCTTACTATTTAACCTCTCTGAGCTTTGGTTTTCTCTTCTATACAATGGCATAACAATAACAGTACTCACTGTATGAGGGGCATTATTTCCACTTTTCAAATAAGGAGGCTTAGCCTCAGATGAAGTAACTGTCCCAAAGTCATGCACCTTTCTGTGGCTAGCTTATGAGCCCACTGTAACTGGACTCCCAAGCTAAGAACCACTCCACTGGACTGTACTCTACACCATTTACTCTCCCTAAAATCTGAACAACCAAATACTAAAAAACCAAACAAAAAATGCAAGATAAGCAGAAACAGCCACGAAAACTTACATAAAGTATTACTTCTTTCGTTCTTTCAATTCATGACTCTAGCCTGCAACTTACGGAACTTTTCTCCTACACTCAAGTTACAAAACCTGTAGCATTTCTAGAAGAATATTTTGTAGAAAAGTAACATATGTAAGGGTCTTCAAATTTCTTCCTGAATGTAAATTTGAATGGCTGCACAGTACTCTGTATAATGACACAGAAGTAAGCATACCTGAAGTAAGTTCTCCTCTTCACATAAATGTTTATCAACCTTCTTGTAGAGGTTATCCAGACCTTTTTTCACTTCCTTTCCAGGATACTCTTTAATAACTTTACGAAGTTCTTGTTTGTTGAACGCAAGCTGGTAGCTCACTTCCTCCTCTCTTATGCCTTGTGCTACACGAGCTTCAACACCTTCAAAGAAATGCTTCAAGGAAGCGAAAAGAAATAACGGCTAAAAACTGCTCTTCCGATCACTTAAAAAAAATTGGTTATAAAATAGCATATATCTCCTATATAAAAATCAGGCAATGCATATATGAAAGTATAAAGTAACAATCACTCATCACCACACTTATTATCACACAGCCACTGTTAATATTTCAGCGTTTCTCTTGTCTTTTGACATATGAATATACAGGTAGGATTGTAATTTTTTTTATTGTGTTTTCCCTTTTAATATTTTGTTTTTTCCAAGTATAAATGTAAATTGATGTAAGATACTTCTTCTTGTGAGTACAGTGTTGGATATTTAATACTTTAGCATTTTTATCTAGTCTAAGTACAGTTATTACATATACCTTTAGACATGAGTATTGACCTACATTGTGATTCTACTCTAGCACTATAATTTCTCAGTTGAGGAGGATAACTGCAAGTATTCTCAAGATTCTTCGTAATATATACACTGCTCCCGAGGAATGCTACTTTATCAATACCATCATCAGCAAACAATCCTTGCTATTTTGACATGAAAAAAGGTTTGCTGTTTTATTTCACAATTCTTTGGTTACAAGTAAACAATGCTTTCACAGATTTAGTACTGATTCAGAACCCTTGTTCACATACACATAGGAGTCTTAGTACTTTTCTTACTAATTTAAAGAGATCTTTTATATTAAATATGCTGAGTGCTGAACTGTTACAAATATTGTATTCAAGTTGTTTTTTAAGTATATTTATCTTCTTAATATGGAAAGTTCAAATTTTAACATAAATAAAATATCCTTTTTTATTGCTTTTAAGATCTGAAGAATGCTGACTCCTGGGCCCCTGGGTGTCGCACTGGTTAAGCACTCAGTGACTGAGAGGCTGCCCATTCAATCCCACTCAGAGGTGCCTTCAAAGTTAGGCCTGGTGATTGGCTTTTGGAAGGTGACAGTCCTGAAAACTCTCCGGAGCAGTGCTACACTACACACACAGGGTTGCCAAGAGTTGGCACTGCCTCGACAGCAACTAACGCTAACAATACCCCTTTTGGAGATCAACTATTAACTCATTTTCTTCCAGATTTTTAATGTTATTCACCTTTTAAAGTGCAGTCCTTTAACACTTCCCCCACGTAATTCTCTAACACCACTTGCTGAGTAATCCATCTATTTCTTACTCATTTGTGATGGTTAGTACTAAATTTATCCTGTATTAAATTCTTGCAGTTCTACTCTGTTGTTTAGGGTTGTTATGAGTAAGAACTGACTCTGCAGCAATGGGTCTGGTTTGTTTTTTTTTTTTTATAAATTCTTGCATATATATTAGGATCTATTTGAAAATTAAATGGTTTTACTGATCACCATGCCTATATTTGTACACAACACAACAGAATACTGCTAAGCCCTATTCCTAGAGCCCTGATGGTGCCGTGGTTAGCTTGGCTGCTAACCACAAGGTCAGCAATTAAAATCCACCAGCTGCTCCCTGGAAACTGTATGCAGGTGGTTTTTACTCTGTCACATAGTGTCACTACGAGTTGGAACTAACTTGATGTCAATAAGCTTGGGCTTGGCTTAGCCCAATTCCTTTTCATTACTTTTATCTGAAATTTCCTTAGCAATTATTATTTATTTTTTCATTATTATATTTTCAATAAGTTTATATTCCTGGTGCTTTTGTTTCTATGTAACTTCTAATTGTTTATTGCTGACACATAAGAAAGAAACTGTTTTTTCCACATTTATTTTGAAACCTGCCACTCTATTAGAGAACACTAATTTCAACATGTCATATACAGGTAATGGTAATCTTTACTCTTTTTTCTGTAGTTCTTACTTATGTCTCATGTATTATTGCACTGACCAGAGCTTTGTTAAAATAATACAGGATCTAACAATAGTTTGAACTTAAAAGGAAATGCTTCTAATATAATACTCAACTATCACACAGTCTTTAGGTTTAAGGCAGGCCATTTATCTTTTTAAAGGAATATTTGTCTATTCTTAAGTTTTATAAGGAATTGTTTCTACATTTTAAGTATTTATTTGAACTGTTAACAGACACATATTCTCTGACACTAATTTCAAGTTAAAAACTTATGAAAGATGACTAACCACATTTTGGACAGAGTTAGAATGGTCCCTTTATGCTTTCTATGTGTTAAGTCCTCTAAAATTACCACTTCTTAATTTTAATGATCAAATTTGCTTTAGGAAAGACAAAAAAAAAAAAAAAAAAAGGAAAAGGCAACAAACAAAGCCAGTTTTTGGTTTCTTCTTATCTTGATAACATTTTTGAAAACTTGACTTAAACTATGGATAAAAGTTGACCATTCATAAGAAATGGGTAAGAGTCTGATAAAATAATAAAAGCCTAATCAAGGTTCACACCCTTGGTTTGTTACTTACTGTATTACTTACAAGCTATTATAATTTCAAGCAAGTTTATTTCCTTTCTGTTTCTTCATTTATAAGATGGGAAAATACTACCATCTTTCCTCACATAATTGCTTACAGGAATTAAAAACTTTATTTATAAAGAATCCAGCAGTGCCTGGCACACTAGCAGTTTCAATAAGGGAGTCCCTTCTTCCATATCCCCTGTACCAATAGATGAGCAGATTAAGATAAATATCTGTAGTATTATTCATATGTAAACAGGTATCATTTGAACCAGGAAAAATAAATTGTCAAAAAAATGCTCACATTTAGTTTTTCAAGTGGCTGTCCTAAAGAATAAATGACATAAGACTGAAGGTGATCGGTGTACTTTTGTTTGGCTTCTTTTTTTTCAGCTTCTAGACATGAGATTTTCAAACGAGAGAGAGTTGCAAAAATATGGTGAAAGTTCTCCATCATAACAACATCCCTGGGAGTCTTCTGGCTTTCATTTGCTACTTTCTCCACTAAAATAAAACAGAAAACAAATATAACATCTCTGATACGACTACATTTAGTTACATTTACACATTGATTTTTTTTTTTTTCCGATGTGTAAGTTTAAGAATTAAGCTCATTTCTGGACACTAGTAAAATATACTATATACTGGAGAATTCTTTTTTAAAAATAAATTTTATTATAAGTACGAGTATACAATCCATATCCTGGAGAATTCTTTACATTCACCTAAGCCTGACAAAGAATCACCTTGATACAGTCTCATGTATATATGGACACTTAATATGTGATAAAAGGTGGCATGTCAAATCAGCTGGGGAAACGATGTACTATTCAAATGTATTAGGAAAACTAATTGGTCCATCTAAATATACTAAAGTGAACTTCTCATTTAACAGCCTTTAGGAAACTACATTGTAAATTGCTTAAGAGTTTAAAATGTAATGAACAACAATAACAAAAAACCCAGTTGCTATGGAGTCCATCCTGACTCACGGTGATACCATGTGTATCAAAACAGAACTGTGCTCCATCAGGCTTCATAGGCTGGTTTTTTGGAAGCTGATTCCAGACCTTTCTTCTAAGGCATCTCTGGATGGCCTCAAACCTCCAGTTCTTCCATCAGCAGCCAAGCAGGTTAACTGTTTGTATTACTCAGGGATTCCACCAAATAACCTGTAATTTTCTGATAGCATTATGGCCTTTCTAAACATGGCACAAAACTTAGAATTAGGTTGTAAAAGGTGGGTAGATCTGATATAAATTTGTAAAATTTTTATACAGAAAGACGCCACGAAATTAAAAACAATTTGGATAAGTATCTTCGTGGAACATTAATGATAAAGGATCAACAACCTTTTTAATATAAAAAAACTCAGAGAAAAAGATCAACACATCAACAGGAGAGAAATGGCACAGGATATGAGTGGCAATCAACAAAATAAGAAATACAACCGGTCAACAAAATGTTCAAGCACTCTTAATAGCCAATGAAATGGAAATGTGAATGTTTCAAAATGAAAGAACAAAACCACGGATAATACCTGCTAATATCCAGCACTGTGTGTGAGGGATGGAAACTCCTACTGACTGTTCCTGACTCTAAACTGATAGAAACTTTCTGAATGGCAATATGGCAAAAACCTTGAGAAACATAAAATCCTTTGACCTAGTAATTTCATTTTTAGTCATTTTCCCTAAAGAAATTATCAGACAAGTAGACAAAGACATATACAGGAAACCACAAACAAATGTGTAGTAATAGTAGGTTTGGTGAAATAAATGACACACAGACTACCATAATCATTGACAACGATTATGGCTATCTGGATTTATCAACAAGGAGAGACACTAGGATTATGCAGTCCAGTGGTTTCCAAATATTATGACTGTAATTTAATTTTTACATTAAATAATATACATACACACGCATGTACCATGTATTTATTTATTGATCAATCATAGTGATAGAGGGAGACAGACTTACTGAAAAGTCTGGAAGGATAAAAATTATCTCTCCACACTGAGATTATAGCTGATCTTATTTATTTTCCTTATTTTTTAAAAACCAATTTTCTGATTTGGTGGGGGGAGGTGCAGTGGAGCCCAGGAGGTACAGTGGGTTAAAGCTTGGCTGCTAACCAAAAGGTTAGCAGTTCAAATCTTCTGGACTACAGGGTCGACATGAGCTGTAATTGATTGGACAGCAAGTTTTTTTTTTTCTTTTTTAAGGGAATATACTTTTCCGTACAATCAGATAAAGCAAGGAAAACCTGGTGGTATAGTGGTTAAGAGTTGCAGCAGCTAACCAAAAGGTTGGTAAGGGTACTCTGAATTTTAAAAAAATCAAGCATATGAGCTCTAACAATTACGAACTTATTTGTTCTAAGTGCTATGCATCTCACTGCTGAGTATCACTATGGTCACCTTCGAAGTACTCCCCTTGAGAAGCTATGCTCTGATGCCAGTGCCTAGTCCGTCCTTCAGAGCAATTTTGGAACTCTTTCTGGAATGGCCACTGCACATGCTGGCATGGTGGCAAGTTCATAAACTGAACTGTACAGTTGTCTGGGAGTTTTTAGCCAGTAAACAAACACCCTCCCCACTCACCTGATCTGGCCAAATGCTTTTTTTGTTTACCTGAAGATAAAGACAATATTGAATGGAAGACATCTGGATGACATTCAGGACATCAAGAGTAATTTGATGGCCGCTCTGATGGCCATTCCAGAAAAAGAGTTCCAAAACTGCTTTGAAGGGTAGACTAGGTGCTGGCATCAGTGTATAGCTTCCTAAGGGGAGTACTTCAAAGGTGACCATAGCGGTATTCAGCAATGAGGCACTTTTACTAGGGTAATTTCACGGACTTAAATGGCAGTCCTCACCTAACCATTTAATTGTGAAATTTATCTTTCTTCACAGACTTGCTTCTACTGAAACTATGTTACGCTGAGACAATTCTACTTCCTGTCAGTTTTTTAGATTTTAAAATTCCTGAATGGATGTAATCAGATCACATATTTCAAATTAAATGACATGTCCAAAACATTTCTGTAACTTAACAGTGGGATCTGACACAGGAAGAGAGTGAATGACAGTATTTTAAAATCTAAATATAGTCTGAAAAAGACAATTATGTAACAGACACA
This sequence comes from Heterohyrax brucei, assembly GCA_028571685.1. Classification (NCBI taxonomy): domain Eukaryota; kingdom Metazoa; phylum Chordata; class Mammalia; order Hyracoidea; family Procaviidae; genus Heterohyrax; species Heterohyrax brucei. Next base: position 137,482,224 of record CM053143.1, read on the forward strand.
AAAACTCTGGACTGAAAAGGTAACTTAATTTGCTTCAAGTTACAAAGACACCACTGCACAACTTGCCAAGAAGTCTCTTGCTACATACAAATGTAATCTGGGAGATAGATTTTTTGTGTTAATAATAAGCATGATTTTCAATTGTATATAATGATACACCCATATAAGATTTCAAATATAAGTGATTTTTTTTTTATGGCTATGGAAAGCCTGTATTTACTGCTCCTTTTCCAAATTTAAGAAACTTTTGCTTCCAGAAAGCCTAAAAAGCAAAGATGGTAGAATACAGACATAATCAACATTTCTAGCCCTCAATTTTCCAGTGACCAGAAATAATGAAAACAATCAACCCCCAAACTTCCTCAGAACACAAAAATCTTACCATTAACAAACACTCCTCTGATAAGTTTGGTGTACGCTTTATCTAGATCTCCACGGCGCTCAGCATTTTTAAAGATTGATTCCGCGAGACCAGCAAATTCTTCAAATTCAGCAACAAATGGAAGAATTCCTACTTTACTCTTCTTTGAGATCTTTACTTCTTCCATCTGCCTTATTTGGTTACTCTAAAGTTAGGCAAAAAGTAAGGGAGACAGACAACCAAGCAACTTAGAAGCTACATAAAATAATAATCAAACGTATGTATCATAGGGGAGGGACACAATTCGGACCCTAGAACATTTTAGATGGTTACCAGCTGAAGATGAATCCCAACAGGGATAATTAAGAAAAACTGCTTTCACAGATTTAAAAATACATAAAACTGTTATAAGCTTCATTTAAGAATCAAACAATATCAGAAAGCTCACACTATTTAAAACAAAACACAATCAAGGTTTGTGAGCCTCAAGTTTTTGTTCAAAGTTAAAACAACTCATTAACATGTCTATCACTCATCTAGGACAAGTACAAGGTGACTGCCCATTTCCCGGTCGGAGCAGACCAGAGAACAGGATTTCTCTGAGTTACTTTAGTTGGTGGCTCTGTGGCCCATCTTGAGACCCACAGATATTTTCTATTTTTACCAGTCTAAAGTTTCTGTTTGGAAAGACAAATTCTATGATTTTTTTCCCCCTGGCTGGTGGGTTATGAGGATTGAAAGGGACAATCAGTATTTCTACTATAAATCTGCATTACACTTTTCTGTATATTTACTAGTTACAAATTACTTCACATTAAAGTGTTTGCACATAACAGTGACAGAATTTAGACATCTGAGTTCAAAAAGACACACTCAGTTACAAATCAACAGAGGTTTTGTCTATGTTTGAGGAGGTCTAGAGTTCTGTGTGGCATTTAAATGCACAGGATACAAACTACGGTCTGAATATAAACTGAACATTACTAGGAAATATTCTAAATGACAGTGGTCTTCTCTGGCTTTGTGATTGGTGGGGTAGGAAGTGAGTATTCATTTAAGAAAACAGTCATCAGTGAAATCCTGTGACAAAGGCATTCGAAGTTCTCTCAACCGAATGTACCCTGTTCTAGCTGGCAAACCATTCACACTTTTATTACTAGAAGGACATGGGGGACAGTTAAGACTATTTAAGACTACAATGTAGATGCTACAGTGCTTTCTCCATGGCAATTTAACTAAATTACATCATTTGCAAAAGTTTAAAGATACAAATCTATGTCACTATAGTGGGAGGAATCTTGAAAAGAATCTTAAGAAGGATACAAATTTACATCACTGTAGTGGGAGGAATCTTGAAAAGCAAACTACACACAGGTAAGACACTAGACTGGAGGGTCCAACTTGGCATATTGATGTGTCAGATGCTTTCTAATTTTAGCTCTAGTTCAGATGTGATTAGCTTTCTTAGCTCTGTTCCTTAGAGAACACTGTATACACTGAGCTTGGGCAACATACGGCACTGCCAAATTCGAACACTATCTGCTTCATTTTCTGCAGCCACTGGCATTCAACGCTTTTTGCCCACTACACAGACCCATTTTTTTTTAATTGTGCTTTAGGCGCAGGTTTACATAGCAAGTTTCTCATTAAACAGTTACTACACAAATTGTTTTGTGACACTGGTTGCCAACTCCGGATGTCCCAACACTCTTCTCTTCTCCACCCCGCATTCCCTGTTTATACTTGCCCAGTTTTCCTGTCCCTTCCTGCTTTCTCATCTTTGCTTCTGGGCTGGTGAGCCCATTAGCCTCATATGTGACTGAACCACGAAGCATCTCTCTCTTGTGTGTTACTGTTGGTCCTGAGGACTTGTCTGGTCTTTGACTGAACCTCAGGAGTGACTTAGTATGGAGTATACGATGCCTGGTGGCCACACTTTCAAGGCTCCTCTAGTCTGTGTCAGACCAGAAAACCCATTAACTTTTGAACTTTTTACGCCCCACGCCCTATTCTTGTCCCAAACACTGAGACATTTAATAATTCCTGAGCATATACAATCTACTAGACCCTGTGAGAAGACCTGAGTTAAAGTAAGAGAGAGAAGGATGACCGGTGGCAGAAGGAGTCATACTTCTCTTCAGGGATTAAAATAAGTCCTTTACAAATACACACAATTTAGGAGAAAATGTGAATTTATACCTTTTCCTAGATTAACATTCTTTACCACCACCATCATTACTGGCTATCAGCTGATTAAGCCATTCCTTCGTGTCAGGCAATGTGCTACGCAGTTCACTTGAGTCTGTCTCTGTCTACCTGATACCACTGCCTTTACCTTTAACCACAGCGTATGACTGGGTTGGGAGGGGAAACCCTGGTAGCACAGTGGTTAAAGAGCTATGTTTGCTAACCAAAAGTCTGGCAGTCTTACTCTATCAGGTACTCCTTGGGAATCCTGTGGGGCAGGTCTACCCTGTCTTTTTAGGGTCACAAGGAGTCAGAATCAATTTGACAGCAATGGGTAGTAGTGTGGTGGGCTGAGAGATACTAGACAAAATTTTAAGCCTTTATATTCTAGCGATTAAGCCTTTATATTCTAGAAATATGTAGTCTCCTCATGATTTAGTGCTCCAACTATATCACAAGGGCCTCATCTTCACCTTTGGTACCTCTACTTGTTCCTTCTGGCTATCTGCCTCATTCACACATTCTAGGTAATCACTACCTCTGAAGAAGGGATAACAGAAAAACTTGAAATATCCAAGTTTCATAGCATTTCACATATCAAGTGACATAATCTGGTACAAAAGGTGGATTAACAAGCCCACTGAGCTGACATTTAAGTTTCTACAGTGGACACAGATTGCTTTCATACATTAAAATACCTGCTAAATACTAATTTTTAAAAGTATAAAGAATTACATGGATTTTAATTACTCTCAATATTTTTAACTTCCATTACCCTATGGATATTTTAAGAGCTGGACATAATCCAGAGGTCACCTAGTGATTTTAGTGATTTCATTATGGTTTTATTTCTTAGAGCGGAAATATTCAAAAGATACATATCCTCTTTTACGTGTCATGTAATTGATAAAATGAAACATTTTCTTTAGGATCTGGCCCAGCTCAATTTATACCAATGTACTTTACCACAAGCTAACAGACTATAACAAAGTTCTTAATGACTTTTTCTATTAGACAAGGGAAAATGATGATTGTTAGAAGCTCTTATAAGAAAAATTTATTCTTAAAATAAAACAATACAATCATTAAAGTTATCAGTTGAATAATTGAAATAAAGGACCAAGATAAATAATGTAAACAAAATAATCCAATTATTAATTTGATTGCTGGAATATCTTAAAAGAACTACTATAGTAAATACCCTGGAAATCTTGGTGGCAGAGTGGATTAAGTGCTATGTCTGCTAACCAAGAGGTCAGTAGTTCAAATCCACCAGGTACTCCTCGAAAACTCTACGGGACACTTTCACTCTGGCTTCTAGCTTTGCTATGAGTTGTACCTGACTCAACAGCAGTGAGACTACAGTAAGTCCAAGTGATCAGTTGTTTCATTAAATCAGTGGTCACTAACTAATAAGCCAAAGTGTCAGTAAATTGTCTAGTGGGTCTCTAAGCAGCCGTTCTGCCATGCATGCTATCTAGTCTAGAATTTGCAGACTCACAGTGTAGCAGTGAAAGGAGCGCTGCTCAGTTACCTCTCAGCCAACACTCTGCTTCAAAGTTTTAGGGGGACATGAAGAGCAGATATCCCAACCCCAAGCCCCAAAGCTGTTGCCATTTAGTCATAACAAAAACGGAACCTAGTACTGCTGAGTCGATTCCGACTCATAGTGACCCTGTAAGTCAGAGGAGAACTGCTCCATACAGTTTCCAAGGAGTGCCCGGCAGATATGAACTGCTGATGTTTTGGTTAGCAGACGTAGCACTTTACCACTACCCCATCAGTGTTTTCTATTGTGTCATAGGGACCCTTTAAGTCATTAGAACTGTCCTACGGAGTTTCCAAGGAGCACCTGGTAGATTTCAACTGCCAATCTTTTGGCTAGCAACCACAGCACTTCCAGATCTCTTAAAAGATGGCTGGAAATCTCTTAATTTAAATATATTCACCTAGCTTTTAAAATAATAATTAGACTTCTAAGTTATTTTTAAAAACTTACAATGCATTTGTCGAAGTTTCTTTTGACAGTCACTAAAACATTTCCCAACGTAGTACTAAGAAAGGAAGCAGGGTCCACATTTTGTGCAGTCCATACATGATGACTCATTTTAACTAGCATGTAAAGGGAGTTAAAGCTGTCAATTTTGTCTCCTAATGCAATTAGGTTGTTTAGTTCTGGCTCAATGCAGCGAAATATTTTAATCATCATTTGGCGGATCATATCTTTCCTGTTAAGAAATCATACAAAATAGAGAAGGTTATTACATGCATCAAGTGAATTCATCTTTAATCTACTTGGTATTATCTAAAATGGTATATCCAAAATGTTTTAGATGTATACATTTTAAATGGTATATCTAAAATGTTTTACATTTGAAATTAAAAAAATTCCAGATATGATGACCTAATCGTTTTCATCATTAATTTTTAAAATTAAGCTTTGTCACTAAAATAACTGTACATTATTTACAAAGCTGGGTCCTGGAATGTGCTTTCTGATTTCTAAGAAATACACTGCAATTCAAAGGCTACCTCCTACGAGCAAACATCAGAATTGACTGCATTTCTGAAGCAAAGAAAAGCCAACAAGTTACATAGTCAGACCAGTTTTATCTCCTTATCTCAACATTGTAAGTAAAATGCTTAATAAGACAACAGATATGCACACTGTTGCTCTGAGTGTTGTCAGCTTAGAAAGTCATCCAGCCCCCTCTATGTCCAACTTGAATTATTTTTCCCAAAGTAAACAGCAGGTAATAACAAACACATACTCAGAGGAAATAGGCAGTGGTGTGCCGGAATTATGATGCCGTGAAAATGTTCCTCCATCCAGGTCTTCTGCTTCAGTCTGCAAAAATTATTCAGGTACTTTACATAATAAAAGACCAAAAGTTTGACTAGTTTATAAAGCAAAAGCCTGCTCAGTCTTAAAGTTCCTAGGAGAGAATACATTATGAAAAACAGTGACTTTTACAGGTAATATAACTGATAAAGCTACATAATTGTGTTCTTTAAAAATGTTCATGGAATGCTTTGTTTTTAAGTGTTACCCAAGAATTGCTATGGAGTGAGAAGTTGTGCGTGTGCAGTGAGAGGCAGAGAGGGAGCGAGGGAGGGAGACACACAAAGGGGCTGGAGACTCAGCTGGGGCAAGAAGGGGAGGGCAGCTCAACCTAACTCAGAAAGAATCCAGTGTCCACCTTCAGGAGAGAATAAAAACACAAAGGAAACCTTGTATCATTCTAAGAGAACATGAGGATTAAAGAAAAAAACTCTAAAAAATTTTCAAAGGCTGATAATTAAACAAATTTAATAAAAATCAGTAACAACCATAACTAACCAACTATTTGCAATTCTGATCAGTTTTTCATTCACTTTATGACTACTTTTAAAATTTTTTTTATTTTCTTGTGCTTTAAATGAAAGTTTACGATCCAAGTCTGTATCTCATATAACAACTTACATATACATTGTTATGTGACCCTAGTTGCCTTCCTTGCAATGTGACAACACACTCCTGTCCACCCTGTATTTCCTGTGTCTATTCAACCAGCTCCTGTTCCCTTCTGCCTTCTTGTCTTGCCTTCTGCCCACTTAATCTCATTTATTTACTTGAGCTGAGAAGCACACTCTTCTCCATTATCCTTTTGTGTATGGCTACTTTTAAAATGTTTGTTTCCTGTGGTATTAGTTTTTTGAGACGGCCTTAATTTAAAAATCATTCTAGTTGCATCATTTTTTTCCTAAGTATCGTGGCAAATCTGTTTACTTTCTTACGCCGCCTGAGATGCATGAGGTACAGGTACTATTTCATCTGTTTTTCAGATGTGAAAACCTAGGAATTAAATAATTGGCCTGAAGTCTCATAATCAGATAGTAAAAATGTCAAAACAAAGATTTCGACAGTCTGATTCTCACTAGACCATGTTTCTGTTAGACCATGGTGTCTAACAGCACCTCTTTTAACGATAATGTTTCTTAGTAACTAACAAACTGTGAAAACTGCTATGTAAATAACACTCTTCTGCATAAATCATGCACAAGAGGAAGTTAAACTCTAGTTTAAAAGATGCATGCACTGAACCATGAGTATTAAGTAACAAGAGGTCTGACTATGTTTAGTTGGTCAACTATTTACATGAATAATTATAATGAAAAAAAAACTTTACTAGTCTTTTCATGTATTATACCCCTCGACCCCCACTAATTTTTAAAAAAATTCTGCAATGTTAAATTCAATCCTTAACTCCAATTACCATTGCTTTTATCCTCTTGTATCATGACAAAGATCCCTTTACGAATCTCTATGTTGTAAACCCTTTCCTTTTCTGTTTTGATGCTAGAAATGTGACCATATATTTTAATTACAGAACTAGCAAAAATAAATGTGAACCATACCATAGTTCCAGACACACTTTGATGCTGCTGCAGTTTGAAAAATTTACTTATGAAGTCCTGTTCTGCCAGACACAGGGGTTCCAGTTCACTTAGTACTTGTTCAAATATCTAAAGAAAAGCAAAATGATCCTATAACGAAATAATTCCACTAAATGCTTACAAGAACACTCCACATTTTATTCACTTCTCAATCTCAAGAGAATTATGAATTCTTCCAAGATTGACTAGTTGACAAGGCAGTGAAGTCATCAACAAGGCAGAACAAGGTCATGAATACATCTAACATAAAATTCACTATTCTTCACTTTAAGTCTGGAAAGAACACAAAAATAAGCTCTGTAAACTTACTTTATGACTCTAAAGAAGAGTTAGTTTCACAAAAACTGTTATCTCCTCTTTCTAGATGCTCAAAGAACTTAGATTTTAAATGCAGCACTTTGTGAATGGCAACAAATAAACTTCAATATTTCATGTTATTTAATTGGTAATCCATACTTCAGTTGCCTACTCTTGTTCAGATTCAGAAAGAGAAAGTTAACATTTAAGAGAGCCAACAGAGCAAATCTTTGGACACATTTAAAGTAGTAACCAAATGCTATGAGACAGCCAGTACTAATGTTTAAGTATCTGTTATTTTACTTTACCTTATCAAATTTGGTTCTGTCAGCGACATCAAGGTCAGAGGCAGACATGTTTCCCATGTCCAACAGAGAAGAGGACTGAGATCTGCGATTGCCTGAACTCTGAACACTCAGTTTATTTAGACTAGAAGTAGATCCAGTTAGTTTCCCAGAACTTCCATGAAGACCTAAGAAATAATAAAACTTTGAAAGTTGTGACCTCCAAGAATAAAACATTCGTAGCATAGATCAGGGGCTATCTCCCATTTTCTTAGGCTTTCACAGCTTTATGTCATGTTAATTACCACGTGTTAAAGAGTGTCTTTGTCTTTCACTCATATTTATACCCATTCCTGAGAATACTGTAAACAGAACTGAAAACTGCTGAGATTTACAAACTAGGACTGAATGGGGTCTTAAAGATTAGACACTCTGCACAATGCACTCCAATTATAAAGTTGCTTGGTGATTACTTCTAGATTAGAGTAGATGACGGTTTCTTTTTCTTTCAAAGACAAAAATACAGATGAAGGCCAATGACTTAGTATGCAAATTAACATGACTATTATATTTCTGAAGGAAACTGTCTTCTCCCAATATTACTTATCACCACATTAAATCAATATACTAGGTTGAGCCATGTGAAACTGACCATATTCGATCATTCCTGACTTATCAAAAAGTCAATCACGTATGGTTCAAATGCAATACAATCCTGAAGCCAGAGATGCTACTTTTGTAGCAAATGAACTTTACTTAACCTACAATTCTTTAAAAACTAAACAAAGACAAAAAAAATACCCTGGACACATGTTACATTTAAGGTGCAACTAAAATGTAATGTATCACCAACCCTATTAGTATGGGACATCTTATACTCAGGTATAATCTATCACAGCCATGAGCAAAAATGGGAACAACATGGCTAGACATTATCCTATATGTACATCAAGAAATTCAAAGATTCAATTTTTACCAGAAACTGGGATGCTTTCCTTCAGAATTAAATCTAAATAATTAAATACTTTTTAATCTTCTTGAATATTTCTCAGTTAGCCTGTATTATGTGCTGATGGCCAGTAATGACATACATTATGACAATAGAAGGATTAAAAGCAAACTTTGGCTTCAGTATGTAAAATCTGACCACATCTATAAAACATTTCAGAAGTTTTTAAACACAGCCTGAAAACAGAAGATAGGTTAAGCCTTTTCATACATTTCTGACACAATGTTCTATCACCCAACATATAATTCCACTATCTTAACTACCATACATACTTCTTGGATATCGCTATACTACCATTATCACGTTGGTTTTCCTTCACCAATACCTGGATACTCAGAGCAATCAATACTTTTGGTGTCAACAGCTTTTCAAGACAAAGAGCTAATCTCTACATCAAACAAACAAACACGCATTGAGAATACCTACTAATACACTAAGCATACTCACTCTCTGTTTCCTGTTTGACAGCACTTTCTTTTCGAGGCAGTGTAGCTGTGATGGATTAGGTTGCAAGCATCAAAGACAAAGACAAGTTAATAAACTGCATTTTGCACAAACCATGCACAAGAGGAAGTTAAGCTCTAGTTTAAAAGACACATGCAAAGAACTATGAGCACTGAATAATGAGAGATGCAAACACATGTTTAGATGGCCAGCAACTGCCTGAGAAATTATGAGAAAAAAGTTTACTAGTCTTTTACTGTCTTGCTTTTACTTAAATATTCAAGTAAAATGTCTATACTTGTAACCCTGACCCCCAAACATTTAAATCAGTTTTTGGTTTACGTTTATGAAAGCAGTACACGTATTTGGAAGTTTTAGTTTCTTTAGAAAATATAGTTCAAATAAGTAAATTTAATACAGTAGAAATTCATTAGAACAAAACTGTAGATCTAGACATTAAATGCATGAATGGTCTCACATTCCCTGAATACTCCTGAAATGAATCTCCACTCTATTAAATGATTTTATATTCTGATAAAAATTATTTCAACAGGGCTTAAAATCACTTAAAAATTAAATACCAAGATGAATTACTTAGAAACTAACTGTAAAATACCTAGCATGAAAGGCATCTAATATGACACTAATCATCAGGAGATGGGTGAACAGGAGGGTAAAACAGGTATAACAAAAAGAATTTGAGTTCCTTTAGGGTCATTTAGCATTTCTTTGAAAACTTCTCTCAATATATTTATCAGATCAATTTCAGAGATCACCTTGTGAAGCATTCTACACTCAAATCATGAGTTAATGTGAAAGGTAAGAAAATCATAGAATGAAGCAGAAAATTAAAAAACACTATGACCTAAAAATATTTTTGAAACTGAGAACAATGTGTCAAATGACACTAGCCCTACAACACAAACGCACATTTAAAGGCAAAAGTCAAAGCATAAGCTACTAACTTGTCAGACCAGAGACATGAATATCCTCCCATCCTTGGCCACCTGAAGCTCAAGGGAATATGAAACAATAAAGCTGAATATTAGTTGTAGTGCCAGAGATCATGTGGAGCTATCTGTCAGCTAGCCATCTGAATAGGACCTTCGGGCAGCCTTAAGGTATCACTGTGGTATGTTCTCGGGTTCCAGAGCAAAGCCTAATAATACTTGACAGTTTTCTTTATTTAGTAGCCAACAAACAATATCGTGCTAGTTAAAAACAAAAAACAAACCCATTGCTCTTGAGCTGATTCTCATTCATATTGACTCTATGAGGCAGAGCAGAACTACCCCGTAGGGATGCCAAGTTTGTAATCGTTACAAGAAGCAGGCTGCTACACCTTTCACCCATGGAGTGGCTGGTGGATTTGAACTGCCAACCTCTTGGTTAGCAGCCCAATGCTTAACCACTAACCACCAGGGTCCGCTATGGTAGAGTGCCAGTGTTGGTGATCCTGTTAGGTGCTAGAGAGTCAGTTCTAACTCAGAGTGAGCCCATGCACAACAGAAAGAAAACTACCCACTCCTGCACCACCCTCACAATTGTTGCTACGTTTGAGCCTGTCACTGCAGCCATCACGTCAGTCCACTCACTGAGGGTCTGCCTCTTTTCTGCTGATCCTCTACCTCGCTAAGCATGAAGTCCTTCTCAAGGGACTGGTCCCTCCTGATAAATGTCCAAAGTATACATGAGATGAAGTCTTGCCATCCCCGCTTCTCTAAGAACAATTCTGGTTGTGCTTCTTCTAAGACAGATTTGTTTGCGCTTCTAGCAGTTCATGGTATATTCAATATACTTTACTAATACCATAATTCAAATGTATCAATTCAACCTGAATGGAAAAAAAAGTCCTCATAACTGAACCAGTAAGCAACATCTTTATATATGGAAACAATACTGAAATTGTCAAGGCTTTCATTTTACTTGGATTCACAATCAGTGCCCACGGAAGCAGCAGTTAAGAAATCAAATGACATATTGCATTGGGCAAATCTGCTGCAAAATACCTCTTTAAAGTGTTAAATAGCAAAGATTTCACTTTGAGGACTAAGGTTTGCCTGACCCAAGCCACAGTTATCTTTAATGGCCTCATACACGTGGTATGATGGTACTAGTGAAAAAACAAAACCCACGGCCACCAAGTCTACTGTAACTCATAGTGACCCTGCTGAACACAGCAGAACTGTCCCCGGGTTTCCAAAGAGCACCCAGTGAATTTAAACTGCCAGTCTTTTGGTTAGCAGCTGTAGCACTTAACCACTATGCAAACGAGGTTACTGATGGTACTGGTAGTTCCCATTAATTACAACTTGGGGCTCATAGGAACAGTTCATATAACTTAGCAGCAACAAGTAACAATAAATACTCAATGTAGAATTTTAAATATTTTTAAATAATCCCCACTTGTTCAATGCTATAGCTTCAGTAACTACAAAAGTGCTTATTGCATCAGCATAATTAAACAAATTCTCCACCCAGCCCTGGATTCAGTTATGTATTCAAGACTTCCTTTGGAATCAACAAGATATCTTAATTTAGTGTAGAAAAACTATGAAAAATTAGTTTGGCCCACCACTTTTAAGATTTTGAAATATTAAACAGGAGGGAGGAAGTAATCATATGTGTGTGTGTTTCTAAATCAACATATGGACTAAAATCATACACATATTTTATTTATATAGAAAAACACTAAAAATACATGTGCTTTAAAAAAATTATTAAATGTCTTTTACCTGCCATTGCATTAAGTACATTTGTATAATACAAAGAAAGAAAATACAAAACAGTATCAGTAATGATAGAAAAATTCTGCAACTCTGATGTACTGAAGTAGACATATTAACAAAAACACAGTAAAAAAAAAAAATTCACCTACCTAAAGATCTTGTCACATAGAAAAGATTCTTTCCAGGCACCTTTAATTACTCGATTATGTGACCTATGTATTACAGGAGCCCTAGAGACACAGTAGCTAAATGCTAAACCAAAAGGCTGGCAGTCTGATTCCACCAGACACTCCATGGGAGAAAGATGTGGTAGTCTGCTTCCATAAAGATTCAATGCTTTGGAAATGGCTGGGGCAGTTCTACTCTGTCCTATAGGGTCACTATGAGTCTGCTTTTTTTTTAAGTGGTGTTAAAGATTTAAGTTCAAAGGGAGGAATCTCTCTTGAATCTCTGACTGTGCAGATACAAACCGACTTTGTCACCAGCCATCTATGATACAGAATTCCCACCGCACGTGAAGGACAAATTGTATTTATAATCACTTAATTCTGATTCATTGAAAAGTTATCTTTTTAAAAATTTTAGGTTTTTATTTTAACTACAATTACTATTAAAAATGCACTAAATTTCAATAATTGAAAATACACCTTTTTACAAAATGTACATCTGACCTTACTCAGAACTTGTCAAGTCATTTATATTCCTTATCTTGTATCTTTAATATGCAAACTAAGAGAGTCAGATCTTCAAAGATGAACCAAGTTCTTTCTTTTTTTAATACTCTGAATTCTGTTTATTGTTTAGTTCTTCTGTTCTTATAGCTGATCTTATCAAAATAATTGAAACTAGTTTTCCGGTGCCATCAATTATCACAAATTAGTGCCCTATTTCTTATTACATTATTTAACAGAGATGTAATTTTACTGTTTTAAAACTATAAAACTACCTTCTAAATCTATACTATGTTAAGTATATTTTAAAAATTCTCAAGATGTATGAAAACAAAAAAATTATGTGCCTAATATCATTAAGACATTATACTTGATTTAAATTTGTTTATTATGTCATTTATCTAAATATGCATCTAAGGCTTAGTAAACTACTGTGCTTCTGAAATTCATGACTTGCTTGGAGATAATTTTTAGAAAACTTCCCTTTTATGTCCACTTTTCATACACTGAAGAGTTTCCCCAAAATAAAATGGCTCACTAACAAGTGATGACAAATATACTTAATGAAAACATTAAACATGTAACTGCATTAATAATATGCTGTTTACTCAAAAAAAAGCATAACATATCCACAGTGAAAACATTAACAAGGATATAAACACATCGCTGTTTAGGAACAATTAACCTTTAGGATGAGTTAGCATTTCTGTTTCCAGCAGCCTAGTGTCCCAAGATTCTTAATCAGCATTTTTACCAAAGCGTGGCACATCTGAATTCAGATTCAAACCATTCCAACTGTCTGCACAAGTATAATCAATATATCATGACTGCATTTCTTAAAAGTGTGAATTACAAAATAATTTTGTACTAATGACAGTTTTCTCCATTCTAAAGGAAAAAACAGAAATATGTACCATGAATTTTCAGTTCTGTTTCCTGAATATTGAAGTTGCTTAGGGCATAGGCTCTTTTCAACAAGCAAATGCTAAACTCATTATTCTAAAGGGGAGATAGGCAGGCACACTGAGGAGTACATGTCATAGCCATTTAAGGCCAGGTTTTGACTTGAATAGGCACAGAACGCCATCCAAAAGGAAGTCCAGGGATAGGTACATGCAAGAGCAGAATGTGGCCTCGCAAATCACCATCCTCACAACTTGATACTTTCACTGGCTATTTGTTCAATGACATTTTTTGTGCATTTAGCATATTTAAAAACAACAACAACAACAAAAAACGCTTTAAAACTATCTCTTTGGAGAAACATATTCTGAGGAGAAATTCTGTGACATTTTTAAAGCCCCTTAGTAGGGGAGAAAACACTTAAGCTTTCTTTTTGATTCAAAATAGCCAGTGAAAATACAGAGAAGCCAGGAATGCCTTTCATTTCCCTGAAGTGACTTTGGAGATCAGTGACTTGCCCCTAAAGTGTTATAAAAGATCTCACAGGGCATCAAAAACCGAACGCTCAGCATGTTTCTTAGTCTAATATTTTCTCTACCAACTGCACTTCATTTTCTGGTCAACTGATTTTCCTAAAAAAAAAGTATTTTAATTACAATATACAACTGAATAACTGAGTCACAGACTAGAATTCTAATAGGTAAAAAACACATTTGCAGATACACATTTTTACTCTATGAGGCATCTAAAAATCAAACCAATGTAGTTAGATCTACTTTCATCAATTGTATTGTATCTTATTCCACCTTTCCTAAAAAGTCTTGGATTTTTCTTTTTTTTATTCTCATAAATAAAACCACTTACACAGGAAAACAAGGCAACGAATGGAGGTGCCTAAGCTTACCAAACTTCTTGCTTTCTTTAGTTGTGCCTGTCATCTTGATCTTTGCGACTTCAAAAAAATCTTTGATTTCTCTTTCATACAGCCGTGATAAATAATCCATGTAATTCTTAAAATAAAACATGTACTTCTTGTTAATAAAACAAATACAATCATTTCCCTTTTTCAATCCCCCCAAATCCTTCATGCCTGTTTTAAATTCTGCAATCTACAACGCTAATGCATTCCCCAGGATATAAAAAACAGGCTATTTTCATCCTTAAAAAATAAGTATTAAGACATTAATGACTAAAAATAATATAAAATCAAACAGTCTCAACTGTGGTTTCATTTTATCATATTACCTTTCACATATCTGAAGTATCACTGCAATCACACCGTCTCAGTTAGAGCTACTTTCACGTCTACATTACTGACATTTCTCTCGTTGTCACAATTTGTTTCAATGACTACACAGTATTTCATTTTATCAATATACTACAATTTAGTAAACCAATCCCCTACTATAGGTCACTGTCAATGTTTTACCATGGAAGAGAATGTTATAATAAGCTTTCTGTCTCTACTGAATTGTGTCCTTAGAAAATTTTCTAACAGTGATATTCCAGGGCCAAAAAGTATGGGTTTCTTTGTGAGTGTTTCTCCATACAGCAATTTTGCTTTCAAAATAGTCTATTAACACACACTGTAAACAGCAAAGAAGTACAGTTGGTTTCACTGAGCCCTTTATAGCAATAGGTTATTATACCAGAATAGGCTATTTACAACAAGAATTTAATTAGTATATTCTAGAATTAAATAATTCATTTTCTTAAATTTGATTCATTCTAAGCTTGAATTAAAACATCTATTATATAGCATAAAAATGTATTTATTTGTCATCTGCTTGTCATGACACAAAAATATTTTACATCACCAGGAAGATTTCTCCATTTTTTTTTTAAGTCCTCAGTTAAATGTTACAAAGTCTGATTAAATATAAATAAATTATATCTGGCTATTCTTTTAAATTTATCATGGAATCTAAGCTTCAATTTCCTTTATTATTTTAAATTAATATATTCATTTTAGAATAGGTTTATCTTCCTTTAAACATCTTGTTTACTTTTCAAAAGGTACATATAATGTAAATATTTGAGCACTGACTCCTAGTTCACTAATCTCAGATATTTTATAGGTATATCCTTACAAAACAGTATTTGTACCAGGCATAATACAGATCCTCTTTCTCACTCAGTACCAAATACACATTTCCCACATAATCTCTGCAAGAAAAGTTAATCAAAAGGGCAATTCTCTCCAAAGATCACTGCATAACTTTAAAAGCAAACACAAATGAAAATATACTATAACATTAATTCCTACTTCATTGGGCTGTCTCCTTTTTCCATGGTACTCAGATGACTGGGTGTATATATATATATATTTTAACCAAATACTAAATAGAATTCACTGGTGGGAAAGGCCACTGATTGATGTGACCATATCAGTTCACTCATTTACCAAATACTGAAAGACAACTCTTACTATGTGTATTTCTCTTAGTACCTTATACACAGAACTTAACTTAAAATTTCACTGTAATTTTAAGTATTGTGGGAACTCTTTTTTCAATTTCACTTTTTGTTCACTGTAGATGCTTACATATCCCTCTATATTTTACTCTTTTTTAAGACAGTAAGCCAAATTCTACAAATGTAGAACTGAGGATGAGGGAAGATGTCTGACCATCAGCTTCCGGAGGTTATTACATGAGAAAGCTCATTTCTCACTCAAGCATGGATGGGCCATTTCTATTATGAATTGCCCTGTATGTATAACCAGGAGCCACAGATCAGGATGTGGGAAGGAGGACATCTTGCATGTACCTGTTGTAGTCTCACAAAGAGTATCTGGGTAGCTGAGCTACAGGACCTAGGCATCCCTATTTTCCAGAGGCCCTAATTATGCAAACCCCCAATCAGAGCTTTGCTTAGATTCAGCCTTGAGTGCAGCTGGAGCTGTGGTTACTGATCTTTATCCCTAAAGAATCTGGAAAGCAGAGAAAGGTGGTTTTTCCTGTGCTTGCCCCAAACTGTAATTTGCTTACACCCAATCAAGCTCAAATAGTTACACTGGTTTGTTTTCATCTTTCTTTGCTTTCTTCTTTCATCCCTTAAATGTTTTTGTTTTTTGTTTTTTTTTAAAGTAAAATTCCTGTTTCTGACAACACTTTAACAACCAAACTGGACTGCAAGGTAAAAAATACGTGGTTTGTCAAAAGTTCAAAACACAGGATCAAGTAATATTCCTGGAAAATGTCATTTTCACAGACAAGATCATTAATATTTTCAATCAAAAATATACTATGAGCATAGAATGACTCCATAAATCATTTCTAGGTTCGCTATAGTCTTATTTCTTCACTTGAAATTACATTCATGAATACTGCATTATACATAAAGATGGGGCAATATACTCACTGAGAACACAATTAGGCAAAAAGCTTATTGATTACTTATTTGAATATTCACTAGGGGACAAAGCACTTGTTGGCACAAAACTCTTGAGATGTAATTTATGTTTAATTATTCAAAACATTAATCCTCCTAAACTTCAAAAGGCAAAGAATTCCAGTAATGTAAATATTTTTCCTTAAGGCAACTCCAAATCAGAATTCTGCTGAATGAAAACAAAACAAAATATAATATAACCATAGAGTTGCATAACACTGAAAAGATTAATTCTGACAAACAAAAGAATCTTACCTAAAATAGCTAGTCTGATACTATGTCTATAAGTATCTCAGGACATGAATATCCTTTATGAAAGTATCTTTGCTATGATTTTTAAATTAAAACTTGTGTTTTATCATTAGTTTTAATAACATTTATTTTGCTAGAGTTTATGTCCTCTTTTCCTGTTATCTCAGTTTAGAAATAGAGGAAATGGGATTTTACTTTAAAGGGGCAAAGACACTTCAAAGAGAAAATCCAGAAAGACTGGGATATGTAAATTTCCTATTGCCAAACACACTGAGACAAATGCATTATTAGCAATGCAGAATGAATTTTTCTTACCATTGCTCTGCTCATAAATTCCCACCTAACCCTTCTGCCTTCACCTGAAACATATACCTAAGATATTTGAAAGGAGTTACTGTAATTATTTATTACAAATAAAGATAAAATGGGTTCATCTATAAGAAGTGATCTTTGAGAGGATAATTTGAATTTTAAAACACACTTTGAAATCCTTGAGATGATAATCTATATTTTAAAACACACTTTGAGAGAGAATACTTCTCTCAGTAAAACCACGCAAATACTGGAAAAATAAGCAAAAAGGATGGGAAATTTGTTATTAAATTCCCAGTTAGGAAATTTTGGGTCCTGAGCACCTGGGTGTACGGAAAGAGCTTTTACATGAACAAGTCTAATCATCTCGCTCCACAGAGACAAAACATATTGGTCTTTCAGATCCAAGAATATCTTTTAGGGTCATACTACCCATATAATTAAATTATTACTGATTATTAAAATGACTTACTCATTCCTCGGATTTTTCATTGTTAAACTCCAAATTCATAACAAAAGATTTTAAATGTTTTTCAGTACACACTAGAATTTTAATTACACTGCTCTTTCAGTCAGAAGTCCCCAGAAAACTATTAGCTACTTATGTATCTGGTTAGATAGCTGGCAATCCTTAGCTCTACATTAAAAAAAAAAAAAAAAGAAAAAGGTGACATAGCCATTTCCTGTCCAAAGGTCCCAGCACAACTGGCAGTAAAGCACTGTACCTTAGTGCTTCCTACCAGTGGTCAAAACCCTCCAGTGGCCTCCCCATCTGATGCACTGTAAAAGTCAAACACTTACAATGGTTTCAGTCCTTCCCAGTCTGCCTAGTCCTCACCTAGCCTTTTGCTGGCTGATCTGCCCTTGTAAGCCTCTGCCCCAGCCCACCATGCTCTGGCCACACTGGCCTCCTCACTCTGCCCTTAGGGCACTGTGCCACACCCGGAATGCTTTCCACTTAAAACCACATTGTGGAGCCCACTGCCGTCAAGCTGAGTCCAACTCTTAGCGACCCTGTGAGAGTAGTAGTGTTGCATGGTGTTTCCAAGGAATGGTTAGTGGATTCAGACTGCAGACCTTTTTGGTTACCAGTTGTAGCCCACCATAGCTCCTAACCACTGTACCACCAGCTCCTATCCACTCTGCTACCAGGGCTCGGCCACCAGGGCTCTGCATGTTGCTTACTCTCCCTTATCTTTTAAATCTGTGCTCAGAAGTCATCTTCTCTGAGCATCCTTATTTGAAAACACAACCTTCCTCCAGTCTCCACGTTCCCTCCCCTTGCTTGTTTCCTCTGTAGCACTCAGCCCTTTCTAATGGCCTGTGTAATTAACTGTCTGCCTTCTCCACTAGAAGTGTCCTCTAAGCCAGCGAGTGAGTTAGCATTCTTGGCACCATCTTGCTCTTTCTGCCTCTGGAGGCTCAGTTTCAATTTATGTTCTCTATATTCTTACTATGTTCCTGGTTCAAGCCTTTATTTCATCTGAATTATTACACCAGGTTCTTAACTAATCTTCTCTACCTAGTCTTCTCCCTGGCTTGACGGATGTTGTTAGGTCTTGTGGCTCACCTTTCTATCATGTTCCAGTGCTGCAGAATATGAAATTTCTGCTTCAGTCAGGCTTCTTTCCTCACTGGTATACTTTCCCTGCCTTTACTTGCACATCTTACTCCCTACACCTGCAATGATTACCCTCTTATCTCTGGCTTATCTAATACCATTCATTACCTAAAACACAATTCAAGTCTAATACCTTCCATAAAGCTTTCTCTGATGGCTCAGAACAGCGATTTCTCCCTACTGTAAACTGTTGTGTACTGCTTCTAAACTTTTCCAATTTAGCACTTAATTTATTACAGATCGCTCTGTGTATGACTGTTCTTTCCAGCAAGACTTAAAGCTTATTACAAAGAGAAGCTTGGAATAGTGGAATGCTTGCTTAATAAGGAGGCACTTAGTACCTGTTTAACAGAAAAGGTTGTAAATTCTTAGAGGACAAATACCTCACTCACACATCTTCATACTTCTTACAGTTTCTTGTTTGTATGCTGCATATAAATAAACTCAGGAAATAATTACAGGACTTAGCTAATAATATTTTATATAGAAGTTGAAAATTTAGCTCTTCTTTATCCAAGTAAATAAATGATAGCACAGGTTAATGAATACTCAGAAATTAAATTATTTTCAGTATTTGCAAAGAATGTACTATAGTATTTCGAATGTCACTTGGGGAACTGAATACATGACCTCTTGATTCAGACACCATGCTCTATACTCACTGAGTAATTTTTGTCAAGACTGTACCTTTGTTAGTCCTTCATACTTTCCATAATCGGTACTCTTTAGCCATTCCATTAGCTTGGCATATCGGAGCAAGTCTCGATGAAATGGATGGTGATTAGGTAAGGTCAGTTCAATCGAGTGTTGAGCAAGAGTTGAACTCTGATCATGACCCTAGAATCAGTAAACAGTAAGTATCACTGACAGCACAAAGAAAAACTTACAACTGAAAATTCCAAACAATGACCAAGTGTGTCCAAGCAAAACTAACAGTGCATATAAAAATAAAAACCAAATATTTACATGTTTTCTTTTACCATCCTGTGAATATCAACTGAATACCAACATCATAAAATAACCATAAACAGGTAAGAACTGCACTTGGATAAGCCAACTATTCATTCTATCTTCAAACTGAGTTCAAAATAAATGTTTTAATTGAGTATGTTTTTCCAATACAATATCATTTTAAAATCACCAAGCAAACAAATTTCATGATACAGTCTATATTATGAAACATGCAACAGGGAACTCATTCAAAACAGAATTTCTACACTATGGTGTTCCCATTAAAATCTGTAGCATTTTCAACAGATAAAAGTATATAACATGAAGAATTTTAGAGAAGAAAAACCATAGATGACTATATTAAAGATTTCCCAAATAATGTCTAATAATGATGTTTTTAATTTTTCTTAGCATTAAAGTGATTGGTTAAATAACCACATGTGATTTTGTTTTTGTGCCTTGAAAAAACTTTCATATATATAAAATTTAATAAGTTAACTGAAACTACTTTAGACAGATAAAGAATTGAGACTTTTGCTTTGGAAAAAACAGACCTGAACATCTGGTTCAATAAATTCATTTTCTACAAGAGGAAACTGAGGCTCAACAGATTAAACGATGCTAAGATCACACAGGGGAAAAGCTAGAAGTCTCATTTCTGTTTTCTTTTAAATCATGTCAAACAAAATCACTTAAAGTAGAGCTGAAAACTGCAAATGCCTACTAGTTGTTGGTTAAAAAAAAGTTCCTAGAGCCCTCTTTTTAACCATCTAGCTTTCCTTTGCTACTTCATCAACCTTGTTACCAAGAAGTCAAAGTCAGTGTCTATCAGATGGGGAGCTGAAAGTTCACATGGGTAGAAAACACAGGAATGAAATCAGCAACACCTGTGGAAAGAAATGATGAAGTTCTCTATCATTGGTCAGAAGAAGGCCAGGGGCTGACTGTGGAACAGATCATCAATTGCTCATGTGCAAATTTAAGTTGAAGCTGGAGAAAAAAACAAGTCCATGAGAACTAAAATATGACCGTAGGAATATCCCACCTCAATTTGGAGACTATCTGAAGAATAAACTTAAGTGCACTGGACACAAGTGACCAAAGACCAGATGAGCTGTGAGATGACATTAAGGATATCACATATGAAGAAAGCAGAATGTCAGAAAAAAAAGACCAACATGGATGTCAGAACAGACTTTGAAACTTGCTCTTGAGCAGAATAGCCAAAGCAAATGGAAGAAACAATGAGGTAGAAGACAGAAATAGAAGATTTCAAAGGTTGGCTCCAGAAGACAAAGTAATTTATAATAAAACACGCCAAGACCTGGAGTTAGAAAATCAAAAGAGAAGAACATGTTCATCATTTACCAAGCTGAAAGAACTAAGAAATTCAAGTCTTTACTTGCAATATTGGAACTCAACACTGAAGGATTCTACAGGCAAAATACTGAATGATGCAGAAAGTATCAAGAAAAGGTACAGAGGATACAGAGTCACTGTACCAAAAAGAATTGGTTAATGTTCAACCATTTCATGAGGTAGCATATCATCCAGAACTGCTGTACTGTATGGAGAAGTTCCAGCTGCACTCAAGGCATTGGTAATAACAAGCCTCTGGAGTTTAAGAATACCAACTGACAAGCTTCAACAAATAGGTAAGATGTCAGAAGTGCTCAATGGTATATATACATTAAGAAACCTGCAAGACAGATATCTGGCTAATCAACTTTGCCCTTTCCAAAGAAAGGTAATCCAAGAGAATGGGACATTATTGAACAGTATCATTACAATTACACTCAAATAAAATTTTGAGTATAAAATTAGAAGCTAATACAAAAACAGCTGCAGCAATACACTGACAGGGAACAGCCAGAAATTAAAGCAGGATTCAGAAGAGGATGTGGAAAGAGGGCTATCACCGCTGATGATATGTAGATCTTGGCTAAAAGCAGAGAATACCAGAAAGATGTTTACCTATGTTATTGACTACACAAAGGCATTGGACAAATTATGGATAATACTGTGAATAATGGAAATTCCAGAACACTTAATTGTTCTCATGTGGAAACTGTACAAAGACCAGAAGGTAGTCATTTGAACAGAATAAAGGGATAAAGTGTAGTTCAAAATAAGGAGAAGTATGTGTCTGCATTATATCCTTGCATCATACCTATTCGATCTGTATGCTGAGCAAATAATCAAAGAAGGTGGACTACATGAAGGAGAAGGGGACATCAGGATTGGAGGAACACTCACTAACAACCTTCCATATGCACATGACACAACCTTGACTGCTGAAAGAGAAGTGGAATGGCAGTACATACTAAAGACTACAGCCTTACTGTGGATTGTATCTCAACATAAAGACAACAAAAATCTTCAAGACTGAACCAATAAGCAACATCATAACAAAGGGAGGAAAATTGAAGTTGTCAAGTATTTCATTTTACTTGGATCCACAACCAATGCCCAAAGAAGCAGTAATCAAGAAACCAAATGACACAATGCATTGGGTAAGTCTGCTGCAAAAGATCTTTCTAAAGTATTAAAAAACAGAGACGTTAAACTGAAGACTAAGGTATGCCTGATCCAAGCCATAATATTTTCAATCACCTTATACACAAGGTAAAACTGAACAATGAATAAGACCAAGGAAGAACTGATACATTTGAATTATGATGTTGCAGAATAGTGACTACAGTACAGATTGCCAAACAATCATACCTCTCTTGGCACGAGTACAGTCAGAAGGTTCCTTACAAGTGAGGATGACAAATTTTGTCTTTAAGTGCTTTGGACATGTTATCAGAAGGGACCAGTCCCTACAGAAAGACAGCATGTTTGGTAAAGTAGAAAGTCAGTGAAAAAGAAGACCCTCAATAAGATGGAATGACACAGTGGCTTTAACAATGTGGTTATTGTAAGGATAATACATGGCCAGGCAGTGTTGTGTTCTACTGTACACAGACAGGGCTGTTGTTGAGTCGATATCGACATGACAGCACCTAACAACAAACGCACTTTACTTTTCTGAAACCTCAAAAATCCTAAAAACATAGTTAACTCTAAAGAATTTTGGACAAGGGTCTGTGAACCTGTAAACTGAATAGAAAACAATCTTCTCTTCCAACAGAATTATTGAGGACTAAGAGCTACAATGTTGAAAAATGGAACAATTCTGTATATTTGGAATGCTTGGGAATTTGCATCTTCACCATTCAAGTAAAGGATAATGATAAATATAAATGAAATTAGTAACAGTAGATAAAATTCACTGATATTACCACTGGTCTATTGTGTAAACTCTGCTTATAATTGATAAAGGTCATTACACTGGCATTACAGAAATGTTTAATTTCCCTATCAGAAAAATAGTTGGGATTCCATAGAATCACAGATATTAGATATGACGTATACACAGATATAATTATAGGGTTAATAATGTCTCCAAATTGTGTATCTTAATTAGTTGCACTAATTAACGGGGGTAAACCCTAGTGGCGTAGTGGGTTAAGTGGTACGTCTGCTAACCACAAGGTCAACAGTTCAAATCTGCCCGGTGCTCCTCGGAAACTCTATGGGACAGTTCTACTCTGACCTCTAATGTCACTATGAGTCAGATCGACCTGGTGGCAGTGGGAGGGTAACTAAAGGGGAAGAACATCAAACAGGCTTCTTAAGGCACGCATGTTTTCCAAATATTCTGTCTTTATTAGTAACAATATTAAGCATCTTCATTATCCAAAACAATCTTCCTCATTAATTTTTCTCAATGATTTGAGACTCAAAATAATTGTATTCTTCTACAACTGTGTGCTAGGGCTATTATGCCTTAGCTTCTGTTATTTACTTTATTGCCAGGAAAGCTCTTAAATCATTCAATCTCCAGAAAATTAAAGAGTAATTTTAATTATTAATACTCATATTTTATGGTTTACAAAGCTTCTTCACATAATTACTGCTCAAAGCTTTCTTTTGTCAACTATACTTTAAATTCATCATCATTTGAGAAATTCAACTAATAGGAAGAACCCTCTGGGTGATGCAAAGTGGTTTAACATCCTTGGCTGCTGGCAAGAAGGCTGAAGAGTTGAGTGGCCCAGAGGTGACTCAAAAGAAAGGTCTTGAGATCTACTTCTGAACAATCAGCCACTGAAAACTCTACAGAACACAGTTCTATTCTGATATACTAGAACACCATGACTCAGAACCAACTCAATGCCAATGAGTTTTTAATAGGAAGAATATCATTATCTTCAAATCTTTATTATTAAGCTAGATTAGGTGTTACTAGTATTAACAAACAGGGTTTAATTTGAGGAAAAAGTGCTTCCAAACAACTACAGAAAATAGCATGATTAAACATTTAAACTGTTTAATTCAGTGAACAATTTTACAATGTCTAGAACTCTAACGCACAATTTAATTCTTTATATAGTTCAAAAACTAAAACACTACTTAAACTATAAACAATAAATTAATAACAATAACAATCTACTGAATGCCACTATCTTGCTAGGTATTTTATTATATAAATTCCAATCTTCATAATAACCTTGCAAAGTATATTCCCTTCATTTTAAAAGCAGGGAAACTAAAACTGAATCTAAGACAAATACATTTTGCAAAATCTTAGAGCTAAAAATTTTTATTAGTGCATCAAAAAAAAAAACCAAACTCACTGCTAGCAGTCCAGTTCATTACAACACATAGTAACTGTGCATACATTACTGTACCTTATAATATAGTTAACAGTGAATGCTTTTCTGTTGGAAACCCTGGTGGCGTAGTGGTTAAATACTATGGCTGCTAGCCAAAAGGTCAGCAGTTTGAGTCCACCAGGCACACCGTGGAAACTGTACCGTGGCAGTTCTACTCTGTCCCATAGGCTTGTTATGAGTTGGATTGGACTCAGCGGCAATGGGTTTGGTTTTGGTTTGTCTTTACTATAACCAAGCATTGCTGCAAAGGCTAAACACATAAACAAATTGACACTCATAAGAACCCAATGAAGTAGGCATTTTTATTTACCAACATTATTCGAATAAGGCAACTAAGGAGCATAGAAGGGTTAATTATCTCATCTTCGGTCACTTCACTACAAGTGTCAAAGAGTTGACATTTCCAAACAAGGCAGTTCAGTTTCAACATTTGCACTCTTAACCACTTTGTTATACTGTTTTTCTAACAGAAATGAAAAATCCACGTCAAATGTTGAACAGATTTCCAAGGCTTGGGAACTTTTCCCTTCTATACCATGACATGTCTATTTCTGTCTTCTCAAAGAAAGAAGAAAATCTGGGCATGATTCCAACAAACATCACAAAAATTTAAATTTATCTTAAATAATCATAATTATTTGTAAGCTTTTAATCAGAGATTAATAGCTTATGCTTAGAAAAATGTGAAGAATGCTTAAGGAAACAGTGTCTGTGACATGAATCAGACACTGGTGGTTTTATTTCACTATATGATTATGTTTTCTGTAAATATACATCGAGAGAAGAAAAATTTTCAAACAAGTATGCAGCAGAAAACCTTCCCAACTTCAGTTTTAGTTTACTGCATTTTTTTGTTCATTTTCTCTATTGGCATAACCAGTCTCATCACACTGTCAAAGACATAGGTTCAGAATCACGAGGTCTCTGTAGAACTAAAGTAAAAAAAGCAGAGAGCAGTTATTTAAAACAAGTCTTTCCAAAAACAACCCAAGGAATTTACTGAAGGACATTTTTTATGTCAACATTTCATCAATTTCATTAACTTTAATTTGACTGCCTGCTTTCCATTATCAGAATTCTAATTGGTGTAACTGGCTTGATTTGTTGAGCTGAGTATCTTTCTAGAGACACGAATCCCTAGTAAATTTCAAAAATTATGGGATTAGAGTCTATAATTTCAGTGGAAGCTGAGTATGTAGGAAGATATAAAAGATTCGAAAGAATCTAACCAACTTTAAAAATATTACTCTGATATTGTACTACAGTAAGAACTGAGTATTAAAAACGCATTTCAAGTCTCATTAGAATACGGATTAAGTATTAATATGATAGCTGTTTTATAGACAGTATACTCTAGATTAGTGACTCCCAAACGTGAAGATGGTGCCTTAGTTTACCTAGTGCTGCTGTAACAGCCATATCACAAGTGGATGGCTTTAACAAATAATTTATTTTCACACAGTGTAGGAGGCTAAAGTTCAAATGAGGAGCTGTGGCTCTAGGGGCAGGATTTCTCTCTCTGTTGGATCTAGGGGAAGATCCTTGTTTCTTCAGCCTCTGCTAGGGGTAACCGTCATGTGGTTTGGCATCTCTCTTCCTCCATCTCTGCTCTGCTTTCTTGTCCAATCTCTTTTATATCTCAAAAGTGATTGATTCAACTCCTTCCATCTTAACCCAATATTGCAAGAATACAGTAGCTGGGGCAGGGGGCAGGGGACAATGCTCTTAGGCCAAATCGAGGCCAACTGGCACAACTAGCGTTTTGCTAAGAGAGCTCTCTGCACCCCACATTGGTGAGTGGTGTCTGGGTCTTAAAAGCTGCCAAGCTGCCATCCGAGGACACAGCAAATGGCCCCAACTCAGCAGGAACAGATGCTCACTGAGGACCAAAATGACATGCGGTAAAGACAACCGAGAAGACAGAGAGACCCACAAGAGTGGGTGCCTACATCGATTTGGGACCGGAAGAACCAGATGGTGCCCGGCCACCACCAGCGATAGCCACGATGGAGCTCACAGAGAGGAGTCTCACTGGCAACACAAGAATAAAAAGGGGTGCATCCTGAGACCTAAATTGATGGTCCAGCAGTTTTGGGGTTCCCCTGAGAGCACGGCCCCCGGCCCTGATGCTGCCCTTACCCATAAATTATAACGAAGGTCCACTCTCTGAACAGGAATGGATTGGACTTGGCAATGCAGAGTGACCATATGTTAGATGCACTTTATGGTTCTATACATCTATAGGATATCATCCTGCTGACCTCTGGCTGGAGGAAGGAGAGTGGGTGGAGAGGAAGGGAAAGGAGGTTGTTGGAAGGATGAGACATGTATGGAGCAGAGAGGAATAGTGTGCTGTCACCGGACAGGGAGAGCAGTGGAAGCTGCATATAGGTGGGCATGTAAATTTTTACAGGAATGTACATTTTCACTCAGTCATGTAAAATAAAAAACAAAACAAAACAAAACAAAGTGATTGATTCACCATACACCCTACGCTAATCCTGCCCATTAATGTAACAAACACACAGAGAAAGCCCACTGCTTGAGCCAGGACACTGAATTTGGACATCTAGCCTTCCTAACTATGAGAAAATAAAGTTGTTTGTCAAAGCTACCCCCATTTGTGAAATACCTGTTATAGCAGCATTAGATAACTCAGTCTCTAAATTTTATCTTTTAACTTATGTGTTAATTTCAAGACAACTGGGACTGAAGATCATAGATTACTGGTTTTCTGTGATCAAGAGATTATTTCCACTGTTTTTTCTGTACAATATTCATAAATTTTATAAAACGTATACATTATTATAATCTGTATTGCATGAACTCTGTTCAAATCCTATCCTAGTCACAAACTTGTACCTGACTAAATCCTCAGTAAACTCACTTTAAAAAAAAAAAAGGTATTTTATTATATTTTTGGTAGAAATGTACATGGCAAAATAAATCCAGCAGTCATTCAATAATTTTGACATACTTTGTTTGGTTGTATTAGCTATATTCTTCACGTGGTGTCAAAGTTCTCATTATTTCCACTCTAGTTGCTCCATTTCATAAGCCTAGTCTCAGATTCCCAAAGTTTTCTTATCTATGCTTTCGAGCATGTGCTTACTGAAAACAAAAACAAAAACAAAGCTGCTGCCACCAATTCCAACCGACTGATTTTAAGTAGATGATTTTTTTAAAGAGTGCAGTATTCAAGGTGATGTTCATTCTTTATGAACTAACCTACTATTTACCTATATGATGACTTAGGGAAATAGTTTTGCCTCAAGGCTTAAAGAGTATCTCAGAGGCACAGTCTTAAGGACTTCTCTTGTCTCAGTGAGTCTTGTAAGTTTAGATCTTTTCAGAGTTTGGAGTCTATTCCACATTTTTCTCCATTTCTATTAGGATCCATTACTGTGGTCCTGATCAGAAGACGTGGCGGTGGTAGCCAGGTACCATCTAGTTCTTCTGCTTTCAGGGTGCAGGAGGCTGTGATTCATTAGCACAACTACTTCTGCACATCAATTTCTTCTCTGAATCTAGTTTTCCTTTTTTTTTCTTTTGCTTTAGACAAGTAGGGATCAATAGTTATATTTTAGACACCCCCCTGCAAACTTTTAAAACCCCAGATGCTACTTACCAGACCAGGATGTAGAACACAAACTCGATGAACTATATTGTGCCAATACGACAACAACTCTGTAGTAAAACCAAGGACACTAATTTCATGAGGTCACTGGTTATGTCTAAGTATCAGATTCTGTGATCCTTATTTGTCTTATGTATACACATATGCATATGTTCATATATATACACACATGAACATTATATACACACACTTATATTACATATGTGTGCATACCCACCTATACATACATATGTATTCTGGATATTGCTTTTGTTGTAAAGTTATATATAACAAAGCATTTACCAAAACATCTTTTGTGTGTATGTGTACATGTATGTACATAACCTAGTGGCATCAGTTACCGTAATTAAGCTGTACACGTCTTCCACATACAGTGCTACCTTTTCCATTACCTTAACTAAAAAGTAACTACTATTTAGAGAATGAATTCTCTATACCCTCCTTGTAAACTCACTTTGATTACATCTAGTTAGTCCTCATAATTCATAGTTCTACAATTAGCACTTTATTATAAACACTGTTATACAGCTCTAAGTACCTTAGTCTTAACTCCTTTCAAGCGTCCTGAAAGAACCATTTCTTACTCTTCCATATGGACCAGAACAAGTACACAACAGACACAGAAAGAAAACGTGGTGACTGACCATGAGATAAACCATAATGTTCTAGATTTTCCCAGCCAGTTTGTCCCAAGACCAGGAACAGACACACCCAAGTCTCCTTACTCTCTTGCTAGTGGAGGTAACCTGATGAACTGACTTCGGCACACAGCACATCTCGCACCTGTACTTAGAAACTCTCTTCCACCTTCTTCAGCACATCCCAGGTTGTTGTAACATTCTAGTTTTCAACATGCATCACTCATACATAACAATACATATTAGACTTTCAGTAATAGGAAGCATTAATTTTGAACAAAGCTATTAGTTTACAAGGCAAAAAAGCAAAATCATAAAAGATTGCATGTTACCACAAACAAGAGCGCAGAAAGGACTACTGTTTATTAATTAGTATTATCAATCCCATCTACAAATGTGGGTAACACCACTAACAACAGTTAATTTTTAAATACCGATAAATGGTATAGAAATGATTGCCATTAAAAAAATAAAGAAAAATATGAATCAGTGTTTTCTATGCATGACATCGAAGTTTAAATTTTTTTTTGGTACTTTTCAGGTCAATTGAAATGTTGAGGGACTCGTCCTTGATCTCCCCCACCCCCCATACTTGGTTAGGAAGTCTTCTTTTATGCTCCTATACCACAATCACTGCATGTTCTCTCCTGAGTACATCTGTCTCTCTTTCCATTAGGTTATGAGCTGCCTGAAGGCACAGACTGTCTCTCATTTATCCCAAGTCAATGTCTGGTATGCTTCTCTGTCACCCAGAAGATATGTATTAAGTAAATGAAGGAGTAAATGAGCAAATAAAACAATGACAGGAGGAAAGGCAAGCAGAATGAGATTAATGCCTTTTTTGCCAAAATAAACTCCGCTCTGGGACATGAAAAAACTGCTGTACATACAGTTAATGAGCAGTTAAATCAGCAAGATAAGTTATAATCTGTAAAGATTCTGTTGCTGTTTAGTAAATTTTACAGGAAAAAAAAAAAACAGAATCAAAGAAGCTTGAGCCAAATTGGATGTACTCACAAGAACCGAAAGAAAGTAGGACCTGTTATAGAGTTGAAGGAGGGCCTGAGTAAACTAATCAGAAATAAAATACAGTCAATAAAGTTGTTTTAGAACACTGCAAATTGAAAACAATGTAAGAATCCAGTGTTTCACACATCTTCTGATGATTTTCCCCACCAGGTTTCTCCTAAGTATCCTTTCACCCAATAGACCTAACAAAGTAAAACAAAAAAACAAAAGATGTGAAAAATATAAGAAATCTAACTTACTACATCAGATATCAAAATGCCTTCTACTTAAACCTCTCTGAGGTACTCTTAATATTATTATGGTGACAACTTTCATTCTAACATCCTTTCTATATAAAAATATAGACGAAGAGTCTCTGTGAAGATTAAACCAACTGAAATTTACGGTTGGGATATGGTTATTTTTCTCACTGGCATGCTATCTACATAAATATACAGAAACTACGAAACATTCTCAATGCTAAATCAAGTCTTGGTTTTCATCTCAAGATAAGTAAAAAATAAACAAGCCAACCTATAAAACCTGTAACAAGTTTGGACTTAGTTACATAACAAGAACATCTAAAGGAGCTCTGGTGTCACAGGTGGGTAAGCACCCGCCTGCTAACTGAAAAGTCAGCAATGGAAGCCCACTCAACAGCTCCAAGGGAAGAAGACCTGGGGGTCTGCTACAGCCCAGGAAACCCTACTGGGCAGTTTCACTCTGTCCTATAGCGTCGCCATGAATCAGAATAGACCTGACGGCACACAACAAAATGTATATGCGATAAATGTGCACTTACTTATTTCTGGAATCAGAGTTTGAGCTGAAAGGCACTAGCTTATCTAGTAAAAGTGGCAGCTAAGGCCCCAAATTCATCTGTGAGCAAATGTACATATATTTCAAAGTCTTAAATAGGTGTGTGAAGGAATATATCATCATCCCAATGAAATACTTCCAACTTTTTCTTGAATTTACAGTTTAAGGTCATATATGAGCAAGCTAAAGGGATATACCAGCTTTAATAATAAAATAAAATTACCTGTTGAACAAAAACATTGTTGAGGTGACTGGCCAGTCTCCGGGCAAAATGCTCTCGCAGATCACTGAAGTGCTGCTGCTGTTGTCTGACTGCCAGAAGCATGTCGTGGCCTGGAATCAGGACAACACTTCTTGACTAATGCAGTGGGTTAAAATATTTCCTCTGATGTTTAATGCATACATTTACAATGGTAGTCCTGCATAAGTTTTAAAGAACCACACTTGCACTCATTTATACATTTACTTTATAAGAAAAAGGTAAACAGGAGAAAAAATGATCTAGCATGGCAGTTTTCAAAGCATGATCCAGCATCAATATAACCTAGGAATTGCTACAATGGGGATCCTCAGGTCTATACGCAGACTTCCTGAATCCAGGGCTGAGGCCTGTGATCCGTGTTTCCATAACCACTCTAGGTGATTCTGATGCATGCTTCGTTTTAGAACCACTGGTTTAATGACAAGGTCCCTGGTAGTGCAATCAGGTAACCTAAAGGCAGAGGCACTTTGAATGCACCCAGCGGCTCTGCGGAAGAAAGCCCTGGTGGACTGCTTCTGTCAAGATTACAGCCAAGAAAACATTATAGAGCAGCTGTATTTGGTAACACATGGGATGTTCAAGAATCAGAACTGACTCGAAAGCAACAGGTTTGTTCTCTTTTTTTTTTTTTTTGATCTAGCAAAACCTTATGCTGTCCGGTTTAATCGAAGAGTTACTATCTACTTTGTGCTAGTACTTTGGAAAGTACTAAGGAAAGCTCATAGTGTTAATTAGAATCAATGAAAGTCAATCAGAAGGGTTGGAAAGACAAAAACAAAAAAAACTCAGCACCAACAGAAATACAGAGGTGAGTGACGCTTGTTTGAATAGTTAATAATACACAGCCACTTGCCTATGTGTTTCCTAAGATCTTCATACCAAGTTACAGGCTTTGTCTCAGAGTCTTGATCAGAATTTATCATCACCATTGAATATACCTGGTCGAAGAGCCACATTCATGCACTGCAGAAGGGCATCAGCGGCATTGGTGCAGGCCTCAATGCCTCTGGAAGACGCCAGATCTCCTTCCTGAAGGGCCTTTATGTGACCTTTGGCCAAGTCCATGTGGTTCTGGAACATATGTAAATATACCATTGAGAGACGTAATTCTGGGAAATTCACAGGTTAAGATGTTAGTCAATACTATTATCAGGTCTTTGACTAGGAAATGTTTATAAATGGGTTTGATACTTTCTCACTAGTTTTTCTTTCTTTCTTTCTTTTCTTTAAATTGGTTGTCTGTAATCATACTTACCACAAGAAACTCTATCTCAGAGAGGAGTTTGACATTATTGGTGTTACTGAGATGAATTAGGTGGTTGCTTTCAGAGATCTGATCCATTTGCTCTTTTACACTTTGGAGCATTTCCTCATAACTGCTCAGTTTCAATTCAATCTGATCCACCTCCTTTAGGGCCTCATCCAGCAACTTCATCAGGATGTTCACTTGCTTTTCAGAGGCCATGATTGACTGGATATTCGCCTATGAAGTTAAAACCAAAAATAACACTTATTAAATGTGTAAAAAAAGTATAAAGATGAAATGTTGACAAATCTTCTTGAAAGCAGGGTAGCAAAGATTGATACAGATCTACCTTATTCATCACTGTGTATTTACATTTAATAGTATTTCAAGAGGGTACACTTGGCCTCTCTATCAAGGTTACGGACCATGCCTCACTATTTTATAGTATTTCCACAGACTATTTATTGAAGTACGTACTGCCCTAGAAATTTCATTCACCACTACCACCCACTGCCATCGAGTTGATTCCAACTCATAGTGACCCTACAGGTCAGAGTAGAACTGCCCCATAGAGTTTGCAAGGAGTGCCTGATGGAGTCAAACTGCCAACCTTTTGGTTAGCAGTCATAGCACTTAATCACTATGCCACCAGGGTTTCCGAATGTATCATTAACAGTGGACATTCTCATTTCTGTAAATTGAGGGGCATTAAACTATAACACTTCTAACAGTTCTTCGAATTTTAATAGCTATAAAAAATTTCTATTCATATGTATGTAAAACACTCAATAAAAGCAAAATCACCTATGTAATAGATCTTAGCCAAGAGGGTAGCAGTGGTATACCAATCCTGGAAGGATACATAGAATTGATTTTTATTTGTAGTATGATTAGTACTAATAGGATATAGAAGAGCATACGGGCCAAAAGACAACTCCTTTTACCATCTTCTTTCTTTTCTCTTTCATTTTAAGTATGTTCTTTTCTAAGCAAAGCAGTAACACACCACCATCCCTTACCAATATTTTCTAAATGATTCTGACTACTGATTCTGAATTCCTGGAAATATAAGAGCTGACAAATATAAAATTACATTGCAAAGCACTTTGATGGCCTGGAACACAAATACAATATTAATTAGAAAACAAGATATAAATCACTAAGCTACATTAAGAAGGCACTAACATGGTATGATAAAAAAAAAAACCCTAGACAAGGAATTAAAATACTATAACTGTATAGCTGACACTGTGACTTTGTGTATTATTTTACATACTTTTCAAAATAACATAACTGTATGCCTAAGCCAACTGCAAGCCAGTGGAGCACAGACCCAATGATACCTCTTACGTGGCAAAGTAAGAGGCCTGAACTTGTCCAGGACAATTTCAATTTTAACATCTTCAGGCTTCTTTTAGGTTTTGTTTCCAATGAGTCTGGGAAACTGGTAAGCCTGCACAATTTATGTAACACATCTGGGCCTGAGTTAGATCTTACAACTTCTGTACTTTTCAGATATAAACTGCTAAAATTCTTGTCTTTCAAATGATTTTCTTAAATGCGTACCTCTAAAAACAAAACAACCAATGATTTTATTTTAGATTAGCCTCAGACAAATGATGCTACTTTTGGCTCTTTACTGTCTAAAGATGTGAATTTTGAGTACAGACTCAGAAACTGCACATAAATTAAAAGGATCACAGTGGTTAAGAGCTTTGCTAATAACCAAAAGGTCAGCAGTATGAAGCCGCCAGCCGCTCCCTGGAAACCCTATGGAGACAGTTCTATTGTGCCCTAGTTGCTATGAGTTGGAATCAACAGTAACAGGTTTTGAAGACCTAGTGGCACAGTGATTAAAAGCTTGGCCACTAACCAAAAGCAGTTCAAATCCACCAGCTGCTCCTTGGAAATTCTATGCCACTGTTCTGCTCTGTTCCACAGGGTAGCTATGAGTTGGAACTGATTTAGCAGTACAGGTTTGGTTTTTTTCAAGTATTCCGAAACATAAGGAGCCCTGGTGGCATGCTGGTTAAGTGCTTGGCTGCAACTGAAAGATCAGTAATTCAGCCTTACCAGCAGTGCTGTGGGGGAAAATGTAGCATTCTGCTTCATTAAAGATTATGAGGACTGCCAATTAAGTTGGCAAACTCATCCTAGAGAAAGTGCTACAGACCTTGAAGTACTCCCCTTGGGAAGCTATGCACTGATACCAGCACCTAGTCCACCCTTCAAAGTAATTTTGGAACTCTTTTTCTGGAATGGCCATCAAAGCTGTCATCCTATTATCGTTGGTGTTCTGAATGCTGTCAAAACATCTTCACTATTTCTTCTACCTCTGGGTAGAAAAAAAGTCACTGGCAGCCAAATCAGATGAGTAGGGAAGGTGTTCTAATACACCTATTTGTTTACTGGCTAAAAACTCCCTTACAGGCAACTATACAATTAAGTTTGTGAACTTGTACCATGCCACTGTGCACAATGGCCATTCCAGAAAGAGTTCCAAAATTGCTTTGAAGAGTGGAGAGGGCACTGGCATAAGTGTGTAACTTCCCAAAGGGAGTACTTTGAAGGTGACCATAGTGATATTC
Organism: Heterohyrax brucei; assembly: GCA_028571685.1. Taxonomy (NCBI): domain Eukaryota; kingdom Metazoa; phylum Chordata; class Mammalia; order Hyracoidea; family Procaviidae; genus Heterohyrax; species Heterohyrax brucei. The sequence goes on from CM053143.1 coordinate 137,516,994, forward strand.
AGCAATGAGGTATGTAGCACTTAGAACAATTAAATTCGTGGACTTAATTGTCAGACCTCATATATACATATATATATCTCCTTGGATATCTTGTGGGGCAGTTCTACTCTGTCCTGTAGAGTTGCTATGGATCAGAAACATCTTGACCGCAGGGTGCTCTGTTTGGAGACTATTCCAAAACAACTTTAGAGAGAAATCAAGTAAGTATCCTTTTGCCCTGGCTCTTCTGTTTCTAAGGAGTCTGGCTGGCACCAATGGTCAAGTGCTTGCCTACCAGCCTAACGGTTGGTGACCTATTTGTGAAGGGTCACTGCCTTTAGAACCCTGTAGAGCACACTTGTTTCTGAAATACATGGGGTCTCCATGAGTCAGAACTGACTTACTGGCAACTAACAACAACTTCTGTTTCTACCAAACTACTCTGTTCCCTTTTGGTAAATAGTCACTTCTTTCAGCTCAGTATCTCCCTTTCTAACTTATACTCCCCCACCTCCCATCCCACAAAACTTTCATTACTTTGCACTGAACTATTCTAAGGTATTCCAGAGGCGGGGGGACACATATCACAAGTTGGTCTCTTATTGGCTCCCTTCACGTTAGGAACCCTTCTAAATCCCAAACTTTAGTCAACTGTCTCCTGGGACCCATTCGGAATGGTCCTGTCTTTTGAAAGCAACTTAAGACTGATGGCAGCTAATAATATGTTTACGGGTAAACACAGCAATAATCACACTACAGAGGCGTTAAGTGCTGAGACAATCGAGTATGACCATCTTGAGTCTTCTCAATCAACCACACACTGCTCATGCTCACAGCCATAAAAATCTTACCCCATCTAGCACCTGCAGCTCTCTGGACAACTTTTCTGCAAAGGCCTCAGCATTGGAGATTGCATATTCACAGCCTTCCATCATTATTTCAATATCCTGCTCTTCTCTTGCATTTAACTCTTGGTATTCATCGACGGCTTCTTCATCACCTCCTGTCACACTCTGATTTTCTCCACTTGGAACAGACTCTTCAAGAGGGTAAAGGTAAAAATTCAAAATAGACTAGTCAAAAAAGTAGTAAGGACTAATAACCTCACGGTACTTATAGCTAGGTAAGATCAGCTATAAGCTCAGCTCATATTCAAGGGCTGAAAAATAGGAAACAATGATTCAAAATACATGAAAAAGACTTTTTATTTTTAAAATTAAAAACTGTATGTGTTAATGAAATGAAGCATTAAAAATTTATAACAAATAAAAAGCATGCAGTCCATACTCACTGATTTGTAAGTGTTAAAACAGGCTTTAGTCACAATTTCCCAAAATAACAATTAAGCTAAAAAACAAAAGCAAAACACGTGGAAATGCACTAGCTTTTCTTTTCCTACCTGAGATGCTTGTTGCTGTTTTGAGGAAACATGATTATGTATTTATGGAAACAACTGGCTTGCCTTTCCTTTCAGGAAACATTTTTCTTTTTGTTGTTGCTGGTCATCTTTATTATTATTTTTAAAAATAACATTTAATTGAAAGAAAAATGCATCTACAATTCACAATTTATTTTGGACACTGAGAGTATTTTCTTTACAAAAATTTCACATGCACTGATAAAGTTTTTAAAGATATAATTATAGAAGCTTTTCCAGTAACTCTAAACCCTGGCGGCATAGTGGTTAAGTGCTCCATCTGCTAACCAAAAGGTCAGCAGTTCAAATCTGCCAGGTGCTCCTTGGAAATTCCACAGGGCAGTTCTACTCGGACCTACAGTGTTGCTATGAGTTGGAATTGAGTCAATGACAGTGGGTTTGGTTTTTTGGTTTTCCCAATAATTCTACAGTAAGAAGAGAAAAAATGATTGTTTGAAATGATAAAAATTTAAACGGTCTTTGTGTTTCTTAACAAAATACCAAGAAGTCAAGTCAGAAATGCTTTCTGGAGAAATGCTTTAGTTCAATTTTTCAAGAGAATGCATTTAGCACATGGGCATTCTGTATACAGCTAAGTATTCAACTTAAGGTTATCTCAAAACCCACTGCTATCGAATTGATTCTGACTCATAGTTTCCTGAACCTGTAAATCTCTAAGGAAGCAGACTGCCACATCTTTCTGCTGAGGTGCTGGTGGTGCTCTTGAACCTCCAACCTTCTGGTCAGTAGTCCACTGCTTTAACTGCTGTGTCAGCAGGGCTCTTAAGGTTACCAAAAAACCAAACCCCCTGCCATCGAGTCAATTCTGACTCATGTGACAGAGCAGAATTGTCCTATGGGACAGAGCAGAAATGTCCCATAGAGTTTCTGAGGAGTGATAGTGAATTGGAATTGCTGACCAGAATGTCAGCAGCCATAGCACTTAATCACTAGGTCAGCAGGGTTTCCAACTTAAGGTTTTAAGAGGAGAAAAAAAACCTAACCCATAGCTGTTAAGTCTGGTCTGACTCATAAAGACCCTAGAGGTCAGAGCAGAACTGCCCCATAGAGTTTCCAAGAAGCACCTAGTGGATCTGAACTGCCAACCTTTTGGTTAGCAGACCATAGCACTTAACCCACTATGCCACCACGGTTTCCAAAAAAATGAAATAATTTTTAAGTCCTAAAAGATTATGCTAGCACTCTAAATAGAGTTACAGACTTGCACGGACTTAATGGGACATATTTAAAACTGGATGCTTTTAATGTTGACTAGTTGGTATAATCAGCATGGCTTTAATACCTGACACACTTGTCTTAGAAAAACAGCTAATGCAAAGTAACACATCTGATTCATTCTTAATAATGACAATAAATTAGCAACTTAGATAACTTCCAAGTAAGAAAAAGAGGGTCACTAAAGCTCTTCCTACAGACAATTAAAGATTACAGAATACAGAGTTCTGCTGAGAGGCATCAGGGACTGCCTTAACATTTAAGGTCATTTTTATGTCACTGTGGAAATGCTAAGCTGTCAGATGTGATGGCTTTTCAGCCACTAGAGTGCAGGATATACTCAAATCATGCTGTACTGCTCTTGAATACAAACCAGTGTTTCAAACGATCATAATAATAAATGCTTCAGAATTATTTTCTCGCCAATGAAACAGTCCCTTGAAAGCTTATAATGAATATAATCACCAACTTTATTACACCATGGATTCTGTACTAATAAACTTGTCCCTGTATATACTACCACAAGATATGAGATGAACAGTATATAACAATGGCAAGTAATAAAAATATACAGAATAGAATAAGAAGAAAAGGTGTTACGCACCTTCTGTAACTTTAGGCAGTTCTGGAGAGTAAAAAGGTATGAAAAAAGCAGAGGAAAGTAAGCAAAGAATATTAGCTGGGTAGACAACTACACAGGTTTAATTTTTGTTTTTTTTAAATACTACCCATACTTCATTTGAACGTCATACTAAAATTACGGTTTAAAAGACAACATCAACATCACTACCAAGTGGAAAGATCATTAAGAAGCTAAACTTCTAGGATTCACTTTTCTTACTCATTTTCTTTTACCCACTGCCAACCAGTCAGTTCTGACTCATAGTGACCCTATGGCACAGAGTAGAACTGGCCATAGGGTTTCTAGATCTGTAAATCTTTATGGGAGCAGACTGCCACAGCTTTCTCTCACAGAGTGGCTGGTGGGTTTGAACTGCAGACCTTTCAGTTAGCAGCCAAATGCTTCAACAACTGTGTCACCAGTGCTCTACTGTCTGGTAAAAACTAAAAATGTATTTGTTTTGCTATCTTCTTTTAGCCTTTTAAGAAACAATACTGGCTTATCCTTGGAAGAGAAAACTGGGAAACAGCTTATTTCCTGGAAAATATTTTTAGGTCAGTTATCACTCATGCATTTAGTCAAGTCAAGGCCCAAAAGCTTTATCCAGCTACCCTCTGACGATGGATTAGTCACAAAACATTGTTAGAAAGCACAAAATTGAGACAATTAAAAAAGCACATGAGATGATATCAGTTTAGGCTGGCTTTTAAGTGTCCAAATCAAAGATTATTTTTTAAATCAGTTGTGAGTTAAAAAAAAAGGAAAAAAATAAAAACTTCCTCTACTTCAACTACTAACGAAGTTTCCTTAAAAAGAGAAGCCCCATTTAGCAAAAAATTCAACTGCTACCATTAAAAACTACTAATGCTGTTACTGTTAATAGTCACAATTAATAATAGTCATATTTTTTCATTTGAATAATTATTACTGAGAGGGAGGTCGTGATGATTTGTTTTCTACCATTGTCTAAGGCTTATAGATGCATTTATTTATTTATTTATTTAAAAAAGGGAATTAATTGCCATGACTTGAAGGCCCATTAAAATGAGTTCGTAGATATAATACAGCTATTCCCTGAACTCCACTAAACCAAATCAATGGTTATTGATCTACAGAAAGCGTTTTTCCAAGTATGTACCTTAAAAATCTTCTTGGTATTCTTAAATTGGTCTCAAATAGGGACAGTGCTTATAAACATGAAAATGTCTACACTTTTGTTGTAGGCCTTGAAAAAACTGAATTATTTATTTATTTATTTATTTTAAAGTTAGACACTTCATTTCCAAACCAGCAATTTTCCTCCTACTGACTTTGGTAGTATTTCTTAATGAAGTGAATCCAAGTGCGATAGGTATTTTCCAATACTGTTGACCTAATGAAATACATTAGTTAAAAGCACATTATTTACTTACTATAACTTTCAACACCCTGAAACGGAGATAAACACGACTTAAATCGAACCAAACCACTATTCAAGGAATAAAAAACTACCACAACTTTCTTGGCAGTCATTTCCTCAGCACCATTGTCAAGATCCCAGCAACTAATGTTGGTGAGACAGTAATCCTGGGGGCTTTGACACCAGACCAGTTGCATGGGTGAGCAGCACAAGGCCTGACAAACGAGGCTTGCCTCTGCCAGTTCCAAGTACCAAGACCCAAACCAGAATGGATCACAAATTACAGCACAACCTACAAGAGCCAGAACTTGTTCTTCTGGATCTCACAGATTTTCCCCTTTGACAGGTTGCAGTTTTACTTGTCTACAGTTCATCTTAGTGGGAAGCACTTCAGTTTCCTTCTCTGACAGATTTCTACTTCATGCAGGTTCTGGCTTTCATATGTTTGATTGTAGTAAGTGTTGTGAAAGAACACTATACTCAAGGAGAGAAAGATGTATGACCAGGTAGAAAAGCAGTAGGTAAACAAAACAGAGATGAGACAGAGATGTGTGACTAAATGAACAGCTTAAACCACTTAAACTGTCAGTTTTGTAGGTTAAATGGTGGAATATCTGCAATTTCAGGTGCTTCAAATTAACTGAAAGCTTCTAATTTTAAATTCTAATAGATAACTTAGGGCAAATGGAAGTTTTCTTAATAACAAGGAGCAACAACTTTTAAAAGCTGTTTTACCTGTACACTAGCTTTTATTTCAGCTGCTTTCTTTGTGATAAATACTAAGCAAGTGCGCATAAACCTGATAAAATCATTTTCTTATAATGTATGTGTCTGTATGCAAGGAAATTACAAAAATAAAACTTCATCGTTTTGGTAATTAACAAAAGTGTTTCTGTCTTACAACAACAAATACTCCATGAGTAGCATTCTTAATGATACACTGATGAAAATATCCTAATTAACTTTAGATTTAAGGATTTTTATCCGGATAATATAACAGTAGCTAGTATTTACTGAGTACTTACTATACACCTGGCACTGTTCTTATTGCTTTCATACATGAAGTAATCTAATCCTCACAGCAACCTTATGCAGTAAATACTACTATCATTTCTATTTCTGAGGTAAGGGAAATAAACATACAGAGAGATTAAACTGCCAATCAAAGGTCACACAGACAGCAGATGGCAAAGCCATGATCTGAACTTGAGCAGTCTGACTCCAGAGTTGTGATCTTAACACCACCTACACTCTGCATAAAAATACAGCTATCAGGACATTCACCTAGAACTCTTTAAAATAAACAAAAGTTGGAAAATAAAAAAATTATTAGTTAAGTAAATTATGGTACATTTACACAATGGAATACTATGGTGCTATTAAAAATAATGTTTGGGTAAGTATTTAATGACATGAAAAATGTTCATGATACAGTATATGAAAAAGTATAATAAAAACAATGTAAATATATTTTAAAATTATTTAAATATGCATATAAAAGTATCTAACAATATGTTAACAGTAGTTATCTCTGGGGAACAGATTTGTAAGTAATTTTTATTTATGTAATATAATAATTTTCTATAATGAATAAGCACTGCCTCTGCAGTGAGTTCAAAATTCCTTTATAAGGTAATTCTGTTTTCTAATTTAATAGTATCATTTGATTTACATATACAGTTTTACTAACTTTACCTTCCAAGAGCTGTGAGCTAACATTGACAAAATCAATTTTCTTCCGGAGGTATCGTTGATTCAACTTCCAAATGCATGAAATAAATGCATTCTTTTCAGCAGTGCTGCTAGCAACCCATTTATATATTTTTTCAAAATGTAAATCAAACTCAGGATTTTCCTAAAATAAAAACATACAAAAGAAATTATGATCATGTTCTTTCTCATTAATATGAAATCTCTATTTCAGTAGGAAGAAAAGAAAACTGTTTTGAAAAAAAGTCACCATTAAAAATCTGCAAATTGATTTGAAGAGAATAGCTCAGAAAATTCAATCTATAACAAAAACTCTGTTTACCAGCTGTAACAAGCAGATGACCAACAATAACACATTGTTTCGGTAATTAACGTCTACTTGGCTTTGAGTCTCAGCTTTCTGGTCTGTAACATGAATGTGATTTCTAACTGAAATCACACCTCATTTTTCTATGTAAACTGCCTATGGAGTTTTAAATTACATTCTTTCTTTGGTTATATACTATTATTCATATACTAGGTCTGAGAATTAAGTTTGCAAACTCATCCTAGAAAAAGTGCTACATACCTCAATGCTGAATATCACTATAATCTGCTTCAAAGTACTCCTCTTGGGAAGCTATGCACCAACACCAGCATTTAGTCTACCCTTCAAAGCAATTTTGGAACTCTTTCTGGAATGACCATCACAGCTACTGTTGTATTAACCTTGATGCCCTGAATGTCATTAAAATGTCTTCCTTACAGTATTTCCTTTATCTTTGGGTAAAGAAAAAAGTCACTGAGGTCCAGATCAGCTGAGTAGGGAGGGTCTTCTAACAGTTACTTGTTTACTGGCTGAAAACTCTCCTGAAACTAGACAATTAAGTTTGCAAACTCGCCACTGTGCCACCATGTGCAACAGCCACTCCAGAGAGTTCCAAAACTGCTTTGAAGGGTGGACTAGGCACTGGCATTGGTGCATAGCTTCTCAAGGGGAGCACTTCAAAGGTGACACTGGTGATACTCAGCAATGAGGTATGCAGCACTTAGAACAATTAAGTTCACAGACTTAAGTGTTGGACCTCCTATGTGATTCAACACTAACTTCTTGATAAGGAATAAAACCAAAAACAAACAAAATCAATCAAACAAACAAACAAACAAAAACTCACCCCAAAACAAACTCACTGCTGTCCAGTCAATTCCAACTCTTCTAATTAAAACATATGAGAGAAAAATACAACCCACACATTGGTGTAGTTTCCAAGAACAAATCAAGCGGAAAGTAAGCATTACTTCTAATGTTTTTTTATTTTGAAAATAAGACCCCACTGCCACTGAGCTGACTCTGACCCAAAGCCACCCTGTAGGACACAGAAACTGCTCCACAGGGTTTCCAAGGAGTGGCCGGTGGATTTGAACTGCCCACCTTTATGGTTAGCACCCAAACACTTAATGAAAAATGTAGAATGATTAAAGGCATTTCAAAACCCAAAAATGCTGATGAGTCTTAAGGTTTTTTCAAATGACAAGGAAGCTCAACAGGTCCAAGAGAATTACACTATGTTCTCTACATACATCTTAAGTCACATCTCTTATATGTCACACTGCAGCAATAATTTCATGCCAAGGTAGTATTTTCCCCTTGAATGTGCAACTATCTGCGTACTACATAAAATATGAACATATATGGATGCATACTTTTCTTCACATCCAGGGAATTAAAATATAGGCTCAAATGTTTCACCAATTTTCTTAATATTTTATAGGGTCAAATCTATTGCTGTTGGGTCAATTCTGACTCATAACCACCATAAAAGACGGAGTAGAACTTCCTAATAAAGGGTTTCCAAGAGCAGCTGGTGAATTCAAACTGCCAGCCTTCTGGTTAGCAGCTGAGCTCTTTAACCACTATGGCCACCAGGGTTCTTCTTTGTAGAGTAGAAGGGCAATACTACTGTCATTCATTTGAAGTATTATTTAGAGGAAACAAAGGCATTAGAAGGCAGGGACATTATAGAAGACTTCTTCCTATAAAGAGTTGGAACGCTTCAGGGATCAGTACCTCTCGACCTGTGGTACTACAATCATATACCAGCACGAAGTAGAGTGTCAAAAAATTAAAATCTGTATTTACAATGAAAAAGTAACTGCGCTATTATTTGAAAAAAAAATCTAATTGCATTGGAAACTGATAAGAAACTTGATGGGAAATGAACTTGATCTCCTCCTTGGGAATACTTCCCATCAGGCCATAAAAGAAGCTGAGTGCTCCAGCAGCAACATTCACACAAATCAATGTGTGATATGAAACAGCTAATGTTAGGCTATGTATAAAAATTTCATATTTTATATCCATATATAGAGTATGCATACCAAGGTGCCTACGTAAAATGAAAGTAAAATCCATTAAGCAAGTCAGCAATGAGGCGTCAGCTGTCAAAAAGCATTCAGAAGCATTCAGCAATGTTAGTGAATTATGCAAGTAGACAGGGTTATGAAGTATAAAACTGTCCATAAGAGAAAAGTTTAATAAAGGTAAATCACTGAGAAGTTCTGAAAGTACTTTCTATTAAACAGAAACTTAGCAAAAAAAGTTCCTACTTACAACCCTTTCTCATGCTAACATATTAAAGTGTTTTTTAAAAAAATCCATTCTCTTTGAACAAAACATATCCCAAATCCCAGAACCAAAGTCACTGCTGTCAAGTTGATCCCAACTCATAGCAACCCTACAGGGTTTTTCCTGGGCTATAAATCTCTACGGAAGCAGACGGCTACATCTTCTTCTCACCGAGCCACAGATGGTTCTGAACCTCTGACCTTCTGGTCAGCAGCCAACTAACCGCTGCACCACTAGGGCTCTCTTCTCATATTCCACAGTTCTAAAAACTGGGATCTTCCCAGGGATAAAACAAACTCTGGTGGTATAATAGTGGTTTAGTGCTAGGGCTGCTAACCAAAAGGTCAGCAGTTCAAATCCACCAGGTACTCCTGAGAAACTTGATGGGGACCATTCTACTCTGGCCTACAGGGTTGCTATGAGTCAGAATCAACTCTGCAGCAACAGGTTTCAGTTACGGACAAAACAAAGGCTCTATCTTGCCTGAAATACTTAAAGGAAAGGCATTCTCTGTATTTGGAAAAAAATCTGAATTGTATACATAAGCAGAATTATCCTAAAACTATTTTCTGCTTCATTTGTTTTCACATATGATTCAACTCCCTGTCACTTTCTCCAGCTTTTAGCTCCTCAGAGGTTTGTGGTAGGGTAAGGTAAAACAAGAATTTCATTTTATCAGCATTGCTTTACAAAGGCAGTTTTTTTTTTTTTTTTAACATTTCTCTGTGCCTTCAGAATAAATATATGACTCAGAGAGTCAAATCAAAGCATACCTTTAACTGCATTACAGTAAGCCTCGCTATTACCACCCCCCATCAACCATTCAAGTTGGGTGGAATCACTCGTTTAATTAATAGAATTGAGGTGACCTCACCAACAGTACAAGTGCATGTATTGCAAACTACTCCCCAAAGCTCTGGAGGTGAGGAGAGGAACAGGTGAGGGCGGATGAGGCAGAGGAGGCACCTAATTCAACCAGAGGAGTATCACTCGAGCTCTTTGAAAAAACTGTTGCTGGGAAAAGCCCTGAACTATCATCATATTATTAAAATTCTCCAAGGTTTGTATGTAATTTATGTGGGTACAAGATGTATTTTCCTCAAAATTAAGATGGTAACCCAGTACTGGGAGAAAGACTTGACATTCTGCTCCTGTAGAGACTGTAGCTTTGGAAACCCTACAAGCAGTTCTACTCTCTAACACAGGTTGCTGTGTGTCTGAATCAACCTGACAGCACACAACAACAACAATAAGCCACCACTGCTTCTTCCTGGAGCCACACATCAAAGCCATGGGCTTGAGAAGCCAGCTAGACTGCCTCAGCTGGTGACTGGTTCTATTACATGACTTGGAACCAGATGTTACCAATACAATGAAGATTAAAAAAAAAAAAAAACAGTTCGCACAGCACACTATTTTAAAATCTAGAATGGTAAGTATATGATTAAAATAAGAAAAAACCATCAAACAAACACATACTTATTTTCTGTACCCTTGGGTAGTGAATGTGGGGCATGGAAGATTCAGTAATACACTTAGGTTAATTCTTGGTTATAGTTTGTGGGCCAGCAATCATAAAACAAGTTTAGATCATCTTATAATACATAAACTTATGTATAAAATGAAAGACACTTCCTGACAAACATACTTTAATAGCATCTTTGGCATCTACAGCAGCAAGGTCTCGAAGGGCCCAAGCAATCTGCCTTTTGTAGAAATCTCCTTTATCAGATTTCTTGACTTTGACCACTTTCACCTGTACAGGGCGTTCGGTTGTCACTGTTGAGTGAAAGACATATTTTCATTAAAAAACAATTCACTCACCCCTTCATTACACAGACAGCCATTAGGTACCCAACATTTGATATTAAAATAGGAATAATATTTCATAACAAATGCTATGACTACATAATAAACAGGAAGCACGGAACTCAGACTACAAGGTCAGAAGCAGGTTTCTAGAGAATTAAGCTTCAGACACGTTTTAAAGGTAGAACACGAGGTACATAATGAGAGCTCTGAAAGAATGACTGACACATGTAAAGTCAGGGAGGCTTCAAAGGGCATAATTATCATTTTAGAGAATAACAATATTGACAGTACATGCAGTAGAGTGGATAGAAATGAAGTCTATAAAAAAGATGGCATTCATATAATAAATGGCCTTTATACAAAATTTGTGGGGAAGCCCTTAAGGATGTTAATTACGGAAATCACATATTCTCATTTCCAAAAAACCCACCCATTGTTGCTGAGTCGATTCTGACTCAGTGAGCAAACAGGTAAGAGTAGAACTGCCCTACAGAGTTTCCAAGGAGTGCCTGGTGGATCTTATGCCACTAGTTTCCCTTTCGAGTTTCTAAAAAGTACTCTGGGAGCAGAATGGAGAACAGACTGGAAAGGATGCTAATACATTTGAAAATTTTAAGTGGGCAAATTCTCCCTGCCCCCCAAATGTAATTTACCAAAATTGACTCAAGAATAGAAAACACAGAAAGTTCATAACTATTAGAGAAACTCTATCAGTAGGTAAAAATCTCCCTTCCTCTACTCCTCAAATAAGCATACTCATCAAAGACACTATTATTACTATCTTTTGCAAGCTTTCAAGGTATGAGTAATTCCAAACTTATACCACTGTTCTAAAGCACAGAAAATGAGAGAATACTCTCTTAACTTCTTTTATAACTGTATTATGTAGCCAAAGGCAGTTTGAAAAGCAAAATTGCAGACCAGTGGTCAGAATGAACAGAGATAAAAGTATCTTTGACCAAATAACACAACGACAAACTTAACCCAAGGGTATATATAAAAGATAATATTTTATTTCATAAATTCTAAGATGTACTTTTTTTTTACCTTTTAAAATCTCTGGAATAGGGATAAGTCTTATCAAGGCAATATCAGAGTTTTTTATTATTTAGCAGTATATGAAATGCTGTTATGAAATAAAATGATAGCATGTGTTATATATGGTACATCATGAATGAACTGGGTTTATTCTAGAAAGTAATTTATCCTTAGAAAAATCAAGTATAATTGATTATTCACCACACTATCAAACTAAGGGAGAAAAATTATTATGATCTCAATAAATGTGAAGAAGCATTTGATAAAATTCAACATCTACTTATGATTTAAAAAACAGCAAAAAGGAATGACAACAAAGGAACAGGAAGGAACTTCTGTAACATTATAAAGGATGGCTACAAAAAACCTACAGTAAATAGCACACTTAAAGGTGACACCATTTCCTTTGAGATCACCACTGATTGGTGGCCCTAACTATCACACTAAGGCAAGAAAAATAAGTAACAGGCAGAAAGGCTTTTTTAAGTAACAAAAGTACTTAAAAGGAGTATATATAGATAATCAGAATTAAGAATGGTTAAGAAGATTGACAGGTACATAAACTAAGATTGAGAACTGCATTTTTATATTCAAGCAACAAATGGTTAAAAATGTGTTGATTACTAGTAAGTTATTATTTACAGCAGTTTCTAAAAATATGGGAATAGATAAATATCTAAGTCTAAATCTAGAAGCCCTGGTGGTGCAGCATTTAACTGGTACAGCTGCTAAACAAAAGGTTGGCAGTTTGAATCCACTAGATGCTTCTTGAAAACTCTACGGGGCAGTTCTCCTTTGTCCTATACGGTCACTATGAGTCAGAATGAACTTGACGGCAGCACATTTGGTTTTCTTGAGTTTTAAGACTAAATCTAGTAACCTATGTATAAAGCCATTAGAGAAAATCATAAAGTTTATTGAAAAGCACTGAAGAAGCCATCAATAAATGGAGAACTATACCATGTTTCTGGACAAGACTCAATATCACAAAAATGTAAGTTTTCTCCAAATACATCTATAGTGTAAAAACAATTCCAGTCAAAATCTGTATAAAATGTGGAACTGACAAGCTGATTCAAAAATTTAGATAAAGAATAAAAGGGAAAACAACAACAAAGTCAAGATACAAGAATACACTATAAAGAGCAAAGGCAATCCACAATCTAGATGCACATAATCCACAAGGATTAGTATGCATATTGTATCAAGAACTTACACAAATCAATAAAAGGACAACCAAAGCAATAGAAAAATGAGCAAATGAATTGAATAGGCAAATTTTATACACAAGGACATCAAATGGCTAATAAACTCATGAAAAGATGCTAAATCTCATTACTAATCAGGGAAATGCAATTTAAAGCCACAATAAGGTACCATTTCACTCCCTCCAGACTGGCAATAATTCTGTCATAAACTAAGTGCTACATAGGATGCAGCGAACCCAAAACACATCTACTGTCAGTGAAATAGCTTTCGAAAACAATTTGGCATTATAGTAAAGTTCAACATTTACATACCTATGAGCCAACGTTACAGATTATGCTGTGCCTTTCCAAAAAACATGTGTTATAAATCCTATCCCCTACTTACGTGGAGGAAATCCAGGTGATGTATTGGTTAAGATCTAAAGCTGCTAACCAAAAGGTCGGCAGTTCAAATCAATCACATGCCCCCTGAAAACTCTATGGAGCAGTTCTATTCTGTCCTAAAGGTTTTCTAGGAGGCAGAATTGATTCAACCACATCAGGTTTGGTGGTTTTTTTGGCTTTATATATGTGAATATAATTCCATTTGGGAATAGGGTTTTCTTTCTTACACTAATGAGACTATTATCAGTGAGGGACAGGGGAGGGAAGCCTTAAGCCAATTACTTTTGAGATATAAAAGTAAGAGCTTAGGCTCAGAAAGAAGAAAGCACAAATGGAGGGGAAGACAAATGCCACACGAAGATTGCCAAGGAAATGGGGAACAGAAGTTAAAAACAGATAAGGATCTTCCTCTAGACACAACAAAAAGAGAAAGATTTCCCCTAAGACAATGTTCTGAATTTGGACTCCTTGCCTCCTAAACTTGAGAAAATAGTCTTCTGTTTGTTAAAACCATCCAACCGCAGTATTTCTGTTAAAGCTGCACTAAGAAACTAAGACAGCAACTCCCAGGTATGTGCCCTGGGAAATTTCTTGTTTCTGTTTATCAGGAGAAGAGGATAAACACAGCTCACAGACGTGCAATCTGAAATAGCAAAAACTGAAAACACATCTAATGTTTATCACTAGTAGAATGGTAAATAAACTGAAATCTCATACACTGGAATACTACATAGCAGTGAAAAATAGTCTGGCTTGGCATATGAAAGAACATGGATGAAACTCATGAACACAAACACAACACTGACTAGAAAAAGTCACAAGTGCATAAATGCATTGTGATTCAATTTATGTCAACTTCACAAATATGCAAAACTGAATGATATATTATTTGTGACTAGACACATAAAACGTACAATGATAAAGAAAAGCAAGAAAACAGTGAACCAAAACTCAAGATAACAGTTATTTCAAAGGATGAAGGAAAAGACAGGCACAGAGCAGATTTCAAATGCAATGGCAATCTTATTCTTATATTTGGTGATGGCTACATAAGTATTGATGTGCAGTTAGTTGTTACACCTTATACATACATTTTTGAAATTCTTTTGAATCTGCTTAGTATTTTAAAACAAAAAAATGAATTGTTAACCTCCCAAATTTTCCAATTACAGAGATAACGAGAATATTTAAAATATAGGCTCCCTAAGCAATAAAAGAGTCAAACAAATGCTTATTCTTACTAAATACTCACCTGTAGCACACAAAAAACAGTTCTTTTTCTTTTTTCCTGCTTTGCAGACATTCACAATGCTCAGCAGGCGTTCATCATTTGGTGTAAAAATGTCTCTCTGTAATGCATGCTTGATCGCTGTCATCTTTTCTCAGCTGAAAAAATTCAGAGTACAAATATCAAGCTCATTCTGAAAATCATGCCACCTTATACTTTCCATTTATGATTGCAATAAGCCAATTTATGAATAATAAGCTTAAAGAAAATGATCTAATACCTTAATAGGATTGTTCATAAAAATAATAACCTTGAAATTTAAAAAGTTTGAGAACCACTGTTAACCTACTTCAAAATTTGAAGTGTTTAACGACTACAATACAAAAAAGAAAAATAAAGATTAAAAACATATTAAACCTATATTCAATCTTTAAAAATAAGAACACTACTTAACTTTCTCATCACATTGATATAAACAGTATGCCAGCCACTTTTTATGCCTCTGGACCTCAGAGAACAAGAAAAAAACACAAACCCATTATTACCATCGAGTTGACTCAGATTCAGCAACTTTAGAAGACAAACCAGAACTGCACCATAGGGTTTCCAAGGAGCAGCTGCTGGACTCAAACTGCCAACTTTTTGGTTTGCAGCAGCAGCTCTTAACCATCATGCTACCAGGCCTCCCTGGATCTCAGAGGTAAGTAGTTATTCCAGTTCTAATGCATTTATCCTCAAAGTGAGTTCCTTTTGAAATACATAAAGCTCAGCAGAAAAGAGTCGCAGCCTCACTGTTTGGCAGGTTGAACATTCTATTAGGCGATGCTTCCTGGATGTGTATGTTTTGTCAACTTTTGCCTTTTTCCCCTTTTTTTCTGTGAGATAAGGCTTTCAAGTACAATTATGGCTTTCCTATGAGATAGTTTGGGTGCCTTGATGGGTTTGTTTGGGTTTTTGTGTGACATATTTGGGGAACTAGAGGTTTCCCGTGTAACCTAACAGAACCACAAGCTCATTGCTGTCGAGCCGATTCTGACACATAGTGATCCTATAGGACTGAGTAGAATTGCTCCCATAAGGCTTGCAAGGAGCTACTAGCGGACTCAGCCAACCTTCTTGTTAGTAGCCAATTGCTTAAGCACTGTGCCACCATGGCTCTAACCCTAATAGAAAGATACCCACAATAAATGACTTATCTAGCACTCTGGTATACTGTCATACCACAGTTTGGCAGCGTCAGAATGCCACTTATTTTACTGGTGGCTCATATTACCAGATATTTCTCAAAATACATACTACCAACCTAAAATTTAAACACACTCAACTAGTAAGCATGCATTCCAGTAGGAAAAACACATGCCATCAAGAAAAAAAATCTTTTTTTAGGGAGAAAATATGTAGTAACAAAAGGAACAAAGTGCTCTTAAAAACCTTTGCCATGGAGTCAGTTCCAATTCATAGCAATGTTATATACAACTCAACAATTTTAAAAAAAGCCAGTCAAAAAGTAAGCAAAGGATCTGAATGGACATTCTCTCACACAGATACACAAATGACCAAAAAACATACGAAAAAAAGGCTCAGCCTTATAAGTCATTCTCATCAGTCATTCCTAGTGACTAACTCAACATTTGCGGATTCTGACCTTGTCTCTTGGCAACCCCAATGTGTCACACAGCACCCTGCTCCATAGGGTTTTCTTGCTCGTAATCTTAACAGAAGCAGATTGCCAAGCCTTTCTTTTGTGGTACCACTGACTGGGTTCAAACTGCCCACCTCTGGGATAGCAGTTAAGTGCAAACTGTTTGTGCCACTTACGGATCTATATTCATTGGTCATTAGGAAACTGAAAATCAAAATCAAAATAAGAAAATGTTTCATATCCACCAGGATGGCTAACAAAAGACATAATAACAAGTTTTATTGACAATGTGGAGAAACTGGAACGCTCTGCTGGTGGAATCGCAAAATGATGAAACCATTCTGGAAAACAGTTTGATAATCTCCCCAAAAGTTAAACATAGTATTACAATATGACTCAGTAATTCCACTCCAAAGGCTATATCCCCTAGAGAACTGAAAACATGTTCACACAAAAATTTGCACCTCAGTGTTCACAGATGCATTATTCACAACAGTCCAAAAGTGAAAACAACTCAAACATCCATTAACTAATGGAGAGATAAACACAACATGGCATATCCATTTACTTGTACCAGTTGCTGTCAAGTTGGTTCTGACTTACAGCAACTCTATATGACAGGACAGAACTGCCCAATAGAGTTTCCAAAGCTATAAATCTTTATGGAAGACTGCCATATCTTTCTCCTATGACAGTCATATAATGAAATATTATTCAGCCATAAAGGAATGAAATACTGACTTGTAATACAACATGGATGGATCCTGAAAGCTAAGTGAAAGAAGCCAGCCACAAAGACCAGGTACTGCATGATTCCATTTATACGAAATATTTTGAATAGGTACAGCCATTGGGACCAAAATAAATTAGTGCCTGCCAAGCGACTGGTGAAAGGGGGAGTGGTATAGCATTTCTTCTGGGATGATGAAAATGTCCTTGAATTATAGACAGCTGTACAACCTTGTAAATATACTAAAAATCAATGAATTGTATACTGTTTTAGAAGTATGAATTTTATGGGATGCGAATTTATCTCAACAAAGCTGTCAGAAAATTAGTTTTTTATTTCTTTTTTCTCCTCCAACTCAGTTTTTCTGAAACACAAACTTAAGTTAATTTTTTTAAAACACTCTTTCAATTTTACTTTTTTGGTATATATGTTTACACATAATTATTTCTCAATACCAATGTGCCAATGTGCAGTATTTCATACAAACAAGCTTGCCTAGGGTGACACTTTTATAATATCTCTTCCATATTTTACTCAACCTGCTGATTTACTAACTCCCAAAATTGCTTTTCTCACAAAAGCCACTTATACTTCCCCTTAAACCCTGGTGGCATAATGGGTAACGTACTATAGCTGCTAACCAAAAAGTCAGCAGTTCAAATCCACCAGGCACTCTCTGGAAACTCCATGGGGCAGCTCTATTCTACCCTGTAACACTGCTAGGAGTCTACGTGGACTTGACAGAAGTAGGTTTTTCTTCTCTTTTTGACTTAATCTCAGTTTCTTTTGACTTCTCCTCTTCCCTGTTCCCTTAGTTCTGTCTGGTTCCCCCTAGCTTAATTTCTTTTCCCATCTAGCCTGGTGGCAGTACTCATTTCCTACATTCACACTATTTCCTTAAATTACCTTACTGTTTGTTGATCAGTCTGCCTTATCTAATCAATGCCTGATGCATATTTTTTCTCTACTTTTATTTCATTATCATATGCCACTTTACAAAGCCACATATCCATGCTCCAATATCTACATTCAGTGAAAACTGGATTTTCTACGCTGCTCATTTTTAACACTTCCATTTTCTTTGATGCTTCCTTCTCCCATCTGCCATCACTGTCATCACAAATCTTTACTATTCTCCTTTAGCCCCCTAATGATGGGGCCCTCTCACTCTCAGCAAATGACTTTATCATACCTACTTGCAGATAATATAGAAGCCACAAAGTATAATTCTTCCCAATTGTTTTTTTTCCCCATCTCTACATCTTCATCCTTCCTAACCTTTTTTCACCTATTACAAAATGCCCTTTACGAATCTCTAACGTGCTCTAGGGCCTAGGATTGTGCTAACAAGCTCTACGCCATCCTATGCCACACTGGACATTGGCCAGTTTGTTTTTTATCTCTAGGCTTATGCTCATGCAATTTCTTTTTCTTTTCTCCTTGGGAAATTCTAATTTATCCTGTAAGATCATGCTAAACTATTAAAACACACAAACAAAAAAAACCCCACACCCATTTCTGTCGAGTTGATTCCAACTCACAGTGACCCTACAGGACAGAGTAGAACTACCCCATGCAGTTTCCAAAGAGTGCCTGCCTAGTGGATTCTAAATGATGACCTTCTGGTTAGCAGTCACAGCTCTTAACCACACCACCAGGGTTTCTGCTGAACTATTACCCCAACCCCCAAAATAAATAATCTCCCTTTTACTTCTCCAGCTCTTCTACTTGGTAAGCATTTGCCAGCTGATGTTCCAGCTAGCTACATTCTCGCCTCCATTAAAAGCAGCTCCTTATAGGAAATGGTTGTGTCATGTGCGTCTTTGTATTCCTAGAACTTGGCAAATGGCACTTAGTAGGCATTTAATTTTCATAAACTAAAATGATAGCACCAAATAGCCTAACAACTTCATCTTCCATAAAATTGCCTCTCTCCAACTTTCCCACCTGTATGCTATGTCCAGGTTCAAAATCTGTCCTCTTTGATTCCTTTCCTACACTGTCAATATCCATGACCACATCCTAAGTTCACCTCTCTACATGTAATTCACCCATTCTTTTCTGTTCCCATTCCCACCACACTAAACCAGACTCACATCATCTCTATTAAAATACTAGAACATCCATAGGTTTCCATAATCCCCCAAAACTCCACCATGCAGATAATCTTAAAACACAGCTTCCATCACATCATGCTCTTGTTCAAGATTTTCCTCGTGTTTCTATAGCTGAACCCAAGTTTCAGGCTTTAAATCTTTGCTTAGGTGCTTTTCATAGTTTATGCACAGTTGACTCAGTAAGGACGTTAAGTCCAAATTGATCTCTTCTCTCAATTTTAATGGCACTTAATAAAAACATCAAGCATTTGCAATTTAACTGGTTCACGGCATCATAAGTCCCTGGATCTCAAGAACTCTGCGGAAGAAAAAAGTAAACAAAGAAGGATAGAAGATACCCTGTCAGTGCTTTAGATTCATAGTACGTACTAAACAAATACCTCTTTAGGTAGCTAAATTGATTAGTAAAAATTGGTCAAATGAATAACTACCGTGGCCAACATGTACCACGTGGTTCCTCTTTCGTCAAAAGCAAGGACTGAATGTATGGTAAGTGGTACAACAAGAGAGCATTGTGCATACCTCATGCAGGCGTTAGACACGAAAAGCACTGTGTGATCCCTCATTCAGTCACCAAATACTAATGCCTATAAAGGGTCAGGCAGGGCTCTCGTGCATATGACACACATGACCTAAGAAATTAACTCTCCAGTTTCCACCACTTTTTTGAAGCCAGCCAAGTGCCGTCCAGTCGGATCCGACAGCAAATAAATCATCAGAGGTTCCCTAAAATTATTTTCCAAACCTATGTTTGACCACGTTTCAGAGGCAGCCAGCCACTGCTTACTGTGTTTTGGTTCTTGTTTCCTTAAATTCAGGAGGACCATTCCTCTTTGCGGTGGACTTCTGGTGACAAATAGCTCGTCAGTGAGTGTCCGTGTGGGTCGGGCCCCGTATGCTGTCGACACACTTGAGCTTGTGGAGTACTGTCACCCAGTCAATACAATGGCACAAGGAGACTGGGAAACGCACTTAAGAAATTTAGACAAAATGTGGATTTATGAAGGAAATTGGGCGTCACACCCCCTTTTCTGTCACACCTTACTGTCACATCCTCCTTTTCTGTCCAAGTGTAAGTTGGAACTATCAGGTATGCAAATAAAATCTGGTTCCTAAAGGCGGAGCTGGAAAGGGATGTGTGAAGATTGCCTTCCTTGCTCCACTTTCTCTCAGACCCCAGGACAAGTGGGTAAAGTTCGGCCCAGACTTGGCGCCCTATTCAGAGACGCGGGCAAAGAAAGGTGGGCCTGGCGGCGGAGGAAACGATGCTCAGATCCCGGGTGCCATGTCAGCAGTGTGAAAGAGGTGCTTCCTCGGACCCTGGCGCCCGCCCGATCGTGTGCCCGCCGCCAGAACCACCGGGCAGCCAGGTGCAAAGCCTTACCGCAGGACAAGACCGAGCCCCGCTGCGCCGAGGCGGGTCCTCCAAGACTGACACAGATGGGCGGCAACCGTAATGGAAAGCTCCCTCAATTAAGCGACGAACGGGAAACGGCCGTTTCACTATCACTTCCTATATCCTGGCATGTGACAAACCTCCGAGCGGAAGTCAAACCCGCAGACAAGGAAGAGGAAGCGGAGGGGCGAAAGCGCGCGGGGCGGGGCCCACCGGAGGGGCGTGGCGAGGCCAAGCCGGGCCCTGGGGAAGGGGGTTTGGCTAGAAAAGGCGGCAGGCGGCTGTCGCGAGCCCACTGACTCGGAACAAGAAGATACGGTGCCGCGCGCTGTTTACTTTTCAGAAGACTTATTTAGTCACCAAACCGAAACCCACTGCAGTCAAACAGATTCTGACTCTCGCAACTTTATAAACAAAGTAGAACTGTCCCATAGTGTTTCTAAGGGGCACCTTTTGGATTCGAAACGGAGACTTTTGATTAACAGCTGTAGCGCTTAACCACTAAGCCACCAGGGTTTCCATGAGAAGAACAGGTATTGCGAGGGTTGCTAAAGGCGAGGTATCACTGACGCCATAGCCGTAGCTTAAAGCATACCTAGTTTCAGAGACTTTGATATTAGATGCAGAAGTGATTCAGACATGGATCCTGCTTTGAGGAGTTCAGAGTGTAGCAGGACTAGACAATGTGTAGATATAAATAAGTATAAAATAGGATATAAAGCAAGTGACAGAGGAGAGGTACAGGTCAATCCACTACAGGTCACTGCAGAGATCCATTCACACATGCATTCGATTATTTGACAATCTTTAGCACTGTATTAGGTACTAGAGGTACAGAGAGAGGGATCCTATCCACAAGGGGGTCACATCATCAGTGGAGAGAGAGAATCGCATAGATGGGTAAATTAGGGAGATAAACTCAACAACAAAGGAAGAAAAAAGAGACCAAATACTTGTGTCTTAGTTTCTTGTTGTTAGCTGACTTTGAGCTGGCTCCAAGCCCAACAGAAGGAAATACTGCCCAGTTCTGTGCCATCTTCACAGTCTTTGCGGTGTTTGACACCATTGTTGCAGCCACTGTGTCAATCCATGCCATTGAAGGCCTTCCTTTTTTTTTTGGTGACTTTCTAATTTACCAAGCATGATGTCCTTCTCCAGGGACTAGTCCCTCCTGATTACATCTCCAAAGTACCTGAGAAGTCCTGCTGTCATTCCTTCTGAGGAGCGTTCTGGCTGCACTTCTTCTGAGACAGTTTTGTTCGTTCTTCCGGCAGTCTATGGTATGTTCAATATTCTTCACGAACACAATAATTCAAAGGCATCAATTCATCAATTGTTTGTTCTTCCTCATGCATAGTCCAGCTTTCACATGCATATGAGGCAACTGAAAATACTATGGGTTGGAGCAGGCACACCTGAGTCTTCCAAGTGATGCCTTTGCTTTTCAATACTTTAAAGAGATCTTTTGCAGCAGATATGCCCACCATAATGCATCGTTTTCTTGAGTACTGCTTCACTGAACACTGATGGTAGATGCAGGTAAAATGAAATCCTTAACAACCTCAAACTTTTCTCTGTTTATCATGATGTTGTATACTAGGCCAGTTGTGAGAATTTTTGTTTTCTTTTTTGCTGAGGCAGAATCCATGCAAAAGGCTTTGCTTTTCAACAGTAAGTGCTTCGCTTCCTCTTCTCGTTCAGCAAGCAAGGTTGTATTATCTGCAAGTCACAGGTTTTGATGAGTCTTCCTCTAATCCTGATGCCAAGTCTTTCTTCCTATAGTCCAATGTCTTGGGTTATTTGCTCTGCATACAGATTACATTGGGTGATGAAAGGATATATACCTTTTCTGACTTTAAACCACACTGTATCCCCTTGCTCTGTCGGAATGACTGCTTCTCAGTGTACACACAGGATCCTAAGAGCACAGTTAAGTATTCTGGAATTAAGATTTACAACACATCTTTTTGGAGGACATAATTCAATTCATAACATTGTTGGTATGCAAAAAAGGGAGTAATTCAGTCTGCCAGTAATGGATTCACTGAGAAACTGATAAATGAGCTGTGCAAAATGTCTTTCATTGTTTATCTGAAGATACTGTGTGGTGGGAAAATCCACAGAAATAGTAGAGATCTGTTTGTTGTTGAAAACATTATACTCTAATCAATGCTGCTTGGAATATTTTCACTTTCATGGAATGATTTCTTTTTCAAGAACTTGATCTCTACTGAGTCTTTATAAAAATCCCTCAGTCTCTGCTTACTCAGTCTCTAAACACTAACTGTGGATACTCTTTATGTGACAACAGCATGTGTTTCTTTGTTCTGTTGTCTATCTTTTTATTTACCTGTATGGTTATAGCCTTCCTGAAAACATTTATTTATATGAGGACTGCCAGTTAAGTTGGCAAACTCATCCTAGAAAAAGTGCTACATGTCTCATTGCTGAATATCATTACAGTTACCTACAAAGTACTCCCCTTAGGAAGATATGCACTGACATCAGCACCTATTTCACTCTTCAAAGTAATTCTGGAACTCTTTTTCTGGAATGGCCATCAGAGCTGTTGTCCTATTATCTTTGATGTCTTGAATGTCATAAAAACATTTTCCTTTATCTTCAGGTAAAGAAAAAGTTATTGGGGGCCAGATCACATGAGTAGGGAGAAAGTTCCAATGCAGTTCTTTGTTTACTGGCTAAAAACTCCCTCACAGAAAACTAGTTTGTGAAATTGCCACCTTGCTACTATGTGCAATGATCATTCCAGAAAGAGTTCCATAGTTGTTTTGAAGGGTGGACTAGGGGCTGGCATCAGTGCATAGCTTCTCAAGAGAAATACTTTAAAGGTGAACATAGTGATATTCATCAATGAGTTATGTAGCATTTAAAACAATTAAGTTCACAGATTTAGCCCTCTTATGGTCTGAACTTCTTCTGTAAGCTTCAGATTTGTACACCCAACTGACTCCTTGACATTTCTGTTTGGATATATAATAATCACCTCAGACTTAGTGCTTACCTGGGTAATACAAACAGTTTATGACCAGTTGCTAATCTAAAGGCTGATGGTTCAAAGTCATCCAGTAGCACCTTGGAAGAAAGGAGTGGAGATCTGCTTCTGTAAAGATTCGAAACCCAAAGCCCAAGCCCAGTGTTGTTGAGTAGATTCCAATGCATAGTGACCCCATAGTACAAAGTAGAACTACCCTATAGAGTTTCCAAGGAGTGCCTGGTGGATGTGAACTGCCAAGCTATTTGTTAGCAGCTGTGGCACCTCACCACTACACCATCAGGGTTTCCTCTATAAAGATCACGGCCAAGGCAACCCCGTGGAATTGTTCTCCAGTGTGGCATATGGGATTGCCCTGAGTTGAAATGGACACTGTGGCAATGGGGGTTTTTTTTTTGGTCTAATAAACATCACAGACATAATGTGTTAAAATTAAAATTTTCATATCTCCTCTACCAGCCCAGATTCCTCCAAAAGTTGAGATCAAAACAAGAATTTGTGTATCATTAGTTTATTTATGGAGCATGAATGAAGGAAGAAGGAAGATGTGAAACAAGGACGAGGTAAACCAACATATGGATGTGTGATTGAGTTGGCTAATGCCATATTGGAAAGTTTTCTTGATCCTGTAGGATCTTTTATGAAGTCTTGTGAAATAAGTCTTTGAACTGTTCAGTGGGAGAAAAAGCAGAGGAAGCATTTCACTGTTAGCTCTAGTAGCCCTTTACCAAAGGATAGTGCTTCAGGGCATTAGCTGTATGACATTTCCCAAAATGCACAGTTGTGAGTGTCACACTGTTTCCCGCTTCAGAGAAGTCATAGAGTAGGAATTGAGAGGAGAAGAGCAGTCATGTTGCACTTGTCCAAAGTTCAGCAAACTGCACTCAGAACAGGTTGCTTTAGCAGCATTGATTTGAGCAGATTTGAAATAGTGCACAGACAGTGTTCTTTTTGGGTCACTTGTTGCACCATTCAGATCTGCTCAGGCCCCCTATTAAGTCCACTTTTTCACGGAGGCTTCCAAAATTAAAGATGATTGTGGACAGGGCACAAGAACAGGCAGTGTTTCATTCTGCTGTGCATAGGGTCGCCATGAGTCAGAACTGACTCGATTGCACCTGATAACAACAACAACAACTTCAAAGCGATGGCCTGCCACAATTTCTGCAAGGACTTAATACAAGAGAGTTAGTGGAACACATCTCAGTGTCTGATACTACACTGATGCCAGGGCCGTCGGTATGTTTTTTAACTCTTGCCTCTACCATCTGTCCAAAGTTTTCCTTTCCCTCGGCGAGCACATTAGCTGACCTAGGAGAGGTCACCTGGAGTTTTATCACTTATTTCCCTTGCTCTTTTGGATCCACAGTTGTTGCAGTTGCCTTCAACTTATGCCCTGAGTACACAGACACCAAGATGAACCCCAGTGGATTTCTTGCATTCCAGATGCGTTTCTCCCTACTGTTACTGTGTAGCAATCATCCTAACTCCTTTTGCTCATCTCATTTGATTACTCCCACCAGCATAACACCTCCGTTCTTTGCTAAGCTAGTGCCCTGCTGTAAGAAGACCAAAGTGATGGTGTGTCAGTGAGGATTTCAAGTTCAGGGAAATCCATATTGTGTATCACGGTGGAAACATTCCCTATCCTACCCCTGAAGAATCAGTTATGTATGATGTAGTAAGGCCTAAACTCAAGAGGCCAGAATCACACATTTGACAAGTGGGTAACTGAGAGTGATGCTAAAATGGGTCAATCCTGCTCCCATCTATGGGTTTAGCTGTTGAGGACACTCTTTATTGGTTGGGTTGGCACATTTATCACATCCTTAGGACAACACTCCACTTCCACAGGGTGTTGTCCTAAGCAGGCACTTTTGCTGAGCTGGTAACAGACCATTCCATCATTTATAAGACTGGATGCATCTGGACAATGAGGTGATATGGCAGTATCTGTGGATTCCATGGTCATGTGTACATTGTCGTAATTTTTTTTTCCATAGTTGAGTTCCTTAATTGTGATAAAATGAGTTCCTAGGTGGTACAAATGGTTAAGTGTTGTAGTATTAGCTGAAAGATGGGCAGTTCGAACCTACCCAGAGGCCCTCAGAAGACAGGCCTGGTGATATGCTTCCAAAGTGTCATAGCCTTGAAAACCTATCAAGGACAGCTCTACTCTGCACACTTAAGGTTGCCATGAGTCAGAATCAACTTGGCATAGCTAATAACAATAACAACAGCTTAGATAATATGGATCAGGAATGCTATAATTCCTATGACTATGGATATTGACAGATACACTGTAGCTGAGACAGGCAAACCCAGGAGTTTGTAAATGTTTTTACCTCAGGCCAGATTGCCTTGTATAAAGTAAACAGTGAAGTGTACTTCTTTTTGTTATAGCAGCTGGGAAGATTGCCTTTCACTATTGTTCTTTAGAGCCGTGTCTTAGCGGAGCTGTAGTGCAGCAGTAGTCCAGTGTTAGCTATCAACCAACATAATTTGACAACGCAGGTGACAACAAGGCTTAATATTTTTTCATTTTCTATTAGGCAGTTATAGGAAACTCCCAGGGAGCCATAGGAGTGAATTGAGAAAGCGATTCACGGGCTATGAAAATATGTGTCATGGGAGTCTGAGCCACATATCCACGTAATTTAGTTGTGTTTTCTGAACATGTTTGGGCTATGTTTGAGCCAGTTGTTGCAGCCACTGTGTCAGTTGATCTCATCGAAGGTTTTCTTTTTCACTGACCCTCTACTGTACTGAACATGATGCCCTTCTCCAGGCACTGGTCCCTCCCAATAACATGTCCAAAGCATATGAAATAAAGTCTCTCCATTCCACTTTTAAGAAGCATTCTGGCTGTACTTCTTGTAAGACAGAATTTTTCATTCTTGTGGCAGTCCATGGTACACTCAAAACTCCTTGCCAACACTATAGTTCAAAGGCATCAGTTCTCAAGTCTTCTTTATTCATTGCTTAACTTTTATATGATTATGAGGCAATAGAAAATACCATAACCTGTAGGGTCACTGCAATTTGGTAGCAACTCTACAGCACTGGGTTTGGTTTTTTTTTTGGTTTGGTGTCAGACACACCATAGTCCGCAAAGTGACATCTTTGCTTTTTTAACACTTCAAAGAGATCTTGGCAGTATATTTGCCCAGTGCAATCCGTTTCTTGATTTCTTGACTGTTGTTTTGGTGGATGTTGATTGATGATCCAAGTAAAATGAAATTCTCGACAACATCAACATTTACGCCATTTATCATGATCTTGTTTATTGGTCCACTTATGAGAATTTTTGTTTTCTTTACATTGCAGTGTAATCCTTACTAAAGTATATAGTCTTTGATCTTCATCAGTAAATGCTTCAAGTTCTCTTCACTTTCAGCAAGTGAGGTTGTTTAATGTAGGTTTTTTATCAGTCTTCCCCAGTCCTAATGACGTGCTCTTCTTTATATAATCCAACTTCTTGGCTTATTTGCTCAGCATACAGACTGAACAAGCATGGTGAAAGGATATAACCGTGGCACACACTTTTTTAGGCAGTATCCCCTTGTTCTGTATGAACTGCTGCCTGTTGGCAGTTGTTTCTCACTAGCACAATTAAGCCTTTTGGAGTTTCTTCTTCCTGGTGTTAACTGGCCCCCAAATCTGATTCCTCTGACTGAACACTCTAAATATTCATTCCTCTGGTTCATGTTGGTAAATGTTACTCAGTTCTGCAATTACTTTTGAGTTAATCTAGTTCAGTGTTTCTCAGTTGGGCAATTTTGGCCCCAAAGGAGATATTAATAGAATGTCCAGACCCAACTTGACAGCACTTGTCTTGGATGGATGGAGACATTACAGTTTGTCATAACTATAGGGTAATAATGGCATACAGTGGGCTTATAGGTGCCAAGAGTGATGTTAAACTACCCAAAGTTCACAGGACACCCTCATACAACAAAGAATTATCTAGCACAAAATGTCAGTAGCACTTGCGTTAAAAATTCCTGATCTTTTCCTCTCTGTCCATAACAGGGCAGCATTTTGTTCTTAATGGCACCTAACAACAATTCTTTCTAGAGCAGGGAGCGTAATCCTTCATATAGGCTGCACTTAGATTTGACCTTGGTTATGTACCGTAAGCTGTAGAGTGCGATGAGGGATGAGGTGGTGGCTATTGAGGAAAATAAGGCATATTGTGAAGCATTTGTCTCACATATGTTCTTTGCAGCATTTGCAGACAAGCAGAGGCTGCTGTAGTTTATCAAGAGGAAGGAGAAGGTTGCCCCAGAGGAAGAATAAAACATCCACAGGAATAACACAATGTCTCCATTCTGGATTACAAAGTTCTACTGTTTTCCTATTAGGACCCTGGTTTTGACATGGTGAACTTTCCAGCCTGGGATTCCTTTGTAACTCTGCTGCCCTAATCATTAGTCCTAGGGTCAATATTTCACACAGTCTTTCCAGTGTCTTCACTTTCCTAGAAGTTTCTGGCTTTTGGCTGAACGCAGCCTGTCATTTTCTTTCACTAAAATCTCTAAACCACTTAACCCCAAGTCAGCCCTTGTTATAACTGTCATGGTCTCCATAATGTTCAAGTACCATACTCATCACACAATCCAATACTTCATCTTCTGTCTGCACCTCATTTCAGTCCACTGTAGTTGAGAGTGGAGCCGTGGTGGGGTGATGGTTAAAAGCTACAACTGCAACCCAAGAGGTCAGCAGTTCAAATCTGCTAGCTGCTCCTTGGAAACACTATAGGGCAGTTCTACTCTGTCCTAGAGGGCTAGGCAATGAGTTTGGTTTGGTTTCAGTAGATGAGAGTCTTAGTAATTGTGATATTACTGCATTCTAGGTGTTAACACCATGTGTAATTTACCTCCAACCACTCATTGGCAAGGTGTGCTTCAGGGTTGTATCTTTTCACCATACAGTTCAATTTGTATGCTGAGCAAGTAATCCAAGAAGTTGGACTATATGAGGAAGAACACAGCATCGAGATTGGAAGAAGAGTCACTGACAACCTCTGTTATGCAGATAACGCAACCTTGCTTGCTGAAAGTGAAGAGGATTTGAAGTACTCACTGAGGAAGATCAAAGACCATATCTTCAGTATGGATGACACCTCAACATAAAGAAAACAAAAATCTTCACAACTGGACTAACAAACAAGATCATGATAAACAGAGAAAAGACTGAAGTTGTCAAAGATTTCATTTTACTTGGATCCACAATCAACACCTATTGAAGCAGCAGTCGAGAAATCAAAAGACACATTGCATTGGACAAATTGGCTGCAAGAGATCTCTTTAAAGTGTTAAAAAGCAAAGATGTCACCTTGAGAACTAAGATGCATCTGACTGAAGCCCAGGTGTATTCAATCTCCTAATATGTATGTAAAAGCTGGACAGTGAGGAAGGAAGACTGAAGAAGAATTACACCCTAGAATTATGGTGTTGGCAAAGAATGTTGAATATACCATGGACTGCTGAAAGAATAAACACACCAGTCTTGGAAAAAGTACAAGCAGAATGCTCCTTAGAAGCAAGAATGGAGAGACTATGTCTCAGATACTTTGTACATGTTATCAGGAGGGACTAGTCCCTGGAGAAAGTCATTGTGTTTGGTAAAATAGAGGGTCAGTGAGAAAGAGAAAGACTCTCAATGAAATGGATTGGCACAAAGGGTTGACATAGTGAGCTCAGTCATAGCAACAATTGTGGGCATAGTGCAGGACTGGGCAGTGTTTCATTCTGTTGTTCATAAGGTCACTGTGAGTCGTAACTGATTTGATGGGAACTACCAACAACAAAGCGCAACTTATTAGCAGCCCATTAACCTGTTGCTGTGGAGTTGATTCGTACTCATAGTGACACTCTAGGACAGAGTAGCACTACACATAGTGTTCCCAAGGAGTGGCTGGTGGATCTGACACTTTGGTCAGCAGCCATGCTCTTAACCACTATGCCACTAGGGCTCATTATCAGCAGCAAGGCACCTCATTGTCTTGTTACCTATTTCCTAGGATCAGACTCTTGAAGGTTTGTTCCTAGAGCTATTTATGGTGACTGAATTCTCCTGAAAACGAAGCCTGAGGCAAAGACTTATATTCTGGTAGTTTATTAGGAAATATTATTACAAGGAATAATACTGGGGTTCAAGGTAATAAAATAGAGAATGAAAAGCCAGTACAAAGATGCATTATTTAGTTCATTTTTGTTATACTAGGGCCCTGGGTGGCACTATGATTCATAGTTGACTACTAACCCAAAGGTGGATGGTTTGAATCTACCCAATGGCACTGTGAAAGAAAGTCCTGGCAATCTACCTCTGTAAAGATTACAGCCAACAAAACCCTACAGAGCAGTTCTACTCTGTAACACAAGGGGTTGCCATTAGCCAGATTGACTTGATGGTAATGGGTGTTTTTATTTATTTATTTTTAATGGGTGATGAGTTGATAGATTGAAACCTCAGTGGCCACAGCCACTAACCAGAAGATCAGCAGTTTACATCCACCAGGTGTTCCTTGTGTACTCTATGGAGGCAGATCTACTCTGTCTGTAGGGTTGCTATGAGTCAAAATTGACTTGATGGCAAGGAGTTTTATTTTATTTTTTAGTTAATTGAGCCTATAGGATCTTTTGATAAACCTTATGAAACATGTCTCATAATTGCGCTGGAGGGAAAAAAGAGGAAAGCAAAGCATTTACTCACTGGCTTCTGTCTACCCTTGGTGAAGGACACACCACGTATTTCTATTTGCCCACGTGCATGCAGAGCTGGTTTCTGCAGGTCTCCCACCCTAGGCACAGGGAGCAAGAGAGGCAGGGTACTAGCCCTAAGAATACCTTGGTATTTAATCTATGTGCAGAACTGATCATTGCAGCAGCACCTATGATAATAATAATAAAAATGACGTAAAAGAGAGATGTTCTAACACTGACCTTTGCCCAGTTCTATCCATTTGAGTTAATGCTGTCTCCATCTGTCCAGTAGCTCATATCAGTCCTGACTCCTCTCTTTCTCTCATAGTCCCCATCCAACATTTCAAGAAATTGTCTTGCTTGTACCTTCAAGTTGTATCCAGAATCTGGCCACTTCTCACTGTTCTCATTGCTACCCTCTCCTGGATTACTGCCGACATGATCCCTTTCCTGAATTGTTGCATAAGCCTTCTGCTACTCATCATTCTTTCCCTTTAATCCCTCTATAATCTATTCTTTTTTTTCTTCCAAATTTTTTTCTTTTTTTTATTAAATAAAAAATGAAAGTGTACATACTCTGTGCTTACAATATTGGGCTAAGAAAGGAGGAGTACACAAGTTGTGTCAAAGTCCCATTAATGTTGATCTTCTTACTAGTGTGTATTGTCACCAATTTCACCCAACCAAATTTCTGACAACTGTCTAATCTAAACCCTCGCCCCTCGCCTTCCCGCACTCCCACCCTCCCCACCCTTGTAGCCCTCAAAGAGTCTTTTCTATTATGTATGAGTATGCTTTACGTTTTTATCGTAGGGGTCTCATATAATAATTGTCCTTCTGTCGCTGACTAGTTTCACTCAACATAATGTCCTCCAGTTGAGACCAAATTGAGAGATGTTTCCTGCTATCATCGTTGTTCTTTATCAGTGTATAGTACTCCATTGAGTACATACACCAAAGTTTACCCATCCATTCCTCTGATGTCGGGCATCTTGATTGATTCCAACTTTTTGCTATCATTGACTGAGCTGCAGTGAACATTCGTGTGCATGTATCAGTTGGTGTGAATGGCCTTGATTTTGTAGGATATATATTCTGAGCAGAGGAATTACTGGGTCAAACGGTAGATCTATATCCATTATTTTAAGGTAAAGCCAAATTGCTTTCCAAAGAGGTTGCACCATTCTGCAATCCCACGAACAGTGAAGGAGAGTTCCAATCTCTCCACAGCCTCTCTGGCATTTAGTGTTTTGTGTTTTTTGGATCAAGGCCAATCTCTTTAGGGTGAGATGGTATCTCATTGTTGTTTTGATTTGAATTTCTTTAATAATTAATGATCGTGAGCATGTCCGCATGTGTTTTTTGGCTGCCTGGATCTCCTCTTCAGAGAAATGTCTGTCCATCTCCTTTGCCCATTGCTTAATTGGATGATTTGTCTTTTTCTTATTGATATTTTGTAGAACCTTGTAGATTATGGAGATCAGGCGTCAGTCTGATATAGTCACCAAATATTTTTTCCCATTCTGTAGGTGGTCTTTTAATTCTTTTGATGAAGTCTTTGGATGAGCAGAAGTGTTTGATTCTTATTAATTCCCATTTGTCTATTTTCTCTTCTGATGAATGTGTTTTGTTTGTCAGATTTTCAAGTCTGTCTATATTGCATATTAAAATGTCCATTGTTGACCCTATTTTATCTTGGATGAGCTTTATCCTTTTAGCTGTTATGTTTAGGTCTTTTATCCAATTAAGTTGATTTTTGTGTCAGGTGTGAGATATGGGTCTTGTTTCAATTTTTTGCGGATGGATATCCAATTATGCCAGCACCATTTGTTAAAGAGACTGTTCTTACCCCAATTCAAAATCTTAGGACCTTTGTCAAATATTAGCTGTTCATAGGAGGATGGTGGCATCTCTGGGGTCTCTACTTTGTTCTATTGGTCTATATGTCTCCTTTTGTACTAATACCAGGATGTTTTGACTACTGTGGCAGTGTAATAGGTTTTAAAGTAAGATAGTTGGAGGCTTCCCAGCATTTTCTTCTTTTTCAGTAGTGCTTTACTTATTCGGGGTTTCTTCCCTTTCCAAATAAAGCTGATAATTTATTTCTCCATCTCATTAGAAAATGTCGCTGGAATTTGTATTGGGATTGCATTATATAAGCAGAGTGCTTTGGGCAAAATAGATATTTTCACAATATTGAGTCTTCCTAATTTTATTGTAGGTATATATGAGTGTATATATATATATATATATATGTATGTATGTATGTATGTATGTATGTGTATCTACACACACACACACATGTCTTTGCCACTTCAACTATTTTAAGTGTACAATTTAGTGACTTTAATTGTATTCACCATGCTGTGTAGCCATCATCAATATCTATTTTCAAAACTTTTCCATCACCCCAGAAATTTAGTATTACTTAAGTGATTATCTCCCAAGTTGCCTCTTTCCTTAGCTCCTGGTAACCACTAATAAACCTTTGTGTCTCTGTGTCTTTAGTCAGGATTCTCTAGAGCAATAGAACTGGTGAAACTATCACAGAGAGTAAGATAGAAAGAGACATAAAAAGATTGACTGACTCCTAAGTATTGACTCACACAAATGTGGTGGCTGGAAAGTCCAAAATTCACAGGTCTGGCAACGGTCTGGAGAATTCTGCTTACTCATGGGATTGCTGGGGGTGGGGAATAGGGTTGACAAGTCCTGTATCTGTAGGTCAGGTGGCTGATGCAAGACTTTCACAGGCTTACATTCCAAGATACATAAGTCAGCTGATGAAAAGAGTGCAGAGTCGACCATACAAAGAGAGAGACAGAGAGAGAAAGACAGGGAGATCTACAAAAATACCTACTTATGGTCTGAAGGCAGAGTACACCCTAAGGAACTCCACTTTCAACTGATTGATTGATAACATTATATTAGATTACATTTCGAGGGAGATTGTATTACACTACATTCAATTACATTATGGAGTAATGACTAGTCTAGTGTTTGACAAAACCACTGGGAACCATAGCCTAGCCAAGCTGACACATAAAATCAACCATCCCACTATGCATTTGCCTATTCTAGGTATTTCACGTAGTGGGATCATACAATATTTGTTACTTTGTGTCTGATTTATGTCATTTAGCATAATGTTTTCAAGGTTCATCCACGTCACAGCATATATCAAAACTTAATTTCTCTTTATAGCTGAGTAGTTTCCTATTTTATGTGTGTGTGTGTGTGTAGGTGTATGTATATATAAAACCAACACCATGTTGTTGAGGCAATTCCAACTCGTAGTGACCCTATAGAACAGAGTAGAACTGCCTCATAGGGTTTCCAGGAGTGTGAGGTGGATTCCTACTGCTGACCTTTTGGTTAGCGGCCATAGCTCTTAACTACGCCACCAGGGTTTCCATTTACAAGTTGGAATCTACTCAATATCAGTGGGGTTATATACATAAATGTGTGTGTGTATGTGTGTATGTACACCAAGCCAAAGTTTATTCATCTGTTGATGGACACTTGGATTATTTCCACTTTGGGGCTATTGGGAGTAATGTTGTAATAAGCATTGGTGTATCAGGCATCTGTTCAAGTCTCTGCTTTCAAGTCTGTGGGGTGTATACTTAGGAGTAAAATCCCTGGGTCGTGTGGTAATTTCACGTTTAATTTTTGTGGAGCTGCCAAACTGTTTTCCTACAATCTATTCTTAACACAGCTGCTGGAGTGGCCCTTTTAAAAATATGGGTCAAATTATTTCACCTTGTGCTCAGAACCCTCCAAAGCTTCAGAGTAATAGTCCAAATTCCTACAGTCTCTTGCAAGACCCTACACAAGCTGTCCCTCCAGGGTTTTATCTTCTGCTGTCCCCTACAAAGTACTCTACTTAGTTCCTTTGTCCTCTTTGTTGTTCCTTGAAAATGTTAGGACAAGTCCCTCAGGACCTATGCGCTTGCTGTCCCCAGTGCCTGGAATGAATTTTTGTAAAATACGCCACTGCGTTCTCTTCAAATCTTAGTTGAGAGATTACCTCAGTGAAGCCTTCCCTTTTGGCTCTATTTAAAGCAGTGCCCCAGCCTCTCCTGGCATTCTTTCTTTTCTTTTTTTTTCACTTGACTTTTCTTCATAGCTCTTACTACATTCAGACTTACTGTATAATTTTATACTTATACTTACTGTATAATGTCTGCTTATTTTTTTTACTTACTCCCTTCCTTCCCCTAGTTCTATGAGAGCAGGAATTTTTATTTTTCTCAGTGATTTACCCTCAGTTCCTAAAACATACGTTGCTGCTATTATTTGCCGTTGAGTCTATTCCAACTCACAATGACCCTATATGGCAAAGTAGAACTGTCCCACATGGGTTTCTAGGCTGTAATCTTTATAGGAGCAGATCAAAATAATTAGATTCACTTTTTTCTTAATTATGATTAAATGAAGGTGTACAATCCACATTGATTTTGCATGCCTGCCTCTCTGCAGCTGTCTGTTCTCCTTGCCCTGTGACAGCACACTCCTCCTTTTCACTCTTTGTGTTTAGTATCCTCTTAATGACTCTCATTTTTTAAAGGAGTCAGTCTGGTAACTGCATTAAAAGTAGACTGCAGGAAAACAGTTTGGCAGCTCCTCAAAAAATTGACTGAGCAATTTTAGTCCTGAAGTGTATACCCCAAAGACTTGAAAGCAGAGACTCAAACAAGTACCTGGTGCACCAATGTTTATTGCAAACATTACTCACAATAGATCCAAAGTGGAAATAATCCTAGTACCTATCAACAGATGAATAAGTGAATAGATTAACAAAATGTGGTGTGTATATATACATATATATGTACATGGAATATGTGTGTCTGTGTGTGTGTGTGAGTGTGAGTGTGGGGTGGTTAAAAATTGCAGCTGTTAAACAAAACAGGATTAGAGCAGACTATTTTTGGCTCTTAGACCGGGCTTCCCTTTCATAGTAAGGAGGCAGGCATACATTAACATAAATCATGCATGAGGTAACTTCGTATATTTGGATAGCACAAAATATTTTTCCATTGTTAGCAAACTCCAGAGGAAAAGAGCCTCTATGAGTGGCCAAGACTAATGAATGTTAAAGACTTACTAACAGTGGCAGAATCCTGGAAGTTAATCCTTTACTTGGAGAAATCATTCTTATTACTGGCTATAATCACTGAGCTCTGAGAGTAACCCGCCCTCCTTTCGCACCTTTTGGAGGGAGAGGCGGAGGCCCTTCCCTCAGTTTGAAAGCCCTGAGGGAGGAAGAGCTGAGTGTCCTGGTGCCTCTAGGGCTTTGCCTGATAAAGTGAGGAAGGCAGTAGCTCAGCTGAGTTTGTGGAAGTTGTTTAGTGGGAAACCTGTATCTCAGAAAAGTGGGCTTTCATGTGGCCTGCTTTCACTGGGAGCTAAACTGAGACTTAATTTAAGTTTAATTAATTTTGATATGGATATAGGGCTAAGGGGTGTTCATGAGGCATTGGTGATTCTTTGGTAGAAACAGAGGCTTGCAGGCTGCTGTGATGCTGAACAGGTTTCAAAGGAGCTTGGAGGAAAAGCTTGGTGATCTACTTCCAAAAGCCAACCAATGAAGACCCTATGGACCACAACAGCATTATCTGCAGCTGATCATCCTGGTGGCACAGGACCAGGCAGCGTTATGTTCCATCATGTGTGAGGTTGTCACGATTCCAGGGCTGACTCAACAGTAACTGACAACAACAGGTCTTCACATGTTCAAATGTGTCGGGTGGGTTATCTAATTTCCCTTTTTACGTAATTTTGGAGACTTTGATTGTGTCAGTTACTTTGATTTTTCTCCGAAAATCCTATGGGGCACAATTCTACTCTGAGTGATGTGGTGTCACCATGAGTTAGAGTCACTTCCATGGCAGCTTGTAGTAGTGACATGCAACAGTGTCTTTCTTATGCTTCTACTCTGTACATACCTCTGAAAGCAAGGAAGTTCATTTTTTCAGTGACATCAGACCGTAAGAGTCAACATAAAGAATACCAAATAATTTTTTTTTTTGAAACTCTGAGAAACACAGTGATCTACTTTATTTATAGAGGACTTAAACAGTCACAGCAGGGAAGAAGAACCTCCACTGTCACACATGTAAAGCAATTGGTGTTCATTTTAGGCTTTGTTAGAAACAGAAGTAAGTGTGTGCACATGATGTTTTGTATTTCTTTGCAACTTTACAGGGGAACATCAGGGAGCTCTACCCTCTAAAGGAAGATGACAATTGTTTGCATCAATATTAAGTAAATATTAAATATTACATAGATATATATGCATATTTTGAACAACATGGAAAAGTAGTACAGTGAGGCATAAGCCAAAAAACAAACACTGCTGTTGAGTTGATTCTGACTCATAGTGACCATATAGGCCAGGGTAGAACAGCCCCATAGAGTTTCCAAGGAGTGCCTGGCAGATCTGAACTGTTGACTGTTAGGGTCCTGATTTCAAGATGCAACGCTGTTACTTTTTGAAAGTTAAGTTTTATTAAAAAATGTGTCCAATAAGAAAAAGACTGGTGCACCAGGGATGCACCCCAAATTACACAGAGCAAGGGGTGACCCCAAGCTTCCTCAGCACCCAGTATTTCAGTCACGAGATTACAAAGCAGGGAGGGGAAACTGACCTTTACATTGATTGGTTAAGGCTACCTGGAATTCTTGTTAGTTGTAAAATGTGGTCAAGGTCTAGGGGTCACTTGCAAGGCTGTCCCCAGGCTTTATCCTGTGACAGATGTTTTGTAAGACAAAGGTGAGATTACTCTATGATATTTTCTGCTATTAAGTTGTTTCCTGGGGCTTTCTTTAATATCTTGAATTTTACTGCGCCCTTTCTCAAAATGGAGTCACTTATGCCTCATTTCAACACTGACCTTTTGGTTAGCAGCTGTAGCACTTAACCATTACGCCACCAGAGTTTCCACAATGCCAAGCCAGGCCAAGTGCCGTCGAGTCGGATCCGACTCATGGCAGGCGACCCTTAAGACACAGATATGTACAAATACGAAGAAAGCAAAAGTTGGCTTGCAAAACCACAGTACATCTCAAGGCACTTTTTAGTGCAACTGTCTGCTTCATTCAATATACATATTATTGGGTACTATTATGATAGAAGCTAGTCTCTCTTTGTCTCTTGACTATTTGAGCATGTTATTCCATGAACTATTGTTTTGTGGAGAATTGATTCTCTCGTCTTGAATATTAATATTTAATTATTAAATTCATATTTTGGTATATTTACCAATGTTTTTCATTCCAGCAATTCATTTTTTTTTTACCCTTGGAAACTTCCACCATTCAAACTAGGCCTCCAGCTGCCCTTTAGATTCAGAAAGTGTTGTTGTAGTAGATGGCCTCTTTTGAAAATCAAAAGCTAGGGTTCTGGAATATTTAGGGCAGAGATGATTATTTTAAAACATTCAGGTTTTCCCACCCCTGACGCCAGAGAACATCTTGAGTGATGGAGGATCTTTCTGCCACGCGCTTGTATCTAGGTGGGTCTAAGAGTAAGCAGGTGAAAGATCTTGTGTCCCTGCCCCTGTGTTGTTGGGTGTCATCAAGTTGATTTTGACTCATAGTGACCCCATATGACGGGGTAGAACTGCCTGACATGGTTTTCTTGAGTGGAAGCAGATCATCCAGTCTTTCTCCCTTGGAGTGTGTGTTTGAAACATCAGCCTTTTCTTAGCAGTCAAATGCGTAACTGTTTGAGCCACTAGGGCTTCTAGGCCCTAGGTGGAACCCAGAAAGATCTCAAGACTGCAAAGTTCCCCACATTCTCCATGGGCTAGAAGAACAGGGAGGAAATGGCCAAATGACTTCAGGCAGATCTGTTTAGCACAGTTACCCTGAGTGTCTGCATGCCCTGGGTAAGGGAGTCACAAAAGAGAACTTCCCCATCACCTGAGAACTCTATGGGTGTGGCTGAGAAGGCCTCAGATTCCAAAGAGCTTGTAGTCAGAACAGGGAGTCCCTAGATGGTGCAAATTTTAATGTCTTCAGCTGCTAACCCAAAGGTTGAAGGTTTGAGTCTACACAGAGGTGCCTTGGAAGAAAGACCTGGTGATCTACTTCCAACAAACAAACCATTGAAAATCCTATGGAGCACAGCTCTGCTTTGACACATATGGGGTTGCCCTAAGTTGGGGAGGACCTGATGGCATTTGGTTTGGTGACTAGTGTCAATAGAATGTAGTAGAATCCTGTATGGACAGGTGATTCAGGGCCAGAGAAGAACAGAAGACTCAGCTAATACCAATGACGCTACTGACAGCATAAGGTTAAAAGAGAACAATAAGGATTAGATGCCTTTTCTGCCATATATTAGCTCCCAATAGCTTTCTCAGGGGAAGGAGAGGGATACTCTGAATTAACTGATACATTAATTAAGAGCCTGCCTCCTAGAAGAATATAAGCTGAAAAAGAAATCAAATACAGAAATTGAAAAAACATAGAAAGGCCCATATCTTTCCTGCTTGAGGTTGTGAGCTCAGATTTCTATTTACTTTTTAAAAGAGCAGGCCTCATCCTGGAAAGGCCATGGAGTATGACTTCTACCCTTCTGCTTAGTTCTGGAGAACTTGCATAAACACACAAAGGAACATGCTATCTTTTCCTCCTGTCTTAGTATTGTGCAATGTTTCTATATGCTATAAAACCTGCCTCTACATTGTTAATGAGGGAGGATGCATGGTGGCCGTGTTAGGAAGGACTTAGTCTGTAAGATTGTATGGTGCCTTGAGGTGATCTTTTAGCTCGTAAAGGAAAGGGAAGCAACCAGAGATTTGGAGACCTCACTCTGTCAGGAAAGAAGCAGTACCAGGAACAGAGTACATGTGCCCTTTGGACAAGGGTTACCTGTGCTTCAGAAGCTCCCAGTCCAGGGAAGATAGAAAATAAGGACTTTCTTCCAGAGCCAACAGAGAAAGCCTTTCTGTGGAGGAGATGCCCTGAATTTGGACTTTTAGTCTACTTTTCTGGGAGAAAATAAATTTCTCTTTGTTAAAGCACTCCATTTGGGGTATTTCTGTTATAGCAGCAATAGCTGACTAAGACACTTCCTTTTCTCTGTCTTTCTCCCTTCTTTTTTTTTTAGACAAGTTCTCTACATTATTCATATTGATTCATTGAACAAAAATAGATTGAGAACACATCTCTGCTAGATACTGGGAACCCTTCAAGGTAATAGAGGACATCGCATGCAGCAGTGAGCACAACAAAGTCCCTGTTTTATAGAGTGAAGGGAGACAGAATATAAAACAGTAAACAAATGAATAAATAAATGTTTTCAGCTTATGGTAAGTGCTGTGAAGAAAATACAATGGAGCAAAGGAAGAATGACTAGGAGTGGGGGTGGGAAGGGAGAGGAGCAACTCCCTCTGAGCAGCTGACACTTGGGACATGACCTAAATGATGAACTAGAGCCAGCCACCAGAGGGCCCAGGGCAGGAATGTTCTAGGTGGAGGGAACTGCCACAATGCAGTTCCTGTAAATGTTGTGGGAAATCCTTCCGCTATGGAGAGATCATCTCTCACATAATTCTGAATCCCTTCTGGGAGCTGACCACCGTGGATATTAAGCGAATGTTTTGGCTTTATGTAGTGGTCAGTGAGTCTTGGTGTGACCTCGTTAATACCCTTGCAACAAGCACAAGACAGAGGCTTTTCCCACTCTTGGGGAGTGTTGGAGCAACCACGGCTGGCAAGTCTTGACCTGAACCCTACAAGTGTAAGTAAACCGAGATAAATATAAACAAATAGATCTGACCTTATTTTTTTTTAAATGAAAACCAGATTTAATGTTGAATGTTCTAGTGGCTTTAAAATTATGTCCTTCCTTTATTCCAACGGATTATTGAATTGTTCATCCTTTGCATGGGTAAAATTCAATGGGAAGATATATTTTTGCACATGTGTTTGAGCAACAGTAAGTAACTCTCCAGTAAATAGCACTTAAACTGTACAAAGACAAGGCCATTGCTGTTATCAGTGGTGACCTGTACCCACTAACATGGAGTAATGCCGACAGGTAGTATATAAACTTATGCTTTGGTGGCTCAGTGGTAGAGTTCTTGCCTTCCATGTGGGAGACCCAGGTTTGATTCCCATGCACAGCCACCACCAATCTTTCAGTAGAGGATTATGTGTTGCTATGATACTGAACAGGTTTCAGGACAACTGCCAGAGTAAGAATAGGAAGAAAGCCCTAGCAATCTACTTCCAAAAAACAGCCAATGAAAATTCTATAGATTACATGATCTGATCTAAAACTGATTATGGGGCCGGTAGAGGACCATACAGTGCTATGTGCCATTGTGCATGAGTGGTCAGCTAGCAAATGACTATAACCAATTTTTACCATTAATGAAGGTGCTTGAAGATCAAAGGAGCCATAGGAGAGGCCTGGAAAGATTCTCAAGCATTTACAATGAGTCCCTAAGACCGTTGTTGCCTTAGAATTGTATATAAGATCTGGTACAGTTGCAAAAAACTTGCCACTGATTTTCGAACAGAATTTTTGGTCTTCCAGGTTATGTATTTAAAATTGGCAATGTGGAAAAAGTGGATAGCCAACCCAGGAAACAGGAAAGCACAATCACTAGGAGATATTTAGTAAGAATGGCCGTGACATGAGTCAACTTTATTATGCCTGTTATTCAGTCCATCACAAATCTAGGTGCTGCTCTAAAGACTATTTAGCAGATGCTGCTAACGTCTACAATTAGTTGAGTTTAATTAAAAGAGATTACTCTCAATAATGAGGGTGGCCTCATTCAATCAGTTGGAACACATTTAGA
The DNA here is from genome assembly GCA_028571685.1 of Heterohyrax brucei. Classification (NCBI taxonomy): domain Eukaryota; kingdom Metazoa; phylum Chordata; class Mammalia; order Hyracoidea; family Procaviidae; genus Heterohyrax; species Heterohyrax brucei. Next base: position 137,558,060 of record CM053143.1, read on the forward strand.
GCAAACACTGAGGTTTTCTGAAGAAGGAATCCTGCCTCCAGACTACAATGTCAATTCTATTTATTTTTTTAGCTTACCAGTGTGTCTTCAAATTTCAGACTTACCAGCCCATATAATCATGTGAACTAATTCTTTAAAATAAATCTCTTCATATTTTATGCATGTGCGTGTTTGCACGTGCACGTGCACAGACACATGCACATAGTTGGCTTTATTTCCTGAAGAATAACTGTACCAGAGTTAGCATTACATCCTCCACTTTGAAATGGTTATATTACAACCATGTAAAATGAACTATATTCAGAACTAGTCATTAATAAACAGCTTTTATTTTGTACACTAGTGTAAATCCAAACCAAACCTACAGCCACAGAGTCAATTCTTACTCAAGGTGACCCTGTGTGTTACAGAGTAGAATCACTCCATAGGATTTTCTTGGCATCAGCATGTATTAAAATAAAAAGCTCATCTCTGAAAGCTATGGATATCTGGAAAATTCACTTTCTGTTTACTTAACAGTGAAACACAAATGAGGCTGTTTTAATGCTTGCTTTGGTAGAGAGTTAAAACTACTTTTTTCTTGCATTTATACTTCCACAGTTAGTTTACAGGAGAACTTACAGTTTGTATATTGTCTGATTATTCAAGAGTAGAAAAACCTTTGAAAGCACAGATTATTTCTTTATAATTTTTTTGTTATTTTTAAAAAAGAAATATATTTTAGTATAAAATTAGATGACTTTAAAATATGCATAAGACAAATATTTGCCTCTTTAAGCATCCTACTGACACCTGTGAAACAAATATGTCATTTCATGATTTCCTGGCTCGAACTATCTCAACAAGTGAAAACGCCTGGTCTTATACATGGTGAATAAGCTCTCAGGGACCAAAGTGTCTGTCCATCAGTTCTTCCTTATCACAACTTGGTTCATCTTACCCAAGAACTGAAAGTTTTCAAGCTTTTCTTATAACCAACCTTTAAGGGTAAGCCAGCCAGCCAAGTGCCGTCGAGTCGGATCCGACTCATGGCGACCCTTGCTTTTTAAAATAAAAAAAATCAGTCAGTGGACTTGCAAAATCATGGGCTTATTTGCTACTTGCTTAAGGATTGAAAAAAAAAAGTACACATGTTGCAAATGATATGTGGATAAATACCAGTTAACTGTGTGTCTTAAATTTTAATTCCTCTTGTTACCAAAACAAACAACCCAAAACAACAACAAAAATCTCATCTTCTAAGTATAGTCTGGCTTACCTCAAACAATTCAAATATTTATAAAACTTCTCAGGGCAGGAAACTGTATTCTGTGGCATGAGGAACCCGAAGATGAATGAGCTATAGCTGTGTCTTCAAAGACTTTGGAACAAAAGCCTTTGGTCATATCTATCCTTTGGGGAGACCACTTAACCTACCCATGTGATACCTGGGTATGAACTAGAACGAAGCGTATCTTTTCATTTTTTAAAAGTAAAAATATAAAATTTGAGGTGGTATATTACAGTACAATGTGAACATCATTAAAGATGATAAACATCTGTGTTTTTTTCCAAGTCGTTTCTATTCTTGAATAACCAAGCAATATAAAAACAAGTTCTCATGTAAATTAATACTGTGGAAATATTAACCCAAGAAAAAATGGTTTTACTTCTCTACTAAGGCAAGCATTAAAACAGCCTCATTTATGTTTGACGGCACTTGGCTGGCTTGGGTTAAGGAAAAAGAAAGAGAATTTTCTAGCTATCCATAGCTTTCAGAGATAAAGCTTTTATTTTAATACATGCTGATATACATTTGTTCCGGGTGCCAAGAAAATTGCATACAGCAGTTCTATTCCAACATATGGGATTCTTTGAGTAAGAACTGACTGCATGGCAACATACATGGTTTTTGTTTACACTGAGCGAGTTCTCCAGAGCCTAGGTGGACAGAATGTGTTCTGTGCTGCCAACCATTCTCTCAACCCATACCCAGGTGAAGAGACAAAATTAAGTACAACTCAGGCTTCAGAGAGTGGGGAGTAAGCAAGAGAAACAACATGAGGGATTCCACTCAGTAACACAGGCTCTGCCCATCTGTCAGCGGAGGCTTGCTTGTTACGATGATGCTTAAAAGGTTTCAGCTGAGCTTCCAGACTGAGAAAGAGTAAGAAGAAAGGTTTGATGATTCATTTTGGAAAATCAGCCAATGAAAACCCTGGGGATCACAATGGGCTGAGCTATAAACCGTCACTGATGGTGGCACAGGACTGGTAGCAGTTTCTTCCATGTGAGTGGGATCACCACAAGCGAGGGGCCTTCCCAACAACATCTAACAGCGTTATTTCTCTGTATTCATATTACACATTTTTTAAAATTGTGCTTTAGATGAAGATTTACAGAGCACATTAGTTTCTCATTAAACAATACACATATTGTTTTGTGACAATAGTTGCTAACTTGGATTGAGTTGTGTCCTCCCCAAAATGAGTGAAGGTATTTGCCTAGTAGAAGTTGACTAGTGGCAGTGGATTTTTTTAATTTAAATCATTGTGTGATGTTCCTACATGTTGTAAATCCTGCCCCTACAATGTTAATGAGGGAGGACAGGTTGCAGTTGTGTTGGTGGGACAGGACTCAGTGTGTAAGATTGCACTGTGCCTTGTAACAATCTCTTGGGATACAAAAGAGAGAAGCCAGCAGAGAGACATGGGGACCTTATTATACTGCCAAGAAGTAGTGCTGAGAGCAGAGACTGTCCTTTGGAAAGGATTCAGGGTCCTGGCACCTCAGAATTTCCCAGTCCTGGGGAAGTCTGATGACAAGGATCTTCTCCAGAACCAATAGAAAAAAATCTTTCCCAATAGCTGATACCCTGCATTTGGAATTTTAGCCCACTAGACTGTGACAAAATAAAAATTATCATTTTAAAGGCATCCACTTGTGGCATTTCTTTTATAGCAGCACTAGATGACTAAAACTGTTGCCAACCTCATGACATGTCACCACTCTCCATCCTAACCTTTGATTTTCCATTTTCCTATGCCCTCCTGCTTTCTTGTGCTTGCCCTGGGTTAGTATGCCTGCTTAGTCTTGTTTTGTTTCATGGACCTGTTTAATCTTTGGCTGAAGAGTGACCCTGGGGAGTCACTTCAGTACTGAGTTAAAGGAGTGTCCAGTGGCCTCACTGTTGGGGCTTTCCCAGTCTCTGACAGACCAATAGATCTCTGTTTTGTTTTCTGTTAGTTATAATTTTGTTTTATGTTTTTCTCCAGCTCTGTCAAGGACCCTCTGTTGTGATCCCTGTCCGAGCAGTTGGTACTGGTAGTTGGGCACCATATAGTTGTGCCAGACTCAGTCTAGCAGAGGCTAAGGTAGTTGTGGTCCATTGGTTCTTTGAACTCATCCTTGCCTGTATCTTTGGTTTTCTTCATTCTCTCTTGCTCCCAGTGGGGTGAGACCAGCAGAATATCTTAGGTGGCAGCTCACAAGATTTTAAGACCCCAGATGCTACTCACCAAATTAGAACATAGAACAGTTTCTTTATATAAACTATATCATGCCAGTTGAGTTAGATTTCCCCTGAGACCGTGGTCACCAGAGCCCTAAGCCTAGTAGTTTGGTCCGCCAGGGAGTTTGGATGCATCTGTGAGCTTCTGTGACTTTTCCTTCATTAAGCTATGCTGACTTCCCCAGCGTTGTGTACTGTCCTTCCCTTCACCAGAGCTTCTACTTGTCTGTTTAGTGTTTTTCCTTCCCCACATTTCTCCTTCTTTGTAACCATCAAAGATTGTCTCTTTTTGTGTGTCAGCTTTTCCACAAATAGTAGTCACATGTAATACTTATCATTTTGTGGTTAACTTATTTCACTCAGCAAAATACCCTCCAGATTCATCCACGGTGTGAGATGTGTTGCAGATTCATTGTTGTTCTTTATCTTTGCATAGTATTCCATTGTGTTCATGTACCACACTTTATCCATTTACCTGTTGATGGGCACTTAGGTTATTTCCAGTTTGCTACTGTGAACAATTCTGCAATGAACATAGGTATGCATATATTTATGGGTCTTATTTCTGTAGGACATATTCCTAGGAGTGGGATTTTTGGATCATGTGATATTTCTATTTCTAGTTTTTTAAGGAAGTGCCGTATCATTTTCTGAAATGACTGTACCATTTGGCATTCCCACCTATAGTCCGTAAGAGTTCCAATCTCCCTACAGCCTCTCCAACATTGGTGATATTCTGCTTTTTTAAAAACTCATGCCAGTAAGGTTGGGGTGAGATAGTTATCTCATTGCCATTTTGATTTGCATTTTTTTTGGTGGGTATCGATAGTTAGCATTTCCTCATGTGTCTTCTAGCTGCCTGAACATTCACCCTCATTTTTGCTGTGACCTCGTACTTCCCTACACCTTGACTTTGGGCCTGGCCTAGTGACTTGCATTGAATAGTGGATTGTTAGAGGATGTAATATGAACTGGAGCTTGAAATAGTCTTGTATAGTTGGACTTGCCCTTCTGTGTTCTTGTCTTCAACTACAAAAAGAACAAATCTTGGGTAATCCTTGGTCTTAGGAGGAAATGTGAAGTAGAGTAAATCTGTATCCTACTTGCATCTCAGAGTCCAGCCCAGCTGAACCTAGCCCAAATCAGTCATATCTCAGTTAATCTATACATGCATGAGCAAAATCTCAATGCTTGTTGTTTTTAAGTCATTCAGATTTTGTCGTTGTTGTTACACAGCATTGTCATGAAAATAATTAGCTGATACAAATGACACTTAGGATATGGTTAAGAGAGTGTACAATTGCTACAGTGAAAATGTTCATAAATGGTCTCCAGGAATGCAGGTGAGAGGGCTCATGAAGGAGAAGTTCTCCCCTACTGCTCCAGAACCCAGTTGAGTAGCCTGGAGTTGTGCTCTTCTGTATATTCTCATCCAAATCAGCTTACGTCCATCTGTGATAGCAATGATTCTCTTTTACCTGTGATGCTTTTGAGTGGTGTGCACTCTGAATTCCTGTAGGGTGATTCTGCCAGTCCTGCCTTCTAGACTCTAGGTGTTTCAAACCACTCCTGTGGATAAGGAAAAAGCTGAAGGAAAAACAAAACAGGAAAGAGTAAAGAGAAATAAGAGAGTTCCTAGGTAGTGCAGAGGATTAACATGCTCAGTTGCTAACCAAAAGATTGGCAGTTTGAGTTAATCCAGAGGAGCCCTGAAAGAAAGACCTGGCAACCCGCTTACCAAAACTCAGCCACTGAAAACTGTGGGGTACCCTTCTATTCTGACACATGGAATCACCCTGAGTCACGATTGACTCGATGGCAAGTGGTTATTAAAGACAAGTGAAAACATTTTGGCTTGCAGAGGAATTAAACTTAAAAAAACAGGGTAAGTGGAAGAGAAATAAGAGAGACAGCAAAAAGAAAAGGCAAAAGGAGAGAGCAGAAAATGAGAAAATAAGTTTAGTGTGATCAGGTTTTCAACAAGTACCTAAAAAATCAGACTTCATGTATAAGAATGCATGCAAAAGAAAAAAACTTAAACACATGTATCTTGAGTTCTTGTTGCATATAATCCAGAGGCGAATAAGATACTTTTTTTTTTCCTGTAGAGATATCACTTCAGTGCAGCAAGTGTTTACTTTGGTTAACTACAATCTAAACTTTCTATCCAAGAACTCAACACATGAACAAAGATATAGGTTTTTATTAGCTGGTAAGGGTAATACAAGGCTTAGCCTGTGGTATACAAGGTTTTTCTATTTTTTTTTTTTTGTTGTTGTTGTTCTTGTTCATTCTGAACAATAAAAATAATTTTCAACAAAATTAGATAACTTGGTTCCAAGCAGTGAGACACATTTAACTTTCTTGCCCCCTACATTTTAAGGCTGATGCAGCCTTTTCTGTCCTTTAGCTATCTCATTGGAAGTCTAACTGAAATGATTTTTAAAAATAATTTTTAATTTAAAAATCAGATTTACAGAACGATTGAAAAGATAGTGCAGAAGGCTCCCACACACTCCTTGCTCAGCTTCCCCTCATGCTATCAAAACTAATAAATTAACCTTGGTAGAAGACCACTGACTAAATTATAAACCTTATTCAGATTTTACCAGATTTGCCACTAAAGTCCATTTTCTGTTCCAGAATTCCGTGTAGGGTGTCGCATTAGTTAGTTACCATGTCTTCCCCCAAAATGCAACAATCCTCAGTCTGCCTTTGTGGGTAAACAAAAGCCAACACAGGGCTGAAAATGTAAAGATAACTCGTATCCTACTTTTCCACCTTGTTATTCTGACACTAGCTACTCCTGCAGCCCTCTATCTTTGTCTGATCCTAATCACCCAAATTTGGGTCTCCACAAATTAGGAAGGCTATCCTTCCAAGCCCTACCAAGTAGGCAAACACTAGCCTCTCTGCTGGCACACATTGTCCCCAGTGTGTATGATAATTAACTAGAATGACTAATGGAACTCTTGAAAACTTATTATTATTTATGCTTAAAAACCACTGTCGCTGAGTCAATTTCAACTCATAGCTACCCCACTGGGTTCCCAAGGCTAGGGACACTGTGAGTTGGAATCAACTTGATGGCAGTGAGTTTTTTTTGTTGTTGTTTTGGAGAGACACTTGGAGTCTATGCAAATATTCTATTTCTCCTTAAATTTCCACCCACTAATTTTAGCATTTATTGTTAATCTTGCCTGGAGTAATTTTACTATGACATTTTCTATTTTACTTACTTTTCCTACACTTATTAGTTTTTGTCATTCCCTCTACATTTATTATTTGGAATTCTACTCTAAGGAAAAGTTGTTCCTTGAGTTGGAATCAACTCAATGGCAATGGGTTTGGTTTTGTTTTCTCTCCCATTTGTTCATTTGATTCTTTATATCAGTATCTGTCAGGGATATTTACTTTGTTCATTATGCCCTCTCTACACCTATGGACATGGTTAGGCTCCAAAGACCAGGTTGTTGTGCAAAAATACTGCTATGCAAAAATGGAAGATGAACATATCATATCACGAAAAAGAATGATTACTACACCATGATGTAATTGCTGAATTACATCATGGTGTAACTGCCAAACCACTGAGAAGCATGGCCTGGCCAAGATGACATAGAACCTTCATCACCATAGCCAGTGTTACTCTTGCCTCATATCTTGGTATTTCTTACTGCCAGACAAATATCAGTAATGTACAAAGTGACATAAATGCTGAATGCCAGATAATGAGATAGCAGATCAGCAAGGAGCATCATCCAAACAAAATCCACTGTCATAAAGAGGGGAGAAAGGGTACTTACCTTGTGACACAAATTGTTCTAGCCTAGCCACTGAGAGCTCAAACTATTCAGGTTGCCTCCTGTGTCCTTTTCGGAAGGCCTAAGTTTTTCTTTCCTTCCTTTTCTTTTTCCAGTGCTTCTTCATCTTCTGACATCAGAAGATGTTCTGGGATTGTTTAGTATTTTTCCTCCCCTAATGGTTCTCAAGTAGCTCTGGTTCCTCCTCTAAGAGGATGGTACTTCAAAATGATCTTCAACCTTCATTTTGTTTTAGGATGATAGACTTAGGTATTCTAAAACTTTATTATAAAAAATTTTAAATGCAGACAAAAGTAGAGAGACTGATAGAATGACCTCCTGTAGTTTCATTACTCAGTTTTAGTGATGTTTGCTATTTTGCCAATCTTCTTTTTATTCCACTCTTTTTTTTTATAGAGCGTTTTGAAACAAACCCCAGACTTCATGCCATCTCATCAATAAATATCTCAGCATGTAACTATCTCACCTAACTTGTAAGAATTTCAAAACAAAACAAGACAAAAAAAGCATCCATGTGCCATTATTATATTTAAGAAAATTAATAATCATTCTTTAATATTATTAGAGTCAGATCTGACTCGATGGCACTTGGCTGACTACTCTCTAAGTACACTGTTCCTTGATCATCTAAAAACAATCTTTTAATATTTGGTATGTTTGAATCAGGTTTTAAACAAGGTCTACATGTTGTATTTAGTTGCTACTATTTCTTAGCTCTCTTTTATCACAAACAGTGTTCTTTCTGTCTTTTTTGTCATTGATTTATTAGAAAAACTGAGTCACTGATCCTGTTGAATTTCACATGCTCTACATTTGGCAGATTGCTTCTTCAAGAGTCATGTAGCTTATCATTTTATTATTTTCATTCATTTGCTTATTAATTTATACATCATTTTCCATATTTCCTAAAAAAAAAATAATAATAACAACAAAAACCTAGTAGCCAGACCAGTAGCTTTTTTTTTTTTCTACAGGTTCAGTTTTTCCACAAGAATCTTTCATTGGTAGGACTTCTTTTGAGCACTTAAAACATTACTTTTCATGAAGCCACCATTGATGAGTTGGGTTCAGGTGGTGTTAGTCTGGTCTTTACATCCCAAGATTTTTCACCTAGTAGTTGCAGCATGCATTGGTCATTGTTCCCAAATGCATTACATCACTTCATTAGAGGTTGCAAAATGATAATTTTCTAGTTCTATCACTTCTCCTGCATGAAGTGGTTGGAACTCTTCTTTAAAACTTTCCTCTTCATCTGTTACCTGAAATACAATTGATCCAGAAAAGAAAGATAAACACTTGATTTTCTATTTACGAATTTTTAGATGTTTCAGTGGTGATAAAAACAAAAGCAAACAACCAACTGCTGTCCAGTCGATTCTGACTAACTGCAACACTTTAAAACAGAGCAGAACTGCCCTGTAAGGTTTCCGTGGAGCGGTTGGTTGAGTCACACTGCTGACCTTCTGGTTAGCAGCTGCGTTCTTAACCACTAAACCACTAAACCACCAAGCCTCCTCCAGTGGTGAGAAATTCAATTTTTTTTTAAAGTATAATTCTGAAATTCGTGAACTTACACATTTTTGGTACCTTTCATCCTCTTAAATTTCTTTTTTTTTTTTTTTGGTGATGCACGTATGACGTATGTCCCCTCTTAGACCAGAGTGAACTGCTTCAAACTGGCCCCTGTGTTTTTCTACTCTCCCTGGTAGACTCTGACAGCTTCCTTTCTTCTTGGAGCATTGAGATGTCCCATGCTCGTCTTCAACATTTTCTGGTTCAGACTTTAAATCAGTAATTTCTGTAAGCAGTTCTCGTTCCTTTCAGTAGGAAATGGTATTTACAGGCCATATCTGCACTGTAAAAATGCTTGTTGCTCTGGATGTTTTCACTGCCAGGCCTCAGTGGACAAATCTCAGAAGTGGATACTTATTTTTATGAGTTTGTAGTGAGTGTCGACTAATATTTTCAGTTCAAATTCAGTATCATAATGTTTTGGCTTTTTTTGAATTTGTATTTGTGTGTTATGTCTCTTATCCTTTATCTTGACTACTAATGGCATAAACATGATGACAATGTTTATCTTACAGTGTAATATTCCTCCAAGTTTAAAAATAATACTACCAGTATTACTAACCATAATACTTTTGAATATTATTTTAAATTTGTTTCTAGTTCCTTTTGCCTTATATCCAAAGCTATATCTCACTGAGAATATAGTTAGCATACTACGTTTTAAAGTCGTTTGAAGTAGCTACGTGTTTTCTCCTTTTCAAAACGAGAGACTGAGATCTTGACGTCACTAGCACCACAGTGATACTCTGAATGTTTGTAAGAGTTTTCTGTTGCACCAGCTGCACTGGTCTCTTTCCAAAAGGGCGTGAAGCCCTCTTAGCTTCTGTGGCCTTGGTTTCCTACTCCTCTTCTTTGTTCTCTTGAGAAGTGGCCTTCAGCCTGCAAGACAGCAGCTAAGAAGATGGCATGGAGCTTTTGATCTGCAACTTGCTGTCTTGGTCCTTGTCTCAATCAGAATGGACTTGGCAGGCCATTCTGGGACTGGCAGGCCAGTTCCACTAGCTGAGAGATTTTAATGGAAGTTTTTTTTTTCTTTATCTGTTACAAACGTACAAATTAGAGTCCAGGTATCTGACAAGCACATCTTTAGTTTAATAAAAAGTTTCTTCTGGTCGTTGTGTGTTGTGTATGACCGTTTGTAGGCCATGTCCTTAAGAACATTAGGTAATCCTTACCAAAATGGTATGTCAACTCTGATACAACAGTTGTCTTTTGAGACTGCAGAGAGAGCCTGAGCTGCTTTTGAGTCTTTGTTGGTATCATATCTTGGTATAAACCTTCTCTCTTCTTCTGACTTGGAGTAAGTTTCATTTACTCCACTGCTTCAGGGCACGGACCCAAATCGGACAACATAGTTACTTTTTCCACGTAGTTATACCACTAACTTGGGATGCAGTTGTGTTCGTTGCTTTATTTTCAATTTTTAGGGAGTTTTCTCTCTTTTTAATTAGTTTTGTTTTCAATAATTTGTAACTATTTATGCAATAACTGATTGCTATTAATTTGGATTTGACTCATACAAACCCTGTAGGAAAGAATAGAATTGCCCCGTAGAGTTCCCACGGTTGTATATCTTCATTAAAGCAGACTGCCACATCTTTCTCCTGCATATAAGCTGGTGAATTTAAACTGCAGATCTTTTGGTTAGCAGCGCAGAGTTCCACCACTGAGCCTTCAAGACTCCTTGTACTTACATGGTACCAGAGTTACAACTTTTTGACAAGAACGTTCTCAGAAATCTGACTTGTATTTGTGTTCTCGAGAACTTTTTTTCCTCTCTTCCAATAGGCAGCAATTTAATTTTGGTTTGTGTTTTTATTATTTTTTGAAAATAGGGGAAGACACATTTTTCCTCTTTCTCATACAAAAGGAAATATGTTCAAACATAGTTGTACACTTGGCTTTTCTTACTTAACCATTTATTCTGTGCAGTACACCATAGAGATTTTTCTATTTTTATCTTATTCTTGTTATACCAAAGTGTATTGAGACTTAATTTATAAGCTGGAAGATTCATTCTTTTTAATTGCATCATTTGGTAGGTTATGGAAAAGTGTCCGTAGTTGTGTAATCAACCCAAAATGAAGATATGAAATATTTCTATGACTCAGAAAGTTTCCCCATGATTTTTCATAGTCAGTCTCCTCCCCACATACCCAGTCTCTGACAACCACTCTTCTGATTTCTATTCAAAATTTCTGATATAAGTGGAATCTTGCAATAAGTAGCCTTTTGTTTTCTGGCTTCTCTTAGCATAATGCTTTTAAAATTTAGCTATATCACTGTATTGATCAGTCATTTGTTTCTTTTATTTGTTAAGTACCATTCCATTGTATAGATATTCCATGATTAATTTCATGGATGTTTGAATTATTCCCAATTTTTGCTGTTTATGAATACAGATGATCTAAATATTCATATATAAGTCTTTGTGTTTTCTTTTGTCTTGGGTAAATATCTAGGAAGGGGGTGTTGAATTGTATGGCAAGTATATGTTTAACTTTGTGAGAAACTGTTTAACTCTTTTCTAAAGGGGTATGAAAATTGCAGTTGTTCTGTTTTCTTGCCAGCAGTTGGCATTGTCAGTTAAAAATAATTTAGGCATTCTAATGCAATAGTATCTTACTGAGTCCCATTTCATTTTACTGCTGCATGGCACTATATTGTATTTATGTACTATAGTTTATTTAATTATGCCTCTAGTTATGGATATTTGAGCTGTCTTAACATTTTACCCTTATAAATAATGCCACAGTGTATGTGTCATTCCTTATCTTTGCTAATTTATCTTTGAGATATAAGTCTAGAAGTGAGACTGTTGGGTCAAAGGGTAAATGTATGTGTCACTTTCTGAGATAGTCCCAAACTTTTCTTCCATGGGATTTAGGTGATTTTACATTTCCATAGCATGCAGAATGACAGGATCTGTTTTCCCATTGTCTACCTAATGGAATATTATCAAATTTTTGGATTTTCATCAGTCTGATAGGTAAGAAACAGGATCACACTATAGATTTAATTTCCATTTCATTTGTTGTAGGTAAGACAAATCGTCTAAGTATCATTTGCAATTATTTTTCTTTCTTTCTTATTATTTATTATTTTTTAATTTTTCCTTTTTTTAAACTGATTGAATGACAATGTACAGTCTCATATAAATTTGCATGCTGACTTATATGCAGCTCCCACTGCTCTCCCTGCCCGGTGACAGCACACTCTTCCTCTCTGCTTTGTACGTGTCCTATCCTCCCAGCAGTCTCTTATCTCCTCCTCTCCACCCACTCCGCTTCCTCCAGTATGAGGTCAGCAGGATGACATTCTATAGATGCATAGAACCATAAAGTACCCACAGAGTAAAGTCAACCTGCATCACCAAGTCTAATCCATTGCTGTCCAAAGAGTTGACCTTCATTGTAATTATGATTATAGAACCCCAAAGCCCCTGGACTACCATTTGTGGTCTTTCAGTGGAGATCTCAGGGTGCACCCCTATTTATTCTTGTGCTGCCAGTGAGACTCAACTTTGTGAGCTCTATCGTGGCTATCACCGGTGGTGGCCGGGCACCATCTGGTTCTTCCGGTTGCAATTCTTTTTCTATGAATTTTCTGTTCATACCTGTCTTGGTAATCTTGTGCTGCTACAACAGAAACACCACAAGTGGACGGCTTTAGCAAAGAGAAATTTATTCTATCACAGTTTAGAAGGCTACAAGTCCAAATTCAGGGCATCCGCTCCAGAGAAAGGGTTTCTCTCTTTGTCAACTGTGGAAGCAGGCCCTTCTTATGTATCTTTCCCTGGACTGGGAGCTTCTCTGTGCAGGAACCCCACACCCAGCAGACATGCTCTGCTACCGGCACTTCTTTCTTGGTGATAGGAGATTCCCAACTCTTTGCTCACTTCGCTTTTATGTCTTGAGAGATAAAAGGTGGTATAGTGTCCCAAGGGAAACTCCCTTTACACTGGATCTGGGATGTGACCTGGATAGGGGTGTAACAATCTCACCTTAATCTTCTTTAACATAAAATTACAATCACAAAATGGAGGACAATAGTGGAAATCATGGCCTGGCCAAATTGACACCCCACATTTCGGGGGAAACATAAGTCAGTCAACGACAATACTTTTCACCAGTTTTTCTTTCTCAATTTCAGAAGCACTCTATATTTATGTATACTGGCTTGGTTACCTAAGTTACATATTCTTCCAGTTTGTCATTTACTGTTTGACTTTAAAGTTGTTGTTTTTTTAATGTAAGCACTTTTTATTTTTATGTAATCAGATTAATAGTTTTTTTTTTCTCTTACTGTTTCTGGGTTTCGAGTCATAGATAGGAAAGTTTTCCCCACTTTCAGTTTATAAAGAATTCACGGAAGAGTCACATAAACCAGAGACTCCATCAGCCTGAAACCAGAAGAACTAGATGGTGCCCAGCTACCACCAATGACTGCCCTGATAGGGAATATAAAGGAGAGTCTCTGGTAGAGCAGGCAAACAATGAGGTGCAGAACTCAAATTCATGGAAACAAAACCAGCTTAATGATCCGAGGCTGTTGGAACCCTCAAAGTCATGGTCCCCTGGATGCTTTGTTAACTCAGAACTAAGACCATTCCCATAGCCCACTCTTCAGACAAAGATTAGACTGGACTTTAAAATGTAAAATAATAAGTGTAAAGAGCATGTTTCTTAGTTGAAACAGATACATGAAACCAAATGAACAGTGCCTGTCTGGAAGAATGATGAGAAGGCAGGAGAGGACAAGAGCTGATTCAATGGATACGAGAAATGGAAGGTGGAAAGGAAGAGCATGCTGTCACATTGTAGGGATGCAACTAGTGTTACATAACAATACGTGTACAAATATTTGCATGAGAAATATTTAAATAAAAATAAATAACGACATGAGAAAGTACCTTGAGCTGTAAACTTTCACCTAAGGCAGAATTAAAAAAAAAAAAAAAGATTTCATGCATGTTTTCTTCTGGAAAACTTAAGGTACTACTGATACTTTTAGTAGAGTGCTTTAGTAGAATACTTTTATAATCAAAATCCTTGAGCTTCTTCCAAGGTTGCCAAGGGACACTTAGACAAGAACAAGTTTTAATTGTTGAATGATTGCAGGAAAGCACATTTCACTACCATTCACAAAGCATCACTTCATTTTCATATAAATAATAGTCATTGATATATTGATCATGACTGTCAGTATATACTTAGGGAACCATCACCATATATTACTGATGAAGAGATCTTCAAAGTGGCAGGGGACACAGGGACAAGCACACAAGATTGAAAGCATAAAAGCATATTCTCATAAGAACCAAGCAATCCTTATTGTTGGAGGACCAAATGGAATCATCATTAATATAAGTGGAATCGAAGTTCACGATCCGTAAATCCTTTTTAAGATATGCATGATTTAGCTTATTCACAGTTCGAGCAAAGGCATACTTAGAAGCACAGCTGTATGCTTCCAAACTGTACACTTTCTTGAAGTGCAGATCAAAAAATGGGTTATCCTGGAAAGGAAAAAAAAAAAAAGACATGATTTTATTTGTAGATAGGGAAGTAGCTGAATTTCCTGGATTCCCTTAAACATATTGATTGAATGTAAAGTATCAGAATCCGTCATAATTTATAAAATCTACACGAGCTTTATGAAGCTACCTGCTTCAATTATAATTGCCTCTAAAAAATCAACAATAGGAAAGATTATTTTTGCAGCATTGGTGTTTTTTCAGCTGAATAAATAAAAGGTGTCTTGGAATGCATAGTTCTCAAGTCTTCCCAATGCAGTGAATTTGATAGGATGGGTAGGGACTGAAGAACAGAATAAACCCACCTCCAGGCTTCTGGAAGGGAGAAAAGTTTCTTCCCTTCTCTAGTAGGAAGTTGTTCCCTGTGCCATCCCAAACACGCCCAGGGGAAATGTAGGATGACTCCTTAGTCTCTGCTTTTCTACAGATGGCCAGTTTGCAGACTTTAAAATTAATAACAAGCAATTGCCTTTGAAGGTAACAATAGCAAAAAAGGTAATAGCAAAGACCACTAAATCATTTGATCAAAACTGACAAATGACTGATGGCTGCCTCTTATTGGGTTGCTGTAGGCTCTTGGTACGCTTCTAATGTAAGTGTTATAAGAAAAAATAGACATCAGATTTGATCTAGTACTACATGTTAAAGTCATAGTAACTGCTACTGTTATGAATAGCAGTAACAACAATGTCTTACATTTACTCATAAAGGGACTTTTCAGTTTACAAGATGCATTCACGTTCACTATCTGCCTAACTCTCTTTTGCACTATTTATCCTTGTGTCTCTATTCTTTATCCGTGGCAATTACTAAGTTCTCCAGAAATATGTATTAAATTGATCCAAAGAAGTGGAAGTAAAAAAGTGCCCTAAGTGACAAAGATGTACAGAAAGAAGAAGTCAAACAAGAGTATTAATCATTTGTTAGCATGTATTGTGTAAACAATATAAACAATCTACGTATATGCAATTTATTTTGGAAATAGGAAAAGATTTGCAGGAGGCAGGAAAAGGACATGAAGTTTGAAGTTAGCAACTATTTTGACTGAAGTCATCATGGGCGAAGTACTTGGTTGCTCTCCTCTCACTTTAATCCTCACTTTAGATAAAGTTGTTGTGACGATTACCTGAGCCTAGCTATAGAAACTGCCTAGTATAGAGCTTGTTGTGGTGGTGATTAGGTGCTGTCAAGCTGGTTCTGACTCATAGTGATCCTATGTACAGTAAAATGAAACATCACCCTGTCCTGAGGCATCCTCACAAGGCTCATTATGCTTCATTCCATTGTTGCAGCCACTGTGTTACTTCATCCTGCTGAGGGTCTTCCTCTTTGTCACTGATGCTTTACTTATCAAGCGTGATGCCCTTTTCCAGGGACTTGTCCCTGCTGATAACATGTCTAAAGCATGTGACACGAAGTCTTGCCATCCTTGCCTCTAAGGAGCATCCCACCTGTACTTTTTCCAAAACAGATTTGTTCCTTCTCCTGGCAATCTACAGTATATTAGGTATTCTATGACAACGTCATAATTCAAAGGCGTCAATTCTTGGGTCTTCCTCATTCATCGTCCAGCTTTCACTTGCATATGAGGTGATTAAAAGCACCATTGTCAGGATCACATTAAAATTTAAGACAACACTTCAAAAGAGTTCTTTTGCAGCAGATTTGCCCAGTGCAATGCATTTTTTTTTTTTGATTTCTTGGCTGCTGGGTTCATGTAGATTGAGGATCCAGGTAAAGTGAAATCCTTGAGAGCTTCAAACTTTTCTCCATTTATTATGATGCTTCTTATTGATCCAGTTGTGAAGATTTCTGTTTTCTTTATTTTGAGGTATCATCCATACTGAAGGCTGTGGTCTTTGATCTTCATTAGTAAGTGCTTCACTTCAAGTCCTCTACATTTTCCACAAACAAGGTGTGTCATCCATACGTCGTAGGTCGTTAATGAGTCTTGCCCCAATCCTGATACCTCGCTCTTCTTCTTATAGTCCAGTGCCTCAGATTATTTGCTCATCGTACAGATTAAATAAGTGTGGTGAAAGGATATAACCCAGATGCACACCTTGTTCTGTTTGCATTGACTGCCACTTGGTCTATGTACGGATTCCTTATAAGCACAGTTAAGAGTTCTAGAATTTCCATTCTTTACATTGTTATAACACAGTTTAGTGACTTTGCATGGTCAATAAGGCACAGGCAAATATCTTTCTGGTATCCTTTGCTTTCAGCCAAGATCCATCTGGCATCAGCATTGATGTCCCTCATTCCACATGCTCCTCTGAATGCAGCTTGAACTTAGAGAAGTTCACTGCCAACATACTGCTGCAATTATGTTTCAACATTTGTGGTAATGTAACTATTTCCCCAGAGCTAGATAACAACTAATCTACTTTTTGTTTTTATGGATTTACCTATCCTGAATATTTTGTACAATGCCTAGACTATTGTGTCTGGATTCTTTCACCTAGCATGTTTTCTGGGTTAACCCATGTTGTACCATGAATGAGTACTTCATTTCTTTTTATAGTTGAATAAGATTCCATTGAATGGATATACTACATTTTGTTTAGGGTGATGTGATTTTAAATGAAGTGCTTCCCAGTCACAGTTCTCCAAGTTTTTCTAGCTAGCATATTGTAGCTTAAAAGACATTTCCACAGAGAATCTTGGTAAAAGGAAATCACAACCATTCTATCATCAGATACTAATGATGTTCATTAGGTAGTTTGTCTCTCAAGTATTTGCTCCTTGTAAGTTAGACAATATCCTGCATGCCTTTGAGACACTTGGAAAGAATTAATCTTTCTTTCTAGCTTAATAATTGAAGTCTGAGCATGCATGCACCAAGAGTCCCACCCCCTTTCTTTCCTGTCTCTTTTCTTTCTTCTTTCCAATAGATTTTACAAATATAAATGTATTTTATTGTCTTTTAGCAAATTAGGTTACCATTTAATACTTTATACAGCTTGTTCCATTGCATTGATTACATTTTCCACAATGTGTCAACATCTTTATTATTTCTGTTCTATTTGTTCTATTTCCTTTAGTCTAGCTTCCCTGGCCCTCCTTAAATTCTGATTTTTGTTTTAGGGTAATTGTTGACTGTTTTGTTTCATATAGTTGATCATTTAACACACCCACTACTGTCAAGTCTGTTCCTACTTACAGTGACCTTATGGGACAGAGCAAATCTGCTCTATAGAATTTCCAAGGAGCACCTGGTAGACTCAAAATGCTAACCTTTTGGTCAGCACTCATAGCACTTAACCACTATGCCACTGGGATTTCCAAAGGAGTACAGTACTCACATATACATATATATGTATATATATATATATTTTTTATATGCCTATCTATTATTTGGCTGACCCCTGGGAGTGGCTTCATTTCCAAGTTCAAAGGCTATCACAAAGGCAATATCTCAGGGGTTCCTTTAGTCTTTATTGGTCCAGTAGATACGACCTTTTTTAGGAATCTGAATTCTCTATCAGCCACAATTGACTCAACGGCAGTGGGTCTGGCTTTGGTTTGAGTTTTGTTCTGTATTTTTCTCCCCTTCCACTTGGAATTGTCTGTTGTGTCCCAGGTCAGAATTGTCAGTAGTAGTAGCCAGCCACCATCTAATTCTTCTGGTCTCAGGCTAGATGAGGTTATAGCTCATGTGGGCTGTTAGTTCTGTTTTATTCTTTGAGTCTTTAATGTCCTTCATTCTACTTTGTTCCAGGTGAAAGAGACCAATAGTTGCATTTAGCTGGCCTGTTGCAGGCTTTTAAGACACTAGATGTGCTCCCCAAACTAGGGTGCAGTACGTTATCTTTATGAACTATGTTATACCAGTTGAACAAGTTGTTCCAAGACTTCAAACTCAGTGAACCAATCCTTCAAGGTGTTTGATTATGTCCAAAAAATATCTGTAACTGTGCCCCCTATGTAGCTTATTGTATATATGAAGGCATATGCAGCACACACCAACATGTATATACATACGTCTACAGATACACCTATACATGCACACTCATAAACTTGCATATTTCTTCCTATACCAATAGACTTTTATTGCTAAAAAGAATCTCACAAATTATTTCATAATCCCTTGTTTATAAGTAGAATAATAACTTCCTGGTCACCCGTGTATTCATTGGCAGAGCCAGAATAGGAGCTAAGATCCCAGTCGGCTCAGCTCACTGCTTTGCTCCATTGCCTTTTCTCTGCTCCTGTCGCATCACATCAGTCTTTAAGTCCCCAGTCATTTATACTTCTGCTTCATAAATTGACATCAATTCCAATTCCAATTCCAGTCTATTTTAAACTTGACAACTTTCTGGCTCTCAATTGCTGTTTTTAAGACTGCATCATTACTATTGAGAAAAATAGAATAAATACTTACTCTGGAGTATTCAATTCTAAATGAGAAAAGTGGGGGAAATTCCCAGAACCACCAGGATATTTTTGCTTTATCTCTACAAACAAATTCGTTGCCATTGAGTTGATTCTGACTTATAGAGACCCTACAAGACACAGGAGAACCTCCCCAAAGGATTTCCAAGGAGCAGCTGGTGGATTTGAGCTGCTGACCTTTTTGTTTGCAGCTGAGCTCTTAACCAGAGCTGCTCTTTGTATACTATAGCTTTGCACTTGGCTTTTTTTTGGGCTGGCTTGGGCAACTCAATAGTTTAGTTCCTAAAGTGATGAGATAAATAGAAACACTTAACTTTCCTTTTTTGTTTTGTTCACTATCAGAGAGAATAATTTTCATATATGTAATGGGGAAACTAACAGTGTTAGAATGGAATCAAATGCCAAGAAAGATAAGGTGAAAAGAGAGTATAGTTAGCTGTTTCACTGGTTTATGTTTCTAGACCTGCTGAATACATTCTCAAGCACTGACCATACTTGTAAAAAATAAATTTATTAATAATATTTGAGAACTTGAGAAAAGAAAGGAAAAACAGACCCCCAAAGAGGTCAGATCTTTTGCCATTGAGTTGATTCCAACCCATTCCAACCCCGTAGGACAGAGTACAACTGCCCCATGGGGTCTCCAAGAGTTGCTGGTGGATTTAAACTGCTGACTTTTTGGTTAGCAGCCAGGCTGTTAAGCTCTGGGACACCAGAGCCTGAGGAGAGTACATTCCTGAAGCACAAATGGATGCACTGGACACTCATAATCATTTATCTAAGTACAGAAAAATATAAAGACAAAAACAGTAGTTTAAAAAATTGCCATCTTATTACACAGAAATGCTATGGTTAAAGTATGGATTTTATGTATATATATATATACATGCACACATACATGCCAAGCCAGCCAAGTGCGATCGAGTCAGATCCGACTCATGGTGACCCTACAGGACAGAGTAGAACTGATCCCTAGGGTATTCAAGGAGCACCTGGTGGATTTGAACTGCTGACCTTTTGGTTAGCAGTGGTAGCTCTTAATACACTACACCACCAGGGCTTCCCTACACACATACATATGTTTATATAATTTTTTGTATTAAAAATTAGTATTTCCATTGAAAAAAATATGGTGCAATAAATATGAAAAAATTGAGATAATATTTTAGGACAGTTTTATATTTGGCTGCTGTTAAAAATACATTAAATGGTAAACAATGATATTATTAGCTATTCTTTTGTAAACTAGATTTATAATGGCTGCATATTATTCCATAATATATTTAACTATTTTCGAAGTATTGGACAGTTAGGTAGATTCTATTGTAAGAAAAATTTATTACTTAGGAATAAAGGCAGTGAAGTCTGCATGCATTCACCAACTAGTCATGCCAAACCCACCAAAATTTTAAAATAAGATTATTAGGTGATAAGCCAATGTAGTGCCAGACAGCATATATTGATTTCAGTTAAGGTTTTGAGGGTCAGATTTCAATATTCAGGCTGGATAATTTCAATCTTCAGGAAAGATATATGAGTGC
Organism: Heterohyrax brucei; assembly: GCA_028571685.1. Classification (NCBI taxonomy): domain Eukaryota; kingdom Metazoa; phylum Chordata; class Mammalia; order Hyracoidea; family Procaviidae; genus Heterohyrax; species Heterohyrax brucei. The sequence goes on from CM053143.1 coordinate 137,578,421, forward strand.
CTAACTCTGATAAAAGATGAAAAATCAGTCCCAGTTTTTAAGGGGCTTTTCATCCATATAAGCTAATTACAGGTTATAGGATTATGGCTATAATAAATACATACCCACCATACAAGGGATGTAAGAGATCATGATTAGGACTCTACCCAAGAGGAAATTCGTTAATGGTGTCAGTGATGGGGGTGACTGAGTATTCTAAGCCTCAAGGGTTAGCAGTTAAGCATCGTAGATGTTTAAAGTTTGGGAGAGTGATGACCACAGATAGAAAAGCTATCACTCCAAGAGACTTTATTTAAGTTGTATTTTACACAAGTGGAAGATATTACCAGATCAGGATAAATGGCAATCGATGCATGAAAGACTCGGGATTTCAGCCAGGTCTTTATTAGAAATAAAGAATACAGATCACAGGAAATGCAAACTAGCTACACTAGTTCTAGAGTATTGTATCTAATTCTTGAAATGCCAAAACATTTCAAAGTAGTGGAAGGTCTAGAAATAATGTCTTTGAAAATAGCAATTAGAAGGACTTTGCATTTGTGCTAGCTAAGTGCTGTCGAGTCGGATCCATGTGTTTGTGCAGTGTTGTTTTACATGTTATCTGGTCTTCACATGAAAATTAAAGAGTGGAATGTGTTTGGTGTAGTTAGCCTAGAAAAGAGAAAATTTAAAGTAACATTAAAATTATCTTCCAGTACTGGAAAGGCAGCAGCTATGTGAAATGAAGATGGTATTTATTCTGTGTTGCTTAGGATGGCACGGGGAGGGGTGATGGGTAAAAGTCACAGTGAAGTGGTGATAGAAGCATCACGTATTTGCAAAAATGACAGAATTTCAGGATTGACTGCTGGATTATCTTTAATTTAAGAGGCCTGTGGGAAATATGTTTTTAAATTTAAGAGGCAAAATTAAAATTTGAGCTCATAAAAATGCAATAGAAATACCAGTAGATCATCCCAGTAGACTAAACCATTCCACTTAAGAACAATATCATTTTAACACTTAGTACTTGCCAAGAATATATGAAGTAAGATATTGAACATAAAGACCTCTAGTGTATTGATTCCACATTTCCCTAACAAAACGTAACACTTACAGTATCTGCTTCTTTGCCATCAATCATCTGCAGATCATCCAAAGACCACTTCTTTGTTACTTCGTATTTTTCATCTAAACCTATTCTGCAGTGTTTCACCATAATTATTTTTACTTCTTCCTTTTTGGTTACTGTAGGAAAGGGAAAAAAATTAGTTTATGTACACTCTTGGAGACAATAAATTAGTCATCGAATTACACTTTTTGGTATTTATGTATCCCCTTTTTTATAATGACCTTGATTGAACCCACTCATGTGATGCCTTTGACCATTATATCTGCACTCCAATTCTCAGTCCTGATACATCTGAACCTTCTCATGATATGCCACCAAATTTGATCAACACAGTAAGTTCAATTTTGCTACAGTTGTGAATACATATTGCCACAGTAATGACTATCAGCAAAAACACTGAGCTATGTGTATAGAGCTTTGAGGGAGAGAACTGGGTTCCACTTGGGATACTGAGCAAGAGCTTTACTGTTTATATACCAGAACAAGTTGGACTCTGCTTTATCAATTTAAGGTGACTGTTGGGAGGATGAGACATGTATGGAGCAGAGACGAATAGTGTGCTCTCACCGCACAGGGAGAGCAGTGGAAGCTGCATAGAGGTGGGCATGTAAATTTATACGGGAATGTACATTTTCACTCAGTCATAATAAAAAAAAAAAAAAGAAGGTGATGTCAGGAAAGTCAACGGCTTTGCTCAAATAGCAAGTGTTGAAGAGTGACAGGCAAATACTACCGTCACTGTGAATCCATTTTAATGTCACTTGGAGACTTTTGATGTACTAGTGCTTGTGTCCCAGCTACTGTCGACCTCTGTGGTATCATCTGAGATTTTTAATCCCCTCAAGTGTGTCTTCCAAGTTCTAGTGTTTATAATGTGCGACTTGCATGAACAATTTAGCGTTGTCCTTTCAGGGGAGTGGGAGAGCAGTTTGTTTTACATCTTGGCCTTAAAATCATTTGTCTTTGGTCTCGGGTAAAACATACCAGAAAAGTCAATATTTGAGCTTAGAACTTCTGAATCTGAAAATTAATGATGCCTAGGAATGTTTGCCTGATATTATAGATGCCACGGAAGTAGAAGTATAAGACATGGTCTCTGCCTGCTAGAAGTTTGTTGCTATTATGTTTGGAGGGACACAAGCTAACACACATGAATCACATATAATAATACATGACAACAATAATAATAATAATAAAAAGGTGGCACCAACCCCCCAGAACCCAAACCCATTACTGTTGATTCTAACTCATAGTGACCCTATAGGACAGAGTAGAGCAGTTCTATGGGATTTCCAAGCAGCAATTGGTGGATTTGAACTGCTGACTTTATGGTTAGCAGGAGAGTATCAAATATCTGAAATTGTTTTTCAGCTAACATTGCAAGTTAGTTCTGTCTTCTAAGAGAGTGGCTGGAATTTGTCTTTTTGGAAAACTCTCGGTTATAGAAAATAACACTTTGGCATGCCCTCCTAGGAATGTAGATATAATCATAGTGATAGGTAAGTGATGTGGCACAGACTGTATGTTCACTAGAAATCTCAGGAAGAGAGAGGACTGAAATAATTAAGGAAGGAATTATGGAAGAAATAGAATTTGTGATGGGGCCTTATGGTTTGTTCAGTTGGAAAGGCAGAGATGATACTGAAGACATTTCTAGGTGAGGGACAATATGAGGAAACAAAGAGACAATAGAAGCTACACTTCACCAGGTAGAATGAAAGAAAATGGATTGTATAGATTGGTTGGTGTTACAGTATAGTAGGCAACAAGAGTCACTAGATTGAGAAGGTTGTAAAAATGCTTTGAAAGAAGCCACCACAAGTTTGTGAATCCCTTCCTCTGGTGGGCGGAGTGGGAGGCTGCCCTGGGGTCAGGGGCTCCAGAACCGGGCCAGTGATGAGAGTTGCTCTCAGCTGAAGTTTCAGGTGATACTGAAATCAAGGATTGAGCTCAGAGTTGACAATGGAGCTTGTCGTGGATTGAATTATGTCCCCTCAAAAATATGTGTAGCAACTTAGCTAGGCCATGATTTCCAGTATTGTGCAATGTTCCTTCGTGCTGTAATTCTTGTCTCTGTGATGCTGATGACAGAGGATTGGGAGCAGTTCTGTTGGGGGGGCAGGGCTCAAAGTCTAAGACTGAATTGTGCCTTGAGGCACTTTTTTGGATTATAAAAGAAAGTGGTATGATCTGTTCATGGAATGGCTGCTAACAGAAAGGTTGGGGATTTGAGTGCATCTAAAGGTGTCTTGAAAGCAACACTGGTGACCCACTTCTGAAAAGTCAGCCGTTGAAAACCCTATGGAGCACAGTTCTACTATGACACCAGTGGGGTCATCCTGAATCAGAGCTGATTTGATGGCACCAGTCATCATCTTTTCTTACATTAGTGATCACTGTCCCACCAAAACCAAACTAAGAAAAGCGTACGGGTTTAAAAGCTAACCTTTTGATAAAATGATGCAGCCTAGAGACAATACAGATTCCTTCATTTGGCAAAATAGCCTCTTTTGTAGCCAAGGAGGCTCCAAGAATTGTCCTCCGCCAAGAGCCAAAGAGGTCTAGTGAGACTGGAGTCAACCCAATCCTTAATTTCCATGCCTGAGTTCTGCTGCCAGCTAAAATTAAATGGCCATATCCACATTAATGCAGTGGCAAAGTAGAAACTCATCACACTGTCTTAAAACAGATATGTTTTTAAATAGTCAAAATGTTAGAGGGTTGGTTTCAGTAGTATCAGAGGCATTATTATGTAATTACGATGTAGTGTGTCTACAGAATCAGGGAATTTTAGAATTCATCTGCTCCAGCTTTAGTACTTAAAAGTCAGCATTTTCACAACTACAATCTTCTCTTAACTTCAAGCTATTATTTTCACTTCTAATTTTTTAATAAATTCTCTAATGAATAAATGCCTTAATTATCACAGCCATTATTATTCACAAGGCTAATGGAAAGGAGGTTGGCCAGCTGAACCACACAGTTTGGCAGGACAGAGGAAATACAGTAGCTCATTACAGTTGAACCAAAATGCTTTAAAAAACAAACAGCTCTGTTGTTTTACAGTTTTGGTGTTATGTAATTGTCACCATTTAAATTAAATAATAAGGAAAAATCCATAAGATATTAAAGATAAAATGCTTCAATAAAAATATTACAATGTACTGAGAATATTTTGGGATCTTTGAGAATATTATAATTATATTATAGTATAATTATAATGTATCATATTTATTTTATTTATTCATCAAATAAAATAATTTATAAATGATTTTTTCTGAAAACATTTTTTAGAACGTCAAGTTTTGGACTACACTAACCCATTATTGGAAGTGAATTCTGATTCATAGTGATCAGACAGTCTTTAAAATGAAAATAATTGGCTGTGAATTTGAGCATGAATTATTAATGTACTTACAGAGGTAGAAAATAGAGTGGAAAAGAAGAAAAGTAATTTTGTGGGAACAGAAACACCAAAGAAAGAGGGACATCCAAGGAGTCTTCTGCAAGGTTTGGTTTCATGAGTTGTCATCTATCATGCTCAGTAGACCAGCCGACAGTGACATCATCTGGTGGTCTGGCACAGAGGGTCAAGTGGATCCACATTTATGGCTTTGATATATCACTTAGTTGGTGATGTTGATCAAGTTATTTAGACACTTGAAGCCTGAGTTTTGCCATCAATAAGAAGTGGCAAAAGGTGATATAAATGAAGTCATTAGCATAGTGCATAGTGCATGTGTTGAAAGTGCTGGCTTTTCCTGCTGGTTAGAAACTGTGGTAAAGTGGAAAGAACTTGGATTTTAGAGTCAGACCTTACTACTTGTGACCTCACATTCTCAGTCTGCAAAACAGGAATTTTATCTGTCTTATACGGTTGCCTTGAAGATTATAAGGGAAAATGCACAGAATTATGAAAAAATAGACTTGTGCCTGGGACTCAGTAGGCATGTTGTACAACTACTCCTATCCTCCCACGATCAATAATATCATTCCAACAAAGGAAAAATGGTTATCTTTTCTCCCCATCAGAGTTTTGCTCGAATGTTCCCATTCACTTGTAAATGATTTGGCTTGGAGTTTAAAATTGGCAAATCATCACGATTTCCACATTTATATGCAAAGTAGTAGATAAAACCCATTGCCACTGAGTCAATTCTGGCTCACGGAGACCTGTAGGAAAGAGTAGAACTGTTCCATAAGGTTTTCAAGGAGTAGCTGGTGGATTCAAACTGCCAATCTTTTGCTTTGCAGTCGAGTTCTTAACCACTTAGCCACCAGGGATCCAAAAGAGTAGATTTGCCACTGGGAATGTCTGGCTCATGATTAACTAATTTAATGACGACGTTGTGCGTTGTTAGTGTTCGAAGTAATAACACTCAATTCCAAACCCAAGCCCCTACTTTTAGAACTAAAAGTGAAAATATGACAAAGTCAAGTTAACAAGAGGACCCAAATTGGAGCTTCATCGTTTCACATTGTAGTCTTCACCTTCAGTTATTCTGATCTGGAGTCATAACATTTTATTTAAGTGCCTCCACAGAGATGTTTAAGGATATTTCAAGAATATACTTAGCTTGTGTATGTGTGTGTATCTGTGTGTGTGTGTGTGTGTGTGAGTGTGTGAGTGAGACAGAGAGAGAGAGAGAGAGAGAGATATTTGAGTGAAAATAATCAAGTAGCTGTTTTCTACCTTTAAAACTAAGTTTTGTGGTAAATTTTATTTTCAGTAACATGTACTTTTGTAAACAAAAATTATCTGATGTTAATTTTTAAAAATAGACAGTGATGAATGCATTCAAATTAGAGTTTCTTCCTGTGTGTTTTCTTTCTTTACACAGACTTTCTATGTTGTAGCAGAACCAAGCCATACAAATATTTATCAAGGAAATATTATAGGCTATGGCAGTGAAGATGTTAAGTTATTATATATCAAGACAGCCTTGAATTAATTTGTGATTTAAAAAAATAAACAAAGAATATGTGTATATACTATGCTTCACTCTCTTTTCCAAACATGCACACGGCTGTTTGGATATATTTGGAGCTAGGCAGCTATTATTCCACTACTATTAATAACATCTCTAATTGTGTGGAAACTTCTCAAAGCATTATCTCGTGTTTTTCTTCTTACAAAACACTATAGATTTGTAGGATAATTTGCACTCAATTTACAGATGGCAAGATTAAAACAACCTCTCTCCAGACAATATATTATCCGCTGAAATACAAAATTTCAGAAAAAAGTTCTTTAGCCTATGATCTCTATCATTAAGATATCAGGAATTCACAAATTTGGCAAAAGTGGTTCCAAAGGAAGCCTTTAAAATTGCTTTTAGCAGTCTCCTTCTTTTTGTTAACTTTTTCTTACTTGGCACAATTACAGTTATTATAAATAATTTGACAAAACTGTGAGATTCTCTGGTTCACAGAGAAATTCTAGTCTGTAATCTAAATAAAATATGTAGAGAACTTACATATGCTGTTTTCATAATTCTAGTAAATGTCACGTATTTTCAAATTAGTGTCTATGAATGGAAAATCCTTTCCAAAAGATATAAAATAATCTGAGTCTGAATACACAATTTTATTTACATGTGTTTAAAATAATATATTTATTCTTCATTGCACATATTTTAAATATATACTGTTTTATATTTTCAAGGTCTAGCTATCTTTTAGTTATCTGAAATGTAAATTATTCTACTTTTTTCCTAGTAAGGATTTAACTTGAACATTGTGCACAGATGTTGGTATTATTATTTCTTAGCTGGTAAGTAGACAGAAAAGAGCCTGGGGGTGCATGGTTAAGCACTCACCTACTAACCAAAAGGTTGGATCTTCGAACCCACACGGTGGCTCTGAGGGAAAAAATTCCTTACTATATGATTCGATAAAGCTTACAGCCTAGAAAACTCTATGACGCAGTTCTACTCTGTCATGTGGGGTTTCTGTATGTTAACTAGAGGGCAGCTAATAACAACATGTACACAAAGTAAAGCAAAGCAGATTCGTTTCAAATTTGTCTGACTTCAAGTTCCATTCTGCCATGTTCTACAACTTCTCATTCAATTTTGGTTAATACTCTAACTTTAAGCCTCTCAGAATTTCTTTAATTCACTTGTACTCTTATCATTGCACAAGTGACTTATCCCAGCTACAATGTCGATATAATACAGTTCTAAACCCTGCTGGCATAGAGGTTAAGTGCTATGTCTGCTAACCAAAAGGTTGGCAGTTCAAATCCACCAGGCGCTCCTTGAAAACTCTATGGGGTGATTCTAGGTTTGCCATGAGTCAGAACTGACTTGATGGCAGTGGATTTTGGTTTGGTTTCCCTTCTTTATAGAAGACATTGCATTTAACAGCCAATGGTAATGATGGTCTCGGCAGGCTATGGAAAGCTAGTTCCAGAGAGAAATTATCATGCAAAGCCTGAGGTGAGAGGAGAGAGAAATCCCAAGATACCCCCAGTGTGAATCCTGGAAAACTGCAGAGAGGGAGGTTGTGTTTATGACCTCTGATTTTTGTATCAACCAGGTGAAACTTCAAGATTTAATACTAAATCAATAGTCCTCTGAGTGACAAGGTCTGCAAAAGACAAACTCTGGTCAAATAAATAGAAAGTGTCATGGTGTTTAAACATCTCTTATTAAATTTGAAAAATGCATGCTGGAATTTTGACGATTCTGGACCAATGATCCGTAGAAAATTAGAGCTGCTAGATTGCTGGATATAGAGGAACTTGTAACTATTCAATTCTACTTCCCAAAGATGGTGAGAGCATGGAGGCACCTGTCTCAGCCATACCAATGGAAATTATCTGAGTAAACATGGCCAAAGATTTAGGACTGTCAAACATTACATTTACCGTATTTTAAATTATGCTGCTGTCATAATGTATTTGTAGTTGTCATAAACAGGCATTGTATTTAGGGAATGTGCTCTCAGATTCTTGACTGAAATATAGAAGAGAGGTGTAGAAAGCTAGTGAACTGGATATGATCCATAATGTTCACATTTATCTTGAATGTCACAATACTGTTTTCTCTTTCTATGTGGACCTTGTTTTCTCCTTGTTTGTACATGATAAAATTATAGAATTTTTCTAATGATTGTTGTAAGCAATCGCCTGCTTTACTGTGTCATTTTCCAGATGAGAAAATTGAAGCCTAAAGGAGTTCCTTTGCACATGTTAACAATATCAAGACCTTGACCTTCCAATTCGAATTACAGGAATTCATGTCATTTATGAAAAAAGGCAACATATGACCCTTCTCTGAACTCAGGGGGTACAGGAAAAAGAAAATCACATTCAGCTCCAAAAATTTAATTCTAAGAGCCTTTATGTAAGTTGAATGGTGGCTTGAAGATACATTTGATAAACTGAATATAAACATTGTTACGATTATTTCTTCAAAAGTTTTTCTTTAAAAAATGTTTGTAAACTCATGTTACAATGAGGAATTAGATTCAAAAAATAAGACTCACCAATAAATAAAAAAGTATTAAATTAGAATAAAAATACTTCAATTATTAAATTTTAACATTGGAATAATATTTTCTAATATATTAAAGATAATTTAAGGTATAGTGACTTGATAGGATACAGTACAGTTTCTTACTCAAATTGTTTCAATTGACATTTTTCCATAATTTAACCTCATCCATTTTTATGGACCAATTAAGTTATTTGCATTGTTGATATGCCAGTTTCCCATACTTTGCATTCATACAGAAAAATGTGCTAGGTAAAATAGTGAATAAGCATTATTATTGTTATTATTAAGTTTGTTATTCTTATTAGGGATGATATAACTCTTTGCACATTCTATCAAGATGCCCTGATAGTACTCCGATATAACTCTAATTTTTTTTGCACATTCTGTCAAGATGCCCTGATAGTACTCCTTTGTGCCTTTAGAAAGTCCTTCTAAGCCAGTTATCAAGAATGGAATTATAACGAGGGGTTTTCTGAAAATGCTTATGTGTGCCTAAAAAAGGGACCTCTGAAATGCACTCAAAGTCACAGGCCAGGGAAAGGATTGCTGTATACTAAATCCAATAATGGCACAAGCATTGCTATCTAAATTCAGCATAAAAATCACAGGCTGAGCAAATAAAAACTAGTGCAGAATCTTAGGCCTACCTTTGGACAGTTTTCTTGAATTTTTAGAAACAAGAGTGAAAATATTTTAGTTAAAAAGAGTTTAGCAGACATTCCTTTACCCTTAAAGCTTCATACATGCTGTGTTTAACGTAATATACTCATTCTTAATTTTATGTATATTTTAACTCTAACTATCCTATTTCATTTATTTAGAATATAAGTTATTATATATTTTTTTCTAGTGAGATCTAACAGGGAAACATTGTGCATAGCTGTAGGCATTGTTTTTTCCACTTCAGAAATTTCAACACTGAGGTCATAAAACTTCACTTCTAATTTCTAACATTAAGTATCATGTCTGTGAGCATATTTCCTTGAAAGAGAAGAAATTTAAAAAAATAAATAAATCATTTCTCTTTCTAAAATAAAACCTCCAGAAAGTCTAAATGAGGTCTCAGAAGAATATCTGAGGTCTTCTTTCTTTCCTATCGTGGAACGAGAGAATCTTAGTTGTCCAGACTGGATGGAAAGAGAGCACTATAATTCAATTCTCCAATGAATTTAAAAATATACAAAGAGCTTTCTGTTAAATTTTTTAAAACAAGCTCTTATACAACAAAATTGCATGCCACAGAAGCGAATTAATAAAAGATTAGAGACAAAGTAACTAAATTAGAGAAAGTACATACCCAGTTAGCTTCTTTTCAACGATTAACCAAAGTATTCTTAATACAGTGTTTTTTACTTTCTTTCATTCTGGTAATTTTTTTTAAAAAACATTTCGTAGAACCCAAATTCTTAAGCTTGCATAGTTAACCTCTACTACAGGAAGAACATGTACTGTTACCTTATGGAGAGATGGACACAAAACTTTCCCTCTATCACTCAGGCCATCTCTGAGCTATTTGCTCTTTGAAATAACAGAAAGAAGAAATTACCTGACACACAGAGATAATACCTGTCCTGGACTGAGAACTCTATTTCGATAAACTCGTACAGATTCTGGGAGAGTGGCTTAAATAGTTTCTTCTCCAAGTCCTCTTTCACCAATGATGACATTGCCTTGAGTCCGGCTTGGCTGGATATCTTGGCTCAAGTTCGATCTCTCTCTCTCCGTTTGCTCACTGGATTTCCTGTTTGGGCTTGCTGCTTCTTGGTGAGTCCTGCCCACCTCACAGCCCTGTCTCGTAACTTCTGATTCCAGAGGAGGACGCTCAGAGAGATCAGACCCCTGGCGGTGGTGTCAGCCTAGTGGCAGCCGCCGCCGTCGCCGAAACAGCCGCCGCACTAGCCCCACCGTCCCCGCTCAGCATCCAGCCTCAAGCAAGCTGCTCTCGGGAGCTCTCCGACGCCTTGCGGGTGGGAGATCGTATTTATGAACACCAGCAGATACACTTGTGAAGTCCCTGGGTAATTCCAGCCTAGTAGCCTTTATCCTTTTCACATAATTATGCAGAGAAAGACCACTACTTCAGCTGGAGTTCGTGGTATAAATCAGCTATCTGACACTATTGATTGGGATCATCTTCCATTAAGAACTTGCTATCACTGGCAAGAGAAAAAGCATCTGGGCTGGCTACTGACACTTCCCAAGTCTCTTTCCCTACCTTCTTTTTCCTCCTGTAATGCATTCAAACCTTTGCTTCTCTCAGAGTCTACAGCAATTCCTGGGTCCAAGTCATTTTTTTAAAAAGAGAAGATACTATTTACAAAACAAAGAAAAAACAACAAACAAGCCCTGTTAAGAGATCAGCTGCTAACCAAAAGGCTGGCAGTTGGAATCTACCAGTTGCTCCTTGGAAAAGACCTGAGGCAGTTCTACTCTGCTTTATAGGGTTGCTATTGAGCTGGAATCTGCTTATCAGGCAGTGGGTTTGGTTTTTGGTTACTGACAAGGGTAAAGTGTTATCTGTGTTCCTTGGGAGGGTCACTTTTCTATCCTCAAGGAACTCAGTCTAATAGTGATGAGGGTACCAAGTTATTATCATCAATACTTAAAAGTAATATTAGCCAGAAAAGAAAAAGGAACAAAGAACAAAAACCAAATCCACTGACATCAAGTCAATTCCAACTCACAGTCAACCTGTAGGACAGAATAGAATTGCTCCATAGGGTATCCATAGGCGACCTAGTGGATTTGAACTGCCAACCTTTTTGTTAGCAGATGTGATACTTAACCACTGTTCTCCCAGGGTTTCCAAACAAAGGATAGAAAAGATATTTATGCCTGACAGGCATCAGAGAAAGTGGCTGGGCTTGAAGAATGAGACAGGAGCATAAAGATGGTGGAGGAGGAATAGATTCCATGGAAGGAACAGCATGGGCCAAATCCCTGAGTCCATAAAAGCACAGAGAATATTTGGAAGGACAGGAAACAGTCCCGTTTCCCTGACAGTTTATGCTCGTCTATTAACCTATAGGTTGGTGGTGTTTGAACTGACCCAGTGGTACCATAGAAGAAAGGCCTGGTGATTTGCTTTCATAAACATAGCAGGCAAGAAAACTCCGTAGGGCAATTCTCTTCTGTAACATACGGTATTGTGGTATTGTCATGAGCTGAAATTGACTTGATGACAATGGGTTTGTTCCAGTTTGGTAAGGTATGTGAAGACAGAAGAAAAGACTTGGGAAGACAGATTGGGGCTTGATCATGAGAGGCCTTGAATTCTAGGTTAATCCTGTGAACTTTATCCTTTAGGAGCCGATAGTCAAAGAACTTTTTTTAAGCGTTAATTCATTAATTTGATAAATATTTATCAAGAGCTGGCATGTGCCAGGCTCTGTTTTAGGCACTGGGGTTATGGCAATGAAAAAAACAGGCCAAATCTTTATCCTCATGGAGTTCAGTAGGGTAGATGAACAATAAAGAAATACACAAAGCAGTGGTACATCCAGGTACACTCAGCTGCAATTAATAGAAGGTATGACCTGTGGTTTGGCTAGCAAAGACTTCAGAATGATCTCACATGACAAGCAGTCTGCAGGCAGGTGGTCACCAGGTTAGTTCAGGGTGCACAGATAAGGGTCCCAAAAGCTTCCTATTGTTCTGCTTTGCTGTTCTCAGATATTGGCACCTTCTTCTCAGGCTCATCTAGTTGAGCTCCAAAAACTAGGAAGAAAGCTTGGGAGTAGGGTTCTTGGTTTCTCTTTATATCAGGAAGCAAAATCTTTTCCAGAAACCTGCCAACAGACTTCTGTTTACACTCAGTGGTCAAAAATGGGTGACAAGGCCATCTCCAGGAAAATAAGCATTTATCATTCTTAGCTCCTGTCACGGGTGGTAAGAGAAGTCCCTGGGTGGTGACAATGGTTAACTCATTCAGCTACTAAACATTGCTTCCTCATAGCCAAATTGTGATTCTGCTCTGCAAATTTATTTTCTGGAATGCTATAGAACTGTCAGTGTAGATGAAGAGAGAGTTAGCCAAAAAAAAAAAAAGGATTTTGTTTTTTTTTTCTGGAGAGATTTACTTTTACTTTTTAAACTCCACCATCTCCCAAATTATTTTCTGGAGGTAATTCCATTTGATTTTAACATTCCTTGTTTCACGAATGAGGCACAGCTAGTCCATCATCTTGGGTAAAGAAAAGAAGCTGATGTCACAAAGGAAACACGTGTCCATTTATGTGATTCAGAGTGCATTCTACAGACAGAACTGCACTGCTTATTGGAACTGTGTTTTAGTTATCTAGTATTGCTATTATAGGACACCACCACTGGATAGCTTTAACAGAGAGAAACTTATTCTCTCATAATCTATTGGGCTAGAAGTCAAATTCAGGGTACTAGCTCCAGGGGAAAGCTTTCTCTCCCCCTCAGCTCTGGGAGGTGATCCTTGTCATCAATCTTACCCTGGTCTAGGAATTTCTCGTGCACAGGGACCTGGGGTCCAAAGGAGTGCTGGTGGTGCAATGGTTAAGAGCTCAGGTGCTAACTGAAACGCCAGCAATCTGGATGGATTGGAAACCCTATGGGGCAGTTCTATTCTGTCCTACAGGGTCACTATGAGTGGGATTCACTCACTGGCAATGGGTATAGTCCTTTTTCTGTTTATATGACCCAAACCAAAAATCCATTGCTTTCAAGCTAATTCTGACTCAGTGTGACACTATAGGACAAAATAGAACTGCCCCATAAGGTTCCCAAAAGCCTGTAATCTTTATGAGGCAGATTGTCTCATCTTTCTCCTTTGGAGTGACTGCTGGATTCTTACCATTCAACTTTCTTGCGTTCTTTTTTTCTTTTCTTTAATATTTGTATTGTCTGTCTTTTTTTTCCCCTCTAAATTGTGCTTTAAGGTAAAGTTTACAGTTCAAGCCAGTATCTTAAAAAATTATACACATATGTTTAGGTGATCCCAGTTGCTCTGCCTGCAATGTGACAGCTCACTGCTCCTCTCTGTGCTGGATTTCCCATGTCCATCCAACCAGCTCCTGTCCCTTTTGCCTTTTCATCTAGGCTTTTGAAAGGAGCGGTGATCTTTCTATTCACAGCTGTTCAAGTAACCACTGCACTGCTAGAGCTCCTTTTATGATTGTAAACCAGGTTGAAAAAGACCAGTTCTGTTGTATTTCTTAAATTTTTATTTGTGGGACAATGTGGATTCAAACTGCTGGCCTTTTGGTTTGCAGCTCACACAATTCAAGAAGACAATGTTGTTATCAAAATATTTTGTTTTCTATTATATACCAGTTTTATTACTGTGTCATATCCTAATTCTACTTAATCTAGGAAACAGTTGTTCTTCAATAAAACTCTTTCCTTGATTATTCTAGTTTAGGAATATTGTGCGTGTATATGCATGTGTGTGCGTGTATTTCCGTGTGCACATGTGTGTGCATGTGCTCGGGTTATTTCATGAGGTAGTTTCCTCCACGTGTTACAGATACTCCACAGAATTCCGTAACTCTAACTCCTTCAAAAATTTTAGAAAAATACAGCTGTTTTCTTTTTGTGACTGCTGTTCCCTGATGTTCCAGCATTCTCTGATGAGACTCTGATGAGATGTCTGGTGTCTCAGACTTCAGTTTCATCACTGATAATGCAGAATGTGTCATGATATGAAGGCTAAAGTGATTTGCAGCCTGCGCCAGAGTCCCCATTAGGAAAGAGTATCTCTGACTCAGATAGACATAGAGCACATCGCTTGCTTGGGGTGTTCTGGTTTCATTTTAAAACATGATTTGCAGAGATAATTTTCCTTAAAAAGGAAAGAGAAATTCTGAAAGAGTTTCTATGACTAAATACCCCACATATTGATTTCTAGGAAAGTTTTATAACCTTTTCATACAATTTTATAACTGTCTTTCATTTTACAATATAAAGAAAGGTTTGGGTTTTAATGCTGAAAGCTGTAGAACAGCACAAGTGACAAGTTTGTGTGTGTGTGTGTATACAGTTCCACAGAGGACATGATTTATATTCCTAAAGAGTCTTCTTCAATGTCATAAGGTAATCAAAATAATCAAGTTATTTCCATAGAATGCCTACTTTTGTGGGTGCTAAAAGATGTATAGCAATTAGATGTTTTCAAACAAGATTATCTAATTTTGGAGATGAGGGGATTTCATATTGGTTAACGGAGTTACGTTGCTTGACACCCAACAGCAGTGATCACTTCGTGGTAACAGCTAACCACTATATAGTGCTCACTACTAACTAGATGCTGTTCTAACAGCTTTATAGATGTTAGCTTATTTACTCTTGTAGGGTTAAGTGCTATGTCTGCTAACCAAAAAGGCTGGCAGTTCAAATCTGCTAGGTTCCCCTTGGAAACTCTATGGGGCAGTTCTACTCCATCTATAGGGTTACTCTGAGTTGGAATGGACTCTCTAGCAGTGGATTTGGTTTTAGTTTTTACAGTGTCAGTGTTATTCAAATTTCACAGGTGATAACATCTAGGCACAAGTTATTAGTCCTTTCTGCCGTGTCACAGTGAGATGGTATTACAGGAGTTCCTAGGTGGCACAAAAGGTTTAGCACTCGACCACTAGCTCGCTCGCAGAAGACTTAGAAGGCAAACTGGGATATCTACTACCAAAGGGTAACAGACTTGAAAACGCTATGGAGCTCTTCTGGTGTACACACACAGGGTAACTGTGATTTCAGCTCAATGTCAACGATGACTAATAACAGCTTTGTGGCATAATTTGTGTTGTTATCCACCATGTCATATTGCTTTGCTCTAATTTTCTTGTCCTAAGCTTAGACTTTGTAGCTGCTCTTTTGCAGCTGCTACTTTAGGACTTACAAAGTCCTTATTTATTTATTTTTAACTCTGGTTAAGAGAAGGTGGAGAGGGGAGAAGGGTGGTTAAATTGTATGGTTAACTACCTTTTATAGTTCTGCATATGTTAAAATGTCCTTGTTTGTCATGGATTGAGTTGTGACTTCCAAAAATATGTGCCAACTTGACCAGGCCGTGATTCCCAGTACTGTGTGATTGTCCATTGTTTTGTCGTCTGATGTGATTTTCCTATGCATTGCAAATCCCTCCTCTATGATATTAAAGAGGCAGGACTCCATCTACAAAATTAGGTTGTGTCTAAGTCAGTCTTTTTTGAGACACAAAAGAGAGAAGCAGGCAGAAAGATAAAACTTGCTGCTGTTGAGTAGATTCTGACTCACAACGACCCTGTGGGACAGAGTAGAGTTGTCTCGTAGACCTTCCAAGGAGTGACTGGTGGGTTCAAACTACTGACGTTTTTGGTTAGCAGCTGAATGCTTACCCACTGTATTATTGTGACTCCAGCAGAGAGACACAGGGACCCTCATACCACCAAGAAAGCAGCACTGGAAACAGAGCACATCTTTGGACCCCAGGTCCCTGAACCTGAGAAATTCCTAGACCAGGGGAAGATTGATGACAAGCACCATTTGACAGAGGTAACAGAGAGAGAAAGTCTTTCCTTGGAACTAGTTCTCTATGTTTGGACTTTTAGCCTAACAGATTGTGAGAGAATAAATTTGTTTTTGTTAAAGCTATCCACTGGTGATATTCTGTTATAGCAATAATAGATAACTATGACACAGTTCAAATAATCAGTGTATTTCTGTCTCCAGAATAGACTCTGGATGGTATAAATGGACATTTGTTTCCTCTGAGAAAATACAGGGATTCTGAAAGAATGATGATTTCATTCTTCTTACTGGATCAAGAGCTGTAAGGACAAGGTGAGCGAGAGCTGCTTGAAGCCATTTTGCCAATCAAATCACAAGGAGCCCACTTTCAGTTAAAACAAAAAAGGAATGGAGTCATCATGCACAGAGAAATATACAGATGTGAGAGACAGAGGGAGAGGGAGAGAATTCTTTATCTCTTAAAAGCCAAGTGCTGTGGAGTCGGAAGTGTATTTTATTTAACTCATGAAAATTGTAAATTTTATTTTTTATTATTGTGCTTTAGATGAACATTTACAAAACAAACTAGGTTCTTATTTAACAATTAGTACACATGTCACTTTGTGACACTGGCTACCAACCCTATGGCATGGTAACAATCTCCCTTCTTGACCACGGGTTCCTTATTACCAGCTTTCTTGTCCCCTCCCCTCTTTTAGTTCTTGCCCCTGGGCTGGTGTGCCCTTTTAGTCTCTTCTTGTTTTATGGGCATGTCTAATCTTTTGTTGAAGGGTTAACCTCAGGGATGACTTCATTATTGAGCTAGAAGAGTGTCCAAGGGCCACACTTCTTGGGTTTCTCCAGTGTCTGTTAGGCCGGTAAGTCTAGTCTCTTTTTGAGTTAGAATTTTGTTCCAAATTTTTTTCCAGCTCTGCCTGGGACCCTCTGTTGTGATCCCTGTCAGAGCAGTCAGTGGTGGTAGGTGGGCACCATCTAGTTGTGCTGGACTCAGTCTGGTGGAGGCTGTAGTAGTTGTGGTCCATTAAACCTTTGGACTAATCTTTGTGTTGTATCTTTAATTTTCTTCATTCTTATTTCTCCAGATGGGGTGGGACCAGCAGAGTATCTTAGAAGGCCACACACAGGCTTTTAAGATCTTAGACACTACTCACGAAAGTAGAGCATAGAGCATTTTCTTTATAAACTATGTTAAGCTAGTTGAGCTAGATGTTCCCTGAGATCATCATCCCTAGAGCCCTAAGCCCAGCGATATGGTCCCTCAGGGAGTTTGGATGTGTCTGTGGAGCTTCTGTAACTTTGCCTTGGCAGACTGTGTTGGCTTCCCCAGCATTGTGTACTGTCTTACCCCTTACCAAAGTTACCACTTATCTGTTGTCTAACCCTGGTGGTGTAATGGTTAAATTCTACATTTACTGACTGACTGTTGGCAGTTTGAATCCATCAGGTGCTCCTTGGAAACTATAGAGCAGTTCTACTCTGTCTTATAGGGCCTCTATGAGTCAGAACTGATTCAGCGGCAGTGAGTATTTAGTGTTTTTGTGTCTCCAGGGCTCCATTCCCTTGTAATCATCTAAGATTGTTCCTTTTTTTGTGTAAACCTTTTCATGAATTTTTTTTTAGTATCCATCTCATACAGCATTTGTCCTTTTGTGATTGACTTATTTCACTCAGTGTAATGCCCTCCAGATTCATCCATGTTGTGAGATGCTTGCAAATTTGCCAGTTTTTCTTTAATGTTGTTTAATACTCCATTGTCTGAATATACCATAGTTTGTATATTCATTCATCTGTTGATGGGCATCTAGGTTGTTTCCATCTTTTTGCTCTTGTGACCAATGATGCAATAAATATGAGTGTGAGTAAGTCTCTTCTTGTGAAGGCTTTTTTCCCCTCCTCTATGATATGTTCCAAGGAGTGGGATTGCTGCATCATATGCTATTTCTATTTCTAGATTTCTGAAGAAGTGCCGTATCATTTTCCAAAATGGAAATTATGCATTCCTGCCATCAATGCATAAGAGTTCTAATCTCCCCACAGACATTCTGATGTTTGTTATTCTGTTTTTTCTTTCTTTTTTTTTTTTAATTTATGCCAGTAATGCTTGGGTGAGATGGTATCACATTGTGGTTTTGATTTGCATTTCTCTAAGGGGTAATGATCACAAGCATTTCTTCATATGGCTGCTAGCTTCTTGACTGTCTTCTTTGGTGAAGTGTCTGTTCATTTCCTTAGCCAACTTTTTAATTGGATTTTTTTTGTTGTTGTGGAGATGCTAGATTTTCCTGCAGATCTGGGAGATTAGAATTTGTCTGATTTGTCATAGCCAAGAATTTGTTCCCAGTCTGCAGATTCCCTTTTTACTCTTTTGGTGAAGTTTTTTGATGAGCACAATTGTTTAATTTTTAGAAGATTCCAGTTCTAGCTTATCTTCTAGAGTTTGTATGCTGTTAGTTATGGTTTGTAGCCTGTTAATGCTATGTATTAGGTCCTCTGAGATTGATCCTATATTTTCTTTGATGATCTTTACTGTTTTGGGTTTTACATTTAGGTCTTTGATCCATTTTGAGTTAGTTTTGTGTATGGTATAAGGTATGGGTCTTGTTTCATTTTTTTTGTGGATGAACTTCTGGTTATGCCAGCTCCACTTGTTAAAAAGGCTATCTTTTCCCCATCTGATGGGCTTTGGTACCTTGTTGAAGATCAGGCGACTATAGGTGGAAGGATTTACACTTAGGATTCTGAGTTCTGTTCCACTGGTCAACGTACCTCTTCTAGTTTGACTATTGTAGCTGAGATCAGGTGTGTGAGTCTTTCTACTATATTCTTCTTCTTTAAAAATGTTTTTCTTATTCAGGGTAACTTCTTTTGCATATAAAGTGAGTGATTAGGTATTGGCACTTGGATTGGAACTGTACTGTATTTGTAGATTACTTTCAATAGAACTGACATTTTCACAATGCTGAGTCTAGCTATCCATCAGGATAATATGTTTTCCATTTATGTAGATCTCGTGGTTTCTTGCAGTAGTGTCTCAAAGTTTTCTTTGTGTAGTTCTTTTGCAATCCCAGTGAGATTTATTCTGAAGTATTTTAATATTTTAGGGGCCATTGCAAGTGATATTGTTTTCCTGATTTCTGTTTCTTATTCTCTTTATTAGTGTATAGAAATGCAGCTGATTTTTGTATATTTATCTTGTATCCTGCTGCTCTGTGGAGTCTATTAGTTTCAACAGTTTTCTCCTGGACTCCTTTGGGCTTTCTGTATATAGTATCATGTCACCTGCAAATTGGAACTGTTTTACTTCTTTGTTACCAGTTTGGATGCCCTTCATTTCTTTTTCCTGCCTTATTGTTCTAGCTAGGACTTCTAGCACACTGTTAAATAGGAATGGTGATAAAGGGCACCCCTACCTTGTTCTAGCTACTTTTCTGTTTCTCAAGAGGAATGTTTCTGAGAGGAGAGAATTTCAATGACATCACTTGACCTCTTGGACTGAAGCAAGCCTAAGATATTTCTCTGCTCAAATGAACAAAAAACTCTCTTTCTCCCCCTTAGGCAAACTTGAATTGTATTTCTGTTTCTTGAAATGGAAAGGATATTAATTATTATGTAATGCAACTTATCCACGAAAGAAGTAACCATTCTTACTTATGGGAACTTAATTTTTTTATTTTTATTTTTGATAATCTCTCTCTCTCTCTTTTTTTTTTTTTAACCAAACCCACTGCCATCTTGTCAATTCTGACTCAGAGCCATTGTATAGGTCACAGTACAACTGCCCCATAGATTTTCCAAGGAGTGCCTGGCAGATTTGAACTGCTGACCTTTTGGTTAGCAGATGTAGCATTTCACCACTCTGCCACCAGGGTCTCCTTACTTTTTCTTAAAGGATCACTTATTTTTTCAACTTTTATTCACAATTCACTGAAGGCAATGCCTGTGCCATCAGCCTGCTGATGTTAGCCTTTCCACACCTGGGATACAGACTTCATTGAGAGAAGGTTGGTGTGGAGTGTGATAGTATCCACCAAAAAGGTGGTAACAGTGTCTAGGAAATCAGAGACTTCCCTGAGAAGGTGACTACTAAATTGATACCTGAACAGTCTGTTAAAACTCTCTGGGCACCAAAGAGATACGTTAACGCGATCGTTCAAAGAACACTGAATCTCAACTTACTACTTACACAGATTTACAGTGGATGTCAGGGATAGCAAGCTGAATAAACTCTCTGATTATAAGGAGACAACATTAAGAAAGTTTTTCAGTTTTTCCTAGTTCTAACTAATCTGAAGGCCCTTGAAATCAGAGGCCATGCCTCCCTTAACCACCATTTGTCCTCAGGGGTAGCTTTCAGTACTGCTCCCTGCCCCCTCCCCCACCCCCAGTGGATTTCCAAGCAATTCCAAGCATTTCCAGTACTTCTAACACTGCTAGAATTGATTCGTTCCGTCTAATTTCTCCAACTGCACTCCAATTCAGACTCTTAATGACATCTGACCAGGCTCACTTTTCTGGTCACTCTCCCTTCCTTCTTCTTCTTGAGGTCTTTGGTCATGCTCAGTGTCTTCGCCTGCTAATGGTGCCAGAAGAAAAATTTATTTTCTCACAGTTCAAGAGGCTAGAAGTTCAAATTCAGCACATTAGCTTTCTTTGCCTTGTTCAGTTTGGGTAGCTGCTGGCAATCTTTGCTTGTAGATGCGTCTGCCTCTATTGTCATGTGGCTTGTGGCTTCCTCTTAAGTGTCTTTGTGTCTGTACTCTCCTTTGTAAGACACCACTCAAGTTTAAGATGAACTTGGTGTGGCATTATTAACATAACAAAAGAAAAATCCAATTTTCAAACTGGGTGACATTCATAGAAAGGTACAAGGGTTAGGACTACAAATCTTTTTGGGAGACTCAGTTCAATTCTTAACAGCCAGTTCAAAGAACCAGTTTCAGAAAACCTCTACTGGCACCCCACAATGAGGTATAGTTTCTGTTTCTTTGTCAACTGATATGTTTCAACCTCTGATTGCACCCTTTGCCTCCTTTTCTAGTTACACGTGTTCTTCTCTTATTTTCCAACTAAACAATAAGTTCACTGAGGGATGGAAATGTATCTTAGCCATCTCTGTATTCTTAACTTTTGGCACACTGCCTGGTTGATGGTGTACCATAACTGTCTGTTTAATGAATAGGCATAAATACTAGAGAATAATACTTTTGGAAACGCTGGTGGTGTAGTGGGTTAAGTGCTACGTCTGCTAACCGAAAGGTCAGCCGTTCAAATCCACCAGGTGCTCCTTGGAATCTCTATAGGGCACTTCTACTCTAAGGTCACTGTGAGATGGACCCAACTGAACAACAGTGGTTCTGGGTAGAATAATACTTTAACTTTACCACAGACACACACAAACATACTAGATGATAAGCCCCTTGAGGGCAGGGACTGTATTTTACTTCTTTGTATATCCTGGAATATGTGCTATGAAACCTTGCCTGTAAATGTTGTTTTTGTGAGGTGCTGTCATGAATTGTGTTGCCCCCAAATATCTGCTAACTTAGTTAGGTCATGATTCCCAGTATTTTCTAGTTGGCCTGTTTTTTGTGATTTTCCTGTTGGTTACAAGTCATAATGTCTGCCTGTGGTTAAAGAGGATTAGGGCGACAGGTAACACCTTTGCTCAGGCCACACCTCTGATTCAACACAAAGGGAGTTTCCCTGGTGTGTGGCCTGCATCATCTTTTATCTTACAAGAGATAAAAGGAAAGGGAGCAAGCAAGCAGAGAGCTAGGGACCTCATGCCATCAAGCAAGTAGTTTTGGGAACAGAGCTTGTCCTTTGGACCTGAGGTTCCTGTGCAGAGTAGGGCTGGGGAAGACTGATGAGAAGGCCAAGAGGACGGAAAAGCCTTTCCCTGAAGCTGATTCCCTGAGTTTAGACTTGTAGACTACTAGACTGTATAACAATAAATTTCTCTTGGTTAAAGACATCTGCTTGTGTTATTTCTGTTACGGCAGCATTAGATATCTAACACAAGTATCTTGGAATTAGCTTCAATTTATGATGACCTTGCATGTAACAAAATTAAGCATTGCATGGTCCTGTGCCGCCCTCACAGTTGTTGCCATGTTGAAGACATTATTACAGCCGGTGTGTCAACTCATCCCGCTGAGGATCTCCCTCTGTTCCTCTGATTCTGTTGTACCAAGCATGATATCCTCAGTGATTTGTTCCTCTTGATGCCATGTCCAAAGTACGTGAGACGAACTCTTGTCATGCTTGCTTCCAAAAGACATTCTGACTGATCTTCCTCCAGGACAAATCTGTTTTGTTTTTAGGGTTTGCCATGGTATATTCAATAGTTTTAGCCAACACTACAATTTGAAAGCATAATTTTTTCTTTAATCTTCTTTTTTTTATTGTTCAGCTTCTGTATACATATAAGATGATAGAAAAGAGCATGGTTTGGGTTCGGTGCACTGTCATGGATTGAATTGTGTTCTCCCCAAAATCTGCGCAGCAATTTAGCTAGGCCTGGATTCCTGGCATTGTGTGATGTTCCTTCATGTTGGGATTCCTGCCTCTGTAATGTTAAAGAGGGTAGACGGGCTGCAGGATTGGTTGGTAGGGCAGGATTTAATGTGTGGGATTGTATTTCATTTGGGCAGCCTCTTTGGATATAAAAGAAAGGGAGGCAAACTGAGATTTGGGAACCTCCTGCCACCAAGAAAGCCACATTGAGAGCAGAGCACTGTCCTTCGGACATGAAGTTCTTGCACCAGGATGCTTTCATACTGAATTTGGACTGTTAGCCTACTGGAGTGTGATAATTTCTCTATTGAATTTGGATTTGTAGCTTATTGGACTGTGCCAAACAAAATTTCTCTTTTTAAAGCCATCCACTTACAGTATTTATGTTAAAGCAGTAGTACTCATAGATAACTAAGACATGTACCTAACTCTTCAAAGTGTCATCCTTGCTTGTTAACAGCTTAAAGAAGTCTTTTATCAAGGGTTTATCCAAACAGTACCTCATTTGCTTTCTTGATGGCTGCTTCTATGGGCATTGATTGTTGATTGAAGAAAAATGAAATCCTTGATAACTTTAATTTCTTCCTCATCTATCATGATATTGCTAACTGGTCTACCTGTGAGGATTTTTGTTTTCCTTATGTTCAGATGTAATCCATACTGAAGACTGGAGTCCCTTGATTGCCTCAGTAAATGTGTCAGATCCATAGATTATAGATAATGAGAAAGTGTTTAGTGAATTGAGTAAGCCAGCAAGACAGGCAGAATTAGTAGTATTAATAACCGCATTTGATAGACATAGAAACTGAGGCTCAGAGAAGATGATTCTTTTCCCTAGGTCACTGAGTTAGAATGAAATAATATAGCTGCGGTTAGAACCCACTTTGCTACCTGCTTCAAAGTACTTTCATCACTGTAATGTCTAACATATCCAAGTTGTTCCTATGTGCTAGGAAGATCAAGATGTCATCGAAAAGTCTCTCACAGAGAAAGATCTTACTATTATATATATATATATATATACACGCATTGCATATATATATATATATATACAATGCTTTCAATTTTCATCAGACTAGAAATGTATCTTGACCTTTATTGACAACAGATGCTTGGATATGTCTCTGATATTGATTTAAGAAAAGGTGAAGATTTAGAACATTCTTGAAGCATCTGATGAAGAATTTGCAGATATGAGGAAATTTGCATTATTTTCTTGAGAATGACACATTGTAAGTTGAGCTCAACTTCTTTGTCTTCCCAGAATGTTTGCTAGCTGGGTTTATTTCAATGCTTACCCTACCCTCCAACTTGGCAATGTCTCATGAGCTATTGATCAATTATTAAACTTTGATGCAAACACAAGTGCCAGGATGAACCAAAAGACAGAGATGCAACAGTTATTTTGATAGAGAAAATTTACCAGGAAAAATTATTAACTAAGTTTAAGGAATTGTTGACTGAAAAGCTAAATGAACTCTGTAACAGAAAGTAGCAACCATCACCTTGGACTAGGGAAACAAGAAAGAAAGAAGTTGAGATTGTTAAAATATAGAAACAGAGGAGTTGCCCCGTGGAGCTGAAACTCAGTAATCCGAGGAGAGGTCTCTGTTCGGCAGGTTTCTGGTTTGGAAGAGGGTGCCTAAGGACTGGGCTGCCGACCACCTAGGAGGGTCCTTCAGAGGACAGCTGTTGGAAACTCTAACAAGGGTGTGATGAGGCTGGGTCTACCAGTGCTGGAGAAACTGTAAGCAAGATTCAGTTGCTGCTAATAGGAAGGAATTTCCCCCCATAGGGTAGAAAGATATTGCTAGGGTGGCTCTCAGTGGAATACAAAACTAAAGAAAAGCAAGAAGCCCACAGGAAACAGACAGAAAGGAGCAATTCCCTTCCTTTTCTTCCTGCCTTACAAATCTCCCACAGTGCTCCCACTGGCAAATCTGATAAGGGGTCAGTTGGCACAGCTAAATTGGGTTTGCAGAGTCCCAGCCACACATTACAAAAGCCTGGTGTAGAAGGATGAGTTTAAAGCTTAGAGACAATAGCTTAGTAACTGCCACAGATGGAGATTTTGTTGTGCCTTCCATATGCCGGGAGTGGAGGGGTGGTGGGGTGGGGAGTCGGGGGGAGTTGGGGGAGGTGGTGGGGGATAGGGTGACGGTGGTGGTTCTGCAGCTTGTCTGACAGGCAGTGTCACAGTGGTTAAGAGGTTAGATTCTAGAGTCAGTTTGACTGTACCTGAATGCCAGCTTTGCCCCTTTCTACCTGAGTGACTTCAGACAAGTTACTGAATCTCTCAGGCTTATCAGTGCTTCCCCACCTCAGTTTCCTATCAATTTCCATATCTGTAAAACATGCATAATAACACTGACTACCTCATAGGTCTGTGATGGGGAGCAACATCAGAATTCTCTCCTTCAGTGTGGGAGATCAGTTCCCTGCCAGTGCATCTTTGCAGTGCAGGAAACTGCACCAGACACTTGCAAGTTGCTATGATGCTGAACAGAGTTCTGCAGAGCTTCCAGGCTAAGGTATTTATTGTCTTAGTCATTTAATGCTGCTTTAACAGGAAATACCACAAGTAGATAGCTTTAAAAAGAGACATTTTATTTGTACAATCCAGTAAACTAAAATCCCAAATCCAGGGTGTCAGCTCCAGGGGAAGGCTTTCTCTTCTGGCTCTGGAGGAAGATCCTTGTCAGTCTTCACCTGCACTGGCAGCTTCTGAGGTGCAGGGACCCCTTTGCTTTCTGAAGGATAGGCTGGACTCCAACACTGCTTTCTTTTTGATGGTATAAAAACCAAAGCCACGGCTGATGGAGTCATTTCTGACTCATAGCTGTCCTACAGGCAGAGTAGAACTGCCCCGTAAAGTTTCCAGGGAGCACCTGGCAAATTTGAACTGCCAGCTTCTAGTTAGCAGCTGTAGCATCTAACCACTACACCACCTGGGTTTCCCTTGATCGTAAGAAGTCACCAAATCTCTGCTTTCCTCCCTTTCCTTTGTATCCCAAAAGATTGCCTCAAGGCACAACACAATCTCACATGGCAGAGTGCTGCCTTACTTACTCAGATACTACCCATTTTCCCTTAGCAACATCACAGAGGCAGGGTTTACAGCATAAAGGAGCATCGCACAGACAAACTGCTACACACAGTTTTGGAGGAACACAATTCAACCCATGACAGATATTATTTCAGGAATAGGAAGAAATATCTGGCAGTCTACTTTTGAAAACTAGCCAATAAAAACTCTATGAGTCACAATGGTCAAGTTTGGGACTGATTATGGGTAGAGCATGGGATCAAGTAGCATTTCGTTCCACTGCACTTCTGATCACCATGAGTCAGGTGCCGACTTGACAGCACTTAACAGCAGCAACAGGGTTGTGATGTGGATTTAGTAAATTAACTCTTACAAAACATTTAGAGTAGTGCATGTGAGATAGAAAATGCTCAGTAAGTAATAGCAATTGTTATCTCCCCAGAAGTACCCACATGAAGTGCCCTATTGCCTAAGTTCTGTTGAGATACCCTACAAAGCTGGACACACACAGCCACAAGTTTCTGTCCCAAGCACCAGTCTCCTGGCTCAATCCTGCTGGATGTTCTCCTGAGCCTTCTTTCTGTCAAGCCTTTTCACTCTCTCAGGATCCAAGAGGTAACAAAACTCTAATAGCTTAAAAGGTAAGAGAGTTCTTGGCCCTTGTTATTGAACTTAACAGCAATCTACACATTTCACACTAAATATTCATTATTGTTACAGTTAATTAGTACAAACACTTAATAGAACTTACTATGTACGTCCTTCTGCACTACCTTGACCTCAAAAAGCACACCAACTGGTTGATACAGTTACAAAGGAAAAGAGTAGAAATTACGCACTACAGGCTATTCTATTGCAATAAGGAGTGGCATCTTAAAAGCATAATAAATCTTACTTAGACTTCTAAGACTGATGACTTATCAAGCACATTATTCTGGTAAAAGGTTCTTTGTCAGTGTTGGAGTGTATGCTTATGACAGGTCCTTATAATTCTCTAAAAAATTATTTGGTAGATGCCCATTAGTATACATTCAACTGATAACTAATGGAATATTGTTGGAAGTCCTGTGAACATAAGAGTTTTAATATGAATCTGAAGCATGGTAAATTATATATCATTGCTTGATCTAACTGCCTTTTATAATCATGCCATATTTCTAATGGAAAAAAGTAAGCACTAAAATTTGTATCACACTAGCCACTTGAGTTTAATTGAAATGCTTTCTGCTGCCATAGCTAGGCTTTTGGACTCAGTTAGTGCAAAATACTTCACACAAGAGACCAAGGATAGTACCTTACTCATCAATAGCAGAGGCTCTGTGATCATTTAGGGAGCAAGAAGCAATAACCCACTCAGTATCAATTATGCAGATAGAGAAGAAAATTAGGAAAGGTATGTTATTTTAAAGATGTTTTGGATTAGGAAAGAAAGTCATTATTAACAAATTATGCTACACAAAATTAAAAATTCTGTAGCATTATTAGGTGTTACAAAAAAATACAAAGAAAACGGTTTAAGAAAGCTTAATGCAGGACTCTCCCTGTAAGTTCGTTTTTAGATCATAGAGGAGGATGCTACTATAGGGCGCAATGTATGGTATTGTTTAAATTCAGGTTGGATTTCAAAAATGTTGGTTTAAGTCCTTATCTAGGTTTTTTTGATCAAAGGTCCTACCCTGTCCATGATTTGGGTACCTATAAAATGGAAGAATTTGAGCCAACTCGTCTCAGATGTATTCTCATTGTTACTGGTTGAAAGTATTACATGCATGTAGTTGAAAGAGATGAATGCTTTGCAAAGCTTGTTTGAAAAACAGTAACCGCCCCCCATCATTTTCCCACACTCAGAAGCAACTATATGCAACTCTTATAGTTGTTTATTTTAGTTTTTACCTGTAGATCTCTAAATAACATGCTTTAATTGTTAATTTTGAAGAAGTCATTTCCATTGAGTTCTTGCAATCCGTGGTTGGTGCAAGTAGTTAGAAGGCTCAGGTGCTAACTGAAAGACTGGAGCTTGAGTCACCCAGAGCCACTTCAGAAGGAAGTCCTAGCCATCAGCTTCTGAAAAGAGCCACTGAAAGCCCTGTGGAACACAATTCTGTTCTGCATATATGGGGTCACCAAGAGCCAGAATCAACTCAAGAGCAATTGCTGTCAGTATTGATAGAGATCCACAGTGGAATATGAGGCTGTAGCTCTTATCCCCCTGCCCTTCTTTTCTTCTGATCTTGCTACTACAGTTACATTATAAACTTGTTTAGATCAAAATGTAATGTTTATCAAAGTGCTGTTGTTAAGTGCCTTTTAGTCAGTTCAGACTCAGTGCTTCTAGGTACAACAGAATGAAACATTGCTCAGTTATGCCAAAACCTCACAACTGTTGCTACATTTCAACTCATTGTTTCAGCCATTGTGTGAATCCATCTCATTAGGGTTTTCTTTTCTTTCTCTGATCCTCTACTTTGCCAAGCACAATGACCTTCTTCAGGGCTTGGTTTCTCCTGATAGTATGTCCAAAGTCATTGAGGTGAAGTCTCACCATCATCCCTTTTGTGGAGCATTCTTGTACTTCCCCAAAGACAGATTGGTTGGTTCTTCTGGTAGTCCGTTGTATACTCAGCGTTCTTTGCCGACACCATAATCCATAGGTATCAGTTCTTCAGTATTCCTTATTCACTGTCCAGCTTTAGCATTCACATGAGGCAACTGAAAATGTCATGACTTGGGACACTGTCTTAGTCACGTAGAGTTGCTGTAACGGAAACAGAACTGATGGCTGGTTTAACAAAGAGAGATTTATTTCTGTGCAGTAAAGTAGGCGAAGAGTACAAATTCAGGGGATCAACTCCAGGGGTAGGCTTCCTCCTTTGGCTCTGGAGAGGAAGGGCCTTGTCCTCCCCTGGGTTGGTTGTTGCTGAGGTGCAGGGACCCCGGGTCCTTTCCGAAGTGCTCCTGGCACTGTTCCCAGTGCTGCATCTTGGTGATATGAGGTCCCACAACTCTCTGCGTGCTTCATTTTCTTTTATATACCAAGAGATTGCCTCAAAGGACAGTATAATCTTTAGTCCAGCCTCCCTACTGCCATATTAAAAGCCATTGTGCCTCGTTAACATCACAGATGGAGGATTTCTAATATATAGGAACATCACACAATGTCTGAAGTCATGGCTTAGCTGGACTGCTACCCACATTTTGGAGGGGGACACAATTCAATCCATGACAGGCACTGTGAACTGGAATCAAGTTGGCTGAAATAGGTTTCTTTTTTTTTTGAGTATGGCATGCCTTAGCTCTCAAGGTGATGTCTTTGGTTTTTAAGATGTTAAAGATTTCTTTTGCAGTAGACTTGCCCAAAGCAACACATTGTTTGATTTTCTTTTTTCTTTTTTTTCTGTCTGCTGCTTCTGTGGATATTAATTATAAATACAAGTAAAATGTAACCCTTGAAAACTTTGGTATTTTCTGCATTTATCATGATGTCACTTATTGGTCCTGTTGTGAGGATTTTTGCTTTCTTTATACTGAGGCATAATCCGTACTGAATGCTGTGGTCTTTGGTCTTCATCAGCAAGTGCTTCAAGTCCTGTTTACTTCGTCAAGCAAGGTTATGTCATCTGTATAATACAGGTTGTTAATGAGTCTTCTTTCAGTCCTGATGCCACATTTTTCTTCATACACTCTGGCTCCTGGGGTGATTTACTCACCATGCAGACTGAATAAACATTTACATATTTTTCCTGACTCTACAAATTTTTCCTGCTGTATAAATACTGCTCACAGCTGAATCATTTGGTATACTCTCTGAGTTATCTAATGCTGTTATACCATAATTGCACGGCTTTAACAAAGAGAAATTTATTCTCTCACAGTCTAGAGGACTACAAGCCCAAATTCAGGGCATCATCTCCAGGGGAAGACTTTCTATCTTTGTTGGGTCTGGAGGAAGGTCCTTGCCATCACTGTTTCCTTGATCAAGGAGTTTCTTAGCACAGGGACCTCAGAACCAAAGATTGTATTATTCTCCTGGCTCTTGTTTCTTGGTGGTGTGTGTTCCCCCAGTCTGTCTGCTCACTTCTCTCTTTTATATTTCAAAAGAGATCAGCTCAAAACACAATCTGATCTTGAATATTGAATCCTGCCTCATTAACGTAACTGCTGCTGATCCCATTTTATCAACATTATAGAGACAGGATTTACAACATATGGGAAAATCACATCAGATGACAAAATGACACATATATTCTGTGGGAACACAATTAATCCATGATATACACTGAATCAGACCATTAATTGAGCAGGAAGATAACAAAGATATTTTAAGACATTCAAGAACTGAGAATGCTTTCTCCCTTACATTCTTTCCTTCGGATGTTCTTTTCCAATACAAAGACAGAGAACAGTAAGGATGAATGAAATGTGTGGGCCAGGTTAAGGTCAGGTATAGAGTGGAACTAGTTCAGATGAGGCCAAGTATAAAAGGATTAAGGAGATATTTATTTATTAAGATGAAATTAATAGCCTATCTGTGTGTCTAACTATATTAAGAGGATATTCAAACTTCTAGAAGGAAAAATATTTAGGCAACTAGGGAGAGATTGAGGAGCTCTGGTGTTATGATCATTAAGTGTTCTACTGCAATTAAAAGCCTGGCAGTGAGAACCCACAGGCTGCTCCATGGGAAAAAGATGTGACAGTCTATAAAGATTATAGTGTTGGAAACCATATGGGTCAGTTCTACTATGTCGTATAGTATAGCTATGAATTGGAATGGACTCAGCAGCAATGGATTTGGTTTCTGGATTGGCCCTGATACTTGTGGACGTGATCTTAGAATTTTCTCATTGAGCTCACACAACTGCAGGGTGGATCCTAAACCTAATCACTTCTGATTTATAAAAAGATAGAATAGATACAGAGACACAAAGGGAGACAGGTGCCACGTAAGGATCATCTACAAGACAAAGAATACCAAGGAACCAAGGAACATCCACAGCTACTGGCAATGAAGGAATCTACACAGGTGAGAGCTTGATTTGATCTTTTAGCTTCCCAAACTGTGAGAAAATAAGATTCTGTTATTTAAGCCTCCCATTTATGTATTTGTGTTACAGCTATTGTTGTCAGGTGCCACTAAGTAGGTTGCAATTCATACTGACCGTACATACAGTTCAACTAACTACTGCCTGGTCCTGTACCATGCCCACACTCTTTGGTATGCTTGAGCCCATTGTCGTAGCCACTGTGTCAATATATGTCCTTGAGGGTCTTCCTCCCTCCCCCCAACTCATTCTCTAGTTTACCAGGCATGATGTTGTTCTCCAGGGACTGATCCCTCTTGACAACATGTCCAAAGTATGTAAGACGTGGTCTTGCCATCCTTGCTTCTAAGGAGCAGTCTGGTTGTGCTTCCAAGATAGATCTGTTCATTCTTTTGGCATAAGACAGTACAGGTTATGTGTTTAAAGTATCTCCTTTGGAGTTTTAAAAGCATTGCTTCATTGTCTTGTAGTGCTCAGAATTGCTTTTGAGAAGTTAGATACCAGTAAGATTCCTGGTTCTTCAAATGTAATCTTGTTTCTTCTCTAGAAGCCTTAGGTCAGAAATAATTTCCTTCTGAATTAGAAAGTATGTGTTTCATTGTCTTCTTTGTTTCCAACATACTGCTGTTTCATGATTTTGATTTTGGTG
The DNA here is from genome assembly GCA_028571685.1 of Heterohyrax brucei. Classification (NCBI taxonomy): domain Eukaryota; kingdom Metazoa; phylum Chordata; class Mammalia; order Hyracoidea; family Procaviidae; genus Heterohyrax; species Heterohyrax brucei. The sequence goes on from CM053143.1 coordinate 137,609,757, forward strand.
GATCTGTTGTGCTGTGTTGTGTACCCAGAGTACTCTTTCAACCTGGACATTTGTCTCCTTCAGTCTAGAAAATTATCTTTAATTATTTTGTTCATGTTTTCCTCATTTATTCCTCTGGTCACTCTCCTTATGCAACTCCAGTTATTCAGAAACTGATTCTCTTAGTCTGACCCACATTAAAACTTTTTTCCTCTGTGTTTCACCTTTATATCTTTTTCCTGTCTCCTTTCCAAATTTCCTTAAAAGTGTCTTCTAGCCTGTTTTTTTTTTTTGTCTTCTAATGAGTTTTTTTTTTCTTTTTTCTTTAACATGACTGAGTGAAAATGTACTTTCCCTTATAAATTTATATGCCCCCCTATATGCAGCTTCCACTGCTCTCCCTGTCCGGTGACAGCACACTATTCCTCTCTGCTCCATACATGTCTTATCCTCCCAACAGCCTCCTTTCCCCTCCTCTCCACCCACTCTCCTTCCTCCAGCCAGAGGTCAGCAGGATGATATCGTATAGATGCATAGAACCATAAAGTGCAACCAATATATGGTCACTCTGCATTGCCAAGTCCAAACCATTCCTGTCCAAAGAGTGGACCTTTGTTATAATTTATGGGTAAGGGCAGCATCAGGGCTGGGGGCCATGCTCTCAGGGGAACCCCGAAACCGCTGGACCATCAATTGAGGTCTTTTATTCTAATGAGTATTTTATTTCTGCTATTATGTATTTAGTTTCAAAGAACTTTTGATTTCCCGAATTTGTCTTTTTTAAGAGAACGTCTTATTCTTTTTTTAATGGGTGAAATAATTTTCTTTGTGTCTTCAAGGGCATTAATGATAGTTTTTAAAGTTTTTCTTTCTCTACATAGTCTCTATTTCTTCAGCCAGCCAAGTGCCATCTATTTCTCCAAGTTGCCTTCAAATTTTTTTTTTTTACTCTCTATCTTTTTTGCTACAAGCTTCCTCCAGATATCTCGTGATACTTGGTCATCTGCTGATATATCAGAGCTCTGAGCTGACTGGAACGTCTGAGCTTGTCATCTGTGGCATTCACTGGAGGTTGATTTATCAGGCACAGTGGTGGATATCTTTACATGTAATTTGGACTGTTGATGTTCCCTAGAGTAGTATTTTCAAATTTCCTGTTTGAGAGATAGAGTTTGTCTCCCTTCATTCTAGAGCTAATCAAGCAGAGTTGGGGAGTGACTCAACATTCAGTATGTAAATATACTGTTAATATTCCTGGGATCACTACAGTAGTCCTGCTCTCAACTGAGCTGAATGTCTCCTAGTCCAGAAACTGGTTTTGGTCTCCAGTTGAGACACCTCTAGTCTTCAGATGTGGTGCTGGAGAAGCATTTGCTTTGCTGCACAGAGTGTTAGGGAGCTGAGGATGTAACAGCTTTTTAAACAGTTTTTAACCCAATTTTTCAATAGCCCTACTTTTTTTTTTTTTCTGTTTTAACCAAAATTTTATTCTTAATAGGTAATGCAATCATATAGCTCTAAATTCAAGAGTACCAAAAGGGGTACCTTGCCTAGCCTCCTGCCCGCCTCTGTCCCTGCAGCCTAGTCTGCCTGCTAGAGACCCCTGGCCTTCTCAGAGCTGTGTGTTCCTCTCTAGTAACAGTCTATGCACGCTAACAACCTGGCTTTAGATTTCACAGTTTTGGTGGAGTTGATGCAGTGGTGTAACACCCCATCTTTCAGGCCTCAGGAGTCAGCAGTTGGGGCTATCATGGAAGCGGCAGGGCTGAATGGTGCCTTGTCTTTAGAGAGAATAATTCAGAGCCTGACAGCTCTCAGTAGAATGGTTAAAATGCAATAAAAACAAGTAAACTTTACAAACACTTCCGAATGAGTTTGGGAGTATTCTGTTGTATTCTGTGTTGTGAAATACCTTTAGCAACAGTAGTGTTAATGCTTCCAAATATATGAAATAACTTAAATTTCGCTCACTTCACAATGCAGTTCAAACTGTTGAGGTTTCACTGCATGTATTTCCTAATGTTGTTTGCATGTGTTTAGTGACCCACTAAAACCTGTCTTCTGTTTCCAAAGTGTATTCAGATCCACCCACTGTCAGCACTTGTGAATTTTACTGTGGTTTCCCTCTTTGAAGTGACTTGGCTATAATCTGGAGGGACTGTCTCAACACAGAAACTGTTTAGCCAGGGAATGGGCCCTGCTGTTGGGGAGGTGTTGAAGCAGTAGCTAGGTCGTCAGTCAGCAAAATGACACAGAAAATCTCTACACTGTCTGACAGGCAGACTTAGAAGACTGTTATGGCCTCGTCACAGCTGAGCGTCTAGTCTATACATCTTTGTTATCAATATTGCTTTCTAGGCCATTTGCTCCTTTCAATGTCAGGCTGTCAGGCTCACATTACGGATACACCAAGTTTTATTGTCTCAGCTTTTGTCCAGAGGCTATAAGCATCCGAAGAGAACTTACTTTGTAGTCTTGTAGGTCTGGTATGTATGTTTTCCTTTTGCAAATGATTTCCCTCCTTTCACTTCCTCTTCACAGTTTGTATGTGTTTCAGGTAAAGTTTACATAGCAAATTGTGTTCCCATTTAAGGATTTTTATGTGGCTTGTTCCATGATGGAAACCCTGGTGGCCTAATAGTTAAGTGCTATGGCTGCCCAAGGGCTCCTTGGAAACTCTATGGGACAGTTCTACTCTGTCCTGCAGGGTTGCGTGAGTCAGAATTGACTTGACAGCAGTGGATTTGGACTTGGGCTGGTTCCATGGCACTGGTTACATTTTTCACATGTGTCAGTATTCTCATAATTTCTTTCTCTTTTGTTTTTTGTTCAGTTTTCAGTTCATCTCTCTTCCCTGCCCCTCCTTAGCTTCTTCTCATTTTTACTTTAGGGTGAATGTGGACCATATGGTCTCATGTACGATCAATTTAAGGAAACACAACATTCACAGGTGATACTGTTTATTTTATAAATGAATCTGTTATTTTGATGAAAGCTGACCACCTTGGGTGGCTTCAGGTCCAAGCTCAAAGAGTATCTTAGAACAATAGTCTTGGTATTTCCTCTAGTCACTATCAGTCCAGTAAGTCTGGCCTTTTTTAGGAACTTGAGTTTTGTTCTACATTCTTCTCCCATTCTAAAAGGTAACTTCCATGTGTGCCCGGTCAGAATGGTGTAGCTGGGCACCTTCTAATTCTTTTGGTCTCAGGCTAGATGAAGCATGGGTCATTTGAGATACTGAGCATGTGAACTAGTTTCTTCTTTGAGTCTTCGGTTTTCTTTATTCCCCTCTGTTCCACATGAATTGATTGGTATCTTACTGATGCTATAGTGTGTGTAAATTGTTTCAGGTTGGTCTGGTTTTTACAAAATTCCTTAATTTCTGTTAATCTGGGTATGTTCTAGGCTTTCCATCATAGCTGAAAGACAGTTTTGCTGTATGATTCTTGGTTGGCAATTCTTTTCTTTGAGGGCTTTATGTACATATGTCATTCCATTGCCTTTGTGACTAAGTGATTTCTGCCAAGAAATCAGAGATTAGTCTTATTGGTGCCCTTTTGTAGGTGGTATTTTGTTTTTCATGAGCTGCTATTAGAATTCTTTGCCTTTGGTTTTTGGACACTTTATGATGTCTTGGTAACTTTCTTTTGGGGTCTATCCTGTGTGGATTTCACTGAGCTTCTAAGATGAAAACCTTGTCATTTTTTGTGAATTAGAGAAGTTGGTGCCAACAGATCTTCAACAATTCTCTCTATGGGTTTTTTTTCCCCCTCGTCTTGTCCTGGAATTCCAATTATATAAAAATTCTTCCTCTTGATAGTGTCCCATGTAACTCTTAGATTTTTTCACTCCTTTCTACGATTGCTCTTGACAGATTAGTGTTAAGTGATGTGTCCTGTATTTCATTGTTTCTTTCTGCTGTCACTTCAGTTCTACTTCTGTGTCCTTCCATTGAGTTAGGTATCTAGTGTTCAGTTGTTCGTCTTCTGGATTTCTGTTTGTTGCTCATGTATAGTTTCATTTGTTTATTTATTTTATCATTTTTTTTCTTAGTATTGTTTTCCTGAATTCTTCTAGGGTTTTGTTTAACTCGATCTCTTTGAGGATCCTGTGCATGAGCCTTTTGAATTCCTCATCAGACAGCTCTCTTACCATTTCTTCCTCACGAAGGTTTTCTTCCCCTTTATTTGAGAGAACTATTTGGGCCATTCTGTTTCTGTGAATGACTTCTCAGTATCTGTTGTGTCTGTGGCATTGTGGTGTTATTTTATTTATTTATCAATTGTATGTTGCTTGTTTTGTCCTGATTTTTTGTTTTCTTTTGATATGTAAGGATCAGTGAGTCAGGCATGCTTCCCAGGTTACTTGTCTGGATGGAGGGCATGTCAAGTCCACATCACTGTTCAGTGGGTGTGTGAGATGGCTGAGAGTGGGCTGGGTAGGCATTGGCCATTGCTTCTTGTGAGTTCAGTGGTATGGGATGTTCATGGTCACTCTCCAGATGGGTAGTGGGAAACTGAGGGAATGCTGGGCAGTCAGGAGCATTCCTCCACCATTTTTTGTGTATGGAGGTGTCAACCAAGTGTCTGGCTGGGGATGCCGGGGTGTTCCGGCACCATTCAGTGGGTCAGCAGGGAAGTGGTGGTGGCTGATGGGGTTTGCAGAGAGCTCATACAAGACAGACATATCTCATGGCCATAGATTCTTCTCTACTCTGTGAATGCTGGGATCCCTGGAGTTTTCTCTTTCCTTCCTGTGCTTTCTCTCCTTAGAGCCATTTCATGTTCTAATTACTTTACTACACTCTAATTATGTCTACACAGTTTCTCTGTCTGCAGTTGGGAATTCCATTGCTTTCCTGTACTCCTTGCCTGGGATCATTGCTGTTTTTATCTAAAGATGACCTAATGGTGCTGGGCTGCCTGGCAGGGTACCTCTACTCCGTATCTTTCCTTGTATGCTGTTTTTGATCAGTTTCTTATTCCAGTTGGTGTTTGATCTAATTCTTTGTCCTGTCATCTGATCCTCAGGGTTCCAGGATTGTCACCTGTATCTGTTTCACTTTGTTCATTGCATATTTACTGTAGAGAGAGCCCTTGTGGCGCGGTGGTTAAGAGCTCAGCTGCTAACGAAAAGGCTGACAGTTTGAATCTACCAGGCACTCCTTGGAAACCTTATGGGGCAGCTCTATTCTGTCCTACAGGGTTTGTATGAGTCAGAATAGACTCTATGGCAAGGAGTTAGTTTTTTTTTTTGTTTGTTTGTTTGTTTGGGGGGGTTTGTTTTGGGGTACAGTCCCTTTGAGTCAGAATTGACTTGACAATTGGGTTTTGTTACAGAAGGATGACATGATATGTCTGACTAAGCTACCGTTTTGGCTTGCCCTATTACTAGCCGTGTGTTTGCTCCTACTTTGAAACACTGATGCTGCCAATTCCAGAGCCTTATGGACATCTATAGGAAATAGGTTGCTTCTCAGCTTTCTCCCCTGTGGATTCAAGATTTAGCTCTAAGTCAGCTATCTGAGTCAGTTACCACTTAATTCATTGTGTTCCACCTTACAAAAATTTGTTGCAGTGTTGGAACGAAAAACAAAATCTCTTTGTAATCTTTAAGAAGATGTGAGATGGTTAAGATTATATGTCAGTTCGGGTGAATTATGATTCTGAGTGTTTTAGCAGTCTTATAGTATTACGATCATTTCTCTGTTGAGATCTGATACATAATTACCCCAATGATGGGATCTACTGCAAGTAACCAATGAGTCAAAGGGAGTTTTATTCGGTGTGTGACCTGCATAGAATGCAATAGGACACTCCGTCAGAGCTTGAGAGGTTTTTCCTCATACTGGATCCTGAAACTGGCTTCTGTTCAACTGACCTCCAGTTTTTAGGACTTAAACTAGCGGCTTACCTGTGGCCTTACCTGCCTATCTTGGGATTCATCGATCTTTGCATCCTGTGAATTACAGCCTTGCTCTGACCTGCCAGTTTTGGGCTTATCAGACCCTGTGGCTGTGCAAATTAGCAGAAGTCTCTGTCCTGACCCACAGACTTGGGACATCCTAGATTACAACCACATGAGCCATTTTCTTGAAATAAATCTCTCTGTGTCTATATGCATTTATGTGCTTTACTAATTATTTCTCTAAAGAACCTAAGACAGAAGCCTTAAGAAATCTTCCTTCTCTTAGTCTTTTTATCTTGTGTTCATGTTGGAAGTGGAACTAGATATCTATGTATCTAGTTTCTAATCATATTTGCTTCCAGAAAACTAGTGTGTTTTGTAATTCTAACAGTCTATGATAGTAAGATGTAGATGAAGGCTGTAATGTACAGGGTATGGATTTTTCTTGATTCCTGGGGTATCCCTTTTCATACTAGATGTTCGCCTGCTTAGTTTTACTACTACCACATTAAATGGGACAGATGGCATGGTGAAATTTCTAACAACCTGTTTCACAACTTATATTTTCTGATAAAAAGACACAGAAAGGAAAGTGTTAAGGGTCATGGCTAAAGTAAAAATTTGCTGTTTAAATTATTTATGCTCCCTTAGCTTCCAAATAGTTTTAAATATTTTAATGCTTTAAAGTCACATTTCTTTCAACAAATAAGTAAAACAATTTGTCATCATTTTAAGATACCTTATTTGTTCAAACTACTTTTATGCCCATCCTATTATTATACTAATTACAAAAAACATGTTCAGGTGAAGAAACTGAGGCATGGCAAAGACCAGTGAAGTGATCTCCCTGAGTGCATGTGTGTGCATGTATGTGTGTGTATGTGTACCTACAGCTAATGAAGATCTTTCTTGGGTTAGGAGAACCATAGTCTCGTGGTTAATCAATCTACATTTAGTGGTGATAAAAGAAACTAGCCAAGGTGTTTACTCTCTAGAGAGGAGTCTGGTCTGGGAAGGAGATCAGCAGTGGAACTGTTAGCATTTGTAGTTACCATCTGCTGAGCCTCTGCTAAGTGCCTGACTGGGTGCAAAACGCCGTCTGTTTGTTTTGCCAATTAGTCTTCATCATGATCCTTTTTCTTTACAGATGAGAAAACTAGGACTTTGAACTGCTTTGGTCTTGTTTGAAGTCCTGCTGAGAACTTGCATTTTTAGTAAGTTCCGAGGAAGATATACATAAGAATCACTTGGGGATCTTGTCAAAACATAAATTCTGATTCAGTATATCTGGAGCGGAAATGCTGATTCTCAGCAGGGAACTTGTTAGAAAGGCAAATTCACAGCAGGTGTTCTAACTGGAATGAGCTGGTTAGATGCCCTGCAGGAAACCAAGACCCAGGGAGGTTAAGAAACTGCTGAAGGGCATACAATCTATAATTGTAGGAACTGGTTTACAACCCTGGTCTCTGAGGTGAAAGCTCAGTTTCTTTCCATGCAATGCTTCCTTTGTAGCACAGGCTGGTAGCTTAGGGTCTACCGGTAGAATAGAGGAAAACAAGCAATTATAATATTGTTTGATAAGAAAAACCCAAACAAAAATACCAAATCAATAGCCATTGAATCAATTCTGACTCACAGAGCCAACAAAACCCCCAAAAACCCAAACCAAAAAACAAACAAAAAATACTTTATTCACGTTGTGTCAATTCCAACTCATAAGACCTAATAGGACAGAGTAGAATTGCCCTATAGGGTTTCTGAGGAGCGGCTGGTGGATTCCAAATGCTGACCTTTTTGTTAGCAGCCAAGCTCTTTACCACCACTCCACCATTGCCCCAACAGGACCTGTAAGTGTGGCCAATGTGGTATTGCGAGTGCCTGTAGCAGATGAATATGGGAAGCTTCCTTGAGGAAACCATCTAATCAGACACCCAAAGGAGTTAGCCAGGGAATGGTGAAACAGTGTTTCAGACTGAATGATCCAAGAGATATTCTGGTACCTTGGGGAAGTCTGGGTAATATAACAGTGAGCGCTGCTGGGAAGAAGGGGTGGTGGACGGTGGGTAGGCGGGTAGTGCAATGAGAAGCAAGGCTAAAGCAGCAAGGGTGTCAGGGAGGCAGACTAGAAGGAGCCTTTAAAATCCCATGATGTAGCCTGTAAAGTGACCAGTAACATGCAAGAGGGACATTCTCCTGAGAACAATCAACCACACAAGGCCAAAAGGGTAGCATTTACCCAAAAACAAAGTTCAGAAGGTAGGAAAGGGCAGGAAAGATTGGTGAATCGAAACAGGGAACTCAGGGAGGAAGTGGGTACAGTGCTGTCACTTTCAGAGGATTGTAACTAATGTCATGAGACAAGACACATATAAATTTTTGAATGGGAAACTAATTTGCTTTGTAAACTTTCACCCAAATCACAATAAAATGTTTGAAAAAAATTCTAATGGGGATCATACAGTTTTATCCTTTGGCCAATGTGGAGACACTTAAGAGATTTTATTTAGCAAGGGAGTTATGTGTAAAAATCTGTTATAAAGAACATTCTTATTTCTGTAGGGAGAATGCATTTGAGAGGTGTCTGAATGGAGGAGGATTCAAGGATGAGTCTTGTTTCTCTTCCTTGGACAGGTAGATTGATGGAGGCACCATTCTCTGAGACAGGAACAGCCTCAGAAAACAATCTATCGTAGCATCTAGGAGATCTATCTGCTGACAACAACAACAGCAACAACAAAATCATTGCCAGTGAGTTGATTCCAACTCACAGTGATCCTGTAGGGCAGAGTAGAACTGCCTATAGAGTTTCCAAGTGCCATCTGGTAGATTCAAACTGCCGGTCTTTTGGTTAGCAGCTGTACCACTTAACCACTACTCCACCAGGGTTTCCATTTGGTTAATAAGGCATGATTTTCCACAGAAAGGGATGCTGGTGGTACAGTGGTTAAGAGCTATAGGTTGCTATGGCTGCTAATCAAAAGATTGGCAGTTCAAATCCACCAGCTGCTCCTTGGGAACCCTATGGAGCAGTTCTACTCTGTCCTACAGGCTCACTTGAGTTGGAATTGACTTGACAGCCATGGGTTTCTGGTTTCTGCAACAAGATTGGTGTATGTTTAGAGCTAACTGGTAAGTTTTTGTGTTCACTATCATTATCTGCACTGGATTAAAAATCAACTTAAATCTTAAGAGATTTGGATATTCTGTACTCATGCCAGTATCTTCCCCCAGTTAAAATAAATATCAATTGTTTTCTTGGTTTTATTTATTTATTGATTAAATTGAATTATACAAACAATAATGTCTTTCATAGATTTATTGTCTGAGCTGAGTTTCCTTGCAAAAAGAAAACATCAACATGAGATATTAAGATTATATAGGGTAGCATAAATGGTTTGAGCTTGACTGAGGGGAGCTCTAAGCACAGTGGCTAAGCACTAAACTAGTAGCCAAGAAGTGGACAGTTTGAACTCATCATCTGCTCCATGGGAGAATGATGTGGCAGTCTGATTCTGTTAAAACTATAGCATTGGAAACCTTATGGGGAAGTTTTGTTCTGTCCTATATTGTTGCTAGGAGTTGAAGTCAACTTGGTGGCAACAGAATGGATTTTCTGTTAGCCTTATGGTTGGTAATTCAAAGCTGCCTAGCAGCACTTGGGAAGAACACCCAAGGATCTGCTTCCATAAAGTTTACAGCAAGAAAACCCTGTAGAGCAATTCTACTCTGACACACATCTTTGCCGTGAATTGGAACTGAGTCAATGGCAACAGGTTTTATTTTTATTTTTTTGTATTGCTATCATCAGACTTGGAAACCCTGGTATAGTAGTGGGTTAAGTGCTATGTCTGCTAACCAAAAGGTTAGCAGGTGAAATCCACCAGGCGCTTCTTGGAAAGCGTGTGACAGTGGGTTTTGATCATCAGATCTGCAATTTCTCAAGTTACTGAGAATCACTGAAAATCAATAAAACCAAAGGAGTAGTGAAATTAAATAATACATCTTCTCAAAATGGATGTGGATGCATTGTTACAGTCAGGATTTAAAAAATTTGCCTAATACAATATATTTACTATAGATTCCCTCCTTCAATATGTATAATCTTTAAGAAATGTTAATAAATGATATCGTTGAATTCTACCTTGTCAAAGAGTAATTAACACACACTCTTCAAAGTAAAAATAAAGATTTATTGCTAGTTCACACATTCCATAAAGTGAAATTAGATACTCCAATACAGAGGAATTGCAGAGGCATATTCACAGGTTGGAAAGCCTAGTGGCCAAGTGGTAAAGTACTATGGCTGTTAATTAAAGTCTGTGGTTTAAATTGACCAGGCACTCTTTGGAAACTCTATGAGGCAGTTCTACTCTGTCTATAGGCTTGCTATGAGTTGACATCAACATGACAGTAGTACGTTTTTGGTTCATTCATAGGGTAAGAATAAAGAACCTAAGATACACTATTTTCATTGAGAGTTATAAACTTAGATCAGAGTAAGGTGGGATCGCTTGACGTAGGGGATCCAAGATGATATGTTCAAAGCATGCTTGGGCAGTCTGGGCTGGTTAATTACTTATTGCAGAAATTTATAACTAAAGGGGAGTTTGCTGGATAATTACAAGATAATTATACAGCATTTTTTTTCTAAGAACATTCTGTTAAAATAGCCTTCTTGGGTAAAAATTTCCCAAGGCCTGCTAGTACAGATTTCTGAAACAAGCTGGCATTAAGACTTCTCAAAAGCATTCCTTCTATAATGTTAGTCTGATAAGATAAAACATTTCCCTAGATACAGGATTAAGTCTGTACAAGGGTTACTGGTTATTAGGCTATAAGCGAAAGTGGTGCCACTTAGCAAAAAAGAGTCTGGACTCAGACCTGGATCAGACATTACCACCATGTCAAGCACCTCAGGCATGGGGCTCTCACACAACCGGAATCCTGTGATTCTGGAGAACAGAGATGGTTAAGGAAATCCTCCCATTTTTTTATGCTCTGGAAAATAGTGTACTACAAATAACCACTCTTCCTATATGACTTAGATAAGAGTCATGGATGCCCCCGTGTTTGTCTGTGACAAAGCCAGACATAAGGGAGGGAAACACACACACACATGCACGCACACAAAACTCAAACTATTGCTGTCAGTTTTGACTCTTAGGGACCCATAAACCAGACACAGACTCTCTAAATATGCACTTTGTCTTGTAAATGATTAATTTAATTGCTTGTCTCCACTGATCAATCAGAAACAAGATGATTGTGTTGTTGAAGCCTGGAAGGTGGGTTCCTCCCACGATGCTCGGACCTGCCAATAATCTGGACACTGGCCTTTGAGAAAGAGATAGGAATTTTTATTACAGTGCACAGAGCAAGGAGCCAGGAGGAAGGCCCTCAGATGCAACTCCCTGAGCTGTGGGGAAGCAAGGCTTAGGGATGATTTGGGCAGCAAGACAATGTCTGCACAGTCATAATTATGGAGGCCAGGAAACAGAAGGTGATATAGTTCTTATCAGATCTCTTGCTTAGGAATGGGGTCCAGGTGATGACTTTCCATCTGATTGGTTCCACCTGTTGCTATGTACTCTGGTGAGGTCAATTAACAGTCACACTTGGCCTTTCTGCACATGTATGGTGGGTCAAATCTGGCTTAGGCGTGTTTAAAGCACTAGTGGAAACTTACTGGTCTTTGTAGGGTCGGGTTATAGCTGTTAACTGAACTTTTGGTTAAGCTCTCGCCTTCCTCCGAGCTGCTGAACTTTTGCTGAACTTTGGATCATTCTCAGCCTAAATGACATACCACCCCACCTTAAGAGTGTCTCCCAGAGAACAGGCTAGCCTCAGAGTAAAACATTCTCTGTGCTCCTTGAATACTCTGGGAGTCAGTTCTACCCTGGCCCCTAGGGTCGCCATGAGTCGGATCTGACTCGACGGCACTTGGCAGTTAACTACCCAGTCATGTCACACTCTCTTTCTCCTTCTTTCCAAGCCTTGTTTAATCTGGTCTCTAGGAAAGAAAAACCCTTTTTGCCTGATTTACCAGATGATTGCCGATCTTGCATTCAGAGCATCCTCTTTTTTGTAACAGGCTCCTCTCTCTCCCGTAGCAGTTCCTTTCCTCCCATTTTTTCAGATAAAGCCTGTCTCTCTCTCTAAGTTCAGATTTGGTTCTATTTGACACGGCATTCTATAGAAAGTGTAACATTAAACAATATCAAAATGATACAACTGAAAAGAAGTTTAGATAATTCAACTTCCTCATTTTGCAGCTGAGGAAACTTTGGCCTTGGATAATTCCTTCTAAAATATCAAGCCACCATGACAATCCTTGTACCATATGTACTATTGAATGAAAGGAAACTAGCAATTTCAGTCTTTAGGTTTTTTCAGTGTAATGAAAAAATGGGAGACAGTCATGATTTTGTGAAGAGGACTTATACTGTCTCTTAAATCTGTCTTTAGGATCTCAATATTCACTTTTAGATGGAATGAAACTTCTCTTGGATGCTTTGGGAAGACATAATAAGATAAACTTCACACTAAAAGTACCAATAGCATACATGTAGATACTAATTTGTAGATATTAAAATGAAAACTAATCAGTAAAGACTGTCACATACAAAAGAAATAAACATTTATACAGCCTAGAATATTTTCTTAATTTTATTTTTTACTAACTACAGTAAAAGAATAAAATTTCTAACATCTATCAATTATTTTATCTATGATTTGGCATCAATTATTTTATCTATGATAAACCCCCAGCTCCCCACCCACTCATGTAACCAACATAGTCATTTTCTTCTGTGGATAGTTCTCTTGTTAAGTCCTTATAACAGGGGTGTCATACCAAATTTGTCCTTTTGACACTGATTGATTTCACTCAGCATGATCTCTTCCAAATAAGACTATGTTATGAGATGTTTTCTAAAATCATCGTTGTTTTTTATCAGAGCATAGTGTTCCATTGAGTATATGTACCGTAGTTTGCTTATCCATTCAACTGTTGACGGGCATCGGGGTTGATTCCAACTTTTTGCTATTGTGGACTGTGCTGCAACAAACATTCGTGTATATGTGTCTGTTTGTGTGACAATCTTTGTTTCTGAAGGATAAATTCCAAGTAGTGGAACTACAGAATCAAATGGTGTATCTATTTCCAGCTTTTTAAGGAAGCACCAGGTTGTTTTCCAAAGAGGTTGTACCATCAGTGTAGGAGTTCCAATTTCTCCACAGCCTCTCCAGCACTTGTTGTTTCGTGGTTTTGGGATCATGGCCAACCTTGTCTGGTTGAGATGGTGTCTCGTTGTAGTTTTGATTTGAATTTCCTTAATAGCTAATGATAGTGAGCAATTCTGCATGTGTCTTTTGGCTGCCTGTATATCCTCTTTAGAGAAATGTCTGTATCTCCTTCATCCATCACTTAATTGGATTATTTATCCTTTTCTTGTTGATGTTTTGTAATACCTTATAGATTATGGAGATCACACGTTTGCCTGACATATAATTGCCAGCTATTTTTTTCCCATTGTGTAGGTGGTCTGTTAATTCATTTGATGAAGGCCTTACATGAGCAAAAGTGTTTGATTCTTAGTAGTTCCCATTTATCTATTTTCTCTTCTGTTGATTGTACTTTGTCAGATTTTGAAGTCTGGCGACACTGTATATTAAAACTTCCATTGTTGATCCTATTTTATCTGGATGAGCTTTATCATTTTAGATTTTAGATTTAGGCCTTTTATCCAGTTTGAGTTAGTTTTTGTGTAACGTGTGAGATGTGGGTCTAGTTTCAAGTTTTTGCAGATGGATATCCAATTTTGCCAGCACCATTTGTTAAAGAGACCATTCTTACCCCAGTTTAAAATCTTGGGGACTTTGTCCAGTAACAACTGTTTATAGGAGGATGGTGGCATCTCAGGGGTCTGAACTCTGTTCCATGGGTCTATATGCCTCTTTTTGTACCAGTACCATTCTGTTTTGACTGCTGTGGCAGTGTAATAGTTTCTGAAGTTGGGTAGTGAGAGGCCTCCCAATGTGTTCTTCTTCTTCAGTAGTGCTTTACTTATCCAAGGTTTCTTCTCATTCCAAACAAAGTTGATGATTTGTTTCTCCATCTCATTAAAAAAAGTCAGTGGAATTTGTATTGGGATTGCAGTATATAAGTAGATTGCTTTGGGTAAAATAGACATTTCACAATGTTGAGTCTTCCTGTCCATGAGTAGCATAGGTTTCTCCATTTATGTAAGTGTCTCTTAATTTCTTGTAGTAAGGTCTTGTAGTTCTCTTTGTAAAGGTCTCTTATTTCTCTATTTAGATTTATTCCTAGGTATTTTATCTTCTTGGGGGCTATAGTAAATGAAATTGATCTGGTGATTTCTCCTTTAATAATCTCACTGTTGGTTTAAAGGAATCCTGCTGATTCACTTATGTTTATCTTGTATCCCTATACTTTGCTAAATCCCTCTATTATTTCCAGTAGTTTACTTATGGATTCCTTTGGATTCTCTATATATACAATCATATCATCTGCAAACAGGGAGATTTTGACTTCTTCCTTGCCAATACAGATGCCCTTTATTTCTTTGTCTTGTCAAATTGCTCTTGCTAAGAACTCTAGTACAATGTTGAATAGGAAAGGTGAGAGTGGGCATCCTTGTCTAGTTTCTGTTCTCAACGGAAACTATTTCATTCTTTCTCAATTCAGGATGACGTAGGCAGTTGGCTTTGTATAAATGACCATTACTGCATTGAGGAATTGGCCAACTGTTCCTATTTTGCTGAGAGTTTTTAGCATGAATGGGTGTTGAACTTTATCAAATGCCTCTTCTGCATCGATAAGATAAGATCAGGTGATTCTTGTCTTTTGTGATATTTATGTGGTTGATCACATTAATTGTTTTTCTGATGTTGAACCAGCCTTGCATTCCTAGTATGAATCCAACTTGGTGGATTATTTTTTGGATATGTTGTTGTATTCTATTGGTAAGAATTTTGTTGAAGATTTTTGCATCTAGGTTCATGTGTGATATTGGTCTGTATTTTCTTTTTTTTGTGGGATCTTTACCTGGCTTTGGTATCAGGGTTATGCTGGCTTCATAAAATGAATCTGGGAGTATTCCATCTCTTTCTATGGTGTGAAATAGCCTCAATAGTATCAGATTAAAGTCTCCTCTTACAGTTTGTAGAATTCTCTGGTGAAGCCATATGGGTCAGGAGTTTTTTTGGTTGGTAGATTTTTGATAACTTTTCAATCTCTTCCTTTGTGGTAGATTTATTAAGTTGATCTACTTCTTATGATAATCTTGGTGAGTGATATGAATCTAGAAATTTATCCATTTCCTCTAGGTTTTCAAACCTGTTGGAGTACAGCCTTCCATAGTATTCTGTTATGATATTTTTTATTTCAGCTGGGTCTGTTGTAACAACTCCCATCTCATTTCTTAATTGGATTATTTGTATCTTCTGCTGCTTTTCTTTTGTAAGTTTAGCCAATGGTTTATCAATTTTGTTGATCTTCTACAAGAATTAGCTTTTGGTTTTTTAAACTGACTACTTAAAAATATATAGAATATTTTAAAAATATATCATTTGTGCTACCACAGTGTCTATATTTTCTAGTAGTTTAATTTCTTGTTGATAATTAATAAAATACAAAGCCCTTTAAGAGCTATATAACTCATACACACTTAACAACACTGTACATTCTATATAGTCTATACACTTACAGTAAAGGAAGAGAATGAAAATTTGTATTTTGTCAGGAAAAATAAAGCAGATAGAAAAGTTTGTTCATATAGTCTTGTCTAATAAAATATAAATATGGTTTCTAACATGTTCAACCATTATGTGAGATAAAATATAACTGTAATTTTTTAAAAAAATTGTGATTTTGGTGAAAATTTACAAAGCAAATTAGATTTTCTTTAAACAATACCCTACTGGTTTGTGTGTCAGCACTCCCTGATTCCCTACCTCAGGTTCCCTGTGTCCTTTCATCTGCCCAGTTCCTTGTCCCTTCGTAAGCCTTTTAAACTTCTTCACCTTTTTCTCTTCAAGAAAACATAAATGCATTTGCATTTTTCCCAACTTAGCAAATTAACATAGGTATTCCGTGTGTTTCTGGCGTAATTCAATTTTGAGGCCTTGTTAATGGAATGAAATGGAACACGTTGGAAGATACTAAACTTTGCAGTTCCCTCATTAGGTGGCTGTTGCTTAGTGACATTGTAGCTACTTGTAAATAGATGACCAGTTGCCTTGGAGATGGAGTCCACTCAGAGCATGGTGACCCTGTGTTACAGTAAAATAGAACTGTGGGGGCTTCATGGAGTTTTTTAGAGGGCTGATTTTTTCAAAAGTAGACCTCAGGCCTTTTTTTTCCTCCTGCACCTCTGGGTGGATTCAAACCTCCAACACTGCCCTTAGCAGGTCAGCTATAATCTATTTGTACTACACAGAGAAGCCTCTGCACAGCTAAGAAGGTATTTAACTTTGTTTCCCAGGAAATTTAAAGCAAACAGGCTATTTTATGTTAGGTAGGCACATGAAAACCACAATGGCTTATTAATCAACCTAAGAAAAGGAATTTCACAGGTGTTGGTGGGGAAAACTGGTGATGGTGTAGTAGATGAGTGCTATGGCTGCTAACCAGAAGGTTGGCAGCTCAAATCCACCGGGCTCTCCTTGGAAACCCCATGGGTTTCTGTCCTACACAGTCTTTATGACTCGGAATCAACTCAAGCTCAGTGGGCTGGTTTGCTTTTTGCTTTTGAGGGGAAAAGACATCACAAAGTTCGGTACAGAAAAAAGAAGGTTTTATTCAGCATACAAGAAGGGTGAAAATGGGCAGTGGACAAGCATGCTGTCATTGCTAATGTCTGTCTGAATTAGAAGAAGGTTACAGAATTGTCCGTATATATTATCACAGAATGGGTAGAAGTACTTTAGTATATTGGCTAGAAACTGTGATCTTACATTTTGAATGTCTTTCTTAACAATCATTGGTACAGGTTTCAGTAAGGACAGTCAGGAGGATCTTCACTGGACCAACAAATTTCTACCCACTAGATACTAAAGGAAACTGTGGTAGTATAGTGCTTAAATGCTGTGTCTGCTAACCAAAAGCCTGGCAGTTCAAATCCGCCAGGTGCTCCTTAGAAACTCTATAGGGCAGTTCTACTCTGTCTCATAGGGTTGCTCTGAGTTGACATCGACTCCATGGCAACTGGTTTGGTTTTGTGGTTTCGATGCTAATAGAAAAAGAAAAGTGTAGAAAATCTTGTGTTCTATTAGACTGACTTTTTGTGGAAGCTCTTTGGAAAGATATTTTTCTTCCTTAGAAGATACTTTCCAAGATAGTCTCATCTATGGTCTTTCTCTCAGGGCCCCGCTGATGTGTCCTTGTGGGCCCAGCTTCAGCTGGGTCACATTCTCTGTGATCAAGGACAGGGAAAAATGATTCCAACATAATTCTAAATCACAGATAAACATCTTTCTGGTATTCTTTCCACTCAGGCAGGATCCATCTGACTTCAATGATGATACCCCCGGCTCTGCATCTGCTCCTGAATCTGGCTGGGATTTCTAGCAGTTCCCTATCAATGTACCCTGCAGCTGCTTTTGGATGATCTTCAGCAGAATTTTACTTGTGTGTGATATTAATAGTATTGCTCAATAATTTATGTATTTGGTTGGATCACCTTTCTTGAGAATAGACGTAAATATGAACCCCTCCCAGCTGGTGGGTTAGGTAGCTGTCTTCCAAATTTCTTTGCATAGACAAGTAAGCACTCCTAGTGCTGCACCTGTTTGCTAAAACATCTCAATTGTTATTCTGTCAGCTTCTGCAGACTTGTTTGTTGCCAATGCCTATAGCCAGTTTGAATTTCTTCCTTCAGTATCATTGGTTCCTGATCATGTGCTGCCTCCTGAAAAGAACCTGTACATAGATCAACATGTAGTCTGTCACTCAAAAGGAACAAGGGGACACTACTCCATTGTTTCAAGTCAGGAAAGGTGTGCCTCAGAGTTGTATCCTTTCACCATACCTATTTATGTTGAGAAAATAATCTGAGAAGCTGGGCTATATGAGAAGAACTGGAGGAAGATTCATGAAATATCTGTCTTACGCAGTTGACACAACCTTGCTTGCTGTCAAGTGAACCGGACTTGAAGCACGTCAGTTCGAATCCCCGCGGTGCTATGGGGGCGGGTCTACTTTGTTCTCTGGGGTCGCTGTGAGACGGAATAGACTAGACTGCTAAGGGGTTTCTTTTTTTTTATGTTTTGGGTATATAACAAATGAAATTGTTACATTCTCCCTCCACGGCTTATCCCTATTAGTTTCAATATGAAGATAAAATTTCAAAATTCCACCACCTTTCATGCACACACTTTCCACCCCAGGCCGAAGAGCGGCTCTCGCAAGCACGGCTCACTGAGGGGGCCACCCACCGAAGAGGCTTCAGGGGGACAAACCCACCGACTCGCCAGTGGCGAGGGGCGGGGTCACAGGCGTGTCCGCCCTGATCCCACCCCTGCCGCTACTGGGCGGACTGGGCCACCTGCCCTGAAAGAAGCCGAGTTCCCGAGTTCTCTGGGGACAGCGACTCCGGAGATGGCTTTGGTGGCCGTGGGGGGCCCGGAGCCACCGACTCCCAGTCCTTTTGGGTCCTCTGAAGTGCTCCCTGCAGGGGCGAGGGGAAGACTCCGGAGGGCTGCCAGGATCCTGGCTCACGTCTGCGGACTGGCCCTCTGCATGAAAAGGTAACTGCCGCCCAGGTGTCTGGCTGCAGTGGCCAGGCCATCCCATCCCCTCTCCCGCGGGAGCTCCCCTGGTTCCAAAAGTCAGCCCGACTCTGGGGTGCCTTCCGCAGAACCGAAGGTGAACCAGTGATCACAGAGAGGCCCGCGCCCCTGTTGAATCTGCTGGATTTTCTCGGAGAGGAAAATCACTGGCTTCTTGTTTTAAGAACTGTCTGGTCTTCCCTGACCCAATCCACCCCTTGCATTCAAGTGTAAATCAGAGATGTCAAAACTAGAGACAGACCCCCAAGAACATTCTCAGTTTCCATATTCAGGTGAAGGGTGCAAGAATCAAAATACACATTCCAAGACACTGCTTCCCAGAAGCACTGATGTTAGGCATGTCTGTATGCTTAGGAGCACACTCAATTACTTGAGGAAGATTCTGGTTTTATGATACGGGTCAGAGAGCATAGATGAAGGAAGGTTTCTGTTGTTTGTTTTTCCGATCATGAGTGAGATGGAGAGGATTCCAGGTCTTGTGGGTCTCCACAGAAGCACAGGGTCTCCACAGGGTCTCCACAGCTGGAGGAGCCCTGGTTGTACAGTGGTTAGAAGCATGGCTGCTAACCAAAAGGTCAGCAGGTCAAATCCACCAGTTGCTCCTTGGAAATCTGATGGGGCAATTCTACTGTATTTTACAGGGTTGCTAAGAGTCAGAATCCACTCTACCACACAGGACTTTGCTGAGATAGTACCATTCCCACTTTTCAAAGAGAGATACATAAAAGGTTAAACACACTTGATTTTGAACTTGGGGGAGATTGTCAACAGATTTTCCTTAGGGGAGGTAAGATAAATTTCAATTTCAGTTGAAACTGAGTTAAGCTGGGGGTGGGAAGCAGGACAGGTGGAGAAAAGATCAAAAGGAAAAAAAATGCAAGGAGACTAAGGTTAAAGAAAAATAGCAACCTAGGGAGAAAGTACAACTGATAGTCATAGAAGAAAAAGAAAAGAGTGTTACAGAGAAAGAGAAAAAGAGGAAGAAGGACGTGAGAGGAAACAAATAATATTGTGGGACCCTTGTTTGTTTGGAGTTTGGTCTTGAAAGCAAACTGTCTTCCTGCTGGAACCCAGGTGATGCACGTAGTTAACGCACTTGCCTGATCATCAAAAGGTTGGAGGTTTGAGTGTCCACAGAGTAGTCTTAGAAAGCCTGGAGATCTTATTTCAAAAAGTCACCTGTTGGAAATCTTACGCTGTGCAGTTCCATGCTGACACACCCGGGGTTGCCGTGAGACAAAGCTGGCTTCTTCGCAACTGATAACTGGTTAATTTACCTGCTGCCAGCTGATACAGGCGACTGCTCAGGAACTAAGAGGACAAACCCTGGGGAGGCAAGGAGTGGCCGTATGTGTATCCATCGGGGCAGTCTCCTACCTGTAGAATCTTCAGATTGTCGTTATGCACATTGTTGGGGCAAAATTATCACTCCTTTTAAAGTTACAAGCTAGTTACCCCTCTGTACCTGGAGGAAAAGTTTTGTCTGTGGAACACAGCCAGACCAGGAGTAGGTATTGAGCTTTGTAGGGCTTCTGGATAGCACTTGGACAACAGGCACCTCTGAGGACACGTTAGCAACAGCAATAAATTTATGATGTTTACTGAGTATTTATTGTGTGCTGAATAATGAACATATCCAGCACTTCCAAAACTTTCTTCTGCCCTTTTGCCATACCTCCCACACTAGTCCTAGGTAAACACTGGTCTGCTATCAGTCATGGTAACATCAGAGTGAAAAAGGCCTAGGAGATCAAGAGCTCCAGTCACCATCCTGCCTGCCTGAGCACAAGGCATTTGGGGATTTCTGTGCACTGAATTCAAGAAGAAAGTTGAAGCAACTTTTAGGGCTCAAACTGCCATCTGCTTACTCTGAAAGGGGATGAATATCAAGCTGGACTCTGTGACAACAGCTGTGTAATCCAAGGCATAGATTCCAAGTATGTGGCAAGTTCAGATGAGATTCAAGTAAATGTTGCCCTTGGAGTAGCCTGGGGTTTTGTCAGAGGTTAAAGGAGACCTGTAGGGAGTGATGCCATCCTTGAACGGCATAGCCAAAATGAAAACATACAAATGAAATGCAGCATCAAAACTCAGAACTCCAAGGTTGGCACTGGAAAGGACTCTCTTGGTGGGAGAACAGTTGAGTTCTGTCCTTCAAATTCATGGTCCGTCGGTCCTCTTACTGGTCACTACTGGTTGTGGGAGACATAACCTTGCCATTTTAATCTTCTGATCTTTGTAGTCTGGCTAAGACCTATGTTCTGAGGTGCTACTGTGGGCTCTGGAAAATAAAAAAAGAGAGATTAACACAGTGCACCGTGAGAGCCGTACATACGCGCACATGTACAGGCCCGTTGCTGTCAAGTTGATTCCAACTCATGGTGACTGTGTGGGACAGAGTAGAACTGCCCCATTGGGTTTCTACAGAATGCTGGGTAGATTTGAACTGCTATAGCTCATAATCACTAAGCCACCAGGATTTCTGTGAGAACCATAGATATAAATAGTCTGGTATAAAAAATACTGTTTTTGCAGAAGGGGACTGTGTAGAGCAGAATTTCAAATTCTAATGGAATCCAAGTTTTCTGGAGACATAGTGGCTGGATGAAGTCCTGAAACTATGGCCCATAGATAATGTTTAAGCCTTAACCCCAAATATCCTCTGAAGTCTTTTAAAAACTAAACCATAGTGCAGCCTAACTAGTAAAGAGCATTTTCCTTGAACATTAAGTTCTTTAAGGTCTGTCTGTATGGGATCAAGCTGACGGCAGCCACTGGAAAAATTAGATGGGGATATTAGGAGTCAGTAGGTTTGTATTAATGAAGGAAGAACAACTCAGAAAAGGAGGGTGAGAATGGCAATACAACTCCGGTTATGTAACTGATGTCGCTGATGTATGTGTAGATACTTGAACTGTTGTTTGTTTTTTGCTATGTATATCCTCAACAACAAAAAATAAAATTAATTCTCTAAAAAATACTGTGTTCTCATACATAGTTTGTGGTCCATGTCCGTTTCTATGCTGTTTCCCACTCCTGGAAGTCCCCTGCACTGACTCCCCAAAGTCCAGACCAAGTCCGGTTCATAGTCTTTCCCCAGCTCCTTACCCCTGTTTTTGCTCTTTTTAAGAGTTTTCCTTAAATACAACTTTCAACCTAATAAGTACCTTCATAATTTAGATCTTGATTTAATGGTCTGTCTTATAGAAATATAAGACAAATATGAGCCATATATATATTTAAATGTCCTGGTAGTCATGGAAACTGTGGTGGTGTAATGGATAAGTGCTATGTCTGCTAACCAAAAGGTCAGCAGTTCAAATTTGCCGTGTGCTCCTTGGAAACTCTACGGAGCAGTTCTGCTCTGTCTGTAGGGTCGCTATGAGTTGGAACCAACTTGACAGCAGTGGGTTTGCTTTGGGGTTTACTAGTCATCTTAAGAAAAGGAAAAAGAAACAAGGGAATTTATGTTTAGTAGTATATTCTTAACCCAGTTGCCTTAGTCAACTGGTGCTGGTCCAGCAGAAATACCATGAATGGATTGCTTTCGAAAAAGAAATTTTATTTTAAGAGTCTGGTAAGCCACTAGTCTATTCAATATGAGAAATTATCACAGTCCAGTAGGTTAGGAGTCCAAGTTCAATATGAGAGCATTTCAGTGCAGAAACCTCAGGTCCAGAGGACATGCTCTGCTCTCAGTGCTGCTGTTTTGGTGGTATCAGGTTCCTTACTCTCTTTGTTAACTTCTCTCTTTTATATCCCATAGGCTTTTAGCTTATAAGTCTGGCCTCACCAACACAACTGCTGTCCATTGTTCCCCATCAGCATCACAGAGGCAGGATTCATAAGATATGGGAAAAATCACTCAACACTGGGAATCATGGACCAGTCAAATTAATACTCACAATTTTTGGTGGACACAATGCAATCCATAACACCAGTATATAAAAATATTATCATTTCAAAATACGGTCTATATAAAAATTACTATTGAGCTATTTCACATCCTTTTTTTTCATTCTAAATACTCAAAATCCAGTAAATATTTTATAATTAAGGTACATCTCAATTTGGACGAGCTACATTTCCATTTTGAACACAGATCTATATAGGCCATTATGGTCTGGATCTGAAAGAAAATGGCCTGGTGGGAAGACAGGAGGAAGCTAAGTTTTGTTTTGGACACACCAAGTTTGGGGTATGAGTAAAAATTCTCATGCACAGAGACGATAGTGGGAAATGCAGTTCCAGAGCATCTTCCAACTTCTTTCCTCAGAGGAAATAAGTTGCCAATTTAGTAGCAATAAGTTGTCACTTTGACTTTGTTTTTTGAATCTATATCTTAGAATTTTCCTCCAGATTCTAATTGCACATTAATCTGTGTATGTTGTACTCCAATCAATTCAGAAAATTTATATGAGCTTGTTTTTCTCTATTGAGTATTTATCACATATATTTTTCTGTATATCCATATTTATATCCTCTGTCCTGCAGGTACATTGAAGAAAGTCGAGCAGAAGAATGGGCACTGTTTCACTTGAACACAAAGAATCATTCAGCTAATGAACTTTTATTCAACTTGAGAAATTTTTCTAAAGATTACTTGGTTAGTTTTAGTTGCGTCTGCTTTTTAAGATTCCCAAAATCTATAATGCCTTTCTAAATAATAACTTTGAAATTAATTTTTCCTAATTATAAAAATGATGAATAACAACAAATTATCAACTCTGGGAAAAGTCTAACAGAAGATGGCAGTACTTAGTGTTTCAAGGTTATGAGGAGACACACTCATCCACTGACGGTGGGAACGTCAATTCCTACAGGGATTTTGGAGGGCAGTTTGACAATAAAACGGTAATGCACATTTTGTCTCTGCAGTTCTAGTTTCAGAAGTTTATCTCATGAAGAATAATTAGATAAATACACAAATTTGTATGTGTAGAAATGTCCATTCTATTATTGTTTATAATAGGAAAAAAAAGGAAACAACTTATGTTTCAACAAATATTTATTGAGTGATTACCTCTACCTCTGCCAGGCACTCTAGAAGATACTGTGCTACAGTGGTTAATTGGGTATGGATGGTCCCTGCCCTCAGAGAGCTTGCGGTTTAGGAAAGAAGATAGTTTAACAACTATTCAGTTCAGTGCTAGAGATGTAGACTGTGGCTGGAGCACGTAAGAGAAGGTTGAACCTAGACTTAGAGAGGCAGTGATGGCTTTTTGGAGGAGGTGGTGTCTGAACTGGGACCTGTGGGGTGACTGGGCTAAATGTATTATGATGTAGTGGAGTACATGAAGCTATTAAAAATGGTGATGTACATGTGGAAAGTACGTATTACATTGTTGAGAAAAAAGTGAAAATGGAAATATTCTTATAATCAGAAAAACCTGTTTCAATCCCTTTTTATTTGGAATAAAAGTAGTGCAGGTTCAATGTAGGAGATATGGAAATCACAGAAAGGTAATAAAAAATTAAAGTGACTGAAAAATTATATCCCAAAGGTAACACATTAATCAGTTTTAACATTTGATGTCTTTCTCTTTACTGTACATGCATATAGACATTTTAACTTTTTTCATAGTGATATTTGTTTTGTATATTTGTTTCAAAGTTTAATATATTCAACAAAAAAGGAATTTGAGTTTATAATTTACATGGAAACCCTGGTGGTGTCATGGCTGAGTGCTACATCTGCTAACTAAAAAGTCAGCAGTTTAAATCTGCCAGGTGCAGTTTGGAAAGTCCATGGAGCAGTTCTATTCTGTCCTATAGGGTCACTAGGAGTCAGAATCGACTCAATGGCAGTGGGTATTCTGGTTTACTTAAATATGTTTCCTGCATATCAGGGGAAAACTTAATTCTGAAAGTTGCAATTCTTTCTGTTAGTAGAGTTAAATTCATACTTACTTTGAAGCATATATTGAAGTGAAATGAAAAAATTAATCCTCCCCCTCCCTTTTTTTTTTTGCTGTTGTTTTTCTTTGGTACAAATTGTTATTTGCTAGCCCCATGAATACAGTTTCTTCTTCTGTTTTTTGGCAATCACTTGAACAGATTATAGGGTTAAGTTAGGCTGCAAGTCTAGTTTTCCTGAGCTCATGTGAATGCCGTTATGAGATCCTGCTAGAATAGTTTCAGCTATATGGAGCTGTTGATCTACCTCACATTGTGTAATGTAGTTCCCATTGTAGTGGGAAGTATTGCAGAGTCTTGACTTAAGGGTCACATGCTTTTCTCTGTCATTCATTCTTTTTTAAAATATAGCTAGTGAAACCCAAAAGGATATTAAACCAGCCTATTTTATGTGTGTCATTCATGGGCATATTATATAGCCAGTAGAGTTTCTTCCTATAGAGGAAGCCGAAAAATACATACTTCTGTCCTGTTGTTATTAGGTGCTTTTGAGTCCGTTCCAACTGATAGTGACACTATGCACAACAGGAACAAACACTGTCTGATCCTGCACCATGCCCACAATCATTTTACACGTAAGGTCATTGTTGCAGCCATTGTGTCAGAGTCTATCTTGCTGAAATTCTGCCCCTTTTCTTGCTGACCCTCTACTGCGTATGATGTCCTTTTCCAGGTTACCTATGTATAAATAAATCCATACATGTGAAGTGCTTGAAATAATGCCTGGCACATAGTAAATGCTCAATAAATTGTTATTATTTATAAGAGCAAATAGATTATCAGAATAAGGTCTAGGGGCATCTTAAATCTGTGTCAGATCCTCCTCACCAGGTATGAGATGTGAGGAGTAGACTGGAACTGAGATACAGGACAGAGGCCTTCCTTTTTCATTTTCTTACCTAAGTCCTAGAATAAAAAGTCGAAGAAAGACACCACACTGGGATAAATAAACTTAGGTGAACTTGGTTATATTTCAGCTTAAGGCATGGCCTCAGTCAGTAATACTATTTTTGAACAGTTCTGTAGATAGAAAGGGGATAACTACTGTTGACATTTGTGTATAGGTACATGAGGTCTGTTTGGTAACTATGACTTCTGTTTAACTGGGTTGACCTGAGATTCAGCTACATTCATGGAGTGACTCATACCCGTTGCTCAAGAAACGGTACTTCATCCTGCAAACAGCAGTTTATGGTAATGGTCCTGTTGTCTTGGTTATAATGAAGTTTGCCTATTCATAACATGAATTCCATGCTTGGAGCTTCGATTGCTTTAAACAATTTTGTTTGTTACAGCTATTTCAATAAAGTTTATGTGCAAAGTAAAAAGTCAATATTCTATAAACATAAGACTCCACATTCTCCAGGCTATAAATTGTTTCCAAATTTTTAGAAGAAACTGTGTACATGGGACAGGATGTATTCAACATAAATACACTTTATTTTCCAGAGCAAGGGTTTTGGAAAGCTGAGAACATTGTTGTTCATTCAACCTAAGCAAAGAGACCCGGAAAACCTTAGAGAGGTAAAAAAATACTAAAAGTGTGTTTTTAAATTTTTCCTGATATGTGATTATTCTGGTGCTACCCAGTTGTACTTTTCATTTCATCTATTATTTTAGAAAAATAGAGGTTAATGCCATAAAAACACTGACAAATTACTTTTCTTACTTTTCTATTCTCTGAATCCTTAACTTTAGAGTTTTTAGAGAAAAGTGGGAGTAAATGAAGATGGTTGGGATCCTTAAGTTTTCTTTCAGTCTAGTCAAAATAATCTTTTAATTTATTTTCATATATTGATTAAAGAAATATTAATTATTGAGTGCCTACTATGTGACTCGACAGCACTTGGCTTTACTATGTGTTATATTTGTTTGGAGTATGCTGTTTGAGAGAATTGATTTTGAATATGGATCTATTTAAAGTCTATTAAAATGTTTTTGGTAATTTTAATTTATTAATCTTTGAACTAACTTTGGCAACCCATTATGTAGATAGGATTTCTGTCCCAAAGAGAATAGGTGGACCTTTTCAGCTTCTATTAAAATTTTAATATGCTAAGGTAAATTGCATTTACATTTATTGTTTTTTAGCCTCTAAAGGATATCATGTTTTGTAAACCAGCTCCAAAGTGAAAAGGGGTATTGATTTTTAAACATTTTGTGATACAGAGTATTTCAGAGACTCCTAAAGAATAAAGTGTTGTATTACAAATATTCATCATCCTTTGGCATCATACTTTTCTAAGAGTCAATGTTTTCTATGCTTATGACATTGCTGCAAGGAAGCCTGGTGGCACAAACAGTTATCTGCTCAGCTGCTAACTGAAAGGCTGGCAGTTAGAACTCAGTGAATGGCTTCACAGGAGAAAGACCCAACAACCTGTAGATTATACCCTGGAAAACCCTGTAGGGCATCTCTACTCTGTCACATGAGGTCACTATGACTCAATGGCAGCCAACAACAACATAGCATTGCCATGAATTCACCTGCATACATACACCCTTTGAATCTCAAAGGATCCACCTCTACTAAATATCACAGCTGTGTGCATTTCTGTCACTACCAGTTGGAATGCGTGTTTGGTTACAGGGAGTCGTCTAGTTAACAGTGAGTTTACAACTGGAAAAAAGCACTGTAAATAAACATGATTTCAGTTAAATGTGTCTTTCTCCTAGAGAATTATATTTTTGAAGAGTCCCTGGGTGGTGCAAACAGTTAAGTGTGCAGCTGCTAACCAAAGTTTGGTGGTTCTAGTCCATCCAGAGGTGCCTTGGAAGGAAGGTGTGATGATCTCCATCTAAAAAGCCAGTCATTGAAAACCCCAGGAGGCGCAGTTCTATGGTGACATACATGGGGCTTCCATGAGTTGGAGATAACTAATTCTTTTGCTATTTCTTTTCATGTTCTTGATAGTATATAAATGGAAACTATGCTTACTCAAATCTTTGTGAATTATGTGCATACTATTAAGTAAATGGAAACTGTAAGTGCTACATCTGCTAACCAAAAGATCAGCAGTTCGAATCTGCTAGGTGCTCCTTGGAAACTCTATGGAACAGCTCTACGCTGTCCTATAGGATCACTATGAGTCAGAATCAACTTGACAGCAGTGGCTTTGATTTGGCTTTTTATTAAATGTACAGATTTCTGGGATATGCATCAATCAAGAGGGCATTAGAATTATTAAGCACTTGTAATTTGTATGTAGTAATCATCAAAGAAGACTTTCTAAGGTAGGAAGAAGTGTTTAGGACTGAGGACTCATGGGGGAAGGTCAGAGCCATGAACTGGGAGCAAGGTGTCTTAGGCGGTAACATACCGATTCCTAATCACTGTCACCCTATGTGTCCTATGCTTTGGAAGGTCTTTGCCTCCTGAACGAGTCTTTCATTAATAGTTTACCTCACCTTTTTGGTTTATTAAAGACATATCTTATTGTGAACCAGCACTTTTGATCAGCATGAATGAACTGGTAGTTTCCTTCCTGAGGTGGTATGATTACAATCGAAGCAAATAAAATCTGCACATTATTCTAGGTCACTTTAGCATAGATGTGGAGTCCCTGGGTATTGCAAATGGTTAATATGCTTGGTTGCTGACAGAAGGTTTGAGGTTCAGGTTCAACCACAGGTGCCTCAGAAGAAAGTCCTGGCATCATTTTCTGGAAAAAATTAGCCATTGAAAACCCTACAAAGTACAGTTCTAGTCTGACATAAAGGAGGCTGCCACAAGTTGGAATCGACTTCATGTCAGCTGGGTTTTTTTTTTTGTATATTTGTCTTAAATCACAGGTGTATTAATGATGTCATTAAACTTTTAATATTTAAATATTCAAAATTTAAAGTATCTGCATTCTCCTGGCTTTACTTCTGCTTGTTCCAGAGGTGGCAGGGTGGAAAGACCCACTCTGAAAGATGTCAAAAGTAGTCTTGCATATATGACATAGTTTCTATGTCATCAGATGGGACTAGTTGTCAGCTCAAGGACTGAGATTATTGTAAGCTAGAGCATGTCCTCTGCATTGTCCTTAAGGTATATTTTTGTTTAACTGTGATGCACATTTTACATAAAGAGAACATAGTTGAATATAACTACATTCTTGATGCTTTCTCCGCCTTTGTATAAAGTTCCAGTTACTACCAATATCCACTTAGGTCATCTCACTGCGGTCATCTGAAGCATGCAAGTCACCCACTGTAAATAAACTGTAACTGTGATGCGGGGACTGGGAGGAGAAAGGACATGAACTGGACGCTGATTCTCCCTAGTCCACGCCAGGGCCTGCAGCTGGGTGCTCTGAAATTGGGGTCTCCCTGGGCACCAACCAGAAAACAGCTCCCTTAGGCAGCTTACTGGTAAATTTTAAGTTGGTAAAATTTGGCCATTTGAATTGCAGAGGTGTTATTCTGATTAGTAAGTGGTGTTAGCAGTTTTGTGGTTCCTGAAAATACACATTCAACTCCTTGCCTTCAGTACCTGTGAGTTACCTTGTTTGGAAATAGAGTCTTTGTACTTATGATCAGTTAACAATAGGTCACACTTGAGTAGGGTGGCCCCTAATCCAGTGTGACATGTTGTCTTTATAAAAGAGAAACAGAGACAGAGGGAAGACGGCCTTGTGAAGAGGAGGCAGAGATGGGAGCGATGGATCACCAGAAGCTGGAAGAAGCAAAGGAGGATTCCACCCTTGAAGAAACCTTCAGAGAAGAAATGACTAGAAGATTTCTGCTGACTTGTTTTTACTTTTGGCTTTGGTCAAAAGCTGTGACTGAGACCTTTTTATTTCAAGTCACTGGGGTAACCTTGTTTTTAGCAGAAGCTCAACAATTTTTAATCTTTTCATTTTGGAATAGTCTTCGCTTTACAGAAGAGTTGCAAAAACAGTTCAGATCTTTCTTGTATACGCTTCACTCAGCTTCCCCTGGTGTCAGAGTCTCACGATGCAGTGACCACAACCACAGCTAACACTGGGTCATTAGTTACCACTAAGCAGAGACTTCATTTAGTTTCCTCAGTATTTCCACTAATGTGGTCTTTTTTCCCCTTTGTTCTATGGTTTAAGTCAGGATACCACACAGAATCTAGTTATCAAGTCTTCTTAGTCGCCTCCAGTCTTTGACAGCTCCTCAGATTTTGTTTGTCTTTTATGACTTGAACACTTTTGAAGAGTATGGGTCAGGTATTTTCTAGAATGTCCCTCAGTTGTGGTTGGTTTGAGGTTTTCTCGTTATTAGACTGAAGTTAACAGATTTTGAGTATATTACAACAGTGTGTCTTCTTCCTTGTGATATAAACCCTGATCCTTGGTAAAGATAATGTGTATTTACCAAGGTGGTCCACTGTAAAGTTATCATTCCTCTCTTTCCATATTTTATCCTTTGGAAGTGAGTTACTAGGTCCAGCCCAGTAGAGTTACTAAGTTCAGCACAATTTAGGGGAATTAAATTCTACCTCCTAAAGGGAGAAGTATTTAAGGATTTATAGACATGTGGGGATGACAATTAAGTTCATGAACTCATACTAGAAAAAGTACTATATACCTCATTGCTGAATATCACTATGGTCACCTTTGAAGTACTCCCCCTGGGAAGCTATACACCAATGCCACTGCATAGTCCACACTTCAAAGCAATTTTTGAACTCTATCTCTGGAATGGCCATCAGAGCTGTCCTTGCATTAATTACCCTTGGTGTCCTGAATGTCATCCAAATGTTTTCCTTTTGATATTTCTCTTATCTTTGGGTAAAGAAAAAAGTCATTGGGAGCCAGATGAAGTGAATAGAAGGGTGTTCCCATACAGTTACTTGTTTACTGGCTAAAAACTGCCACAGAGACAACTACACAATTAAGTTTGCAAACTTGCCACCTTGCCACAGTGCACAATGGCCATACCAGAAAGAATTTCAGAATTGCCTTGAAGGGTGGACTAGGCACTGACATTGATGCATACATAGATTCCCAAGAAGAGTACTTTGAAGGTGATTATAGTGATATTCAGCCATACGGTATGTAACACTTAGAACAATTAAGTTTATGGACTTCAATAGCAAAAAGATGCAGTCAACCAGATGCTCAACGACAGAAGAACAGATAAACAAGCTGTGATATATATACGCAGTGGAACACTATGCAATGATAAAGAACAGTAATGATTTTAGAAGCATCTCATAACCTGCTTTTAGTTGGAAGCTACTTTGTTGAGTGACAGCAGTCAGCAGCAAAAAGACAAATATTGTATGAGACCCCACAATAAGAACTTAAAAACAGACTCATGTATAGAAGAAAAGACTTTGATGGCTGCAAGGGTCGGGTGGAGGGAGGATGAAGGTTGGTTATAGATTAGACAGTTGATAGAAATTTGATTGGGTGGAATCAGTGACAGCACACATTAGAAAGAAGATCAATTTAACTGGATTTCAACATAAAATGAACACTCTTCCAATCTTAACCCAATATTGCAAGGACAGAATAGTAGGGGCTGGGGTCCAGGGACCATGCTCTCAGGGGACATTGAGGCTGGGTTGGTATAACTAATGTGTTGCTAAGAGTCTTCTGCACCCCATATTGGTGAGTGGCATCTGGGATCTCAAAAGCTAGCAAGCTGTCATCTGAGGTACATCGCTACACCACTGGGATTCCCTCAGAACCAACATAACAACAACAACAAAAGAAACTCACTGCCTTCGAGTCATGTGACAGCCTTTGTTTCTGAAAGATAAGTTCCAAGCAATGGGATTACTGGATCAAATGGTATACCTATTGCCAGATTTTTAAGGACGCTCCAGATTGCCTGCCAAAGAGGTTGCACTGTTTTACAATCCCGCCAGCAGTGTAGGAGAGTTCTGATCTCTCTACAACCTCTCCAGCATTTGTTGCTTTGTGTTTTTTTTTGGGTTATGACCATTCTTGTTGGGATGAGGTATCTCCTTGTAGTTTTCATTTGGATTTCTCTGATAGCTAATGATTGTGAGCATTTCCTCAAGTGTCTTTTGGCTGCTTGGATGTCCTTTCTAGTGAAGTATCTGCCCATCTCCTTTGTCCATTGCTTAACTGAGTTCTTTACCTATTTCTTATTGATATTTTGCAGAATCTAGTAGATTATGGAGATCAGACAATGATCCACCATGTAGTTGCTAAATATTTTTTCCCTTTCTGTAGGTGATCTTTTAACTCTTTTGATAAAGTCTTTGGATGAGCAAAAGTGTTTGATTCTTAGTAGTTCCCATTTAGCTATTTTCTCTTCTGTTAATCATGCTTTGTTTGTCAGCTTCTGAAGTCTGTCTAAGCTGTGTATTGTTGATCCTATTGTTTTCTTGCATGATTTTTATCATTTTAGGTTTGATATTTAGTTCTTTGATTCATTTTCACTTAATTTTTGTGTAAGGTGTGAGACACAGGTCTTGTTTCAGTTTTTTGCAGATGGATATTCAATTTTGCCAACACTATTTGTTGAAGAGACTTTTATTTTACTCCAGATTGCAATCTTTGGGCCTTCGTTGAATATCAACTGTTCATAAGAGGATGGTGGCATCTCTGGGGTCTTCATGCTCTTCCATTTGTCTGTTTGTCTGTTTTTGTACCAGTACCAGGCTGTTTGGACTACTGTAGCAGTGTAATAGGTTCTAAAGTCAGGTAGTGTGAGGCCTCCCACTGTGTTCCTCTTCTTCAGTAGTGCTTTTCTTAGCTGGGGTTTCTTCTCTTTCCAAACAAAGTTGGTGATATGTTTCTCCATCTCACTAAAATGACACTGGAATTTGTTTGGAATTGCATTGTATAAGTAGATTGCTTTGGGTAAAACAGACATTTTCACAATGTTAAGTCTTCTTATTCATCAGCAGGGTAAGTTTCTCCAGTTATGTAATTCTTTTTTTTTTGTTGTGTATTTTTAACAGAGCCACATTTTCTTTATCAATTCTTTACTTTCTGGCTTTCTAAGGTGAACTAGGTTTGTCACTATGAGTTGGAATGGAGTCATTGGCAACAGGTTAGCCTGAGAATCAGTCATTTACTCAATAACTTTTCCTTTTAGGAGGGGGAGGTAGTACTTAGAAACCAGTATCTGGCCTCCAGATATGTTCATTGCAATGGGGAGTCATTGCTTTTAAACCTACCACCATGGATTTGATTCTGACTCATAGCAACCCTACAGGACAGAGTAGAAGTGCCCCATAGAGTTTCCAAGGAGCACCTGGTGTATTTGAACTGCTAACCTTTTGTTTAGTAGCTGTAGCACTTAATTACTATGCCACCAGGGTTGCTTCTAGAGCCTTGTTGATAGAGAAGTCAGTGGTTTGAATCCACCAGCCACTCTGTGAGAGAAAGATGTAACAATCTCTTTCTGTAAAGAGTTCAGCCTTAGAAACCCTGTGGGGCCATTCTACTCTGTCCCATAGGGTTACTAGGAGTCAAAATTGACTCCACGTGATGGGCTGGGTTTGGTTTAATTACTTTAGCTTTATTTTAAGTATTGAATTAGGGACATAGGCATCCTTTTTCTTTTTTTTCAGAGTTGTTTTGGGTATTCTAGTTCTTTGTTTTGATTACTTGTTTAATGAGGAGGTGGCATAAGAACACTCAGTGATTAGACATGTTTGCACACCAGGAGCCCTGGTGGCACAGTGGTTAAGCACTCAGCTTCTAACTAGAAGGTCAGTGGTTTGGAGCCACCAGCTGCTTTGTGGGAGAAAGATGTGGCAGTGTGCTTCTGTGAAGATTTCCAGCCTTGGAAACCCTATGAAGTGGTTCTACTCTGTCATATAGCAACTTTATGGCTTGCAGTTGAGTGACGGTAATAGGTTTGGTTTGGTCTAAACATGCAGTTTGTCATGGTCACAAAAATTAAAAGCATTTACAGCAGCATCATTACAGGGTGGTGGTGGAATCTCACGGAAAGCAGCTGGACAACATGACAACAACTAAAGTTAGGACACAGTAGAACATTCAGGCAAAAACCTAAAATGCAAATAAAAAAGTTCATTTACTCATAGTTTGTAGCTTTTATTTGTGCGTTCCATTTCGTTTCTCAGTGACTTTCTTGTCTCTTTTCCTTACTGCAGTTTTCGTTAATCACTTAAAAGTAGTATTGTAGTTGGCCTTATTAATTTTAAGACAGAGTAGAACTGCCTATTTTGGGTTTCTAAAGAGTATTTGGTAGATTCCAATTGCCCACCTTTGGGTTAGCAACCTAGCTCTTAACTGCTGGGTCACCAAGGCTTCCAGATTTGGGGACACATATGAAAAAACTGCTGTTTTAATCATCAGGGACACTGAAGGGATCTGAGCTAATTGAAAAGTATCACAATCTGTTCCTTCAGCATTTCTGTAAACTACTGTTCTCTTTATTTTTATACAAGATTCAACAATGTCTGAAGAAGATTAGATCATTTAACAGTTTGTCAAATGAAGTACAGCTGCAACTTTGCCAGACCACAGTCTATCAAGAGTAAGTTACACCAAAAATTCCATTTGGGTCTTGGCAGTGCCCGAAGAAAGGTACTGACAGATGGTAAAGAGAGATTAAGAAGGCTTCAAATTGAATATTGACCCAGAGAAATGAAGAATAGTTTGGAGTTTGTGCTTTGAGCTCTGTAATATAATAATGAATTTTTTAACCAACCTGAAGGAAACTAGAATTGAAAATAGGA
Source organism: Heterohyrax brucei (assembly GCA_028571685.1). Classification (NCBI taxonomy): domain Eukaryota; kingdom Metazoa; phylum Chordata; class Mammalia; order Hyracoidea; family Procaviidae; genus Heterohyrax; species Heterohyrax brucei. The sequence goes on from CM053143.1 coordinate 137,644,015, forward strand.
TGATGACCAAAACTTATTATAAGCCAAATAACAAAATAATAATAAAGATGAGACAGCTACAGTGGTTCACTTAGTTGTCTAGAATTGGGGAAAACACGAAAAATGTATTTGATAATTCAAACCCAACCCAACCCAACCCAACCCAACCCACTGCCACTGAGTTAATTCTGACTTACAACAACCCTACGGGACAGAGTAGAACTGTCGCATGTGGTTTCCCAGGAATGGCTGATGGATTCCAACTGCCAGCCTTTTAGTTAGTAGCCCAAGCTCTTAACCACTGCACCACTCAGGCTCTGTATTTGGTAAAGTATCCTTAGTTTTATGATACAGGACATTTGTAGTGTAAGATTTCCCAGCATCTTTTGGATAAACTCTGTAGTTTTGTAATCCCTGTTGTGTAAATCCCACCATCTCAATGTACAAACTAAAATTCCCTTCTTTTTCCAGCCTCTTCTCTAGCATAGAGATGAGATTTAGAGTCTGACAGTACATATATGCAAGATATTTTGATTTGGAATAAATCTACATAGGGAAAAAGGCAGGACATGGCGCAGCCATTCTCTGGCACAGGTATTGGCATAGACTCCATGATTCTTAGTTTAGCTGTGGTAGCTCCCAGCCTGCTGACTCTGTGGGACAATGTGGTTCTGGGGTCTATCCGTCTTCACAAGAGTTGTGCCTGGAAGTTTGGCCTAGAAACTATTTCCCTAACCTTTCCAAAGATACTCTAAGCTGTTTAATACCTGTCGTAAATCCTTTCTTTGTTAAACCAGGTAGGTTGTATTCTCTTAGAGTGGAGCTTTTTCTAATACGAGATCCATTGTGTATAATAGGATTCTTTCTCAGAAAAAGTTGCATAGTGTAGCGTTAACATGAAGTCTGAGGAGCCCTGGTGATGCAGTGGTTAAGCGCTCAGCTACTAGCTCAAAGGTCAGGGATTTGAGACCACCAGCTGCTCTCCAGGGCAAAGGCCAGGCAGTCTGTTTGCCTCTGTAAACATTTGCAACCTTGCTAATCCTATGAGGATGCTCTCCTTTGTCCTATGGAGTTGCTGTCAGTTGAAAGCAGCTTGATGGCAATGAGAAACATGAAGTTTTATTTTTTAAAACATGGATTTTTAGAAATTGTAATGTTTTTTCATTAAGTACCAGTTCATTTAGTGAAGATTGATGTTAATGCTTATTCAAATTTATTCTTTTAAATGGAGAATAAAGACTAAATATGAATCAAGGCATCTATAAATAGTTAATAATGTTCATAGCCCCTTCTGAGAGTTCAGTGTGCCAGATGCATACGTAGACCAGTTGCTGCTGAGTTGGTTCAACTCATGGCAATCCCATGAGTATCGGAGTAGAACTGTCTTCCAGTGTTTCAATGGCTAATTTTTTGGGAAGAAGATTGCCAGACCTTTCTTCCGTGTATCTCTGGTGGAGTGCCTTAACTACTTGTGCCACTCCTCTTTAGCTGTTTGTGTATTTGTGTTGTTGTTGGTAAGTGCTGTCCAGTTGGTTCCAACTCATAGTGACCCTATGTCCAACAGAAAAAAACCACCAACTGTTCCTGCACCACTGTCACAATTGTGATGCTTGAAGTCATTGTCACAGCCACTGTGTCAGTCTCTCTCATTGAAGGTCTTTCTGTCTTTTGCTGCCCCCTTACTTTATCAAGTAGGGGGTTCTTCTTCAAGGATGGGTCCATCCTGATAACACGTCCAAAGTATGTGAGATGAAGTCTTTCCATCCTTGCCTCTAAGGGGTATTGTAACTGCTGACATTTTTAGTTTTGAATGTGAAGGTGTTGAATCCTTGTTTTTCTATTCTTAGCAAAGATATTTTGATTTCTGTATTTGTTAGGTGGGAGCAGTTCTACCTCTATGCTTCACAAGAACAAATTCCTAGGGAAGATGATGATTTCGTTTAAACTATACAAATATTCACAGGTGTTTTGAGTGCTCTGGAAGTGTGAAATGTCGAAGCATGAGAAGCCTGCTTAGTATTGGCATTCTTTCACACCACTCAAGTAGGTTGTTGAAGAATCATTCTGGAGTTACAGTATAATACAAAGCAGTGTACAGGTCCATGTGAATATTTTATGGTTTATTATATGGGTGGTGTTCATAAATTTTAATGCTGCAGAAGAAATGGGTAGCCCTGGAATCTCTGTGTCAATGAGACCTAGAGGAGGCCGGTGATCCAATTAGTATAATGGGCATCTGGCAGCCAAACAATGCACTTCAAAACCTGGCTGAGAATGACTGGCCCTAACCCATGCATTTGCAATATGAAGGAGAAACAACAGGATATGGAGTCTGCTTTTTCTGTGGGCCTTTAAATCGAAGTGACTCTTAAATACCAGGCTTTTTCTATTAGAGCCTTTCCCTCTGTAACATCTCCTTTCTGAATACCTCCTCCTCTGTCCTTTCCCGTCTCAGACATATTTTTGGCCTCATTTTCATGATATTGCAGTGATCCAGTTGGCTACTCTAGGGCAAGCTTCCAGGTACAACTCTTGTGAAGATGGGTAGACCCCAGAACCACACTTTCCCAGCCAAAGTCAGGATGCTGGGGCTACATAGCTGGGCAAAGAATCCTGGAGTCTGTGCCCACACCTGTGCCAGCAAAGTGGATGCCCTGTGTCCTGCATTTTTCCCCATATAGATTTATTCCAAATCAAAACATTGGCTATTTTTATGAACCAACTGTTAATCTGAGGATATTTCTGTGATGTGGCAGTTGCTTCAGTAAAGTTAAAATTTTTTTTTAAGTACAAAGAGTTCAAATAGTGACTTAAAAAATGGTATATATTAACATGAACAACCAAAAGGGAAGTCTTCCTCCCAGGCAGTGAAAATAGCGTTTTATTTATTTTTTCATTATGTTATTTGCTCATTTTATATTGTGCTTTAGATTAAGCCCTATAGAGACAGTTAGTTTCTCATTAAACAATTAATACACACACTGCTTTGTGACCATGGTGTCAACACTCTCCCATTCTTGACAGAAGATAGCATTTTAAAATTTCCCCTTTGTGTTTATTTTCTTCCCTGGGAACTAGAATTCAGTTCTTTAAGTAATCATATCGCCAAGTGCTGTCGATTTGGAGCAATCATGTATTCTTATTTTAAACTTCTAGTAATTTATATTACTATGTCCTGTATGTTGGGCTGTAATCCACTATGGTTCTCTTATATTCTTACATATTTTGCTGATTGATCCAAAATCACAAAACTTGAACCATTCTTTTTCCTAGGTGATTTCTCTGGATTATTTATGAAGCCAGCAGTCCTAAGAACATAATATAATACATTGCAATTTCTGCACTACACCTGGCTTGCCCCCACCCCCAATTAAAAAAAAAAAAAGACCAGGCTTGCTTACTGCTTGCTATAAAAGCAGTGGATTCCCTAAACTTGAGGTTCCTCTTCTGTGACTCCTAAGCCTTCCACTTTGCCCTGTGGGATGTGGAGCTTGGAGAACTTGTACAATCCTTCTGATACTGATACTGCTCTTGCTGCCACTAATAAAGTCCTTTATTTCTGACTAAGGGTCTATATCTTTTGTCAGCATCCATGGAACTGTGACAAGTTGACTTATTACCTTCTATGTTTATCTTAGTGGGAGCTTTCCTACTTTTAACTCTCCTCCACATCATCGAACTTAAATTTAAGTGGAATCAACTCCTAATACTCTAAAACATCTTTCTTTAGAGTAATTAAAAGCATTTACGTATTTTATGTATTTTTTACAACACTATTATAAAATATGAAGATAGAGTTTATTCTCATTTAATAAATGAGGAACTGGAAGTGAAGGTTAAGTGATTTCCTCAAGATCATTTATTTAAACAATTAATAGCATTTCAAGTGTTAGAATTCAGGCCAGCTCACTGATAGCACAGGTATGGGGGGTGTCTTTATTATATAGTATTGCCTGGCAGTCATTTTTCTCACTAACATTCTCTGTAATAACACCTACCTGATTTGGAATATAGAGATTGTAATTGCTATTCTTCCAGAAAGAAAAAAAAATAAACCTCTGATTAATACAATCACTAACAGCAAATCTGATTATCCAGATTATCTGAATGCTTCATAGAACATAGTCTCTTGCTGTCCTGACAAAAAATATTTCATATTGGAAAAATAAAATCAATAATATTTGCTCTCAGCCTCAAATAAGTGTTTGTTCAAAGTGTGGTCTACCTAACAATAGTCTGGAGAGCTTTAGGATTACAGATTCCTGGACCCCACACCAGACCTACCCACTCACCCACCTAATGCTGTCAAAACGATACTGACTTACAGCAACCTGGTCAAATTGATATCAACTCATAGTGACAGAGTAGATCTGTACTGTAGAGTTTCCAAGGAGTGCCCGGCAGATTTGAACCTCTGATCTGTTAGTTAGCAGAGGTAGCTCTTAACCACTACTCTACTAAGGTTTCCACACCAGACCTACAGAATCAGAATTTCCAAGGTCAGAGGAATCTTGCACTTTGATCAAATGCCTGGATGTTTCTTACGTCCATGGAAGTTTACCAAGCGTTACTGACTGGGATATGTTATTTCTATAAACCAGGTGGGCAAACCAGCATCCTCTGGCTAAATGCAGAATGGTCCCTGTTTTTGTAAATTAAATTTGATGAAACACAGCCACACCCGTGTCACCAGTGGCTGTATTCACATTTCAGTGCAGAATTGAATAGTTACGAATAGTTGTAACAGAAAATATACAGTCCACACTGCCTAAAATATTTTCTATCTGGCCTTTTACAGAGAAACTTTGCTGACCCCTCTTATAACCATTGATCTCTGTGTAGAGAGAGTAGATTACTTCTTAGACCAGCCCTATATATCATTTCATATGTCTGTGCTGACCCCTGTGGGGCTTGTTAAAGTGTGTTCTCATGGAACTCATCAAAGTGTATCTTAGTTATCCTGTACTGCTGTAACAGAAATATCACAAGTAGGGGCTTTAATGAACAGAAATTTATTTTCTCACAGTTCAGGAGACTAGAAGTTCTAGTTCAGAGGACTGACTCTATGGGAAGTTGTGGGGACAATGTAGAAAGTGTCCTGCTCAGGCCTTCTGACTCTGTACAGCTTTCTGCATAAAAGTGATTCAGCAGCATGGCATACCCTGTTTATGCCCAGTTTGGCCTTGAGAGTTGAAATGTGGCAGCCAGCCAGCCACCATTGTATAAAACTAGTATATTAGGTCACTGCACCACAAGGTGGGGGTCCTGCTGCTGCCTGGGTCTGTTGCTGCTGCCTAGGTGTTGGTTAAGGCTTGCTGCTGCCTGTTGTTAAGTAAGTGTGCTGCCGGTCTGCTGCCTGCTGATTCTTGTACCTGCCTCCAGCCTTGGCACCAGTAAACCTGCCTTGATCACACAAGCTGAGCCTCCAATCCTGGGTCTGCCTGAATCTCAAAACGGCATTCCTGACCTTAAACACGTGCTTCCCAACGGAGGGCTTTCTCTTTCAGCTCTGAGGGAAGTCCTTCGTCTTGTTTCGGTTTCTGTTCTTTGATTCCTTGCCAATCTTCATTTGGGGTGGCATCTTCCCCCATCTCTGTATCCTGGCTTCTGCGCCCAGTCTTCTGGTTTATATCTCAAAATTTATTTAAGACACATCCTACAATAATACGGACTCATTAGTGTAGCAAAGAAAACCCTGTTCCCAAGTGGAATTGCATTCACAGTTATAGAGATTAGGAATTATGACATATTTTGAAGGGTCATATATCAATCTACAACAAAGTGTTAATCACCACAATTGAATGTAGAACATTGTCTTAGAGTCTCTGTTATGCCCATTAAGCTAGATGCTCTCTGAGACCATGGTCCCCAGTCTTCAGGAGCTTAGTCTCTCAGGGTGTTTGGATGTGTTTGTGAAGCTTCTATGACCTTGCCCTGGTCAAGTTGTGCTAACGTCCCCAGTGTCTTGTACGGTCTTACCCTTTACCAGTTAACACTTAACTGCTATCTAGGTAGTGTTTGTCACTCCTCACCCTCCCCGCCACTTGTAACCATCAATGATTTTTTTCTATGTAGAAACATTTTCAATGTGTTTTTGCAATAATGATCTTATGCAATATTTGTCCTTTTGTGATTGACTTATTTCACTTAGCATAATGCTCTCAGTCAATCTACAACAAGTGCTTTTATTGGCATTAAAAAAAAAAAGACTCAGAACTAGGACCAGGGACCAAGACTGTAGTGGTCCAACTGTCTTACTTAACAAGATTTTGGCAGAAGAGCGCAGTCAAGGCGTATCTACCATGCTCTCGTCTGAAACCAGTTTACCTTTAGATCTGAAATGGATTTCCAGAGAATGTTAATGTGCTTTACTATAGAAAACAAAAACTTAAAATAGTTTATCATGCTGTATATTTTCACCCTTGTGTGGTAAATTTTTCAGTGCCTAAAAATGAGGGAAGCAGCAGATGTATAAAACTGTCTCTACGACGGCACTTGGCTTGGCTCAAATGTATTACTTAAAGAAATGCCAATAAAAGGTGCGTAAATCAGTTATCATGTTTATGTCTCCCAGAGAGCCAAAAATATCTGTATTCATTGTATTTCTGTATATAGTGATGAAAATTTGACAATGAATATCAGTGATGATTGCACATGATTGATATCACTAAATTGTACAAATATCAAGTATCATGTTATATATATCTTTATATCAATAAAAAGCTCTATAATTTATGAAACGGTGAGATTCAACTAAGTATTTCATTTGCATGGTGATCTTTTATTTTTTTGGTTTTTGACTGTTTTAACTGAAAGTTTACAATTTGAGTCACTTTTTCACATAACTACTTACATGCACTTCTTTATGTGACCCTAACTGCTCTCCCCACACTGTGACAGTACACTCCTATCCTCCACTCCATATTTCCCATGTCCATCAACCAGCTCCTGTCCCCCTCTATCTTCTCATCTCACCTCTGGACAAGAGCTGCTCAATTAGTCTCCTGTATCTACTTAAGCCAAGAAGCATACTGTTCACCGGTATCATTTTATGTCTTATAGACCAGTTCAATCTTTATATGAGGAGTTGGCTTCCAGAATGGTTTTAGTTCTGGGCTAAAAGAGAGTTTGGGGACTATGTCTTCTGGAGACCTTCCAGTCTGTCAGATCACCAAGTCTCGTCTTTTTTACTAGAGTTTGAGTTCTGTACCCCACATTTCTCCCACTCTCAGGTACTGTTTGTCAAGTGCCCTGTAAGAGTGGCCACTGGTGGTAGCCAGGCACCATCTAGTTCTTCTGGTCTCATGCTGATGTACTCTGTGGTTTATGTGGCCCTTTCTGTCTCTTGGGCTCATGTTTCCTTTCTGTCTTTGGTGTTCTTCATACTTCTTTGCTCCAGGTGGGTTGGGACCAGTCAATGCTTCTTAGATGGCCACTTGCCAACTTTTAAGACCCCAGATGCCACTCACCAAAGTGGGATGAAGAACATTTTCTTAATGAACTTTGTTGTGCCAGTTGATCTAGATGTACTCTGAAACCATGGTCTGCAGAACCCTGCCTTTGCTACTCTGTCCCTCAAAGTATTTGGCTATTTTAGAAAACTCCTGAGCTTTTGGTTTTAGTCCATTTGTGCTAGCTTCTCTACTGTGTGTTGTCCTTCCCTTCACCTAAAATAGTTCTTGTCTATTATCTAATTGGTAAACAGCCCCCTCTCTCCCTTCCCATCCTGTAACCACCAAAGAATCTTCTCCTCCGCATTTAAACCTTTTCTTGAGTCACACAAAGATCTTTTATTTTGTGGTTGTGAGCACTGCTTTCTGCTTATTTCTAAATTCACTGAGTATACACATATTGAAAGTCTAATTTCTAGGCCTCGTGCCCCCATTCGAGGTAGTGATGTGTGTTGGACAACAAGGTTGATAAGATCTCCCCCACTCATAAGGTCTGCATAAGAAGCAGATGTTACTCACAACTTAACAAAAAGAAAATTCTTTACAGATGACAGGGTTTTACTGTTTTTGCATTGCCTGTCACCAATTATTTCAAAGTTACCGTTTTGTAGAAGTGTTTTTGATTTTTTTTTTTCTCCTCAGGTATGAAGCTGAAAGTGTGGTTATAAAACAAGGTCATGTACCACTTGAATGCTACTTGATTCTTGCTGGACATTTAAAGGTCATGTTAAATAATATGAGCATGAACAAAAATTCCATATCTGAAATTTCATGTGAGTTTGAAGAAGGTGACTTCATAGGGGTAAGTATTATCTCCATTTCTCAGTCTCTGATCATTTATTAAATTTAAAATAAAAAATTTATGCAATCTGTGTGTCATTGCAGTGAAATAATTAAACTAATGTACTATAGTAGTGTCCTCAAACATTATTTGTCATCAGAGAATTGCAAATTAATACAACAGTGAGACTACTACAGACCTATCATGTTTGCTAAAATTGAAAACTCTTGTTAGTAAAAGCAGTATAGTCAAGCGAGTGCAGGTGCCTCAGTGGCTAAGCACTTGGCTGCTAATTGAAAGGTCAGTGGTCTGAACCCACTAGCTGCTCCATGGAAGAAAGATGTGGTAGTCTGCTTCCATAAGGGTTACAGTCTTGGAAGCCCTGTGGGGCAGTTTATTCTGTCCCATAAGGTCATCGGTGGTTATGGTGGACTCTGCAGTAAAGGGTTTGGTTTGGTTTTGGGAATGTAGTGCCAGCATCTAGCCTAAGATACAAGTGGTTCGTATATAGGACACAGAAATTATTGTTATATGAATGATTAATCCTTTGTTTTTATTATGAGTGAATGAAAATGTACATTCCCATATAAATTTGCATGCCCACCTATATGCAGCTTCCACTGCTCTCCCTGCCTGGTAACAGCACATTCTACCTCTGTGCTACATACATGTCTTATCCTTCCAACAAACTCCTATTGCCTCCTCTCCACTCATTCCTCTTCCTCCAGTAAGAGGTCAGCAGGACAACATCCTATAGATGCATAGAATCATAAAGTGCACACATGATACTGTCACTCTATGTCACCAAGTCCAATCGATTCCTGTCCAAGAGTTGAACTCCGTTATGATTTATGGCCAGGGGCAGCATCAGGGGGGCTATGCTCCCAGAGGAACTCTGAGGGCCGTGGACCATCAGTTGAGATCTTTTAATGGTGATCTTGGGTTGCACCCCTCTTTATTCTTGTGTTGCCATTGAGACTCAACTTTGTGAGCTCTATCACGGCTATCACTGGTGGTGGCCGGGTACCATCCAGTTCTTCTGGTCACAAGTTGATGTAGTTGCCCACTCATGTGGGTCTCTCTGTCTTCTGGGTTCTCTTTCCCCCATGTTGTTTTGGTCCTTGGTGATCATCTGTTCCTGTTAAGTTGGGACCGTTCGCTGTACCCTCAGATGGCAGCTTGACAGCTTCTAAGACCCTGGATGCCACTCACCAATGTGGGGTGCAGAAGGCTCTCTTAGCAAAACACTAGTTGTGCCAATTGGCCTTGGTTTCCCCTGAGAGCATGGTCTCTGGCCTCCTCCCCCAGCTACTCTGTCCTTGCAATATTGGATTAAGGTGGGAGAAGTAATCATGTTATGTTGAAGTCCAGTTAATATTGATTTTTTGTCTAATGTGTGCTGTCACAGATTTCACCCAACCAAATTTCTACCAACTATCTAATCTAAACCCTCCCCCGCTCACCTTCCCTTCCTCCCCACCCTTGCAGCCATCCAAGAGTCTTTTCTTCTACGCATGAGTCTGTTTTTAAGTTCTTATTGTGGGTATCTCATACAATACTTTCCTTTTGTCGCTGACTACTTTCACTCATCTTAATGTCTTCCAGTTGAAACGTTTTTCTTTATTTTTGCATAGTTTTCCATTGAGTATATATACCACAGTTTACCTATCCATTCCTCTGTCATTGGGCATCTGGGTTGATTCCACCTTTTTGCTATTGTGGACTGTGCTGTGATAAACATTCATGTGTATGTATCAGTTAGTGTGAATGACCTTCATTCTGTAGGATATATTCTGAGCAGTGTGATTACTGGGTCAAATGGTATATCTACGTCCAGCTTTTTAAGGAAGTGCCAGATTGCTTTCCAAAGAGGTTGCACCATTTTGCAGTCCCACCAACAGTGTAGGAGAGTTCCACTTTCTCCACAGCTTCTCCAGCGTTTGTTGTTTTGTGTTTTTTGGATCATGGCCCACCTTGTTGGCATGAGATAGTATCTCATTATAGTTTTGATTTGAATTTCTTTAATAGCTAGTGATCGTGAGCATGTCCTCATGTGTTTTTTGGCTGCCTGGATCTCCTCTTTAGAGAAGTGTCTGTCTGTCTCCTTTGCCCAATGCTTAATTGGATTATTTATCTTTTTCTTCTTGATATTTTGTAGTACGTTGCAGATTATGGAGATCAGGCGTTGGTCTGACATACAGTTGCGAATTTTTTTTTCCATTCTATAGGTGGCCTTTTAATTCTATTAATAAAGTCTTTGGATGAGCAAAAGTGTTCGATTCTTTTTTTTTTAATTTTTATTTTTATTTAACATAACTGAGTGAAAATGTGCATTCACATATAAATTTACATGCCCCCCTATATGCAGCTTCCACTGCTCTCCCTGTCCGGTGACAGCACACTATTCCTCTCTGCTCCATGTATGTCTCATCCTCCCAACAGTCTCCTTTCCCCTCCTCTCCATCCACTCCCCTTCCTCCAGCCAGAGGTCAGCAAGATGATATCCTATAGATGTATAGAACCATAAAGTGCTTCCAATATATGGTTACTCTGCATTGCCGAGTCCAATCCATTCCTGTCCAAAGAGTGGACCTTTGTTATAATTTATGGGAAATGGCAGCATCAGGGCAGGGGGCCATGCTCTCAGAGGAACCCGAAAACTGCTGGACCATCAGTTGAGGTCTTTTAGTGGAGATCTCATGATGCACCTCTTTTTATTCTTGTGTTGCCAGTGAGGCTCCTCTCTGTGAGCTCCGTGGTGGCTATCACTGGTGGTGGCCGGGCACCATCCGTTCTTCTGGTCCCAAGTCGATGTAGGCACCCACTCTTGAGAGTCTTTCTGTCTTCTCAGTTGTCTTTACCGCATGCCATTTTGGCCCTCGGTGAGCATCCGTTCCTGCTGAGTTGGGACCATTTGCTGTGTCCTCGGATGGCAGCTTGGCAGCTTTTAAGACCCCAGACGCCACTCACCAATGTGGGGTGCAGAGAGCTCTCTTAGCAAAACGCTAGTTGTGCCAATTGGCCTGGAATTCACCTAAGAGCATGGTCCCCCGCCCCCCGCCCCAGCTATTCTATCCTTGCAGTATTGAGTTAAGAAGGACTACTGAAGTTATGCTGAAGTCCACTTAATGTTGTTCTTGTTCCTAATGTGTGCTGTCACCGCTTTCTCCCAACTAGATTTCTAGTAACTACCTAAACTAAACCCTCCCTCCCTCCCCTCCCTTGCAGCTGTCAAAGAGTCTTTTCTTCTATACACAAGTCTCTTTTTGAGATCTTATCGTAGAGGTCTCATACAGTATTTGTCCTTTTGTCGCTGACTACTTTCACTCAACATAATGTCCTCCAGTTGAAACCAGGCTAGGAGATGCTTCCTGGAATCATCATTATTCTTTATCATTGCGTAGTGCTCCATAGAGTATATGTACCACCGTTTACCTATCCATTCTTCTATTGTTGGGCAACTGAGTTGATTCCATCTTTTTGCTATCGTGGACTGTGCTGCGATAAACATTCTGGTGCATGTGTCTGTTGGTGTGAAAGGCCTTGAATCTGTAGGATACATTCCAAGTAGTGGAATTACTGGGTCAAATGGTATATCAATATCCATTTTTTTAAGGAAGTGCCAGATTGCCTTCCAAAGAGGCTGGACCATTTTGCAACCCCACTAACAGTGTAGGAGGGCTCCACTTTCTCCACAGCCTCTCCAGCATTTGTTGTTTTGTGTTTTCTGGATCATGGCCAATCTTGTTGGGGTGAGATGGTATCTCATTGTTGTCTTGATTTGAATTTATTTAATAACTAAAGATCGTAAACATGTCTGCATGTGTTTTTTGGCTGCCTGGATCTCCTCTTTAGTGAAATGTCTGTCCATCTCCTTTGCCCATCGCTTAATTGGATGGTTTATCTTCTTTTTCTTGATATTTTGTAGTATCTTATAAATTATGGAGATCAGGCGTCGGTCTGACATAGAGTTGCCAAATATTTTTTCCCATTCTGTGGGTGTTCTTTTAATTCTATTAATAAAGTCTTTGGATGAGCAAAAGTGTTTGATTCTTAATAGTTTCCATTTCTGTATTTTCTCTTCTGTTGATTAAAGTTTCTTTGACAGATTTTGGAGTCTGTCCTCATTGTGTATTAAAACTTCCATTGTTGTTCCTACCTTTTCTTGGATGAGCTTTATCATTTTAGGTTTGATATTTAGGTCTTTTATCCAGTTGGAGTTGGTTTTTGTATAAGGTGTAAGATATGGATCTTGATTCAGTTTATTGCAGATGGATAACCAATTTTGCCAGCACCATTTGTTGAAGATACTGTTTTTACCCCAGTTAAATGTCTTAGGGCCTTTGTCGAATATCAACTGTTCATAGGCAGATGGTGTCATCTCTGAGGTCTCAATTCTGTTCCATTGATCGATCTGTCTGTTCTTGTACTAGTACCAGGCTGTTTTGACCACTGTGGCAGTGTAGTATGTTCTAAGGTCGGGTAATGAGAGGCCTCCCAGTGTGTTCTTCTTTTTTAGTAGTACCTTACTTATCCGGGGCTTCTTCCCTCTCCAAACGAAATTGGTGATTTGTTTCTCGATCTCATTAAAAAATGATGCTGGAACTTGTATTAGGATTGCATTATATAAATAAATTGCTTTGTGTAAAATAGACATTTTCACAATGTTAAGTCTTCCTGTCCATGAGCAGGATAGTTTTTTGCATTTATCTAAGTCTCTCTTAGTTTCTTGTAGTAAGGGCTTGTAGTTCTCTTTGTAAAAGTCTGTTGTTTCTCTGGTTAGATTAATTCCTAGGTACTTTATCTTCTCAGGGGCTATCGTAAATGGTACTGATTTAATAATTTCCTCCTTAACAGTCTTGTTGATAGTATAAAGGAAACCTACTGATTTACTTATGTTTATCTTGTATCCTGAAACTTTGCTGAACTCTTCTATCAGTTTGAGTAGCTTACTTATAGTTTCCTTGGGGTTCTCTGCATATACAATCATATCATCTGCGAACAGGGAGATTTTAAATTCCTCTTTGCCGATGCAGATGCCCTTTATTTCTTCATCTTGTCTAATTGCTCTGGCTAGAACTTCTAGCACAATGTTGAATAGGAGAGGTGAGAGTGGGCATCCTTGTCTAGTTTCTGATCTCAGGGGAAAGTCTTTCAGTCTCTCTCCATTCAGGATGATGTGGGCAATTGGCTTTGTATAAATGGCCCTTATTGTGTTGAGGAATTTGCCATCTATGCCCATTTTGCTAAGAGTTTTTAGCATGAATGGGTGTTGGACTTTATCAAATGCCTTTTCGGCATCAATGGACAAAATCAGGTGATCTTTGTCTTTTGTGTTATTTATGTGGTTTATCACATTAATTGTTTTCCTGATGTTGAACCAGCCTTGCATCCCTGGTATGAATCCCACTTGAGCATGATGGATTATTTTCTTGATATGTTGTTGTATTCTGTTGGCAAGAATTTTGTTGAAGATTTTTGCATCTAGGTTCATGAGTGATATCAGTCTGTAGTTCTCTGTCTTTGTTGGATCTTTCCCTGGCTTAGGTATCAGGGTTATGCTGGCTTCATAGAATGATTTTGGGAGTACTCCATCCCTTTCTATACTGTGAAATAGTTTCAATAGTATTGGGGATAACTCTTCTCTAAATGCTTGGTAGAATTCTGCCGTGAAGCCATCTGGGCCCGGACTTTTTTTGGTTGGCAGTGTTTTGATGACCTTTTCAATCTCTTCCTTTGTGATGGGTTTATTAAGTTGTTCTGCTTCACGTTGTGATAATTTGGGTAGGTGGTATGAGTCAAGGAATTGGTCCATTTCCCCTAGGTTTTCAAATTTGTTAGAGTACAGTCTTTCATAGTATTCTGTTATGATATTTTTGATTTCTGTTGCATCTGTGGTGACAACTCCCTTCTCATTTCTAATTTGGGTTATTTGTTTCCTTTCCTGCTTTCTTTAGTAAGTTTAGCCAGTGGTTTATCAATTTTGTTGATCTTTTCAAAAAACCAGCTTTTGGTCTTTTCAATTTTTTCAATTGTTTTTCTATTCTCTAATTCATTTAGCTCTGGTCTAATCTTTATTATCTCCTTTCTTCCGGTGCCCGAGGGGTTCCTCTGTTGTTCTCTTTCTACTTGTTCAAGCTGTAGAGTTAGTTCCTTGATTTGGTTTCTTTCTTCCTTCCAGATGTGTGCATTTATGGAGATAAACAGACCTCTGAGCACTGCTTTGGCTGTATCCCATAGGTTCTGGTAGGAAGTGTTTTTGTTCTCACTGGAATCCATGAATTTCTTTAATTCATCCCTGATTTCCTCTATAACCCATGTTTTTCTGAGCAAGATGTTGTTCAGTTTCCAAGAGTTCCACTTTCTATCTCTGTTTTTTCTGCTATTGATTTCAACTTTAATGGCTTTATGATCTGAGAAGATGCTTTGCAGTAATTCAATGGTATAGATTCTGTTGAGCATTGCATTATGGCCTATCACGTGGTCAATTCTGGAGAATGTTCCATGTGCACTGGAGAATAAGGTGTAATTGTCCGCTGATGGGTGGAAAGTTCTGTATATATCAATGAGGTTTAGTTGGTTAATTGTGTCAATGAGGTCTTCTGTATCTTTACTGAGCTTTTTTCTAGATGATCTGTCTAGTAATGAGAGTGGAGTGTTAAAGTCTCCCACTATTTTTGTGGAGTCATCTAACTCTCTTTTGAGTGTAGTCAGTGTTTCTTCTACATATTTAGGTGCTCTGACATTAGGTGCATAAATGTTTAATATAGTTAAGTCTTGCTTGTGTACTGAACCTTTCAGCAATAAATAGTGTACATCTTTGTCCACAATGGTGGATTTGACATTAAAATTGATTTTGTCTGAGATTAGAATTGCCACCCCTGCTCTTGTTTGTTCATTGTTAGCTTGATATATATTCTTCCATCCTTTAATTTTCAGTTTGTTCCTGTCTTTAGGTCTCAAGTGAGTTTCCTGTAGACAACATATGGATGGGTCGTGTCTGTTGATCCAAGATGACACTCGGTGTCTCTTTACTGGAGCATTCAGTCCATTCACATTCAATGTAATTATTGATAGGTATGTGTTCACTGCTGCCATTGTGATATGTTTATTTTTATGTTGATGTTTTCTCTGTTGTTCTTATTAGTCTGTTCTGGTACACTCTTTTCTGTGAGTTGATTTTTCACCTTTTTCAGAGCTGGTTTTATAGTTGTTGAGACTCGTGTGTTAGATTTCTTGAAATGGTATGATACATCTTTGTTGTGCTTTACAGCTGCCCCTATGAACCCCCTTAATAAACTATTTATAAACCCAATTTTAATGACTACCAGTCTTGTCATCTTCCTCTCCATCTGGAAGGACTATAACGACTGTAGTACATCGCTCTTTTATTATGATGGCACCATAGTTTTCATGATGATCACTAGATTGCTTCTTTCCAAATCAGAGCTGTGATTTACTTTGGAGCCTTCCCTAAATGAGTATTGAGTAGTGTGTTGTTCTAAAATATAAAGTTAGTGGTTTCGTTCTTCTAAGCCAAAACCAAGAACTTCTTTCAGTATTTCTTGTAGTTTGGGTTTGGTTTTTACAAAGTCTCTGAGTTTCTGTTTATCTGGGAATGTCTTAATTTCATTTTCATATTTGAAAGATAGTTTTGCAGGATATACAATTCTTGGTTGGAAATTCTTCTCCTTCAAGACTTTGAATGTGTCGTGCCACTGTCTCCATGCCAGCATGGTTTCTGCTGAGAAATCTGACTAGAGCCTACAGGGTTGCCCTCTGAATGTTAGCTTTGCCTTGAGTCTTGCTGCCTTTAAGAGTTGCTGCTTATGTTTCATTTTGTTAAGCTTGATTATAATATGTCTTGGAGTCTTTCTTTTGAGATCTATATTGGGTGGTATATGATATGCATCTCAGATGTCTATATTCTCTTCCTTCATGATTTCTGGGAAGTTTTCTTTCAGCAGCTCAGCAACAATACTCTCTGTGTTCTCAGATGTCTCACCCTGTTCAAGGACTGCAATTAATTGAAGGTTGTTCCTCTTAATAGAGTCACACATGCTTCTTAATGTTTCTTCATTTTTCTTGTTTCTTTTTTCTGATTTCTGCTCATAGACACTGGCATCAGTAGCTCTGTCTTCCAAGTCAGAAATTCTTTTTTCCATTTGTTCCATTCTGTTTTCTTGGCTTTGCATGGAAGTTTCTATGTCTTTGATTTTCTTGTTGATCTGTTGGATTTCAGAGTACTGGTGTTCCATGAGATCGAACAACTTGCTTAATTTTTCATTTTGTTCTGCTGCATTTTGTATAAGGTCTAGAAGGGCTCTGTATATAATCAATTTGTATTCACTTCCTGATGCTTTCATAAAAGTTTCTTCATCTGGAAAACTCCTTGGTTGCTTTGTTTGGGAGCCTTCTGAAGCCATGAGTGATTGCTTGTATGCCACAATTGTCTGTTGCTTTTTGGGTCCCATGTGAGTATATAGAGGCTGGAAGAGGTACTGTGAGGATGGATTGCAAATGTTTCTCTAGGCTGTCTTCAAATGTAAAGCAAAAGGTATCTGACCGGTTCACAAGTCAGTTAAGTTTTCAGGGGTAGAGGTCCCTCTTCTCATCTGACAAAGTAAGCACCACTATATCCAACCCCAGAGGATAACAAACTAGTTCAGAATGCAGCAATGCTACTGCCCTGGTGGCTTCTTCGGACAGGGTCTAGCCTTATCCAACACTGCGTCAAGTACTTGTTTTGTGATAGAAAAGCGCTCTCCTGTGGGCAGGCTCTGGCTCCCAAGCTAAGAATTAGGTCCAGCTGCGGCCACCATACCCAAGATGGCGTCCTCCACACAGGCAGCAGACAGGGGGGCTAAAGGTGCCCAGAGGCAGCGATTCCTCTGCTTCTGTTGCAGGGCCCCCAACGTAGGCAGCACTGTGCAAAATCACTACCTTTCTGACGGAGAAGCGCTGTCCCGGTTGCAGGCACTGTCTCCCAGGCTAAGAACAAGGTACCGCTAAAATCTCGGTACCAACATGGCGTCCGCAGCCTGACTGCGGAGTTCCGCACAAACCCCACTGAGGCAGCTACGAAACGAAAGGCTCAAAGTTGCTAGATTAACGGAGTCCTGAGCCTGGCTCTCAGAATATGGGAATTTCGCCTGCCTATCCCCCCAGCAGCATGTCTGAGTCCAGCCGCCAGGCAAGACCCAGCTCCGCCCGCCAGCCGAGACAGAGGAAAGAAAAAATTCAAACTGGTGCGTTTACCTTCCGTCCCTGAGAGCCGGGGCTAGCCAGGAGCGGGAGTCAGCGAAAGAGAGGAGGGTTTTCGCTGAGTGGTATGAAGTCCCAATTAACAGCTCTGTGCCGTGTCCTGAGGCTGATTAGGTGGTCAGAAGGCTCTGTTTTCTTTGTCAGTTCAGGTCTTGGTTTCCAGAGGGATGTAAAGAGATGGGTGCTTAGTCGGCCATCTTGACTCCGCCCCCCCCAGTGTTCTATTCATAATTGTTCCCCTTTATCTATTTTCTCTTCTGTTGTTTGTGGTTTGTTTGACAAATTTTGAAGTCTGCCTACATTGTATATTAAAACTGCCATTGTTGTTCCTACTGATTAACCAATCTAATGAATGACTTACAAACTGTGTAGCTTTGGGGGCAGGATGGTATTAAAAAGTCTTAAAAGTCAACCAAAAGTTAGTGATTCAACATGCTCTTTATAAACTGTGCAATTTTATGCTTGCAAACAATTTTATGTAAAAGGAATAAGATGTTTAGGCTAAGAAAGCAGGTTGTGTGTGGTAATAAAATTTTCTTTGCTTATTGTGTATTTAGTGAAGGTCAGGTAGGCTTTGATGGAATTTGGCGATTCTCGAATCCAGAAGTTCCCAAGGGTGCAGATCTTTGGAGGTGACAGCATGGAGTTGATTTTAGAAATGGCAGGTGAAGTCAGATATGATGTTAGAAACAATGCTAAAGAAACTGGAGTTAACTCTACAAGCAGTGGAGATCACTGAGTATTTTTAAGCAGAGGGTATGAGGATCAGATTAGCATTTAGATAGATGACCAGTGATGGTATGGGGGCTATATTAGTAGAGGAAGGAAAACTAGAGTCAGGGAACCAATAGTGAGGCTGATAGGCAGACCCTGAACCAAGGTGCTGGTGATGGGGAATATCAAATAGAAGACAGATTCAACATATTTGGGGTAACAAATTCAGTGAAAAGGGTAAAGAAGAAATACTGTATGTTTCTAACAAGCTTTAATAAAATCAAATTTTATTTTTCTCATGATGTTTCCATTGTTGAATTAATTATGAATCATAATTGATAAGATTTCCTGATAGACTGAGCTGAAATTTTTCTTAAGGTATTGTGGATTAGGGAGTTGACCAGCCTGTGACCAGCGGGGCATTATAGTTCAAGCAGTGCTTTGCAGGTATTCTTAGAACCTTTTCCAACTCTTGGTGGACCCAGGCACTTGTCCAGGACCAGTGACTACAGGTGTTAGGTGTAACATCAGAGGCCAGATAGACAAACATTTTCACTTTTTTGCTGTTGTTGTTAGTTGCCATGGAGTTGGCTCTTGACTCATGGAAACCCCATGCATAAGAGGATCAGATTGTTGTGATTCACAGGGTTTGGGGTGGTTGATTTTCAGAAGGAGATTGCCAGATTCTGTCTTCCTAGTCTCCCTTTCACTTCAAGCCTTAATAAGCAGAGAATCAGGCAGTTAACTGTCTTGCTCATGCCCACATGCCTAGTTAGTGTCAGAAGTGGAAGTAGAATCCTGTATTTAGGGCTCTTGTCATCTCACCGTCCTGCCTTGGTAGCGTGCTTGTTCAACAGGGCCACTGAATTTTCAGCTTAAGGGCAGAAAGTCTTAGATTATATGGACTGGTGTTGCCCAACTTTTATTTTAAAGTCTTGCCACTTCTCTAAGATACTCTATTCTGCCTTTTAAAAAAGTAACTTATTTTACTTTTGTTGTTGAGAATATACCCAGCAAAACATATACCAGTTCAACAATTTCTACATGTATAATTCAGTGACACTGATTATATTCTTCAAGTTGTGCACCCCTTCTCATCCTGTTTCTCTGAGCTGTTCTTCAACTATTAACACAAACTCCCTGCCCCACTAAGTTTCTTGTCTTTCTTGTTGCTGTTGTCAGTTTGATTACATATAGGTAGAGCTTAAAAGGGCACAGCGCTCAAAGCAGACATTTTTTACTGGAAACCCTGGTGGTGTAGTAGTTAAGTGCTATGGCTGCTAACCAAAAGGTTGGCAGTTCAAATCCACCAGGTGCTCCTTGGAAACTCTATGGAGCAGTTCTACTCTGTCCTCTAGGGACAGTTGAACTAAACCATAGTTTGATTCTTAAGAAGACTTCAGGGGTATTTTGGTTTAAAGTATCTCAGAACAATAATTTTGGGTGTTTGTTCAACCTCCATGGTTCCAGAAAGTCTGGGTTACATGAAAATTTTAAATTTTGTTCTAAATTTTCTCTCTTGTGATCAGGCCTTTTCTATAGAATCTTTGAGCAAATATTCAGTAATAGTAGCTGAGTTCACCCAGTTCTTCCTGTGTCATGGCAAAGGGGACAACTGTCCATAGAGGCACATAGCCACATATTCCATTTCCTGCTCCTAATCCTGGTTCCTCTTCTTCAGTTTCTCCAAGCGAATAGAGACCAATCATAATACCTTGGATGGCTGCTTGCAAGCTTTTAAGACTCCATGCACTAATAGTGCACTGGGAGGTAGCACAGAAGCTCTAAACACTATTATCAGGCCAGTTAACTGGGATGTCCCATTAAACCATGACCCTAAACCTCCAAACCAAGGAACCAAATCCTGTGAAGTGTTTGGTTGTACATAAGTGGCCTCAGCAGCTGCTCAATTTTTTTTTTGTCATTGTAAATACATTTGTCACTCATTACCAATTCTGCATTTTATAAGGTATACAACTTATTGATAGCAGTTTATCAGCTGTGCAACTCTGCTGTTAGTCAATATGACTTTTCCATCACTGTAAATAAAAACTCAGCACTCTGTAAGCTATAGCCTTCCCTTCCACCCTTACTCCCACTACTGGGAATCACTAAGAAACTTCGGTTTCTACATTTGCCTTTTCTTCTCTTATGTAAGTGAGGTTGTACAATATGTGCCCTTTGGAGGTTGACTTATTTCACTCAACATTATGGTTTCAAGCTTCATCCATATGGTAGCATGTATCGAGACTTAATTTCTCTTAGTAGCTATGAAGTATTCCATTGTATATATGTACTGTGGTTTGTTTACTCATTTGTCTGCTGAAGAGCATTTAGGCTGTTTCCACCTTCTGTCTATTCTGAATAGTGCTACAATGAACACTGGTGTACAAGTATCTGTGCTTTCAAGTCTTTGGGGTTATATAACAGGATTGGAATTGCTGGGCCTACTTTAGTTTTTTTGAGAAGCTGCCACACTGTTGTCTATATTGGCTGTACATTTCGCATCCCCATCAGCAACAGATGAGGGCTCCAGTTTCCCCACCCTTGTCAACATTTTTTTTGTCTGTTTGTTTTTTTTTTAATCTTAGCCATATCTTTATGTTGTTAAGTTGTCTAAGTTTTATATATATATTTTGGTTATTAGGTTGTTATTAGAGACATGATTTCTCAAGATATTCTCCCCATCAAGAGCTTGCATTTTCATTTTTTGGTAAAGCCTTTTGATAAACAGAAGTTCTTAATTTTTATGAGGTCCTATTTATGTATTTTGCCTTTTGCTGTTTGTGTTTTTCTGATTATATTAGATAATACATTGTTAAAAGATAGGCTTGACAGTGTTGCTCCCTATGTTTTCTTTTAAGAATTTTATGGTTTTATCCTCACTGAACCTAGCTTTGTACTGTTTGACTTTGAACAAGCTATTCCATTCAGATCTTTGTGTTCTTTTATGCAAAGTGGCAATACATACATGACATGGCCACTGTGAGGATAAGTATTAAAGTATCTCTCAACATTAATGTAAAACATCTCACTTGGCATACTCTTGAAGAGTGCACTTCTTACTTCAAGTATATACATGAGACTAAATGGGCAGTTTTGTTCAGAGGTGAGATGAGAAGGCAGAAAGGACAGGAGCTGGCTGAATGGACAGGTGAAATCCAAGGTGGAAAAGGAAAGTGTACCATCCCATTATCGAGAGAGGAACTAGGGTCACGTAACAACAACAAAAATTTTTGTGGTTTTATTTTTCACGTTTCATTCTCAATTCATTTTGTTTGTTTTTGAGCATGGTCTGAGGCATAGGTACTTTTGTTTCTACTTTCCCAGTGTTATTTATTGAAGAGTCTCTTCTTTCTTCATGAATGGGCTTAGGACCCTTGTGAAAAGTCAACTGACCATAGCTGTGTGGATTTATTTATGAACCCTCAGTTCTATTCCATTGATCTGTATATCTAGTGTTGCATCAATGCCAGGCTATTTTGATTATTGTAGCTGTATAATATGTTTTAAAACCAGGAAATACAAGTCCTCCTACTTTGTTTTTCTCTTTCAACATTGCTTTAGCGACTCAAGGTGTCTTGCCACTCCATATAAATTTTAGGATTGATTTTTTTTTTTTACTTTCTATAAAGAGGGCTCTTGGAATTTTGATTGATTTTGAATCGAATGTACAGATTGCTTTGGGTAGTACTGATGTCTAAACAATGTAAAATCTACTACTTTGATTCTTTATCACTGCATTTTAAAAATTTTATTATCATTAAAAAGGTGTTATTATTTTGTATATGGTTATATTTCACCTCCTCCCCCATCGTAATGTCACACCCTACCCCTGCTGAGCATTGTGGCTCTAAGATTAGCATTCCCACCTCAAACTTTTGTCTTTAAGCATCCCTTTTTCTTAGCAATAAAGTAACAAATAGAGCTTGTATGCTGACACAGCATGTGGTGTTTGTGTGTCTTACTGCTGTTTTAACCTATGAAGTATTCCCGAGTAAAGAATTGTTCTTTTTTTGTGTTCTGTCTTTAGGGCAGTTCTACTCTGACCTATATAGGGTTGCTATGAGTTGGAACTGACTCAATATCTGGGGTAGTTTGTGTACAATAATTTGTATACATCCCTGCTTTGGGGACTTATATCTAATGTAAAAATAAAATGTAGGCCAGTCTTTATTATTCTTTAAGCTCAAGATTTATTGAAACAATTCTTTTGCTTAAAATAATGTATACTTATAATTTCAGATTCCCAGATATTTCCTTATAAAATGATATCAGAGCTGAAATAATTTGAGAATAAGTGTACTTGTTTTTATTTCTCAGGAAATCTGCCTATTAACTAATGCCCATCAGCCTGCTTTAGTTTTGTGTAAAACAGATGTAAAACTTCTGGTAATAAGTAAAGAAGTAAGTATTTAATAATATTCCTAAAAAACCTAATATTTTAAGGAAATCTTTTTTGAGAAATGTATGTAAATTCCATGTTTACCACTGAGAATGAATACCAGTAGAAATTGAGTGTCTGTATTTAAATAATGTTAGCCCTTGATGCTTTGTGTTGGTAGATGAGCAGCCTTATTAAGATAAAAAGCTGACGTAGATCATGAAGTGTTGTCAAGGATTAAATCGGGTAATCCACGGGAAGCCATTAGGTCAGTGCCTGGCCAAGTCCCTCAGTGGCACAAAGGATTTGTGTTCAGCTACTAACAGAAAAGTTGGTTGTTCAGATCCACTTGGCTATACCTTTGATAGAGCCCTCTCCATCGGCTTTTGAAGATTACAGCTAAGAAAACCGTGTAGAGATCAATTCTGTTTGGAAATATGTGGGGTGCTATGGCAGATTAACACTCAGTAAATGGTGGTGATGATTATTGTTGTCTTATTAATGGTGATCAAAACAAGTCATTCATTGTTAAAACGCATGCCCTTCAACTAGCTTACAAAAAACATATCTAATGAACAGAAACACTCTGCTGTTTAAGAAAGCAATTGGCTGGTTCATTGGTAGGTTTATCACTTGAAGTTAAAATGCTTATTCTGAGGGATTCGCTGTAACGATGCCGAAATGCTTTATGTTGAGGCAAGTGCCACATCCAGTTCTGCTTTTTGTCAGTCGCAACGCATTCTGTTATCTATGCCTGCTGCAAGTGCAAACAGAGGTCTTCATTTTCATAATTTCTGAGGGAGTGACTACAAGTATTTGGCAGTTCTTGTGGGAGGCTCAGGGGTGTACTGTAATCCTTTTTTTTTTAATTTTAAAAACCTTTAGCAGACAAATCTGATGACACACATAGCCTTAGTGTGAAAAGTGGTGGTAATCTAGCAGCAGCTACTCTTTTTTTTTTTTTTTTTAATTACTCAAGACAAATAGCTTTCTGAAGTGATTGAGGCCATGAGTTCCTACTCTGCTTTACAAGTTTTGATGTGCCAGGTACTGGAATGATTGTTTAGTTAATCCCTTGGGAAAACTAAACTGAAGACATTGATTAGTCTTGTTTTGGCTGAGAGCCCTGTTCAGCTTTTTGGCTGTCACAGGAGTCTTCATTTTTTCATTAGAGATACTAGTGACATCAGAATCTTGGCCTAGGGATGTTTGTTGTTGTTAATGTGGTCACAAGTACTGTCTACCATCTACTCTCAACTAGTAATGGTGAGCCATTCTCAAAGTAAAGGGATGCTTTTGGCCCTGTTTTTGTTTAGATTTCTAAAAATAGATACCTTTGCCAATACTTATCAGACAAAGCTCGAGAAATTCTTTTGTGTATTTGCTAGGATAAATCATTCCATGATAGACTCCTTGAATTCAGAGTGGAGTGTGCTATAATCTGGTTTGAAAATATCATGGAAAATTTCTTGAATGTTTTAGCATTGATGAACATCAACTTAATAGATGCAAGCTGTATAGTTCTGTACTGAGCCAATGCTACAGGAAAGTGATAGACTGCCTTATAAGAGCTGTAGACTCCAATGTCCTATGAAAAAAGCATCAGAAAAACAGTGATACAGAGGATGTGGCTTTCTTTTTAAATATTATATTTGATTTATTATTCATGAACTACAAAAGAAAGGTGAGCTCCATTAACCCAGTGACCTTTATTTTTTCCCAGGCAGGATAATTACGTTCTAATGGAAGTATAGGAACAATAGGTATTGTAAATACAACTCCTTCAACAATCCTTGCTTGCTTCAGCCTCTGAAAGCCTCCAGTGGATTTCAGCATAAATTTGTAAGCAACTCAAGCTCTTTAACAAACCAAATTGAAAAATGCTGCCAACCTGTTAGCACTGAGAAATCTGACAGTGTTCCTGATGCTGATCTTATGTTTACTTTACGCATATCATGTTCTTTTGAAAGTAACAGTGATCAGCGTCATTGAAGACTGATGTTATAGCCTTGCAGGTAAATGTCACTGTGGTGTTTCCACGATGACAGTGATGTCCTTGTGGTTTTGAGTGTCCTTGTGTTGTGAGTGTCTGGGAGCCCTGGTGGTGCAGTGGTGATGTGTTCAGCTGCTCCCCCAAAGGCTGGCTGTTCAAAACCACCAGCTGCTTCTTGGAAATCCTATGGAACAACTCTACTCTGTCCCATAGGGTCACCTGCAGTTGGAATCAACTCGATGGCAATGGGGATGAGACTCTTGCATGAAATGCTATGCTTGGGGGCTGACACGCAGACCACTGTGGGAAACACTCAGACTTTCTGTGTTTTCTGTCTGATCTCATCCTAGGTTCTGGGCCTTAAGAGACTGATTTGGAGAGCTTGCTGGGATCTAGCCAGGAGAAGGGTGCGGTTTCAACTCTGCTTTTGGATGCTTTATGTTCTTGTGGCACGGAGTGAATCCAAGCGGAGGTTGTCATCGGTGCTTAAAAGCTAGTTCATGCAGCACTGGTGGTCTCTGGCTGGGTCTTCTCCAGTGTCTTAATTTCCTAGTGCTGCCATAACAAAAATACCACAAGTGAGTGGCTTAAAGAGTAAACATTTATTTTCTCACGGTTTGGGTGGCTAGAAATCTAAATTTAGGTGTCAGCTCTAGGAGAAGGTCCTTGCTGCTAGCCACATTGTTCCTTGGTTGCATCTGTCTTCTTGGTGTGTATTTGCTCCTGTGTCTAACCTTTTATGACTCAGAGGTGTTTAGGTGTAGAATGCACTCTACATGGACGTGACCTCATTAGCATAACAAAGCAAATCCTATATACAAAGGACATCGCATCTGTAGGTATAGGGGTTGGGATTCTGGCATGTATATTTTAACCAAAACCCAAACCAAATCCATTGCCGTTGAGGCCATTCTGACCCATACTGATCATATAAGACAGAGTAGAACTGTCCCATAGAGTGTCCAAGGAGCACTTGGTGGATTTAAACTGCCAAACTTTTGATTAGCAGCTATAGCACTTACCCACTATTGCCAGCAGGATTTATTTCCACATCTATTTTAGGGGAACATAATATAATCTATAATGCCCAGTCAGAGGCAAAATAAGAAACATACATATAGTGTAAGTTTTTCACAAAACTTGATTTATTCAAAATTTTAACACAAGATCCTGTATATTATAGATGTCTTTTTTGCTTTTTGTGTAACATGTCATTTATTTTATGAAATTCTATTGACAGACTCTGATGGTTGTTGCTTTAATGTTCTTCTTACTTGGCACAGAAGTGAAAACGTTGCTAGCTTCACAGTGTACCTCTCTGTCTCCATGAATTTAAAAAATTTTAAGTTTAAATTAGCTGGGAAATCCTAAAATAGGCAGTAGTGTACTGCAAATGGGCTGATCTTTGTGAGATCTGAGGTCTCAGTGTTCCTGAATGCCGTGCTGCTCCTAACTGGCTGTGTTGTTAGTATCTGTGCATTGTCTGTCAAGACAGTATAGCTTAGTGCTTGAGAAAGAGCAGGGACTGGGAGCCCAGGCAACCGGGGCTCAAATTCCAGTGCCACCACAGTGAACTGTGACCACGGCTGCTAATGTAAACTCTCAGAGCCTCAGGTTATACAGTAGCTGTGTAAACAGTGACAGCTACTTATTTATAAGGTAGTGGTGACTTATGAGTATTACATTTGCTCCTTTGTTGTTGTTAGGTGCCATTTAGTTGATTTTCAACTCATGGTGGCCCTGTATCACAGGGTAAAACTGCCTTATAGGGTTCTCTAGGCTGTAATATATTCTTTTTATTACTTTATTTCATTTTGTTGTACTTTAGATGAACGTTTATAGCTCATTAATTTCTCACACAAGCACTTATAAACACAAATGTTTTGTGACATGAGCTGCAGTCCCTGCAATGTGACAGCACCCTCCTTCTTTCCACCCCATGTTCCAAGTGTCAATTCCACTAGAGCCTCCCATTTTGTCTCGTGTCTTTGATTGAACTAAGAAACACACTCCTTAAGTGTATTATTTTTTTAGCTTGACAGTCCTCATCTTTGTCTGAAGAGTGGCCTTCGGTAACGGTTTCAGTTCTGGGTTAACAGAGCATCTGGGCATCAGAGTTTTGGGGATTCCTCCAGTCTCTGTTAGACCACAAAGTCTGGTCTTTTTATGTGAATTTGAGTTCTACTCTGTACTTTTCTGCTACTCCATCTAGGACCGTCTGCTGTGTTCCCTGTCAGGATGATCAGGGGTGGTAGCCAGGTACCGTCTAGTTCTTCTGTTTTCAGGGTGGTGGGGTCTCTGGTTTATGTGGCCCTGGTATCCACTCAGTGGCAGTGGGTTTGTTGTTTTGTTAGTCTCTTGAGCTGACATTTTCCTTGCGTCTTTGGTTTTCCTGTTCTCCTTTGCTCCAAGGGGGATGGGACCAGTTTATGCATCTGAATTGGCTGCTGGCAAGCTTTTAAGACCACAGACACACTCTCAAAGTGGGATATAGAACATTTTCTTGATAAACTTTGTTATGCCAATTGACCTAGATGTTTCCTGACAGCTCAGTCTAGGCTTTAATGTTTCTGGGAGCGTATTGTGAGGTCTTTCTCCACAGAGCCACCAGGAGGCTTTTGATTTCTGTTGCACCACCAGGGTCCCCTCTAATACTTTTACACATGTTAAGTGAATTACTACACATAAAATACACGATACAGCTTATGTTGGCATATATAGCTTTTGCAATTGATTATATTTTCCTTCTTTGCTTTGCTAACAGGACACTTCTAGCCAGATTTGCTCATATCTAATGTGGGATAGTCTGGAACACAATTTGTGAAATAATGAGTGGCATATCTATTTCCTTATCTGTATTCTCCCTTCCCTCTAACTCTCTCCATCTATTTATTTTCACCGTTTGTATTTCACACATTTTTAGCAAACGCTTCCACAAATGGTTGGAATTAAGAGATAAATAGTTAACTTTAAAAGCCCTACCTCCTGTATCAAGTCTTATTGTGTCACTTCAGCACAGAGTTCCTTCACCACCCTCAGGCGTCACGATTGCTTCCGTTATTTAAAGGAGCCCTGGTTGTGCAGTGGTAAAAGCAATTAACTCCTAACTAAAAGTAGTTCAAAACCACCAGTGTCTCCACAGAACAAAGACATGGCCGTCTGCTTCTGGAAAGCTTTACGGCCTTGTAAACCCTGTGGGGTCACTATGAGTCAGAATCGATTCATGACAGTGGGCTTTGGTTTTCCTTATTCCACTCAGTTGGAAATAAACAGACTCCAAGAATATCAGAACAGAAAATGTCATAAATCAGGAGGCTGTGGACCTGAGACATACTGGGACCCCAAGAGAGCTGGCTGCCGGGTAAGAGGGCACTGAGAAGGCCAGGACCAAGCGGGAGCAGAGAAGAGAAAAGGACACCACTGAAACTCATAGTATCAAAAGATAATGTTTAGTGAATGCTTTCTTAAAACCATATTTGTGCTAAGTGTTTCACTCTCATTTAATTCTCATACGGCCCTAGGGGAATTAACTAAATAATGAAATACTTATAACACAATCCTTTTTTTAAAAAAATGCTTTCAATAAATGTTAGCTTTTGATACCGTGAGTTACAGCTGTGAGAGTCTTTCTCATTTGACTGTCTCATTTAATTGTCACTACAAGCCTACAATGAAGGCAGTGGTGGTTCCATGAGAACACGTGTCATGCACAGCCACCACCTATCTGTCAGCAGAGGCTTTTGTGTTGCTGATGCTGAATAGGTTTTGGTGGAGCTTCTGGATAAGACAGACTAGGAAGAAAGGCCTGGCATCAGGCTCTATTTCCAAAAAAAAAAAAGAATTCAGAGAAAACTCTGTGGATCCTGTTGGTCTGATCGGCAACCTGTCACGTGACTAGTGCAAGACTGGGCAGCATTTCATTCTGTTGTATATGGGGCAACAGCAGTTAATAGCAACAACATTACAACCCTCTGAGCTACAGTTATAATTCCCTTTTCACAGATTAAAGAAAGAAAACTAAGGAATGTTAAAACAAAATGTTCAAGGTCCCAAGACTAATAAGTGGCAAAACTGGGTTCCACACCCAGAATCCCTGTCTCTGAATCTTGCCATCCTAAATGCTATGGTTTTGTCTGTTGGGTTTTCCCAAGGTAAGGGATGCAATTCAGGGTAAAGAACCTACCCAGAAAGTTCCAGAAGAATGGCACTGGCAAGCCTTAGAGATAGCCATGAAAATAAACAAGACCTCTGTATTCATTGGTGTCAAGATTTACCGTGTGTCTTAGTCATCTAGTGCTATTTCAACTTGTTTTGTCACAGTCCAGTAGGCTAGAAGTCCAAATTCAGGATGTTAAGCTCCAGAGGGAGGCCTTCTTTGCTGTATCTGGTGGAAGGTCCTTATTGTCAATAGTTCCCTCTCGACGGCACTTGGCTTGGCTCCCTGGACTGGAAGCTTCTGAGACGCAAGAACCCCAGTCTTTTCCCAAGGACACGCTCAACTTCCCGCACAGCTTCTTGGTGGAATGAGGTCCTCAAATCTGTCTACTAGCTTCCTGCCTTTATATCTCAAGAGGTTGCCTCAAAGCATGGAACAGTCTTACAGATTGTGCGCTTGTCCACCAACACAACTGCTGCCCATCCACCCTAATTAACACCACAGAGGAAGGATTTACAGCATGTTGGATGTGCACGATAGCAGCCTAGCTAAATTCCTACACAGAGTTTTTGGGGAACACAATTTAATCCATGATACCTTTCCATAATATGCCACCAGAGCCCTCATAGGAACCTAGCTTTGTAGCCTGGCTTATTGTCTTAATGGTAGACTCTTGCTTTGTGCTTACTGTCTCCTTCAATCATGGAAAGAAGTATTTACTTACTATGTATATACTTAAAATTTTCCATAATAAAATGTGGGGCTGGGTACTAGGAAACAAGCAGCTGGAACTCCTGTGGCCCCTGGCCCCTGGCCCCTACCCTTCTGTCCTGCACAGTAAGGAGCAGTTCATCCCCAGGACACTAGCACAGTCTGTAAGTCTATAACTGCTCTGTGTTTTAAAACTACTTTCATGCTGGTATATCTAGCACTATGGTAAGTGTTCGGTTTTCAGCCAGGCAATGGTGTGGTCTCAGCGGGGTTTGCCTTTTAAGGAAAACAAACACCATGACAGAGACTGAGTAGCCACAAGAAACTTGAAGTCCTCAGTATACATTTTGAACAGAAGTACTACAGGTTGTGGAGGGCAGTGGTGGTTCAGTAGCAGAATTCTCACTTTCTATCTGGAAGACCTAGTTTAATTCATGTGCACTGTACCTGATGCGTAGTCTTCCACCCATTTGTCAATACAGGCTTGCATGTTGCTATGATATACAGCATATTTCAATGGCACTTCCAGACTAAAGTGGACCAGGAAGAAATGCCTGACAATCTACTTCCAAAAATCAGCAAGTGAAAACTCTGTGGAGCATAGCAGTCTGATCTGCAGTGAGTCATAGAGGTAGCACAGCATTTTGTTGCTCATGGTGTTGCTATGAGTTGGGGACTGACTTGACAGCAGCTAGCAGAAACATTGCAGGTTGTACTGAAAGCAGGTGGGTGGATGTCTGCAGTATTGGTGTGGCTGCCTAAGAAAGTTGCAATGGAAATTACAGTTCCAAATTTTTCTCTTCTTAGCTTTCTTTTCCTGTTTGTTGTTTAGTTGGAAACTTGGTGTCTTAGTCAACTAGTGCTGCTGTAAAAGAAATACAAGTGGATGGCTTTAAATAGGGAAATTTCATTTTGTTAAAGTCCAATAGGCTAAAAGTCCAAATTCAGGTTGTCAGCTCCAGGGGAAGGCTTTCTCTTCTGGCACTGGAGGAAGGTCCTTGTCGTCAACTTTCCCCTGGACTAGAAGCTTCTGAGGTGCAGGGACCTGGTCCTTTCCAAAGGATGCATTCACTTTTCTGCACTGCTTCCTTAGTGGTGTGAGGTCCTGACCTCTCTGCTTGCTTCCCTTTTATTTATATCCCAAGAGATTGCCTTAAGGCACAATACAGTCTTATACATTGAGTCCTGCCTCACCAATACACCTGCTGCCCATCTTCCCACATTAACATCACAGAGGCGGGATTTACAACATGGAGGAAAATCACACAGTACTGGGGATCATGGCCCAGCCAAATTGCTACACATTTTAGGAGTTACACAGTTCAATCCATGACGTTCCACCATTTGTCCTCCCCCAAATCACACCTTTGTAACAGGCAAAACATATTTACCCCATCATAGCAAAAGTCTTAACTCAAAGTCCAAAATCTAGAAATTCCTCTTCAACTGTGACATCTAGAACAAAAGTTATCGGCTTCCAAAATACAATAATGGCAGAACAGGCAGGCAAGTGGGAGAAAGAAGGCAAAACAGGTGAGAAGCAAGTGAGCAGAATACATTAAAGTGGACCTCGAAGCTTTGAAAATGAGCTTCCATTTTCTGGGACACTCTATACAATTGTCTTGACCTCCAGACTCTGGGTATTGGCCACATTCTCACATTCTCTCGATTCTGAGTGGTGGCCCCTTGGCCCTGGTCTATAGCTCTTCCTTCCAGGCCCACTGGGGCAGCAACTCTGCTCCCTCGGTTTTAGGTGCACTGCACCGTTTTCCTAGTCTATCTGAGTGGCAACTCCGCCATTAGAAACACCAGAGGCCACCAGGCTCCACAATTAGAAGCACCGGAGGTCACGGCCATAACCTTTGAGACAGAGACAGCTCAGCTCCTTGTGTTCCTTGTCTCGTCAGCTTCTGCTTCCTGTGGCTTCATGTCTTGTGCTTCAGGCTTGCAACTGCGCTACTGGGGAGAGTGTTCCAGAGCTCTGTAGCTCTACCAATTTAAGTCCCCAGAGGTACCCCACTCCACCGGGAAGCCTCCTGCACACAGGCAGTAAGGCCTCTTGCTCTATGGGTCAGCAAGGCTAGCTCCACTGATTTAAGTGCTTGGAGGTACTCCATTCTTCCAGGAAACCTCTGTGTACAGGCATTCAGCTCTCTTGTTCTGTGGGCTGGCTCCAGTGCTGTCTTGCACTGGTCTGGTTCTGTTGCTGGTGGTCCTCTGCTGCTTATGTCTACCATCTATGCCCTCTTTGGTATTAACAGTGCTATTTGGTTACTTCTGAGATTTCCATCCATTCACAGTTTTAAAACTACTGCCACATTTTAGGTATCTGTCAGAGCAGCATCCTATTCCTGGTACTGAATTAGTCAACTGCAAGGCTATACAAGAAGTAGTACAAGTGGATGGCTTTAAAAAAGGAAATTTATTTAGTCATAGTCCAGTAGGCTAAAAGTCCAAATTCAGGGTGTCAGCTCCAAGAGAAGGCTTTCTCTGTTGGCTCTGGAGGAAGGTCCGTGTTGTCAATCTTCTCTGGACTGAAAGTTTCTGAGGTGCAGGGACCCTGGTCCTTTTCAAAGGATGTTCTCAGCTCCTGGAAATGCTCTCTTGTGGTTATGAGGTCTCCCAATCTCTGCTTGCCTCCCTTTCCTTTATATCCCAAGAGACTGCCCCAAGGCACAATACAATCCCACACCTTGAGTCCTGCCCCACCAACACAACTGCTACCCATCCTCACTCATTATCATCGTACAGGCAGGATGTACAACATGGGGGAAACATTACATAATACTGGGAATCATGGCTTAGCCAAATTGCTACATATTTTGGGGGGACACAATTCAATCCATGGTACTTGGTTTATCAAAATTTGATGTTTCAAAAATTTCAAGTGCTGTTCGAGCTGAAGTCCTAGAAAAATGATTTTTATGCACTAAGAAATTAATGCCCCCTGAGTGTGATGGAAAACTGTCAAGGTGTAGTGGCTAAGAGCTATGGGTACTAACCAAAAGGTCAGAAGTTTCAGTTTACCAGGTACTTCTTGAAAACTTTATGGGGCAGTTCTACTCTGTCTGTTAGGGTCACCGTGAGCCAGAATTGACTCAATAATAGTGTTCTTTTCTTTTCTTTTCTTTTTGAGTATGATGGTTAAGCCTTTTTCGAAGCATGTAGATTGTTTCACCCAGTATCTAGATTTTCCAAAAATCTTGTCCCCCGCTAGTAGTTAGGCAATTGAGCAGTCTCTGAATGTGTGTTACTCAGTTGTCTTATTTAGGGTCCACTTACAGCTTCCAGCCTTGCCATTATTTTGAACTGGTTCAGTAAGTACAACTCATTTAATATGAGTAACTGATTCAAGAAATCTAAAAGCTCTGTAGCATCCTACACAGAGTTTTACAGTCAAAGAGACCTAAGGCCTTCTCTTGGCTTTGCCACTCACTTGCTATGTGACCTTAGGTAGATGACCTGGCATCTCTAAGCCTCAATGTCCTCATCTGTAAACTGGGGATGATAATACTTGTCATTCGGAATGGGTGCAGAATTAATTAAGCAGGAAACTCAAAGTAGTTATTAAGCCTTACTATGTGCCAGAACTGTTATAGGACATATAAAACACTAATTTGCCCTCAAGAGTCTTAGTTTCAAAGGGAGGGGACCAAGTTAACAAGGAAGTATCTAGATGTTGCAAAGCACAAAGAGCTTTAGGAGCTCCAAGGGGTAAAAGTAACTCAGTCTAGTCCAGTAGTTCTCTGCCTTGACTATAAATTAGAATATTCCAGAGAGTATTAAGAAACACCAGTGCTCTGGTCACACCAAAGACCAGTGAAATCCAGAATTTTGGGGGGTGCATCCTAGGGATTAGAAAATTTTAAGCCCCTACCCCATCCTTCCCACCTCTACACCTCTAGTAATTTTCATGGGGAGCCAGGAATGAGAACCACAAATTCAAGCTGTGGTCAGGGACATTTTTTTGCTTTGTGAAAGCAAAGACTAAGGTGCCTCTGACCCAGCCACGGTCTTTTCATTTGCCTCATGAATGGGGAGGTTGGATAATGTAAAAGGAAGACAGAAGAAGAATTGATACATGTCAACTATGGTGTTGGCCATGAATTTTGAATGTATCACGAACTACTGAAAGAACAATTAATCAGTCTTAGAAGAAATACATCTAGAATGTTCCTTGGAAGTGAGGTTGGAAACTCCTACTTGGCTGCTTTAGACACATCATCAGGACAGACTGAGCATTAGGAAAAGGCATCAGGTCTGGTAAAGCAGCAGGCCAAGGAAAATAAGAGAAACCCTCAATGAGATGGCCTGACACAATAGCCTCAGCTGTGGGCTCAGACATCCCAGTGATCACGAAGATGGTACCAAACACAGCAATGTTTCATTCTGTTGTATGTAAGGCCTCTGTGAGTGGGAGCCAACTTCAAGGCACCTAACAGAAGGAATGTGTATCAGAGGAAGCTGAATGAAGTCTTGAGGCTGAAACCTGCAGTGTGAGCCATGACTGCTGATGCAAACGGCCTGTGGAGGTGGCATGTGGAGCTGGAGAAGGGGAAGGGGGAGGGAAAAGGGAAGGGAAAGGTGAAGGAGGCCTGAGAACTAAGCCAGATCCAGACCACAGAGGTCTTGAATTACTTTCTAGAGGCATGCCCAATGTAAAGTGCTCAGTGCCTGGCACATAGTAGGCCCTCAGTGATGATAATGATGGCTATTTGTAGAAGATATTTGAGTATTAGAGTCATTTATTCTCATAGTTGAACAGACAGTCTAACTATGTTTAATCACAGATCGTAATGGAAGATTCATACTCAGAACTTTTCAATACACCAGTCGTTATCAGTAGAAAAGAGAGGTTGCCATGTCTGGGTTACTAGTTTCGTCCTTTTAGGTTATGCCTTCAAAGTCTAGTGTGAAACTATTTCCTCAGTAGATTTTAATAGGTCTTTTTCTTGGATACTAAGTTCTGACCTTCAAACAATGGAGGAATGTAGCTTCTGTATTCAAACAAACAAAAATACACCAAACCAGTTACTACTATTGAGTTGGTTCAAACTCATTGCAACCTGCTGTGTTTCAGAGTAGAACTGCTGCATAAGGTTTCCATGGTTGTGATCTTTGGAAATAGTTTGCCAGGTCTTTCTTCTGACGTGCAGCTGGGTGGATTTGAATCACTAACTTTTCAGTTAGTGCTTAACAGTTTGTGCCACCCAGGCAGCTGGTTTCTATATTAGGGAATTTATAATATTCTGACTCTTTTTATGAGGACACAGAAATGTCTATAACCCATTGCTGTCAAGTCAATTCTAACTCACAGCAACCCTATAGGACAGATTAGAAATGCCCCATAGGGTATCCGAGGAGTGGCTGGTGGATTCAAACGGCCAGCTACTAGCTAATAGCAGAGCTATCAACCACTGTGCCACATGAAATGTCTATCCAAAAACTAAAAAATGCATTGCTGTTAAGTCAATATTGACTCATAGCAACCCCATAGACAGAGTAAAACTGCCCTATAGGGTTTCCAAGGAGCACTTGGTGGATTTGAACTGCCTACGTTTTGGTCAGCAGCTGTAGCACTTAACCACTGCACCACCAGGATTTCCCGAGGTGTCCGTAGTGCGTGTGAAATTCTAACAGAGTGGCCAAGACAAAAGTGTGTGCATTCTGGATTACCAGCTATGCTTTATCACACTATGCTGTCTCAGGTATTGGAAGAACAGCATAAAGTTAGCTGTTCATCCACCCTCTATGGCTTGTTCTTTTCACTGTTGTATTTCTGTTGAAATTTAGCTTCGTAAATTATTTACCTGAGTCAAGCAATAAGCAAATAGTAGATTTTCAGATATTTCTTTTCTACATGCTGGATAATAAACATTAATAGGCAATGATTAAAAGAAACTCAGTCTATGTTCATATTAAAGCAGGAACAACTTATACCTTCACAGTTTCGTACTATAGGTAACAGTGCAAATATATGGCTGGTCTATTTTTAGAAAATTATTTCTCATCTTCCAAAAATCTTCTTGAACAGCTCCTCAAATGGATGGAAACCACACGGCACAACAGTCCTAAGACAAGTTTCTACATCACGCTAGTTGTTTAATCTTCTGGGAAAAAGCCAAATTATCTCCTTTTTTACCTTTCTCCCTTTGTTAATTTTTTTTCTTAAACTTAACAAACATCTCTCAAATCCCTACAATATGTCAGGTAGAGTATTAGGGTCCAGGGATATGACAACGAAAAAAGTAGATACCGTGTCTGTCCTTGTTTACAATCTGAAGGGTTTAGTATTAATTACTGGTTTATATAGTTGATTTCTGATTTACATAATCACCTACTGCTAAATTTACAGGATATTAAGGGGATCGTGAATTTCCACACGTTTCTTTTTGCAACATGAGGAGGCGGGACCACGTAAGGAGACTAGCTGATTGGCTGCTGAGCCGCCATAAAGCCTGGAGAAACTCACGTGGTCAGGGTCTGGTTTGGGGGTTGCAGTCCCAGAGGTTTCATCTCCAATGCCTCGGAAAATGCATACTGAGAGAGAACAGGCTCACATTAACTGATGAGAGAATGTTGTATAAGTCTGAATAAATCTGGTTTATTACAGTCAGTGGGAAATATCTCTTTCCAGTCACTAAAATACTTGTTTTCATCATCTAATGACTCCTTCAAGTATCAGGGGGGCCTGAGAGGATGAATTAACAGTCAGAGGGTTGTTCAGGGAAGACGCAATTGAAGTCAAGGATATAATTGGTCTTCAGAGGTCTTTTATCCTGATACAAAGAATCACCTGATACAAACTCAAGTCCTTTAGCAAAGAGTACCTCTGGAGTGAGCTGGTCACACTCTCTATTCTGTGCCTCCCCTTGGCCAGGGAGGGGATTTACTGTCAGCTCTTACCTTCTAAGCCCCCATTTCCTGTGTTTCTAGGATGATTACTGATTTGAGTGACATGCTGTCTCACTAGGTATATGACATCATCATGGTTAACAGTCAGAACATGCTCTTAACTTTGTCTCTTTAAAGTGATTTTGCTTGCATCTGATTTCATATATAATAGGTTATGATGACTGGCCAAACTCATAGATTTCTGAGGCTTTTTTGCATCTTTTTCTTTTGTGTTTTGATCAAATTATTCTTGTCTCCTCATATTGCTGCGTTAAAAACAAACAAAAAGGATCAGTGCTTCTTGAGAAGAGTAACATTACCCCCCAAAAATCCACAAACTTTTCTTTGACCAGTCCTTTCCATTTCTTTGTCCTTTAAATCCTTTTCTGCTGCGTTTGCTACCTAAAGTTTAGGTCAGTGGTTTAAACCAATTTCAATTAGAAAATCAGACCCAGCTTTCAGAGAAAGGAATTCTAGTTCTTAATCATGAGCTAGACTCCAAGGATACATTTTCCGGTAAGATAATGTCAGGCTCCCCATGTTTTACCCTCTGTCATGTTCTCAGGGGTCCCTCTGTGCTCTGCAGCTGGGTCAGTTTTCCTTGGTCAGGCACTAGTTGACTCCTTTTCCCCATGAATCCCACCTTGGTGAGCAAAACTCTTGCCTGGCTTACGTGATTTATCTTGGGTGGTTATTGTTGTTAGCTGCCAACTGTGTATAACTCGTACTGTAAGGAGCAGTACACTTATGTGACTGATCTATCATCCTGAAATCTTTCTGAATAGCTTCTTGAAAGGATGGAAGCCACCTGGCATAAGTATTATATGAAAAGTCACTGTAACTTATCAGCAGTTTAGTATTCTTAAAAAAAGCTGAATTATCTCTTTCTTCCCCTTTTCCTTTCCTTTAATTTTTCTAGTTCAACAAATTTTTCTTAAATTACTAAAGTATTCCAGGGTCTGCGTTCTAGTCCAGGGATGTAACAACAAGCAATGTAGTTACTGTGTCAGTCC
This sequence comes from Heterohyrax brucei, assembly GCA_028571685.1. Classification (NCBI taxonomy): domain Eukaryota; kingdom Metazoa; phylum Chordata; class Mammalia; order Hyracoidea; family Procaviidae; genus Heterohyrax; species Heterohyrax brucei. The sequence goes on from CM053143.1 coordinate 137,681,355, forward strand.
TTGTAGAGTTTATAGTCTGATGGTTTAATATGTGCATGGTAATCCCACGTACAGTGGAAAGAAATGCTCCCAGGTTTCGTGCCATCTCCATGATCTCTTTCAGATTGGAGCATTATAATCCATAGTATTTTCAGTGGCTAATTTTTGAAAGTCGATCATCAGGCCTTTCTTCCTAGTCTTAGTCTGTAAGCTCCACTGAAATGTACTCAGCATTACAGCAGCATGCAAGCTTCCACTGACAGATGGGTGTTAGATGTGCATGAGATGCATTGACTGGGAATCAAACCAGGTCTTCTATATGGAGGGCGAGAATTCTACCATGAATTAGAAAGGCAGAAGAACTGAGGCCTTCAAAATGTGGTGTTGGAGAAGAATATTGAATTTACCGTGGACTGCCAAAAGAATGAACAAATCTGGAATAAGTACAATCAGAGTGCTCCTTAGAAGCAAGGATGACAAGGTTGCATCTTACATACTTTGATATGTTGTCAGGAGGGATCAATTCCTGGAGTAGGACATCATGCTTGGTAAAGTAGAAGATAGAGAAAAAGAGAAAGACCCTTAATGAGGTGGATACACACAGTGACTGCAGCAATGGACTTAAGGATAAAGGCGACTGTGGACATGGCACAGGACGGGGCAGTGTCTTGTTCTGTTATGCATTGGGTTACTATGAGTTGGAACCAACTTTGTCACACGTAACAACAACAACAATGACAGGATTAGTGGGTTCTTTTAAGGAAGTCCCTGAAATGTGATTAGGTGAGCAGCCACTTGCTTTATCTGTGCTAAGGTTGGCCCTGTGCCCAGATAGCTAGTCTCTATATTTTGAGAATAACGCCTGTTGAAACTTACATATTTTCAAAATTATACCCTTGATCATTTGGTGTTGTTTTTCATAGTTGCATGAAATTGAATTTCTTGTGTTCCATAGACTTTCAATAGTGACTTTAGGTCCCCAAATCTCATCATTTCTTTGCCACCATCTCAATAGAGTTTAAAGCTTCCTTCCCAGGCTGGCGACATTTCACTTTACCTTTTAGGATGTTTTGGTGTGTCTGTTTTAAAATCTCTCTCCAGTACATTAATAATGGACAAGAGATGGCGTCACGGAAGCACATAGGGCCTAGAAGACTGAGGTTCCTGGGAATTCAGAAGAGCAAATATTTTAGAGTACATTTTATGTCTTGGAAAGGGAGCAGATACTATAATGAATTTTTAAGCTAGCAATTTGTTTAGTCTCCCAAGGCCCTGGCAGCTTTCTGAAGTTACAGGAGTAAAAAAGCAAGCACCTTCAGAGAGGAATTTCTCAGTCAGAACAAACATTTAAAGTAGTGGTGTGTTAATGCTGAAAAGGAAATCCTACATGCATTTTTTATAACTTGTAGCTTTTGCAGCTGGATCTAATGAATGATGCTCCAGGAGGTAGAGCCAGCTTGCCATTTTCCAGCCTCCAGTTTCCATTATTTATGTCCTTTTCAACAGAGCCAATGGCACATTCTTAAATTAAAGACTTGGCTTTGTGAGAAGTCCAGAGCAGTCCCTGAATGGAGGCGTGTGACAAATGTCATTCAGCCTTCATGACACTATTCTTACTTAGGAATAATCAGCAATTTCACTTTAAAATCAAGTACATTTTCAAGGGTTCTGAATTCATGGGACTGTTCTTTGAAAAATAAACCTTTGTGTATTCAGTGTTTGATTAAATTCCCAAGGAGGATAATTTTTATCACAATGTGAAGTGAAGATGTTCCTTATAAAATTAGTTGAGAACTTAGAGGTAAATTCAAGAGTCCATGAATTTTATGATATTAGAACAGCACAATTTGAATTTAAAAAGAGAAACCAATCAAGGGACATCTAGGTCATCCAGCATAACAGAGTTTCTTAAGAAAATGTTATGCATCCCACTCTAGTGAGTGGTGTGTAGGGTCTTAAAAGCTAGCAAGTGGCCATCTAAGAATTGTCAATTGGTCTGAACCTCTCTGGAGCAAAAGTAGATGAAAGACATCAAAGACATAATGAAAACAGGAGCCTGGAAACAGAAAGGACTACGTATACCAGAGACTACATCAACATGAGACCTGAAGAGCTACATGGTGCCTGGCTAACAGTAATGACTTTCCTTACCAGAAACTCGATAAAGAGTCCCCAATGGGACGGGAGGAATATGGGGAGCAGAATTCAAACTCTGGTAAAAAGACCAGACTTGGTCTGACACACCTGGAAGACATGATCCCCAGACTCTCTGTGAATCTAGACATTAAACCATTGTGGAAGCCAAGTACTCAGACACAGACTGAACTGGTCTATAAGGTATAAAATGCCACTGGTAAAGAGCTTACTTCTTGGCTTAAGCAGATAAAGGAGACTAAGTAGACAGATAGCTCCTGTCCAGAGGTGAGTTGAGAAGAAAGAAGGGGGCAGGTGCTAGTTGAATGGAGATGGAAAATTTGGGGTGGAGGGGAGGAGTGTGCCATCATGGTGTAGCAAGAGCAGCTAAGGTCACATCACAAAGTGTGTATAAGATCTTGTGCAGATCTTGTACTTCAGCTTGATTTAGCATAAAAACAAAACAAAACAAAAATTAAACCTGTCACCACCCAGTCAATTCCAACTCTTAGCAATCCAATGGAACAGGGTAGAACTTCCCCATAGGGTTGTGAAGGAGCAGCAGATTTTGTATAAGAAACTGAATCGAGTTGTAAACCTTCACTTAAAACACGATAATAATAATAAAAAGAAACCAAGAATTTTTGTAATCCTCAGAAATAGGCTAAAGAAGTTATGACCTAAATCCAAACCAAGTCCTTCTTATTGTTTTTCAAGGAGCCAAAGACATGCAAATAAGTAATATGTCACAGAATCCGACCCACCAGCTCAGACACAGACCTTCTTCTTGGACAAGCTGGTGTGTTCCTGATACCTTGTACCTGTGAGCCTTACATAACCTCCCAGAGACCTTGGGTACAAATGCAGCTCTGTTGACACTGAAGCCCGAAGGAATCTCCCTTCCTATTTCCGACATCCCCAAGGAGGTGTCTGCATGTGTTCAGAAAGCTCAACTCAACTTCTTCTCTTGCCACCTCACCAAGGTCCTTCTGCTGCCTTGAGAATGCCTTTTAGTACAGTGTCACTTCTACACTGTGATCTTTGAGTGGATGGGCCTGGGTGTGGGTGGGCTTCACCCCTTACCCTTCATGATTAAGCCTTTCCTCCTAATTCAAAACCAGAGCTTTGGGCTCTGAAGGAGACAAACTGCCTCCCATCCTGTTCATCTCCTCGCCTTTCTTCTATTAGGCACCTCTACTCAGCCCCAGAAAGGAAACGCTTTTCCTTCAAGCAAAACATTAACCAGTAACCAGTTGCAGTGGAGTTGACTCCAGTTCCTGATGACCCCACATGGATCAGAGCAGAACTGTGCTCTCCAAGGTTTCTAATGACTGATTTCTTGGAAGTCACCAGTCCCGTCTTCTGGGTGGATTTGAACTTGTACCCTCTAGGTTAGTAGTCTGTGAAACCGTACTACCCGCAGACTCTAACCAAATCATGAGCCCCTTGATCATCAATTTGTGCTGACTAATTTCCATAGGGATCGCTAGGTCACCAGTTCTGCAAGCCACAATCCAGCGTGGACATAGTTAGGACACCCTGCTGTATGTGCAGTTTCTCTTGAAAAACAGGAAATGGGAGGATTTACCTGAATCAGTGAAATAGTTTTCAGACAAGCATAAATGACAAACAGGATGTATTCAGAGAACCTTAAGACCTTTGACTGACCTTTGAAATTCTCTGCTTGCCACGATAAACACAACTTTATGTATTTATGCCTTATTCCTCTGTGCTACCCTTGAACAGTAGAAAAAAGATACAAAGACTACAAAAATTGTTCAGTGGAACATTCAGTATTTCTACCTGTGAAACTAACTACTGAAAAGCAAATCATCGTATAAAACTGTTCTCTTTCTCCTTGTGTGCATGTGTGTGCATATAGTAATTCTGTATATTGTATAGTACCTAGTATTGTATAGATAGTATTATGCATATCCATACTAATTCAGTATATTGTGTACTACATCTTCATTTTTCCACTTAATAATACTTGGCTGGTTCATATAAATATACAGGCATATTGTATGGATATTTTAACCGGTATATTGTATGGATAATTTGTAACTTAATCAGTTGGTTACCCATTGATAGATATTTGGATTATGACCTATTGTATTTAGAAACAGGGAAATACATCACAAGATTATCTGTGATAAGTAACAACTAAATGCCCACCAGTGCCATATTGTATTTTTCCAGCAGGATGCTGAATAGTTCCTGGTTGTTGAGTCTAATCAAGCTGTTAGGGCTTGAATCGTGTACTCTTCAAATTATGTTATAGTCCTAGCCCCTCTACCTGTAAATATAACCTTGTCTAACATAGAAATTCTCTTTTTTAACATGAATGAGGTTGTGCCAGAGTAGGGTGGCTCCTGAATCTAATCTCTCCTGTGTGATGTCTTAGAAAAAGAGCAGAATACACATGTGCATCATGCAACATATGTATGCATGTAAAGACCCTTCTATCAGACAAGGAATGACAAGGACTACTAGAGCTAGTGCCCTGGCTCCGTTTTGCAGCCTCTGACTCTGTGAGACCATAAATCCCTGTCCTTTGAAGCCAGCCACCTGTGGTATTGATGGGAGCACGAACTAATGAAAACAAACTGTTGCCTTTCTTCCTTCCAATACCTGTAAATAACCAAACCCAACCTGTTGCCACTAAATCAATTCCAACTCAGTGACTCTGCAGAACAGAACAGAACTAACTGCTCTGTAGGGTTTCCAAGGAGAGCCTCGTAGATTCAAACTGCTGACCTTTTGGTTAGCAGCTGAAGATCTTAACCGCTATGCCACCAGCACCCTTGAGTTCCATGCCTTCAGACTTGACCCCACCTCCACCTGTCCTTGTGACTGTCCTTTAGGAACTCCTGTGTCCTTCTCATTCAGTGCTGACCACAGCACTGCTTCACTGTTTTGATGTCACTTTCAGTTGTCATCATTCTAGGAGACTTTCACTCAGCATCTTGGGCTCTCTGATCCTAGATCTTTTCTGTCCCCTGCAGCAGCTACTCTCACAGTCTTGACTTTGCCCTTTCCGTTACCAGTAAGTGGGCCACCTCCCAAATCTTGACTTCAGCCCTTCTTCTCTCTGCCTCTGCCCTTTGTACTTTGTGCTTTTCTGTTCTAGCCCTTCCATTCCAATAGTCCTTCAAATCCCTTTGGACCTCTAATCCATTGACCTTTCTGTTTTCCACTATTTTTCTTTCTACTCCTCTGTATTCAGCTTTGATTCCTTGGTCTGTCACTATAATCATGCATTTTCAAATGTCCTTACCTCCCTTCTATCAAATCTGCATAAATCTGACCTGAAACTGAGCATCTGAATTATGTGGAAAAAAAAGCTAAGCGTATTAGCTAACTTCTCTCTAAATTCGTGGCCAGAAATTACAAATAGGTACCCTCCACTGTACCACCGAAACCAAAAACCAACTCTGTTGCCATCAAGTTGATTCCAACTCATAGCAACCCTACAGGACAGAGTAGGACTGCCCAGAGGATTTCCAAAGAGTGCCTAGTGTATTCAAACTGCCAACTCTCTGGTTAGCAGCCAAACTCTTAACCACTTTACCATAGTTCTACTTTATTTTCTATTTCTTTAATGTATTGGAAACCCTGGTGGTGTAATGGTTAGGAGGTAGACTGCTAACCAAAAATTTGGCAGTTTGACTCCACCAGGCATTCCTTGGAAACACTGTGGACAGTTCTGCTCTGTCCTATGAGTTGGAATGGACTTGATGGTGATGCATTTGAGTTTGCTTTTTTTTTTAATGAGCTTTCACACTCCTTATAGTAACTATTTCTCTTAGTTTTCTCTCTTCTAACATCTTTTTCCCCACCAGCTCTGATGATCTCGCCTTATATAGTGCTTAGTTAATAGAAATAGAAATAAATGAGGTTGGAACCTTTCCAAACCCCGTCATTCCAGCACCGAACCAGACAACATCACTCTACCTGTAACTGTTTGTTGTTAGAAGCTGCCATTGGGTTGACTACAATGCATGGCAACCCTGAGCTCAATGGTCATCTCCATGATTGGTTGTGGATCAGACCGTGGTGACATACAGGGTTTTCACTTTTTGATTCTTGGAAGTAGGTCATCAGCCCTTTCTTTTTAGTGACTTTTAGTCTGGAAGCTCTGTTGGAACCTGTTCAGCATCATGGCAGCATGCAAGCTCCACTGATAGACAGGTGGTGACTATGCATAGAGTGCATTAGGCAGAATTGAACCTGGGTCTTTCTCATGGAAGGTTCCTTCTGTAACCATAGTCTGCTGTCACTCCTGTTTCTGTGGATGAGGTGTCCCTGAGCCTATCAAAAGTCAGTCCCTCTTCTTGTGCCCTCATCCAACCCCTGATCACTTCTTGGGTTAGTGGCTCCTGCAGCTGTTAGCCACAGTGACTAAGTACAAGGACTGACAATTAAGTTTCACAAATTCACCCTAGAAAAAGTACTACATACCTCATTGATAAATATCACTATGCTCACCTTCAAAGTACTCCCCTTAGGAAGCTATGCACTAGTGCCAGAGCGTAGTCCACCCTTCAAAGCAATTTTGGCACTCTTTGTCTGGAATGGTCATTGAAGCTGTTGTCGTATTACCCTTGATGTCCTGAATGTCATTCAAATGTCTTCCTTTCAATATTTCCTTTATCTTTGGGTAAAGAAGCAAATGATTGGAGGCTATATCAGGTGAGTAGGGAGGGTGTTCCATTACTGTTATTTGTTTACTGGCTAAAAACTCCCTTACAGACAGTGCCGTGTAAGCTGGTGCATTGTCATGATGCAAGAGTCATGATTTGTTGACAAAAAGTTGAGGTCATTTTTGTGTAATGTTTTCATGCAGCCTTTCCAGCGTTTCCAGATAGTAAAATTGGTTAATTGTTCAGTTGGTACAAATTTTATAATGAACAATTCATCTGACATCGAAAAAAATTAGTAACATTGTTTTGACTCTTGATTTGTGCTGACGGAATTTTTTGGGTGTGGAGAATTGGCCTGACTTCCACTGTGCACTTTGACGCTTTGTTTCAGTGTTGTGTTGGTACACTCATGTTTTCATCACCAGTGATAACACACCCCAAACATCATCTTGCCTCTCCAAAAAGTCTTGGCAAACTTCAACTCTCCTTTGCTTTTGTTTATCAGTGAGGTCCTTCAGGACCAGTTTTACACAATACCAAAGTTTTCAGTTAAGCTTTTTATGCCAAGCTTTTCAGTTAAGATTTTTCCTGTTTCTCTATTGATGTTTACTTGGTCTACTGCACATCTCACAATCAGCTGATGATTTTGATGCACAGTTTGATGGATTTTTGCAATGTTTTTGCCAGTTCTGTATGTTCCTGGCTGCTCTGACCTCTCTTCATCAATGACACTTTCTGTCCCCTCAGAAAAACATTTAATTCATTTGTACACCACTGTTTTCTTTGTGGCATTATCCCTACCATGTCCCTGATTTCACTTCCACTCTTCCAAGTTTAACAAGAAATTTAATGTGTGTTCATTGCTCTAATTCAAGCGCCAATGTTCTCATGATGGCACACAAAAACACACAACAATAATAATGAATACCACTCAGCAAGACACTGCCACACGTCAACACAAACACTGCTGGAAGACGCCAAGGCTATGAAATGTTGCTGAGTTGTTTGTACCATGCTTCCAACGTATGAGCACAGTGACAAGTTTATAGCTTGTCAGACCTTTGTATTTGGATCCTGGAGGTAGACTGCTGAGTGTAAATCTCAGTTCTGACACTTCCCATGTATTTGAGCTTAGGTAAATTATGTAACTTTTCTGTGTCTCAGTTTCTCCATGTATAGAATGTGTGTGTTAATGTTATCTGCCTCAAAATTTTTGTGAAGATTAAAGAAACAGTAAATTGGTGCAAGATGCTTAGAACAGGGCCAGGCACATAGTAAGGGCTGTATAGGAACAGCTGTTCCCCTCTGCACTGCCAGCTCCTCCTTCTCTACTTGATTATTCCCTGCAGTAGACGTGCAGACATGCTCTAGTCATTGCATTTTTCAAACAGACAAGCAAAACCTCCCCTTAACATGCCCAACCCAGCCAATGTCCTGCTTCTCTAATCCTCTAACCTGTAAGACTGCTTTTTAAAGAAATAATTTATTTTATTTTTGTTGTTGTTGGAAAGACACACAGCAGAACATACACCAAGTCAATAATTCCTACATGTACAGTGACATTCATTACATTCCTCAGGTTGTGTAACCAGTCTCATCCTCTTTTTGTGAATTGTTCCTCCTCCATTAACATAAACCCACTGTCCCCTAAGCTTCTTATCTGACTTTCTGTTGTCAGTTTGATTCCATATACGTAGCTCTTTAAAAGATCACCATGTTCAAGGCAGGTTTCTAATAAAGTGAAACCACTGTTTGATTTAAAGAATACTTCAGTAGCTGTTTTTAGTTTAAGGCTTAAAGATTATCTCAGGGCAGTAGTTCTAGGGCTTCATTCAGCACCAGTGGCTCCAAAATGTTTGTATTCCATGAGAATTTTAAATTATGTTTCACATTTCCCCCCTTTTGATCAAGATTATTGTTGTAGAATCTTTGATGAAAATATTCATGAGGTGTAAGACTTCTTGAAAGAACTGTCTGTAGTTACCATCTCCACTTCCCTGTCTCACGTTCTTCCCTCAGTTCATTCTAATTTCGCTTTTGCTTCCACCACTACTGTGACTATTTCTGTCCAGATCGTCAGTGACAGCTGCATTGCTGAATACAGTGACAATTCTAGGTCCTTTTCTTGTTTGATATTGCATACCTTTGCCTCAGCTGTCCACACCTTAAAACATTTTCTTCTCTTGGCTTTTGGGATATGACCTTGTCCTGTTTTTCTCTCAGCTCAGTGGCTGCTTCTCACTGCCATTTGCCATCTCCTTCTCCTTTGCTTAATCTTTAAATGTGGAGTGTTCTGACACTGAACCAAACAACTTCTCTCTATGCTGTTTCTCTGTGAGGTATCTAGGTCCTTGGGTGGCATCAACAGTGTGCATTCATCTAACCCAGTGTTGCCATGAGAGAAAGGCCTGGTTCTCTACTTCCATGGACACTACAGGCAGGAAAATCGTTGTTCTTCTCCTCACAAAGACACCCCCCAAGTGATACTGTTTCTTTGTGAGTTTTCTCTTGGAGCCTCCTGTCACTTGCTGTAAGTAAGCCAGAACACCTCTTCTCTAGAAGGAGCAGTTTCTCACCACTAACACTATTTTCTTCACTAGACCAACCTCTCTCCTCCCTGTAGTCCACTTCTTGTAAAGTCTGCAGGAGGGAGGAAGGAGTTGGAGATGACACGGCTGGTTCTCTCTCCTCTTGTTAAACCCCTGGGGGGAAATGTCTGGCCTCAACTGGTGATGGTTCATTGGTGGCATTCTTTAGAATGTGTGGGTACAAAGGAACTTTTATGTTCAGTGCAAACCTTATCTAAAATCCCAGGATGTTAAGAAAAGCATCCACCCCCATATGTCTTCATTGGCACTACATATACCATGCAATTAAAACAGAACTGATTTCTCCTCAAACTATTTCTCTTCTAGAATGTCCTTATTTTGATAATTGACACCATCATCCTGCCCAAGTCAAAGAACTACCAAACCAAACCCATGGCTAACAAGTCAATTCTAACTCATAATGACCCCCATAGGATGGAGTAGAACTACCCCATAGAGTTTCCAAGGAGCACCTGGCAGATTTGAACTGCTAGCCTTTGGTTAGCAGATGTAGCTCTTACTCACTACATCACCAGGGCTTCCTCAGAGAACTAAGCTGTCATCATTTCCTTTATTTCCCTCACACCACATTTAATTCATCAGCAGGCTCCTGGGCTCCACTTCCAAAACACCTTCAGAAGCAATCTATCTGTTTCTCTTCACCTTCAGTGCTCTGGATTTTCTTCCCATCTGTCTTGCCTGGATTGACACAAGTTCTGTAATTGGTCTCCTGGATTCTGTGCTTGCTTTTTGTAAAACATTCTCTTCAGATGGAATGATGTCACTGAACTATTTTTAAATATTTCCTCAGAATAAAACTGATACTCTTTTTCTGATGTACAAAGCCCTGTAAGATCCAGCATTTACCTATTGGTATTGGTTAAATATTGCCACAACAATACTGCGTAACAAAATACCTTATAATCCATTCTTAATGTGACTTAGTTGTTGTTGTTTGTTTGTTTTCCCAAGGACTTGTATTCAGGCAGGGAAGTTTTGCTGATTTTGGCTGTTTTACTTATATCCATGCTGGTTGGCTGTGGGGGTTAGCTGATCTAGGCTATGCTTGACTAGGCAGCTCTGCTTCATACTACAGGTTCTCCTGTTGGGACCAGTCACCAGTAGGCAGTGGAAGAAATACAAGAAGGCATATTTAAGCCATTGAGCACAACTCATGAATACCATTTGCTAGTAAGCATTCACCAAAGAAAACACAAAGACTAAATCCACCACCACTGCAATCAAGCCAATGCTGACTCAGTGACCTTAGAAAACAGAGTAGAACAGCCCCATAGAGTTTCTAAGGAGTGCCTGGAAGATTTGAACTGCTAACCACTTAACCACTGTACCACCAGGGTTTCCCTGAAAGACTAAGGATGTGAAGAACTGCAAAGTGTTATGTCAATGGGCATGGACCCAGTGGCTGAATTTATGATCCCTTGGGGCTAAAAATTCAACCTACCACACTCTTTTCTGACATCTCATACTCCCTTACTCACAATACTCTCGCTATAATGAGGCCTTCTCTCTCTTCCTTCAATGTGAAAATCCCGTCCCACTGTAGGGCTATTTACTACATTATACTCTACTGTCAATTCACTGTTAGTTTTAAGTACTAACGTTAGCTTTCCAGGGGGCTTCATGTTTTTTGACTGTAATTATTTTTGATGATCAATATCCTTAGAGCATTTGTTGACTTGAGGATGGATCTGAAAGCCTTTCAGATTCACCATCAAATCAATAAGACACTTTTGTTTTCCTTTAATACCATGAAACTTTTCCGAAAGGTAAGAAATAAATTAATCTGCTCTACATCTTACTCAATAGATATAATGTGCAGTAGGCAGAAAACTGTGAAAAAAGCTAGGAAATTTAATGGAATTGGGGGACCGAGAAGACTTGGCTTTTGTGAGTTTCTGAATTTAGTATCTGTAATTTCCTAAGATCACAGCACTGTGAGTCAAAATTGACCTGGCAACACCAAAAATAATTTTCTAAGCATTTTAAAGGTAATTTTTTTTTCTTTCTTCACATTAAGATTTATTCAGTGATCAGTTTGTCCAGTGCATGCACCTTGTATTCTGTGACTCTGGGTGAACAGGGTCTGCAAAGAAGGCAGGTCCAACTATAAAGTGCAAAGTCAGCCCAGGAAGTGCTGCGGCCTCAGATCTGTGGGTGGAAGGGACTGGTGCAGGAGAGTCACGTCACTGTCCTTTTACTTTTTTTATTGTTCTAAAAATATAATACAACTCTTACCAGTTCACCATTTGTCAGGTGTACAGCCTAGGGACGTAATGACATCAATCACGTTGTGCCATCACCACCCACTTTTCCCCTCACCGCAAACAAAAGCTCACCGCTTCCAAATGACTTCACCTGCCCCCCTGCCTCCTGCTGCTGGTCAGCACCAGTCAACTTCGGTTTTTATATACTCGGTGGTTGTTATTTTGCATAAATGAGATCCTACAATATTTGTCCTTTTGTGATTGACTTACCTCGCTCAACGTGACATTTTCACGGTACGTGGTATTCCTTTGAATGGGTGTACCATGTTTTCTTAATTCATTCATCTGTTGATAGACATTTCAGTTGTTTCCACATTTTGGCTGTTGTAGATACTGCTGCAACAAATATTAGTGTACATGTGGCTATGTCTGTTTGCCTCACTTCTTTCATGACTGGTTGATATATAATTAGTAGTGGAATTGCTGGGTCATGTGGTAGTTCTCTGTTTAACTTTTTGAGGAACTGCTAAACTGTTTTCCTCCTTGTCCTGTTTGGGGCTTGGGGAGAAGGATGCTGTATCCTTATTCTTCTGGCTTAAGAAGAGACTACAGGAGCCATGCTCCTGGTGCAGTGAAGGTGGCCTCTTCCACAGTACCCTGTGGACCCAAACTCAGCAGGGTGTGGTCTTCTGTACATCGGAGGAGCACATCATAATTTTAATCATGATTTGCACAGCAGTGATGCTTACCACAGTTGAGGGCTATTTACACCTCAGATGTTACAATAAATGCTTTACTGCCTGAACTCATTTAACTTTAGTAGTAACATGGCAGTAGATGTTATTGTCATCTTCATTTCAAAGTCAGTTAATGGAAGATCGAAGAATTGTCAAGAGATAGTCAACTGGAAAGTGATAGAATCGTATTTGAGCCCAGGTCTGACTTAGCACCTGAGTGCTTAACCATTGCAGTGCACTGCCTAGGCAGTGGGGGTCGCTACAGCCAAGGCCCCTTCTTACTACAATCTCTAGGGACTGCAGTTCTGTCCCTGGAGTCCAGGACGGCAGCAGCACCTCAGAAGAAGCAGAAGACTGAGTCTGCAAACCGCTAATCTCTGCATTTCAACCACTCTAGCAAGGGAAGACTGGAGGTTTAAGTCCATCCAGAGGTACCTTGGAAGAAAGGCCTGGTGATCTGCTGAAAACTTTAGCATTAAAAAATTATAGCACACTGTTCTACTCTGGTACACACAGAGCCACCATAGATTAGAAATGATCAGGTGGCAACTGAGTTTTTGCTTTTAGGAGGACAAGGAGCTCTGACTGTGATGAACAGTGAAAGAAATTTTTTTCCCTTTTTTTTTCTATTGTGTTTAAGTGAAAGCATGCAATGCAGATCAGTTTTGTGTGCCCACCTTTCTATACCTTCTTTGCTGTCCTTGCCCGGTGACAGCATGCTCTTCATTTTCATTTTATATTTGTCATGCTGTCTTAGCAATCTCCTGTCCCCTCCTCACCAACCTCTTCCCTCCCATCTAGAAAGAGAGCAGTAGGAGAGCCTCCTATAAATGCATAGAACCGTAAAGTACACACACCATGTGATCTCACTGAGTCCCCGAGTCCAGTCCATTTTTTTCCGGAGAGTTGACCTCACTGGTGTTTTCTAGACAGGGGCAGTCAATGAATTTATGTGTGATTGTGGCAGAAGCAGTGACCTGGGCTGACAGCTGGGCCAGGAATCACCTGTGAGCCAATGTGGGGCCACTGGTGAAGACCAGAGGGCCTGACACCTCTGAAAGTCCCAGGTGAGTTTTAGCCTCTGGGAACCTCATGCTTGCTTGTTATATCATGTTATTTATCAGCGTTTATCCGGCAAGAGTTCACCCTGAGCAGACACCCTGTATCCTCATTATGTACCATTTCTGTCACTGTGAGAGAATGCAGCAGGGCTATGACATATCTTCATAGGTGGGTGATCAGGCTTCCTTCCCCTTGGAGGGCCTTACATGTCTCTCCATAGTCCTTTACTGCCAGTCATCTCTCCTCTAGCCCCTCTTCCATCCCTGCTCAAAAGGTGGGAGTGAGGGTGGTTGAGGCTGGTAGGTATGAGAGTAAATTGGAAGGAGCCATGGTTTAACTTCTAAAATTAGTCTTTCTGTCTCCCACCCTTTGCTGTCAGACTGGCTGTCAGATCTGGAAGACCAGACATAACTGATGCAGTTATCACAGATGAGTTAGATCTAGTGGAATATTCTGCAGCATTTTTTTCGGTGAATTCAATGACCAAGCAAAGCCCATTGCTCACCCGCAGTGTACGTATAATCCACTGAGAATTAGATCTTGTTGCTTTAACCTGCTGAGACCTTTTAGATTGCTTGAGACTGTAAAATAGTCTTGTCTGTCCCACATATACAGGGCTGAAAGCTGGACATCTTTAGTACGGTTTGGGGAGCCAGCAGTCAGTTGTGCAATATGAGTGCTACTGGCAGTAACCAAGATCGGAGCTCTGAGGGCGAGCAAAGGAAAAGTCCTTGACTGAACAGCAGGCTGCCTTTTTACCATTTTTTGTTGTTGTTGTTGTTTTGGTTTGTTTGGCTTCACCCCTTGTGCTTTGTCTTGAGCTGAAGTTTGATCTTTAACTGGCATAGCACATCTCAGTGTGTGGACATCTTATTGTGTAGAAAATGAAGCAGAGTGTATTCACTCTTATTTTTTCTGTACCTTTAATGCACACATTTTATACTAGGGTTAGTTTATTGTTAGGAGGTGTGGTAAAAATTTTTTATATGTAACAACTTTATTGAGATACAATTCATGTAGCATAGAATTCACCTACTAAAGTGAACACTTCAGTGGTAACCATCAGCAGAGTCCACTTTAGAATGTTTTCATCATGCCCGACCCCCAAAACTTGTTCCCGTGATTGGTCACACCACCCAGCCAGTCTTATCAGTTGGCACGGAGTCAATTCCAACTCATGGCGCCCCCATGTGTGTCAGAGCAGAACTGTGCTCCATACAGTGGTGAACAGCTGATTTTTCAGAAGTGGATCACCAGGCCTTTAATCTACTTCTTGTCTCTACAGATTTGCCTGCCTGGACATTTTATGTAAATGGAATCAGGTACTAGGTTGTCTTTTGTGACTGGCTTCTGTCACTTAACAGTTTCACTGCGCTTCCATTTCGTAGTGTGTATCAGGACTTCATTCCTTTTTACTGATGAATAATGTTCCATTGTGTGGCTGTGCTACATTTTTTAATCCATCATCAGTTGATGGATGTTTGGTTTTTCCCTGTTTTTAGCTATTATGAGTCATGCTGCTGTGAATATCTGTGCACAAGTTTCTGTGCAGATGTGTATATTCAGTTCTCTTGGGTATCTACTTAGGAGTGGGATTGCTGAGTCATCTGATAACTCTATATTTAACCTTTAAAGGAACTGCCAGATAACTTTCCAAGGTGTCCACATCACTTTATGTTTCCAGCAGGAGTGTAGGAGTGTTTTAATTTCCCCATATTCTTGCCAACTTGCTATTGTCTGTCGTTTTTATTATAGACATCTTAGTGGGTGTGAAGTTATTTCATTGTGGTTTTGACTTGCATTTTTCTGATGGCTACTGATGCTGAGCAGGCATTTTTTTTTTTAATTATAGATTTTCATGTTTTTCATTGCATTTTTAGTGAAAGCTAACAATTCAAGTCAGTTTCCCACGCAAAAACTTACACACACTTTGCCGTGTGACACTCCCTCCCCACACCGTGACAGCACACTCTTTGTTTCCAGCCCATGTTCCCTATGACCATTTAATCATTTATTGTGCCCCTGTCATCTCCACTTGCCTCCAAACAGAAGCTGCCTGGTTATTCTCTTGCATCTGCCCAAGCCAAGAAGCACACTCTTCAGCAGTATCATTTTATGCATCATATACCAGTTTAATTTTTGTAAGACGAGTTGACTTCTGGAATGATTTGAGTTCTGGATTGCCAGAATTCAGAGGCCATGCTTCCAGGGACCCTCAAGTCTGTCAGAACATGAAGTCTGGTCTTTTTACTAGAGTTTGGGTTTTGTACCTGACACTTCTTTTTCTCCATCAGGGACTCTGCTGAGTTCCCTGTAAGGGCAGTCTTTCGTGGTGCCGTGTAGTTGTTTTGGTCTCATGTTGATGTAGTCTGTGATATACAGGACCCTTTCTGTCTCTTGGGCTCACACCTTCCTGGTGATGCTCTTCTTTCTCCTTTGCTCCAGGTGGGTTGAGACCATGGCTGGCAATAAGCACATGAATACACTCTTGCTCAAAACGATGGAATCAATCCAGGTACACATTAATGGACAAATAGATAAAAATGCAATGATAAAACAATGATGAATTTGGAAAACATCTCATAAAATGGAAGAATCTGGAAGACATTTTGCTGAGTGAAATTATCAATTGCAAAGGGACAAATACTGCATGAAACCACTACTATCAGGAGTCAAGAATTTGTTTAAACACAGAAGGAAACAATTTGTGATGACTAATGAAGGAGTGGGAGGGACAAGAGTATTCACTAATTAGATAACTGATGAGGATTATTTTAGGAGAAGGGAAGGACAGTACACAGCAGAGAGAAGTCAGCACAAAGGGACAAAAGCCAAAGCTTAGAAATATTCTAAATAAAACCAAACACCTCCAGGGACACAGTACCAGGGTCAGGGATCTGGAGAGCATGCTTTTAGGAGACATTTAGGTCAACTGGCATAATAAAGCTTCTTAAGCAAAAGTTCTGCATCCAGCTTTGGTAAATGGTGTCTGGGGTCTTAAAAGCTCGCAAACAGCATCTAAACAGCATTAACTGGTCTCAACCCACCTGGAACAAAGGAGAAAGGAGAGCATCACCAGGAGGATGTGAGCTCAAGAGACAGCATGATATGGTGAAGGGTACATGGGCCTTCATGATACAGAGGCCTGGATGTGAATTCTAGTATTATCACTTAGTAGTTGTATGATGTTTGGGCAAGTAAAACCACCTCTTTTAGCCTCATTTTCTTCACCTGCAAAATGGAGATAATAGTATACTGCTCACTGGGCTATTAGCAGATTAAATAAAACAGAACTATTTTTTATCTTTCTTTCATATACAGTACCCAGAACAGTGCCTAACACAGTAAATATTTGTTGAATAAATGAATAAAAAATATAGGTGTAACAATACAAAAACTGTTATGTAAATCTGATGGATTATTCTTTCCCACTTCTCTGTCTATTCCTGGAGTGTTACCAGCATAACTACCTATCAGAAACCAGTAGCTTTATGTGTATGTGTGTGCGTGTGTGTTCTTTATAACGGTGTTAATTTTAAAAGTTGGTGACATGAGTGCATTCAGTGTGGTAAATACATCTTTCTGTTTTTAATTTACGTATGTTTCACATACTGAGCACAATTGATATCAGACCTTTGTGCAGTAGCGAAGCATTTGGCTGCTAGGCAAAAGCTCAGTAGTTTGAATTCACCAGGTGCTACTTTAAAACCCTATGGAGGGGGACAGTTCTACTTTGTCCTATGGGGTGCTGTGAGTTGGAATTGACGCAATGGCAATTAAAAAAAAAATTTTTTTTAAATATATTATTCCACCTAAGAATAAGTTAATGGATTAAACTACAGTATAAGAAAGGAGGCAGCCCTCATGTTACCATGGTTAAGTACTCAGTGCTAATTGCCAGCTGCCTTTGCACGAGAAACATGTAGCAGTCTACTTTCACAAAGATTACAGCCTTGGAGCAGTTCTAATCTTTCTTAAAGATTACACCATGAGACAGTTCTGCTTTGTCCTATAGAGTCACTGTGAGTTAGAACTGACTCAACAGTAATGGGTTATAAGAAGAGAAATAGTGCCATTTTTACCATCAAAGGCACTGGGACCATAAGTATAGTAATCATCTGATGGTCATCAACCGAGGACCACATAGCTTAACAGTGTCTCCATTTCTGGTTTCCCTTCATTTCATTTTGTTTTTGTTACCACTGTATTCTGGTAGCTTATTTATGGCTATGCCTACTTCTTATGACCTAGACTTTTACATGCAGAATAAAGGCTCACAGCAAAGGGACAGTAAGACCTAAAGGGTACTTTTGCTGGAAGGAAGTTTGTCTAAAAAGAGACACAATCCGCAAAGCTATACTTTCCAGTTAGTAAATAAGGCACTGTATAAAGTCCCCAAGTATAGCACAGACAATTAGGGAGTGAAAGCACATAGTAAGGAACTATATAATCAACATAATATTAAACAAAAGCAGGAAGCATCAAAATAAGATGGAAGGAATATACAGAATCACTATCCCCAGAGGAATTGCTCAACCTTCAACCACTTCAGGAAATAGCATCTGATCAGGAACCGATTGTACTGAAGGAAGAAGTTGAAGCTGCAGTGAAGGCACTGGTGGAAAACAAGTCTCCGAGAATTGATAGAACATCAACTGAGATGTTTCAACAAGTGGATGTAATAGTGTAAGTGCTCACTCATCTATGTCAAGAAATTTGCAGACAACTGGAAGATATCCATATTTACGTCTATTCCCAAGAAAGGTGATCCAACTGAAGGTGGAAATTATTGTACAGTATCGTTAATACCATATGTAAATAAAATTTTGCTGAAGGTCATTCAAGAATGGTTGCAATAGTATGGTTACAAGGGACTACCAGGAATTCAGGCCAGATTGAGAAGAGGAAGTAGAACTGGTATATCATTGCTAATATCAGGTGGATCTTGGCCGAAAGCAGAGAATACCAGAAAGATAGTTACCTGTGTTTTATTGACTGTGAAAAAAAATGAGCTGTGGGGATCATAACAAATTATAGAAAACACTGTGAAGACTGGGAATTCCAGAACATTTAATTGTGCTCAGTAGGAGCCTGTCTCACATCAAGAGACATTTGTTCAAACAGAACAAGGGGACACATCGTAGTTTAAAGTTAGGAAAGTTGTACAACAGGGTGTGTTGTTCACCGTACTTATTCAATCTGTGTGCGGAACAGATAATCCCAGAAGCTGGACTGTGAAGAAGAATGGATCATCAAGGTGGGAGGAAGATGCGTGAACAACATTTTATGCAGATGACATAACTTTGTTTGCTGAAAGTGAAGAGGACTTGAAGCACTTACAGATGAAGTTCAAAGCACCACAGGGTTCAGTGTGGATTACACCTCAAAATAAAGAAGACAGAAATCCTCACAACTGGACCAATAAGCAAAATCCTGATAAACAGAGAGAAGATTGACGTTGTCAAAGAATTCATTTTACTTGGATGCACAATCAATACCCGTAGAGGCAGCAATCAAGAAATCAAAAGATGCATTCCAATAATCTGTTGAAGGTATTGAAAAGCAAAGATGTCACCCTGAAGACTAAGATGTGCCTGATCCAAGCTGTGGTGTTATCAGTCACCTTATACCCATGCCAAAGCTGGACAATGAAAAAGGAAGACTGAAGAACTGACACCTTTAAACTGTGGTTTTGGTGGAGAATGTACCATGGACTGCTAAAAGAATGAATGAACCCATCTTGGAAAAAGTACAACGAGATTGCTAACATACTTTGGTCATGTTATCAGGAAGGACAAACCCTTGGAGAAGGATATCACGCTTGGTGTCATCGCTTACAGCCCCAGTAGCTATGGAAAACCAGTAGCCGTGGAGTCAGCTCTGGCTCATGAGACTCCGTGTGTGTCCAAGTAGGACTGTGCTTCCCAGGGTTTGCTGTGGCTGATTTTTCCCAGAAGCAGATCACCAGCCCTTTCTTCCAAAGTGTCTCTGACTGGACTCAAACATCCATCCTCTCTGTTAGCAGCCAAGCGTGTTGCCTGTTCACCCGACCCAGAGCCTTCTGATCCATCAGTTACTCTTAGTGGTGCCCTTGGCTGAGCAGACTGGTAAAGTCCAACATCGATATTTTACTCCGTTAGGCTGTCTCTGTTCCTATTACAAGCTGCTATGAGGAAAAAATCTGACCAGCTCAGCGCAGCCTTCGATGAGTTGCCCAGCATCAGGTTTCTACCAAGGAACTGCAGGCAGGAGATGGAGCAAACGTGGCTGCAGGGCTTCCAGAGAGGCACTGAGATGGGCTGCACCATTGACTAATAAGCCACGTCCACTACACGAGGTCCGTTCACAGTAGTCTTTCAAAAAGTAACGTACAATGTGAAACTTGTGGCCATTGAGCCTATTCTGGCTCACAGAGTCTTTCCTGAATCACTTCGCAGTGAAGCACCTCTGCTTTCCCTAGTCAGGTGTAAGAGGGAAGAGACTTGGTGGTTGAGCAAGATGGTCAGCCTTTGAGTTTAGATATTTTAAAACTAAATAAGAATGTAGCTGTTTGGAGATGCAGTGCAAACCTCAAGTCCGTAGACCTCGCGGCTATTGCCTCCAACTCTGCTCAGCTGTTCTTGTTGGAGCCAAAATGTGGGCCAGAGATTATTTTGAGGCATGTGGACACTCACAGAGATGAAAGATTGCTGCTAGTACATCTCCTGTCTCTGGAATTCCGTAACAGAACCCCATCAGGAGCAAGAAGCGTGTAACCTAGACTCCCTGACTGAGAGGCAGTGCAGGACCTTGGGAACAGTGAAAGCGATGCTTTCAGAGGCCCAGCAGTGCATGTTAGCCTCAGAGTGCTGACTTATTCGTTGGCCAGTGAAGTCCAGATTTCCATGACTTTAAATCAGAAGTTGATCCATGGGCTGTTTCTGCCTTGCAAGCATTTTTAAAAAAGTAATTTGCAACCCTTTAAGTACTTAAATATACTCCCTATTTACAAATAAAATATGGCAGACATTTTAGAATGGCTGTTTTGTATACTATGTATGTTTTATGTACTGTATAAAACAGACAAGCCAACAATGAAAACTCCTCCTTGGTGGAACACATACACACCCTTGGAGAGAAAGATTAAGTCTCTAGAGGAAAACTAATTTTTGCAAATTAAAATACATTTGCCTTTCTGCTTGAAATTTAGAAACCTCTTCCAAAAACAAAAAAAGAACAAACAAACAAACAAACAACCCACTGACATTAAGTCAATTTTGATGCATAGCAGGCCTCTAAGGCTATAAATCTTTACAGCAGCAGATTGCCACGTATTTCTCCCAGAAACCTCTTATGTCTTTAAAAATCAGGCCTAGGGACATTCCTTAGCCACACTCAGGACTATGGGGGTCCCTGGTAGTGTAATGGTTAAAAGCTCAGCTGCTAACTGAAAGCTCAACAGTTCGAATCCACCAGCTGCTCCTTGGAATCCTTATGGGGCGGCTCTACTCTGTCCTATAAGGTTGCTATGAATTGGACTCATCTGGATGTCAGTGGGTTTGGGTTACAGGTGGTATAGACAAGCTCAGAGTGTAAATGGAAAGGAGAGGAGGTGTGAGGAGATAGAGAATGAGCAGGGAAACAAATGGGAGCAGAAAAGAGAGGAGAGAGAAACAGAACAAGAGCTGAAGGATGGAGAAAAGAGGATGATTTTCAAGAACAGTTGTTGGAGGGCTGTTTAAAATTACTCTGGCTTGTTATTGTTAATCAGTCCACCAGATGGTGCTCTGAAACACCAAATCAACTTCAGTCCCCAATTTAAACAAGAACGTTGCGTGGAGCTTCCAGTATTGATTACCAGTATTAGCAAATGCAGACCGGGTAGCATTTATTATAGGACATTTTATAGTACTGTTATTAAAGTTATTTATCTAATACTTTACGCAATACTTTTACTTAAAGTATTTAAAAAAAAAAAAAAAACCCAGTGCCGTCGAGTCAGGTACTAGTAATGTGTTGAAATCCACCAGGTCTTCCACCAGAACTGTCCGATCAGGTGGGACACTTCTACTCTGTCCTATAGGGTTGCTATGAGTTAGAATCAACTTGACAGCAATTTTTTTTCATTTACATAGTGTGTTTTTTATTAGAAAGATAAAATTTAGGAGGAAAATTTGAGATTATATTTAAATGATTTATTATTCTCAGTTTCCTTAAAAATAAAGTATATATTAAAAAAAACAAGAGAATTGCAATGAATATTTATACTTTAAAAGATCTACATGTTTACATATCATCCTGTAGTTCCTTAGTGCTGAAGCTGGTTCCTGCCGGCTATCTACCCCATTGTGGCTCTGGGGGTTGCCTTGGATTGCTGTAAAAAGCTTACAGAGAATCTAGTTTCCTGCATCCAACCTGGATTCACCAAATACATCCTGGCTCTCATCTAGGCTTTGTTTTCTGCTTCTGGTGCACCCCTGTCCTTGGAGAACCCCTTATTCGTCCAATGTCCTGCTTTGCTCTTGGCTGTCTTTTTATAACCCTCACAGATGGGCCTGACTCCACCCTCACCTCACAGACACTGGAGGGGAATTTAGACTATTCAAAAAGATTAATTTATGGCAGAATGCTATTAAAAGGGGAGAAAAAGAAGTAATAGAAGGAGACACACTGCATTGGGAGCTGTGTTCTTAAAATTTGGCATTAAATAGATCACAAGTATAAAAAACGACCGTGCAAATACACCAAGTGTAACACTGGAGTCTTAGAAGCAATATGACCAGAAATCTGTTTGGATGTGAGGATGGTGAGACCTCTGATCATTTACTTTGGACATGTTACCAGGAAAGAATAATCCCTAGAAAGGGGCATCGTGTTTGGTGGAGGGTTACCAAGAACAAGGGAGACCTCGGATGAGGTGGACTGACACAATAGCACCTCAGTGGACTCCAGCATAGCAACAGTCATGATGAAGGCCAGGGCCCAAGCAACACTGGGTTCATTATATGATGTCATCATGAGTGGGAGCCAACTTGATGGCCCCTAACAACATCTCTGGAGTCAGATTTTCCCAGGTTTGAGTTCTAACTGGCCCACATATTACCTGTGTGACTTTGGAAAAACTAATTAGTATTTTGGAACCTCTCCTGTTTAATGAGTTTAATAATTGCTACTCTGCATAGCTGTTGTGAGGATTAAACGAGATCACATACTTACGTACTAGGTTAGAAAACTCTCCAGCAATTTTGGTGTCCTTTTCTTTGTCTTCCTGCTTTATTGCTGAGACTGAACTTAAGCTTTGGACCTTGGGGCCAGTGACAGGGACCCTGCTGTGTCCCCTCCCTGCCAAAGCCTTCTCCTGCCTTGGCAATTTGCTTTCTGACTTTCCTGATGCTGACTGCTGCCTGAATCTCCTACATTGCACTGCTCTGTGTTCCTAATTGCCTCATATTCTCTGCTGCTGGGGCAACCATCTAACATCATTTGTTGTGTCTCTGTGGCTGGTTGCCTGCTTGCCTGCCTTCAAAAGTGCCTGCTGTCTCTGATACCATGCCCTCTGGGATGTCCTCACTTGCCCTTGGCTCTGAGAGATCTTTATTCTAGCCCCTGGGGTAACTGTTAAATAATTGCCCTGACCTGAAGTTGTCTTTATTTCATGCTTTTCAAAGAGCAAGCGCCTCAGCATTGAAATTTCTGAATTATTCCTTTCCGTGGAAAGAATAGGTCTGGATTAAAAATAAAAAACCACTACAAATGAATGAAGACACCTCCAGGTTGACCTGAAATCCCTAGTTGCCTCATTTTATACACATATTTTTTGCTGTACGTTAGATGATAGTTTACAGAACTAGTTTCTCGTTGAACAGTACACAGACCGTTACTGTTGATGTAGGTTAACAACCCTTATTTGCAGCTTTCCTGTCCCCACTTCTAGTCTTTGCCCCTGGAATGGTGTGCACCTTTAGTTGTATTTTGTTATATAGGCCTGTCTAGTCTTTGGCGCAAGAGTGAACCTCAGGAGAGACTTCATTACTGAGCTGAAAGGGCATCAGGGAGCCATAACTGTCATGGTTTCTCCAGTGTGTGTCCAGCCAGTAAGTCTGGTCCTTATTTCTGAGTTAGAATGTTGTTCTACATTTTTCTCCAACTCTGCCAGGGCCCCTTTGCTGTGATCCCTGTCAGAGCAGTCCGTGGTAGATCCATGTGCCATCCAGTTGGACAGGATTCCGTCTGCTGGAGGCTGTTACAGATGTGGTCTATTAGGCCATTGAACTAACTTTCCCTTGTTTCTTTAATTTTCTTCATTATTCCTTGTTCTTTAAGGGATAAGGCCAATGGAGTATCCTAGATGGCTGCTCACAGGCTTTTAAGACCCCAGGCACTATTAACCAGAGTAAAACATAAATTTTTTAAAAATTTTATTTATTTATTTATTTTATTTAATATGACTGAGTGAAAATGTACATTCCCATATAAATTTACATGCCCACCTATATGCAGCTTCCACTGCTCTCCCTGCCCGGTGACAGCACACTATTCCTCTCTGCTCCATACATGTCTCATCCTCCCAACAATCTCCTTTCCCTTCCTCTCCAACTTCCCAAACATAAAACGTTTTTTGATAAACTATGTTACATCACTTGAGCTAGATGTTCCCCGAGACTATGATCCCCACAGCCCTCAGCCTGGCAATCCAGTGCCTCAGGGAGTTTGGTTGTTTCTGTGGAGCTTCCATGACCTTGCCTTGCACAAGTTGTGCTGGCTTCCGTAGCAGTGTGCACTGTACCACCCTTTATCAAACTAATGACTTATCTATTGTCAGTTTAGTGTCTTTCCACACTGTCCCCTGATAACAACCAAAGATTGTTTCTTTATGTGTGTGAACTTTTTCATGAGTTTTTACAGTGGTGGTCTTGTACAGTACTCGTCCCTTTATGATTGACTTATTTCACTCATTATAATGCCCTCCAGTTTCCTCCATGTTTTGAGATGAAATCCAGTTTTGCCAGCACCATTTGTTAAAAACTGTCTTTTCCCCTTTTGATGGTCTTTGGCCCTTCGAAGGTCAGGATGAATTTACACCTGGATTCTCAATTCTGCTCCATTAGTCAATGCATCTGTCTGTTCATATCTGTCAGCGTAGCAGTACCAGGCGCATTTGTTTCTAAGGTGTGCTGCTTGTAAACAGCATATGGATGGCTCTTGTTTTATTATCCATTCAGTTCCTCTCTGTCTCTTTATGGGTACATTTAGGCTATTTGCATTCAGTGTCATTATCAACAGGTATACGTTTATTGTTGTTGTTTTGTGGTATTGACACTTTCTTTGTTCCTCTTAAAAATTTTCCTATGCTTAATTCCTTTGGTTCATGGATTTCTTTTTCATTTGTTTTGTCTTTGTAGATTTTTGTTTTTATTGAGACTTCATGTTTTTCTTCTTTGGTTAGATGAGTGAGTTTGTTAACTTTTTTTGTGGTTACATTGAAATTTGCCCTTATCTACCTAGATTTGAACCAGTTTATTATTACTTGGTATCACCTTGCCTTCCACTCCTTCAGAAAGTTCCATATCTTCTATATCTATGCCATTATTGTCTCTTTTATTATTCTGCTGTTGTTGTCATTTATCAATTAACCTCTCTGGTTCTCTATTGTAATTCTTTTGGATTTGGATAGTTCTTGAGAGTTCATTTCCTAGTTTGATATCTACCTGGTACAGTCTTGTGTCCTAGATTCAGGATGTGGTCTGATGTTACTTGTTCTTAGACCAAAGAACTCCCGTTAATAATTATGGTTACTTTGGTTTGGCTTTTACATATTTCCTTAATTTCTGTTTATGTGGAAATGCCCTAATTTTACCTTTATATTCTAATGAGGACATTTCCACAGAAATAGAAATGGAAATGTCCTAATTTTATCTTTATATCGGAATGAGTCAAGCTGGATTCAGAAGAGGACGTGGGACCAGGGATATCATCACTGATGTCAGATGGAGCTTGGCTGAAAGCAAAGAATACTAGAAAGATGTTTACCTGTGTTCAGAGGGAAACCCCGTAGGCTTTTGCCTGACTTCTCAGCAGAAACGATGCTGGCATGGAGGCAATGCTGTGACACATTCAAAGCTTTGAAGCA
Organism: Heterohyrax brucei; assembly: GCA_028571685.1. Classification (NCBI taxonomy): domain Eukaryota; kingdom Metazoa; phylum Chordata; class Mammalia; order Hyracoidea; family Procaviidae; genus Heterohyrax; species Heterohyrax brucei. Next base: position 137,706,831 of record CM053143.1, read on the forward strand.
GAAAAACTTCCAACCAAGAATTATATATCCAGAAAAACTGTCTTTCAAATATAAAAATCAAATTAAGGCACTTGCAGATAAACAGAAACTCGGAGACTTTGTAAAAACCAAACCAAAACTACAAGACATACTGGAAGAAGCTTTGGCTTAGATAAACAAAACCATTAACTGTATGTTTTAGGAGGCACATACAGGACACATCATCCAGAAACCTGTCAGGTAGGAAAGGCACAAAACTCAATCAAAGCTATAATATTAAAAGAAGTGATCCAGTGATCATATCATGAAAACTATGACACCATCACATTAAAAAGAGGAATGTACTACAGTAGTTATAGTCCTTCCAGGTGGAGAGGAAGTTAATAAAATATTTAGAAATTAAAATTGGGTTTAAACATAGATTTTTAAGGGGGATCAAGAGGGAAGCCATAAAGCACAATAAAGATGTAAAATATAAAAACAAGAAACGTAATATAGGAATCTCAACTAATATAAAACTAACACTGAAAAGGGTGAAAAATCAAACCATAAACAAGACTGTCCCAAAACAGAATATTGAGACCAACAGAGAAAACATCAACACAAAAATAAATACATCAAAATTACAGCACTAAACACATATCTATCAATAATTACATTGAATGTAAATGGACTGAACACTCCAGTAAAGAGATGACGAGTGACATCTTGAATCAAAAGACACCACCCGTCTATATGTGGCTTACAAGAAACCCACCTTAGGCTTAAAGATATGAAGAAACTGAAAGTTAAAGGATGGAATAAGATATACCAAGATGTTTGCTTGTTTTTCATTGACTATGCAAAAGCATTCGACTGTGTGGATCTTACTAAATTATGGCTAACATTGCGGACAATGGGAATTCCAGAACACTTAATTGTGCTCTTAAGGAATCTGTAAATGTATCAAGAGGCAGTCGTGCGAAAAGAACAAGGGGACACTGCATGATTTCAAGTCAGGAAAGGTGTGTGTCATGGTTGTACCCTTTCACCATACCTTTTAATCTGTATGCCAAGCAAGTAATATGAGAAGCTGGATTATACAAAGAAGAACAAGGCATCAGGACTGGAGGATGACTCATTAACAACCTGCATTATGCAGACAACACCACTTTACTTGCTGGAAATGGAGAAGATTTGAGACACTGATAAAGATCAAGGACCACAACCTTCAGTATGGATTGCACCTCAACATCAGGAAAACAAAAATCCTCACAACTTTACCAGTAAGCAACATTGTCATAAATGGAGAAAAGATTGAGGTTGTTGAGGATTTCATCTTACTTGGGTCCACGATCAACACCCATGGAAGCAGCAGTCAAGAAATCAAAAGACACATTGCGCTGGGAAAATCTGCTGCAAAGGACCTCTTCAAATTATTCAAAAGTAAAAATGTCACCTTGAAGACTAAAGTGAGCGTGACCCAATCCATGGTATGTTCAGTTGCATCATATGCACATGAAAGCTGGACCATGAACAAAGAAGACAGAAGAATTGATGCCTTTGAATTGTGGTATTGGAGAAGAATATTGAATGTACCATGGACTGCCAAAGGAACAGATCTGTTCTGGAAGAAGTATAACCAGAGAGCATCTTGGAAGCCAAGATGGCAAGACTGCATCTTACATACTTTGGACATGTTGTCAGGAAAGATCAGTCCCTGGAGAAGGACATCACACTTGGTAGAGTGGAGGGTCAATAAAAAAAAAGGAAGACCCTCAATGAGATGGATTGACACAGGGTCCGCAACAACGGGCTTAAGCATAAAAACAATTGTGGACATAGCGCAAGATTGGGCAGAGTTTCATTCTGGTGTTCATAGGGTCACTATGAGTCAAAACCAACTTGATGTGCCTAACAAAAACATTTGAAGGAGAGTTTTTCAGGATATATTATTCTTGGTTAGCAATTTTTTCTTTCAAGGTTTTATAGATATCGTCCTGTTGCCTTCTTTGTCTGCATGGTTTCTGCCGAATAATCAGAGCTTACTCGTACTGTTTCTCATCTGTATGTGGCTTTCTGTTTTTCTTAAGCTGTTCTCAGAATTTTTTGTCTTTGGTTTTAGTGCAGGTGATTATGGTATGCCTTGGTGATTTTCTTTTACACTTTATGCTGTATGGGGTTTGTTGATCTTCTTGGATGGTCAGTCTTTCATCTTTCATAATGTTAAGGAAGTTTTCTGTCAGTAGTTCTTAAGTGATCGCTTCTGTGTTTTCCATTTTCTCTCCCTGTTCTGGAACTCCAATCACTCATAAATTTTTGCTTTTTATTGTATCCTACATAATTCTCAGGGTTTCTTCATTTTTATTCATTCTTTTTTCTGTTGTTTTCCTCAGTTTGTGTCCAACTGTTTCTTTTCAATTTTACCAATCCTGCTCCCATTGTTTCAAATCTGCTTCTTAGCCCTTATATAACATTATTCATTTCTGAAATCTTGTTCTTTATCTTTTGGATTTCTGATTGTTTTTGTATGATTTCTAGTTGTGAATTTATTTTAGCATTTTGTTCCTGTATTATGTTCCTGAATTATTCCATGAATTTGTTTTCTTTTTCTGTGAATTTGTCTATTTTTTCCCTCATTTTTTTGTCTGCTTTTTGCTGCTGCTCTTAAGTAGCTCCAAATATTGGAGATTTGAATTCCTTATTAGGTAATTTTAGGCCTTTCCTTCTGCTGGAAAGTCTCTGGTGTTTTATTCTGGACACCTATTAGGACTATTGTATCCTTTCAAAAAATATATTTTTGATATTATTTGCTGTCTTCAGGCCATTTAGTAGTTATTTGGTTTATTGATTGTAGATCTCTTTGTTTTGTTCCGCTATTTTAATTTCTTTATGTCAAAGCAGTAGCACCATGCATTCTTTGTTGTTTGTTCATCTGTGGTCATGATATTTTTCACCTTCTTGTCCAATGGGCAGAGCCAGTCGCTCAGCTGTCATGCAGCAGGGCAGATCTGGCTGAGAGTGAGGGGCTGGGATGGATTGTTTGCAGTATGTACTAGGGCTGGCAGGGCAGGCTAGGAATCAGTACTAGACAGGTTCCTATAGCATGTGCCTGTGCTGTTTGGGGGTATGATATTCAGCACATGGTGCAGGTAGGTGGGAAGGAGCAGGAAGGTTGTGATGCCTAGAGGTAAAATGGGTATGAGAAAGAGGAAGGGTGGGAGAGAAACAGGATCCAAAAACAAACAAAAAGAAAGCAGTGAGAAAAGAAGAGGGTGCTAAAGGAGTTTGCCATTGGAATGGAAAGATGAGAAACCAAGAAACAGATAAGAACAAAAAATATTTAAAAATAGAAAAGAAAAGAAATAACTAGTTAAAAATTTGGAAAAGAAAAGAAAGGCTCCTAGGGGTCCCAGTGGTGCAATGCAAAGATCAGGAGTCTCTCAGGCTATACGGTACAGCCTGGCTGGAAGGGGTATAGATGTCGCATGGTGTCAGGTATTTAGGAGAGAGGAGAAGAAGATAAGTACAGAACTGGGAAATTAAGACAGACAGGAAGCAAAATAGGAAAAAAGAAAAGAAAAAGAAATGTCCCTAAGAACCGCCCTGACATAGACTCCCAGACTGGGGATGTAGGCCCTAAGCCTTGCATTACAGCCCAGGTAGAAGGGAGTCCCAATCCATGAAAAGAAGAAGAAACCAAAGGAAAACAAAGCAAAATAAATAAATAAAACCCTGAGGATTCCATCAGTGTGGCATCATAGGCCAGAGAAGTGGTTCCCCAGCTAAGCAACACTGCACAGCTTTCAAGAAGAAGCAAAAGTGGGATATGGAGACAGGTATTGGAGGTGGTGGAAGACATGGAAGAAACCAAAAGAAATGAAAAAAAGCAATACCAGCTACAGACACATGGCACTCAACTAGCTGGCCAGTGGAGGGGAAAGGGTGAATCCAAGGAGTTTCTTTAGGGCACCCAGCAGGAAGCAGAGGAAGCTGGGCATGGTTGAGGGTGTGGGGGGAGGGAAAGGTAAGGTTAAGAAAACATGTATCACTGGTTACCAGGTAATCTGTATCCCTCTGGGAGCTCCTAAAGGTGTTTTTTGTACTCCCTGTGTGCCTATGTAAGATGTGGGTGGATGAATCCAGGCAGCATGAATGCTGAACTTGTGGGCAGGCTGAGCCAATGCAGCTAGCCAGGAACCATTGGAGGTAGAGCAGTGGGGAGAAGATGCAGGGTGGGACAGTGTGTATCACTGGTTACCAGAAGCTTTGTCTTCTGCTGAGATTTCTGTGAATCTGCTCTCTGTCAGTCTCTGCCAGGAGTTCAAGATAGTAAATCTATGCTAGGTTAGCCAACAGGGGACTTCTTCTCTTATCTCTTTTTGTTCTCTGTTCTCTGTCACTTTCTTATTCTGTCCGGCGTTTGGCTGAGATCTTTATCTCTTCGTTTGATACTTTGAGTTCCACGATTGACTTTTGTTTCTGTTTTACTTAGCTTTTTGAGTCTTTGCTATGAAGGGACTGACTGCAGGGTGTCATGCTGACTGGAAGTAGATGCCTCACTTTAAAAGTATTTTTGAGGAGACACCTGGGAAGGGACTGGAATAAACAAAAAGTAAGATAGGAATAGTCTTATAACACTAGCTTTGACCAAAATGGTGTGAGTATAAAATCATATTCAAAATTCCTAATTTATTTTTTTTTAACACAGACTTCTAAATAGTACAGGAGCCAAAGTAGATTTTTTCAAATTCTTTTGTGGGTTACTGCTTTCTTGACTCTTTAGATCAGATACCAAATCTCAAGACAACACCCCCTAACTTATTTTTCTACTACCTTTGTTGTTAATGGTAGGTGCCATTGAATCTGTTCAGACTCACTGTAACCTTGAGAACAACAGAACAAAACGCTGCCTACCGCTGTGCCATCTTCATAGTCTTTGTTACGCTTGAGCTGTTGTTACAGCCACTGTGTCCATCCAGCTCCTTCGGGGTCTTCTTTGTTGCTGATCTACTTTACCAAGCATGGTTTCCTAATAACATGTCCAAAGTATGTGGGATGAAGTCTCACCATCCTTGCTTCTAATGAGCATTCTAGCTGTACGTCTGCCAAGACAGACTTGTTCATTCTTCTGGAAGTTTATGGTATATTCAGTGTTCTTTGCCAACACCACAAGCAAAAGACATCAGTTCTTCAGTATTTATTCGTTGTCCAGCTTTCACCCACATATAAGATGATTGAACATACCGTGGCTTTTGTCAGGTGCACCGTATTCCTTAAAATGACGTGTTTGGTTTTTAACACTTTAAAAAAATCTTTTGAAGCAGATTTGACCGTTGGAATGTGTGTTTTGCTTTCTTGACTGCTGTTTCCATGGGCATTGATTGTGGATCCCAGTAAAAATGAATTCCTTGATAACTTAATCTTTTCTCTATTTATTATACTGTTACTTATTGGTCCAGTTATATGAGGAATTTTTTTTTATGTTGAGGTATGATCCGTACTGAAGACTGTGGTATTTAATCTTCATCCATAAATACTTCAAGTTCTTTTCACTTTCAGTAAGTAAGGTTATATCATCTGCACAACACAGGTTTATGAATCTCCAATCTAGATGTCACATTCTTCTTTATATACTCCAGCTTCTTGGATTATTTGCTCAGCATACAGATTGAATAAATACAGTAAAAAGATACAACCCTGATACACACCTTTCTTAACTTTAAATTGGTCTAAATACAGGTTTCTTGTGAGCACAAGTAAGTGTTCTAGTAATTGGCAGAATACTAATTGAGATGTTTCAACAAATGGATGCAGCACTGGAAGTATTTCTTCACCTATGCACAGAAATTTGGAAGGGAGCTACATGGCCAACTGGAAGAGGTCCATATTTGTACCCATTTCAAAGAAAAGTGATCTAATGGAAGGGGAAATTATTGAACAATATCATTAGTATCACACAGAAGTAAAATTTTGCTGAAGATCATTCAGAAGTGGTCGCAGCAGTACATACCAAGGAACTGCTAGAAACTCAAGCCAAAATCAGAAGAGGACATATGCTGATGTCAGATAGATCTCAGATGCAAGCAGACAATACCAGAAATATGTTTACCTGTGTTTTATTGACTATGTGAAGATATTTGACTGTGTGGATCATAACAAATTATACTATGCTTAGAAAGAAAAAATAATTGAGGGTGTAAAATAATATTTCTGTTCTGTATTTTAAAATGATCTTACATTATTCAATTATTTAAACAAACTTTGCAGAATCTTGGAAATGGCTTGCTAAATTCAATTACCTTTATAGTTTGGGCCATCCTGAACTTTCCTGCAAAGTCTTTGAAAGCATTGAGGTAAAGAGAAGGCTAGAATAAGAATTGCTGACCACATGGAGTATCTGTGTGTAATGGAGACTATGACTTCTGTTATTAAATATAATATAAGAAATAATTGTTGATACAAGCAAAATGAAATTCTTGACAACTTCAGTCTTTTCTCATGATGTTGCTTACTGGTCCAGTTGTGAGGATTTTTATTTTCTTTTTGTTGACATGTAATCCATCCCAAAAGCTGTGGTCTTTGGTCTTCATCAGTGAGTGCTTCAAATTCTCATCACTTTCACAAAACAGTTGTATTAGTTGTATAACATGTAGCTTGTTAATGAATCTGCTAGTAGTTACTGGTGTTGTGGGGTAGTAGAGGAATCATGAAATGAATTTTTATAGAACATTAAACACTAGTCAGCTCTTTTCTAAAATCATTCAGTGTCTTCATCTCGTTTTTGCCTTTCATGGCTCTGAATGTAATTTTAAAATAAAGAAAAAAATTGCCCTGATACTAGTGAACCTTAGAAAAGTGAGTGAAAAAAAATCTATGGGTTGTCTTCAATAGATTCCTCCCTCAGTGTCTTTCTAGGTTTTTAAAAGATATTTAAATTTTCTTAAATATCTCAAATGATAATTTGAAAATCTGCAGAAGGTAGACTTCTTGTGTTATTGCTGTGTTCTCAGTGCTAGAAGAATGCCAGACACAAAGTATACCACAGCTTTGGGTTCAGTTCACTGACACAAGGGTGAATGTAAGAAAATATTAGTGGATTCTGCTGAGCCATGGGTAGGGATTTACATACTGTGAACTGATGCCTTTTTATTTTGATCATAGAATGAATAGTAGAAATGGCCGATACTTATGGATTCCAGCTCATAGCAACCCAATAGGACAGAGCAGAACTGCATCAGAGAGTTTCCAAAAAGTGGCTAATGGATTCTTGCTGTTGAAATTTTGGTTAGTAACCAGACTCTTAACCATTGTGCACCAGAGCTGTAGAAGAAATGAAAGCTGTGATAGCCTGGAATTGTTCTAAATTTTGATAAATATTTTTTTTTCTTTTTTTCAACAGGAATCTCCCGTTACTTTATTCATGGCCAAAAGAAAAGATAGATTATCTGGCTCTCTCTTCCTTATGTCGGTACTACGGGCACAGGCTTTATCTTGTAATTTAGGGTTCTCTTTTAGAAATAAATAAATGCTGAGTAAAATTTATTTAAGGAATAATATTAGAAGACTTGGTTGTCTTCGCCTTTCAGAGTCTTCTCTGCCAGTTACATTCGTATCTATGACTTAACACCACATCAAAATCGCCTCTTCCGTGAAACCTGTTTTTTTTTTTTTTTTTTAATTGTATGTGAGGGAAAGGTTCACAGAGAAAATTAGCTTCTCATTAAACAATTAATATACGTATGGTTATGTAACATTGGTTGCCAGATCCACAACACAGTGAACATGCTGCTGCCTGTGTGTCATTACCAGGTTTCCCATCACCCCAGCTTTCCTTGTCCTTGCCCCGGGCTGGTGTGCCCACTTACTCTTATAGATGTGACTGTGCTATGTATATTACTGTTTGTTTTACAGGCCTGTTTAGTCTTTGGCTGAAGGTTGACTCGCAGGAGTGTCATCAGTGCTAAGTTAAAAGGGTGCCTGGGGGCCATTCTCTTGGAGTTTTACCAGTCTCCATCAGACCAGTAAATCTGGTCTTTTTTGTGGGTTTCAGTCATTTGTTTGTTTGTTTTTAATTATGCTTTAAGTGAAAATGTACAATTCAAGAAGTTTGCCATGTAAAAACTTACACACACACTGTTTTTTTGAACTCTAGTTGGTCTCCGCATACTGTGACAGCACATTCTACCTCTCCACCCTGTTTATTTGTGAGTTTCAGTTTTGTTCCACATTTTTCTCCAGCTCTGGGTCTCTCTCTTGTGATACCTGTCAGAGCAATCAGTGACAGCAGTGGGGCACCGTGTAGTTGTGCTGAACTCAGTCTGGTGGAGGTTACGATAGTTGTGTTTCGTCAGCTGCTCTGGAGAGATCTTTCCCTTTGTGTCTTTGTTCTTCTTCCTTCTCCCTTGTTCCAGAAAGGATGGGACCAGTAGACTCATCTTACGTGGCCACTCACAAGCTTTTAAGACCTGAGACCTTATCAACGCAGGATGTGGAACATTTTCTTTAGAAACTGTGTTATGCCAATTGAACTAGATGCTTCCAGAGACCGCGGTCCCCAACCCTCAGCCCAGTGACTTGATTCCAAAGGGAATCTGGAAGTGTCTGTGATTCTTCTATGACTTTGCCTTGGTCAGAATGTACTAGCTGCCCCGATATTGTGTACTGTCTTACTATTTACCAAAGTTACCACTTAATCTGTTGCCTGCTCCACCCCTTTCCTCCCTTGTAACCATCAAAGATTGTTTTAGTCTGTGTAAACCTTACCATGAGTTTTTATAATAGTGGTCTCCTGCAGTATTTGTCTTTTGGTAATTGACTGATTTCTGTCATCATAATGCCCTCTAGATACATCTGTGTTGTGAAATGTTTTGAAGAGTCATCATTGCTCTTTATTGCTGCTACTATTCCTTTCTGTGTTTGTACTATCGTTTGTTTATTCCTTCACCTGCTAATGCACACTTACGTTTCTTCCATCTTTTTCCTATCATGCATAATTCTGCAGTGAACATGGGTATGTGTATATCTGTTTGTGTGATGGCTTATTTCTCTGGAATATATGCCTAGGAGTGGAACTTCTGGATTGTATGGAATTTTTATTTCTAACTTTTTAAGTAAACATCATATCATTTTCTAAAGCAGTTGTACCATTTTACATTCCTATCAGCAGTGCATAAGATTTTCAGTCTTCCCAGAGCCTTTACAACATTTATTATTTTCTGGTTTCTTTATTTGTGCCAGTAACGTTGGGGGGAGGTAGTATCACAGTGTAGCTTTGATTTGGATTTCTCGAATGGCCTAGAAGCATCTTGCAGAGCCCTGGTTGGAGTAGTGGTTAAGGCTCAGCTGCTAAACAAAATGTCAACTGTTCAAATCCACTAGCCACTCCTTGGAAGTGGAAACCTTGGAAACCCTGTAGGACAGTTCTGTTTTGTCCCCTAAGGTCATTGTGAGTCAGAACTGACTTGTTGGCACCTAACAACAACAGTAATGAGTAGTGATTGTAAGCATTTCCTTATGTGTCTGTTAACTGCCTTGTTGTTTCCTTTGGTGAAGTTTCTGTCCATATCCTTTGCCCAATTTTTGATGGATTATTTGTCTTTTTGTTGTAAGGGTGTCAGATTTTCCTATAGATTTGAGGTTACACCTTTGTGGTATATGTCCTAGCAAAAATTTCTTTTCCCAGACTGTAGCTTCTCTTTCTATTCTTTTGATGAAGTCTTTTGATGAGCATGCTTAATTTTTTTATGGAGTTTGTGTGTTGTAAGTTATGGTTGGTATCCTATTTATGCAGTATATTAAGGCTCCTACTGTTGACTGTACAAGGAGACACTGTGTGGTTTAAAGTTAGGAAAGATGTGTGTCAGGATTGTGTCCTTTAACCGTACCCATTTAATCTGTATGCTGAGCAAATAATCCAAGAAGTTGGGCTATATGAAAAGCAGGCTTCAGGATTGGAAGAAGACTCTTCAACAGCATTATACAGATGACACAACCTTGCTTTCTGAAAGTGAATAGGACTTGAAGCACTTACTGATTAGGCTCAGTGATCACAGCCATCAATATCGATTACACCTCAATATAAAGAAAACAAAAATCTTCACAACTGGACCAATAAACAACATGCTAAATGGAGAAAAGATTAAGTTGTCCAGAATTTCATTTTGCTGGGATTCACAATCAATGCCCATGGAATAAGTAGCAGTCAGTTAAGCAAAAGACACATTGCGTTGGGCGTCTCTACTGCCAAAGATCTCCTTAAAGTGTTTAAAAACAAAGTGTCAACTTGAAGACTAAGGTGTGCCTGACCCAAGCCGTGGTATTTTTATTGGCCTCATGTGTATGCAAAACCTCGACAAGGAATAAAGAAAATGGAAGAAGAATTGACATCTTTGAATTGTGGGATTAGCCAAGAATATTGAATATACCATGGACTGCCCAAAGAACAAACGAATCTATCTTGGAAGAAGTACAACCAGTATGCCTGTTAGCAGCAAGGATAATGAGACTGTGTCTCACATATTTTGGACATGTTATTAGGAGAGACCAGTCCCTGGAGAAGGACAACACGGTTGGTAAAGTAGAGGGTGAACAAAAAGGAGGAAGCCCCTGAAGGAGATGGACTGGCGCAGTGGCTTCAATACATGACTCAAGCACAGCAAAATTTGTGAGGATGGCACAGATTCAGGCAGTGTTTTGTTCTTTTGTACATAGGGTTGCTGAGAGTGAGTACCAACTCAGCAACAACAGCTGTTGGCCTTATTTTTTCTTCCATGTCTTCAAAGCTTTCTATTTTATATTTAGGTTTTTGATCTATTTTGAATTAGTGTTTGTATAAGATGTGAGGTACAGGTCTGATTTCATTTTTGTACAGTTGGACATCCAGTTTTGCCAGCACCATTTGTTAAAAAAGCTGTCTTATCTGCTTTGTCAAAGATCAGATGATTGGAGGTAGGTGGATTTACATCTTGGCTCTTGATTCTGTTTCATTGGTCGGTGTGTCTGCTGTTTTACCAGCACCAGGCTGTTTTGACTATTATCACTGTATAGTAGGTTCTGAGCTCCGGTGGTATGAGGTATCCTACTTTGTTTTTCTTCAAAAATGCTTCAGTTATCTGGGGCCTCTTTCTTTTCATATAAAGTTAGTGATTAGTTTTTCTATTTCATCAATGAATGCTATTGGTATTTGGATCAGTATTGCATTGTATTTGTAGTTTGGGGTAGAATTGGCATTTTTATAATGTTGACTCTATTCATCCATGAGTAAGATGTGTTTTTTCATCTGTGTACATCTCTCTTGGTTTTTTGTGACAGTGTTTTGTGGTTTTCTTTATATGAGTTTTTGCATCCTTGGTTGCATTTATTTCTAAGTATTTTATTTTGAGGGGGCTATTATAAATGTTATTGCTTTCATGATTTTCTTTTCAAAGTTCTCTTTATTGGTGTATAGGAATCCAACTGATTTTTCTGTTTATCTTGTGTGGTGGTACTTGGGTGAATTTTTCTATTAGTTCTGGTAGTTCTCTTATGAAGTCTTTTGGGTTCTTTATGTATCGTATAATATCATCTGTCAATAGAGATAGTTTTACTTCCTCCTTATCAATTTGGATGCCCCTTATTTTTCTTGCCTAATTGCTTTAGCTAGGACCCTTAGCACAGTGTTAAACTGGAGTGACAATAAATGGTACATTTTGTTCCTATTCTCAGGAGGAATGTCTTAAGCCTCTCTGTTGAAAACAAGGTTGGTTATTGATTTTGTACAGATGTCCATCATTATGTTGCACAATTTCCATTCTATTCCCATTTATTGAGACTTTTTATTAGAAATGAGTGTTGAACTTACGCCTTTTTATGCATGGACTGAGATTATCATGAGATTCTTTTATTTGTGTGGTGGATTACATTGATTTTCTAATGTTGAACCATACTCACATACTTGTTATGAATCCCACCTGGCTGTGGTATGTTATTACTATTATGTTTAGATTCTTTGTGTGTGTGTGGGCTTTAAGTGAAAGTTTACAATTCCAGTCAGTTTATCTTACACAAACCTACACACACACTGCTATGTGACCCTAGTTTTTCTCCCCACACTGTGACAGCACACCTCTTCTCTCCACCCTGTGCTTCCCATGTTCATTCAACCACTTCCTGTCCCCTGTGCTTTCTCATCTCACCACCAGTCGGGAGCTGCCCAGTTAGTCTCATATATCTACTTAAGTCAAAAAGCACAGTCTTCACCAATATCATTTTATTTCCTCTATCCCAGTCCAGTCTTTGTCTGAAGTTGGCTTCAAGAATGGTTTTAGTTCTGGGCTTACAGAGAGTCTAGGGGCCGTATCTTCTGGGAACCCTACAGTCTGTCTAACCATCTAGTCTTTTTACTAGAGTTCAAGTTCTGCACCCTACTTTTCTCCTGCTATGGCAGGGACTCTTTGTTGTGTTCCCTGTCAGGACAGTCATTGGCAGTAGCAGGCATCTAGTTCTTCTGGTCTCATGCTGATGTAGACTCTGATTTATGTGGCTGTTTCTGTATCTTGGGCTCATGTTTTCCTTATGTCTTTGATGTTATTCATTCTTCTTTGCTCCAAATGGTTTGGGAGCAACTGGTGCTTCTTAGATGGCCACTTGCTAGTTTTCAAGACCACAGATGCCACTCACTAAAGTGAATGCAGAACAGTTTCTCAATAAATTTTGTTATGCCAGTTGACCTTGATGTCACCTGAAAGCATAGTCCCCAAACCCTTAGCCCTGCTACTCTGTCCCTTGAAATATTTGGCTGTACTCAGTAAACTGTTTAGCTTTTGATTTAGTCCAGTCCTGCAGACTTGTCCTGTATTGTGTGTTGTCCCTCCCTTCACATGGTGCATTATTTTTTATTATGCTGAATTCTGTCAGCTACAATTTTGTTGAGAATTTTTGCATCTATAATTATGAGAGCTACTGGTCTGTAATTTTCTTTTTTTGTAGTATCTTTGCTTGATTTTGGCATCAGGGGTATGCTAGCTTCATAGAATGAGTTTGGAAGTACTCATTCCTTTTTTATGTTCTGAAATAGTTTAAGTAATGCTAAAATAAATTCCTCTCTGAATATTTAGTAGAATTCTCCTGTGAAGCCATCTGGACTAGGGCTTTTATGTTTGTTGAGAGTTTTTAAAATCACTTTTTCAATCTATTGTTATGAGTCTGTTCAGATTTTCTACATTAGTTTGAGTTAGTTTAGGAAGGTACTGTATTTCTATAAATTTGTCTATTTCATCTAGGTTTTCAAGCTTATAGTACAGTTTTTCTTAGTACTTTGTCATGGTCCTTTTTATTTCAGTTGGCTCCATTGTAAGCTCTCCGTTTCATTTTTTGTTTGGGTTATTGACTTCCTTTCCTGTCTTTCTTTTGTCGGTTTAACCAGTGCTTTGCTGATTTTATTGATCTTTTCATTCTTGATTCTTACTATTGTTTTTTATTCTATGTTTCATTTATTTTGCTGCAATTTTTATTATTTCCTTTCTTCTGGTGGCTGTGGGGTTTCCTCTCCCCCCCTCCCCCCCCGTTCTCTTTCTATTTGTTCGGGTTATATAGCTGATATTTTTATTTTATCTCTTCTTTTTTGAGATGTGTGTCTGTTGCCATAAATTGACCTCTGAACATTGCCTTTGCTATGTGTTTTCATTCTTATTGATTCTAGGAATTTTTAATTCCATCTTTGATTTTGTCTATTTCTCAGTGGTTTTTAAGTGAAGTTATCCAGTTACCATGTATTTTTTATTTTTGGTTCCTTGATCTTCCTGTCATTAATTTCTCCTTTTATGGCATTGTGGCTGGATAAGGTGGTTTGTATTAGCTGAATATTTTGGATTTTATTGAGGATTTCTTTGTGGCCTAAGATGTACTCTGTTTTGGAGAATGTCCCACACGTGTTGTAGAGTACGTATACTTTCCTGCTGTCAGACTGAGCGTTTTATATATGCCTATGAGGTCAAACTGGTTGATTGTGGCCTTTGGATCTTCTGTATCTTTATTGAGTTTCTTTCTAAATAATCTGTCCGTTATTGAGAGTGGTATGTTGACTGAAGTCTCCTACTATTATTGTGTTATTTTCAGTTTCTCTTCTGAGTACTGTTAGAGTTTGTTTCATGTATTCATGAAACCTTTCTGAATCTTCAGCCATATGTCTTTCTTCAGGCTTTGAACTCCTTAATACCTTGTTTGTAAGTCCTTTATGAGCCTCACCATTTATATTCTTCCTTCTACTGATTAGCATGTAATTTACTTATAGGCTGATAGATAGCTGCCATGGAGTCAACTCACACTTACAGAGACCTTACATACAACAGAACGAAGTGTTGCCCTTTCTGTGTCGTCCTGTGATCATTGGCATGTTCCAGTTCACTGTTGTGTCTTGTGCCAGTTTATCTCACACAGCATCTTTTTCTCCCTTCTTGGCACTCTATTTCTGCAAACATGATGTTCTTCTCTAGCTGTTAATCTCTCACAGTGATATATCCTAAGCCAGGGAGTCAGACTATGTTTTGTTGTGATCCACAGGTTTTCACTGGTCAATTTTCAGATGTGGATTGCCAGATCTTTTTTCCTGCTCTTTCTAAGTATGGAAGCTCTGCTGAAACCTGTCTAGCATGAATAACTCTGCTAGTATTTGAAATATTAGTGGCATAGCTTCTAGCATCACAGCAACACACAAGCCACTGTAGTAGGGCAAACTTATCCAGATGGGTGCTGGTACTTGTCTGTAGTATTTGTTTATAATCCTTTTATTCACCATCACTCAATTATTTTATGTAGCTTTTATTTATAACCCTTCTTGTTCTGTGAAGGAACCAACAAAATAAACTATAAAATAAATAAGAAAATGGGAAGGAAAAGAAAATAAATATAGGAATGCAAGATGAAGCCAACCGTTACTTGCTCTTTCCAACATGTTAGACATTCCCTGGAAATCTTGGGTCAACAGTTCAAATCTGTTAGGGCCTCCTTGGAACTCTACAGGGTGGTTCTACTCTGTCCTATAGGGTCATGATGAGTCAGAATCAACTCAAGGACAATGGGTTAGACTTTCCCTTCTATCTTGAAACACACAATTGACTCATGGCAGAAGTATGACATATGAACCAGTTCAACACTAGGAAGCAGTGACCAGCTTCAAACCATCATCATATTGTTCATGCTGATAACTCGTTTTCTCACTAAACCACCCACTTCATAGTTTTACTTGTCTTTAGAAATTAGGTAACAGTATATTCTCTGCTGTACAAGTATTTATCTTCAAAGGACATTCTTCCTAATGCCATAGACATCTTGGTAGCTCTTCTCTGAGCCTTCCTCAAGTTTTAAAGGCTTTCCTGCTGAGACTGGGAGTCTTGTTGGCACAGTGGTTGGGAGCTTGGATGTTAACCAAGAGGCTGGCTGTCCAAATCCACCTGCTGCTCTTTGGAAATCCTGCAGGGACAGTTCTGCTCTGTCCTATAGAATCGCTGTGAGTCAGAATCGACTTGATACCAGTGAGTTTGGTTTGGTTTTATGCCAAGACTGTGGGGGAAGCAAAGGAGTCAGGTTACGCTGGGGAGATAGAGCATCCCTCAACTTTTCCAGGGAATTTCTGTTCCCACTTGTGCGTGCTTAATGCATAACATTCAGTAAACGCATCCCTGGCAGTGTTTCACCAAGCTACAGCTGCCTCTGTAAAACAAGTTTCATTTGTGTGTTGTCTTCCCTGTATTGCCTAAATGACAATGAATAAGATATGGAAATGACCATGCAGATGTTGTGAGAGTGCTGCCGGCACCAAGTAGTCATTCGTGGCTCCAGGGCAAACTAGGGAAGGACTATTATGACTGTAGAAGTGTGGGGAAATGTGGATTACTGCTCTGGCGACAGAAACAGCTCTAGATTTCCCCCAAATTGCCATCTAATTTCTATGTTTGACCAAATAATTACAAAGGCTCACCTCTTCTGTGCCATTTTGATGCAAAGCTTTTATATCAGAAAAGTTTAAACAATTTATAGGTACATTTCCTTTAATTTTCAATTTATATCTTTCTGTACAAAGCAAGAATAAGAAAAACTAAATTGCAGTATAATTTTCATTGTAATAGTATCAGTTTTGAATATTTTTGTTAACAATTATCATCTTAGATAATAACTAGTAATTAGAATCTTTTTCTCTCAGGACTTACTGTTTTCAAAAATGCTTCATTTTTGCTAGTCTGTTTTCAAAATTGAACTAAGTTCTAATTCAAGATTACAAGCTTAAGTGCTCCTTCATGAATTAGAGTTTTATTCTGGGAAGCACCATAAAGTGTTAATTTCCTGAGTCTTTTTTCCCCCATTACTTAATAAAGTCAGTTACCAGGGACTGACTACCTTAACATGGAAAGAGGATGCTGGACCCTGCTCACAAAAAGAACCAGGTGTGAACATTTATGTATGTCAGGAGTACTGTCATCAACTCTGAGCTTTATCTTGGAGCAAGATTGCACCTGGTACAACCTGGGGCAAAAGGGCATGAAAACTAAGGCTATTCAGGATGAATGTGGATAGCAGAACGCCTACTGATAGAGTCACCTGAAATCCGAGGGGCCAGAACCAAAACCCACTGTTGGATGAGTATATTCTGACTTATTACATGCCTATAAGACAGACACAACTGCTACATAAGGCTTTCAAGGCTATAAATCTTTTTGGGAGCAGACTGCCACGTCTTTTTCTGAAGAAACACTGGTGGGTTTGAACCGTTGACCTTTCTGTTGTTGGACAAGTGCTTTGACCACTGAGAAACCTGGTCTCCTTGATCCAAGAGGCTGACGAAGTCTTATCTGGCAAGACTTTAGGTGCTGTTTGGAACCAATGAGGTGACATAAAAGATAAAAAAAATAATCAAGCCAGGATCTAGGAGCAATTGCTAGATGGATCCAAATAAATTTAGAAAAGATAACATTCTTTTATCATAGGTTATTTATCCATTTATCTGTTAATGGGCATCTGGGTTGATTCCATCTTTTAGCTGTTGTGGATTATGCTACAATAAACATTCATGTACATGTGTCTGTGTGACAGCCTTTTTTTCTGAAGGATAAATTCCAAGCAAATATTTAGTAAATCCCTGGCCATATTTTCTTTTTTTTTTTTCTTTTTTTTTATTATGACTGAGTGAAAATGTACATTCCCATATAAATTTACATGCCCACCGATATGCAGCTTCCACTGCTCTCCCTGCTCGGTGACAGCACACTATTCTTGTCTGCTCCATACATGTCTCAATCTCCCAACAGTCTACTTTCCCCTCCTCTCTACCCACTCCCCTTACTCCAGCCAGAGGTTATCAGGATGATATCCTATAGATACATGGAACCATAAAGTGCATCCAATATATGGTCATTCTGCATCGCCAAGTCCAATCCATTCATGTCCGAAGAGTGGACCTTCATTGTGATTTATGGGCAAGGTCAGCATCAGGGCCAGTAATTCCACTGCTTGGAATATATCCTACAGAATGAAGGCCTTTCACACCAACCAACACATGCACAAGAATCTTTATCGCAGCACAGTCCATGATAGCAAAAAGATGGAATCAACCCAGATGCCCAACAACAAAGGAATGGATAGATAAACTATGGTATATATACTCAATGGAGCACTATGCAATGATAAAGAATAATGATGATTCCAGGAAACATCTCATAACCTTATTTCAACTGGAAGACATTATGTCGAGTGAAAGTAGTCAGCAACAAAAGGACAAATATTGTATGAGACCACCATGATAAGATCTCAAAAACAGACTTATGTATAGAAGAAAAGACTCTTTGATGGCTGCAAGGGAGGGGAGGGAGGGAAGGTAAGGTGGGGAGGGTCTAGATTAGATAGTTGGTAGAAATTTGGTTGGGTGAAATCGGTGATAGCACACATTAGAAACAAGAACAATATTAAGTGGACTTCAGCGTAACCTGAATACTCCTTCCATCTTAAGCCAATATTGCAAGGACAGAGTAGCTGGGGCAGCGGGCAGGGGATCATGCTCTTAGGTGAAATTGAGGCCAATTGGCACAACTAGCGTTTCGCTAAGAGAGCTCTCTGCACCCTACAGTGGTTAGTGGTGTCTGGGGTCTTAAAAGCTTCCAAGCTGCCATCCAAGGGCACAGCAAATGGTCCCAACTCAGCAGGAACAGATGCTCACCGAGGAACAAAATGACATGGGGTAAAGACAACCCTGGCAATATTTTCTGACCAAGACTCACAGTAAGAAATATATTTTACACTTACATTCAGCCTTTCTGTGGTGGAGTTTAAGAAAGATATTTCTCTCTATTGTGGGTAATACACTCTATTTTCGGTTCTCTTATGTTTTATCTATTCTATTTCATCTTAAAATTATGGAGGAAGAATTACTAAATTAATTTAATAATTCACTAATGGATAGAAATTCATAACTTAAAACAGTGATTTGGGGACTGGGGAGATGGGATGGAAGAAAGTGCAAAAAAAAAGAATGGAGGACCTGGTTTCTGATTTCAAGGAGACTGAAACCTCCTAGGGAAGTCAGAATGTGACACAGGAAACAAAAAAATAAAACAACTGGAATGGAATTAATCAAACAGGCAAAACCAAAACATCCGGACTTGTTGCCATTGAGTTAATGCCAACTCACAGTGATCATATAGTGACCCTTTAGGGCAGAGTAGAACTGCCCCATACTGTTTCCAAGGAGTACCTGGTGGATTCAAACTGCTGACCTTTTAGTTAGCAGCTGTAGCTCTTAATCACTATACTACAGGGTTTCCAAAACAGGCAAATAAGCTGGCAAATCAATGTTAATACAAGTTAGTTGAAGAGGTGTTACATTGAGATGTGAATGGTTAAATTAGGATTAGCACTGGATGTTTCCTAGAAAAATAACTTTAAGGTTAATTTTTGAGTGACTTTGGTTGATGGACAGTCTACAGAAGTAAATAACAGAAATAATATAACAACAAGCTTCCAAAGAGGACACCAAATTTTACTTCTGAGTTGGAGTAGAAAGTGTGTGTGTCTCAGTTATCTAGTGATGTTATAACACAAATACCATGAGTGGATGGCTTTAACAAAGATAAATTTATTCTTTCACAGTCTGAGAGGCCAGAAGTCCAAATTCAAGATTCTAGCTCCAGGGAGAAGTTTTCTTTCTGTGTTGGCCCTGAGGGAAGTTCATTGTCATCAATCTTCCAGATCAAGGGGCTTCTCAACACAGGGACACCAGGTCCAAAGAACACACTTTTCTCCTGGCTCTTGTTTCTTGGTAGTATGAGGTCTCTATGTCTCTCTGCTCATTTCTCTCTTTTATATTTCGAAAGAGATTGACTTAAAACACCAGCTTATCTTGTAGATTGAGCCCTGCTTCATTAGCATAACTGTCTGTAATCCCACCTCACTAAACTCATAGAGGTAGGATTTACAACCCATAGGAAAATCAGAGCAGCTGACAAAATGGTGAATAATTGCACAGTACTGAAAATCACAGACTAGCCAATTTGACACACATATTTTGGCAAGCACAGTTCAGTCCATGGCAATGTGTAATAGAGATGAATGAAAAAATTAACTTAGAAGAGAAGCAGTAGATGGAAGACTTCAAAGCTTTAGATTCAGCCTTGTAGGTATTAGATGAAAACTGCTTTTGCCTTTAGAAATGACATGATGTAGTTGTGTTTAAGATTCTTCCAGTGACTTTCCTGAGAAAGGATGCATCATCATCAGATTTACTGGAGACAAGAAAAATTATTATTAAAACAGAGAGTAACAAAAGCCCTTTGAAAACAAGTCAGTGAAAATCCTATGACTTACACTGGTCCAATCACGGGGATGGCACAAGTCTGGGCAGTGTTTCATTCTGGTTTGCATGGAGTCGTCATGGGTTGGGGGCCAACTCAATGCCAGCTAATAAGAACAGTATCATAGAAGTGAATAATTAAGAGGCGAACCATCCAAGGTCACAAAGAAGCTGGCTCCAATAAATCAGTTTTGTGACCTACCTTCTTGGTGTAATCAGACTTCAATGGTGAGTGTTACTTGAGAAATGACTAAGGACTATGGTTGTCCACAGCTGCCTCTTCACTGCCCTGGCAAGATGTTGTCGTTCCTCCAGCTTGACCAGGAATTACCAGTATTCATTGTTACTGGATGGAACCACAAAGATAAATCACACGCAAAAGTCTTTGAATATGGTAGGGTGGGACAGTAATCTTTTATCAGCAGCTTCCCTCTTATTTCTGAAAACCTGTCTAAGAATCTAAGGGAATATGCTAGCCCCTTAAAAAATCGGGCTTAGATCCTCCAACCCCATGTGTCTGTCAGTTTGTTGTGCTGTGGGGGCTTGTATGCTGCTGTGATACTGGAAGCTATACCACTGGTATTCAGGTACTAGCAGGGTCACCCATGGCAGACAGGTTTCAGCTGAGCTTCCAGACTTAGACTAAGAAGAAGGACCTGGTAGTCTACTTCTAGAAAGAATTAGCCAGTGAAAACCTTATGAATAGCTGCAGAATACTGTCTGATTTAATGCCAGAAGATGAACCCCCTCAGATTGAAGGCACTCAAAATATGATGGGAAAGAGCTGCCTCCTCAAAGTAGAGCTGGCTTTAATGACATGGATGTGGTCAAGCTTTTGGGGTCTTCGTTTATTGATGTGATACGACTCAAAATGAGAAGAAACAGTTATAAACATCCATTAATAATTGGAACATGGAGTGTACAAAGTATGAATCTAGGGAAGTTGGAAATCATCAAAAATGAAATGGGATGCATAAATATAAATATCCTAGTCATCAGTGAGCTGAAATGAACTGGTACTGGCCATTTTGAGTTGGGCAATCATAAGGCTTATTGCGCCAGCAGTGACAACTTGAAGAGGAATGATACTACATTGTCAAAAAAAACATTTCAAGATCTATCCTGAAGTACAATACTGCCAATAATAGGATAACTATCCATATGCCTACAAGGAAGACCAGTTAATATGACTATTACTCAAATTTATACACCAACCACAAAGGCCAAAGATGAAAAAATGGAAGATTTTTACCAGCTTCTGTTGTCTGATATGGATCAAACATGCAATCAGGATGCATTGATAATTATTGGTAACTGGGATGCAGAAGTTGGAAACAAAGAAGGGTCAGTAATTAGAAAATATAACCTTGGTGATTATTTTAATCATCTGGTACTGCTCTAACAGAAAATACCATGAGTGGATGTTTTCATGAAGAGAAACTTTACTGACACAGTCTGGTACCCACAAATCCATTTTTGAGTTATGGGTCCATTTAATAGGAAATAGTCACAGGCCAAGTTCCAGGACAGCATCTCAGCATAGATGGAGGATGGAACCTCAGGCCCAAAGGATGTGCTCTGCTCTCAGTGCTGCTTCTTGGTGGTAGGAGGTTCCCAACTGTCTATGCTCACTTCTCTCCCTCATATCTCACAGCTGGTAACTGGAGTCCTGCCTCACCAGCAAAACTGCTGCCCATTCTCCATCGTCAATACAGAGGCAAGATTCACAACACGCAGGAGGAATGGCACCATATTGGGACTCAGCCAAGTCAAATCAACACACATTTTGGGGGGCACAGTGCAACCCACGGCAGTGATAGAAATGATGCTGAAGATCACATGTTAGAATTTTGCAAAATCAATGACTTCTTCATTACAAATACATTTTTCACAAACATAAACAGTAAGTATAACCATGAATCTCACCAAATGGAATGCAGAGGAATCAAATTGACTACATCTGTGGAAAGAAGCAATGGAAAAGCTCAGTATCATCAGTCAGAACAAGCTAGGTGCTGACTGTGGCATAGACCATCAGTTGCCCATATGCAAGTTCAAATTGAAACTGAAGAAAATTAGAAAAAGTCCACAAGGGCCACCATTATATCCCACCTGAATTTCATCTCAAGAATGTATTTGACCCATTGACTGAAGACCAGATGAGTTGTGGAATGACATCAAAGATATCATACATGAAGAAAGCAGGAGATCATTAAAAAGACAGGAAAGAAATAAAAGACTAACTTGGATGTCAGAGGAGACTCTGAAACTTGCTCTTGAACATTGAGTAACTAAAGTGAAAGAAGAAATGATGAAATAAAAGAACTGAAGATTTCCAGCATATGACCAGAAGAACTAGATGGTGTCCAGCCACCACCAAAGACAGCCATGATGGGGCACACAATATTGAGTTCCTGTGGCAATATGCGAAAAAGAGGGGTGCAGCTCAAGAACTCTACAAAAAGACCACAACTGATGGTCTGATGGCCCGTGGGATTCCCTGGAAGCATGGCTCCTAGACTGCCTGCTGCCCCTGTCTAGAAAGCACTACTGAGGTCAATTCTCTGGACAAAAATGGACTTGGAGACACAATGTGACCCTATGGTGAGTGTACTCTATGGTTCTATGCATTTATAGGAAGCTGTCCTACTGGTCTCTTTGTAGATGGGAAAGAAAAAGGTGGAAAGGAGGGGGCAGGAGCTTGTTAAGAGGATACAACAAGTATAAAATGAAAAGGAGTTGTGCACTGTCATGAGGCAAGGAGAGCAGAAGAGTTGTAGATAGGCCAGCATGCAAAGTTGTTTGGATTGTACACTTAATCACAATAACAATTAAAAAAAAAAAAGAACTGAAGATTTTAATGAACTGTTCCAGTCCACAAAGAATTAAAATGACATGTGCTGGAGATAGAAAACCACAGGGAAGAACACACTCTGCATTTCTCAGGGTGAAAGTGCTGAAGAAAAGATTCATACCTCAAGTTGCAATACTGAAGGACTCTACAGGAAAAATTTTAAACAATGCAGAAAGTACCCAAAGAAATTGGAAGGATTATACAGGGTCACTATACTAAAAATAATTGGTCAATGTTCAAACATTTCAGGAGGTAGCATATGCTCACAAACTGATGGTACTGAAAGAAGTCAAAGGTGCACTGAAGGCACTAGCAAAAATAAAGGCTCCAGGAATTAATGGAATATCAACTGAGATGTTTCAACAAATGGATGTGGCACTGGAAGTGCTCACTTACATATGCCAAGAAATTTAGAGGACAGCTACCTGGCCAATCAACTGAAAGAGATCTGTATTTATGCCTATTTCTAAGAAAGGTGATCCAATCAAACACATAAATTATCTAACAATATCATTAGTATCACACACAAGTAAAATTTTGCTAAAGATCATACAAAAGTGGCTGCAGTAGTATATGGACAGGGAACCACCAGAAGTTCAGGCTGAATTCAGAAGAGGATGTGTAGCCAGGAATATCATTGCTGTTGTCACATGGACCTTGCCTGAAAGAAGAGAATATCAAAAATATGTTTATGTGTGTTTTATTGATTATCCAAAGGCACTCGACTGTGTGTATCATGACAAATTAAGGACAACATTGCAAAGAATGAGAACTCCAGAACACTTAATTGTGCTCATGTGGAATCTGTACACAAATCAAGAGGCAGTCATTCAAATAGAACAGAGAGAGTGCGTGGTTTAAAATCAGGAAAGAGGTGCATCAGGGTTGTATCCTTTCACCACACCTATTTAATTCATATGCCAAGGAAATAATCTAAGAAGTTGCACTATATGAAGAAGAATGAGGCATTACAATTGGAGGAAGATGCATTAGAGACCTGCCTTATGCAGATGACACAACCTTGCTTGCTGAAAGCAAAGAGGACTTGAAACGTTTACTCGTGAAGATTGAAGACCACAGCCTTCAGTGTGGATCATACCTCAACAATGAGAAAACACAAATCTTCATGTCTGGACCAATAGGCACATCTTGATAAACTGAGAAAAGATTGAGTTTGTCAAGGGTTTCATTTTATTTGGATCCACAATTAACACCCAAAGAAGCAGCAGTCAAAAATTTAAAAGACACACTGCATTGGGGAAGTTTACTGAGAAAGACTTCTTTAAAGTATGGAAAAGCAAAGAAGTTTCCTTGAAGACTAAGTTGCACCTGACTCAAGCTGTGCTATTTTCAATCACATCATATACATCCCAAAGCTGGACAACGAATAAGGAAGACAGAAGAATTGACTCCTTTGAATTGTGGTGTTGGAGAAGAGTATACCATGGACTGCCAAAAGAACGGACCGATCTGTCCTGGAAGTAGCATAACCAGACCTCTCCTAGGCAGCAAGATGGCAAGACTACATGTTACGTACTTCGGACACGTTGTCAGGAGAGATTATGCTCAGAGAAAGATATCATGTTTGGCGAAGTAGGTAATCCACAAAAACAAGGAAGACCCTCAAGAAGAAGGGCTGATGCAGTTGGCTGCAACAGTGGGCTCAAGTATAACAATGACTGTGGGCATGACCAGGATTTGGCGGTGTTTTATTCTGTTGTACATAAGGTCACCGTGAGTCAAGAATGACTTGATGATACCTAAAAACATTAATGGACCATGAACAAAGAAGACAGAAGAATTGATGCCTTTGAATTGTGGTGTTGGAGAAGAATATTGAATGTATCAAGGACTCCCAAAAGAACCAACAGATCTGTTCTGGAAGAAGTACAACCAAAGTGCTCCTTGGAAGCTCAGATGGCAAGACTGTGTTTTACATACTTTGGACATGTTGTCAGGAAAGATCAGTCCCTGGAGACAGACATCATGCTTGGTAGAGTGGAAGATCAGTGAAAAAGTAGTAGAAACTCAATGAGATGAATTGACACAGTGACTACAACAATGGGCTTAAGCATAAAAATGATTGTGGACACAGCAGGAGACTGGGCAGTGTTTTATTCTGTTGTTCATAGGGTCACTATGAGTCAGAACTGACTTGACAGCACCTAACAACAACAACAACATTAACAGACCCTCCAAGGTAGTAAAACAAATTGTTCATATGCATAGGGGTGGCTGGACCTCAGAACTCTGTCTCCCCTTTCTGGAGATTCATCTTCCCTCTGGAGACCTACGTCACCATGACTGTGTTCTCTGAGTTCTAGCTACCCTCCACTGCCTGGAAAAACCTGGACTTGATTTCATTAAGAAACTTGATAGCATGTTCTGTTACAAGGACCCACTGCCATTAACCATGCTGTACCTCGGAAACTTGAGAATACGTGAAGGTAGCTGGCATGGGGTAGGTACTGTTTTGGTACTTGTGCTGCGCTGCCACTGCTATTCCCTATTTTGATGAAAGTTGCTTGCATTTTGACCTGTAACATGTAGTCTTGCCATCCTTGCTGCCTTACTAAGCTGGTAGGCCTCTCATGAACAGTATTGATGTCCTTCTCATCTTCGTAGCCCCTTAGTGCTTAACATACAGTACCTCACACTGATGTTTGAAAATAAATTAATAGTACAATTAGAATATAAGATGGCGAGGGGGTGGAGTCAAGATGGCAGACTAAGCACACGTCTCCTTAGATCCCTCTGGAAACCAAGACCTGAATTGACAATCAAACAGAGCCTTCTGATCACCTAATCAGCCTCAGGACATGGCACAGAGCTGCTAATTGGGACTTCATACCACTCAGAGAAAAACCTCCTCTCTTTCGCTGACTCTCGCTCCTGGCTAGCCCCGGCTCTCACGGACGGAAGGTAAATGCACCAGTCTGACTTTTTTTCTCTGTCTTGGCCACAGGCGGAGCAGGGTCTTGCCTGGCGGCTGGACTCAGACACGCTGCTGAGGGGATAGGCAGGCGAAATTCCCATATTCTGAGAGCCAGGCTCAGGACTCTGTTAATCTAGCCACTTTGAGCCTTTCGTTTTGTAGCTGCCTCAGCGGGGTTTGTGCGGAGCTTCGTGGTCAGTGTGCGGGATGCCATATTGGTACCGAGATTTTAGCGGGACCTCGTTCTTAGCCTGGGAGACAGTGCCTGCAAACGGGACAGTGCTTCTCCAACAGAAAAGTAGTGATTTTGCACAGTGCTGCCTACGTTGGGGGCCCTGCAATAGAAGCAGAGGAATCACTAGCTGTCAGCACCTTTAGCCCCTCTGTCTGCTGCCTGTGTGGAGCACACCATCTTGGATATGGTGGCTGCAGCTGGACCTAATTCTTAGCTTGGGAGCCAGAGCCTGCCCACAGGAGAGCGCTTTTCTATCACAAAACCAGTACTCGATGCAGTGTTGGCTAAGGCTAGGCCCTGTCAGCAGAGGCCACCAGGGCAGTAGCATTGCTGTATTCTGAACTAGTTTGTTATCATCTGGAGTTGGATATAGTGGCGCTTATTTTGTCAGATGAGAAGAGGGTCCTCTACACCTGGAAACCTAACTGACTTGTGAACTGGTCAGATACCTTTTGCTTTACTCTTGAAGACAGCCTAGAGAAATATTTGCAATCCATCCTACAGTACCTCTTCCAGCCTTTACATACTCACATGGGACCCAAAAAGCAACAGACCATTGTGGCATACAAGCAATCATTCATGGCTTCAGAAGGCTCCCAAACAAAGCAACCAAGGAGTTTTCCAGATGAAGAAACTTTTATGAAAGCATCAGTAAGTGAATACAAGTTGATTATATACAGAGCCCTTCTAGATCTTATACAAAATGCAGCAGAACAAAATGAAAAATTAAGCAAGTTGTTCGATCTGATGGAACACCAGTATTCTGAAATCCAACAGACCAAGAAGAAAATCAAAGACATACAAACTTCCACGCAAAGCCAAGAAAACAGAATGGAACAAATGGAAAAAAGAATTTGTGACTTGGAAGACAGAGCTACTGATGCCAGCGTCTGTGAGCAGAAATCAGAAAAAAGAAACAAGAAAAATGAAGAAACATTAAGAAGCATGTGGGACTCTATTAAGAGGAACAACCTTCGATTAATTGGAGTCCCTGAACAGGGTGAGACATCTGAGAACACAGAGAGTATTGTTGCTGAGCTGCTGAAAGAAAACTTCCCAGAAATCATGAAGGAAGAGAATATAGACATCTCAGATGCATGTCGTACACCACCCAATATAAATCTCAAAAGAAAGACTCCAAGACATATTATAATCAAGCTTAACAAAATGAAACACATCAGCAACTCTTAAAGGCAGCAAGACTCAAGGCAAAGGTAACATTCAGAGGGCAACACTGTAGGCTCTAGTCAGATTTCTCAGCAGAAACGATGCTGGCATGGAGACGGTGGCATGACACATTCAAAGTTTTGAAGGAGAAGAACTTCCAACCAAGAATTATATATCCTGCAAAACTATCTTTCAAATACGAAAATGAAATTAAGACATTCCCAAATAAACAGAAACTCAGAGACTTTGTAAAAAACAAACTCAAACTACAAGAAATACTGAAAGAAGTTCTTGGCTTTGGCTTAGAAGAACGAAACCACTAACTTTATATATTAGAACACCACACTACTCAATACTCTACTCATTTAGGGAAGGCCCCAAAGTAATTCACAGCTTTGATATGGAAAGAAGCAATCCAGTGATCATCATGAAAACTATGGTGTCATCATAATAAAAAGAGGGATGTACTACAGTTGTTATAGTCCTTCCAGATGGAGAGGAAGATGACAAGACTGGTAGTCATTAAAATTGGATTTATAAATAGTTTATTAAGGGGGTTCATAGGGGCAGCTGTAAAGCACAACAAAGATGTATCATACCATTTCAAGAAATCTAACACACGAGTCTCAACAACTATAAAACCAGCTCTGAAAAAGGTGAAAAATCAACTCACGAAAAAGAGTGTCCCAGAGCAGACTAATAAGAACAGAGAAAACATCAACATAAAAATAAACATATCACAATGGCAGCAGTGAACACATACCTATCAATAATTACATTGAATCTGAATGGACTGAATGCTCCAGTAAAGAGACACCAAGTGTCATCTTGGATCAAAAGACACGACCCATCCATATGTTGTCTACAAGAAACTCACTTGAGACCTAAAGACAGGAACAAACTGAAAATTAAAGGATGGAAGAATATATATCAAGCTAACAATGAACAAACAAGAGCAGGGGTGGCAATTCTAATCTCAGACAAAATCAATTTTAATGTCAAATCCACCATTGTGGACAAAGATGGACACTATTTATTGCTGAAAGTTTCAGTACACAAGCAAGACTTAACTATATTAAATATTTATACACCTAATGTCAGAGCATCTAAATATGTCAAAGAAACACTGACTACACTCAAAAGAGAGTTAGATGACTCCACAATAATAGTGGGAGGCTTTAACCCTCCACTCTCATCACTAGACAGATCATCTAGAAAAAAGCTCAGTAAAGATACAGAAGACCTCATTGACACAATTAACCAACTAAACCTCATTGATATATAGAGAACTTTCCACCCATCAGCAGACAACTACACCTTCTTCTCCAGTGCACATGGAACATTCTCCAGAATTGATCACGTGATAGGCCATAATGCAATGCTCAACAGAATCCATACCATTGAATTACT
Source organism: Heterohyrax brucei (assembly GCA_028571685.1). NCBI lineage: Eukaryota > Metazoa > Chordata > Mammalia > Hyracoidea > Procaviidae > Heterohyrax > Heterohyrax brucei. The sequence continues at coordinate 137,735,206 of CM053143.1, forward strand.
GCAAAGCATCTTCTCAGATGATAAATCCATAAAAGTTGAAATCAATAGCAGAAAAAACAGAGATAGAAAGTGGAACTCTTGGAAACTGAACAATATCTTGCTCAGAAAAACATGGGTTATAGAGGAAATCAAGGATGAATAAAAGAAATTCATGAATTCCAATGAGAATGAAAACACTTCCTACCAGAACCTATGGGATACAGCCAAAGCAGTGCTCAGAGGTCTGTTTATCTCCATAAATGCACACATCTGGAAGGAAGAAAGAAACCAAATCAAGGAACTAACTCTACAGCTTGAACAAGTAGAAAGAGAACAACAGAGGGCGCCAGAAGAAATGAGATAATAAAGATTAGAGCAGAGCTAAATGAATTAGAGCATAGAAAAACAATTGAAAAGACCAAAAGCTGGTTTTTTGAAAAGATCAACAAAATTGATAAACCACTGGCTAAATTTACTAAAGAAAAGCAGGAAAGGAAACAAATAACCCAAATTAGAAATGAGAGGGGAGTTGTCACCACAGATGCAACAGAAATCAAAAATGTCATAACAGAATACTATGAAAGACTGTACTCTAACAAATTTGAAAACCTAGGGGAAATGGACCAATTCCTTGACTCATATCACCTACCCAAATTATCACAACGTGAAGCAGAACAACTTAACAAACCCATCACAAAGGAAGAGATTGAAAAGGTCATCAAAACACCGCCAACCAAAAAAGTCCGGGCCCAGATGGCTTCATGGCAGAATTCTACCAAGCATTTAGAGAAGAGTTATCCCCAATACTATTGAAACTATTTCACAGTATAGAAAGGGATGGAGTACTCCCAGAATCATTCTATGAAGCCAGCATAACCCTGATACCTAAGCCAGGGAAAGATCCAACAAAGACAGAGAACTACAGACTGATATCACTCATGAACCTAGATGCAAAAATCTTCAACAAAATTCTTGCCAACAGAATACAACATATCAAAAAAATAATCCATCATGACCAAGTGGGATTCATACCAGGGACGCAAGACTGGTTCAACATCAGGAAAACAATTAATGTGATTAACCACATAAATAACACAAAAGACAAGGATCACCTGATTTTGTCCATTGATGTTGAAAAGGCGTTTGATAAAGTCCAACACCCATTCATGCTAAAAACTGTTAGCAAAATGGGCATACACGGCAAATTCCTCAACACAATAAGGGCCATTTATACAAAGCTAATTGCCCACATCATCCTGAATGGAGAGAGACTGAAAGACTTTCCCTTGAGATCAGGAACTAGACAAGGATGCCCACTGTCACCTCTCCTATTCAACATTGTGCTAGAAGTTCTAGCCAGAGCAATTAGACAAGACAAATAAAGGGCATCTGCATCGGCAAAGAGGAAGTTAAAATCTCCCTGTTCGCAGATGATATGATTGTATATGCAGAGAACCCCAAGGAATCTATAAGTAAGCTACTCAAACTGATAGAAGAGTTCAGCAAAGTCTCAGGATACAAGATAAACATAAGTAAATCAGTAGGATTCCTTTATACCAACAACGAGACTGTTAAGGAGGAAATTATCAAATCAATACCATTTACGATAGTCCCTGAGAAGATAAAGTACCTAGGAATTAATCTAACCAGAGAAACAACAGACCTTTACAAAGAGAACTACAAGCCCTTACTACAAGAAACTAAGAGAGACTTAGATAAATGGAAAAACCTACCCTGCTCATGGATAGGAAGATTTAACATTGTGAAAATGTCTGTTTTACCCAAAGCAATTTATTTATATAATGCAATCCCAATACAAGTTCCAGCATCATTTTTTAATGAGATGGAGAAACAAATCACCAATTTTGTTTGGAAAGGGAAGAAGCCCCAAATAAGTAAGGTACTACTAAAGAAGAAGAACACATACACACGGAAGGCCTCTCATTACCCAACCTTAGAACACACTACACTGCCACAGTGGTCAAAACAGCCTGGTACTGGTACAAGAACAGACAGATAGATCAATGGAACAGAATTGAGACCCCAGAGATGACACCATCTGCCTATGATCAGTTGATATTCGACAAAGGCCCTAAGACATTAACCTGGGGTAAAAACAGTATCTTCAACAAACGGTGCTGGCAAAATTGGTTATCCATCTGCAATAAACTGAATCAAGTTCCGTATCTTACACCTTATACAAAAAACCAACTTGAACTGGATAAAAGACCTAAATATCAAACCTAAAATGATAAAGGTCATCCAAGAAAAGGTAGGAACAACAATGGAAGTTTTAATACACAATGAGGACAGACTCCAAAATCTGTCAAATAAACCTCAATCAACAGACGAGAAAGTAGATAAATGGGAACTATTAAGAATCAAACACTTTTGTTCATCCAAAGACTTTATTAATAGAATTAAAAGAACACCCACAGAATGGGAAAAAATATTTGGCAACTCTATGTCAGACCGACGCCTGATCTCCATAATCTGTAAGATACTACAAAATATCAATAATAAGAAGGTAAACCATCCAATTAAGCAATGGGCAAAGGAGATGGACAGACACTTCACTAAAGAGGAGATCCAGGTAGCCAAAAAACACATGCGGACATGTTCACAATCTTTAGTTATTAAAGAAATTCAAATCAAGACAACAATGAGATACCATCTCACCCCAACAAGATTGGCCATGATCCAGAAAACACAAAACAACAAATGCTGGAGAGGCTGTGGAGAAAGTGGAACCCTCCTACACTGTTGGTGGGGTTGCAAAATGGTCCAGCCTCTTTGGAAGGCAATCTGGCGCTTCCTTAAAAAAATGGATATCAATATACCATTTGACCCAGTAATTCCACTACTTGTAATATATCCTACAGATTCAAGGCCTTTCACACCAATGGACACATGCACCAGAATGTTTATCGCAGCACAGTCCACGATAGCAAAAAGATGGAATCAACCCAGACGCCCAACAATAGAAGAATGGATAGGTAAACTATGGTACATATACTCAATGGAGCACTACTCAATGATAAAGAATAATGATGATTCCAGGAAACATCTCCTAACTTGGTTTCAACTGGAAGACATTATGTTGAGTGAAAGTAGTCAGCGACAAAAGGACAAATACTGTATGAGACCTCTACGATAAGATCTCAAAAAGAGACTTGTGTATAGAAGAAAAGACTCTTTGACAGCTGCAAGGGAGGGGAGGGAAGGAGGCTGGGGGGGGGGAGGGTTTAGTTTAGGTAGTTACTAGAAATCTAGTTGAGAGAAAGTGGTGATAGCACTCATTAGAAACAAGAACAACATTAAGTGGACTTCAGTATAACTTGAGTAGTCCTTCCTTCTTAACTCAATACTGCAAGAATAGAGTAGCTGGGGCGGGGGACGGGGGACCATGCTCTTAGGTGAATTCCAGGCCAATTGGCACAACTAGCATTTTGCTAAGAGAGCTCTCGGCACCCTACATTGGTGAGGGGCATCTGGGGTCTTAAAATCTGCCAAGCTGCCATCTGAGGACACAGCAAATGGTCCCAACTCAGCAGGAATGGATGCCCGAGGACCAAAATGACATATGGTAAAGAAAACCGAGAAGACAAAGAGACTCACAGGAGTGGGTGCCTACATCGACTTGGGACTGGAAGAACCGGATGGTGCCCGGCCACCACCAATGATAGCCACGATGGAGCTCACAGAGAGGAGTCTCACTGGAAACACAAAAATAAAAAGGGGTGCATCATGAGATCTCCACTAAAAGACCTCAATTGATGGTCCAGCGGTTTTGGAGTTCCCCTTAGAGCATGGCCCCCAGCCCTGATGCTGCCCTTTCCCATAAACTATAGCAAAGGTCCACTCTTTGGACAGGAATGGATTGGACTTGGCAATGCAGAGTGACCATATATTGGAAGCACTTTATGGTTCTGTACATCTATAGGATATCATCTTGCTGACCTCTGGCTGGAGGAAGGGGAGTGGATGGAGAGGAGGGGAAAGGAGGCTGTTGGGAGGATGAGACATGTATGGAGCAGAGAGGAATAGTGTGCTGTCACCGGACAGGGAGAGCAGTGGAAGCTGCATATAGGTGGGCATGTAAATTTATACATGAATGTATATCTTCACTCAGTCATGTTAAATAAAAATAAAATAAAAAATAAAAAAAAAGAATATAAGATGGCATTGTTGTTAGGAGAAGAACCCTGAATTATTTTCCATGACACTTGAGGAAAAATTACCCAGTCGTTTTAGTAATTTGATTTGGATTAGCGCTGAGGCCCCGGATAATGAAGATGAAAGAGAAAATCTAATCTATTTGCTTCCCAGGATTGCCACAACTAAGTACCAAAAAGTGGTTGGCTTATAAGAAGTTTATCGTTTCACAGTTTGGAAGGTAGATAGATGTCAGAATTTAGGGTTCTGCAGGGCCTTGCTCCCTCCAAAGGCTCTAGGGAAAGGTGCCTACTTGTTTTTCGTTTCTCTCAGCTTCTGGAAGCCCCAGGTATTACTTGGTAGTTTCATATCTGCCTGTGTCTTCACATGGCCATCTTCCCTGTGTGTCTGTCTTTGTGTCTGTTTTCAGTTTTAAGGACACTAGTCATACTGGATTATGACCCACCTTACTCCAGTATGATCACATGTGAACTGACAATATCTTGAAAGACCATATATCCAAGTAAGGTCACATTCATAGGTACCACAGTTAGAGTTTCAACGTAACTTTTGGGGGATCCAGTTCAATTCATAGTATCTAGAGTGCTAGAAACCCTGGTGGCATCATGGTTAAGTACAACAGCTGCTAACCAAAAGGTTGGCAGTTCAAATCCACTAGGTGCTCTTTGGAAATTCTATGAGACAGTTCTACTTTGTCCTGTAGGGTTGCTATGAATTGGAATTGCCTCAGTGGTACTGGGTTGGTTTCTAGAGTGCCATAAAGCCCTGGAGATACTCAAAGAAAGGAAACATGTAAAAATGGAATAGGAACACTGGAGCCAAAATTCACTCTCTTAATATTACCTCAAGTCGTCTGCCCACACCACTGCACCTAGGCTTTTGTAGTTGTCTTCCCCTTCCTTTTTATAGTGGTATGAGGCTCTGGGCGGTACAAATAGTTAAGCATTCAGTTACTAACCAAAAGTTTGGTAGTGATTCAAATCTGCCTGGAAGAAAGACCAAGCAATCTATTTCCAAAAGCTCACAGGCAGTGAGAACCAGATGCAGCACAGTTCTACCCTGAACCACACTGGGATCGTCATGAGTTAGTATCCACTGGATGAAGGCTAGTTTGATTTTTGGTTTCCTCAACATCTCCAGTTATAGCACAAACAGAATTTACTGTTGCTTTTGAAGACCAGGCACTGAGAGCCATCCTTGCCATTCCTCCTCACCCTGAAATTTATAATGCTAGCACATAGTAAATACTCAAGTTAGTTGTGAATGGATAGATACCCAAAACTCCGTAAGACGCGGGACTGTATCTTGCTCATTTTATCCTAAGCCAAGATCACAATAGTCTCAATAAGTATGTTTTATATGAATAAGTGAAATTTCTCCATGTATTCTAAATTCTTCCTCTCACGTTTATTTCAGGGCTAGGACAACTGTTATCACTGATAACGTAAACTCCCATTTCCTTGTATTCATCAGATCAGTAAGCACACAATAGAAGTATTAATTTTTTAAAAATTCTGGCGAGGAGTTACAACAAATGATTATATTCTCTACAATCACAATACGGAAGCCCTGGTGGCATAGTGGTTAAGAGCCCAGCAGCTAACCAAAGGTCAGCAGTTTGAATCTTCCAGGTGCTCCTTGGAGACTCAGTAGGGCAGTTCTACTCTGTCCAATAGGGTTGCTATGAGTCAGAATCCACACGACGGCAATAGTTGAAGATGACCACAGATTACCAGTGATATTAGATGTCCAACTGGCTGGCTTAGTGGTATGGCTAGTCAAGAATAACTTCAATTCCTTTTTGAACTTGTAAATTAAATAATCTTTTTCTATCAATATAGAACATAATAGTATTTAAAAACTCCAAGTTTCTTTGGTACTCAGTTATTCACGGCATTTTTTTCAGGGTCACTGTCTGGTAGTTGTTGAGATGAACTACAAGGAAATAATTGCACATTCATGTGTAACAAAGATAGGTTACTCTGCCCTGAGAAACTTCTACACTGTTCATTCACAGAGATGAACTCTTGTAGCTGGAAGAAGTTCAGAAAGTAAGAACATTTCTGTGTAATAACGCTGCATAAGACATTGGAATTCATTTCTGCATACCACCAATTCTGGGTCTGTATTGGCCTGTATTTTTATCAGTTACATGAAGTATTTTTCAGTTTACCATTTAAAGGATCTGGCCATTAACCAAAAGATCAGCATTTCGGATCCACCAACTTCTCCTTAGAAGACTTACGGGCCAGTTCTCTGTGTCCTGTAGGGTCATTATGAGTGAGAATTGACTGAATGGCAATGAGTTTGCTTTGGCTTTTGGTATACCATAAAAAAGAAAGAAAATTAAAACAGATATTTCCTTTTCCATTAAGTATGCTTATACATTTTTAAAAGTACCGAGTATTTGGATCCGACTCGACGGCTCTTGGCTGGCATTCCATCTGATGAGTGGATCATAACTTATCTAATGAGTTAATTTAAAATAGTGCCTGAAACAACAAAATGTCTGCCTTTCTTGAAGAATCTACAACTTCTCTGAAGACTTCATCCTCATCTGCTAGGAAGAAAATCCACAATACAAAGGAATCTCAGCTCCAGGTGAGGTTAAATGGCTTAATTTTGACATCCTAGTGCAGATCTGGATCTTAGGCTCTTCTCTCTCTAAAATACTGAGAATCTTTGCTCCGAGGAGTAAGAGTAAAGAGATGGGAAGATCCTTCTTGTCTTTGCACTCACCAGAGAAGCACCCTGAATTCCTGTGTTCATTTACTTATCTTAAATGGTACCTAGGTGTCAAGTTGATAGTTACTATTTTGGGGAGTTTTAGGATGAGAAATTCGTTCTTTCTTTATAATGTTGGGTAGCCTAGAAAGATAGACAAGATAAATAACAAGACTTTGTGTAATTTTCCTTGATTATACTTCATCATGCTGTAGTTTATACTTAATTTAAATCTATAATCATTTCTTAAGCGGTTACTTTTTGGGACTGGCTCTGTGTTCAGAAAAGATTCTGTGTAATATTTTGATGCTTTGGATTCTGTTAAGGATTGCTGTGTAGCCTAATATATTGTCTGTTTTGGAGAAGGTTCCATATGTGTTAGAAAGGACAGTACAGCTGGGTGCTGTTGCTGTTGCTGTTCTGTAGATGTCTGTGAGGTCAAGTTGGTTGACCGTGGCTTTAGATCCTCTGTATCTTTATTGAGCTTCTTTCTGGATGGTTTGTTCTTCACCAAAAGCAATATGTTATAGTCTCCTACTATTATTATGGAGCAATTTTTCTTCTCAATACTTTTAGAGTTTGTTTTACATATTTATGGCTTGGCTTTCCTGAGTGCATAAATATTTAATATGATTATGTCCTCTTGGTGTACTGAATGTTTAATCATTATTAGTGTCCTGCCTTATTCAATGTAGATTTTACTTTAAAGTCTATTTTGTCAGAAATTAATACTGCCACTCTTCTTTTTTGAATGTTGTTTGCTTGATACATGTTTTTTCCATTCTTTGAGTTTTAGTTGGTATATGTTTTTAAGTCTAAGATGTATCGCTTATAGGCAGCATATAGACAGATCATGTTTCTTAATCCATTTTGTCACTCTCTGTCTCTTTATTGGTGCATTTAATCCATTTACATTCAGTGTAACTGTTGATAAGTATGAGTTTAGTGCTGTCATTTTGATGCTTTTTTTTGGTTCATCACTGACAGTTTCTTTGTTCCATTTAATTTTCTGCCCTGAGTCATTTTTCTTTATGTATTTTCTTTTTGTCTTTTTTGTTATTGGTGGTTTTCTATTAACTCTTTTTTTTTTCATATTTTTTATTTGTATGTGTAGGACTGTTAGTTTCCTTTGTGGTTACCTTAATATTTCCCCTTGTTTTTCTAAGTTTAAACCACTCTTTTATTTCTTGATATTACCTTGACCTCCTCTCCATATGAGAGATCTATGACTACATTTTTTAGTCTCTCTTTTTTGTTATAATGTTATTCTCTTGTACATATTGACATCTCTGTTTCTGTATTTTGAGTTTCGATGTATTTTTGTGATTTCCCTATCTGGACTGACATCTGGTTGCTATATCCTGTATTCTAGTCTTGGGTTGTTATTTATTGTCTAGCCAAAGGACTCCCTTTAGTATTTCTTGTAATTTTGGCTTGATTTTTGCAAATTCCCTAACCTTCTGTTTATCTGGAAATGTCATAATTTCACCATCATATTTGAAAGAGAATTTTGCTGGATATATAATGCTTGGATGGCAATTTTTTTTCTTCGAGGCTTTATATATATATATGTCATCCCATTGCATTCTTACCTGCATAATTTCTGCTGAGTAGTCTGAGTTTAGTCTTATTGACTCTCTTTTGTAGATTATTTTTCATTTATCCCTAACCATTCTTAAAATTCTCTCTTTGCCTCTGGTTTTAGCAAGACTCTTTGGGATTGGGACAAAATTGTGAGTTGAGTCCAGTTTTGTGAGAGCAACTTTTTGTCTCCATCAGCAAAGTGAATCACTATTGGTAAATACTTCTGAGCCATGTAAATTATTTGCATATAGCATCTGTTTTCTATGTGTGTATACGTGTGTGGTGATGGTGTGTTTTAGTGTAATTCTTTATCATATGTATATGATATATATATATACACATGCACATACATCTGTGGCACAGATGGTTGGACCTACCTTTTACAGGGTATTATACTTGCTCTGCTTGAGGTTCCATTTTGGGACCTATGAGATACTTCCACATTTGTAAGTCTTCTGTGATAAACTACCAGAAAGAAATGCTGATTAACCACAAATGGACAGCCTTAAGTAGTACCTATGTTGATAGTTGTTAGTTTGGTGCCACTTCTTAAAGTCCCACAAAAACACATACACTTTCAGTGGAGGATCTAACTGTTTGATCTCCCTCCATTGATGAATGTCCTATTAGCTCCTCTTGAGGTTGATGATTCCCTGATCAAAGAGAGTTTCTGTTCTCCTAGCAGCATTATTGTTGCTGTGTGCCACGTCATTGATGCCAACCCCTAGTGACCCTACAGGACAGAGTAGAACTACCTCAAAGGCTGAAAACATTACAGAAGAAGATGACCACATCTTTACATGCTTCTTCTGTGTGATGGATAGATTCAAATCATCAATCTTCTGCTAGCAGTCATGTGTTAACCACTGGGCAACTTTGGCTACTTCTTTTTCTTTTGTTGATTTTTCCGCTGTTTACTGAACATCTGCTAGAAGGTGCCCCTGTTATCTGCTTATGAGACCACATGTCTTGGCCCAAGATATTTCACTAACTTTCTAAGCATGCAAAACTCATTTTATACTTTGAGGGAACAAAAGCATCTCATTAATTCTGGTAATTGTCTTATTAGTTTGCCAGTGCTTGTTCTTTGAAGTTGTCTTTTATAGATTGCTCTACTGCCTTTGCTTTTCTTTTGATAACACTTACTGAGCGTCTACCATGTTCTGGGTGTGAACTCCTCACTTGAATTTTCTTCATTTCTCCCCACAAACCTTATGTTGTTGTTATTATTGCTGTAGTTGCCATTTTATGGATGGAAATCCAAAGCTTAGAGAGTGAAGAGAATTCCTGAGACAGACCCAGGATTGTAAGCCCAAGCTGTCTTAGTTCCAGAACCCAAGCACTGAAGCTACGGGACAAGTGTCTCTCTCTTCTCCACAGGGGTTTCACCTCAGTTCTCCACAGGGGTTTCACCCCAGTGTCGGAGAGGATCACAGTGGGTCATGCCTGATGTTGCTTCGTCTTGTGATCTCTGTCTACCCTCGCTATTCAGATGCTCTTGATACTGATTCATGCTCATAGTCGCAGACTACAGACTCCACTGTGGAGACAGTGAGTGCTGCCACAGTACACCTGTGGTGCCTCTTCGTTTATCCACAGAAGGAACTTCCTTGGGAAATGAGCCCAGTTTTCACAGGGCTGTCCCAGTTCTTCCTGTCTTCATTGTGATGGGATATTCTTATACACAGTGCAAAGAAGGGGGCTCCTATGGGAAAACAGAGATGTGAACTGAACAAATTCTTAGAGGCCACTGGGAAATACAAGATACATAAGAAAGCAGTATAATTAACCCATGTTCCCTCTACTTGATTTAAAGAATCACAACTCCTGGCCAATCTTGTTTCCATTCCAAAGGTGATCAGATACAGTGTGGAAATTGTTGAACAATATCATTAATATCACACATAAGTAAAATTTTGTTGAAGGTTATTCAAAAGCAGTTGCAGCAATAAATTGATAGGGAACTGCCAGAAATTCGGATTGGTTTCAGAAGAGGCTGTGGAGTGATAGATGTCGGAAGGATCTTGACTAAAAGCAGAGAATACCAGAAAAATGTTTGCCTGTGCTTTATTGTCCATGCAAAGGCATTTGACTGTGTGAATTGTAAGAAATTTGGAAAACATTGTGAAGCCTGGGCATTCCAAAATATTTCTGTGTGCTCATGAGGAACCTGTACATAGAACAAGAGGCAGTCGTTCAAACGTAACAAAAGGGATGTTATATGACTTAAAATCAGGAAATATGTCAGGGTTGCTTCCTTTCACTATACTTGTTCATTCTGTGCGCTGAGCAAATACTCTGAGAAGCTGGCTTATATGAAGAGGAATGCAGCAGCAGGATTGGAGGAAGATTTGTGAACAACTCGTGAAATGCAGACGATGCAACCCTGCTTTATGAAAATGAAGAGTACTTGAAGCACTTACTGATGAAGATCAAAGACTATAGTCTTCAGTATGGATTACACCTGAACATAAAACAAACAAAAATCCTCACAACTGGACCACTAGGCAACATCATGATAAGTGGACACAAACTTGAAGTTGTTAGGGATTTAATTTTACTTGGCTCCACAGTCAACACCTGTGGAAACAGTAGTTAGGAAATCCAAATGACGTATTGCAAGCATTGGACAAGTTTGCTACAGAAAACCTTTTTAAAGTGTTAAAAACCAAAGATGTCACCTTAAAGATTAAAGTGCACCTGACTCAAGCTGTGCTGTTTTCCATTGCCTCATATGTATGCAAAAGCTGGATAATGAATGAGGAAGCCTGAAAAGAACTGACACTTTGAATTATGGCATGGATGAAGAATATGGAATATACCATGGACTTGCAGACGAATGTACTAATCTGTCTTGGAAGAAGTATAGCCAGAATGTTCCTCAGAAGCAAGGATGGTTGTACCTTCATGTCATGTACTTTGGATGTGTGATCAGGAAGAACTAGTCCCTGGAAAAGGACATGATGCTTGGTAAAGTAGAGGATCACTGTAAAAGAGGACAACCCTCAGTGAGATGGACTGATACAGTGGCTGTAACAGTGAGCTCAAACATAGTGACTACTGTGAGGATGGCACAGCCTGGGCAGTGTTTTGTGCTGTTATACACAGGATCACTAGGAATAGAAACCGACTGGACGTCACCTGACAGCAACAATACATCTACGTCTGGAAGTCTAGGAATGGTGCAAAGGTCAACGTGCTTGGATGCTAACGAAAAGGCTGGAGGTTTGAATCCACCCAGAAGGACCTTGAAAGAAAAACCTATCAATGTATTTCTAAAAACTCACCCATTGAAAATGCGATGAAGCATAGCTCTACTCTGATACACAGAGAGTCACCATGAATCGAAATCAGTTTGGCATCTACTGAGTTTTTCTTATGTATATGTCTATATCATGCGTCATCTTTTGTAAGAACTTCATACAATATTAACTCAGTTCTCAACAAACCTATAGAAGTGTTTTTGATCCAGTTTAGCTGAGACAAATAAGGCATATAGTCATTAATAACTCACCCAAGGTTATGTAGCTATTAAGTGGCAGAGCCAGCATTTTAACCCAGACGGTTTAGCTGAACTGTTCACATTCTGAATTGCTATGTGTTACTACCTTAACAGATCAGAGTGGGCTCACGCGTTCGGTGCTGTAGGCACAGTGTCTAGAGCCCATGATACTGTTGCTGTTGTGGTTGGATGCCATCATTTCTGACTCATGGCAACCCTATGTGCAACAGAACAAAACGCCACCTGGTTCTGCACCATCCGTACAATCATTAACGATTTTAGACATTTAAAATATTTTATTTTGAGATAAGATTCCCCAGATGAGTATAATCCAACTTGGTTTATAGTCATCATTATACCTGCTTTATATCTGTTATATAACAAGGTAAGAAGGGACCTAGAAGGGAGAAAGCACCCAGCCAGGTGCCTCTGGGTGGACTCCAACTTATGGTAACCCTGTATGTGTCAGAATAGAACAGTGTAGTCTAAGGTTTTTCAGTGACTTAATTTTTCAGAAGTAGATCACCAGGCCTTTCTTCTGAGGTTCCTCTGGGTAGACCTCCAGTCTTTTGTTAATCACTGAGCGTGTTAAGAATTTGTATAGGTGAGCATGTAAAGTTATACAGGAATGTACATTTTCACTCAGTCATGTTAAATAAAAAATAAAAAGATAAATAAAAAAATTAAAAAAAAAAAAAGAATTTGTACTACCTGTGTATAGTCATCACTACCAGAATCTAGGAAAAGCACCTATCTGTTGCCTTTGATTCTGACTAATAGCAACCCTACAGGACTCAGCAGGAATGCCCTATAGGATTTCCAAGGCTGTAATCTTTATACAAGCAGACTGCCACATCTTTCTCCTGTGGCGAAGATGGTGGGTTTGAACTGCCAGTTCTTAGTTAGCAGCCAAGTGCTTAACCACTATGCAACTAGAATTCATTAAAAAAAAATGCAGCCAAGCCACAGATGGGTAGTTAGTGAACAATGAGTCTTCCTCCCACTGGCATCTGCCAGCCACATAATTCTCTTTTGAAAGCTGGTAAATCCTTCCACACATAGTCTACATTTATAAATCTGCATGTATTTTTCTTTTTATTTTACCTTTTTTATACTGTCGATAAGATATATACTGGGGAATCTACTCTTATGAAATTCTTCAAATTTCTTAGCATTTCTCAAGCTGAAAAAATTTTTGGAAAAATTCAAGACTCGGGTCTCAATATCCAAAGGTTCTATGGGCAAAATGTTTAACAGTGCAGGAAGCATCAAAAGAATATAAGAGGAACACAGAGTTACTGTACCAAAAAGAACTGGTCAAGTTTTAAACATTTCAGGAGGCAGCACTTGATCAAGAACCAATGGTGCTGAAGGAAGAAGTCCAAGCTGCACTGAAGGCATTGGTGGTGGTGGTGGAGAACCTCCAGGAACTGAAAGAATACCAAATGAGATGTTACAACAAATGTATGCAGTGCTGGAGTCACTCATCTCTGCCCAGAAATTTGGAAGACAGCCACTGGCCAGCCAACCAGAAGATGTATGTATTTGTGCCCATTCCAAAGAAAAGTGATCCAACCAAAGGCAGAAATGACCCAACAATATCATCGATATCACATGCAAGTAGAAGTTTGCTGAAGATATTTCAAAAAAGGCAGTAGTACATTGATGGAGAACTGCCAGATAGTCAACCTAAATTCAAAAGAGAACATAGCATGAGTGACATCATTGCTGATGTCAGATGGATCTTGACTGAAAGCAGCGAGTACCAGGAAGATGTTGTCATGGATTGAAATGCCCCCCCTCCCCCCACAAATATGTGTCGCCATGTGCCTGGGCTAGGACTTCCTATATTCTGTGATTATCCTCCATTTTGTGATTTTTCCTATGCTGTATGTTAAAGGATTAAGGTGGGACTGTAAATCCCTTTATAGGGTCACCTCCCTACTCCACTGTCAAGGGAGTTTCCCTGGAGTATGGCTTGCACCACCCTTTACCCTTTCATCCTACAAGAGATAAAAGGAAAGGGAAGCAAGCAGATAATTGGGAAACTCACACCATCGAGAAAGAAGCACCAGGAAGAGAGCTGTCCTTCAGACCCTAGGTTTCTGTGCCAAGATGCTCCCTGGACAAAGACTGATGCAATACTAGACTTTCCTCTAGAGTCAGCAAATGGGAAACCTGCCCATGGAGAGGACATCCTGAATTTGGACTTGTAACCTACCAAGCTGTCTAAGAATAAACTTTCCTTTGTTAAAGCTATTCAGTCACAGTATTTCTGTTAGAGCATCACTAGCTGACTAACACAGATGTTTACCTGTATGTTACTGACTATGCAAAGACATTTAACTGTGAAAATCATAACAAATTAGGGATTACACTGTAAAAAATGGGAATTACAGAACACTTACTTGTGGCCTTACAGAATCCATGCACAGACCAAGCGGCAGGCAGTCACTCAAACAGCACAAGGAGATACTGCATGGTTCAAAATCAGGAAGGCTGTGCAATAGGTTGTATCCTTTCACCTCACTTAGTCTGTATGCTGAGAAATAATCTGAGAAGCTGGACCATATGAAGAAGAATGCAGCATTAGGACTGCAGCAATGACAATATGGGTACTTTAAAGGAACTTGTTTTCTCTGTGTTCAGGATGCAGGGCTCCATCTTACCCTGATCTCTCACTATGTTGTTATTTCCTCAGTTATTTTTGACCATGATCTGTTATTGACCCAGAGAGGTCAATCAAAATCTTTTTCCACTGATGATTTTCAGTCTGCTTCTCCTAGTGTATTGTTTATTGGAATTTAAAAACAGTTGTTTTTAATTTTGCATAGATGTATTGTTGTTAGGTGTTGTTGAGTTGACTCTGACTCGTAGTGGCCCTGTGTATAGCAGAATGAAGTAATGCCTGGTCCTACACTGTCCTCACAGTCACTGCTATGTTAGAGCCTCGCAGTCATTGCTATGTTGTAGTTGCTGTATCAATCCATCTTGTGAAGTGACTTCCTCTTTTGTGCTGAGCTTCCACTTTACTAAGCATGATGTCCTTCTCCAGGGAGTAGTCCCTCCTGATAACATGTCAAAGTAGGTGAGATAACACCTCCAAGGTAGCATGCCATCGTTGCTTCTAAGGAACATTATGACTGTACCTTTGCCAAGAAAGATTTGTTCTGTCTTCTGGCAGTGCACAGTATGTATATTCAGTATTTTTCGCCAATGCTGCAGTTCAAAGGCATCAATTGTTTGGTCTTCTTTATTCATTGCCCAGGTTTTACATACCTATAAGGTGACTTAAAATACCACAGCTTGGGTCAGGTACACCTTAGTTCTGAAGGTGACTTGTTTTATTTTTAACACCTTAAAGAGGCCTTTCGTGGTAGATCTACCCACTGCATCCTTTGATTTCCTTACTGTTACTTCCTTGGATGTTGATAGTGGTTTCAAGTAAAATGAAATTGTCGACAGCTTCAATCTTTTCTCCATTTATCATGATGGTGCTTATTGGTCCAGTTGTGAAGATTATGATTTTCTTTATGTTGAAGCATATTCCATATTGAAGGCTGTGGTCTTTCATTTTCATAGGTAAGTGCTTCAAGTCCTCGTCACTTTCAGCAAGCAAGGTTGTATCGTCTGCAAATAGCATGTTGTGATTTTGTCTTCCTCTAATCTTCTTCATGTGGTCCAACTTCTTGGGTTCCTAAAATTATTGAATGTCAACATTTTTTCAAAAAAATGGTAGTAGCTCTGTGTATTCCTTGTATCTTCTTTTGATGCTTTCTGTGTTGTTTAATATTATCCCTGTAGAATCCTTCAATATTGCAACTCAAGTCTTCAATTTTTTCTTTATTTCTTTCAGCTCAAAAAGTACTGAGCATGTTCTTCCCTTTTGGTTTTCTGTCTCTAGGTCTTTAATTATTTCATCATAATACTTTACTTTGTCTTCTCAAGCTACTCTTTGAAATCTTCTGTTCAACTCTTTTATTTCATCATTTCTTTCTTTTGCTTTAGTTACTCAACATTCAAGAAGTCTTTAAACAGCAAGAGCAAGTCTCAGAGTCTCATCTGATATCCATTTTGGTCATTTCTTTCTTTCCTTTGTTTTTGATGACCTCTTGCTTTCTTCATGTGTGATGTCCTCTATGTCATTCGACAACTCATCTTATCTTTGCTCATTAGTATTTAACCTGTCAGATCTCTTCTTGAGATGGTCTTTCTAAATTCAGATGGAATATACATTAAGTTGTACTTCAGCTCTTATGAACTTTTTCTAGTTTTCTTTAACTTCAGCTTGAACTTGCATAGGAAAATTTATGGTCTCTTTCATAGTTGGCCCAGTCCTTGTTCTAACTGATGATATTGAGTTTTTCCATTGTCTATTTCTGTAGGTATAGTTGATTTGACTGCTGTGTATTCCATCTGGCGAGATCTACATGTATAGTTTCCCTTTATGTTGGTAAACAGAAAATAAAATAAAACAAGTATTTGCAAAGAAGAGGTTGTTGGTCTTGCAAAATTCTATCATGTGATCTCTGGTGTCATTTCTATCACTAAGGCTATGTTGCCCAACTACTGATCATTCTTCTCTGTCTCCAGCTTTTACATTCCAATTACTAAAAATTATCAGTGCATCTTGGTTGCATATTTGATCAATTTCAGACTGCAGAAATTAGTAAAAATCTTCACTCTCCTCATCTTTGGCTTTAGTGGTTGGTGTGTAAATTTAAATAATAGTCATATTAACTGATCTTTCTTGTAGGTGTATGGGTATTATGCTATCACTGACAGCATCATACTTCAGGATAGACCTCGAAATGTTCTTTTGACCACAAGTACAACATCATTCTTCAAGTTGTCATTCCTGTCATAGTAGGCCATATGAGTGTCTGATTCAAAAGGACTGATTCTAGTGCATTTCAGCTCTCTAATGCCTAAGAATCTCAATGTTTATGCATTACATATCATTTTTGACAATTACTGATTTTTCTAGATTCATACTTTGTACATTACATGTTCCAATTATTAATGGCTGTTTATAGCTGTTTCTTCTCATTTTGAGTCATGTCACTTCAGTAAATTAAGATTGCCCAAAACTTGATTCCATCTATGTCATTAAAGTCCACTCTACTTTGAGAGGCAACTCTTCCCCAGTCATATTGTGAGTGACTTCCAACCTGGGGGCCTCATCTTCCCAGCACACAACAGATAGTGTTCCACTGCTATTCATAAGGTTTTTGTTGGCTGATTCCTTTCAGAAAAAGGCCTCTGGGTTCTTCTTCCTACTCTGTGTTAGTCTGGGAGCTCAGCCCAAACCTGTCTGCCATGGATGACCCTACTGGTATTTGAATATCAGTGGCATGGCTTCAAGCATCACAGCAAAACACAAGCTCCCACAGTGCAACAAACTGACACATGCATGGGGGAATTGTTTATAGACATTAATACTTTTAGATTTCTCATATGCATTGTGCCTTTTTTGTCTCACTTAAGGCTTTTTGTCTTGAATTTAACCTGTCTGATATTAAAAGTACAACTTTTGCTTTCTGTTTGTTTTGCAT
Source organism: Heterohyrax brucei (assembly GCA_028571685.1). Taxonomy (NCBI): domain Eukaryota; kingdom Metazoa; phylum Chordata; class Mammalia; order Hyracoidea; family Procaviidae; genus Heterohyrax; species Heterohyrax brucei. Next base: position 137,752,726 of record CM053143.1, read on the forward strand.
TATCTTTCTGTGCTTTTGCAAAGACACCATTCTAATAATCTTTCCAGCACATGATCTGGATGCACCAGAGATTTTTCCTGATACTTGGACCAAACAGTAAAGTAAGGTAACATAGATTTAATTAGATTTGTTATGACTCTCTTGATTGAATTAAAGAAAATTGCAAGCATTTAGAAGTTAGGATCACTATAATAAGGATAAAACAGTTATTTCTTAAATTAATTACTACATCATTTGTTACCTGTCACAATACTCTTGTTGATTAAGATAGAATGACAATATTAAGTAAAAGAGATGGTTGGATTTCTAAAGTACATAAAATTGTGACTTAAACATCTTTTTAAATTGGTTTGACAGACAACCACAGTATTATATAATCCATTTAGGTCTTGGAACAAGACAGATGAAGCCCTGATAGCATAGTGGTTAAATGCTACACGGGCTAATGAAGAAAATCAGCTGTTCAAATCCATCAGGAACTCCTTGGAAGCCCTACGAGGCAGTTCTACCTTGTCCTATAGGTTGCTATGAGTTAGAATCTACTTAATGGCAATGAGGTTTTTTTTTTGGTGTTGTTTTTGGTTTTGTCCATTGGCTTTATCTCCCTGTTCACCATATTTGTGTACCAGATTGAAAATAATAGCATGAAATAGAGCATAACAAAATAGCACGCTGCTAGTTGAAAACCTCAGGTTTTGCTCAGCATGATTTACCATGGCCAGAAATCAAGACACCAAAGTAGGAGATTAGAAAGTCATCTTTATTTTGTTGTGCAATGAAAGAAACAGTCAGGGCTGCTGCCTCCAAGACTCCTCACTGGCAGTTTGGGGAGGAGGGCTTTTACAGAGAGCATACAGAAAAATGTAAATTTATCAGGGTGGACCTTCAAATAGGTGTGCAGAGCTTAAGGATGACTGTGCATTTTCTTTAGACAAAGGTATGATTCTCCAGGGTGGAGGAATGTATGTTGTTTTTATTAGTTGCCACTGAGTGCAACTCACTGGTTAGTTTTCCTTTATTGGCATGTTAAGTCTCCACCCAGAGGTATATATTTTGCACTTAATGAGCTGGTAGGTCACTTAAAATGCCAAGATGGCGTTAAAAAGCTGCTAAAACAGTTTGAGGCCAGCTATGGCCCATTCTGTAGTTATCTTGTCCAAGGACAATATCACAAAAATGTGTGGCTTATTCTGTTCTGTGCAGAAGGATATGCCAGAACAGGTTATTTTTGGAAGAATTTAGCTTTAAGGCTGCCTGTCTCAAGAACAAGAATCAGGGGAGAATATAGAGATCTTTCCCTTCTCCACAGAAAGTGGCAATGATGGTCCAGATGGTAAATGGTCCCATGGTGAAATAGTGTCAGAGCTAGGATACAGCTGTTATTACTCCTATTAATTATGATTGGTAATTATTATTATTTTCACTGATGCTCAAGTTGTGAAAACTTGACTGGTGGGGGGTCTTTTAAATTGACTCCTATGAAATTCATCACTGTTGTGTGTATACGTAGTTGGTTCTTTTTTATTGCTTAGTTAGAATTTTGTTGTATCAATATGTTGTAATTTGTTTGTCTGTTTTCCTGCTGACTGACACTTGTGTTGTTTTCAGTTTGGTACTAGTATTACAAAAGCTGCTACAAATACTCTTTTATAAATGCAGGAGGAGAGCAAAAGGACCTTGAGCTGTAAGTCAGGAGATCTGAGTTCGGACTGTTTTCCTATGTGTCACTGGAATAATGCTGAGTCTGGCATGATCTGACAGCTGCCTGCTTTGCCAGCGTCCGTTGACATCACTCCTCCCACTTGCTCACTTCACCCACTCTCTGTGCTCTTTGGCCAGGCGTGTTCCTGCATCCTCACTGACCACTGTGCTTCATAGGATGTTCAGTGGATGTAATCCTTCAGGAGAGTCCCCAGGCCTTTCTTCCAAAGTGCCTCTGAGTGGACTGGAACAACCAACCTTTCGATTAGCAGCCAACAGCTTAGCCACATGTGCCACCTCTAGACCAGGCTGATCACTGCGTCTATCACTCGCTCTGTCCGGACTCTCCCTCCTCCAGCGCCTTACAATGGCCAGCCCTTTCTCAGTGTCTCCATCTCAGGTTCACATGCTGCTGCCTCAGAGAGGCCTTTACATCTGCATGGCTCTTTCCCTGGTGTCTTTCATGTCTCTTCGCCAATTGTTTCAGAATTCTTACTGCATTCTGAAATTATACTGCATATCTGTCTGCTTTCTGGCTTATAGTCTTCCTGCCTCTAGGGTGTCACCTCCGTAAAGCCAAGGCCTCATCTGTCTTGTCTGCTACTGTATTACTGCCACTGCTGCCTGGGATTGGTTGGCACGCAATCTGTATCTGGTGGATGAATTCAGTGAATGGTGGTGAAGTGAATGATAAAAGAGTTACCTGTGGGTATGAATGTGTTTGTGAGTGCTGGCATTTATTTGTACACTGATCTATTTCACAAAAGGAATATGGATACCCTCGTGGCCTTGTGGTTAATTGTTATGTGTGCTCTTGAACATAGGAAACTATTCCCTTCTCAGTATATTGCTCCTTATGCCATTTTCACTCATATATGGTCATTCTGTTGAGACAAAGGGCGAAGATTTACTTCCTGGTCATCAGAGACTACATAAACTGCCTGCTGTTCTTCTCATCTGTCCTACGGTTGTTACTGGTACCTATTGGTATTACTGGTACAGCCTCGTTACTTATTGAGTGAGCCACCAACTGATGGTTTTAGGTTTTTCAGGTTATTTCTTTATTTGGATACAATATAAAAATTTCAGAACATTAAAAATAAGAAAATAAAGTATGCCCTTCATCAGCAAAAAGATCAGGGAGTTCTCTGCAACTGTAAAGTTGTTTTTGTTTGTTTGTTTGTTTGTTATGCATGCCAAGTTACCAGGTTTATTTCCATAAAATGTCAAATTTTTGTTAGTAAATTTGCATCTATGTCATTATTCATAGCCAGTGAAGGCATGTAAAAGGGGAGGTCAGGTTAGGATAAAAAATAATAATTATTATTATAAGGCAAATTGCCAGATCCCAAATTGCCTGATATTTCCTTGCAAAAATTCCTCTTTGTGATAGAAAAGATGTGTCTCACTGGCTTGTTTCCTTCTGGTAGGAAAGATAACAAGCTATCAGAATAGTAAGAATTAAAAGAAGTGAGCCTATCACTTGAAATAGAGTTCAGGGAAACCCCAGTAATGGAATTTGTATGAAGTTGCTTGTATTTTTATTTATTTTGCCTCTTAGACCTTCAAGCATTAACTTTAGTTCTGAAATTCCAGATTTCATGGACAACTCTGTCCTCTTTTCTCCATCTCTTTCAGTTATGTTTCAGAGGACACCAGTGGGCACCCTCAAAATTGCTGTGATGAAAGTTTCTAGGCTACTTTAAAAATACATGGCCTTTGAGTCAATTCAGACTCATAGTGACACGATAGGGCAAGGTAGAACTGCCCCATAGGGTTTCCAAGGAGCAGATGGTAGATTTGAACTGCTGACCTTTTATTTAATGGACAGAAACCTTATGTTTAACAGAAAGAAACATGGCTCAGTCCTGCACCATCTTCATTGCAATGTTGTAGTCCATCGTTGTGGTTATTGGGAGCAGTCAATCTCATGGAGAATTTCCCTCTTTTTTGCTGACCCCCCACCTTACCTTTTACCTAAACCTGATGTCTTTTTTCAGCACCTGGTCTTTCCTTTTGTGTCCAAAGAAAGGAAAACAATGGCTCATCATCCTCACTTCTGAGAAGTACACTGGCAGAAACAGAATGAACTTGACCTATATAACAGGTTGATTTGCTTTGGCACATATAATCCTTATAACAATTTCACTTGAGTGACTTCATCCCAAATTTCTGTTCTTAAATTTGTTTCTGAATGATTCTGAAACTACATAGATTTTGTTGTATTTCTGCTTTCTTTTTTTTAAAAGCTGCTGTTTAACTAAAGTAGGTAAAACCATTTGACTGTAAACTTTATGTTCTAAAAAGGTACTATAGTCTAATTTGGTATCTAGTGGTGATATAAAAGCAAAACCAAACCCACTGCCATCGAGTCAAATCTGACTTACAGCAACCCAATAAGCAGAGTAGAACTGCCCCATAGGGTTTCCAAGGAGCTCTTGATAGATTTGAACTGCCAGCCTTTTGGTTAGCTGCTGTAATATTTAACCACTCCACCACCAGTGGTGATATAATGTATAATATTTATTTGAATATGCATCAACACTTTCCCCCTTCCAACAAAAAGTAAAAAAATACTTTACATTGTAAAATATTTTAAAACTAATTCATTTAATATGTGATTTGTTGGTCATATATCACTTTAATCCATTTTTAATCTATTAAAGATCATCAGTATTTCAATTTATTGTTTTTAGGTTACTTTAGTGGCTACGTGTTTTGTTGAGATAAGAGTTCTGGAACAAGGTGGCTTTTTTGTGAGTTCTTTGTTTATTATTACTGTGTTTCTGGTTGAAGAAAAATATTTTACATCTCATAGATTTATTTCCTTAAATGAATTCATAGATTTACATCAAATGAGTGTTTTATTAATCACATATGATCTATAATAAAGCAAATCATGACATACTGAGTTAAGAATAAAGGCAAATATTTATATAGTGCTCTGTAGTTTATAGTCAGTCTTCAAATTGTTGTCTAATCTGTTTTTCACATTAACTTTCCACTCTACAGTCAATATTCTTTTTCAAATGCAAATCTGATCAGCTCACTTTAACTCATGGGTTTTCAATGTCTTTCTAGCACACATAGAATAAAATTAAGCCTCCCCAGGATGCTAGTTGCATCCTCTGACTCTGTTTTAGCCAAAACTTGAACTGAGTGTTGTACCTGGAAGTATTCATTTCTGTATCTCCCTCTGGCTGAAATAACGTTCCCAGTAACTCCCTTGCCTCCACTCATGCAGATTCACAACATTTCTTACATCTTACTGAGACTCAGCTCCAGTGCTACTTTTTTATTTTTGTTTTTTATTATGCCATTCCTTCCTCTTTCCTATGGTGGACCTGAGATGTCCTTCCATTCCACCTTTCACCAAGAAAAAGTGACATCTCCATGCTGCCTGCTGTGACCAGGACCAGCATCCACCACATTTTACTGCACTGTTTCATGTTCATGACTATGTGTCAACCGTCCATTCTTTAAAGACAGAGTATGAGTCTAGTCTAACCCGGATATGTCTCCAGTGATGGAGACTTAGAAGATACTTAATAAATGCATATTGAATGAATAAATGGATAGGTGGATAGATGACTGGGCAGGTGGCTAGATGGCTAGATGGAGTAGGATAGTGTTATAGATCAAATTGTAGTCCTCCAAAATGGTAAATCTTAACATTTGTGCCTAAGGTTATAATCCCATTTGGGAGTGGATTGTCTTATTTATGTTAATGAGGCTATATTAGTGTAGGATGTGTCTTAAGTTAATCTCTTTTGAGATATAAAAGAAATGATTATAAGCAAGCAAAAGAAGCAAAGATAAAAGGAGAGAGATAACAAGCCACCTGAAGATTGCCCAGGAGCAGAAGCTCACAAGAGACAAGGAACTTCTGGAGCCAACAGAGGCAGAAGGCCTTCTTCTAGAACTGGTACCCTAAATTTGGACTTCCAGCCTCCAAAACTGTGAAAAAATTCTGTTTGTTAAAGCCATCCATTTGTGGTATTTCTGTTACAGCAGCACTAGATAACCTGAGATAGGATTTGGTTCTGAGAAGTGCTCTAATCAATACCTGCAGTGTGGAACTGGTTTTGGAACTGAGTAACTGGTAGAGGCTGAAAGAGTTTTGAGGCAGCTAACAGTGAAAGCTGGAAACCGTGGTGGCATAGTGGTTAAGTGCTACATCTGCTAGCCGAAAGGTCAGCAGTTGGAGTCTGTCAGGTGCTCTTGGAAACTCTATGGAGAAGTTCTACTCTGTCCTATAGGGTCGCTATGAGTTGGAATTGACTCAATAGCAGTGGTTTAATAGTGAAAGCCTAGATTGCCTTGAAGAGACTGTCAGCAGAATCATGGATGTCAAAGACAATTTTGGTGAAGACTCAAGGATGTGAAGAGAACCAAGGAGAAATTCTTCATTGTCATGTGGAGCACACTTGGCACCACCAACAGAAACTTGATAGGAATATGAGTGTTAAATGTACTTCTGGTGAGGCTTTAAGAGGAAATCATGGACATTTGACTGGACAATTAAGGAAGAAGGGCCTTCACTCAGAATCTAGAGAGTGTGGCCAACACCCAGAGTCTATAAGACAGGGCCACTGCTTAAATGGTCTCAGAAAATGATTATTTTCAAGCCATAGTCCTCTGGAAGCAGGTAATCTATAATCTAGACTTCACAGGTTCGTAGATGAAGAGGAATTTTGCCCCATAATGGAATAAACTGGAAGTTTCACTCATATTCCATTTAGATGATTCTGAAGAGGAGATGTTAGACTTAAAGTTGATTTAAAACTTTGGGGCTGATATGATGGGGTGAATGAGTTTAACATGTGGCAAAGACAGAGTTTTTGAGGACCAAAGGTAGAATATTATGGATTGAATTGTGTCTCCCCCAAGTATGTGTTGTAAATCCTAATCTCCATGCCTGTGGTTTTTAATCCAACTTGGTAAGGCGTTGTCTTTGTTATGTTAATGGACAGGATCAGAGTAGAGTGTGTGTAAGTGAATGTCTTTTGAAATATAAAAGAGATTATATAAACAAGAAAAAGAAGCAGAGATGGAGGAAGGGAGATGCCAAGCTGCCTGAAGACTGCCCAGGAACAGAAGCTCAGAAGAGACAAGAAGCTTCTTCCAGAGTCAACGGAGAGAGAAAGCTTTCCTCTAGAGCTGGAGATAGGCTTTCTAGCCTCCTTAACTGTGAGAAAATAGAATTTCTGTTTGTTAAAGCTCTCCACTTGTGGCATTTATGTTACAGCAGCAGTAGGTGACTAACACAGTTAGGTATTAATATTTGTCCAACATTAAAAGTTATATGTGAACTGCCAAAGATCATATCACAGTAATTTAGGGGGCCAAAACTGAAACCTAGATCTTCTATTTTAATGCTGTTTCATCTCCATAGTGTTGCCTTCTAAATTAAGAATGCCAACATCGAAAACATTGCTTAAGAGGAGAGTAATACATTTATTTACATTATTAAGTTGAATTGTTTTAAAAAGACAGGTAAAGCTGATTTTATTCTTTCAACACACTTCATCAGTTTCTATTTCCTGATGGTTCTACCATGCCTCATTGCCGGGAGCCAGCCCCTGCAGGGTTTCAGGAACACAGAGGGGTAGGGGTGGTGTCGGCGGAGGAAGAAAATGACTAGGCTGAGACAGGAAAGAGTTTGGGAGAATTGCAGCCCCGTAAAGGTCTGTTTTCCTTTATTATTTTTTATAGTCAATGAGGTAGCTGTACTTTGACCACGTAGTGATTGGCTAGTAACAAGTGGGTACCTCGTGGTCTCTCTTCATGTCAATCATCAGGATCTTCTAAATAATGGCTGGAGACAGTAGTCTCTTTTCATGTTAATTATTAGGGTCCTCTCTGTTAGCTAGCAAAGAACCAATACCTTGAAGTCCTTTTTCATGTTAATCATTAGAGCCCTCTAGGTAATGGCCCAAGACAAATATCCTCAAGGTCAAAGGTGCAGGAAGAGAGAATAAGCTCATCTTAAAAAGTTATACTCTGACAGTCTCTATTGGTTCCTTCCTTGCTCTTTCTTATCTCATCCTGTGGGGACAATGAGTGTCCACTGCCCCTCACTCTAAGCTTCTCTTAAGCTATTCTAAGAAGGGTATTTCTTTAGTATTTGTCTATTTGCCAATACCAAACATAATAAACTTGGAAGCCTATCTGTCTTCCTGATGTAGGAAGTGGAATGTTCGTTTCTAAGAGCTGAGGCAGGGGGTGGCCATCCCTGGTGAGCTTCTCAGAGCTTTCCTGCAATCTGCTTGTCACCTGTGAGGGGGGATGTGTGGTTGGGGGAAGCCAGCGGGGTTGGGCCGGGCCCAATGCTCTCAGGCGGGGTGTGTGCTGCATTGGAATTCATTAAGCTGAGCTCTTTTCCCTAGAAGTTCCTGGTCAGGTTTTCCCAGTATTATTTCATAAGCCGAGGGGGTCGTAAAGCCCCTCTTAGAAGGCATCTTCCTTGATCCTTGTGCCGGGAGAGGAGGGGGTATTTTTTTGAGGAAGATTTGATTAGGTTCCAAAATATTATCAAGGAGAGTATGGCCAGAAAATATGTCATGGGTGGAATGCCTCCGCCTGTCATCACAGAAGCTTGTGACTTTTTTCACAGAGGCTTTTGTGAGTGACAGGCCTCGGCACCTCATTTGTAAAAAATTCATTAAAATTCAGTCAGGACTTCATGGCTTTATCAATGAAGTATTGTTATTAATATCCATACCAAAGTAGCTGCAACAATTTGCAAATTCTTCCTTTTAAGTGTGTTTTGTGATGACTTCTTCCCTGCCTTTCTCCCCACTGGAAATAAGCCTGGAGCTTGGTCCCAGAGAGGTCTACATCGCCTTCTTGGAACTGTTAGTCCCTAGGTATATGACCTTGTCTAAGTCACCTCACCTGTATGAACCTCAGTTTCCTTCACTTACAAAAGGAGAATAATTATGTGCACTTCATGGCATTGCTGTGAGCATTAACGGAGGTAACAGTTGCCCAGTACCTGGTACATATTAGGTATATAAAACATGACAACTTCCTCCTTAACTTGATTACAGCCTTGGAAACTTATGGGGGTGTGTCTACTCTGTCCTACAGGATCACTAGCAGTCAGAATCAACTCAACAGCAATGGGTTTTCAATTGCTAATCACTTTCATTAGTCATGTGTATTTGTAAAATACTTTCAGTTACTTGCATAGGCTATAACTCACTATAAACCTCAAGTGAATAAATGAGGCTAAGTGCCTTTTCCTAGCAATGCAAGTGGTCACAAAGACGTCAGATGGCCGATTATGGCTTTTGCCTATTGCCAATATGCTGTGTCTTTATCAGTGGAACTCCAGTGGGGAATCAGATGCAGAACTTATCTAGATTCACATTATCTGACTTTTAGATTGACCCTAGGGTTGTCATGAGTCAGATCCGACTTGACGGCACTTGGCTTGGCTGGCCATTCTTGATGAGCCTTGGAGGAATGAGGCTTATGATTAAAATATGTTGGAAACAAATAAGATGGAATGATATACATAATCTTAAATAAGAACATGATCCATCATAGGGACAGACAGTATAAAATACCATGGAACAAATTCAGATACATGCATATGTTACCAAAAAAAGAGAATGTTTTATGTTGAAGAATGGTAATCAATTATTATACACTTTTGTTTTTGGTAGAACCTGTATTTGGTCATAAAAATATTTTAAAATAAATTTTAGGTTTCTGAAGGCTGAAGTGTTTTACTTTAGGCTTGCCAAATATATACACGTACACTTTGAAAAGTTCTGTTTTCTCTCCCTTCATATTTGATGTAGAGGCATTAGGTGAATCAAGCCTCTAGGTCTGAGGTATACTGTCTTTTCAGAATGGCTCAGGGTTTCGTAATTTATGAGAAATATGTAAAAACTTATCTCATGAGCTGATCAATGACAATCTCATATAGATATAAATAATACCTGTGCCTACTGGTTATTAAGTAAATGGGAAATAATGTAGGTTATCTGTCCTCCTTAGCCAGGTCTTTGCTGTTTTCTCATTCTAGCTCAAGTCTGCCTATCCCATAATCATTCATTTTTGCTTTTAGGAGGAATTTCATAAAGCTTATCAAGAATAGATTATTATCAGGCTTGTGTTTGTTATGCTGAATTAATGGTGGTGTGGATCCCTCATGAATATTTGATTCTCAGCTTTCTCTGGATTTTAGAGTACTGTAACTAAGCAGTCCAACAATTAAGTCCAGGAACTTAATTGTTAAGAGTTACATACCTCATTGCTGAATATCACTGTAGTCATCTTTGAACTACTCCCCTTGAGAAGCTATACACCAATGCCAGCACCTAGTGCATCCTTCAGAGCAATTTTGGAACTCTTTCTGGAATGGTGATTGTGCATGGTGGCATGGTTGGCAAGTTCACAAACTTAATTGTGTAGTTGTCTGTGAGGGAGTTTTGTAGCCAATAAACAAGTAACTACACTGGAATACCCTGCCTACTCACCTGATCTGGCCCCCAGTGACTTTTTTCTCTACCTGATGATAAAGGAAATTTTGCAAGGAGGACATTCAAGGCATTAAGAGTAATACTATGGCAGCTCTGATGGCCATTCCAGAAAACGAGTTCCATAATTGCTTTGAAGGGAGGGCTAGGCACTGGCCTCGGAGCATAACTTCCCAAGGAGAGTACTTTGGAGGTGACTGTAGTGATATTCAGCAATGTGGTTTGTAGCACTTTTTCTAGAATAAGTGTGCAAACTTAGTAGGCAGTCCTCTTTATAGTTTAGATTCCCATTTTAAGTGACTCCTGGAGAATTATGTATATGCCACTTGCTACAGTAAAGTTGACCAAAAGTTCATGTTTCTGATTAGATTTTTCTTGTCTATTCATTAACAAAGAGGTACTTCTGATTTTTAGTGACTTGGGTTCCTTTGCAATTTTAGGGTTTGGTAGAAAAGCTGGACAAGTCCTGTGATCTTTGTCTGTGCTTGGTAAAAGCCTTTCTTTTTTCTGAATCACTCTTATGTAAGTCATGTGTCACGTCCACCTGGGCAGTGTTCATGTTCAGGAGCTTCCAGGTAACATACCATGTTTGTGGCAGCACCTCACACTGTAGAAATCCAAAGAGTAAAAAATATCACGTTCTGTATTACTGAAACATTCTAAATAGAACTAAAATTTCAGTTTTTTTCTTTAGAATTTTATTTGTTCATACTGCTTTTTTCAGAGTAAATACTTTCTTTATGTGTCATTTCCCATGTCATGCCTTACAGATTTTTCTGAGGGTAAATTCTTAGACTTCTCATTTTCTGAAATTCTAATAAGTTTTCAAACAATCAAAAATAAGAATATTCAAGGCTATAAAATAGCAACAGGACATTTTGAAACTCACATAGAGTCTTCTTGTAGAAGGCTGCAGAGCTGTTCATGGGAAGATCCATCTTTACCCTTCAGAGCAGAGAGCTACAGTGGAAGTGTATGCACTGGAAGAGAGGAACAACTCTAGAAGAACAGACACTTGAATAAGAAGAGATTATTCCAGGCAGCATCCAACCTAGAATACACCCTTTTCCGCTGTTAAAATCTTAGAGTATTATAATTCACTCCCACACTATTGTAGACAATTGTGGTTAGGCTTTTGACTGGTAACTAAAAGGTCAGCAATTTGAATCCACCAGTCAATCTGCAGGAAAGAGATGAGGCTGGCTGCTTCCATAAAGATTTCAGCCTTGGAAAATCAATGGGGCAGTTCTACTCTGTCCTATGAGGTCACTATAAGTTGGAATCAACTTGATGACACTGGGTTTTTAGTGCCTGATACACTGGCATTGAACAATAGGAATTTTAAAAGAACAGCAATTGCAAAACCAAAAGAAATACCCTTTCTGAACATTGTAGGAGACACGTTGAGCAACTGAAGAGAGAATGAAGTGTAATTCGGGAAGTGGCCATCCTCTTGTTCACAACTGTATGTCTGGCATTTACAAATCCATCTGGAACACAAATGGACAATACAAGTTAGAGGCAAAGGACATTACCTAATGGAAGAATAGAAAGATTTGGACTAGGACCAGAGCAGAGACACAGAGTACTATATCCTACTGAAGGAACAGTGACGGTTACCCTATGTTATCTGCAATTTATTACATAATTACCTATCTTATACCTATTGTGGAAGCCCTAGAGGTGTAGTGGTTAAGAACTGTGTCTGCTAACTATAAAGTCGGCAGTTTGAATCCACCAGGCTCTGCTTGGAAACCTCATGGGGCAGTTCTACTCTGTCCTTAGGGTTGCTCTGGGTTGGAATTGACTTGATGACAATGGGTTTGGGATATTTTTGGCATGGGAGTGGGTATACCTAATATACTACATATCTTATCCCATTTGGGGCTCATATTCTTGACTGATATTTTGCAGTTCTTATGCCACATCCGAACTTCAGGTGCTGGTAAGGTGCGATACTAGGACTGATACCACACTTGCCGTGCACTCAGTTCTGATGCAGGGTGGCTCTATGTGTGTCAGAATAGAACTTTGCTCCATAGGGTTTTCAGTGGCTGATCTTTTCAGAAATAGATGACCAGGCCTTTGTTGCAAGAGGCCTCTGTGTGGGTTTGAGCTGTCGCGGAGCACATAACCATTCATGGCATCCAGGGATGGACCCAAATGATTTCTACAAACCCCGTCCTGGTTCCCAGATCAGACAGACACAAGCATCTCCTTATATACACAGTGCATCCAGGTTGATTGACTAGACCTTGGAGGGAAAGGGGATGGGACACATTAACTTTTTCAGGTCCACGTTCAATCTTCCACTGCATTTCGTTGGTGCGTCTCACTGCCCATCCCTGTGTTTATTCTCTCTCCTAGATTAGTGAAGGAGCAGAGTGCATTTTTATCCCCAGAAACTTGTTTCTCACAGAAACCAGTGCTGAATCCAAGGAAACTGCTGTAGACTTGATGAATGTTTACCCCATAAAGAAGGCCATTAGGGAGCACCTGCTCAAGGAGCACCTGTGGACCGACTGCAAGGCCAGGCCAATGGCACAGCTGCTGAACAGATGAAGCAGACCCGTTAGCTCGGCTCATTTCCATCTTGGATGACAAATCTGGAAAGAGACTAAAAAACACAACTGAGAAATTGTTTCAGTATGCCCTTAGAAGTGCATTAGTAGAGGTGAGGGTGTGGAGTTTATTTTTTATAGTTGCTGCTGAGTTTATTCTGACTCATGGCAACACCATGCCTGTCAAAGTAGATCTGTGCTCCATTGGGTTTTCAATGGCTGTCTTGTTGGAATTAGATGTGCAAACCATTTTTCTGAGGTGCCTCTGGGGGAACTCTAATCTCCAACCTCTGGTCAGCAGCCGCACGTATTAACTGTTTGTACTACCCAGTGACTCTGGGGTTCATTTAGTGTTGCTTAAATAAATGATGTCACACTCTCATTTGCTCAAAACTCCAACTGGTAACTTCCTCACAATGAAAAAGCATTAGCACACAAAATTGAAACCTGTAAAACTGTATTATTTTTCATTGGTTAGTGTGTTCAAGATTCAGTTATTAAAGTTATTTAAAAGCAGTGGGCGCACACCCCCCCCAAAACAAATAAATAAATAAATAAAGTGCCCTCAAGTTAATTCCAACTAACAGTGACCTATAGGGTAGAACTGTCCCATCAGGTTTCCAAGGAGTACATGGTAGATTTGAACTGCCAACCTTTATGGTTACTATTTGCAACTCTTAACCACTGTGTCACCAGGGTTTCCATTAAGGTAATAGCGCTACCGTGAAGTCAACAATTTCTCTTAAGCAAAGCTGGAAAGATAAAGGGCAAGGAAACTAGAGTACTGGAAATGGAATAACCAGGACGTGATAAAGTGAATGCAAACACAGTGTGAAAAACATAACTAATGTCACTGAACAGTTTGCAGAGAATTTGTCAAATGAGAACTTACTTTTGGTAAACTTTCACCAAAAACACAGTAAAATACTTTGTTAAAAAAAAAAAGTGACAGCACTTTGCATTGCAAATTGTTCTCTATGTATTTGCTATTGATAAAAGGAGGATATAAAACCGTGATTAATATTTCAATGAAAGTGTATATGGATTTTTACATCATACAAAATGGAACAAGGTTTCCACAGGGTAATCTGTAAATATTACATTTATGGTTTTTGCCATTATTTTCTTTTGGAGGGTACTTCTATAGTTTTCTAAAAATATTTTAATAACACCAATCAGATTTTTAAACAGCAAAAGTCTTAAAATTTCCACTTCTGCCTGGGTTAATGTTTCTGTGGGATTAACTCTGCTGACTTTGAATGACTAACGCTGCTGCTATCGAGTTCATTCTGACTCACAGCGACCCTATTGGACAGAGCAGAGCTGTCCATTATGGTTTTCAAGGAGCGGCTGATGAATTCAAACTGCTGACTTACTGGCTTAGCCACCAGTCTCTTAGCCATCGTGCCAGCAGTGCTCCATTAGATGACTAGCAAAGTAAATAAAGAGGGAAAAGCTAAGGAATGCCTCACACTAGCTTGTCCTGCTAGAGTTACAGATGGGACCATAATTAGATACTTCAGCATGTGCCCCTATCTTACAGATCTGTAGTTCACATTTGGGTCTCCACCTCACATACCCTGAGCCCAACTCTGATTTCAGGTCTGTTAAACAGCTTTTGTCCACCTTGAGTCTCTGCTTTTCTGCCTTAGGGATTTCTTTGATCCCTGAGGAGCTCAGCCGGTATGTGTGTAACCTGGAGGTGCAGAGAAGTTAATGCCTTCAGGAGACACCCCCAACCAAATTGCAAACAGACTTCTGAGGATACACGCCTCAGTCGCCCAGTCTTGGGCAGAAATGAACACACAACACAGTTCCTCATATAGTCCTGTATTAGTTACCTATTGCTGCATAACAAATGATCCCAAATCTGCCAGCATAAGGTGACAAATATTTCCTATTTCAGTTTCTGTGGGGAATCAAAAAACCGCTTAGTGGATGGTTCTGGCTCAGAACTGTTCACAAGACAGCAGTCAAGCTGCCAGTCAAGCTGTCATCCAAGAGTCTTCTGGGTCTGAAAGACCCACTTCCAAGTACATTCCTGTGACTGCTGGCACGGGGCTTGACTTCACCATGTGGACCTCTCTATAGGGCTCTTCATTACATGGTTTCCCCCAGAATGAGTGGTCTAAAAAAGAGAGATCTGGCATCCAAGACAGAAGGTGCCCTCTTATTTTTTAGTTAATATTTCATTGTATTTAAGGTGAGAGTTTACACAGGTTCCCACTGAACAATTTCTACACAAAGCCTTCAGTGACACGGGCTACATTTTTCATGATGTGTCATTATTCTCATTCATTCCACCCTGGTTGTACCATTTGCACTACTCTAGTTTCCCTGTTCCCTTACCTTCTCATCTTTGGCTTGGAGTAATTTTTGGCCATTTGGGCTTCTATAAGTGTTTTTTTCTTAAAGAAACCCATTACAAAGCATAATGTTCTTTACTTTGTGAGCCAATCTGTTGTTTAGCAGGAAAGGGACCTCAAGGGATACTTAGCTGCAGGCTTTTTTAGGACCTAATCTTGGAAGTTATATACTATCATTTCTGCTGTATGCTGTTGATCACAGACCCACTCTGGTACATATGGGAGAAGATTACACAAAAGGGTGAGCATGAGAAGGTGGAGACCTGAAGGGGTCATCTTGGAGGCTGGCTACCACAGTTTCTAGCAGGACTGAGCCTGAGGCACCCACACTGCTGGAGCAGCGGTTTTGTCTTTTCCTACTCTGTGTCACTCACCCCAGTGTCTCAGTTCTGCTTCCTGAGACCACTTCCCAAATAACTGACCTAAACCCAAGTCTGATTCAGGTTCTGATTTTAGAGGAACCTCCCTAAAAGATGGAAATTCTGATGCCCTTGTCCAAAATGTCAGTTAAAATTCTTGTACTTGGTTAGTTAGAAAATATATGATCCTTATCTTCAAATTTTGAACTTTTTTGTTTTGAAAGAAGTTGAAGTATACAGAAAAGTTGCAGTGATAGTATAAAGAACTCCTATGTGCTTTTACCCAGATACACCAATTTTTAACATTTTGTTTCATAATATTCTCTTTCTCTCTCTCTCTCTCACACACACTTGCATATAAATACATATGAATTTAGGATTTTTTTTTTCTGAATCATTTGAGAGTAGATTTCGTGCTTCATGCTCCTAGTACTTAATACCCCAGAATACTTCAGAGTGAATTTATTAAGAACAATGACATTCATGTACTTAACAAAAAAAAAAATAGTTATCAAATGCTGTAATACTGGTGTGTCTTTACTCATTTTATAACAAAACAAGATGTTCCAGGCTCCTTCCTTGATACTGATAGCCCAGCTTCAATGGGATGTGGACACTATTAAGTAACATTTATTCCTAACGGGAAGTAAGGGAGCCAATTAAGAAATATCCATTCCAGTTTGCACTGGCTCTTCCCTGTCTTTTGACTTTCCCCCATGCCAACAAGAGCCTAATGAGTTGCCAGCACTCAGCAAATGAGTAACTGTTCTTGAGCAAATTGAATACATCTTAGAATGCTGTTCTAAGAACACCATTGAATACAGTGTAACATCATGTTGAATTGGAAGCCCCAGAAGTCCTGACTTGATTTCTTGGAGACCTTCCAGCTTCTAATTTCCAAGTTCCTCAGAAGCTATTTGTTAGGCTGAAACCGAAGCCCCCTTTCCCGACCATTCCCTGAGCGCCTGACTCAAAATGTTTTATCTGCCAGCTATTCCTGAAATTCTATTCAAATAAGACGAGCTGCCCGGGGCGACAAGCTATCACTCCTTTCCCATAGGCTCAACTCTACTGAAATGAAACCCCCTTATGTTAATTAAGCGACTTTCATCATCCACAAATCCATAGGCTACTTGCCACCCCCGGGCACTGTTTTCAGCGCTGTCCTCAATAAGGTCTGCCCGCCCCCTTCATAAACCCCCAACTCCAAGCCAACGTGTGGTTTTGCAGGCTCCCGGGAGCTTTGTAAAGCTGCCAAGGACGCAAATAAACTTTTCCTTTTCTTTCTCCTTCTCTCTCTGGCTTTTCCTCTACATACTTTCGATTAAGCGAAACTCATTGCACCCAAAAATCTCTAACACTATTGTTGACGAAAGTGTAATTACATGGAAAGTGTAAATACATTGGAAAATTAACTTTACTACTGGTAGATGTTGATCTGATGAATCGATTTTATTATTAATCAACAATATCACCGAGTCAGCCACAGCAGGTTTGAGCTAGACAAAACAAACAAACAAAAAAAAAACCAAACCTACTGCCACTGAGTCAATTCCAACTCATAGCAACCTTATAAGTAGAAATGCTGTGTAGTTTCCAAGGAGCACCTGGTGGATTTGAACTGCCAGTCTTGTGGTCAGCAGCCATAGCATTTCACCACTATGCCACCAAGGTTTCCTGAGCTAGACAAGAATAGTTAATTTTTCATTCTCAAAGGTCTACATGCCAAACCCAATGAAAGTCTCACACATCTTTCACCCCTATTCTGCATTTAAAAGATAATTTTATTTCATTTATGTTTGAG
Source organism: Heterohyrax brucei (assembly GCA_028571685.1). NCBI lineage: Eukaryota > Metazoa > Chordata > Mammalia > Hyracoidea > Procaviidae > Heterohyrax > Heterohyrax brucei. Next base: position 137,770,009 of record CM053143.1, read on the forward strand.
GATGTTCCCTTAATCTCTCTAGATCTGTTTTCTCATTTGTAGCATGTGGATAATAACAGAGTTTACAATTGTTAGTAAGATTAACTGAGGTAGTGCATCTAAGAGGCTCAACACAAAACACTGCATATAGTAAGTATTCAGTAAATATCAGCCTTTCATTCACTCATTCAACAAGTATTTAACTGAGAAACTTGTTGCTGTCCTTAACAAAAAATCAGAACCTGAATCAGGTTCTGATTTCAGAGGAACCCCCCCAAAAGATGGAAATTCTGACCCCCCTGTTCAAAATGTCAATTAAAAGTCTTGTACTTGGTTAGTTAGGTGTGTCTTGATGTGTCTTTGATGCCTGATAAATAATCCCAGAAAGTAACTACTGGAAGTAATAGTTAAAACACTAATACATAGACATAGAAAAAATAAAATGATGTCTGAGCTTTGCTTAAAAATAATTTGTTGGAGATGATTAAAAAAATGGACAATGAGGAAGGAAGAGCAAAGAAGAATTGATATCCTTGAATTGTGGTGTTGGTGAAGAATACTGGATATACCTGGACTCTGGAAAGAATGATCAAATCTGTCTTACAAGAAGTGCAGCCAGAATACTCCTTAGAATGAAGGATGGTGAGACTATGTGTCACATACTTTGGACAGGTTATCAGGAGCGATCAGTCCCTGGGGGAGGACATCATGCTTGGTAAAGAAGAGGGTCCTTCAAGAAGAGGTAGACTCTCAACAAGACAGTGGCTGCAACAACGGGCAGGACAAGGGTCGTGAGGACGGCACAGGACCAGGCAGTGTTTTCTGCTGTTGTGTGTAGGGTCGCTGTGAGTCAGAATTGACTTGATAGCACCTAACAGCAACAACCGATGACACAGGCTTGTTGACACTGGGTGATGAGCGCATGAGGGTTCACTATACTCTTCTCTCTTCTGTGCATGTTCAAAAATTTCCATAATAGAATTAGTTAAAAAAAAGGATACAAAGACGTACCAAATTAACCACTCTCAAATACCTTGTAAATGTCACAGTTCTTCAGAGCTAGGCTGTGTAATTGCTTTGAAAATAGTAGAATCTGACAATGAATCTTAAGATTCTGGCAGTCACCAAAGTCAGCCTCCTGCACCTGCACCTGCACCGTTAATTTCAGAGCCACTTTCCCATGTTCTTTTACTACTTAGCCTTCATACAAATTGTGTCCTTTTGGATATTACTGAATAGTTAATTGTTTATTTTATATTAGCTTCCTCTATTACACAGGCATTCATAAAACTACATTTTTGTCCTGCAGTTCCAAAATATATTAATCAACTCAGGTCTAACAGGAACCCAAATATTTTCAATGCAGTGAACCCATTGTAATGCAATGGCTTATTTTGGAAACTTAACTAAAAGAATTTCTCAAGTTATGATTTTACTAGTTTATTTTGATAAGTAGAAACAATATAGAGGAGATGTAAAGTTGAATGGTTCCCCACTCAGAAAATTCTGAGTATTTTTTAAACTTATTTTCTATCATGTTTTAAATGAAAGTTTACAGTTTCAGTTACTCATGCAAAAACTCACACACACATTATTATGTGACCTTGACTGCTCTCCCTACACTATGATAGCAAAGTCCTCCTCTCTACCTCGTATTTTCAGGTTCATGCAACCAGCTGCTGTCCTGCTCTGTCTCCTCATCTCGCCTCCAGACCGGAGCCGCCCAGTTAGTCTCCTGTGTCTGCTTAAGTTAAGTATCATTTCAATCTTTGTACCAGTTCAATTTTTGAGGAGTTGGCTTCCAGAATTATTATTTTCCATTCTGGGTTAACAGAGAGTCTGGAGGCCATGTCTTCTGGGGACCCTCCGATCTGTCAGACTATCAGATCTGGTCTTTTTACTAGGAACTGTGAGCACTTTTAGTGGACCTCTGGAACTCAGCCTAAAATGACTTTTCAGATGAATGGGCATTTGTTCCACTCACCAACCTCCCCTCCAAGCCCCTTACTTCCTCTTGTGCCTTTAATTATCTTCTCTCTTTATTGCATCTCCAGTTTCCATTTTCTTTTTTTCCCCCCACTTTTTGTGGACCATCTTATATCTTAAAATACAACCAAGCTCAACCTAAGATACTTTTCTCCTTAAGCTATTGTTGGGTACTGTTGAGTTGATTCAAACTTCTAGTGAACCCATGTGACAAAGTAGAACTACCCCATGGAGTTTTCCTGTCTGCAATCTTCATGGAAGCAGCTACCTGGTCTTTCTCCTGCGGAGCTGCTGAGTGAGTTCCAGCCATCAATCTTTTTTTCTCTAAATTTTATTTATTTTGTTATTGTCGAGAATATACACAGCAAAAGATACACCAATTCAACAGTTTCTACATGTACAATTTGGTTACCTTCATTATATTCTTTTAGTTGTGCAATCTTTCTCATCCTCTGTTTTTGACTTGTTCGCCATTAACACACACTCACCATCCCCTAAGCCTTCCATCTAATTCTTTTGAATTACTGTTGTCACTTTGGAGACCTGGAGGTGCAGTGATTAAGAGCTTTGACTGCTAACCAACAGATTGGCAGTTGAATCCATCAGTGCAGTGACTCCTTGGAAACCCTATGGGGACTATACGTCAGAATCTACTCTGTGAAAATATCAATAAGAGGAAGATAAATCATCCAATTAAGCGATGGGCAAAGGAGATGGACAGACATTTCACTAAAGAGGAGATCCAGGCAGCCAAAAAACACAGGCGGACATGTTCACGATCTTTAGTTATTAAAGAAATTCAAATCAAGATGACAATGATACACCATCTCACCCCAACAAAATTGGTCATGATCCAAAAAACATAAAACAACAAATGCTGGAAAGGCTGTGGAGAAAGTGGGGAGAGCAGTGGAAGCTGCATATAGGTGGGCATGTAAATTTATACGGGAATGTACATTTTCACTCAGTCATATTAAATAAAAAAAGAATCTACTCTGTGGCAGCAGATGTTTTTGTTTTTTGGTTGTTGTGTTGTTTCTATACAGTTCTTAAAAGAGCATAATGCTCAAAGCAGACTTTTTTAGTGGTTAAGCAAAATTACTGTTTGATTTTTAAGATGATTTCTGGGGTATTTTGGGTTTAAGATTTAAAGACTATCACAGGCCAATAATTTCAATGGGTCATTTAACCTGCATGGCTTTCAGAAAGGCTGGATTCCATGAGAATTTTAAATTCTGTTCAGCATTTCCCCCTTTTCAAGCAGGGTTCTTCTATGGAATCTTTTATCACAATGTTTAATGATAGCCTGGCATCATCCAGTTTTTCTGGTTTCATGGCAAAGAAGGTAGTTGTTTATGAAGGCAGTTAGCCACACATTCCACATCCTTCTTGTATTCCTCTTTCTGCTGTTGCTCCAGGTGAGTAGAGACCAATTACTGTCCTTTAGATGGCCACTTGTGTAGGGTGAGTTTGTAGTAAACAACTCACGTGGGTTTTAAAGCAGGACACAGTGAAACCCATGTGAAATTGTTCACTACAGATTAGTAAGTAAGCACAAGTGAGCCTGTGTTTTACCTTGCTGATCAGGTAATCTGCCTGATAAATAAGGCACACCTGTCACTTTGCATTTGCAGCTGAAATGTTCATGCTGATCCCACATGTAAGTGCAAAGCATCTATTTTATTGCATCTTCTAGTGCAGCCATGTCCAAGTACTTGTTGCAATATATATTGTTTCACTATAAATTACTGTCCTGTTCTTTCTCCTTGATATTAAGTTTGGGGCATTATATTAGAAACTATACATGTAGGTAAATTATATTTATGAATATGATTTCAAAATCATAAAGAGGTATCTTAGTCTCCTAGGGCTGCCATAACAGAAGTCCAACAAGTGGGTGACTTTGAAGAGCAGAAATTTGTTTTCTCAGTTCCACAGGCTAGATATCTGAATTTAGGACACTGGCAGGGCTGAGTGCATGCTCTTTCTCGTCTCTGTCTCTCCTCCTTTGCTCTCTTAGTCTTTGTCAGCTCTAAGGGCAAATCCTTGGACATTTCTTGGGATTCTTTGACTGCTAATAGATGTGTCTTTACATGGCCTCTGTCTTTCAGTGTGTGTATGTATATGTCCTATCGTTACTGTTTCCTTTTTTTTTTGTAAGATACCACTCAGAAGGATTAGGTTTAGGACTCCCTTACTGCTGTCTCTGTACAAATGGTTGTTACTTGTATATATGCCTTATTTCCTTTACCAAACTGTAGGTTATTTGAGGGCAGTAATGTTTCTTGATATTATACCTTAGAGCAATGCTTTATTCCAAGTATTGTTGCTGTTGTTAGCTACCACTGAGTCAGTCCACAACTCATGGTGAACCACACACTGCAGAACGAAACACTGCCCAGTCCTGCACCATCTCCTCATAAACTGTAGGGGCTCAAACCATCGTGATCGACAGAAATTCTATTGGCTGACTTTCAGAAGCAGATCACCAGGTTTTTCTTTCTCATCCTTCTTAGCCTGGAAGCTCTGCTGAAACTGTTCAGCATCACAGCAACACAGAAGCCTCTACTGAAGGCAGCACATGAGGTGCATGGGCCAGGAATCAAACCTGGGTTTCTGGCATGGAAAGTGAGAATTCTACCACTGAACCACCAAAGCACTTATACCAAATGAGTGCTCAAAACTTCATTTTAAAACACTCAGCCTGCTTAAGTGCTTTTTTTAAAATTAGCTATCTAGATAAAACAATTCTGTTTCAGTATCAAATGAAAACAGCTAGACAAATGAGAAGACAATACATGGGAGAGTCTAACTTCAGTTACAAGCTATCTGACACCCATGAGATTCACTGTAGATGGGTAGGGGGACATATGCTAGGGGATGTTGCCGTGAGGTAGACATCAACCCTCAAAGCAGCTAAAACTGAAGCACAAGAAAGGAGGAGAGTGCATGTCCTCTGTCTAAGACAATGTGGAGAGAAAAAGCAATGACTGAAAATGGAGATTCAACTTGAAATGTCCTAATAATAGCCTCATGAATAATAGCCTCAAATGCTTCTTACATAGGCATGTCCAGGCAGTATATACCCAGGTAAGTCTCCCAGTCACCTCCAATCTGTCAGTTTGTCGTATGATGGTAGCTTGTGTGTTGCTGTGATGCTGTAAGCTACGTGACCAGTATTTCAAATACCGTCAGGATCACTGATGTTGGACAGGTTTCAGGGAAGCTTCCAGACTAACACTTGGGAGAAAGATCTGACATCTACTTACTAAAATTAGCCAGTGAAAATATTGTGGGTCTCAACAGAATGTTGTCCAACTCACTTGCTTTGGACATGCCGTCAGGGCAGATTGGTTGCTAGAGAAGGACTTTATGTTTGGTAAAGAAGTGAGCCAGTGAGGGCAAGGAGAGAAGGACTGGCAAAATAGCAGCAAAAAAAAAAAAAAATGGTCTAGAGCAGCAAGTTCCAGGAATCCTAAGGATAATGCAATATTTCATTCCCTTGTACATAAGTTGAGGTTGACTCAATGGTAGCTGTCCATCTACCCATCCATCCATCTATCCATCTACCATCCACCCATCCACCCATCCACCCATCCACCCATCCACCCATCCACCCATCCACCCATCCACCCATCCATCCACCCATACATCTATCCACTCACCCAAGCATCCATCCATCCGTCCATCCGTCCATCCGTCCATCCGTCCACCCGTCCACCCGTCCACCCGTCCACCCGTCCACCCGTCCACCCGTCCACCCGCCCACCCATCCATCCATCCATCCATCCACTCACCCAAGCATCCACCCACCCACCCACCCAAGCATCCACCCACCCACCCACCCAAGCATCCACCCATGCATGCATGCACGCGTCCATCTGTCCATATACCCAAAGCAATTCTGAATAGATAGGCCAACTAGTAAAAGAATGAAATAATGAGTTGCATAGAGGAGTTAAATGTTGGCAGTTTATTTTGTCATCTATAAGCCCAGAATCAGCTCCTATTAGTTCCCTTATGATCTACTCTGCCTACCTCTCCTGAAAGGAGGTCCTGCAAGCCTGACTTCATTTGTTCACCAGAGATACACAATTTTAAAACACTGATACTCAGCTTTTAAAAGCAGTTGATTCTATTTAGAACATTTTGTTGCTGACAACATGCCAAAAAAAAGGGAATTTGAATTTTTCACATCTCTATCCTCATGTACTTGACCTCCTTATAAGAACTCAGTGGAAATAAACTCTGTTGGTAATTATTTAATTGTGTACTTGATGGTTACTTGGAAGAGTTATTCTGAGTCACTGAGATGTTTCTTTGTTTTAGTTGCTTTCCACAGAAGATAAGTAATTCCAGTATTCAAAGTCATAAGTATATATTTAGCACAATTAGATATAACTGCAAGTTTGGATGAAATGCTGAATGCTGTAGCTTTTCTCTTTTTTCTTGATTTTTCTGTTTTATGATGTGAAATGGATTTTTTTTCTATTTGATTACCAGCTTTTAGAATTGAAAAGTACCTTAAGCCTTAATGCACGTAAACAATGCTGCAGCAGTAGTGTTAACAAAGAATAATTTACAAAAGGATACATAGGTAGAGAGATACACCAACAGGTATGGGAGGGTGTCACTATAAATATATATAGTGGGGGGGGAGTGTGTGTGTATGTGTATATGTATGTCACTATGCCATCAGAATTTATGTATATGTGTGTGTGTGTATATATATGGAAATCATAGTGGCATAGTGGTTAAGTGCTATGGCTGCTAACCATATGAATGACAGTTCTAATCCTATGATAGCTCCTGGCCTATAGGGTCACTAAGGGTCAGAACTGACTTGATGGCAATGGGTTTGGTTTGGGTTTCATATACGTATTTCATATCATATATACAACTAAATAACAATTGTGACTTAGTAGGGAGAAAAGGTAACAAACTTGGGGACAAAAATGAAGCAGCATTGATAGAAGATGAGAACTATCTCAGAAACAGAGTAGGATCTAAGAAAGTTTTAAACCGGAAAGGAAATTACTTTGACTAAAGAAGGAAAACAAGAAGGTGGAAGTAATTATTTTCAATTATATAAACAACATGAGCAAAGATTGTGTTTCAGCTCTGTCAAGAACTAAACAGGAAATTGGTTTAGGTTGTTGTTAGATTAGTTTTGACAGTAGAAGAAACCTGATGATTAAAAGACGGGGAAACTTGGAAGAGTTATTCTGAGTCACTGAGATGGTTCCTTGTTTTAGTTTTCACAGTTGCTTTCCATAAAAGATAAGTAGTTCCAGTATTCAAAGTCAGAAGTCAGACTGGGATATTGTGAGTCAAATGTGAGGCAAGATGTATCTAAGATAGAAAATGTGCTTAGCTCTTGTGCAGGGGTGGGGGTGAGGGGGCAGCTGCTGTTGAGTCCTGATACCCGCTGTTCCCTTCTTACACAGGAATAGAATCTTTTATTTTCAGCTGCACATGATCTCAGCTGGGCACATGAGCTGAAACAGCCACCTTGGGCCATGAAGTAGAAGCCACATGCTGGAGATGAGAAGCCACAAAATTTAAGGAGTCTGGGTTCTGGATGATTGTGGATCTGCCCTTGATTGCTTAACTCTGGACTGTGTTTATATGAGAAAAATGAACTTCTTCCTGAAGCTATACACACACGAAACTTAATGCAATGACTAATTGCTTCATTCAGTATTGTATCCCTTGAAGAGTCCCTGGCTGGTGTTTGGCTGCTAAACAAAAGGTTTCAAGGTGCCTTGAAAGAAAGAACTGGCAATCTATTTCCGAAAAATCAGCCAGTGAAACTTCTGTGGAGCACAATTCTACTCTGACACACATGGGGTTGCCAGAAATCAGAATTGACTCAGTGGTGACTGGTATCCCCTGTACCTAGCACCTGGAACATAGAATGTGTCCAGAAAAATTTTGCTGAGTAGCTTTATCTAGTTCAACCTTCCCACCCAGTGCAAAAATCTTTTCAACCATTTTTCTGGAAGATTGACCTTCATCTTCTGGTTGAACATTTCTAGGAAACTCTTTCCTTTCCCTTTTTCCTTACTTCTGCTCTGTCATTGAATGAATTGTGCCCCCCCAAAAATATGTATAGAAGTTTGGCTGAGCCATGATTCCCACCATGTTTGATTTCCCTGTACTTTATGATTTTCTTGTGCTGTAAATTCTTCTCTCTGCCTGTTTAACAGACTGGATTATGTTAAAGAAGATTAGGATGGCACTGTCACACCCTTCCTAAGGTCACTTCCTTGCTCCAATGTAAACAGTTTCCCCAGAGTGTGGCTTATACCACCTTTTATCCTACAAGAAATAAAAGGAAATGGAAGCAAACAGAGAGTGGGGACCTCACAACACTAAGAAAGCAGCAACGAGAATAGTATGCATCCTTCAGACCTGAGGTTCCTAAACTGAAATGCTCTGAGACCAAAAAAAGACTAATGTAACACGAGGACCTTCCTCCAAAATTGACAAAAAGGATAAGACTTCCTCTAGAGCAGGCAAACCCTAAATTTGGACTTCCAACCTATTGGACTATGTATGTCATGGATTGAATTGTGTCCCCCACCAAAATAGGTGTAGCCCCACTTCCCAGTATCCTGTGACTGCCCTCCATTTTGTGGTTTTCCTATGCTGTACGTTAAAGGATTAGGGTGGGACTGTAAATCCCTTTAGAAGACCACCTCCCTGCGCCACTGTAAAGGGAGTTTCCCTGGAGTATGGCTTGCCCCACCCTTGATGCTTTCATCCCACAAGAGATAAAAGGAAAGGCAAGCAAGCAGAGAATTGGGAACCTCACACCATCAGGAAAGCAGCACCGGGAGAAGAGTACATCCTTCAGACCTGAGGTTCCTGTGCCAAGATGCTCCCTGGACAAAGACTGATGCAATACGGGACTTTCCTCCAGAGCTGACAAGGGGGGAAAACTTCTCCTGGAGCCGACATCCTGAATTTAGACTTGTACCCTACCGGACTGTGTAAGAATAAACTTTCCTTCATTAAAGCCATCCACTTGTGGTATTTCTGTTAGAGCAGCCCTAGCTGACTAAAACAGTGTAAGAATAAACATTTCTTTGTTAAAAGCCATCCACTCATGGTATTTCTGTAAGAACAGCACCAAATAACTAAGAAACTCTCCCCTCCTTTAGTAAATCTGTGGTGACTTCATACTATGTGCCAAGCACTCTGCGTGGAACTGGGATACTGTGAGCCAAAGCACGTTCCCTGCCCTCATAGAGTGCATCGGTTAGTGGAGAAACAAACATTAATGCAAAGCTCAAGCAAAAAAGGTGAAGGCGTATCTCTGGTAAATGCTAAGAAGGAAACAGCGCAGGGAGCACAAAAGACAGATGACCTCCCCTGGGAAGTCAGCAAGTTTCCCACGAGAATAGGAAAACTGAGATCTGCAGGATGAACAGGAGTTGGCTTGGAATGGAAAGGTGGCATAAACAGTTAACATGTTTCACTGCTAACCAAAAGTTAGAGGTTCAAGCTCACCCAGAGGCACCTCAGAAGAGAGGCCTGATCTTTCTGATTCTGAAAAACCAGTCATTGAAAGAAAACCCTATAGAACACAGTTCTACTCTGTAGATGTGGGGTCACTGTGAATCAAAGTACACTGGATGATTGTGGGTTTTTTTTTTTTTTTTTTTTGGTCTGGTATAGAAAAGAAGGAAGATCACTCAGGCAGCAGGGCTGGCATGTGCAAAGGCCCAGTGGTAGGAAGGAACCCCTTGTGCACCATGGACTGAAAGAAGGTCAGCAGGGCTGCAGCAGGCAGACAGAAGGGGAGAGGGCACAAGCCAGAGACCAAAGGGAGAAGCTGGTTAGGCTTCTGTTAAGGAGGCTCTGTTAAGGAGGTGATATCATTATCCTAGGAGCACTAGGAAGCCATTTAGTGGCTTTATACAAGGAGATAACATAATTCAATTTGTACACCATTTACTATTAAACATCTTGTGTGTGTGTGTGTTGTGTGTTAGAAAGTTCTTCCTTCTGTTACCTCCATACAACTTTCTCCCACTGGTCTTAGTTTTACTTTCCTGAGCACTACAGAAATAAGTCTTCCTCCTTTCAAGGACAGCTTTTCCAAACTCCAATTATGCTTTCCCTTCTTTGTATCTAGATTATACACCTGATATTCTATATTGGGAACCCTAGTGGCATAGGAAACCCTGGTGGCTTAGTGGCTCAAGTTTACAGCTGCTCAGCAAAACGTCAACGGTTTGAATCCACAAGGTGCTCCTTGGAAACTCTCTGGGGCTGATCTGCTCTATCCTATGGGGTCACTATGAGTTGGAATTGACTCATTGGCAGTGGATTTGGTTTTGGGTTGCCTAGTAATTAAGGGCTTGGCTTCTCACCAAAATGTTGGCAGTTTGAATCCACTTGGAAAGCTGAGATCTGAAGGATGAATGGGAGTTGGCTTCCCTCACAGGGACGCCCTATGAGGCAGTTCCACTCTATCTCACAGAGTTCCTGAGTCAAAATCAACTCAATAGCAAAAGAGTAACAGGGTGTATTTTACATTATCAGTCTTTCTAATAAAATGTGCCTCCTGAAGTTGAGCACAATCCTCCAGAAAGTTCTGGAGAACTATACAAATATGATTTCCTATGAGCTGCACCTATCACCTGTTATATTAAGTATGTGGTCTAACAAGCAACCCCCATCTGCATCTTTTTCAGGTGAAATGCTAATAAATCAGGTCTTCCCTATGCTATTTTTGTTCCACTGATTCTTTTTAAACACGAACAAACAAAAGAGCACTAGGTTGCAGCCCTGGAACAGCCACTGGCTTGCTACTTGATCCTGGACAGGTCACACATTGTTTCAGGGTTCAGTTCTTTACAAAAGGAAAAACTTCATTTTCCTTTCTCCTAAAGTGTTTTGTTTTTTCCACTTTGAAGAAAACTTCGAGGGAACAGGTCAGAGAGATGCTGAGGCTCACGTTGATGTGGGACCTGGTGACTCAGCCTAGTGCATCAGTGTGGGAGGAACCCCTTTACTGAAACAGCCCTGGGCTCTATCTACTTTCCTCACCCAATCTTTCCTGGATGACGAGTGACTCAGTATGATAGGTGAGTTTGGAAGGAGAAAGAGACATCAGTAGCCGGGCCTTTCTCTCTCCTCTCCTTTTGGGAGCAAGCTGGCCTACAGAAGGCACAAGCTCTTCCCCTGATGTACTTTTCAGGAGTTTGTACCCACAGGGAGGCTTCTAGTAGTCCGGAGGTATACCGTATGAGGAGGACAATTGCCTACAAATTTCAGCCAGCTGCCTCGCTGTCCCCCAACCAAAACCACACCCACTGCTGTTGTGGTAGTCATCTAGTTCTGCTATAATAGAAATACTGTAAATGGATGGCTTTAAAAAGAAATTTTATTCTGTCACAGTCCAGCAGGCTACAAGTCCAAATTCAGGACACTGGCTCCAGGGGAAAGTTTTCTCTGTTGGCTTCAGAGGAAGGTCCTTGTTGTCAATCTTCCCCTGGACTGGGAGCTTCTAAGGTGCAGGGACCCTAGGTCCAAAGGATGTACTCTACTCCCAGCACTGCTGCTTTCCTGGTTTTATGAGGTTCCCCAACTCTCTCCTTGCTTCTTTTTCCTTTATGTCCCAAGAGGCTGCCTCAAGGCACAATACAGTCTTACACATTGAGTCCTGCCTCACTAACACAGCCAGCTCCCATCCTCTCTCATAATGTCATAAGGCAGCATTTACAACATACAGGAACATCACAAATACTGGGGTATCATGGCCTAGCCCAGTTACTACATATTCACTCTGTAACAGATGTCAAGTTGATTCTGACTCATGACAGCCCCATGTGTTACAGAGCAGAACTGTTTCATAGAATTGTTTGAGCTACAATTTTCACAAAAGCAGGTCTCCAGGCCTTTCTTCCACAGTGCTGAGGGGTGGGCTCTTAGCACTCACCTTTAGATGAGTAGTCAAGTGCGAGCCGTTTGTACCACCCAGGGACCTTCACTGTCAGCTTTCTCAACAACAAAGTGTCTGTTTTGTCCCCCGTTGTCTTATTTCTCAATGGGTTCAGTACTTGTGCTACTTATTGGAACTTCCCAAAGAGTAAGAGAATAATCAGTGTTCTTTTTCTGAAACTGTTCATCTCTAAGACTGTGACTTTACATTTGTCTTCTGAAATTTCTTTAGGTTGGTTTCCGCCCATTCTTCATTACAGCTAGAATTAGCACTAATTGGTATCCAGTGGTCTGGAGTGATTATCACATGTCCATTCTTAACCAATTAGCGGATTCCAAGGAAGTAATCTTAGCCCAGAATCTTTTCTCAGGAAAGACAATCACATGTTGGGATGTTGCCATAGTATTATTCTTAATGTCCTATTAACAATTATACCAAAGCCCCCATTACTAAAACGTCATTCCTTAAGGAACTTCAAAATCAGATCTGTTCAGTATTCAATTTCACTCCATTGCAATTCACGGCATAGTGAGGTTACATGTTCCAGTATTTGACACAGCCCTTGAAAAATTTGTTGATGGAACCTAGGCAGAAATAATCATACAAATTTGATGATGGAGATGAGTCAAAATGTGAATTGTTGTTGTTAGCTGCCGTTGAGTTGGACCCTGACTCATGGTGACCTCATGAATCATGGGATGAGACCACTGTGATCCATAGAATTTATGCTGACTGATATTTGGAAGTAGACCACCAGGCATTTCTTCCTAGTCTGTTTTATTCTGGAAGACCTACTGAAACCTGTTCAGCATCATAGCAACATGCACCCATCATTAATAAGTGAGGGCTGGCTGTGCATGAGGTGTATAGGATGGGAACTGAACCCAGATCTCTTGCATGAAAGGTGAGAATCCTACCACCGGACCACCATTGACTACCCCACAAAGTGTCAAAATGATAATTTTTATTTTTCACATACTTTATGCTTCTCAAGTAACTTTCCAGTACATATCTCACTTGAGCTTCCTGGTAGCCCTGTGCAGCAGGCAGGATGGAAAGTGTCTTCGTTCCACAAATAAGAAAATAGAGGCTCAGAGAGATTCAGTGATGTGTCCTGTATCACTCCATGTGGCAGTGTCAGAACCAGAAAAAGGTCTGTACAAATTGTCAGAAATTTGACTCCAAGCCTGATAGCCGTTCCAATTGTGTGTCATCTTCCCCGTGAATAGGTTCTGACCTATCAGCCTGTATTTGTGTGAATATTACACATTCCTCACTAGACTCTGCTCCTAGTAAATTACCCTGGCTTTCTAGTGTCCGTAATATGGTGCTTATCTGCATTAGATCCCAGTGTCTTCAAAACAGGAGCCAGGTACATGCAATTCTTTCAGCCAAAAGCACACTTGATTTTTACAGCAGCTTGGAGGAAATGTGCTTGATAGTCACCTTTTCTTTTTTTCTCATTGACTTTGCTTCCAATGGGTAGTATTGTTAATTCACCGTCTGCCAAACATGATTTGGCTTAGGACAGCTTAATACAGTTGTCTTAGTTTGAGCTCTCCTGAAAGCAGAGTCTGAGACAAGAATTTGAATGCAGATAGTGTATTTCATGAACAAATAATTTGAGAGACTGGCCTTTATGAAGAAGAACACAGCATCATATTGAGACTCACGAACCACCTGCCATAAGCAGATGACAGCACCCTCTTTACCAGAAGTGATGGTGACTTGAAGCACTTACTGATGAGGGTCAAAGACTAGCCTTCTGTATGGATTACACCTGAATATGAAGGAAATAAAAATATTTACAACCAGAACAATAAAGAACATCATGATAAATGGAGAAAAAAATTAAAATTGTCAACAATTTCATTCTACTTGGGTCAATAATAAATGGCCCCGGAAGCAACAGTCAGGAAATCCAATGATGTATTGCATTAGGCAAAATTGCTGCAAAAAAAAACTCTCCAAAGTGTTCAAAGAACAAAGATGTCACTTTGACGACTAAGGGGCATCTGGACCAAGCCGTGGTCTCTTCAGTTGCCCCATGCATGTGAAAACTAGACAGTGAACAAGAAGACAAAAACAGTTGTGATATGTTGTTGATGAAGAATATTGAATATAAGTTCCTGACTTGTGATATATTTGCATTAAAAGGAACTACATTTATGAGCATCATTTTATTATTAATCTTATTTTTAGTACATCTTATTGTTAATAATAAATACCACATACTGTGCTATAGGAAACCCTGCTGGTATAGTGGTTAAGTGCTACATCTGCTAACCAAAGAGTCAGCAGTTGAAATCTGCCAGGTGCTCCTTGGAAACTCTGTGGAGCATTTCTGCTCTGTCCTATAGGGTCGCTATGAGCCAGAATCAGGTTTGGTTTTGGTTTTACCATGCTGTGGGGAAACCCTCGTGGTGTAGTAGTTAAGTGCTCTGTCTGCTAACCAAACTGTTGGCAGTTCAAATGTACCAGGCACTCATTGGAAACTCTGTGGAGCAGTTCTACTTTGTCCTAGAGTGTTGCTATAGGGTCTCTATGAGTTGGAATTAATGCAACAGCAGTGGGTTTGGTTTGGTACCATGCTGTAGCATGTAATTTGCTGATGTCATTATTCTCCTGCCAACTCCCAAAGATAGAGATTGGATTTAAGAGACATTGACAATAAAAGGTAGTAATAATGAGAACTAAAAAAAGAAAAAGAAAAATGAAGTATTCTACTTATGTCAGAACTGAATTATGAGGAAGAAGAGGGATGGGGATGGAAAAACACTAAATAAACAATAGATAGGAGGAAACTTTGTTGAAGTGTAAGACAGTACACAATAGTGGGTAAGCCAGCACAACTTGGCCAAGGCAAGGTCATGGAACGTCCCATAGATACACCCAAACTGCCTGAAGGACCACATTAATGGGCTGAGGGCTATGGGGACCATAATCTCCGGAAACATCTGGCTTATCTGGTATAACATAGTTTACAGAGAAATTGTTCTACCTTCTATTTCGATGTGTAGTGAGTGTCTGGGATCTTAAAAGTTTGTGAGTGGTCATCTAAGATACTCCACTGTTCTCCACCAGTCCGGAGCAAGGGATAATGAAAAAAACTGAAGATACAAGGAAAAGATTAGTCCAAAGGTCAAACAGACCACGACTACCACAGCCTCCAGCAGACTGAGTCCAGAACAACTAGATGGTGCCCGGCTACCACCACTGGGATCATAATGGGTTCTAGATAGAGTTGCAGAAAAATGTAGAACAAAATTGAAACTCACAAAACAAGACCAGATTTACTGGTCTGAGGGAGACTGGGGAAATCTTGAGAGAATGCATCTAGACACCGTTTTAGCTCAGTGCTGAAGTCACTCCTGCAATTCACTCTGCAGCCAAAGATTAGACAGGCCCATTAAAGAAAAGGAGACTAAAGGGGAACCCCAGCCCAGGGGCAAGGACTAGAAAGCAAGAGTGGACTGGAAAGATGGTAACAGGAAACCCAGGGTCAAGAAGGAGAAAGTACTGACATGTTATTGAGTTGGTAATGAATATCACAAAACAATATGTATATGAATTGTTTAAAGAAAAGTTAGCTTGTTCTGTAAACCTTCTTCTAAAGTACAATATTAAAACAAACAAAAAAGAAGGTTATAATGTTACCGAGGGACACATGTAAGTGAAAATTCAGAAAAGAAAACAATTCTCCCTAAGCATACTCATACAATTAGTGTAGTCTCAATTAAAATGGTAACATAAAAATTAAAAAAGAAAAGAACCAATTTACAAGTGAGTCTAAGTAAGAGACTACTTGCCTACTTTGACCTGCCATAGAAATGAAAACAAATGAGCCTTAGAGGAAATACAACTAGAATAAACCTTAGGAGTGAGGATGGCAAGACTTCAACTTGCTTTCTTGTTTTTTTATAATTATTATTTTTAATGTTTTATTGTGCTTTAGTGAAAACTTGCAATCCAAGTCAATTTGTCATATAAAACCCTGCACCCAGACCTCTATGCAACTCTAGCTGCTCTCCCTACTCTGTGACAGCAGACTCCTTTTTTTCCAGCCTGTATTTTCCATATCCATTCGACCCTCTCCTGTATTCCTCCACCGTCTCATCTCACCCAGCTTGCTTACTTTGACCATGTCATCGGAAATGGGTAATCGTTAAAGTCTGGTCAAGCAGAGAGTCATTAAAAACAAAGGTAAACTCAGTGAGATGGATTGACAGAATTGTCAACATAGCAGACTCATTTATATCAACAATCATGAGGCTGGCACAGGCCTGGACAACATTTCATTCTGTTACACCTAAGGTCCACATGAGTAGGAGCCAGCTTGACACCAGTAACAACTGTAACGGGGAAGTGATCCCTGAAAGCAGAAATTGAAAAAGTGAGACTTGTAAGGTAGAAAAGCCCATAAGTTGTGTGTTGGTAGCTTGGTTAATGCCGAGGGCTACCAACACTCAGCTGTGCTGGGGAACCTCTGAGAGATGCCTCAGAACGCTTAGCACACCACTGCGGGATGGTGATGCTGGTGCATTCATCTACTGAGTCGTGCCCTCATTGGTTGAAAGTAACCCCTAGGGTCATTAGCTCCACCGTGCTTCCAGATTGCCCCTGTGTGGCTGGGAAGATTTCTAAGGCTTTGAAGACAGTTCCGAGTAGCCAAGCAGGGACTCTGAAAGCTCAGGATGAAGTGATACCCTGGCAAAATGCATGGAATGGTGCAGCCCAGCTGTGCTGAAACCTAGGGTGCTGAGAGCATGTTGCACAGTGTTCCACATGTTTCTGCTACAGTCTTGAAGACTTGGTTAGTGAATCTTTATAGTGGGATTGCAATATGCCTCTTTAGAGACCGGTAATAATAATCCAGTGAGACCGTGTTCAGTTCCTTAAATGCTTGACACACTAGATAAGTACCAGCGGTGATGAGGATGATAATGATGGTGATGGGTTACTTCTATTATATTAACTTCATGGTAATTCCACCTGAAGTTTGGATCAACATGCAGGTCATATTTTTGCCCTTTTGTGTGATGGCTCCCCATCTCCTAAAGATCTTTAGCTAATCTGGAATTATTTATCTAGAACCACCTGTATCATTGCATGAAAAGAATTTATATTCAATCATTTTAAATTAAGTAAATCACTGCAGAAATAGTAGATGATATTCCTGTATCACCAACATTTAAGAAGTTATAAAAGAATAGGAGTTCAAAGACTTGTGTGTGTGTATGTAATTTCAGTGGTTCATTAAAAAAAAAAAATATGTAATTCATATGCCCTTCCTTGTATTTCTTGACAGGTTTTACACTGTGATTCTCCAATTATGGGAATCTGTAGTTCATCATTTTCTTCTTTGTTCTTATACTCACAAGCAGGTCCCTTGAAAGTCCTTTCCTCTTCCTGTAAAATCTAAAGTTGTTTGAGAAGCAGCATGGTAGATTCAAGCTCTGAGACTCTGGGTGAGTTACTGGTCTTCATTTTCCTCATTCCCACACAATAAGAACTAAAAAAAAAAAAAGAAGAAGAAGAAGTTAGCACTCTCTCGCTTTCTTAGCAGCAAATCCTATTCCCTCTCTCCATCATGCTGGAATGTCCCTAAAAACAAAATTAAAATAGGCAGGACTTTTTTCATGGATATGGTTCTCTACACTCTTAGCCAAACTAGCGTAGTAAAGTCAACGACAAAGTACTTATGTTACACTCATGTCAGCCAGAACCACAAATATATCTCTCTAACTTGGCTGTGGACAGAGATGGCCACTGGCAACTACGACCTGGACACAGCAAAGGATGATTTCCACTTTAAAAAATGATATTTTTTTAATGCCATAATGAAATTTTGATATCTTGAGATTTTTCATTATCAAGTGATTGAAAAATGATACAATGGATGTGGATTCCAGGATTCAACATGGTGGGTGTTCCTCACTGAAGAAGTATTAATTGCAGAAGAGGTTGAGCAAATATGCTCCAGAGCATTTCCATCTTTTGGAGACATTCCCTTCATCTCCTACCTTCTTGAAAAGAGGGCAAGTGGGACAAATGCAGTTTTCTTTGACAAATGTTTGCATTTTAGTCACTACTAAAATACAAAAACAAGAGACAGCTAGCTGCTTATTCAGACATAGAGCCTAAATTTGAGATTTGAGGCATAAATAGCCACCTTTTACCTTCAAGTCACAGTCCCATCCCCAAACGTTCACAATTTTCTTGTAAACTAAGACCAGGATTTCAGGTATGGAGAACAAGCTCAAACTGAGAATTTTTTGCTCTATTTTCCATTCTACAAAGTTCAATAAATTCATAGCATTGAGACCTATTATTAAAAACTATTTAGGGATAATAATACCTGGCTTTCTAGCAGGAAAAAGATAAGTTTGTCCCAAAGAGCAGAAAACACCTCAAACACCACTTTGTTTAAAGAGGAAGGGGCTTTATTTAGCCAGTGGTGCAGTGGCCAGACTCAAGACCAAAATGACGACACACCTCTTTCCTTTACTAGACATTCCTTAATATATGTGTACTCAAGAAAGCAGACAAAGGAATTTCCATACAGTTTTGTAATTGGCATCTACAGGTGTACAGATTTTCATATTGCATTTCTACTGGCATAGCACACTTAAACAAGCAAAAGACAGTGTTAAGTTATAGGAAAGAGGCTCCTCTTTCCTTAGAAGCTGGGCTTATCCCAAGAAATTCTGTGAGGGGAGGGGGAAGTGTCCTTGGACTGGCACTGGAGAGAGACATCTGGGCTTCTGGAATTTTAAGTGGAATTTTAAGTGGAACCTTCTTAAAAGCTTTTCTCCCTCCCTTAGCCTAACCAAACTCACAGTTATCAGGTGGATGGATTCTGACTCACTGTGACCCTATAGGACAGCAGAGAACTACCCACAGGATTTCCAATGAGCAGCTTGTGGATTTGTACTGCTAGCCTCTTAGTTAGCAGCTGAAGCTCTTAACCACTGTGCCACCAGGGCACACTACCTTAAAATGGTTGGAAATATTCAGTTAGGTAACTGTCCAAGAACTTATTTTGATCAAAATAACAGAATTTAAGTAAATTTTCCAACAGTGTAAAACAAAATTTAACTCTGATATTACTTGTGAATATATATATTTTATTCAGAAGCAATATAGAGATGCTTTGATACTCCCATTATTATTGTAATTGCTACCAGTAGCAATAGTACTGTGCCATCTAAGTAATTCAGTTCACTGGAGAAAAAGACTATCTTAATGTAGCAAGAAATACTTCCAAGTGTTTAGAAAGATAGGAATTGAATAAGACTCTGGAGAACTTTAATGAAGGGATAAGAATTGCTGAAAATTTCCAAAGAGTGGGTGGTTTAAAGTGTGTTCATAAGTCAAACTCTTTGGTATCTGACTATTTGGTGTAAGAAAAATGCTTCAAATAGCAGTTGTGGATGACCACAGTGTATTTAAGTCATAACGTGGCTGAATTGGCACTAATACGACTCATTCCAGTGTTGACCTGTGTCTAGTGCTGCTATGACAGAAAGACCACAAGTGGATGGGTTTCACAAAAAGAAGTTTATTTGTTCATAATAAATGAAGAGTCCAAATTCAAAGTGTCGGCTCCAAGAGAAGACTTTCTCCAAGGGCTCTGGAAGCAGGTCCTTGTTGTCAATCTTTCTGTAAACTGGGAGCTTCTGAGGCATAGGGACCCCAGGTCCAGAGGATGCTATGCTCTCAGTACTGCTTATTTCCTGGTGGCAGGAGGACGCTGACTCTCTGCTTGTTTCCCTTTCCTTTATATCCCAAAAGATTGTCTCAAGGCAAAATACAATCTTAAGATTGAGCCATGCCTCACCAGTGCAACCACTGCCTATCCTCCCTCATTAACATCACAGAGGCAGGATTTATAACATACAGTAACATCAACAGTACCAGGAATAATGGCTAGCCAAACTGCTATACACGTTTTTGGGGGGACACAGTGCAATCTATGACAGCCTAGGAGCAATAAACCATGAAAAGTTCAAGTGAAAAAGGGAAATAAAGTAATGAAGTCAGCAATGTGCTGGCCTCTCTTCCTCCTTTTCCTCCTTCTTTGTAATTCCCTCCCTTCTAGCCTTTAACGTTCTACTTGCTGCCCTTTAAAGGTTTGAACTGAAAGGCCCTTCTGTCCTTCACAGCTGCTTGTTGCTCTCAGGGACTTTTTTTTTTAATGAGAGCGCACTGATTTTAACACTACTCTGAGAATGACTAACCTAACTTAACCCCTGCAGTATTTGAATTTTTAAAACAGGAAGTCTACCCACAGAAGCTGCTAATTGGTAGAACTTCTGACTACATGACAAAGCAAATTTTAAAGATGCAGGTAGTGAGAGAGAAAGACCTTCAGAGGATGCAGATGGCCTTGTTGGCAGTTCCTCACCTGTCAAACCATCTTGTTGATTCCAGCTCCTGACTACCTATGTGTAACAGAACAAAGCCTGCACCATCTTCTTGAAGTTATAGATCGAGTTGTGACCCCCAGTGCCCAAATATGTGCTGTAAATCATATCCACTATTCCCTGGTAGCACAGTGGTTAAATGTTTGACTTGTTCACCAAAAGGTCTGCAGTTCAAATCTACCAGCAGCTCCTCGGAAACCCTATAGTGCAGTTCTACTCTGTTCCACTGGGTCACTGTGAGTCAGAATTGACTTGATGGCAACAGTTTGCTTTTTATATATAAGAAGTCCAACAATTAAGTCTGTGACCTTAGTTGTTCTAGGTGCTACGTACCTCATTGCTAAATATCACTGCAATCACCTTTGAAGTATTCCCCTTGGGAGGCTATTCACCGACACCAGCGCATAGTTCATCCTTCAAAACAATTTTGGAACTCTTTCTGGAATGGCCATTGCATACGTTGGCGAGGTGGCAAGTTAGCAAATTTAATTGTATAGTGGTCTGTGAGAGTAAACAAATAATTGTATTGGAACACACTCCCTATTGTCCTGATCGGGCCCCCAGCGACTTTTTGCTTTACCCAAAAATAAAGGAAACATTGAAAGGAAGACATTTTGATGACATTCAGGACATCAAGGGTGATGCGACTGATAACTCTGATGGCCATTCCGGGAAAAGAGTTCCAAAACTACTCTGAAGTATGAACTAGGAGCTGGCAATGGTGCGTAGATTTCCAAGGGAAGTGCTTTGAAGGTGACCATATTGATATTCAGCAATAAAGTATGTAGCACTTTTTCTAGGATGAGGTGGAGAACTTAATTGTCAGATCTTCATATACCTGTGGTTATAATCTCACTTGGGAACATGTTTTCTTTGTTATGATAATAAGGTAGTGTTAGCGTAAGGTGTCGTCTTGAATCAATCTCTTTTGAAATATAAAAGAGCAGATTAAGCAAGCAAGCAGAGACAGGAAAGATAGATGTCATATCATGTGAGTGAGATCTCCAAGGAACCAATAATAAACTTTTGTAAATAGGTTAGAAAATACAAGATCTGACAACAAAGTTCACAGATACCTCCTAGAAAAAGTGTTTCATGTCTCACCACTGAATATCACTAGTCACCTTCAAAGTACTCCCGTTGGGAAGCTGTGCACTGACTCCAGCACCTAGGCCCCTATTCAAAGCAGTTTTGGAACTCTTTTTCTGGAATGGCCATCAGAGCTGTCATCCTAGGAGGTCTGACAACTACCTTCACAGACTCATCCAAGAAAAAGTGCATTGAAGGGTACACTAGGTGCTGGGGTGTCAGAGCTCCCCAAGGGGAGTACTCCTTAAGTGACCATACGGATATTCAGCAATCAGGTACAGTCATGGATTGAAGTGTGTCCCTCCCAAAATAGGTGTAGTTATGTGACCATGATTCCCAGTATTTTACGATTGTACCCCATTTTGTAATTTTCCTGCACTGTATGTTGAAGGATTAGGGTGGGGCTGTAAATCCCTTCAGAAGATCACCTCCCTGCTCCACTGTAAAGGGAGTTTCCCTGGAGTGTGGCTTGTCCCGGCCTTAATCCTTGCTTCCTACAAGAGATAAACAGAAAGGGAAGCAGACTGAGAATTGGGAACCTCACATCATCAAGAAAGCAGCACTGGGAGAAGAGTGTGTCCTTTAGACCTGAGGTTCCTGGTCAAGATGCTCCTTGGACAAAGACTGATGCCACACCGGGCTTTCCTCCAGAGCTGACAAGGGGGAAAGCCTTCCCCTGGAGTGGACATCCTAAATTTGGACTTGTAGCCTCCCGGACTGTGTAAGAATAAACCTTTCTTTGTTAGAGCCATCCATTCTGTTAGAGCAGCCCTAGCTGACTAAAACAGGTATGTAGCACTTTTTCTAGGATGCGTTCATTAACTTGTCATACCTTTCACATGTCTTAAATTTTTACCACCTAAGCTAAAAAACTCGACGGCGCTTGGCTTGGCTGGCAAGCTAAAAAGTAA
This sequence comes from Heterohyrax brucei, assembly GCA_028571685.1. Lineage (NCBI taxonomy): Eukaryota > Metazoa > Chordata > Mammalia > Hyracoidea > Procaviidae > Heterohyrax > Heterohyrax brucei. The sequence continues at coordinate 137,792,355 of CM053143.1, forward strand.
CAACTACTTGGTGGCAGAGTTTGAATCTTTTCCTATCGCCCCAGTAGGAGGGCTCATCACCTTGTCCATTAGATTGTCTAAACATATTTTTTTTTTTGTTTTTTGGAGAGAGACTAAAAGGATGTGACTAAGTGTATAAACAACTAAGAGGATAAAGGACCATGGTGCAACAAGTGGCTTTTCACTATTAGCCTTGTTTCTGGGTACAGGAGAGATGTAATACAAGGGGCATTGCCCATATCGGGGCCTGGTTAAGGTTCTCTGTATGGGTATATCTCAAATCAGCCAAATGTCATATCAAATATATCTACTTTTTCTGTCACTAATTCTGCTAGTATAACAAATCCCTACCTTTCATTTCTCTTCAGTTCTGACACAGCTGCATACGTAGCACTTCTCTGAGTAATATGAGATCTCACAAATTAAAAAGTACAGTCTTTCAGATGGACATGTAGGTCTGAGACTTCAGATGCTAGTCACAAACTTGGGTGTGCCTGTAACACTCATACTTTTGACCTGCTGGCTACAAGTTCAGGGTTTTCCCACTACCTCCTCAGGATACCAGGTGCAAGCTCAAGGGGATTCTGGATTCCCTCTCTTCTGATCTGCCATCTACAAATGGGAGGCCTCCCTCTAACCCTTTGGGATGCCATCAAGCTCAGAGGTTCCCACTCTCATTTTTGACCTGTTGACTCCCACTACTTCCTCAAGTATGATAATTCAAGTCACAGAACTCAAGTGCTACATTTACAGTTATAGCTTCATTATAAACAATGCAAATCAGGATTAGTGTAAGAAGAAACACAGAGACTGAGGGTGAGAAGGTTCCCAATACAGAGCTTCCATGCCCCCAGAAGGGACACGATACCCTCCCAAAGAGCAGATGTTTTTCACCAACCTGGAAGCCCATAGAGCTTCTGTATCCAGGGCTTTTGCTGGGGGTGGGGAGTATCACTATGTAATGAGAAAACTTCAGCCTCTCCCCTCTGAGGTCAGTTGATGTCATGGATTGAATTGTGTCCCCTCAAAAATGTGTGTTGATTTGACTTGGTTGAGTCCCAATATGGTGCCATTCCTCCCATGTGTTGTGAATCCTGCCTCTGTGATAATTGACGATGGAGAATGAGCAGCAGCTGTGTTGGTGAGGCAGGACTCAAGCTACAGTAAGTTTGAGGGACATAAGGGAGAGAAGTGAGCAGAGGAAGTTGGAAACCTCACGCCACCAAGAAAGAAGCACCGAGAACAGAGCACATCCTTGGGCCTTGAGGTTCCTGTGTCAAGATACCCTCACTGGATTTGGACTCAGCCTACTGGACCGTGAAAAATTCTCTTGTTGAATGGACTTACAATTTATAAATGGATTTGTGGCTTACTGGACTGTGTCAAATAAAATTTCTCTTCATAAAGCCTTCCACTTGTGGCACTTTCTTTGGATCAGGCAGCTAAGACAGTCAATATCATGAGGTATTACATGGTGGGTTTTTCTGGCTTAGCCAGCCCCCAATTCAGAGTCACCTCATCATCTCACCTCACCAGTATAACCTGTTGGTTGGGTATAGTCTGAAATCCTTACTGAAAACACCTAAGTATCATTTTTTTTGTTTTTAAGGAATTATGTCTCAGGAACTGAAGGCAAAGAGCAAATTCTTTGGGTAAAATTAAATTGTAAACCCCACATTTTCCAAGGGCAAGTCATTTTCTTTTGCATGGCAATTGCCAATCTAAGTCTTACTGCATAGTTGCTCACTAGTTGACATTATATTATATAAAATACATACGGTATATCATGCTGAGTAGGCATGATGCAATGAAAACTTTATTGGTATAATAAAACCAAACTAGTTGCAACTGAGCTTGTTCTAACTCATGGTGACCATGTGTGTGTTAGAGTAGAACTGTGCTCTTTAGGATTTCCAATGGGTGTGATCTTTTAGGAGTAGATTGCCAGGCCTTTCTTCTGAAGTGCCTCTGTGTGAGTTTGGGCCACCAGCCTTTTGGTTAGTGGCTGAGTGCTTAACTGTTTGTACCTCTGAGGGGTGTGTAAGTACTATATAACATTCCTTTTTACCATGTGGTCTTAAAATATAAATTGGTATGTTCTTGAATTTCTAAATTGTTTCCTTTGTTCATTTTTATTCAACTCTTAAAATATTCTCCTTTATGCTTGTTCTTTGTCAAAGCAACCAGAATGCAAGTTAAGAGCAATGTAAAATAGAAAGTTCAAAACTGACAGCGATAAGACAAGATGCTGTGTTTCAGTTAATTGCAAGACATGAGACAAGAGAAAAATGTCTGCTGTGTGTTCTGTAAACAGTTTAATTCATTAAGATTTTGTAAGATGCTTCTGGATCGCCATTTCTACCAGCTCCTGTTTTATTTAACGTGATTTAACTCTATTCATCCTGGATCAATATACAAACTTAGAGACAGTTTTGTGTATCTTTTTTGCTCCAGGAACAGTGTAGTATCTGTCTTCAGAGAGCTGATTCCTGGGGTTAAATACAGAGAAACAAACAGAAACACCATCGTTAATAATTTATATGTCAAGATAAATAGTACTAGTTCATATTGTATCAAATATAGAGGAACAGATGGAGTATGATATCTTCCTTGGAGTAAGGGGTGGAGGGAACTCAGGTAACCAAAGTCAAAAGAGGAATTCCAAGAGAAGGAAAAGCAGAAGAGAAGCGGGACACGTCAAAACATGCACAGGATGTTCAGGTAAACAACAGTGTGCAGTCTGGGTGGGGAGAATGGATGGAGGGAATCTAGCCAAGCGAGCTAAGACGAGGTTGTAAGGTGGTGTTGTTTGCTGTGCTAACATGCGTGGCCTTTACATAGAGGGTGATGAAAAGCTGTCAAGAGTTTCAAGTGGTCGGTACTAGTAAGATCTGTGTTTTAGAAAGATCACACTAATGTAGTGCAGAAGGCTGGATGTGAGAGGGGTAACCAAGGAGACAGGTGCTGTTGTACATACTCAGGACTGACTCAGGCATTGGAGAGGAGAAGAGGAGACGGATGTGAGAGACCATTTCATAAAACCTAGTGGCCTGACTATCCAGAGAGATTGCAGTGATATAGCGGGAAAGGACCAGAAAGAACAGCATGCAGGAACACATGTGTATTTGCCCACCATGTACTCAAAGAAAACACTAACCCCCAAGAAACTACAGATTGTCAGTTTTTCTCTGTTTGCCTGTGTTTGGTGAGCACTCATTATTTTAGGCTAGTTCAGGATCTGTGGTGGAGAAGATAAGTTACTGTATAGATACTGGATATAATTTAACTTTGTTCCATCTATGAAAAGAAAGATTTTCTAAGTAATACTGTAAGTTGAATTGCAAGAAAAATTCCTTTTAAAGATAACAGTCTGTAGACTTGAAGGAGTAGCAAAATACACAGAAATGGGGCACAAGCCGGCTTCCCAGTCCACTCAAGGAACGGCGTCAATCCCCCACCCCATCCTGGACATCTCTCCTGTACTGGATGAAGGAGCCAGTGAGAATCATTTTAAGAGATATTAAAAAACTTAACGGGGTAGACGGCTTTGAACTAGCACCTGTCTGTCAGTGTGTTGTACTATAGTAACTTGCATGTTGCTATAATGCTGGAAGATAGCCACTGTATTTAAATGCCAGCAGGGCCACTCGTGGTGCACAGATTTCAGTGATGCTTCCAAACTAGGGCAGACTAGGAAGAAAGGCCTGGTATCTACTTCTGAAAAATTGGTCTATGACTCACAAAAGAATGTTGTCTGTTAAAGTACTGGAAGATGAGCCCCCAGGTTGGAAGGCATTACAACAGCTGCAACAATAGACTCAAAATTACCAAGTGTCAGTTTTATGCTCTCACAGTTTAGAAGGCTAGGAGCCCAAATTCAGGGTACTGGCTTTAGATGGGGGCTTTCTATACAGTCTTCATAGTAGAGAAGACTTAAGCTGGCCCTGCACAGCCAGAAAACAGTGTAATGACTTTCTACCACAGGCACAAGCATGAGCAAAATCAAAGGGTATAAAACTAAATATCTGAGGAAGAAGAAAATGTCTAGCATGGCCAGACTGTAAGGTGAAGGGACAAAAGAGCCGAGATGCCTGACCATGCTGGGAAGGGAGAGGCAAGAGTCAAAAATTAGGGTAATGAGGGAGTATGGATACTGAGCGTTTTAGCCAGAGAAATCACCTAGTTACAATGGAGGGGACTCAGTATAGGTACCAAGAATTTATACTCTGAAGATAGAATCTTCAGATTCTATCAGCTCCACCACTCTTAGGAGTAAGTGTCATGGATTGAATTATGCCGCCACCCTCAAAAAATACATTTATGTATCAGTTTGACTGCGCCATGATTTCCTACATTGTATGTTTTTTACCATATGTTGTAAATCCTGCCTCTATGATGTTAATGAGGGAGAATGGGCTGCAGTTGTGCTGGTGAGGTGGGACTCCCCATACTGTGTCTTGAGGCACTCTCTTGGGATATAAAGGAAAGGGAAGCAAGCAGAGACTTGGGGACTTCATACCAGCAAGAAAGGAGCACTGGGAGCAGAGCACATCTTTTGGACTTGGCATCCCTGTGCCTGAGAAGCTGCCAGTCCTGAAGAAGATTGAAGACAAGGTCCTTCCTCCACAGCCAACAGAGAAAGCCTTCCACAGGAGCTTATGCACAAAATTTGGACTTCTAGCCTACTTTTCTGTGAGAAAAAATTTGATCTTTGTTAAAGCCACCTGTTTGTGGTATTTCTGTTATAGCAGCACTAGATGACCAAGAAATCAAGTTACTTTACCTTTCAATGTTTCATCTTCTCCTATGTAAAATGGCATCTTAATAAGGCCTAGCTTCTTGGTCTGCTGGAAGGAGTAAATGAGTTTATGCTTATGTGGTATTTAGTATAGAACCTGACACTTAGTGTGTGCTCAGTATGCAATGGTTCTTATTTTAGAAAGAAAGTTTGGTGATAGTGGGGAAAATAAACAACAAGAGGAGGATTACGTCTGGGTAGAAAGATGAGATAATGGGCTTAGGTTTGGACTGGCCATGTGGAATAGGTTTGATGTCTGTAGGGACAGCTGCGTGGAAATGTTCAACAGGTCTCTGGGTCTCAAACTCAGAAGAGTGTTTAGGGACGTAGATGTTGATCCAGGAGACTGCTTAGGATAATACTAGAAGTCCTAGGATGATGCATTTGCTCAGGGAAACAGCATAATTTGAGAAGAGGGCCAAAAACCCTGGGAAAGACTACTTTCAAGGAAGGAAAGTCAGAATAGACTGAGGCATCAGAGAGACAAGAGGAGAACCAGAAAAAATGGTTGGCACAGACTCGGAGAGAAGACTGTCAGAGGGGCTGATTATTGGGTCAGATGCTCCAGAGATGGAAGCTGAAGTCTGAGAGAAACTGTTCAGTTTGGCGTTTAGGAAATCAGTGGTAATCTTTGAAATAGGAATGTAACAGAATAGAGGAACTGAAAGTCAGGTTATTGATGCTTAGTTATTAAGGGAGAATGAAGAAGCAAGACTCCAAACTACACTTCTAAAAGTTTGTGACAGAGCAGAGAAACAGAGCTAGAGCACTTAACTTGAAGCTGAAATGAATTCCAGAGCATCTGGCCATGCTTGTGGGGTCTGAAAAAGGGACCATGAGTCAGCAAGACTGAACAGAAGAAGGTAGATCCAATTTCTGTTAACCACCCAAAGTCATCACTCACAACATAGTATGATGGCTAGAGCAGATGATGGGACACAGAGAGGGTGTTTCTTATGGGAAATGAGATCTGACTCTGTTAAATGAGACACTTTTTAAAAATTATTATTATCTAGAATGGTTCTCAGGGAAATTTCTAAAGTAAAATTGTAAAAAACAGTTTGAACAGTAACTTTTTCTGAAAGAACATCCAGATTCCTGGGATAATTTTGGAGTACGATGTATATAAGTTTTGGGGCCTTGGTTAAAACATTCACTTTATTATTATTTTTTTTAAGTCACTTTTATTTTGCTATCATTTTGTTATTTGAAAGTCATACTTTTCAAAGTTTGTTCCGTAAAATGTTTTGGGACGTTCTTCAGAGAAGAACAGAAAGAAAAGAAGGGAGAAGGGGAGAGGGAGTAGTCAAAGCAAAGAGACGTGATACGTATGGTAGGATAGCTCCTGAAGCTGAGTGAGTCATTTCTGTTTCAGAGCAGGGCACAGCCGTTTAGTGAGTGTATTTATTTTCTCTGGGTTAAGTATCTTCTACCCTGGAAATGTTAGATAGATAGGTACTATCAGCTTTAGTTGTTTGGAGCCCCATTTCTATATTTTCATATAGACCACCCTCTTAAATTGCAAACCTCTTTATTAAGAGATGTAATATTACTTAAATAAATTCACTAACTGCTTTGGGGCCAGAACCTTTGTTAAAACTGTTTAAATTCAGGTACTTTTTGCACCTGGTGGTGCAGTGGTTAAAATGCTTGGTTGCTAACCTGGAGGTCAGTGGCTGAAACCACCAGGCTTCCCATAGGTGAAAGACATGGCAGTCAGCTTCCACAAAGATGATAGCTTTGCAAACCCTATGGGACAGTTCTACTCTCTCCTATAGGATGGCTATGAGTTGGAATCCACTCACTGGCAATGGCTTTTTGTGCACATGTTGATTTTTTCCAAGCAAGTCAGTTTGCTACCCACTTGCATGATGCACTTGTGCTACTCTCCCAGAGATCACTTGCTCTGAATGATGTAAACCATGTAGGTCCAAACCAAAGACCAAACTGTTTCAGTCAGCTAGTGCTGCTCTAGCAGAAATACCACAGAGTGGATGGCCTTAACAAAGGAAAAGTTTATTCTTACACAATCTGGTGGGCTACAAGCCCAAATTCAGGATGTCTGCTACAGGGGAAGGCTTTCTCCCTTGTCAGCTCTGGAGGAAAGTCCTTGTGTTGCATCAGTCTTTGTCCAGGGAGCATCTTGGCACAGGAACCTCAGGTCTGAAAGATGCACTCTATTCCCGGTGCTGCTTTCTGGATGGTGTGAGGTTCCCAACACACTGCTTGCTTACCATTCCTTTTGTCTCTTGTAGGATAAAAGGATAAACCAGGGAAACTCCCTTGACAGTGGAGCAGGGAGGTGATTCTATAAAGGGATTTACAGTCCGACCCCAATCCTTTAACATACAGCATAGGAAAAGCACAAAATTGAGGACAATCATAAAATACTGGGAATCATGGCCAAGCCACATGGCTACACACATTTTTATGGGGACACAATTCAATCCATGGTACAAACTCACTGTTGTAAAGTCAATTCCAACTCACAGTGTCACAAGTCAATTCCAACTCAGGGTCGCTATAGGTCCAAGCAACAAATTATTCATTAAATCTGCATCTTGCTTACCGAGACAGCTATAAAAACCCTTCTGGGGAAATTAAAATAACAGCACTATTTCCCATAACCTCTTATCATATATTCCAGACATTTATACTTTACTCCTATATTGGTTTGTTCTCCGTAAAACTGCCTAGGAAAACTCAGAAGAGATATTTAGGCCATAAACACAGTCATAGCAGATGACTATTTGGGTTCTTAATACCTTTTTTCCTTTAGGGAGTACTCTCACAGATCCTATCCTTGGACACCCTTATTAGCTTGATCTTTGAATGTCTTTAATTTCTTTGGTTTATAGGCATAATTAGAGTTCATGCTGTCCATTTGCAGCTTGTGTCTGTTTGGTTGTAACTAAAACTTTTTTAAAAAACAATCCTGATTTATAGGAATCTTCACCTATTTCTTTAAGTTATAACCTCATTTATAACGCAAACATAATACCAGTACCAACTTATATTACATTTTATGGACAAGCTCAGTCTCATATTACTTCCAGGCTTCCAACTAACTATGGTCTTTAGTTCCATTAGTTTTATGTTCCAGGAATTAAGGAACTCTCTTCTGTCAAGTGAAAATAGCATGAAGGCTTTGAAAACTTGAACTTGCTTTCCTCTTTGACCACCCCAGGGAATTTGGGAGGAGTATAGTGTCACTATGAGTCACAACCACCTTGCTGGCAATGGATTTGGGGTTTTATTATACTAGATGCTATCAGTGACTACCCCAAATTCCTTTACCTGCCCCTTCGGTGTGCTCCAGACCACTTCTAGCCTCTGTTGTCTGTACCTCTCTGATTGAAAGCTTTGGCAAAGCCACATTCTCTGCCTAAACACAGAAACCCTATAGGATAGAGTAGAACTTCCCCATAGAGTTTTCAAGGAGCACCTGGTGGATTCAAGCCACCAATCTTTTGGTTGCAGCCATATCCCTTAACCACCAGGCCACTAGGGTTTCCAAGTTAGAAGGTAAGAACGTGAAATTAGGAAATTATCATCCCCAAACATTTTCAACCGAGGACTGGTGGCACTAGGTATACAAATATCCAACAAACTTTCCTCTAGGGTAGAGAACTTTGAGGTGTGTATTATACCATGTTCTCAATTGCTTTGTAGCACTAAGCTCTGGTTGTCCACAGTTATAGCTGGTTTGATAACACACACTGTACAGTTTCTTTCCCTTCCCTGCCTCACATCTTTTTCCTACATTTTAAAAATAAACTAGTCACACTCAAATCTTTGTCATGCACTACTGAGCAGCATCTCCAGTAGGCACTTAAACCCAGGAGGCACAGCAAGTGACAGTTGAATGAGGAACTGATAGAGCACATCATGGATTGAACTGTGTCCCCCAAAGTATCTATCAACTTAGCTTGGTCATGAGTCCTAGTATTGTGTGATTGTTCGCCATGTCATGTGGTTTCCCTATGTATTGTGAATCTTATCACTATGATGAAATGAGATTAGTGGAATTTATATTGAAGAGATAGACAAGATTAGATAGTGTCTTAAGTCAACATCTTTGAAATATAAAAGAGAAAAGTGAGCTGAGAGACAGAAATAGCTCATGACACAAAGAAAGCAACACCAGGAGCAGAAGGCATCCTTTGGACCTGAAGTTTCTGTGCTGAGATGCTCGCAGATCAAAGGAATATCGATGACAAGAACTTTCCTCCAGAGTCGACAAGGGAAGGCTTTCTCTTTCTTGCAGCCTATGAGACTGTGAGACAATTAACTTCTCTTAGTTTAAAACCATCACTTCTAGTATTTCTGTTATAGCAGTAATAAATGGCCAAGATAGAATGTAATATCACGTGGCTTCATTTCCTTTATACAGTTCTAAGAGCTGAGTCCACGGAAAGAACTGTGTTCAACCTAGTCTGGAAATTGTGGAGAGCTGTCCTTTAACAGAGGTGCTGAAGGAACTAAGATGGGTTAGAATTAGGTTGTTCAGCACCGAAGATGACTGAGCAATGGTCTAGATGATAAAATCTAAGAGAAAAAGAAGCAGAAGAAGCAACTACTGTCAATTACAAGTAGTGAGTTCCAGAATCAGGGCTTGGAGCAGGGCCTTTCTGACTCCTTGGAGGTTCCACATGGTGGAAGTGCTCAAAATGAGTGAGCAAGTAAGAAGTACAGTGGTTTTACACAAATAATGTGTATCTTCTAAGTTTGCTTGCCAATCTGTGCCCTCTCCCACACCACTATGCCAAGTTTTTCTTAGATAGTGCTGTAAAAAAAAATACTTAGCACAGCATACTTAAAGAACACATCATGGTGATCAAATTGTAGAACAAAGTTTTATTATTATTATTCAGGTCAATAATTCCTTACCTAGAACCTTAGGGATGGATATATTTCAGGGTTCTGAATTTTTTCAATTTTGGAAAAAGTAATTTTATATACTTTAGCAAGTATTATACTTGGTCAGGGGAAGAACTCTCTAATGAACACACTAATACTTATGAAGCAAAATGTAGGAATACTTACACTAAGTGGGTAAATAAGAGCTATGACCATTCTTTGTGTTGCTGGCCAAGGTTTGCCACCCAACGAATTCAGGTCAGGTCAGATTTTGCTGCCAAATGAGTTATAAAATCTAGTTTGGCGATTTGGGGGATTTAAAATTGCAGATACGGGTTTGTGAACTCTGTTATCATCATCATTACATAGCTCAAGCTTGGATTATAAAGGGCAAATATTACCAGTGCCAAAACCGTTTGCTCAGTGCCAGTGCTTGGCAGCCCCACTCATGGTGGAAAGCAAGCAGGCTTTCTTGTTTGACAGACCTGGGTCTGAATACAGACTCTGCCATTTATTGGCTGCATTTCCTTGAGAAAGTCACTTGCCTTCACTGAACTTTTTTCTTACCTGAAAAATATGTAAAATATGGTGGACCTCTGGCATTCCCACAGGTTACATCTTGAGATCTTGTAACCACAAATTATAAATACTATTTTTAATCAAAACCCCAAACCACTGTTTTAAGTCCCTTATGACTTCCCATGTGTTACGGATTAGGGTTTTCCTGGGTGTAATCTTTACAGAAACAGATTGCCAGGACTTTTCTTCCTCAGTACCACCAAGTGGGTTCAAACTGCCAACATCTAGGATAACAGTCAAGTGCAAACTGTATTGCTGTCATATTGAGGTGCCACTAAGTTGATTCTGAGGATCGTCTTTGTCCTTGACCCTCTGCCTTACCAAGCATGATGTCCTTCTTCAAGAAACTGGTCTCTGCTGGTAACATGTCTTGCTATTCTGACTTCTAAGGACTATTCTGGCTGTACTTTGTCCAAAACGATTGTTCCTTCTGTAAATCCATGATATAATCAATATTATTTGCCAAAACCATAATTTGAAGATATTGAACCTTCTTCAGCCTTCCTTATTCACTGTCTACCTTTCACAATGCATATTAGGTTATTGCAAACACCGTGTTTTGGGTCAGACATGCTCAAAGTGGTTGATATCTTTGCTTTTAGACAATTTAATTTCACTCATGAATTTCAGTAAATTTCGACTGAGCCCATTGGCTGATCCATTGTACTAATCTGCTGCCATTCACAAGTGGGAGGGCGGTCTGGATGAATGAACTCAAAAAACAAAAAAAAAGATTGTCCAAGAAACACTTGGAATGACAATGTCTGTTGGTTTGTTTTGTTGCCTCAGCGGTAGCATTTCTTGGTCACTAATGCAGCCTTGTCTACACAGCTAATTCTTATCCCGAACATGAGACATCCTTGAGAAACATCCAGATATGAAAATGCTAAGAGCAGCTTAGCCTGGACTTTTGAGATCATGACATAAAGTGTTTTTTAATGTTCTGAAACACACTGTACAGAAAATTATTTAAAAAGTAGTTATTTGTGTCAAGTAACTCAATAATTTAATCTTGAAATTTCTCCAAGAGGTTGAGAAAATAAATAATTGTTAGATAATAGCTGCCAAATTAAGAGAATTTTAAACACTTCTGTAGAAAATCCATTGCTACAATGAATTTTTACCAACTTTACAATTCCACTTTTAAGTTGCTTGTACTCCAGTACAAAGACATATGAAAATAGATATTCCATTGGTATTGCTATTTTTCATGTGAGGCATGAGAGGAATATTTTCAGGCACTTTTAGGATGTTTAAGAACATGGGCACTCTTTGGAGTCATTTACACTGACCACAACCACTTACAATCTGACTGAGTCTAAATCTGTGTTTTAAATGCAGTACATGAATCTAGAGCGATGCAGAGTAAAACTGAATAAATCAGGGTACCTGCAGTTTGTCTTTTTTTGGGGTATGTAAAATTTAAAAGTGAGTGAAATTATTTCCAGAATTTCACAATTACAACAAAAAAAGAAGCACTTCAATTCTACTCTTAGAGAATTGAAATGGCTGTCAGGAAATCACATCTTCACAAAGCAGGAGAAGATTGCAGAATGAAATCATCAATCAAACTTTGGGCAATAAGGAGACATCTATTTGATGTCTTTGAAAGTTTTAAATGAGTACTAAGTGTGCTTGGAAATGCACGTTTGGCCATCACAGCTACTGACGAGCAAAGGGACCTTCTCAGAACCAAGAGAATGTTAGTGTTATTTAGGGCTGATGTTTAGAATGTTCGTCCCATCATTTCTCTAGAATGAAGTATTTTCTTTGGACTGTCCTCCTAATGTAGTAAGAATGGTCATTTATCTCATGTGATTGAGTTTAGATGGTGACTTTTACGGAGTGTCTTTACTGTGGTTTTAAAATAAAACAAATTCTGCTAGTGATCAGAGAAGAGAATGATAGTATTTGCCATTTGTAATAACACCAAAAAAAAACCTAATTTCTAAGAAACGTAAGAAAAACTAATACATTAGAAGTCTGTTTCTCAATATAATGTTTTTGTTGTTGTTTGCTTTCTGTTATTTACTCATCTATCATTTTGGGCAAGCTATTCAGTTTCCTGAAAATAATAAAAATTATATGCTAAAGTTTGGCATTTATTCAGTATGTGTTAGAACTATAATGTTAATCAGAAAGTTGTAAATGATAACATTTCCTTGCTGTTAAGAGACTTCCTCTCTGAAAAGTATCAAATCATAAGACAATTAAAAAAAGATAAATAACCAACCCTGTCTTTGTATCTGTTCTGGCTTCTAGTGACCATGTGTTACAGAGTGGAATTGTTCCATAGAGTTTTTCAGCTGATGGATTGGTTTTGCTTGAAAGTAAAGGACACTAGCTATCTTGGAGGTGTGAGGTTCCGAATTCCTCAGCCTGCTTCTCTTTCCTGAATTTCCCTGGACAAAGACTAATACAATACTGGACTTTCCTCCAGAGCCGACTAGAGGGAAAGGTTTCCCCTGGAGCAGACATCCTGAATCTGGACTTGTAGCCTATCAGACTGTGTAAGAATAAATCTTCCTTTTTTAAAGCCATCCAGTCTGTGGTATTTCTGTTAGAGCAGCCCTAGCTGACCAAAACAGAATTTGGTACCAAGAGTGCAGTGCTACTCTAGCGCATACCTAAAATGTGGGAGCCATTTTGAAACTGAATGGACAGAAGATTCAGACGGAAAGGAGAAGGCGCAGATGGTGAGAAACAACAGAGGACTGGTGGCAGCAGCATCGGCAGCAACAGAACCACAGGCTTGTTGGAGCTGACCCGTGGAGCAAGAGAGCTCAGTGCCTGTGCACAGTTTACCTTGTGGAACGGGGTGCCTCCAGGCACTTAAATTGGTGGAGCTAGCCTTGCTGACCCACAGAGTGAGAGAGATGAGTGCCTTTGTGCAGGATGCTTTCCAGTAAGAGTAGGGTGCCTCCAAGTGCTTAAATCGGTGGAGCCACAGAGCTTAAGAACACTTGCCCCAGTAGAGCAGACGTGGGCCCGAGGACTGGGCCATGTGGCCCTAGGAAGCAGAAGCTGAAGAGACAACCAGCATGAGAAGCTGAGCTGTCTCTGTCTCCAAAGGTACAGCCATGACCTCAGGGGTTTGAAAGGGTGGGACCGTGACATCCCGTGTTTGTAGGGTGGAATTGCCACTCATTTGGGCTTAGGGTGCTCCTAAAGCCAATGGGGCAGAGTTTCTGTCCAAGTGGGCCTTGAAGGCAGAGTTGTAGCCCAGGGTTGGGGTCTCCACTCCGAAACCAGAGAGCATGGCCAATGTCTACAGACTGGAAGGCAGGGCCATTGTGTAAAATGTCTCAGGCAGTGGAGGATTATTCCCAAAGCTTTGAGGGCTAATGTAATATGTTCTGCTGACTCACTTGCTACCTGTTAATGTTTTCTTTCCCTGAAATTTCTCCTATTTACAATGGAACATCTCTGTTGTGCCTGTTCTGCCATTGTAGCTTTGGAAACAGATAGCTTATATTCTAGGTTTCACAGCTGTAAAAGAATTTTTGAATTTTACACTTGGAATTGATTTAAGACTTCTGTCATACAGAGTAGACATGATTTTTACATGATGGGACGAATGTGTTACATGTTTCAATGATGTGACTTTTGGGGTGCCAAAGGGTGAGATGTCATGGACTGAATTGTGTTCCCCCAAAATATGTGTAGCCATGTGGCTGGGCCATGATTCCCATTATCTTGTGACTGTCCTCTATTCTGTGGTTTTCCTATGCTGTATGTTAAAGGATTAGGGTGGGGCTGTAAAACCCTTCAGAGGATCACCTCCCTGCTCCACTGTAAAGGGAGTTCCCCTGAAGTATGGCTTGCCCCACCCTTAATACTTTCATCTAGCAAGAGATAAAAGGAAAGAGAAGCAGGCTGAGATTTCAGAATCTCACACCACCAAGAAAGCTGCACCGGGAGAAGAGCGCGTCCTTCAGACCTGAGGTTCCTGTGCCAAGATGCTCCCCGGAAAAAGACTGATGCAATACTGGACTTTCCTCCAGAGCCGACTAGGGGGAAAGCTTTCCCCTGGAGTGGACATCCTGAATTTGGACTTGTAGCCTACCAGACTGTGTATGAATAAACCTTCCTTTGTTAATGCCGTCCACTCTGTGGTATTTCTGTTAGAGCAGCCCTAACTGACTAAAACAGAACTCATGCCACTTAGAAAGTAGTAACAGGAGCAGAACATATCTTCTGGACCCAGGGTCTCTGGGCCATGAAGCTCCTAGACCAAGGGAAAATTGAAGACAAGAACCTTCCTCTACAACCTGCAGACAGGCAAAGACTTCCCCTGAAGTTGATGCCCTGAATTCAGACTTCTGGCCTACTGGACTGTGAGAGAACGAACTTCTGTTTACTGAAGTTATCCACTTGTAGTATTTCTATTATAGTACTGCTAGATAAGTAAGACAATATCCAAGCAAATCCCATACACTACTCTTGATTGATATTCTTCTCGTTTTCTCTCAAGAAAAATAAAGTTCATTTTAAAGTACTATGTATTTTGCACATGCATTACTTTTTCTCTATTTTTTCAAGATTTTATCTAGAAATAATTTATATATAGTAAATATAAAATCTTAAATCTCCAGCTTAATGACCTTAAAAGGTCATGTATTTTTATTTAAAAAGCAAACCACATTAGAAAACATTAGAAAATGAAGGAAAATAAAATAAAAGCATAACCACAATCACCATTGTAGTGTATTTCTTTTATCTTTTTTAAATAACTGCTGCTTCTTCAGTGAAATACTATAATGCATAGTATTATTCATTATTCTGCATAGAGCTGTATATATTGCTGAATGAATGGTAAGATTTGCAAGAAAATCCTAATAATGCAGTTATATTGAATTTTGAATTCCCTAAGTGTATTATCTGATGCTTTTCTATCATGTCTATATTTAAGCAATAGTTAGAAAAAGAGTATACTTGTGTGCAGTGTTATGTACGTTCATCTGTCTTCTAGCGGAATGTTGTTGTATGACATTGAGTGGATTCTGACACACAGTGACCCTGTAAAGAAGAGCAAGGTTTCCAAGGCTGTAATTTTCAGGGAAGCAGATCACCTGGTCTTTTCTCCCACTGAGCTGCGGGTGGGTTTGACACCCTCCTTCAGTTTAGCAGCCAAGCACTTCAAACACTATACAATCAGGGCTCCTGGAAGTATACTGAGAAACCCAAACCCAACCCACTACTGCTGAGTCAATTCTACTCATAGTGATCCTATAGGACATAACAGAACTGCCCCATAGGTTTTCCAAGGCTATAAATCTTTACTGAAGCAGACTGCCACACCTGCTGGAGTGGCTGATGGGTTTGAACCTCCAACCTCTTGCTTAGCAGCCCAGCGCATTACCACTGCACCACCAGGGCTCCTTGGTATACATATTGCTGCTCAAATTCTCCTGGGACTTGTAAAGAATTTTGTGTTGGAGTCATGACAAAAGCTGCTGTGTTATCCTATGCACAGTATACTTTTGGCACAGTTTTTCACTTGACAGGGGAATTGCCCAGCTCTTTCCTTTGACATTTTCAAGTTTCAAAATGTGTATTTTTAAAACAACCAAATTATGTCTCAGCATATGTCTTTATCTAAATTTACTATAAACTGATTTCCTGTGTACATACCCTTTTTGAAAAGTTTCCGTGTAACACTTGAGGCATTGATCTTCTACAGTCTCATTAAAGCCTATGTAAATACCAGGCTTCATGGAGGAAGAGGAAACTGTGTTAAATGACAGGGACCTGGGGGCTTGGGTATTATTTTTACAAGCAGCATTTTTTTTTTTCTGGCTTGGAAAAGGTCACAGCATTTCTAAGTGTGTGCCCTTTTAGGGTGCTGCTGTTCCACGTCCTGAGATATAATGAGATGCAATTGATCTGTCAGCCAAAACTGCTTTCCGAGGCTGCAAATACAGTAAAATCAAATCAAAACAAACAAGATTATCCTAAAGTGACTTTTGAATACAAAGCTGTCATCCCACATTCTAAACAGCTTTGAAAATAACAGGAGAGGATGAAAACACAATCAAAGACAACTTAATGTTCTTGAAATTTTGGAGGAGACTTTCCAACAAATAATGCTGGAGCAGTCAGACAATCATAGGCCAAAAAAGGAAGAATCTTGACCTAAACCTTGCACCTTAAAGAAAAAAAAAAAGTTAAAATGTATCACAGACTTACTGAGGTCTGAAAACCTCGTGAGTGACAGTCTACGATACCCCACTGGTCTCACCCTGTCGAGACCAAGAGAGACAAATGAAAAAACCAAAGACACAAGGGAGAGATTAAAGCAAAGAACTAATGGATCACAGTGACCACAGCCTCCACCAGCCCGAGTTCAGCATGACTAGATGGTGTCTGACTATTACCACTCCTTTCAACCAAAGATTGGACAGACCCATTAAAACAAGGCTAAAGGGGCACACCAGTCAATGCCCAAAGACTAGAAGACAGAAGGGGACAGGAAAGCTGGTAATATATGGAACCCAAGGAAAAGAAGGGGAGAGTGCTGACACATCGTGGGGTTGGCAGCCGATGTCACAAGACAATACGAGTATTCTTTAATCAGAAGCCAGCTTGTTCTAATCTTTCATCTGGAGTATGATTTTTAAAAAAGAGATGTTTCAGATTTAAATGTAAAACAAAAAATATACAAAACTTTTGAAGTGAGAGAAAACCTTTAGCCCATAGGACTGTGGCTATGTGAAGACTTTCCAAATCTGACACCAGAAGTGGATCTACAACAGGAAAAAGCAGAAAATTTGGACTTCATCAAAAAGAAAAATGTTTGATGCTGAAAAGATATAAAAATGATGAAAATCCACTCTATGGACTAAGAGAAAATATTTGCAATTCGTCTATCCAATGCAAGGTCTTGTATCTAGAATAGAGAACCATAAAAACAGTAAAAGAAAGGAAGGAAGCAAGCAAGCAATCGAATTAGAACATGGGCAAAATATATTTCATCAAAAAGGATATATAGGTGGCAAATAAATGTGTAAAAATATATTCATTAGCCAGTAAGAAAATATAAACTAAAACCACAACAAGGTATCACTACACATCCATCCAAATGGCTAAAATAAAAAAGAATAATAACATCAGATATTGGTGAGAATGTGGAGAAACTCTTATCATTCATTGCTGCCAAGAATGTACAACAATACCGTACTCTGGAAAATAGTTTGTCAGCCTGTTATAAAACTAAACAAACACTTACCAGGCCAAAAAAATAAAAATAAAAAGACTACTGCTGTCAAGTCAATTCCAACTCACAGCAACATCCTAGAAGAGTATAGAACGGACACAATAGGGTTTTCAAAGAGAGAGTGGTAGATTTAAACTGCCGGTATTTTGGTTACCAGCTGTAGTTCTGAACAACTGCACCACCAGCACTTATAACCAAACCAAAACCAAACCCAAGTGGATTCCCACTCGTAATGACCCTACTGGACAGGGTAGAACTGCCCATAGGGTTTCCAAGGAGAACCTGGTGGATTCGAACTGCCTACCTTTTGGTTAGCAATCGTAGCTCTTAACTGCTATGCCGCTAGGGTAAAGCAAGCTTAAATTCCTTATGAGAGAAGAATAGAGGAAAGAAAACCGTAATTATGTTATGCCAAATTTTTCTCATTGTAACTATATACCTCTTAGTGACGGATTTTTTTTCTTTCACCTATTATGGTAAGAGAAAAGGAAAACACAAGTGACCAATAGGTTCCAAATAAATGTTTACTTGGTTCTGCTTTCCTAAGTTTCCATAGGAGGACAAGACTGTGTACAACACTGCTCATTCCTACACTAAAGAACCATGTTTGTGAAGGTTGGATGTGTGATAAAAAATAGTGTTTTGCTGGGCTTCTTGTGACCTGATTTCTACAATTTAGAAATTGTCCCCTGAAGTCATCTTTGAACCAAAAATAATGTATCTACATTAGTGAAGGATGTCTGCTTTGAGCATTGTGCTGTTTTAGGGAATTATCTGTGTGAGATAAAATTAGCAACGGTAGCTCAAAAGTTGGATGGGAAGCTTAGAGGGCTGTGGATTTAAGACAATGGCTGTAGAATAAGTTGGAAAAGGACAGTGAGAATGACTGGACAACTTGAAAAATGTAACCAGTGTCACTGAGCTATACATGAAGAAATTGTTGCAGTGGTGACTCTGGCTATGCATACTTTCACCAAAAAAAAAAAAACCTAATTAAAAAACAATACAAAAAAATTACCTTTGAGAATTTTCCTTTGTTTTGGTTTTCATTCAATAAGTATTTTGGGACTGTGTGTTGAAAGTTAGAAACGTATGAGAAAATAAAACAAGTTTTCTCTTACAAAGCCTACAGTGTGTTGGGAGAGACACATAAGCAATTAGTAAGAAGACAAATGAAGGCATAATCACAAATTGTGAGAAGTTCCATGAAGAATATGAACAGAGTGTCCTGCTTGAATATCTACTCAGTTAAAGTAATGAACTGCCTCAACTCCATTTTTCAGTTTTCTCTGAGTATGAGAAGAAAAATATACAGTAATCTGAACTAGTTTTACTCTTTTCGGGGGGGCTGTTTAAAAACTTAAATTAGTGTTGAAATGTAGTAAGATTGAAAGTGGCTTATATCTGAAATCATAGTAGTAAGTGATGGCATTAGTGTGATTAATGTTTAAGGATAATGGATACAAATAATCTTACAGATAAAGGAAGAGAATCAACTATATAACATTGGCTGGTTTTATTCTTCTCAGAAGTTTCTTAAAATTTCTTAAAACAGTATCATATGGTATTTAACCTAGAGCAATATATACACATGCATATACAACTTTCAGAATTTTGTATCTCTAGGATCCACTTAAAAATCAGAGTTAAAATTATTTGAGACCCTAGCAATAAAATGAGTGGTGATTATTCCCTTTATGATATAACTAAAATATCACTCATTTTTATAGTCAGGCATTTATTCTAGTGCTCTTTAAAAAAAAAAGTGTATTTCTTAAAGAACTAATAACACCAACATATTCTTTTCATTTGTTTCAAATTCCTTTGGCCAAATCCATGGAAATTTTTGACTTGAATATGTTTACATGAGAAATTTATGTATTTTTCATAAATACCAGATGTTTTTAGAAAATATGATGTACGCATTCCATTTCAAAATAGAATGAAAATCAGTCTAACTGTAATAAATGTCTAGGAATAATAAAATTACTTTATGTATGCTCATATTTTTATAACTATCATTTAATTTCAGGTTCTGTTTTTATAAAACCTCGTAAGTCTGGAATCATTTGTTTAGGCTTTGGTCTGATGTGATTCATAAATATGCCAAGGAAATCTAATAAATCTTTCATTAGTATGCATTAATATCTTAATTGCAATTTAAAGAACAAATAAAAGATTCTGCTCATCAGATTGAAACTTTTTTAACGTTGTGTTTCAGATTAGCAGTAACGTTAGTGCTAGTCTATCACGGCTTTCCTCTCCCAACTTTTCTCATGTGAACACCTGATTGTGTGAGCATCAATGTAACCACAAAAGGCATTGACTCTGCTTTTAAAAAATTCTCTTATTACTTTTCTTGAAAAGAATTTCTATCTGGAGGTACTCTGAGATAAACTCATGCTCCTTTCAGACTGTACCTCAACCTTACCTGGCCTGTGCTTAGAGCATTCACAAACAGTATCTATCCCCATACATTAAACAACACAATCCCATGAGAAAGCAAGCTAGAATCTTCTTTAGAAGTGAGAGTGCCAAGTCATCATCTGACTTTCTTTGGACCCATCATCAAACCAGTCCATAAGAGAGGAGCTCATGGTTGGTAAAATAAGGGGGAAACTCTCAATGAGATAGACTGCCACAACTGTCCCAACAGCAGATTCAAGCATATCAAAGATCATGGAGGTGGTGCCAGACCAGGCAACACTTTGTCCTGTTGTCCATGGAGTTGCCATGAGCTGAAACCAATTAGGAGACAACTAAACAACACCAACCTCATCCTCACGCATAAAACCTCCTGACCTCAGGACCCTGAAAAAATGAAATCTAGCTTCTTTTGCAAAAACCTTTAGTAAGAGTGGTTCTCGAACTTTCATACAAATCTTTTATTCCCCATCAGTCCACATCTCAGTCACTGTGTACACTGCATGAGCCCAAAAACAATCTCAAGGAAAACGATTTTTAATAATGCTGATTATTATTCCTGTAAGCTGTTTAAATTAATTTTATCAGGTAATTAGAAGAAACAGGAAACCCTTGCCTCTTCTGCTAGGGATATTGTATTTCCTACAATTATGTATCCTGCTGTGTCACTGTCAGGACTGAGCTAAGTATCTGTGACAGGAAATCTTTTCCAAAACTTGGTGTCTTTGGTTTGCAGGGCTGCACTTCTTTATTCATTGTATCTTTGTTGTCTGTTAGAAGAGAGTTTTTCCAGGGTGATTTCTCAGTACAGTGTAGTTGGTGCAAAAGTCATTCAGAGGCAGGAGATTTTCAGGGAAACAAAGAAGTTTTTATCTAAGTAGTTTTAAGAGTTAGACATGAAAAGGAATGTTGAGAGCAACAGGGGTTATAATAAAGTTCATGAAACATCAGGATTCAAAGAGAAGAATGCAATTCTGAAACAGGAATGTCATTACATGACCAAGGTGCTCCTCTGAACCGTTTAAGGACCCCAATCATTTGGTCAGTTTCCTATAATTGCCACAAATGGTTGTGTCCCCTTAAGCCTGAGCCTGAGGTTTGTTTGTCTCCTGCACTCTCTTTAGTGATCAGAGGCTAAGCTGGGTCTTTGCTGTAGCTTACTTTCAACTCCCATAACCTCTGTCGATCTTTTATCCTTAGCACTAAACATCCTTATCACTAAACTTTTCTCTATATCCTAAATTTAAAATCAGAACAGTATTTCTACATGCTGTTAATGCATGACCATTGACATGCATTTAAGCAGTAAACAGCAAGAACGGGGGACGACAGATGAGAGGTTACAGGTGTCCTTAGAGAAAATAAAACGAGACACAGATTTTTCAGTATTTTTAAAGTCTGTAAGTATTAAGTGGGACACGAGGTTTAATAAAACTTTATCAGTGAATGAATGCACATCCTATAAACCATTTAGACATGATAGAGTATCATTCACAATGTAACACAAATAGTATCCACTTGCCATCTTTTGGGTAATGATGGTGTTTGCAGTTACCAGTCATACAAAGGTGACCATAAAGACCAACATTCTGCACTGGGGTTTTATGAGGTATTTTCTGTCCTGAAAAAATTTAAATTCATGACTCTAGCATGGCTATTGAGGCAAACATACCTTAGTGCATACCTTCCCAGAGTAAGAGAGAAAGATTTCCTAGTCACAAAGACCATCCAGTTGTTGTTATCATTTGTTGTTGTGTGCCATCAAGTTGATTTCAACTCATAGCAACCATGTAGACAGAGTAGTACTGCTCCAGAGGGTTTCCTACACCCTGGTGAAACAGTGGGTGAGTGTTCAGCTGCTAACCAAAGGTCAGCAGTTCAAATTCACCAGGCGCTCCTTGGAAACACTATGGAGCAGTTTTTACTCTGTCCTGTAAGGTTGCTATGAGTCAAAATCGTATGAACGGCAATAGGCTTGGGTTTTTAAATCTTTTTGAAGGCAGCTCACCAGATCTCTGTGGAATGGCTACCCTTTCAGTTAGCGTCCTAGAACTTTAACCACTGTTCCACCAGGCTCTTTCCATCCAGTTGGCAAATACCAAATTTGGATATTGCGTGCCCCAAACAGACAAACTTGTACAAGATTAAAGACTGCCACTATCCAAATCAACACGCTGTCATTATCTCTGGCCTAGTCTTTTTTTGTGGGACATTAGATATGATTTCCTATATCATAAAATGCTGCTTTCACAAGTGTATGACTCAGTAGTTTTTAGTATATTTAGTAACTGTGTAACTGTCACCACTAGATGATGCTATAACATTTTTATCACCCCAAAAAGAAACCCATTAGCTCTCACTTCCTGTTGTCCTCAGTTCCATTAGTCAGCTTTTGTCCTTATGTATTTGTCTGTTTTGGACATCTCACGTGAAAGGAAGCATTCAATATGCAGCCTTTTGCATCCGGCTTTTTTCCCTCAGCAGTGTTTTCGATGCTCGGTTGTTGTGGCATACATCAGTGCTTCATTCCTTTTTATGGCTCTGGCCTGGACTTCTGCAATATCTTCACACCTGGTTTCCACTGGGGATCCCCACAGCTTGCTTTCAGATGAAACCAGAGCTGATGTTTTTTGAAGGTAAATCAGAGCATCTCCTGTCTCTCTTTAAAATCCTTTAATAGCTTCTCATTTTACTTAAAGAAAACTTAACTGAAGGCCTCCAAAGCCCTTCAGTGATTAGACTCTATCTTGCCTACTTCTCTGACCTCAACTCCCAGCGCTCCACTCGTCCCTCTGTGCTGGTTACAGTTGGCTGCCATCTTCGCCTTGCACGGCTCAAGCTTGTTTCTGCCTCAGGGGCTTTGCACTTGATGGTCCATCAGCCAGAACTCTATCCACAGTTCTCACACCTGGCTCATTTTTATCACTGAGGCTTTACATATCACTTCCTGGATAATCTTGTCTTCTTTTTTTCTAACGTCTAGTCACTGTCCATAATTTCATTGTGGTTAGGAGCCATTGAGTCAGTTCCAACTCATAGAGATCCTACATGCATCAGAAGGAGATGGTGCCTGGTTCTGGGCCTTCCTCACAGTGATTGTGTTTGAGCCCATCGTTGCAGCTGCTGTTTCAGTCCATTTCCTTGAGACCTTCTTCGCTTTTGCTGGCTTTTGACTTTTCCAAGCAGGATGCCCTTCTCCAGAGAATGGTCCCTCGTGATGACGTGTCCAGGGTATCTGAGACAAAGTCTCGCCATCCTCACTTCTAAGATGCATTTTGGTTGTACTTCCTCCAAGACAGATTTGTTCATTCTTCCGGAAGTCCATGGGGTATTTGCTATTCATCGCCAGCGCTACAGTTCAAAGGCATTAATTCTTCTTCAGTCTTCCTTATTCTTTGTCCAGCTTTCACATGCAGAAGAGGCTATTGAAAATACCACGGCTTGGGTTGCGCACACCTTAGTTCTCAAAGTGAATGTCTTTGCTTTATAGCCTTTAAATTATTTTAATATTCTGCTTAAATTTTTTATAGCACTTATTAATATCTGAATCTCTTTGTTTTTGTTGTTCACTTATTTACCGTCTGCCTTTCCTTCTCACTCCACTGGGGGAGAGATCTTTACTGACCCCGTCTCTGCTGCATGCCAAGCCTGTAGAACTGAGCATGTTGCTGTTGCTGCCAGGTGCCACTGAGTCAATTTTTGACTTACCGCACCTCCCTGTGACAGAGTAGAACTGCCGCGTGGGGTTTTGTGAGCTGTAATTTTTACAGGAGCAGATTGGCAGGTCTTCCCGTCACTGGAACTGCTGAGAAGGTTCAAATCACCAACCTTTCAGCAAGCAGCTAAGTGCTAAGTCATTGTGCCAGAGGGCATTAAAAAAATTCCCATCAAATCCATTCTGACCCACAGCCTGCCTACAGAACAGACTAGAACTACCCCATATGATTTCCAAGGAATGGCTGGTGGATTAGAACTACTGACCTTTTAGTTAGCAGCCACGGTCTTAACCACTGTACCAGGGCCTCACCAGGGTGTAGTAGAAGCTTAATTAATATTTGAAGGAAAGAATGATTGTATTGCCAGAATCCCCAGATCTTCCAGATCTTGCCCTTAATTCCAAACCAACTAGACTTTCCTGTTGTCAGCTATGGGCTGACTGGATTTCTGCCGATTGCTGGTGCTCCCACTTCCCTGACACTTCACCTGCCTCTCCTTCCTAATGCCCTCCATGAGGGCTTTTCTGGACACAGCCACCACAGGCTATAGCAGGTCTTCCTAACCTTTAATTCCATGACCTTGCTGAGCTTTCATTCTTAGAGGTTGTAAGCAGAACCAAAGTCCAGTTGCCAATTTTCCTTTGAGATTGACAGAGATAATAGGTGAGAGAGATCAACATGACACCAAGATTCAAACTTATGTTCTGGAATAGAGTAAGCAGAAACTATTTAGATGCTAGACTACATTTGATGGTATATTTTGATTGCTATGAATTGTATTCTGTTCCCCAAAAAGACATCTTAAAGTCTCAACCTCTAGTGCCTGTGTGATCTTGTATAGAAATAGGATCTCCGAAGATACTTTCAGTTAAGTTAGCATGAGGTCACATTGGAGGGTGTCCTTACATAAAGAGGTTAGGAGGCACAGACATAGACACATAGAGGGCCAGTGGCCAAGGGATGACAGAGGCAGACTTTGCAGCTAAAGACAAGGACTGCTTGAGACCATCAGACTCTGGGAGAGACCAGAAAGGATCTTCCCCTGGAATCATCAGAGAGAAAGGGTCCTGATGACACTAAATTTAGACTTCTGACCTCCAGAGCTGGAAGAAAATTAATTTCTCTTCTTATGGTAAGTCAACCAGTTTGTGATACTTTGTTATGGCAGTTTGAGGAAACTGTTAATACACTGATGAACCAGGAGAGCTCAATTTAAATGAATACAAACTTCTAAGTACAGATCAGGATGTGTATAAATGAGTTGCCAATGTTCCACTAGAGAGAGATCTGGGATCTAGCGTCTTTGAAATCCTTGGGCAATCAGGAACCTGTGGAACCTGCTTTGGTTTAGTCATTGATGAAATTCCCCTGCCTCGGCTTTTAAGGAAATAAAGTGCCTAGCTCTTCTCCTACACCCCATCCATCTCCTGTTATCATTCAGCCACTTAATGGTGTGCTATTAGTCTGCAAGTTTATCTTTAAACATTACTTCAAAATTCGTAACTCAAAATCAATGAGACGGATTAACACCAGAGTCACAATAAGGGACTGAAACATGCTAGTGATCATAAAGACAGTGCAGGATGAGGCAACATTCCATTGTGTCATGTATGTGACTATGAGTAGGAACTGAAAGAAACGAAAAACATCGTAAAGAGGCTAAAAGAGAAGCCACAAATAGGGAGGAAATATTTGCCACACATTTGACCAACAAGGTTTCCAGAATACATAATGTGTTCCTATAATCAATAAGAAAGAACTAACAACTCATTGGGAAAAAAATGAGCAGAAGAGATCAACAGACAGTTCACTCGAGGAGAAATAATAATAGACAATACCATGATGGAAAGATAATCTCATTAGTAAACTGAGAATTGCAAGTTAAATCTATAATAAGCTGCTGCTTCTACAGACTTCAGTAATTTTTGCAATAATGTACAATGAAACCACAGTGGAAGTTTCATTCACTGCTGGTGAGAATGTAAACTGGTACTTTGGAATACAATTCAGAGTTTAGTTAGATTATCCGTGTGACCTAGTAATGCTACTCTGTTGCTATTTCTAGTTGTCATGCAGTTGGTTTCAAGACGTGGCATTCCAGTGTCTGTAGAGTAGAAGCGATCCATGGGGTTTTCAAGGCTGTGACTTTTCAGAAGAAGATTGCCAGGACTGTCTTCCAAGGTGCCTGTACATGTGTTGAACTGCCAACCTTTCAGCTAATAGTCAAGCACTTAACTTCTTGCACTACCCAGGGACTCTGTACTCCAGTCTTAAATGTGTGTTATGAGAGGACATGACCAAACACAAAATGTACAGGAACATTCAGAGCAGCCTGATTCATGTAGTAAAAGTTTGTAATGCACAAGTTTCTTCTGCTGGGGGCATAACAGCACTGAGCTACCTGTTTCATGCCTCTCCAAAGTATGGAGAAAGAGTGTTAGATAGGTTGCTAACACTTGTGAACCTTCAGTACACCTCTGCAGGGAGGGTGATGGGGAACCCAATTCCTGTCCACCCTCCTATGTTCTTACTTCATTTACATCCTCTGCACTACTCTTTTTCTACTGTGGGAATAAACCCAAGGAGCATCTTGAATCAGATCTGTTCTCACTCATTCTTAAATCTGGACCAGATTCGTCACCTGGTTTTGCTCTCAGGTCTGTATGGAAAGCACTTGAAAATGGTAGTCATGTTTCCACTTAACCCGTCAGACTATGAGAACATCCCAGGATTTTATTCCTGCCTCTATATTTCTGATAGCTCCGTGTCCTATTCTGCCTTGTAACATAGCTATTTGAGTCGGGGGTTGGAGTCCTTTGTCAGACTGTGATTTCCTTTAGGAAACGTCTTACTCCCATTACACGTGGAATCCTGCAATGGCGTGTCTTATCTATAGTGAGCTGCATGGTACAATACATTAAGTCACTTGACTCACAGAAGAAGCATCTTGACAGAAGAATGGCAAGCAGCTGCCTCACGTGCTGATATCTGGAAAACTGTATAATCTAAGAACCATAAAATGAGAATTGCCATACTTTTACATGCCACAGATGCCATGGATATTAAACAAAATAGCAAGGGAAAGTGCCTGACCTCAAGACGCTCCTTCAGAAATGTTGTTTCATATTTTTTGCATCCTATCTGAGATAATGGAGTCCCTCAGTGATGCAAAGTGCTAACACACCCGGCTGCTAACTGACAGGTAGAAGGTTGATTCCACTCGAAGATGCTGCAGAAGAAAGACCTGGTGATCTGCTTCCGAGAAATCAGCCATTGTAAAGCCTATGGAGCACAGTTCTACTCTTCTGACACATGAAGCCTCCATGAGTGGGAATCGACTCCTTGGCAACTGGGAATGGCTCTGCTCTTTTCTCAGTATGCGTCCTCTTTCAAAAGCAGTCACGTAATATCAATTTTCCCTCTTTCTGCAGAAGGACATTAGAACCCTCTCAGCTGATGTGCTGCACAGTTCCCTTTTAGAAGTAGAGAGAAGTATGGAGAGGGAAGTGGAAACACAGATCATTGCAGATGTCAGAAGGCAGCAGAATGGGAATAATAACAGCTGAAATGCATGGGGAAATGTTACTTTAAGCTTGGAATAGTTAAGTGTTAGGGCTACAAACCAAAAGGTCAACAGTTTGAATATGCCAGGCGCCACTTGGAAACTATGGAGCAGTTCTACTCAGCCCTGCAGGGTCCCTATGAGTCAGAATCAACTCGACGGCCGCGGGTTTGCTTTTGTTTTTGTTTGGGGGCTTGGAAACTGTGAGGCACCCAAAACCTGTCTTCTTTTAGAAATGTGTGTGTGTGATCAAGCCCAGCCAGCTCTTTCTTTTTGATCCTTCCTAACAAACAACTGTATTTCCCTAATGGTGTCAGACTTTGTGGGAATTTGGGACATCGTCAATAATATCAGCATCACCGGTGAAGCAGCATCGCCTCAAACCAGGTATTGTGCAAGTAGCTTTGGAGACAAGGCACACCTGGAACGTTTGAATGGGAAAGAGAAGCCCTCTTAGGGAGGGTGAAGACGTGGGGGCATCCCGGGCAGACGGTAGAAACAAGAGAACGTCATCACTACTACCAAGTTTAAAAGCTCCGAATCCCCAGACGGTTAGGTAAACCTCCTCCCCTCCCCGACTCAAATGCCCCAAGGACAGGAAGGGACTTGCATTATTTTTTCTGCTTAGCCGGTAGGTCTAGAGCTCAGATGCGCTGTGGTATCTGAGTCAGAAACTCGGGCCAGGGGCGCGGGTCCAGCTGCAGCCTGAGACTGGGGGTGGGAAGCGGGTCCAGGATGACGCGAGGGAGGCCGGAGACGCCCGGGTGACGCGCGTGGGGAGCGCGCCACTTCAGCCCACGTGTTGGAGAGACTTAAAAGTTGGCGGTGCGCGGGGAGGTCAGCCCGGCTGCACAGACGAGCGCACGACGTTGCGGGGGACGCAGTGCACCGCCAAGGGTGCTGAGACTGGAGCCACCTGCACGCGCCGACATGCCGCGAGCAGTAAACTGCAGCCCCGGGCCGCACCCCAGGCAAGCGGCCGCAGCGCCCCGGCTCCTGCTCCTGCTGCTGCTGCTGCTCACCTGCAGCTCCGGCGCCAGTCAAGGTAAGAAGGTCCGCGCCCGAGCCTCGCTGGCTCCGAGACTCCTCTCTCGCGCTACGTCTTCTCACGTCCCTCTCCTGTTCCACTCGCTGCTTTCTCTTTTTCCTTTCTCTCCTCTTGGCTTTTGAGACCTTCTTTACCCTCGTGCTACAAGACTTCTTCGTTTCTCATCCTTGACTTCCGAGCAAGGCTACGGGCAGGAGACCCCAGGGCAGTCAGCCTCGTAGATGCTTCTGGCCCAGCTCCATCGCATTTCTGGACTCCAGCTGAAATTCCCAGACCCGGTTTCCTAGCAGAGACCCAGCATCAGGACAGGCTGCAGTGGGTGGAAACCTGCACAAACCTCCTGCAGACTCGTAATTTCCCGCCTCCGTGCTCCACGAATAACGGAAATTGGAATAATGTTTGCAATTATTGGAGAGATTGGTGGTTGACGCGAAACAAGTACGTTTTAGTTATTTCACTCGCTGATCTGAGGTACACTGAGTGTTTCACTTTTTTGGTGAGTGAGCTTGGGTCCTTTCAGATAATTCTAAGCGGTGCAACAGCTCCCCATCCAAGCCATCTAGAAGGGGGAAGCTATGGGCTCTGTGCCTGGTAGGTTTTCAGGCACCGGATCAGGAAAAGAATAGAGGCTTTATCCTCTCTCAGAGCTGGAGGGGTAGTGTGCAAAGAGGGCCTCTCAATCAGGGCTATAGCTAAAGCTAGCTAAGGCAGGTGGGATTTAACAATAAGGACCTCCTAAACTGGCTGACTGCGTCTGCTAACCGAACTGTCAGCAGTTCAGATCTGCCAGGCGCTCCTTGGAAACTTTGTGGGGCAGTTCTACCCTGACCTCTAGAGTCACTATGAGTCGAATCCGATTCCACAGCAGTGGGTTTTCGGGGTTGAAATTTGCTTGAAGAAGAGAAGCAGGAAAAGCAAGGTCAGGGCCAGGAGGTCTGCAGTTTGGGAGACCTGTCTGAACACAGTACATCAAGTTCCAACGGAGAGATTATTTCACTCCATTCCCTACAGGTTAGGGGCAGGGCAGCTTAAGGAGAGTCTACCCTCCACAGCCAAGCTCCAGCTACTGCGCTACTACAACCACGAACTGTCTAGCATCCCAGTTTGTCTTAGCATCCTTCTGCTGTCCTGTCAGTGGGATAAAAGTGGATAGACTCTTTCATCATAGAATAGGCCACTTAAAATCATAACTGTTGTTATTATAGGTGGACTCTTTTGTAACTGTGGAGACCTTTCAGACTGTGTAATCTAATTTTCAGTTGTGTTGTTTGTGTTCTTTACCTTTGAGTAGCCTCTGACTCATGATGACTTTATGAATAATGGGTAAAAATCATTATATGCCAGGTCCTGTGCCGTCTCTGTGACCATCACCATGTCTAAGTCCATTGTTCCAAGTACTGACTAACACCTTCCAACCTAGGGTCTCATCTTCCAGCACCACACTGGACAATATTCTGTTGTGATACATGATGTTTTCATTGGCCCGTTTTTGTAAGTAGATCACCAGACTTTCTTCCTCATCTCTCACCATCTGCAAGCTGCCTTGGAACCTGACTGCAATGGGTCACTGTGCTGGCATTTGAAATATTGGTGGCATAGCTTCCAGCAACTTAGCAATACACAAGCCACCACGATATGTCAAACTGACAGATGGGTAGTAGGTGTAAAGCTATTACTCTTTTCTTAATTTGTTTTTATTTCTATCCTGTCATTGTTTTTATTTCCTCCTTTCCTTGAGGCATTGGGTGAGGTGAAGTGGACTCCCTTGTTTGAAAGGAAAGGTAATTTGGCTTTGAACTTGAAACAATCAGAAGCTAGGAGACCACAACTTTCTCCATCACATAGCCTACAGTGATAAAAAATAATATTTTAGGTGATATAAGCAAATTTAAACTTTTATTTCAATAACAATGAGGGCCCTGACAAATATTTTGTTCATATTTGTAAGGATCTTTCTTAAGGTACATTTTACATACCATAAAATGCACTTGTTTTAAGTATACAATTCAGTGATTTTTTTAGTAGATTTACAGAGTTGGTGACACAACCAGGACAATACAATTTTGAATGTTTTCATTACCTCCAAAAGATCCATCATGCCCATTTGCAGTCAGTTGCTATTCCTACCTTCTATGCTTAGATTTGCTTTTTGGGATATTTTATATAAATTAAATTATGCAATATTTGGCATTTATGTCTGGCTTCTTCCACTTAGCATAATGTTACTGCAGTTCCTCCATGCTGCAGCATGTAGAAGTAGTTCATTCCTTTTTATGGCCATGGTATGGATATACTGCATTTTATCTATTCATTCATTGGTTGATGAACATTTGGGTTGTTTCTACTTTGGGGCTATTAGAAATAATGCTGTTGGGAACATTCATGCACATGTTTCTGTGTAGACATATACGTAATTCATTCTTGAAAATAATGACACTGTAACGTTATTAAGGTTTCTTTAGTAATTATGTCTCCTTATTCTAAGTCAAGTACTGAAATTTTCAGTCCAAATAAGAGGGTAGTAATGTACAATGAGAAATAGTATCTGAAAAGGAATTATAAAAGAATCAAGCCTATAAAATTAACATATGGGTATAATTTTACTTTTAGGTGCTCCAGTATTACCTCAAAGATTACATCCTGAGCAAAAACTACAGCTATGGAATGAGGTAAAGAAATATTGTCACATAAGTTAGTGGGAACTTTACTCTTTGTTGAAATTAACATGGTAATATGAAAATAACTGGGCTTTGGACTGTCATTTCGTCAGCATTCTGTTATCATTATAGTCAGAAATATTACTTTATTAAATAAAAGAGAAGGAAAGATGAAAAGAAATTTAAAAAGTGGAGTAAATGATAAAATATGATGGCAGAAATAAATTCTAGTAATACACAAATTACAATAGATGTGAATGTGTTAAAACACACCACTTAAAAGAGAGAGACTCTCAGATTGTATTTAAAAAAAATGATCCAACAGTATGTTGTCTATAAGACCCATACTTAAAACAGGAAATCAAAAAAAAAAGCTAAGCATAAAGAAGATGGAAAATGACACACCAGGCAAATATGAACTGGAAAAAAAACAAAGTAGAAGTCTCAGCATCTAATGAAATAGAATTCAAATGAGGAAACCATCCTAACAGGTCAAGAAGGATGTTATAAGCTGATGAAAGAACAACAGGGCAAAGGAGATACAGCTATCAGAACATACAGTAACAAGGCAAGTTTAAATCTTATTTCACAATTGAAAGAACTTTATGCAGAAACAGATAAATCAACAGTTTTAGTTGGAGATTTTCATACATCTCGCTCAAAAACTGATAGTTAAAGCAGACCAAACATAAGCAGATATATCAAATACTTAGCTATAAACGTAATGAATTTGAGCTATGAAACATATTTTTAAAACCTACATTAAGTAGAATACATATTCTCTTTGAGTATATGTGGAACAATTGTTCAAAAAATATGTGTTAGAACACAAAGGAAGCTTCCATAAATTAGGAAATATTCATTTCAAATGTTCTCTAACCATAATACAATAAAAGTAGGAATTAGTAGTGGAAGTATAACTGGTAGAACCATAGAAAGCAATCTATATATTCTCATAATCCAGTATTCCCTCTTCTGGATATAGCCTCAAAGTATTCCCCTACAGATCCGTAATCTGAGGATAGATACAAGGAATATGATGAAAGCTTTGTTTGTAACGGAAGGAATTGTAGAGAACCCAGCTGTCAATCACTGCGTGGCTGGGTAGTGCATGGTAGTACACAGTATATAATACAGCAGTTAGACACAACATACTAAATGTACACCTCACAGTCTGGGTAGACCTCAAAATAATGTGCTAAGTGAAAAAAGGTAAGAAAATTCATGCATACAAAACAACCATACATCAAACACGTTAGAAGCCTGCAGAGTATAGAATGGGAGTTGGAAATACAAATATAGAATGAATATATAAATAGCTATACCAAACTAGTGATAATAATGAGCTACACATTGAGGAAAATAATGTTTGTAGTTAAGCGACTCACTGAACAACATGTGAGGGAAAAGACAAGATAGGTGATAAGGGCCTACATGCTAGTTTTCAGTAGTTTTTATAAAACATATAAGGATCTCTGCCATGGTAGAATATCAAAATTCATGATAGAAAGACAAGATGAAGAATAATTTAGGAGACAGTTTAGAGGCTAATGTATAACACAGAAACCTTTATTTGGGGGCTTGAAATATTCTATTTCTGTGACAGATCTTTGGAAAAATATTTTAGATGATAATTCTAGAAGAAACCACAAATAAAATCAGAAAGTCGCTGTAAATTATTTTATACAACAGATATTTAAAGACATTAAAATTCTAAGAGTATGTCATTAATTTTTCTGCTGGAGGTCTTAAAAATTCCAGAGGTACCTAGGCATTAGAAACACATGGTTTTTATACCATGTATAGAGACATAACCATTGTCAAATAGGTTCACCAGTGGACTTTTACAAAGTTCTCCAAAGCATTTAATGGAACTCAAAACCATTAGGGCCATCGGCTGGGTAAGATAAACAAGCACTCACTTAAATGGAAAATTAGCAAACAGTGTTGCTGTGCCTTTCAAACAAAGGACAACAAAGACTGAACGGCCTGGCAATTATCTGCTAGTTTGATTAACAGTTTCTTTTAATTGTGATGTTTTTAACTTAAATATCAGAGGTGTTGATGCACTGATTAGGTAATTCTGAAGCTCGAGAGTTCTCTGTTCTTGGACAGAGTCATCTCGACAGAGAAGGGCACCCTGGTCTATGAGTAGATAGCTTTCCCCTTGAGCCTGTAATGTCTTCAGATATCAAGCCCCACAAACCTTTCAGGACCCACTCACTCTTACCCACTGGAACAAAAGCAATAGCTTCTGGAGGTGATGTGTTGGTCAAAATTGAGAGTTTAAAAAGATATATTTGGGCCTTCTACTCTCTCTGGACTTCTCTCTTATTTTCTTCCACTTCACTTTGCTTTAGTTAAAGCATATTTGTTGAAGACCTACTCTGTTTAAGTCAGATGTGATATAGTTCTTGCCTTTAAGACAGTTACCATCCTGTATGTTTGTGTGCATGTGTGTCTTCTTGTCTATAATTCTGGGCTTGTGTGGCTTGAAAGAGACAGCAGGAGGGTGGGTACAGGCCATAAGTGGAGTTACACAGTTTCCCAAGTATTTGTGATATGTTGCAAGAAGATGCCAAGTTCTCTGAGGACAAAAAAGAGCAGACATAGCTTATGCTTTTCTATAACTTTCTGTACCTTTGTTCCTGTTATTCTCAAAATTAGAGGATCATTTTAGGCTACTTTCAATTTGGAGTAAGAAGTAATAATCTCCTCTCAGCGTGGTGTGAAAACTGAAATTACCCTGCTAAACAAAAGAATTTTGGGACCAGAAGGGGCCTTGAGATATTATGCCATTAACAGATATTCAACCTAAATCATCCCAGACAAACAAAAATCAGATCCATTTTTTCCCCAGTCACATTAAAAAAGGCCTCCAAAGAAAGAAATGCCATAAAACAAGTCCAAATATCCAGCTTAATGCTTAACTTTTTTTGCACATTTCTTTATTTTTTATTTTAATGATTAATATAAATCTCTTATACTGCAGTTCAAAGACTCTCTTGCCAGTTTTATTTTTAGGATGAAGGATGAGGACAACCAGCTGCCAACTCTAGTTCAATTAACCTGTGCTATAAAGTAGAATTACTTTATAATGCTGGCTCAGTGGTATCTCATTCGTAGATTGCCTGTGTTGTATAAGGGTTTTACGGTATGCAGTTATGTTAATTTAGATGATGTGATTAGATTCATGTATGATTAAGAAACTTCATTGTAAGAGTGTGCTCCTAATTTAGAGGTCATACTTCAGCCACCTCTCACATTTCTCATGCAGAATGATACCCCAGGGTTTGTTCCCCTCCTGTATGAATCCTCTTTAGACTCTCTGATGATCTTCATCATTATTATTGGAGACATATATACTCTTGTTGCTAGAGATGTATTTTGAGAAAATCCCAGTTTCAGGATGTTCTTAGACAGTTTAAAAGGCTCCAGTTTCTCCAATCATGAGTCTTAGGCTGTCATGGAACTTCATTTAATGCAAAATAGCAACTTGCATTCATGAACTCTACTAACTTAATCAAGTCCCATTGTGTCATTTGTCTTCTGTTTTCTATTTCGCAAGTGTAACTGGCATTTAAAAAAAAGAGGTGAAAATATATGTAACAAAACATACAAGATTTGACAATAAAGTCCATGAACTTAATTGTTCTAAGTGCTGCCCACCTCACTGCTGGAGATCAGTACGGTCACCTTTGGAGTACTCCCCTTCGGAACCTATGCACCAACACTAGCGCCTAGTCCACCCTTCAAAGCAGTTTTGGATATCTTTCCTGGAAAGCCATTGTGCATGGTAACATGGTGGCAAGTTCATGAATTGAATTGTATAGTTGTCTGAGAGGGAGTTTTTAGCTAGTAAACAAATAACTGCATTGGAACGCTCTCCCTACCTACCTGATCTAGCCTCCAGTGACTTTTTTGTTTACCCAAAGATAAAGGAAATACTGAAAGGAAGACATTTTGTTGACATTCAGACATCAAGAGTAATACAATAAAGCTCTGAAGGTCATTCCAGAGAAAAGAATTCCAAAATTGCTTTGAAGGGTGGACTAGGCACTGGCGTTGGTGCATAGCTTCCGAAGGGCGAGTACATCAAAGGTGACCATGGTGACATTAAGCAGTGAGGTATGTAGCACTTTTCTAGGAGGAGTTCCCGAATGTAATTGGCTGTCCTTACATACTGTCTCTATGATTTCTACATGGACAGTTCAGTGACATTGCCTACTTTCTTCAAGTTACCAAAAAAAAAAAACCCCAAAACCTAACTGCCATTGAGTCCATCCCAACTCGTAGAGATCCTATAGACAGAGTAGAACCCCACCATAGAGTTTTCAAGGAGTACCTGCCAGATCTGAATTGCCAATCTTTTGGTTAGCAGATGTTGTGCTTAGCTGCTACACCATATTGCTATCCTTTTCTAAACTGTTTCTATTTCCTTAACAGAAACTCAAGAGCCCTTAAGCAAAAATTCCTCTTTCCTCCTCACTCCCTTTTCTGGTAACTACTAATACGCTTTGGTTTCTATATATTTAAGGAGCCCTGGTTGTGCAGTGGTTAAGCACTCAGATGCAGAACGAAGAGTTGGTAGTTTGAACACACCAATTGCTGTGCAGGAGAAAGATGTAGTTCTTCCGTAAAGATTTATACACTGCGAAACTCTATGGGGCAACTCTATCCTAGAGGGTCACTGTGAGTCAGAATTGATTCAAAAGCCACAGGTTTGGTTTCTATCTGTATGTTTGCTTATTTTATGTAAGTGAGATCATACAGTGTTTGTCCTTTTGCAACTGACTGATTTTGTTCAGCATGATGTTTTGATTTATGCTGTGGTGTGCATCAGGACTCTCTTGGTGGCTGAGTAGTGTTCCATTGTGAGCATGTAACACACTTTGTTGATCCATTCATCTGCTAGTGGAGTAACTGGCATTTTTGTTTTCCACAGATAGACAATACTTGTTCATCTTTCCTGTTGACTGACTCTCAGCCTCAGGTAATTTCAGTCAGAAGTGTTCTATAACAATGCAGCCCCATGTATAATGCTGAACTAGTCATTTCTTCGTTTGGACCTTTCATTGCTTTATGGATTTATTAAAAAATGTCAACATATTGGAGATTATTACAGCCTTTGCAGGTACTAATCAGTGCTATGGACTTAAGCTATAAGCTTTTTATCTCTAAATAAAATTGGTTTGCAGATAATATTTGCCTATTTTGGAAATTGTGGAATGTCAAATTAAAGTGATAATTACAAAATTAAATTCTGTATTAAATTACAAAAGATGTATATACTGCTATGTTTTGTGGCTTATTTACCTTTTTCCCTAAATGAATCTGAAACTCACTGAGGACAGAGATATACTAAGATTTATGTAAATCAAAGTATTATCATAACTGAAAACCCAGGTGATGAATGTAGTTTTATAACTTAAAGCCAAGGGTGTTTGTTAAAACTACCTCCAAAATTAAACTTACCTGTGAGTCTCCTAGCATCACTCTGGACCTCTTGCCAAAATCAAGTACTCTGCCATAGGGCAGAGACTAGATGAGAACTGCAAACCAGACTGCCAGTTCCCAGAGGAAAGAGCTAAACTGTGCATGTCCAATTTCCTCC